>OX376660.1:5000-1255000 GCA_947386135.1 Melanchra persicariae
CTAACCTAACCTAACCTAACCTAACCTAACCTAACCTAACCTAACCTAACCTAACCTAACCTAACCTAACCTAACCTAACCTAACCTAACCTAACCTAACCTAACCTAACCTAACCTAACCTAACCTAACCTAACCTAACCTAACCTAACCTAACCTAACCTAACCTAACCTAACCTAACCTAACCTAACCTAACCTAACCTAACCTAACCTAACCTAACCTAACCTAACCTAACCTAACCTAACCTAACCTAACCTAACCTAACCTAACCTAACCTAACCTAACCTAACCTAACCTAACCTAACCTAACCTAACCTAACCTAACCTAACCTAACCTAACCTAACCTAACCTAACCTAACCTAACCTAACCTAACCTAACCTAACCTAACCTAACCTAACCTAACCTAACCTAACCTAACCTAACCTAACCTAACCTAACCTAACCTAACCTAACCTAACCTAACCTAACCTAACCTAACCTAACCTAACCTAACCTAACCTAACCTAACCTAACCTAACCTAACCTAACCTAACCTAACCTAACCTAACCTAACCTAACCTAACCTAACCTAACCTAACCTAACCTAACCTAACCTAACCTAACCTAACCTAACCTAACCTAACCTAACCTAACCTAACCTAACCTAACCTAACCTAACCTAACCTAACCTAACCTAACCTAACCTAACCTAACCTAACCTAACCTAACCTAACCTAACCGAAAACAAAAATCGTAATTTCTTGGGCGTCTGGACTGCGTTTTTGAAGCGGTTTTCTGTTCCAGAAAACTTAAATAGGCGTCCCCTAACCTATTGACAAAATATTTTTGACTTTTTTGCAAGGGTGGTTTTAATTTTGGCACCAACCCCTTTTTTACAAAATTCTTAACACTAACCTGGTTCTAACTACGGAACCCTTCATTCGATTTTCATTCTGCTTGCGGAATCGTGTTTTCGCCATACTAACCTTGGGTTCCCGGCGCTGTGCGCGAATTGAAACCCTTCCCGGTCGCTGAAAACACGTTTTTTGCCTGAAAAAACTGGTTTTTTGACCACCCCTAAAAATTTTGTTCAACCCTTATTCCCGAAAACGTCACAGCTAGCTAGCCCGCGCCGAGACGCTTCTCCTGACACCTCGCCCGCGCGTCTGGCTCCAGGGAATCTGCAAAAAATTCAAATAAATTAGTAATTTTCATACATAGGTACATACCTCAAAATCCACCTAAGGAAGCACTGTCGAAACAAAAATCGTAATTTCTTGGGCGTCTGGACTGCGTTTTTGAAGCGGTTTTCTGTTCCAGAAAACTTAAATAGGCGTCCCCTAACCTATTGACAAAATATTTTTGACTTTTTTGCAAGGGTGGTTTTAATTTTGGCACCAACCCCTTTTTTACAAAATTCTTAACACTAACCTGGTTCTAACTACGGAACCCTTCATTCGATTTTCATTCTGCTTGCGGAATCGTGTTTTCGCCATACTAACCTTGGGTTCCCGGCGCTGTGCGCGAATTGAAACCCTTCCCGGTCGCTGAAAACACGTTTTTTGCCTGAAAAAACTGGTTTTTTGACCACCCCTAAAAATTTTGTTCAACCCTTATTCCCGAAAACGTCACAGCTAGCTAGCCCGCGCCGAGACGCTTCTCCTGACACCTCGCCCGCGCGTCTGGCTCCAGGGAATCTGCAAAAAATTCAAATAAATTAGTAATTTTCATACATAGGTACATACCTCAAAATCCACCTAAGGAAGCACTGTCGAAACAAAAATCGTAATTTCTTGGGCGTCTGGACTGCGTTTTTGAAGCGGTTTTCTGTTCCAGAAAACTTAAATAGGCGTCCCCTAACCTATTGACAAAATATTTTTGACTTTTTTGCAAGGGTGGTTTTAATTTTGGCACCAACCCCTTTTTTACAAAATTCTTAACACTAACCTGGTTCTAACTACGGAACCCTTCATTCGATTTTCATTCTGCTTGCGGAATCGTGTTTTCGCCATACTAACCTTGGGTTCCCGGCGCTGTGCGCGAATTGAAACCCTTCCCGGTCGCTGAAAACACGTTTTTTGCCTGAAAAAACTGGTTTTTTGACCACCCCTAAAAATTTTGTTCAACCCTTATTCCCGAAAACGTCACAGCTAGCTAGCCCGCGCCGAGACGCTTCTCCTGACACCTCGCCCGCGCGTCTGGCTCCAGGGAATCTGCAAAAAATTCAAATAAATTAGTAATTTTCATACATAGGTACATACCTCAAAATCCACCTAAGGAAGCACTGTCGAAACAAAAATCGTAATTTCTTGGGCGTCTGGACTGCGTTTTTGAAGCGGTTTTCTGTTCCAGAAAACTTAAATAGGCGTCCCCTAACCTATTGACAAAATATTTTTGACTTTTTTGCAAGGGTGGTTTTAATTTTGGCACCAACCCCTTTTTTACAAAATTCTTAACACTAACCTGGTTCTAACTACGGAACCCTTCATTCGATTTTCATTCTGCTTGCGGAATCGTGTTTTCGCCATACTAACCTTGGGTTCCCGGCGCTGTGCGCGAATTGAAACCCTTCCCGGTCGCTGAAAACACGTTTTTTGCCTGAAAAAACTGGTTTTTTGACCACCCCTAAAAATTTTGTTCAACCCTTATTCCCGAAAACGTCACAGCTAGCTAGCCCGCGCCGAGACGCTTCTCCTGACACCTCGCCCGCGCGTCTGGCTCCAGGGAATCTGCAAAAAATTCAAATAAATTAGTAATTTTCATACATAGGTACATACCTCAAAATCCACCTAAGGAAGCACTGTCGAAACAAAAATCGTAATTTCTTGGGCGTCTGGACTGCGTTTTTGAAGCGGTTTTCTGTTCCAGAAAACTTAAATAGGCGTCCCCTAACCTATTGACAAAATATTTTTGACTTTTTTGCAAGGGTGGTTTTAATTTTGGCACCAACCCCTTTTTTACAAAATTCTTAACACTAACCTGGTTCTAACTACGGAACCCTTCATTCGATTTTCATTCTGCTTGCGGAATCGTGTTTTCGCCATACTAACCTTGGGTTCCCGGCGCTGTGCGCGAATTGAAACCCTTCCCGGTCGCTGAAAACACGTTTTTTGCCTGAAAAAACTGGTTTTTTGACCACCCCTAAAAATTTTGTTCAACCCTTATTCCCGAAAACGTCACAGCTAGCTAGCCCGCGCCGAGACGCTTCTCCTGACACCTCGCCCGCGCGTCTGGCTCCAGGGAATCTGCAAAAAATTCAAATAAATTAGTAATTTTCATACATAGGTACATACCTCAAAATCCACCTAAGGAAGCACTGTCGAAACAAAAATCGTAATTTCTTGGGCGTCTGGACTGCGTTTTTGAAGCGGTTTTCTGTTCCAGAAAACTTAAATAGGCGTCCCCTAACCTATTGACAAAATATTTTTGACTTTTTTGCAAGGGTGGTTTTAATTTTGGCACCAACCCCTTTTTTACAAAATTCTTAACACTAACCTGGTTCTAACTACGGAACCCTTCATTCGATTTTCATTCTGCTTGCGGAATCGTGTTTTCGCCATACTAACCTTGGGTTCCCGGCGCTGTGCGCGAATTGAAACCCTTCCCGGTCGCTGAAAACACGTTTTTTGCCTGAAAAAACTGGTTTTTTGACCACCCCTAAAAATTTTGTTCAACCCTTATTCCCGAAAACGTCACAGCTAGCTAGCCCGCGCCGAGACGCTTCTCCTGACACCTCGCCCGCGCGTCTGGCTCCAGGGAATCTGCAAAAAATTCAAATAAATTAGTAATTTTCATACATAGGTACATACCTCAAAATCCACCTAAGGAAGCACTGTCGAAACAAAAATCGTAATTTCTTGGGCGTCTGGACTGCGTTTTTGAAGCGGTTTTCTGTTCCAGAAAACTTAAATAGGCGTCCCCTAACCTATTGACAAAATATTTTTGACTTTTTTGCAAGGGTGGTTTTAATTTTGGCACCAACCCCTTTTTTACAAAATTCTTAACACTAACCTGGTTCTAACTACGGAACCCTTCATTCGATTTTCATTCTGCTTGCGGAATCGTGTTTTCGCCATACTAACCTTGGGTTCCCGGCGCTGTGCGCGAATTGAAACCCTTCCCGGTCGCTGAAAACACGTTTTTTGCCTGAAAAAACTGGTTTTTTGACCACCCCTAAAAATTTTGTTCAACCCTTATTCCCGAAAACGTCACAGCTAGCTAGCCCGCGCCGAGACGCTTCTCCTGACACCTCGCCCGCGCGTCTGGCTCCAGGGAATCTGCAAAAAATTCAAATAAATTAGTAATTTTCATACATAGGTACATACCTCAAAATCCACCTAAGGAAGCACTGTCGAAACAAAAATCGTAATTTCTTGGGCGTCTGGACTGCGTTTTTGAAGCGGTTTTCTGTTCCAGAAAACTTAAATAGGCGTCCCCTAACCTATTGACAAAATATTTTTGACTTTTTTGCAAGGGTGGTTTTAATTTTGGCACCAACCCCTTTTTTACAAAATTCTTAACACTAACCTGGTTCTAACTACGGAACCCTTCATTCGATTTTCATTCTGCTTGCGGAATCGTGTTTTCGCCATACTAACCTTGGGTTCCCGGCGCTGTGCGCGAATTGAAACCCTTCCCGGTCGCTGAAAACACGTTTTTTGCCTGAAAAAACTGGTTTTTTGACCACCCCTAAAAATTTTGTTCAACCCTTATTCCCGAAAACGTCACAGCTAGCTAGCCCGCGCCGAGACGCTTCTCCTGACACCTCGCCCGCGCGTCTGGCTCCAGGGAATCTGCAAAAAATTCAAATAAATTAGTAATTTTCATACATAGGTACATACCTCAAAATCCACCTAAGGAAGCACTGTCGAAACAAAAATCGTAATTTCTTGGGCGTCTGGACTGCGTTTTTGAAGCGGTTTTCTGTTCCAGAAAACTTAAATAGGCGTCCCCTAACCTATTGACAAAATATTTTTGACTTTTTTGCAAGGGTGGTTTTAATTTTGGCACCAACCCCTTTTTTACAAAATTCTTAACACTAACCTGGTTCTAACTACGGAACCCTTCATTCGATTTTCATTCTGCTTGCGGAATCGTGTTTTCGCCATACTAACCTTGGGTTCCCGGCGCTGTGCGCGAATTGAAACCCTTCCCGGTCGCTGAAAACACGTTTTTTGCCTGAAAAAACTGGTTTTTTGACCACCCCTAAAAATTTTGTTCAACCCTTATTCCCGAAAACGTCACAGCTAGCTAGCCCGCGCCGAGACGCTTCTCCTGACACCTCGCCCGCGCGTCTGGCTCCAGGGAATCTGCAAAAAATTCAAATAAATTAGTAATTTTCATACATAGGTACATACCTCAAAATCCACCTAAGGAAGCACTGTCGAAACAAAAATCGTAATTTCTTGGGCGTCTGGACTGCGTTTTTGAAGCGGTTTTCTGTTCCAGAAAACTTAAATAGGCGTCCCCTAACCTATTGACAAAATATTTTTGACTTTTTTGCAAGGGTGGTTTTAATTTTGGCACCAACCCCTTTTTTACAAAATTCTTAACACTAACCTGGTTCTAACTACGGAACCCTTCATTCGATTTTCATTCTGCTTGCGGAATCGTGTTTTCGCCATACTAACCTTGGGTTCCCGGCGCTGTGCGCGAATTGAAACCCTTCCCGGTCGCTGAAAACACGTTTTTTGCCTGAAAAAACTGGTTTTTTGACCACCCCTAAAAATTTTGTTCAACCCTTATTCCCGAAAACGTCACAGCTAGCTAGCCCGCGCCGAGACGCTTCTCCTGACACCTCGCCCGCGCGTCTGGCTCCAGGGAATCTGCAAAAAATTCAAATAAATTAGTAATTTTCATACATAGGTACATACCTCAAAATCCACCTAAGGAAGCACTGTCGAAACAAAAATCGTAATTTCTTGGGCGTCTGGACTGCGTTTTTGAAGCGGTTTTCTGTTCCAGAAAACTTAAATAGGCGTCCCCTAACCTATTGACAAAATATTTTTGACTTTTTTGCAAGGGTGGTTTTAATTTTGGCACCAACCCCTTTTTTACAAAATTCTTAACACTAACCTGGTTCTAACTACGGAACCCTTCATTCGATTTTCATTCTGCTTGCGGAATCGTGTTTTCGCCATACTAACCTTGGGTTCCCGGCGCTGTGCGCGAATTGAAACCCTTCCCGGTCGCTGAAAACACGTTTTTTGCCTGAAAAAACTGGTTTTTTGACCACCCCTAAAAATTTTGTTCAACCCTTATTCCCGAAAACGTCACAGCTAGCTAGCCCGCGCCGAGACGCTTCTCCTGACACCTCGCCCGCGCGTCTGGCTCCAGGGAATCTGCAAAAAATTCAAATAAATTAGTAATTTTCATACATAGGTACATACCTCAAAATCCACCTAAGGAAGCACTGTCGAAACAAAAATCGTAATTTCTTGGGCGTCTGGACTGCGTTTTTGAAGCGGTTTTCTGTTCCAGAAAACTTAAATAGGCGTCCCCTAACCTATTGACAAAATATTTTTGACTTTTTTGCAAGGGTGGTTTTAATTTTGGCACCAACCCCTTTTTTACAAAATTCTTAACACTAACCTGGTTCTAACTACGGAACCCTTCATTCGATTTTCATTCTGCTTGCGGAATCGTGTTTTCGCCATACTAACCTTGGGTTCCCGGCGCTGTGCGCGAATTGAAACCCTTCCCGGTCGCTGAAAACACGTTTTTTGCCTGAAAAAACTGGTTTTTTGACCACCCCTAAAAATTTTGTTCAACCCTTATTCCCGAAAACGTCACAGCTAGCTAGCCCGCGCCGAGACGCTTCTCCTGACACCTCGCCCGCGCGTCTGGCTCCAGGGAATCTGCAAAAAATTCAAATAAATTAGTAATTTTCATACATAGGTACATACCTCAAAATCCACCTAATAGTCCAGTAGGGATACAATATTTTTTCCACAAATCCTTCGATAATTCCAAAGTTTTTTACTTTCGCGGAGTGGATAGGTTTAGTGAATTCAATGCTATGTACAAAAATGCTAACAGTTTAGAGTTATGCAATAGGAGATAAGCAGGTATTTCCTATTATTTCGTGTTATAACAAAATTAGAATATTTAAATGAAAATACTATGCTGGTTCTTTGTAAGTACTATCTAAAGGATATATTAGTGAAAATGCTAACAGATAGGTACTGTGGAACAATAGAAATCTGAAAATGTCCCTTAATTCATTCAATAAAAAATTTAAGTTTTCAAATCATTTATTATACACATAAAAGGGATTAGTTATACCTTACAACAAAAGTTCTAACAACTAAGTATTAGGGATCACAAGAAATTGTATTTTTACTTTGCGATTAGCGAAATATTGAATTTAAGTTTATAATTTTGCGCCTACATATTCGTATTAATAAACTCTGCCACCATACAAAAGTTTCAACATATACATGCAATGCCTTTTGTTTAATAAATAAAATACAATTTGAATATTGGGGCGCAGTGTAGGTACGCGGCAATTCGTGCAGCACGGGCCACGGCGCAGTAACACTTCGAACCAAACTCACTGCAAACGTACCTATTGAATGAGGCGCGAAATCATTTAATTATTGTCACATCTCACAAATTACTAGGTACGTACTTACTCTGTTCCAGTCCGTGACTTCGCCCACGTGTAATTATGAAAATCCCGTCACTGCTGTTTAAAAAATCTGTTTTGAAAATACGTTGTTGATAGTTTATTTCAAAGAATTTAATACCTTCCTACCAAGATCGCAATATGTTGACTATAGTTCTATTATTATTATGTATCTACTTGTTATATGGATAGAGGAACAAAGACAGAAAGTGGAGATTCCATTACAACATATTTTTCCGGGATAGCTGTCCCGGGTTTTGGGACATCACTTAAGTAGGTACAAAAATAATTATAACAAAGCAATAAAATAATTGGATTCAATAAGTAGGCACCTGTTTTTGTTTCATTATTAATTTAATGTACACTTAGTGATATCTATCCCGATACTCGAAACAATTTCCTGAAAAAAAAGTTGTCGCATGGAAGTCACTAAGTATTTGTCTCTGATACTATAACAAATGCTGTCTACCTATTCCGATCTGTCAAACAGATGGTGCTTTTAAATTTTCAAGAGGCCGTGCATAAAATTCACTTGTTAGATTCGCTGAGGCTATGTTCGTGTGCATCGTTCATGCAGCTACATGCACACGGGCGCAAAAATCGAGCTCAGTGAGCGCTCAAATAATGTTGATCCTTTAGAAGATATTATTTTAAGTTACAAAATTATATAGTAGTCAGGTTTATAAATAAAAATCTGTAACGTCTGTATATTTTATACTTATCACAATTCCCATTAAATTTATTCAATTTTGTGTTGGATGGATGTTGATACATAGAGATACATTGAGACATTTAACAAAATGATAAATAAAAAAACGATACAATACAATGATACTTGTTTTTTGTAAAATGGTTGTACAAAAAACACTTTCCATACGGACATATTTACGAGAATTCTCTTTTATTCTGATATATTGTAATCTTGGTATAAACTAGGGCTTATGTTTAACTTACCACCAGATATAGTAACATTTAGGAGACAAAAATAGTAAATGATCACCAAAATTAAACACGCATTTTAATTTAAAATTATAACCAAAATTTTAACGTCTCGCTATCCTATTTAAGCAAAATGACTCCAAATAAATCATTGTTAACCCAAAAGTAGTAAGTGATCACCAAAATCATACCAGCATTTTAATGTAAAATTAAAATCAAAGTTTTTACATCTTGCTATCCTGTTTAAGCAAACTAATGTCAAACAAATCATTGTTAATCCAAAACTTTTAAGTAAATATAAAGCTTTATTTTAATTTATAAGCTTTCTTTCATTTTTATTGGCAGCTATTGTTTGGTGTTTGGAGTTAAAAAAGTGTGAAATAAATAACTTTTTCCAAAAAAATATTCGAGAAGTAGCGCTCGCTCGGCTCGTGCGCGGTTGGTCACAATTCTAACCTAACCTAACCTATTTTATCCAGTTTGTAACCCCAAGCCTACATTTTATGGCAATCACAGTAGTTTATTTAGGCGAAATAGCGCATTAATTTGCTCGCTAAGATTTGGTGATCATTTACTACATTTGGTGTTCGAATACAATTTGAGGTGCAGTCGTGACTAAAATAGCTAGTACTATTGTAATTTTAGACTTCATTTTTCTGGTGTCAAATATATATTTTTGGTAAAAGAACTAAGGGTATCAAAGCATTTTATGGTGGTCATTATATTTAATCCCATAAACTAGTGTCTAAGATGTTTTTTTGAGGATGGAATCATGCACATTAGAGTAGACCTGTTCCGTCAGTGCAGCCATTTGTGAAAAATTACTTTGACAAAACAATACAAAGTTGAGGTTGTCGTTAAAAAAGGAAATAAAAAGACTTAAATATACAGGGTTATTTGTGAAAAAGCAACCTCACCTACAATACTAGCTATTTGGCATTGCCGAGTGTCGCAAACATTATTGAAAACAAAACTGGTTCAACTGTTATACATGACTATTAAAAATACGAATTGTGTCGTGTATGACCAAGCAAACTTCACATCGGATTTTCATCAAGCAAGGCGTCATAGTCGAAGGTTCAACTGGGAGGCAAAACGTGAAATCCGGCGAGTTGATAGCAGATGATGATGATGGCAAAGTCACGTATATAACGTTTAAAAAGATATTGGAAGCAGAAAATTAAAGTGAACAGGCCCTTTACCTACTACGACGGAAAAATTCGAAATGGCAATCACCAATCATAAAAGGCTTTACTCGATCGGCAAATGAGTAATAAGGTTTCTAAAAGCGCAGTATTTCTCTCCTACCGAGCAGATTATAAAAATAAGTATCTTAAACAGTCCGGTGCATATCTTTGGTTACCACCACGCTTGTAAGAACTATCACTATGCTAAAAATAGGAAATTAGAAGTTAATATCCTTATAAAACTGCACGGCTCAATTATTATTTATTAAGTAACAACAGTACTAAGCAATTTAATCAATTGCGGCAAAATTAGTACGCGGAAATCGCATAATTAAAAAGAAAAAAAATCGTATCCGCTGTTATATCACAGTTATTTCATTTAATTCTACACGACCTCAGTACGCCATATTTTAAAAAACGAAAATGAACAAGAGTCCAGGTATTCACCATCACTATATCAGGTTTATTGGCTACAATAGACCTGTCAGTGATGATGAGTTGACTGTAGTACAATGTGATATTATCATTTTGGAGAACTAGATCGGGCAAATATCTATAATATGGCACTTCCAATCCCACACGGCTGTATCTAGAGCAAATTACTGGTATATAATCCTGGCTACAAGGTTGTGTCTATGCAAGTAATCTCCGGTAGTTAGTTATCATCATAAGGTCATCCATAATCCATAGAGTACATCAAAACCAGTATGATCCAACGGAAAAAGGCACGTGGAGAACTAGATCGGGCACATACCTACAATATGGCACTTCCGATCCCACAAGGCTCTAATTTAGAGCAAATTGAGGGAAAATAGTCCTGGCTACAAGGTTGTGTCTATGCAAGTAATCTCCAGAAGTTAATCATCATCATTACTTCATCCACAATCCAAAGAGTACCTAAACCAAAACCTAAAAAAATCTTAATATGTTGTGTCCCTCAGTGGCATGGAGCGAGTTTTTCTTGGATCTACTATTTCTGGTAGAAGACAAGTATTGTGACGGACGGACGGACTCACACTACTTTTTTCCATAGCCATAGAAGCTTCTTCTTTACCGGCAGCAATCATACATGATTCAGCCGTAGTCTTCCACCAGTCATACAAGTTGTCGTGACATTTCTGGTGGGTCGATTTGCTAATAAGTAGCAAATTAATGGATGCTGCTAGCTCGATCAAGTTGGCCCGACCACAACCGATACTAACAATACCCGAAACTACGCTATGGTTTACGTCCAATTCGTTTTCTTACTCTCACATGTGTTTATTTCTAATCGACTTCCATGAAAACGACACCCATGACGAAAATATTGATATAGAATACCTATTGCAGTCGCCATCTTGGATGTACTTATTGTTACCACTATCACTATTGCACTATCAGCTTAAAATACCCTCAAAACCGCCGCATTAATGATTTACAAGTAAGTTCACGAATTCATTATGATCGATCACACGGACTTATACGTAATTCGATAACAATTAAATAACAATAACTAGAAATCATTCTTACCTTTCAATATCAGCAGGAAGTTTAAAATACGATAGCTCCGGTTTTGATGAGGCCGAGTTCAAACAGCCGTATAGGTACTACGCAATACTTTCCTGGCATTTTCAAAACGATCGCGGAGATAAAGTTAAACGTGACCACTCGTCTTGATGCGGCACTCGCTACTGCTAGTCCCGCGAAGTCACCTTAGGAGTCTCGTCGGTGTGCATGTTTGTGTGAGTGTGCCGTTTCGAGCGTTTGTAGCCAGTTTCCCTACTGTCCATATTTATATTGTGGTATAAGTAACCATAAAAAATGTCAACATTCTGTGGATGATAATATAGCTGCACTTAACCATTGTAGATGCCATTAGAGAAAGTATTATAATTTAATAGTAGTAGTAGAGTAATTCCGCAGATTTACTTTTACATACAAACATACAACCGTTACCTCTAATTATTATAAAGGTGAAAAAAATATAATCAGTCCTAATAAACAAACAAAATATAAAAAATAATACTTACTCAAAATGTGGTAGTCGGCGTACAATTTTGTAAATGTATTTACGTAAAACAATCGAGCGGCTGCGAAACAAAGTAGTACGTGCTGACGCTGGGAGAGCCCGATCGGTAGTGACGCGATCGAGTTTGCGCGCTCACTAATATAGCTCAATTTGCTTGTAATTTACGAAATGAAGTTATTGTTTATTTATTAAATAAATTTTAGATTCTATTAAAAGGTTAACTTAAGATTATTGTGCAATTTTTAAATTTTCTTAAAAGTGTTTCTAAGGTATAGAAAAAAATATTTATTTGTATAGATGTTTTCCAAGAGTTCCGTTTTTTCAACACTTTTTTTCTGCCATATTTTCTATTCAAGTCAATAATGTTTTCAACGCATCTGATTGTTGGCAATACAATGATGGTAGTGATATTTTTTTAAATGTTATAAATCTGTCGTAGTTATGTGTAAAACGTAACCAAACATCACTCGCTCGTTACTTTTGCGAAAAAAGGGTTTTGAATATGGGTAATTACCATTAATACATACATTATTTTTGAAAAATTCTCAAGCCATCTGAGAGAATAAGAACTTGACTTTTATCATCTAAAACAAGTAGGTTCAAATTCTTCTCACCTTTGTCACAAACGATGTTCAAAAATGTTCAAAATGATTTAATTTCATGCACGGCCTCTTAATACCCTCAACATAATTAATTTACAGAAAGTTTACTTTACTATGTTCGAGACGTTCTTGTGCGGTGATGTAGATGGAGTACAGTTAGTAGGAATTTATAAATAGAACTAGAACTTACTCGTTGGCTCCAATCGTCGTTATGTATTTCTGCAGCCCTTAATATGGTCACTTGTGTATCTGATCTTCTAACTTGAGAAACCGTAATTCTTTTGTCAGCGGAGTATTTTTGTTGCGAGTTAATAAACTCTTGATCCGCAGTTTCATTGCAAAAAATGCAGTTTCCAGGTACGTATGTTCTACTGGTGGGGTCATTTGGTTCTCTCTGTATCTGTTGCACCGCTTTACGCTTCTTGTGGGCTATGATACATTTTTCATTGATGTAAGTACATCATTCGGCACTTTCTATGTAATTGCAGTTCTTCTTTTCCTTGGAAAATAACATGCTTCCAGTCTTCTCGCTTATGGCTAGCGGTAATTAGTGTGTGTAGTGCCCGTAGTTTTACAGTCACTACGTCGGAATTTAGAAAAAGGTCACAAACCGCACATTTTTCACTCATTTTAAAGTAAATCGCTCGTGCTCAATGCTTTATAAACATTTATAAACCAACACAACACACAGAATGATTAAAAACAATATTCAAACGTGACGTGCAATGCAAACGCCAGGGAGAAAAGAATGAACAAGAGCGGTCAGTATACGGAGCTAGGTACCTACATCCCCGATCGGAGCTGGAGTGTTGCGATCGCACGCGCCGTACCTACGCGGCTCGGTAGCGAAAATAGTTATTTGCAATTTAAACAAAAGCCATAATATGCATTTGTTGAAACTTTTGTATGGCAGTAGAGTTTATTATTACTAATATGTAGGCGCAAACTTATAAACTTAAATTCAATATTTCGTTAATCGCAAAGTAAAAATACAATTACTTCTGATCCATATTACTTAGTTGTTAGAACTTTTGTTGTAAGGTATAACTAATCCCTTTTATGTGTATAAGAAATGATTTGACAACTTAAATTTTTTATTGAATGAGTTAAGGGACATTTTCAGATTTCCATTGTTCCACAGTACCTATCTGTTAGCATTTTCACTAATATATCCTTTAGATAGTACTTACAAAGAACCAGCATAGAATTTTCATTTAAATATTCTAATATTGTTATAACACGAAATAATAGGAAATACCTGCTTATCTCCTATTGCATAACTCTAAACTGTTAGCATTTTTGTACATAGCAATGAATTCACTAAACCTATCCACTCCGCGAAAATAAAAAACTTTGGAATTATCGAAGGGCATATTCTTCTGGCTACTGGACTACTAAGGAAGCACTGTCGAAACAAAAATCGTAATTTCTTGGGCGTCTGGACTGCGTTTTTGAAGCGGTTTTCTGTTCCAGAAAACTTAAATAGGCGTCCCCTAACCTATTGACAAAATATTTTTGACTTTTTTGCAAGGGTGGTTTTAATTTTGGCACCAACCCCTTTTTTACAAAATTCTTAACACTAACCTGGTTCTAACTACGGAACCCTTCATTCGATTTTCATTCTGCTTGCGGAATCGTGTTTTCGCCATACTAACCTTGGGTTCCCGGCGCTGTGCGCGAATTGAAACCCTTCCCGGTCGCTGAAAACACGTTTTTTGCCTGAAAAAACTGGTTTTTTGACCACCCCTAAAAATTTTGTTCAACCCTTATTCCCGAAAACGTCACAGCTAGCTAGCCCGCGCCGAGACGCTTCTCCTGACACCTCGCCCGCGCGTCTGGCTCCAGGGAATCTGCAAAAAATTCAAATAAATTAGTAATTTTCATACATAGGTACATACCTCAAAATCCACCTAAGGAAGCACTGTCGAAACAAAAATCGTAATTTCTTGGGCGTCTGGACTGCGTTTTTGAAGCGGTTTTCTGTTCCAGAAAACTTAAATAGGCGTCCCCTAACCTATTGACAAAATATTTTTGACTTTTTTGCAAGGGTGGTTTTAATTTTGGCACCAACCCCTTTTTTACAAAATTCTTAACACTAACCTGGTTCTAACTACGGAACCCTTCATTCGATTTTCATTCTGCTTGCGGAATCGTGTTTTCGCCATACTAACCTTGGGTTCCCGGCGCTGTGCGCGAATTGAAACCCTTCCCGGTCGCTGAAAACACGTTTTTTGCCTGAAAAAACTGGTTTTTTGACCACCCCTAAAAATTTTGTTCAACCCTTATTCCCGAAAACGTCACAGCTAGCTAGCCCGCGCCGAGACGCTTCTCCTGACACCTCGCCCGCGCGTCTGGCTCCAGGGAATCTGCAAAAAATTCAAATAAATTAGTAATTTTCATACATAGGTACATACCTCAAAATCCACCTAAGGAAGCACTGTCGAAACAAAAATCGTAATTTCTTGGGCGTCTGGACTGCGTTTTTGAAGCGGTTTTCTGTTCCAGAAAACTTAAATAGGCGTCCCCTAACCTATTGACAAAATATTTTTGACTTTTTTGCAAGGGTGGTTTTAATTTTGGCACCAACCCCTTTTTTACAAAATTCTTAACACTAACCTGGTTCTAACTACGGAACCCTTCATTCGATTTTCATTCTGCTTGCGGAATCGTGTTTTCGCCATACTAACCTTGGGTTCCCGGCGCTGTGCGCGAATTGAAACCCTTCCCGGTCGCTGAAAACACGTTTTTTGCCTGAAAAAACTGGTTTTTTGACCACCCCTAAAAATTTTGTTCAACCCTTATTCCCGAAAACGTCACAGCTAGCTAGCCCGCGCCGAGACGCTTCTCCTGACACCTCGCCCGCGCGTCTGGCTCCAGGGAATCTGCAAAAAATTCAAATAAATTAGTAATTTTCATACATAGGTACATACCTCAAAATCCACCTAAGGAAGCACTGTCGAAACAAAAATCGTAATTTCTTGGGCGTCTGGACTGCGTTTTTGAAGCGGTTTTCTGTTCCAGAAAACTTAAATAGGCGTCCCCTAACCTATTGACAAAATATTTTTGACTTTTTTGCAAGGGTGGTTTTAATTTTGGCACCAACCCCTTTTTTACAAAATTCTTAACACTAACCTGGTTCTAACTACGGAACCCTTCATTCGATTTTCATTCTGCTTGCGGAATCGTGTTTTCGCCATACTAACCTTGGGTTCCCGGCGCTGTGCGCGAATTGAAACCCTTCCCGGTCGCTGAAAACACGTTTTTTGCCTGAAAAAACTGGTTTTTTGACCACCCCTAAAAATTTTGTTCAACCCTTATTCCCGAAAACGTCACAGCTAGCTAGCCCGCGCCGAGACGCTTCTCCTGACACCTCGCCCGCGCGTCTGGCTCCAGGGAATCTGCAAAAAATTCAAATAAATTAGTAATTTTCATACATAGGTACATACCTCAAAATCCACCTAAGGAAGCACTGTCGAAACAAAAATCGTAATTTCTTGGGCGTCTGGACTGCGTTTTTGAAGCGGTTTTCTGTTCCAGAAAACTTAAATAGGCGTCCCCTAACCTATTGACAAAATATTTTTGACTTTTTTGCAAGGGTGGTTTTAATTTTGGCACCAACCCCTTTTTTACAAAATTCTTAACACTAACCTGGTTCTAACTACGGAACCCTTCATTCGATTTTCATTCTGCTTGCGGAATCGTGTTTTCGCCATACTAACCTTGGGTTCCCGGCGCTGTGCGCGAATTGAAACCCTTCCCGGTCGCTGAAAACACGTTTTTTGCCTGAAAAAACTGGTTTTTTGACCACCCCTAAAAATTTTGTTCAACCCTTATTCCCGAAAACGTCACAGCTAGCTAGCCCGCGCCGAGACGCTTCTCCTGACACCTCGCCCGCGCGTCTGGCTCCAGGGAATCTGCAAAAAATTCAAATAAATTAGTAATTTTCATACATAGGTACATACCTCAAAATCCACCTAAGGAAGCACTGTCGAAACAAAAATCGTAATTTCTTGGGCGTCTGGACTGCGTTTTTGAAGCGGTTTTCTGTTCCAGAAAACTTAAATAGGCGTCCCCTAACCTATTGACAAAATATTTTTGACTTTTTTGCAAGGGTGGTTTTAATTTTGGCACCAACCCCTTTTTTACAAAATTCTTAACACTAACCTGGTTCTAACTACGGAACCCTTCATTCGATTTTCATTCTGCTTGCGGAATCGTGTTTTCGCCATACTAACCTTGGGTTCCCGGCGCTGTGCGCGAATTGAAACCCTTCCCGGTCGCTGAAAACACGTTTTTTGCCTGAAAAAACTGGTTTTTTGACCACCCCTAAAAATTTTGTTCAACCCTTATTCCCGAAAACGTCACAGCTAGCTAGCCCGCGCCGAGACGCTTCTCCTGACACCTCGCCCGCGCGTCTGGCTCCAGGGAATCTGCAAAAAATTCAAATAAATTAGTAATTTTCATACATAGGTACATACCTCAAAATCCACCTAAGGAAGCACTGTCGAAACAAAAATCGTAATTTCTTGGGCGTCTGGACTGCGTTTTTGAAGCGGTTTTCTGTTCCAGAAAACTTAAATAGGCGTCCCCTAACCTATTGACAAAATATTTTTGACTTTTTTGCAAGGGTGGTTTTAATTTTGGCACCAACCCCTTTTTTACAAAATTCTTAACACTAACCTGGTTCTAACTACGGAACCCTTCATTCGATTTTCATTCTGCTTGCGGAATCGTGTTTTCGCCATACTAACCTTGGGTTCCCGGCGCTGTGCGCGAATTGAAACCCTTCCCGGTCGCTGAAAACACGTTTTTTGCCTGAAAAAACTGGTTTTTTGACCACCCCTAAAAATTTTGTTCAACCCTTATTCCCGAAAACGTCACAGCTAGCTAGCCCGCGCCGAGACGCTTCTCCTGACACCTCGCCCGCGCGTCTGGCTCCAGGGAATCTGCAAAAAATTCAAATAAATTAGTAATTTTCATACATAGGTACATACCTCAAAATCCACCTAAGGAAGCACTGTCGAAACAAAAATCGTAATTTCTTGGGCGTCTGGACTGCGTTTTTGAAGCGGTTTTCTGTTCCAGAAAACTTAAATAGGCGTCCCCTAACCTATTGACAAAATATTTTTGACTTTTTTGCAAGGGTGGTTTTAATTTTGGCACCAACCCCTTTTTTACAAAATTCTTAACACTAACCTGGTTCTAACTACGGAACCCTTCATTCGATTTTCATTCTGCTTGCGGAATCGTGTTTTCGCCATACTAACCTTGGGTTCCCGGCGCTGTGCGCGAATTGAAACCCTTCCCGGTCGCTGAAAACACGTTTTTTGCCTGAAAAAACTGGTTTTTTGACCACCCCTAAAAATTTTGTTCAACCCTTATTCCCGAAAACGTCACAGCTAGCTAGCCCGCGCCGAGACGCTTCTCCTGACACCTCGCCCGCGCGTCTGGCTCCAGGGAATCTGCAAAAAATTCAAATAAATTAGTAATTTTCATACATAGGTACATACCTCAAAATCCACCTAAGGAAGCACTGTCGAAACAAAAATCGTAATTTCTTGGGCGTCTGGACTGCGTTTTTGAAGCGGTTTTCTGTTCCAGAAAACTTAAATAGGCGTCCCCTAACCTATTGACAAAATATTTTTGACTTTTTTGCAAGGGTGGTTTTAATTTTGGCACCAACCCCTTTTTTACAAAATTCTTAACACTAACCTGGTTCTAACTACGGAACCCTTCATTCGATTTTCATTCTGCTTGCGGAATCGTGTTTTCGCCATACTAACCTTGGGTTCCCGGCGCTGTGCGCGAATTGAAACCCTTCCCGGTCGCTGAAAACACGTTTTTTGCCTGAAAAAACTGGTTTTTTGACCACCCCTAAAAATTTTGTTCAACCCTTATTCCCGAAAACGTCACAGCTAGCTAGCCCGCGCCGAGACGCTTCTCCTGACACCTCGCCCGCGCGTCTGGCTCCAGGGAATCTGCAAAAAATTCAAATAAATTAGTAATTTTCATACATAGGTACATACCTCAAAATCCACCTAAGGAAGCACTGTCGAAACAAAAATCGTAATTTCTTGGGCGTCTGGACTGCGTTTTTGAAGCGGTTTTCTGTTCCAGAAAACTTAAATAGGCGTCCCCTAACCTATTGACAAAATATTTTTGACTTTTTTGCAAGGGTGGTTTTAATTTTGGCACCAACCCCTTTTTTACAAAATTCTTAACACTAACCTGGTTCTAACTACGGAACCCTTCATTCGATTTTCATTCTGCTTGCGGAATCGTGTTTTCGCCATACTAACCTTGGGTTCCCGGCGCTGTGCGCGAATTGAAACCCTTCCCGGTCGCTGAAAACACGTTTTTTGCCTGAAAAAACTGGTTTTTTGACCACCCCTAAAAATTTTGTTCAACCCTTATTCCCGAAAACGTCACAGCTAGCTAGCCCGCGCCGAGACGCTTCTCCTGACACCTCGCCCGCGCGTCTGGCTCCAGGGAATCTGCAAAAAATTCAAATAAATTAGTAATTTTCATACATAGGTACATACCTCAAAATCCACCTAAGGAAGCACTGTCGAAACAAAAATCGTAATTTCTTGGGCGTCTGGACTGCGTTTTTGAAGCGGTTTTCTGTTCCAGAAAACTTAAATAGGCGTCCCCTAACCTATTGACAAAATATTTTTGACTTTTTTGCAAGGGTGGTTTTAATTTTGGCACCAACCCCTTTTTTACAAAATTCTTAACACTAACCTGGTTCTAACTACGGAACCCTTCATTCGATTTTCATTCTGCTTGCGGAATCGTGTTTTCGCCATACTAACCTTGGGTTCCCGGCGCTGTGCGCGAATTGAAACCCTTCCCGGTCGCTGAAAACACGTTTTTTGCCTGAAAAAACTGGTTTTTTGACCACCCCTAAAAATTTTGTTCAACCCTTATTCCCGAAAACGTCACAGCTAGCTAGCCCGCGCCGAGACGCTTCTCCTGACACCTCGCCCGCGCGTCTGGCTCCAGGGAATCTGCAAAAAATTCAAATAAATTAGTAATTTTCATACATAGGTACATACCTCAAAATCCACCTAAGGAAGCACTGTCGAAACAAAAATCGTAATTTCTTGGGCGTCTGGACTGCGTTTTTGAAGCGGTTTTCTGTTCCAGAAAACTTAAATAGGCGTCCCCTAACCTATTGACAAAATATTTTTGACTTTTTTGCAAGGGTGGTTTTAATTTTGGCACCAACCCCTTTTTTACAAAATTCTTAACACTAACCTGGTTCTAACTACGGAACCCTTCATTCGATTTTCATTCTGCTTGCGGAATCGTGTTTTCGCCATACTAACCTTGGGTTCCCGGCGCTGTGCGCGAATTGAAACCCTTCCCGGTCGCTGAAAACACGTTTTTTGCCTGAAAAAACTGGTTTTTTGACCACCCCTAAAAATTTTGTTCAACCCTTATTCCCGAAAACGTCACAGCTAGCTAGCCCGCGCCGAGACGCTTCTCCTGACACCTCGCCCGCGCGTCTGGCTCCAGGGAATCTGCAAAAAATTCAAATAAATTAGTAATTTTCATACATAGGTACATACCTCAAAATCCACCTAAGGAAGCACTGTCGAAACAAAAATCGTAATTTCTTGGGCGTCTGGACTGCGTTTTTGAAGCGGTTTTCTGTTCCAGAAAACTTAAATAGGCGTCCCCTAACCTATTGACAAAATATTTTTGACTTTTTTGCAAGGGTGGTTTTAATTTTGGCACCAACCCCTTTTTTACAAAATTCTTAACACTAACCTGGTTCTAACTACGGAACCCTTCATTCGATTTTCATTCTGCTTGCGGAATCGTGTTTTCGCCATACTAACCTTGGGTTCCCGGCGCTGTGCGCGAATTGAAACCCTTCCCGGTCGCTGAAAACACGTTTTTTGCCTGAAAAAACTGGTTTTTTGACCACCCCTAAAAATTTTGTTCAACCCTTATTCCCGAAAACGTCACAGCTAGCTAGCCCGCGCCGAGACGCTTCTCCTGACACCTCGCCCGCGCGTCTGGCTCCAGGGAATCTGCAAAAAATTCAAATAAATTAGTAATTTTCATACATAGGTACATACCTCAAAATCCACCTAAGGAAGCACTGTCGAAACAAAAATCGTAATTTCTTGGGCGTCTGGACTGCGTTTTTGAAGCGGTTTTCTGTTCCAGAAAACTTAAATAGGCGTCCCCTAACCTATTGACAAAATATTTTTGACTTTTTTGCAAGGGTGGTTTTAATTTTGGCACCAACCCCTTTTTTACAAAATTCTTAACACTAACCTGGTTCTAACTACGGAACCCTTCATTCGATTTTCATTCTGCTTGCGGAATCGTGTTTTCGCCATACTAACCTTGGGTTCCCGGCGCTGTGCGCGAATTGAAACCCTTCCCGGTCGCTGAAAACACGTTTTTTGCCTGAAAAAACTGGTTTTTTGACCACCCCTAAAAATTTTGTTCAACCCTTATTCCCGAAAACGTCACAGCTAGCTAGCCCGCGCCGAGACGCTTCTCCTGACACCTCGCCCGCGCGTCTGGCTCCAGGGAATCTGCAAAAAATTCAAATAAATTAGTAATTTTCATACATAGGTACATACCTCAAAATCCACCTAAGGAAGCACTGTCGAAACAAAAATCGTAATTTCTTGGGCGTCTGGACTGCGTTTTTGAAGCGGTTTTCTGTTCCAGAAAACTTAAATAGGCGTCCCCTAACCTATTGACAAAATATTTTTGACTTTTTTGCAAGGGTGGTTTTAATTTTGGCACCAACCCCTTTTTTACAAAATTCTTAACACTAACCTGGTTCTAACTACGGAACCCTTTTTTTTTTTTTTTTTTTTTTTTTTTTTATAGGATGGGAAATCATCAAATGACCCCTCCCGCTCTGGGTGGAGCGGCAGGGAGTGTCAGACTTTTACTGACTAAAACCCACCCTTAGTCCTCCTAGTGCCTTTCTTCCCAGGGCCGCGGTAACTCTTTCGAACAATTCCGCAACCCTGGCAGGCTCTGGCCCTGGCGGGCCCCGTCTCCGTTGCTGACTGCTCGTTGCTGACGGCGCGTTTGGAGTGAACGCGCCGTCGACTCTGGCCTGACCTGATCGGACAGCGAGCTACCCATTGCTCGCTGTCCGCAGGCGTCAGTCACTGCGCCTTGCCCAGGAGCGTCAGTTCCTGAGAGGCGCAGCGACCGACATACGTCTGGAGAAGGCGAGATGGGGCCATTACTGGCACTCCATTCTCGCCCCCTCCCGAGCAGTTGCAGCGGCGGCGACGGTGGCGGCGGCTGCGGCGGAAGCGACGGCGGCGGCGGCGGCGGTGGAGGAGGGTTTCTTCCTCGTCCCAGCCCTGGCGGGTGGACCGCAGGCTTTGCCCCCAGCCCAGTGATCGGCCGGCTTGCCAGCTGCCGCACATGCGAAGCAGTGCGGCGCGGCGTCGCACGAGCCGGCCCTGTGACCGGGCTGACCACAGCGGAAGCAGTGGTCACTGCGGTCCACCTCCGAGGTGCAGCGTGCTCCCACGTGGTTGCCAACTTGGCAACGGAAGCACCTCAGAGGTCTGGGCTCCAGCAGTTTTACCTGCGCGGAGACCCAGCCCACCAAAAGCCTTCGGCCCTCCGAGACTTTCTTGGCCGCCGACACGGGGCAGCTCACCACTACGGTTCGCATGCCCGTGTTGTCAGGACGGATGGTGCCCGCCTTCACCTCCTCTGCAGAGCACCCCCCCGTCCTGACGACGGCGGCCAACACCTCCTCCTCCGTGACGGAGTCGTCCAGGCCCAAGATGCGCATATCGATGCACTTCGTGGGCCTGGACACTCGGACGTCATCCGCGCCCAAGGACGCCCTAAGCCTTTCGGCTAGAGCGTCTGCGGCCGGACCGCTGCCTGCTCCAGGGATCTCGAGCATCCTGGCCCCGGTCATGGTGACCCTGAGCCGGAGACCCCCGACGATGCCAAGCTCACCGAGGTTGATGGCCTCCTTGGCCTTGGTGAGCGTGTTGGCATACGTCACGCCCCTCTTGACCGCGTCCGGCTGCAGCGTTAAAACTACAGCCGCGGTCTTCGGGGCGCGGAGCGCAGCCGCGACGCCTCGCGCTCGCTGCCGCCGCCTTCTCTCCCGCCTCTTTGCCGCCCTGGCTGCCTTTCCCGCCTTCTTCTTCTCCCCGGCCACTTGCCATTCGGCTTGAGCCGGGGGAGGTTCAGAAGGCGAGGAAGCCGGGGGGAGCTGCTGCACGGCTGGCGCAGGAGCCTTCGCCGTCCGCGCAGCCGCCCCACCCTTCCTCTTCCTTCCCGGGGCCGGGTCCGGTTTTCCCGACACCGGCTTCGCGGGTGCCGGCCCGGACCCTTTGTCCTGGCCGGACGACCCCGGTGTGGCAGCCACGGCGGCCGCGTAAGACGCCGCCTTTTTTCGGCCTGGAGCCTTCTCACTCGCCGCTAACGGGGGGCGCAGGACGATGCCCTCCAGGACGGAGAACCGCGCCTGGAAGGCAGCCAACTCCTGCCGCACCAGGTCCAGCACCTGGCCCTCCTGCGGCACGGGCCGGCCGTCGTCCCTGCGTCCCCCTTGCGGCGCCCCCTGTGGGCCGGCTCCCCGGAGCCTGGCCAGGTCTGCGCGGAGCCCCTCGTTCTCCTTACGGAGACGCTCCGTGGCGGCAGCCAAGCGGGCGACCTCCGCCCGCAGCTCGGACATCTCGTCCGGCGGAGGCCCACCTTTGGTAGCCTCCGCTGCCGCCAGAATGGAGGCCATCGCCTCGCTTATGGCCTTGTTCTTCGAGGACAATTTCCTCTTCAAGGCCACATCGCGAAGCGCGGCCTCCACCACCTCCGCAAACCCGGCCCTCCGAAATCGCTCCTGTCCGGAGTCAACCGGCTCACCGCCGGAGGACTCCGAACCAGGAGCCCTGCGACCGCCCTCTACGGGGGGTCGTCCGTCAGCAACGAGCTCCACGGCTCGCTGACCAGCCACCTTGGAGGCGGGCAATCTCCCCTTGCCTCCCTCTCGGCCCTTGCCCCGCCTGCTGGTGGGGATCTTGCGAGCCGAGGCAACCTCCTCGCTGCCGGACGACCCCCGGTCTTCCTCAGTTCTGGGCCGCTTGCGGAAGGACCTGGAGTCCTCCGCAGCAGCCCCCGCCCCCTCGGGTCCAGAGCTCGCCGAGCTAATTGTCACCAGGTCGTCGGAGTCCAACTCGGACTCCGACTCTGCACCCGGGTGACGCTCAAGCGAGCCCCTCCTCCAATATAGCGCGCCTTTTGCCGCGCTCCGCCCGACCGACACTCTGTCGGGCGAGCCAAAACTATAACCGATCGGGTCCTCCTCGGATAGCTTGGATCGGGGGCCTCCTCGGCCCTTGTTGCCAATGGCAAGTGGTGGACAGGAAACTGCGTTGCCCCCCCCAGAATACGTGGGGCTTGACGCGCAATGCGTGGCGGATTCTCGTACTGCTGTGCAGTCCGTACCGCCCTGGGGTAGTTCCTTTTCCTCAGTTCTGTCCATATTTTCCTTTTTGAGGGTGCGGTCCCTTTCTCCCCTTCTCTCTCAGTGCTTGCTCGCTGCCCTCACAGTCACGTCTGATGATCAGACGCGTACCAGAGAGCAGCGAGCAAGCCAATGAGACGCACACCGTCCGAGGACCCGAACACTGCTCAAGTCTCCGAACGGTGTGCCCCTCTTGTGTCTCTCTTGGTCTGGTCTCTCACTTGGGACCTTCCGGCATGAGTGGCTCTACCGGCAAAGCCCCCAAGATCATTGAGACACGCAAGCCCCACCACGACGACAACGTGGAGACACGGTTGGTGGGGACTACGGAACCCTTCATTCGATTTTCATTCTGCTTGCGGAATCGTGTTTTCGCCATACTAACCTTGGGTTCCCGGCGCTGTGCGCGAATTGAAACCCTTCCCGGTCGCTGAAAACACGTTTTTTGCCTGAAAAAACTGGTTTTTTGACCACCCCTAAAAATTTTGTTCAACCCTTATTCCCGAAAACGTCACAGCTAGCTAGCCCGCGCCGAGACGCTTCTCCTGACACCTCGCCCGCGCGTCTGGCTCCAGGGAATCTGCAAAAAATTCAAATAAATTAGTAATTTTCATACATAGGTACATACCTCAAAATCCACCTAAGGAAGCACTGTCGAAACAAAAATCGTAATTTCTTGGGCGTCTGGACTGCGTTTTTGAAGCGGTTTTCTGTTCCAGAAAACTTAAATAGGCGTCCCCTAACCTATTGACAAAATATTTTTGACTTTTTTGCAAGGGTGGTTTTAATTTTGGCACCAACCCCTTTTTTACAAAATTCTTAACACTAACCTGGTTCTAACTACGGAACCCTTCATTCGATTTTCATTCTGCTTGCGGAATCGTGTTTTCGCCATACTAACCTTGGGTTCCCGGCGCTGTGCGCGAATTGAAACCCTTCCCGGTCGCTGAAAACACGTTTTTTGCCTGAAAAAACTGGTTTTTTGACCACCCCTAAAAATTTTGTTCAACCCTTATTCCCGAAAACGTCACAGCTAGCTAGCCCGCGCCGAGACGCTTCTCCTGACACCTCGCCCGCGCGTCTGGCTCCAGGGAATCTGCAAAAAATTCAAATAAATTAGTAATTTTCATACATAGGTACATACCTCAAAATCCACCTAAGGAAGCACTGTCGAAACAAAAATCGTAATTTCTTGGGCGTCTGGACTGCGTTTTTGAAGCGGTTTTCTGTTCCAGAAAACTTAAATAGGCGTCCCCTAACCTATTGACAAAATATTTTTGACTTTTTTGCAAGGGTGGTTTTAATTTTGGCACCAACCCCTTTTTTACAAAATTCTTAACACTAACCTGGTTCTAACTACGGAACCCTTCATTCGATTTTCATTCTGCTTGCGGAATCGTGTTTTCGCCATACTAACCTTGGGTTCCCGGCGCTGTGCGCGAATTGAAACCCTTCCCGGTCGCTGAAAACACGTTTTTTGCCTGAAAAAACTGGTTTTTTGACCACCCCTAAAAATTTTGTTCAACCCTTATTCCCGAAAACGTCACAGCTAGCTAGCCCGCGCCGAGACGCTTCTCCTGACACCTCGCCCGCGCGTCTGGCTCCAGGGAATCTGCAAAAAATTCAAATAAATTAGTAATTTTCATACATAGGTACATACCTCAAAATCCACCTAAGGAAGCACTGTCGAAACAAAAATCGTAATTTCTTGGGCGTCTGGACTGCGTTTTTGAAGCGGTTTTCTGTTCCAGAAAACTTAAATAGGCGTCCCCTAACCTATTGACAAAATATTTTTGACTTTTTTGCAAGGGTGGTTTTAATTTTGGCACCAACCCCTTTTTTACAAAATTCTTAACACTAACCTGGTTCTAACTACGGAACCCTTCATTCGATTTTCATTCTGCTTGCGGAATCGTGTTTTCGCCATACTAACCTTGGGTTCCCGGCGCTGTGCGCGAATTGAAACCCTTCCCGGTCGCTGAAAACACGTTTTTTGCCTGAAAAAACTGGTTTTTTGACCACCCCTAAAAATTTTGTTCAACCCTTATTCCCGAAAACGTCACAGCTAGCTAGCCCGCGCCGAGACGCTTCTCCTGACACCTCGCCCGCGCGTCTGGCTCCAGGGAATCTGCAAAAAATTCAAATAAATTAGTAATTTTCATACATAGGTACATACCTCAAAATCCACCTAAGGAAGCACTGTCGAAACAAAAATCGTAATTTCTTGGGCGTCTGGACTGCGTTTTTGAAGCGGTTTTCTGTTCCAGAAAACTTAAATAGGCGTCCCCTAACCTATTGACAAAATATTTTTGACTTTTTTGCAAGGGTGGTTTTAATTTTGGCACCAACCCCTTTTTTACAAAATTCTTAACACTAACCTGGTTCTAACTACGGAACCCTTCATTCGATTTTCATTCTGCTTGCGGAATCGTGTTTTCGCCATACTAACCTTGGGTTCCCGGCGCTGTGCGCGAATTGAAACCCTTCCCGGTCGCTGAAAACACGTTTTTTGCCTGAAAAAACTGGTTTTTTGACCACCCCTAAAAATTTTGTTCAACCCTTATTCCCGAAAACGTCACAGCTAGCTAGCCCGCGCCGAGACGCTTCTCCTGACACCTCGCCCGCGCGTCTGGCTCCAGGGAATCTGCAAAAAATTCAAATAAATTAGTAATTTTCATACATAGGTACATACCTCAAAATCCACCTAAGGAAGCACTGTCGAAACAAAAATCGTAATTTCTTGGGCGTCTGGACTGCGTTTTTGAAGCGGTTTTCTGTTCCAGAAAACTTAAATAGGCGTCCCCTAACCTATTGACAAAATATTTTTGACTTTTTTGCAAGGGTGGTTTTAATTTTGGCACCAACCCCTTTTTTACAAAATTCTTAACACTAACCTGGTTCTAACTACGGAACCCTTCATTCGATTTTCATTCTGCTTGCGGAATCGTGTTTTCGCCATACTAACCTTGGGTTCCCGGCGCTGTGCGCGAATTGAAACCCTTCCCGGTCGCTGAAAACACGTTTTTTGCCTGAAAAAACTGGTTTTTTGACCACCCCTAAAAATTTTGTTCAACCCTTATTCCCGAAAACGTCACAGCTAGCTAGCCCGCGCCGAGACGCTTCTCCTGACACCTCGCCCGCGCGTCTGGCTCCAGGGAATCTGCAAAAAATTCAAATAAATTAGTAATTTTCATACATAGGTACATACCTCAAAATCCACCTAAGGAAGCACTGTCGAAACAAAAATCGTAATTTCTTGGGCGTCTGGACTGCGTTTTTGAAGCGGTTTTCTGTTCCAGAAAACTTAAATAGGCGTCCCCTAACCTATTGACAAAATATTTTTGACTTTTTTGCAAGGGTGGTTTTAATTTTGGCACCAACCCCTTTTTTACAAAATTCTTAACACTAACCTGGTTCTAACTACGGAACCCTTCATTCGATTTTCATTCTGCTTGCGGAATCGTGTTTTCGCCATACTAACCTTGGGTTCCCGGCGCTGTGCGCGAATTGAAACCCTTCCCGGTCGCTGAAAACACGTTTTTTGCCTGAAAAAACTGGTTTTTTGACCACCCCTAAAAATTTTGTTCAACCCTTATTCCCGAAAACGTCACAGCTAGCTAGCCCGCGCCGAGACGCTTCTCCTGACACCTCGCCCGCGCGTCTGGCTCCAGGGAATCTGCAAAAAATTCAAATAAATTAGTAATTTTCATACATAGGTACATACCTCAAAATCCACCTAAGGAAGCACTGTCGAAACAAAAATCGTAATTTCTTGGGCGTCTGGACTGCGTTTTTGAAGCGGTTTTCTGTTCCAGAAAACTTAAATAGGCGTCCCCTAACCTATTGACAAAATATTTTTGACTTTTTTGCAAGGGTGGTTTTAATTTTGGCACCAACCCCTTTTTTACAAAATTCTTAACACTAACCTGGTTCTAACTACGGAACCCTTCATTCGATTTTCATTCTGCTTGCGGAATCGTGTTTTCGCCATACTAACCTTGGGTTCCCGGCGCTGTGCGCGAATTGAAACCCTTCCCGGTCGCTGAAAACACGTTTTTTGCCTGAAAAAACTGGTTTTTTGACCACCCCTAAAAATTTTGTTCAACCCTTATTCCCGAAAACGTCACAGCTAGCTAGCCCGCGCCGAGACGCTTCTCCTGACACCTCGCCCGCGCGTCTGGCTCCAGGGAATCTGCAAAAAATTCAAATAAATTAGTAATTTTCATACATAGGTACATACCTCAAAATCCACCTAAGGAAGCACTGTCGAAACAAAAATCGTAATTTCTTGGGCGTCTGGACTGCGTTTTTGAAGCGGTTTTCTGTTCCAGAAAACTTAAATAGGCGTCCCCTAACCTATTGACAAAATATTTTTGACTTTTTTGCAAGGGTGGTTTTAATTTTGGCACCAACCCCTTTTTTACAAAATTCTTAACACTAACCTGGTTCTAACTACGGAACCCTTCATTCGATTTTCATTCTGCTTGCGGAATCGTGTTTTCGCCATACTAACCTTGGGTTCCCGGCGCTGTGCGCGAATTGAAACCCTTCCCGGTCGCTGAAAACACGTTTTTTGCCTGAAAAAACTGGTTTTTTGACCACCCCTAAAAATTTTGTTCAACCCTTATTCCCGAAAACGTCACAGCTAGCTAGCCCGCGCCGAGACGCTTCTCCTGACACCTCGCCCGCGCGTCTGGCTCCAGGGAATCTGCAAAAAATTCAAATAAATTAGTAATTTTCATACATAGGTACATACCTCAAAATCCACCTAAGGAAGCACTGTCGAAACAAAAATCGTAATTTCTTGGGCGTCTGGACTGCGTTTTTGAAGCGGTTTTCTGTTCCAGAAAACTTAAATAGGCGTCCCCTAACCTATTGACAAAATATTTTTGACTTTTTTGCAAGGGTGGTTTTAATTTTGGCACCAACCCCTTTTTTACAAAATTCTTAACACTAACCTGGTTCTAACTACGGAACCCTTCATTCGATTTTCATTCTGCTTGCGGAATCGTGTTTTCGCCATACTAACCTTGGGTTCCCGGCGCTGTGCGCGAATTGAAACCCTTCCCGGTCGCTGAAAACACGTTTTTTGCCTGAAAAAACTGGTTTTTTGACCACCCCTAAAAATTTTGTTCAACCCTTATTCCCGAAAACGTCACAGCTAGCTAGCCCGCGCCGAGACGCTTCTCCTGACACCTCGCCCGCGCGTCTGGCTCCAGGGAATCTGCAAAAAATTCAAATAAATTAGTAATTTTCATACATAGGTACATACCTCAAAATCCACCTAAGGAAGCACTGTCGAAACAAAAATCGTAATTTCTTGGGCGTCTGGACTGCGTTTTTGAAGCGGTTTTCTGTTCCAGAAAACTTAAATAGGCGTCCCCTAACCTATTGACAAAATATTTTTGACTTTTTTGCAAGGGTGGTTTTAATTTTGGCACCAACCCCTTTTTTACAAAATTCTTAACACTAACCTGGTTCTAACTACGGAACCCTTCATTCGATTTTCATTCTGCTTGCGGAATCGTGTTTTCGCCATACTAACCTTGGGTTCCCGGCGCTGTGCGCGAATTGAAACCCTTCCCGGTCGCTGAAAACACGTTTTTTGCCTGAAAAAACTGGTTTTTTGACCACCCCTAAAAATTTTGTTCAACCCTTATTCCCGAAAACGTCACAGCTAGCTAGCCCGCGCCGAGACGCTTCTCCTGACACCTCGCCCGCGCGTCTGGCTCCAGGGAATCTGCAAAAAATTCAAATAAATTAGTAATTTTCATACATAGGTACATACCTCAAAATCCACCTAAGGAAGCACTGTCGAAACAAAAATCGTAATTTCTTGGGCGTCTGGACTGCGTTTTTGAAGCGGTTTTCTGTTCCAGAAAACTTAAATAGGCGTCCCCTAACCTATTGACAAAATATTTTTGACTTTTTTGCAAGGGTGGTTTTAATTTTGGCACCAACCCCTTTTTTACAAAATTCTTAACACTAACCTGGTTCTAACTACGGAACCCTTCATTCGATTTTCATTCTGCTTGCGGAATCGTGTTTTCGCCATACTAACCTTGGGTTCCCGGCGCTGTGCGCGAATTGAAACCCTTCCCGGTCGCTGAAAACACGTTTTTTGCCTGAAAAAACTGGTTTTTTGACCACCCCTAAAAATTTTGTTCAACCCTTATTCCCGAAAACGTCACAGCTAGCTAGCCCGCGCCGAGACGCTTCTCCTGACACCTCGCCCGCGCGTCTGGCTCCAGGGAATCTGCAAAAAATTCAAATAAATTAGTAATTTTCATACATAGGTACATACCTCAAAATCCACCTAAGGAAGCACTGTCGAAACAAAAATCGTAATTTCTTGGGCGTCTGGACTGCGTTTTTGAAGCGGTTTTCTGTTCCAGAAAACTTAAATAGGCGTCCCCTAACCTATTGACAAAATATTTTTGACTTTTTTGCAAGGGTGGTTTTAATTTTGGCACCAACCCCTTTTTTACAAAATTCTTAACACTAACCTGGTTCTAACTACGGAACCCTTCATTCGATTTTCATTCTGCTTGCGGAATCGTGTTTTCGCCATACTAACCTTGGGTTCCCGGCGCTGTGCGCGAATTGAAACCCTTCCCGGTCGCTGAAAACACGTTTTTTGCCTGAAAAAACTGGTTTTTTGACCACCCCTAAAAATTTTGTTCAACCCTTATTCCCGAAAACGTCACAGCTAGCTAGCCCGCGCCGAGACGCTTCTCCTGACACCTCGCCCGCGCGTCTGGCTCCAGGGAATCTGCAAAAAATTCAAATAAATTAGTAATTTTCATACATAGGTACATACCTCAAAATCCACCTAAGGAAGCACTGTCGAAACAAAAATCGTAATTTCTTGGGCGTCTGGACTGCGTTTTTGAAGCGGTTTTCTGTTCCAGAAAACTTAAATAGGCGTCCCCTAACCTATTGACAAAATATTTTTGACTTTTTTGCAAGGGTGGTTTTAATTTTGGCACCAACCCCTTTTTTACAAAATTCTTAACACTAACCTGGTTCTAACTACGGAACCCTTCATTCGATTTTCATTCTGCTTGCGGAATCGTGTTTTCGCCATACTAACCTTGGGTTCCCGGCGCTGTGCGCGAATTGAAACCCTTCCCGGTCGCTGAAAACACGTTTTTTGCCTGAAAAAACTGGTTTTTTGACCACCCCTAAAAATTTTGTTCAACCCTTATTCCCGAAAACGTCACAGCTAGCTAGCCCGCGCCGAGACGCTTCTCCTGACACCTCGCCCGCGCGTCTGGCTCCAGGGAATCTGCAAAAAATTCAAATAAATTAGTAATTTTCATACATAGGTACATACCTCAAAATCCACCTAAGGAAGCACTGTCGAAACAAAAATCGTAATTTCTTGGGCGTCTGGACTGCGTTTTTGAAGCGGTTTTCTGTTCCAGAAAACTTAAATAGGCGTCCCCTAACCTATTGACAAAATATTTTTGACTTTTTTGCAAGGGTGGTTTTAATTTTGGCACCAACCCCTTTTTTACAAAATTCTTAACACTAACCTGGTTCTAACTACGGAACCCTTCATTCGATTTTCATTCTGCTTGCGGAATCGTGTTTTCGCCATACTAACCTTGGGTTCCCGGCGCTGTGCGCGAATTGAAACCCTTCCCGGTCGCTGAAAACACGTTTTTTGCCTGAAAAAACTGGTTTTTTGACCACCCCTAAAAATTTTGTTCAACCCTTATTCCCGAAAACGTCACAGCTAGCTAGCCCGCGCCGAGACGCTTCTCCTGACACCTCGCCCGCGCGTCTGGCTCCAGGGAATCTGCAAAAAATTCAAATAAATTAGTAATTTTCATACATAGGTACATACCTCAAAATCCACCTAAGGAAGCACTGTCGAAACAAAAATCGTAATTTCTTGGGCGTCTGGACTGCGTTTTTGAAGCGGTTTTCTGTTCCAGAAAACTTAAATAGGCGTCCCCTAACCTATTGACAAAATATTTTTGACTTTTTTGCAAGGGTGGTTTTAATTTTGGCACCAACCCCTTTTTTACAAAATTCTTAACACTAACCTGGTTCTAACTACGGAACCCTTCATTCGATTTTCATTCTGCTTGCGGAATCGTGTTTTCGCCATACTAACCTTGGGTTCCCGGCGCTGTGCGCGAATTGAAACCCTTCCCGGTCGCTGAAAACACGTTTTTTGCCTGAAAAAACTGGTTTTTTGACCACCCCTAAAAATTTTGTTCAACCCTTATTCCCGAAAACGTCACAGCTAGCTAGCCCGCGCCGAGACGCTTCTCCTGACACCTCGCCCGCGCGTCTGGCTCCAGGGAATCTGCAAAAAATTCAAATAAATTAGTAATTTTCATACATAGGTACATACCTCAAAATCCACCTAAGGAAGCACTGTCGAAACAAAAATCGTAATTTCTTGGGCGTCTGGACTGCGTTTTTGAAGCGGTTTTCTGTTCCAGAAAACTTAAATAGGCGTCCCCTAACCTATTGACAAAATATTTTTGACTTTTTTGCAAGGGTGGTTTTAATTTTGGCACCAACCCCTTTTTTACAAAATTCTTAACACTAACCTGGTTCTAACTACGGAACCCTTCATTCGATTTTCATTCTGCTTGCGGAATCGTGTTTTCGCCATACTAACCTTGGGTTCCCGGCGCTGTGCGCGAATTGAAACCCTTCCCGGTCGCTGAAAACACGTTTTTTGCCTGAAAAAACTGGTTTTTTGACCACCCCTAAAAATTTTGTTCAACCCTTATTCCCGAAAACGTCACAGCTAGCTAGCCCGCGCCGAGACGCTTCTCCTGACACCTCGCCCGCGCGTCTGGCTCCAGGGAATCTGCAAAAAATTCAAATAAATTAGTAATTTTCATACATAGGTACATACCTCAAAATCCACCTAAGGAAGCACTGTCGAAACAAAAATCGTAATTTCTTGGGCGTCTGGACTGCGTTTTTGAAGCGGTTTTCTGTTCCAGAAAACTTAAATAGGCGTCCCCTAACCTATTGACAAAATATTTTTGACTTTTTTGCAAGGGTGGTTTTAATTTTGGCACCAACCCCTTTTTTACAAAATTCTTAACACTAACCTGGTTCTAACTACGGAACCCTTCATTCGATTTTCATTCTGCTTGCGGAATCGTGTTTTCGCCATACTAACCTTGGGTTCCCGGCGCTGTGCGCGAATTGAAACCCTTCCCGGTCGCTGAAAACACGTTTTTTGCCTGAAAAAACTGGTTTTTTGACCACCCCTAAAAATTTTGTTCAACCCTTATTCCCGAAAACGTCACAGCTAGCTAGCCCGCGCCGAGACGCTTCTCCTGACACCTCGCCCGCGCGTCTGGCTCCAGGGAATCTGCAAAAAATTCAAATAAATTAGTAATTTTCATACATAGGTACATACCTCAAAATCCACCTAAGGAAGCACTGTCGAAACAAAAATCGTAATTTCTTGGGCGTCTGGACTGCGTTTTTGAAGCGGTTTTCTGTTCCAGAAAACTTAAATAGGCGTCCCCTAACCTATTGACAAAATATTTTTGACTTTTTTGCAAGGGTGGTTTTAATTTTGGCACCAACCCCTTTTTTACAAAATTCTTAACACTAACCTGGTTCTAACTACGGAACCCTTCATTCGATTTTCATTCTGCTTGCGGAATCGTGTTTTCGCCATACTAACCTTGGGTTCCCGGCGCTGTGCGCGAATTGAAACCCTTCCCGGTCGCTGAAAACACGTTTTTTGCCTGAAAAAACTGGTTTTTTGACCACCCCTAAAAATTTTGTTCAACCCTTATTCCCGAAAACGTCACAGCTAGCTAGCCCGCGCCGAGACGCTTCTCCTGACACCTCGCCCGCGCGTCTGGCTCCAGGGAATCTGCAAAAAATTCAAATAAATTAGTAATTTTCATACATAGGTACATACCTCAAAATCCACCTAAGGAAGCACTGTCGAAACAAAAATCGTAATTTCTTGGGCGTCTGGACTGCGTTTTTGAAGCGGTTTTCTGTTCCAGAAAACTTAAATAGGCGTCCCCTAACCTATTGACAAAATATTTTTGACTTTTTTGCAAGGGTGGTTTTAATTTTGGCACCAACCCCTTTTTTACAAAATTCTTAACACTAACCTGGTTCTAACTACGGAACCCTTCATTCGATTTTCATTCTGCTTGCGGAATCGTGTTTTCGCCATACTAACCTTGGGTTCCCGGCGCTGTGCGCGAATTGAAACCCTTCCCGGTCGCTGAAAACACGTTTTTTGCCTGAAAAAACTGGTTTTTTGACCACCCCTAAAAATTTTGTTCAACCCTTATTCCCGAAAACGTCACAGCTAGCTAGCCCGCGCCGAGACGCTTCTCCTGACACCTCGCCCGCGCGTCTGGCTCCAGGGAATCTGCAAAAAATTCAAATAAATTAGTAATTTTCATACATAGGTACATACCTCAAAATCCACCTAAGGAAGCACTGTCGAAACAAAAATCGTAATTTCTTGGGCGTCTGGACTGCGTTTTTGAAGCGGTTTTCTGTTCCAGAAAACTTAAATAGGCGTCCCCTAACCTATTGACAAAATATTTTTGACTTTTTTGCAAGGGTGGTTTTAATTTTGGCACCAACCCCTTTTTTACAAAATTCTTAACACTAACCTGGTTCTAACTACGGAACCCTTCATTCGATTTTCATTCTGCTTGCGGAATCGTGTTTTCGCCATACTAACCTTGGGTTCCCGGCGCTGTGCGCGAATTGAAACCCTTCCCGGTCGCTGAAAACACGTTTTTTGCCTGAAAAAACTGGTTTTTTGACCACCCCTAAAAATTTTGTTCAACCCTTATTCCCGAAAACGTCACAGCTAGCTAGCCCGCGCCGAGACGCTTCTCCTGACACCTCGCCCGCGCGTCTGGCTCCAGGGAATCTGCAAAAAATTCAAATAAATTAGTAATTTTCATACATAGGTACATACCTCAAAATCCACCTAAGGAAGCACTGTCGAAACAAAAATCGTAATTTCTTGGGCGTCTGGACTGCGTTTTTGAAGCGGTTTTCTGTTCCAGAAAACTTAAATAGGCGTCCCCTAACCTATTGACAAAATATTTTTGACTTTTTTGCAAGGGTGGTTTTAATTTTGGCACCAACCCCTTTTTTACAAAATTCTTAACACTAACCTGGTTCTAACTACGGAACCCTTCATTCGATTTTCATTCTGCTTGCGGAATCGTGTTTTCGCCATACTAACCTTGGGTTCCCGGCGCTGTGCGCGAATTGAAACCCTTCCCGGTCGCTGAAAACACGTTTTTTGCCTGAAAAAACTGGTTTTTTGACCACCCCTAAAAATTTTGTTCAACCCTTATTCCCGAAAACGTCACAGCTAGCTAGCCCGCGCCGAGACGCTTCTCCTGACACCTCGCCCGCGCGTCTGGCTCCAGGGAATCTGCAAAAAATTCAAATAAATTAGTAATTTTCATACATAGGTACATACCTCAAAATCCACCTAAGGAAGCACTGTCGAAACAAAAATCGTAATTTCTTGGGCGTCTGGACTGCGTTTTTGAAGCGGTTTTCTGTTCCAGAAAACTTAAATAGGCGTCCCCTAACCTATTGACAAAATATTTTTGACTTTTTTGCAAGGGTGGTTTTAATTTTGGCACCAACCCCTTTTTTACAAAATTCTTAACACTAACCTGGTTCTAACTACGGAACCCTTCATTCGATTTTCATTCTGCTTGCGGAATCGTGTTTTCGCCATACTAACCTTGGGTTCCCGGCGCTGTGCGCGAATTGAAACCCTTCCCGGTCGCTGAAAACACGTTTTTTGCCTGAAAAAACTGGTTTTTTGACCACCCCTAAAAATTTTGTTCAACCCTTATTCCCGAAAACGTCACAGCTAGCTAGCCCGCGCCGAGACGCTTCTCCTGACACCTCGCCCGCGCGTCTGGCTCCAGGGAATCTGCAAAAAATTCAAATAAATTAGTAATTTTCATACATAGGTACATACCTCAAAATCCACCTAAGGAAGCACTGTCGAAACAAAAATCGTAATTTCTTGGGCGTCTGGACTGCGTTTTTGAAGCGGTTTTCTGTTCCAGAAAACTTAAATAGGCGTCCCCTAACCTATTGACAAAATATTTTTGACTTTTTTGCAAGGGTGGTTTTAATTTTGGCACCAACCCCTTTTTTACAAAATTCTTAACACTAACCTGGTTCTAACTACGGAACCCTTCATTCGATTTTCATTCTGCTTGCGGAATCGTGTTTTCGCCATACTAACCTTGGGTTCCCGGCGCTGTGCGCGAATTGAAACCCTTCCCGGTCGCTGAAAACACGTTTTTTGCCTGAAAAAACTGGTTTTTTGACCACCCCTAAAAATTTTGTTCAACCCTTATTCCCGAAAACGTCACAGCTAGCTAGCCCGCGCCGAGACGCTTCTCCTGACACCTCGCCCGCGCGTCTGGCTCCAGGGAATCTGCAAAAAATTCAAATAAATTAGTAATTTTCATACATAGGTACATACCTCAAAATCCACCTAAGGAAGCACTGTCGAAACAAAAATCGTAATTTCTTGGGCGTCTGGACTGCGTTTTTGAAGCGGTTTTCTGTTCCAGAAAACTTAAATAGGCGTCCCCTAACCTATTGACAAAATATTTTTGACTTTTTTGCAAGGGTGGTTTTAATTTTGGCACCAACCCCTTTTTTACAAAATTCTTAACACTAACCTGGTTCTAACTACGGAACCCTTCATTCGATTTTCATTCTGCTTGCGGAATCGTGTTTTCGCCATACTAACCTTGGGTTCCCGGCGCTGTGCGCGAATTGAAACCCTTCCCGGTCGCTGAAAACACGTTTTTTGCCTGAAAAAACTGGTTTTTTGACCACCCCTAAAAATTTTGTTCAACCCTTATTCCCGAAAACGTCACAGCTAGCTAGCCCGCGCCGAGACGCTTCTCCTGACACCTCGCCCGCGCGTCTGGCTCCAGGGAATCTGCAAAAAATTCAAATAAATTAGTAATTTTCATACATAGGTACATACCTCAAAATCCACCTAAGGAAGCACTGTCGAAACAAAAATCGTAATTTCTTGGGCGTCTGGACTGCGTTTTTGAAGCGGTTTTCTGTTCCAGAAAACTTAAATAGGCGTCCCCTAACCTATTGACAAAATATTTTTGACTTTTTTGCAAGGGTGGTTTTAATTTTGGCACCAACCCCTTTTTTACAAAATTCTTAACACTAACCTGGTTCTAACTACGGAACCCTTCATTCGATTTTCATTCTGCTTGCGGAATCGTGTTTTCGCCATACTAACCTTGGGTTCCCGGCGCTGTGCGCGAATTGAAACCCTTCCCGGTCGCTGAAAACACGTTTTTTGCCTGAAAAAACTGGTTTTTTGACCACCCCTAAAAATTTTGTTCAACCCTTATTCCCGAAAACGTCACAGCTAGCTAGCCCGCGCCGAGACGCTTCTCCTGACACCTCGCCCGCGCGTCTGGCTCCAGGGAATCTGCAAAAAATTCAAATAAATTAGTAATTTTCATACATAGGTACATACCTCAAAATCCACCTAAGGAAGCACTGTCGAAACAAAAATCGTAATTTCTTGGGCGTCTGGACTGCGTTTTTGAAGCGGTTTTCTGTTCCAGAAAACTTAAATAGGCGTCCCCTAACCTATTGACAAAATATTTTTGACTTTTTTGCAAGGGTGGTTTTAATTTTGGCACCAACCCCTTTTTTACAAAATTCTTAACACTAACCTGGTTCTAACTACGGAACCCTTCATTCGATTTTCATTCTGCTTGCGGAATCGTGTTTTCGCCATACTAACCTTGGGTTCCCGGCGCTGTGCGCGAATTGAAACCCTTCCCGGTCGCTGAAAACACGTTTTTTGCCTGAAAAAACTGGTTTTTTGACCACCCCTAAAAATTTTGTTCAACCCTTATTCCCGAAAACGTCACAGCTAGCTAGCCCGCGCCGAGACGCTTCTCCTGACACCTCGCCCGCGCGTCTGGCTCCAGGGAATCTGCAAAAAATTCAAATAAATTAGTAATTTTCATACATAGGTACATACCTCAAAATCCACCTAAGGAAGCACTGTCGAAACAAAAATCGTAATTTCTTGGGCGTCTGGACTGCGTTTTTGAAGCGGTTTTCTGTTCCAGAAAACTTAAATAGGCGTCCCCTAACCTATTGACAAAATATTTTTGACTTTTTTGCAAGGGTGGTTTTAATTTTGGCACCAACCCCTTTTTTACAAAATTCTTAACACTAACCTGGTTCTAACTACGGAACCCTTCATTCGATTTTCATTCTGCTTGCGGAATCGTGTTTTCGCCATACTAACCTTGGGTTCCCGGCGCTGTGCGCGAATTGAAACCCTTCCCGGTCGCTGAAAACACGTTTTTTGCCTGAAAAAACTGGTTTTTTGACCACCCCTAAAAATTTTGTTCAACCCTTATTCCCGAAAACGTCACAGCTAGCTAGCCCGCGCCGAGACGCTTCTCCTGACACCTCGCCCGCGCGTCTGGCTCCAGGGAATCTGCAAAAAATTCAAATAAATTAGTAATTTTCATACATAGGTACATACCTCAAAATCCACCTAAGGAAGCAAAAAATCGTAATTTCTTGGGCGTCTGGACTGCGTTTTTGAAGCGGTTTTCTGTTCCAGAAAACTTAAATAGGCGTCCCCTAACCTATTGACAAAATATTTTTGACTTTTTTGCAAGGGTGGTTTTAATTTTGGCACCAACCCCTTTTTTACAAAATTCTTAACACTAACCTGGTTCTAACTACGGAACCCTTCATTCGATTTTCATTCTGCTTGCGGAATCGTGTTTTCGCCATACTAACCTTGGGTTCCCGGCGCTGTGCGCGAATTGAAACCCTTCCCGGTCGCTGAAAACACGTTTTTTGCCTGAAAAAACTGGTTTTTTGACCACCCCTAAAAATTTTGTTCAACCCTTATTCCCGAAAACGTCACAGCTAGCTAGCCCGCGCCGAGACGCTTCTCCTGACACCTCGCCCGCGCGTCTGGCTCCAGGGAATCTGCAAAAAATTCAAATAAATTAGTAATTTTCATACATAGGTACATACCTCAAAATCCACCTAAGGAAGCACTGTCGAAACAAAAATCGTAATTTCTTGGGCGTCTGGACTGCGTTTTTGAAGCGGTTTTCTGTTCCAGAAAACTTAAATAGGCGTCCCCTAACCTATTGACAAAATATTTTTGACTTTTTTGCAAGGGTGGTTTTAATTTTGGCACCAACCCCTTTTTTACAAAATTCTTAACACTAACCTGGTTCTAACTACGGAACCCTTCATTCGATTTTCATTCTGCTTGCGGAATCGTGTTTTCGCCATACTAACCTTGGGTTCCCGGCGCTGTGCGCGAATTGAAACCCTTCCCGGTCGCTGAAAACACGTTTTTTGCCTGAAAAAACTGGTTTTTTGACCACCCCTAAAAATTTTGTTCAATCCTTATTCCCGAAAACGTCACAGCTAGCTAGCCCGCGCCGAGACGCTTCTCCTGACACCTCGCCCGCGCGTCTGGCTCCAGGGAATCTGCAAAAAATTCAAATAAATTAGTAATTTTCATACATAGGTACATACCTCAAAATCCACCTAAGGAAGCACTGTCGAAACAAAAATCGTAATTTCTTGGGCGTCTGGACTGCGTTTTTGAAGCGGTTTTCTGTTCCAGAAAACTTAAATAGGCGTCCCCTAACCTATTGACAAAATATTTTTGACTTTTTTGCAAGGGTGGTTTTAATTTTGGCACCAACCCCTTTTTTACAAAATTCTTAACACTAACCTGGTTCTAACTACGGAACCCTTCATTCGATTTTCATTCTGCTTGCGGAATCGTGTTTTCGCCATACTAACCTTGGGTTCCCGGCGCTGTGCGCGAATTGAAACCCTTCCCGGTCGCTGAAAACACGTTTTTTGCCTGAAAAAACTGGTTTTTTGACCACCCCTAAAAATTTTGTTCAACCCTTATTCCCGAAAACGTCACAGCTAGCTAGCCCGCGCCGAGACGCTTCTCCTGACACCTCGCCCGCGCGTCTGGCTCCAGGGAATCTGCAAAAAATTCAAATAAATTAGTAATTTTCATACATAGGTACATACCTCAAAATCCACCTAAGGAAGCACTGTCGAAACAAAAATCGTAATTTCTTGGGCGTCTGGACTGCGTTTTTGAAGCGGTTTTCTGTTCCAGAAAACTTAAATAGGCGTCCCCTAACCTATTGACAAAATATTTTTGACTTTTTTGCAAGGGTGGTTTTAATTTTGGCACCAACCCCTTTTTTACAAAATTCTTAACACTAACCTGGTTCTAACTACGGAACCCTTCATTCGATTTTCATTCTGCTTGCGGAATCGTGTTTTCGCCATACTAACCTTGGGTTCCCGGCGCTGTGCGCGAATTGAAACCCTTCCCGGTCGCTGAAAACACGTTTTTTGCCTGAAAAAACTGGTTTTTTGACCACCCCTAAAAATTTTGTTCAACCCTTATTCCCGAAAACGTCACAGCTAGCTAGCCCGCGCCGAGACGCTTCTCCTGACACCTCGCCCGCGCGTCTGGCTCCAGGGAATCTGCAAAAAATTCAAATAAATTAGTAATTTTCATACATAGGTACATACCTCAAAATCCACCTAAGGAAGCACTGTCGAAACAAAAATCGTAATTTCTTGGGCGTCTGGACTGCGTTTTTGAAGCGGTTTTCTGTTCCAGAAAACTTAAATAGGCGTCCCCTAACCTATTGACAAAATATTTTTGACTTTTTTGCAAGGGTGGTTTTAATTTTGGCACCAACCCCTTTTTTACAAAATTCTTAACACTAACCTGGTTCTAACTACGGAACCCTTCATTCGATTTTCATTCTGCTTGCGGAATCGTGTTTTCGCCATACTAACCTTGGGTTCCCGGCGCTGTGCGCGAATTGAAACCCTTCCCGGTCGCTGAAAACACGTTTTTTGCCTGAAAAAACTGGTTTTTTGACCACCCCTAAAAATTTTGTTCAACCCTTATTCCCGAAAACGTCACAGCTAGCTAGCCCGCGCCGAGACGCTTCTCCTGACACCTCGCCCGCGCGTCTGGCTCCAGGGAATCTGCAAAAAATTCAAATAAATTAGTAATTTTCATACATAGGTACATACCTCAAAATCCACCTAAGGAAGCACTGTCGAAACAAAAATCGTAATTTCTTGGGCGTCTGGACTGCGTTTTTGAAGCGGTTTTCTGTTCCAGAAAACTTAAATAGGCGTCCCCTAACCTATTGACAAAATATTTTTGACTTTTTTGCAAGGGTGGTTTTAATTTTGGCACCAACCCCTTTTTTACAAAATTCTTAACACTAACCTGGTTCTAACTACGGAACCCTTCATTCGATTTTCATTCTGCTTGCGGAATCGTGTTTTCGCCATACTAACCTTGGGTTCCCGGCGCTGTGCGCGAATTGAAACCCTTCCCGGTCGCTGAAAACACGTTTTTTGCCTGAAAAAACTGGTTTTTTGACCACCCCTAAAAATTTTGTTCAACCCTTATTCCCGAAAACGTCACAGCTAGCTAGCCCGCGCCGAGACGCTTCTCCTGACACCTCGCCCGCGCGTCTGGCTCCAGGGAATCTGCAAAAAATTCAAATAAATTAGTAATTTTCATACATAGGTACATACCTCAAAATCCACCTAAGGAAGCACTGTCGAAACAAAAATCGTAATTTCTTGGGCGTCTGGACTGCGTTTTTGAAGCGGTTTTCTGTTCCAGAAAACTTAAATAGGCGTCCCCTAACCTATTGACAAAATATTTTTGACTTTTTTGCAAGGGTGGTTTTAATTTTGGCACCAACCCCTTTTTTACAAAATTCTTAACACTAACCTGGTTCTAACTACGGAACCCTTCATTCGATTTTCATTCTGCTTGCGGAATCGTGTTTTCGCCATACTAACCTTGGGTTCCCGGCGCTGTGCGCGAATTGAAACCCTTCCCGGTCGCTGAAAACACGTTTTTTGCCTGAAAAAACTGGTTTTTTGACCACCCCTAAAAATTTTGTTCAACCCTTATTCCCGAAAACGTCACAGCTAGCTAGCCCGCGCCGAGACGCTTCTCCTGACACCTCGCCCGCGCGTCTGGCTCCAGGGAATCTGCAAAAAATTCAAATAAATTAGTAATTTTCATACATAGGTACATACCTCAAAATCCACCTAAGGAAGCACTGTCGAAACAAAAATCGTAATTTCTTGGGCGTCTGGACTGCGTTTTTGAAGCGGTTTTCTGTTCCAGAAAACTTAAATAGGCGTCCCCTAACCTATTGACAAAATATTTTTGACTTTTTTGCAAGGGTGGTTTTAATTTTGGCACCAACCCCTTTTTTACAAAATTCTTAACACTAACCTGGTTCTAACTACGGAACCCTTCATTCGATTTTCATTCTGCTTGCGGAATCGTGTTTTCGCCATACTAACCTTGGGTTCCCGGCGCTGTGCGCGAATTGAAACCCTTCCCGGTCGCTGAAAACACGTTTTTTGCCTGAAAAAACTGGTTTTTTGACCACCCCTAAAAATTTTGTTCAACCCTTATTCCCGAAAACGTCACAGCTAGCTAGCCCGCGCCGAGACGCTTCTCCTGACACCTCGCCCGCGCGTCTGGCTCCAGGGAATCTGCAAAAAATTCAAATAAATTAGTAATTTTCATACATAGGTACATACCTCAAAATCCACCTAAGGAAGCACTGTCGAAACAAAAATCGTAATTTCTTGGGCGTCTGGACTGCGTTTTTGAAGCGGTTTTCTGTTCCAGAAAACTTAAATAGGCGTCCCCTAACCTATTGACAAAATATTTTTGACTTTTTTGCAAGGGTGGTTTTAATTTTGGCACCAACCCCTTTTTTACAAAATTCTTAACACTAACCTGGTTCTAACTACGGAACCCTTCATTCGATTTTCATTCTGCTTGCGGAATCGTGTTTTCGCCATACTAACCTTGGGTTCCCGGCGCTGTGCGCGAATTGAAACCCTTCCCGGTCGCTGAAAACACGTTTTTTGCCTGAAAAAACTGGTTTTTTGACCACCCCTAAAAATTTTGTTCAACCCTTATTCCCGAAAACGTCACAGCTAGCTAGCCCGCGCCGAGACGCTTCTCCTGACACCTCGCCCGCGCGTCTGGCTCCAGGGAATCTGCAAAAAATTCAAATAAATTAGTAATTTTCATACATAGGTACATACCTCAAAATCCACCTAAGGAAGCACTGTCGAAACAAAAATCGTAATTTCTTGGGCGTCTGGACTGCGTTTTTGAAGCGGTTTTCTGTTCCAGAAAACTTAAATAGGCGTCCCCTAACCTATTGACAAAATATTTTTGACTTTTTTGCAAGGGTGGTTTTAATTTTGGCACCAACCCCTTTTTTACAAAATTCTTAACACTAACCTGGTTCTAACTACGGAACCCTTCATTCGATTTTCATTCTGCTTGCGGAATCGTGTTTTCGCCATACTAACCTTGGGTTCCCGGCGCTGTGCGCGAATTGAAACCCTTCCCGGTCGCTGAAAACACGTTTTTTGCCTGAAAAAACTGGTTTTTTGACCACCCCTAAAAATTTTGTTCAACCCTTATTCCCGAAAACGTCACAGCTAGCTAGCCCGCGCCGAGACGCTTCTCCTGACACCTCGCCCGCGCGTCTGGCTCCAGGGAATCTGCAAAAAATTCAAATAAATTAGTAATTTTCATACATAGGTACATACCTCAAAATCCACCTAAGGAAGCACTGTCGAAACAAAAATCGTAATTTCTTGGGCGTCTGGACTGCGTTTTTGAAGCGGTTTTCTGTTCCAGAAAACTTAAATAGGCGTCCCCTAACCTATTGACAAAATATTTTTGACTTTTTTGCAAGGGTGGTTTTAATTTTGGCACCAACCCCTTTTTTACAAAATTCTTAACACTAACCTGGTTCTAACTACGGAACCCTTCATTCGATTTTCATTCTGCTTGCGGAATCGTGTTTTCGCCATACTAACCTTGGGTTCCCGGCGCTGTGCGCGAATTGAAACCCTTCCCGGTCGCTGAAAACACGTTTTTTGCCTGAAAAAACTGGTTTTTTGACCACCCCTAAAAATTTTGTTCAACCCTTATTCCCGAAAACGTCACAGCTAGCTAGCCCGCGCCGAGACGCTTCTCCTGACACCTCGCCCGCGCGTCTGGCTCCAGGGAATCTGCAAAAAATTCAAATAAATTAGTAATTTTCATACATAGGTACATACCTCAAAATCCACCTAAGGAAGCACTGTCGAAACAAAAATCGTAATTTCTTGGGCGTCTGGACTGCGTTTTTGAAGCGGTTTTCTGTTCCAGAAAACTTAAATAGGCGTCCCCTAACCTATTGACAAAATATTTTTGACTTTTTTGCAAGGGTGGTTTTAATTTTGGCACCAACCCCTTTTTTACAAAATTCTTAACACTAACCTGGTTCTAACTACGGAACCCTTCATTCGATTTTCATTCTGCTTGCGGAATCGTGTTTTCGCCATACTAACCTTGGGTTCCCGGCGCTGTGCGCGAATTGAAACCCTTCCCGGTCGCTGAAAACACGTTTTTTGCCTGAAAAAACTGGTTTTTTGACCACCCCTAAAAATTTTGTTCAACCCTTATTCCCGAAAACGTCACAGCTAGCTAGCCCGCGCCGAGACGCTTCTCCTGACACCTCGCCCGCGCGTCTGGCTCCAGGGAATCTGCAAAAAATTCAAATAAATTAGTAATTTTCATACATAGGTACATACCTCAAAATCCACCTAAGGAAGCACTGTCGAAACAAAAATCGTAATTTCTTGGGCGTCTGGACTGCGTTTTTGAAGCGGTTTTCTGTTCCAGAAAACTTAAATAGGCGTCCCCTAACCTATTGACAAAATATTTTTGACTTTTTTGCAAGGGTGGTTTTAATTTTGGCACCAACCCCTTTTTTACAAAATTCTTAACACTAACCTGGTTCTAACTACGGAACCCTTCATTCGATTTTCATTCTGCTTGCGGAATCGTGTTTTCGCCATACTAACCTTGGGTTCCCGGCGCTGTGCGCGAATTGAAACCCTTCCCGGTCGCTGAAAACACGTTTTTTGCCTGAAAAAACTGGTTTTTTGACCACCCCTAAAAATTTTGTTCAACCCTTATTCCCGAAAACGTCACAGCTAGCTAGCCCGCGCCGAGACGCTTCTCCTGACACCTCGCCCGCGCGTCTGGCTCCAGGGAATCTGCAAAAAATTCAAATAAATTAGTAATTTTCATACATAGGTACATACCTCAAAATCCACCTAAGGAAGCACTGTCGAAACAAAAATCGTAATTTCTTGGGCGTCTGGACTGCGTTTTTGAAGCGGTTTTCTGTTCCAGAAAACTTAAATAGGCGTCCCCTAACCTATTGACAAAATATTTTTGACTTTTTTGCAAGGGTGGTTTTAATTTTGGCACCAACCCCTTTTTTACAAAATTCTTAACACTAACCTGGTTCTAACTACGGAACCCTTCATTCGATTTTCATTCTGCTTGCGGAATCGTGTTTTCGCCATACTAACCTTGGGTTCCCGGCGCTGTGCGCGAATTGAAACCCTTCCCGGTCGCTGAAAACACGTTTTTTGCCTGAAAAAACTGGTTTTTTGACCACCCCTAAAAATTTTGTTCAACCCTTATTCCCGAAAACGTCACAGCTAGCTAGCCCGCGCCGAGACGCTTCTCCTGACACCTCGCCCGCGCGTCTGGCTCCAGGGAATCTGCAAAAAATTCAAATAAATTAGTAATTTTCATACATAGGTACATACCTCAAAATCCACCTAAGGAAGCACTGTCGAAACAAAAATCGTAATTTCTTGGGCGTCTGGACTGCGTTTTTGAAGCGGTTTTCTGTTCCAGAAAACTTAAATAGGCGTCCCCTAACCTATTGACAAAATATTTTTGACTTTTTTGCAAGGGTGGTTTTAATTTTGGCACCAACCCCTTTTTTACAAAATTCTTAACACTAACCTGGTTCTAACTACGGAACCCTTCATTCGATTTTCATTCTGCTTGCGGAATCGTGTTTTCGCCATACTAACCTTGGGTTCCCGGCGCTGTGCGCGAATTGAAACCCTTCCCGGTCGCTGAAAACACGTTTTTTGCCTGAAAAAACTGGTTTTTTGACCACCCCTAAAAATTTTGTTCAACCCTTATTCCCGAAAACGTCACAGCTAGCTAGCCCGCGCCGAGACGCTTCTCCTGACACCTCGCCCGCGCGTCTGGCTCCAGGGAATCTGCAAAAAATTCAAATAAATTAGTAATTTTCATACATAGGTACATACCTCAAAATCCACCTAAGGAAGCACTGTCGAAACAAAAATCGTAATTTCTTGGGCGTCTGGACTGCGTTTTTGAAGCGGTTTTCTGTTCCAGAAAACTTAAATAGGCGTCCCCTAACCTATTGACAAAATATTTTTGACTTTTTTGCAAGGGTGGTTTTAATTTTGGCACCAACCCCTTTTTTACAAAATTCTTAACACTAACCTGGTTCTAACTACGGAACCCTTCATTCGATTTTCATTCTGCTTGCGGAATCGTGTTTTCGCCATACTAACCTTGGGTTCCCGGCGCTGTGCGCGAATTGAAACCCTTCCCGGTCGCTGAAAACACGTTTTTTGCCTGAAAAAACTGGTTTTTTGACCACCCCTAAAAATTTTGTTCAACCCTTATTCCCGAAAACGTCACAGCTAGCTAGCCCGCGCCGAGACGCTTCTCCTGACACCTCGCCCGCGCGTCTGGCTCCAGGGAATCTGCAAAAAATTCAAATAAATTAGTAATTTTCATACATAGGTACATACCTCAAAATCCACCTAAGGAAGCACTGTCGAAACAAAAATCGTAATTTCTTGGGCGTCTGGACTGCGTTTTTGAAGCGGTTTTCTGTTCCAGAAAACTTAAATAGGCGTCCCCTAACCTATTGACAAAATATTTTTGACTTTTTTGCAAGGGTGGTTTTAATTTTGGCACCAACCCCTTTTTTACAAAATTCTTAACACTAACCTGGTTCTAACTACGGAACCCTTCATTCGATTTTCATTCTGCTTGCGGAATCGTGTTTTCGCCATACTAACCTTGGGTTCCCGGCGCTGTGCGCGAATTGAAACCCTTCCCGGTCGCTGAAAACACGTTTTTTGCCTGAAAAAACTGGTTTTTTGACCACCCCTAAAAATTTTGTTCAACCCTTATTCCCGAAAACGTCACAGCTAGCTAGCCCGCGCCGAGACGCTTCTCCTGACACCTCGCCCGCGCGTCTGGCTCCAGGGAATCTGCAAAAAATTCAAATAAATTAGTAATTTTCATACATAGGTACATACCTCAAAATCCACCTAAGGAAGCACTGTCGAAACAAAAATCGTAATTTCTTGGGCGTCTGGACTGCGTTTTTGAAGCGGTTTTCTGTTCCAGAAAACTTAAATAGGCGTCCCCTAACCTATTGACAAAATATTTTTGACTTTTTTGCAAGGGTGGTTTTAATTTTGGCACCAACCCCTTTTTTACAAAATTCTTAACACTAACCTGGTTCTAACTACGGAACCCTTCATTCGATTTTCATTCTGCTTGCGGAATCGTGTTTTCGCCATACTAACCTTGGGTTCCCGGCGCTGTGCGCGAATTGAAACCCTTCCCGGTCGCTGAAAACACGTTTTTTGCCTGAAAAAACTGGTTTTTTGACCACCCCTAAAAATTTTGTTCAACCCTTATTCCCGAAAACGTCACAGCTAGCTAGCCCGCGCCGAGACGCTTCTCCTGACACCTCGCCCGCGCGTCTGGCTCCAGGGAATCTGCAAAAAATTCAAATAAATTAGTAATTTTCATACATAGGTACATACCTCAAAATCCACCTAAGGAAGCACTGTCGAAACAAAAATCGTAATTTCTTGGGCGTCTGGACTGCGTTTTTGAAGCGGTTTTCTGTTCCAGAAAACTTAAATAGGCGTCCCCTAACCTATTGACAAAATATTTTTGACTTTTTTGCAAGGGTGGTTTTAATTTTGGCACCAACCCCTTTTTTACAAAATTCTTAACACTAACCTGGTTCTAACTACGGAACCCTTCATTCGATTTTCATTCTGCTTGCGGAATCGTGTTTTCGCCATACTAACCTTGGGTTCCCGGCGCTGTGCGCGAATTGAAACCCTTCCCGGTCGCTGAAAACACGTTTTTTGCCTGAAAAAACTGGTTTTTTGACCACCCCTAAAAATTTTGTTCAACCCTTATTCCCGAAAACGTCACAGCTAGCTAGCCCGCGCCGAGACGCTTCTCCTGACACCTCGCCCGCGCGTCTGGCTCCAGGGAATCTGCAAAAAATTCAAATAAATTAGTAATTTTCATACATAGGTACATACCTCAAAATCCACCTAAGGAAGCACTGTCGAAACAAAAATCGTAATTTCTTGGGCGTCTGGACTGCGTTTTTGAAGCGGTTTTCTGTTCCAGAAAACTTAAATAGGCGTCCCCTAACCTATTGACAAAATATTTTTGACTTTTTTGCAAGGGTGGTTTTAATTTTGGCACCAACCCCTTTTTTACAAAATTCTTAACACTAACCTGGTTCTAACTACGGAACCCTTCATTCGATTTTCATTCTGCTTGCGGAATCGTGTTTTCGCCATACTAACCTTGGGTTCCCGGCGCTGTGCGCGAATTGAAACCCTTCCCGGTCGCTGAAAACACGTTTTTTGCCTGAAAAAACTGGTTTTTTGACCACCCCTAAAAATTTTGTTCAACCCTTATTCCCGAAAACGTCACAGCTAGCTAGCCCGCGCCGAGACGCTTCTCCTGACACCTCGCCCGCGCGTCTGGCTCCAGGGAATCTGCAAAAAATTCAAATAAATTAGTAATTTTCATACATAGGTACATACCTCAAAATCCACCTAAGGAAGCACTGTCGAAACAAAAATCGTAATTTCTTGGGCGTCTGGACTGCGTTTTTGAAGCGGTTTTCTGTTCCAGAAAACTTAAATAGGCGTCCCCTAACCTATTGACAAAATATTTTTGACTTTTTTGCAAGGGTGGTTTTAATTTTGGCACCAACCCCTTTTTTACAAAATTCTTAACACTAACCTGGTTCTAACTACGGAACCCTTCATTCGATTTTCATTCTGCTTGCGGAATCGTGTTTTCGCCATACTAACCTTGGGTTCCCGGCGCTGTGCGCGAATTGAAACCCTTCCCGGTCGCTGAAAACACGTTTTTTGCCTGAAAAAACTGGTTTTTTGACCACCCCTAAAAATTTTGTTCAACCCTTATTCCCGAAAACGTCACAGCTAGCTAGCCCGCGCCGAGACGCTTCTCCTGACACCTCGCCCGCGCGTCTGGCTCCAGGGAATCTGCAAAAAATTCAAATAAATTAGTAATTTTCATACATAGGTACATACCTCAAAATCCACCTAAGGAAGCACTGTCGAAACAAAAATCGTAATTTCTTGGGCGTCTGGACTGCGTTTTTGAAGCGGTTTTCTGTTCCAGAAAACTTAAATAGGCGTCCCCTAACCTATTGACAAAATATTTTTGACTTTTTTGCAAGGGTGGTTTTAATTTTGGCACCAACCCCTTTTTTACAAAATTCTTAACACTAACCTGGTTCTAACTACGGAACCCTTCATTCGATTTTCATTCTGCTTGCGGAATCGTGTTTTCGCCATACTAACCTTGGGTTCCCGGCGCTGTGCGCGAATTGAAACCCTTCCCGGTCGCTGAAAACACGTTTTTTGCCTGAAAAAACTGGTTTTTTGACCACCCCTAAAAATTTTGTTCAACCCTTATTCCCGAAAACGTCACAGCTAGCTAGCCCGCGCCGAGACGCTTCTCCTGACACCTCGCCCGCGCGTCTGGCTCCAGGGAATCTGCAAAAAATTCAAATAAATTAGTAATTTTCATACATAGGTACATACCTCAAAATCCACCTAAGGAAGCACTGTCGAAACAAAAATCGTAATTTCTTGGGCGTCTGGACTGCGTTTTTGAAGCGGTTTTCTGTTCCAGAAAACTTAAATAGGCGTCCCCTAACCTATTGACAAAATATTTTTGACTTTTTTGCAAGGGTGGTTTTAATTTTGGCACCAACCCCTTTTTTACAAAATTCTTAACACTAACCTGGTTCTAACTACGGAACCCTTCATTCGATTTTCATTCTGCTTGCGGAATCGTGTTTTCGCCATACTAACCTTGGGTTCCCGGCGCTGTGCGCGAATTGAAACCCTTCCCGGTCGCTGAAAACACGTTTTTTGCCTGAAAAAACTGGTTTTTTGACCACCCCTAAAAATTTTGTTCAACCCTTATTCCCGAAAACGTCACAGCTAGCTAGCCCGCGCCGAGACGCTTCTCCTGACACCTCGCCCGCGCGTCTGGCTCCAGGGAATCTGCAAAAAATTCAAATAAATTAGTAATTTTCATACATAGGTACATACCTCAAAATCCACCTAAGGAAGCACTGTCGAAACAAAAATCGTAATTTCTTGGGCGTCTGGACTGCGTTTTTGAAGCGGTTTTCTGTTCCAGAAAACTTAAATAGGCGTCCCCTAACCTATTGACAAAATATTTTTGACTTTTTTGCAAGGGTGGTTTTAATTTTGGCACCAACCCCTTTTTTACAAAATTCTTAACACTAACCTGGTTCTAACTACGGAACCCTTCATTCGATTTTCATTCTGCTTGCGGAATCGTGTTTTCGCCATACTAACCTTGGGTTCCCGGCGCTGTGCGCGAATTGAAACCCTTCCCGGTCGCTGAAAACACGTTTTTTGCCTGAAAAAACTGGTTTTTTGACCACCCCTAAAAATTTTGTTCAACCCTTATTCCCGAAAACGTCACAGCTAGCTAGCCCGCGCCGAGACGCTTCTCCTGACACCTCGCCCGCGCGTCTGGCTCCAGGGAATCTGCAAAAAATTCAAATAAATTAGTAATTTTCATACATAGGTACATACCTCAAAATCCACCTAAGGAAGCACTGTCGAAACAAAAATCGTAATTTCTTGGGCGTCTGGACTGCGTTTTTGAAGCGGTTTTCTGTTCCAGAAAACTTAAATAGGCGTCCCCTAACCTATTGACAAAATATTTTTGACTTTTTTGCAAGGGTGGTTTTAATTTTGGCACCAACCCCTTTTTTACAAAATTCTTAACACTAACCTGGTTCTAACTACGGAACCCTTCATTCGATTTTCATTCTGCTTGCGGAATCGTGTTTTCGCCATACTAACCTTGGGTTCCCGGCGCTGTGCGCGAATTGAAACCCTTCCCGGTCGCTGAAAACACGTTTTTTGCCTGAAAAAACTGGTTTTTTGACCACCCCTAAAAATTTTGTTCAACCCTTATTCCCGAAAACGTCACAGCTAGCTAGCCCGCGCCGAGACGCTTCTCCTGACACCTCGCCCGCGCGTCTGGCTCCAGGGAATCTGCAAAAAATTCAAATAAATTAGTAATTTTCATACATAGGTACATACCTCAAAATCCACCTAAGGAAGCACTGTCGAAACAAAAATCGTAATTTCTTGGGCGTCTGGACTGCGTTTTTGAAGCGGTTTTCTGTTCCAGAAAACTTAAATAGGCGTCCCCTAACCTATTGACAAAATATTTTTGACTTTTTTGCAAGGGTGGTTTTAATTTTGGCACCAACCCCTTTTTTACAAAATTCTTAACACTAACCTGGTTCTAACTACGGAACCCTTCATTCGATTTTCATTCTGCTTGCGGAATCGTGTTTTCGCCATACTAACCTTGGGTTCCCGGCGCTGTGCGCGAATTGAAACCCTTCCCGGTCGCTGAAAACACGTTTTTTGCCTGAAAAAACTGGTTTTTTGACCACCCCTAAAAATTTTGTTCAACCCTTATTCCCGAAAACGTCACAGCTAGCTAGCCCGCGCCGAGACGCTTCTCCTGACACCTCGCCCGCGCGTCTGGCTCCAGGGAATCTGCAAAAAATTCAAATAAATTAGTAATTTTCATACATAGGTACATACCTCAAAATCCACCTAAGGAAGCAAAAAATCGTAATTTCTTGGGCGTCTGGACTGCGTTTTTGAAGCGGTTTTCTGTTCCAGAAAACTTAAATAGGCGTCCCCTAACCTATTGACAAAATATTTTTGACTTTTTTGCAAGGGTGGTTTTAATTTTGGCACCAACCCCTTTTTTACAAAATTCTTAACACTAACCTGGTTCTAACTACGGAACCCTTCATTCGATTTTCATTCTGCTTGCGGAATCGTGTTTTCGCCATACTAACCTTGGGTTCCCGGCGCTGTGCGCGAATTGAAACCCTTCCCGGTCGCTGAAAACACGTTTTTTGCCTGAAAAAACTGGTTTTTTGACCACCCCTAAAAATTTTGTTCAACCCTTATTCCCGAAAACGTCACAGCTAGCTAGCCCGCGCCGAGACGCTTCTCCTGACACCTCGCCCGCGCGTCTGGCTCCAGGGAATCTGCAAAAAATTCAAATAAATTAGTAATTTTCATACATAGGTACATACCTCAAAATCCACCTAAGGAAGCACTGTCGAAACAAAAATCGTAATTTCTTGGGCGTCTGGACTGCGTTTTTGAAGCGGTTTTCTGTTCCAGAAAACTTAAATAGGCGTCCCCTAACCTATTGACAAAATATTTTTGACTTTTTTGCAAGGGTGGTTTTAATTTTGGCACCAACCCCTTTTTTACAAAATTCTTAACACTAACCTGGTTCTAACTACGGAACCCTTTTTTTTTTTTTTTTTTTTTTTTTTTTTTTTTTTTTTTTTGGATGGGAAATCATCAAATGACCCCTCCCGCTCTGGGTTGAGCGGCAGGGAGTGTCAGACTTCTACTGACTAAAACCCACCCATGCTCCTCTTAGTGCCTTTTACGTTCCAGGGCCGCGGTAACTCTTTCGAACAAATCCGCAACCCTGGTAGGCACTGGCCCTAACGGGCCCCTACTCCTATGCTGACATCTCTTTGAGGCGCGCGTGGAACACAACGCGCCGTCGGCTTGGGTCTGGCTTTAATCGGACTGCGAGCCACCCAACGCTCGCCGTCCGCAGACCCGCACCTACGGTGGCCGGGAATCGCCCAGCGACTCCCGACGCCCGGTGCGTCTCCCTATGCCGCGGCGGCTGGGGCGTGAGGGTTGTCTCTCCCTCACGCGGCCCGCCTCCTCCTTCACTAGCATTACTGCTTCGCAGAAGGAGGTGACGGCTTCCCATGCCTCCTCGCTCCGGACCATGGATTGAACCAGGGCCGGACGCGAGAGGTTGCCGCCGCCGATCGCCTCGACGAGGACACGGCGCTGCTCCGCCCATGCGGGGCAGGCCTCCACCGTATGCTCCACCGTGTCCTCCGGGCGATCCTCGCAGTGAAAACACCCGGGCGTTTCCTCCCGCCGAATCCGAAACAGGTACCTACCGAAACAACCATGTCCGGTGAGTACCTGCGTCAGGCGGAAGGTGAGGACGCCGTGGCGCCTCTCCAGCCACTCCTCAAAGAGGGGCACTATCGCCACAATTGTGGCGTGCCCTGCACTGGGTTGCGACAGTCGCTGATTCCATACCGCCATGGTATCTTGCCGGAGCTCCGTCCGCCGCGCAGCAATATGCCGCGGCAGCAGAGTTTCGCCCCGGCGTTGCGCCTCCATGCGCCACGTGTAAACGTGCGCGAGGTCTTTCGCCTCCAGATCCCATGGCGGCAATCCAGCAAGGAGGCTCGCCGCCTCGCGGGAGACCGTGCGGTATCCCCGGACAAGCCGGATGGCCATGACCCTTTGGGACGCGTTCAGCTTTTGGGCTGCACGCTTCCTCAGGTCCAGTGCCCACACTGGGGCCCCATAAAGGGCCATGGATCGCACGATCCCCGCATAGAGCCTCCGGCAGGAGGCGTTTGGACCCCCCAGATTGGGCAGAAGCCGCTTGAAGGCAGCCCCGGCCCGCCCCAGTCTGGGAGCCAAACGTCGGAAGTGCTCGACGAAGTTCCACCGGCTATCGAGAACGAGTCCCAGATACTTGATCGTCGACCCGACGCCGATGTGAACCCCTCCTACCGTGATTTGGGATCCCGGTGGTGGCCTGCCCCGAGGACCATGAAAGCACATGGCCTCGGACTTGTGCAAGGCCACCTCGAGACCCAATTGCCGGATCCTATCCACGACTATCGCAACCCCGCGTGTCATTAGTTCGGCCGCCGCCTGGTACGACCCCCCCTGAGCCAGGACGAGCGTGTCGTCAGCGTAGCATACTACGCTGACGCCGCTAGGGAGGCCGGCGCGCAGCACCCAGTCGTAGCCGATGTCCCACAGGTACGGCCCCACAACCGCTCCCTGTGGAACACCGCACGACATCTCTCGCCGAATCCACTCTCCCTCGTGACCGGGGTAGATGACGGCCCTATCCGTCAGATAGGCCTCGACCGCGCGACGGAGGTAGGTCGGCATCCGGTGATACCGGAGTGCCTCCCTAATGCAACTCCAGGGCATGGTGTTGAAGGCGTTGGCGATGTCAAGAGACACCGCCAAGACGACCTTGCCCCGGGATACCGCTTCCCCCGTCGTGAGAGCTCTCACGCGCATGATGGCATCCACCGTTGAGCGCCCCGTGCGGAAACCGAACTGGTTCTCCGCCAGATCCGGCCCCACCCTCACCAAGTGCGCGACGAGGCGGTTTGCAATGACTCTTTCAAAGAGCTTGCCCACCTCGTCGAGCAGCACGATGGGCCGGTATGCGGACGGAGAGTCCGCAGGGCGCTCCGGCTTCTTAATGAGGACCAGTTTCCCCGTCTTCCAACGAAGTGGAAACTGGCCCCTCTCCAAACATGCGCTGAAGAGCCCCCTCAGTCGAGGCCCGAGAGCCTCCAAGGCCAGGACCCAGGCTTTTCCAGGCAAGCCGTCGGGTCCTGGGGCGGTATTCTTGGCCCTCAGCCGGTTAACCGCCACTCTCAGGTCTACCTCGGTCACTTCCGGGACATCGTCGTCGTCGTCGCCGTCGTCGCTGTGGTCCGCAACAGGCACCGCAGGTGGCGGAGCCATGGGCGGGGGAGTGTGCTCGCCTCGCGAAGGGAACAGAGCGCTCACCACGTCCTCAACGAGCTGGGGCCGGAGACTCTGCGTCAACGGGGGTGCCCAGGTGCGGAGTTTATCCCGCACCATTTTGTAAGGGCGTCCCCATGGGTCCCCGTTCAGAGACTCCAGCATCTCCTTACGGGCTAGATCTTTGGCCCGCAGGATCCCCGCTCGGAGGGCGGTCTTCGCCGCTCTGTATTCCTCGTATAGCTCCGCCTCCCTGGCCTGCGCATCCGGAGGGCGGATGCGAAGCCTGCGTTGCCTGGTGTACTGGCGCCGTGCAGCAACGCACGCCTCGCGTAGCGCTGCCAGCTCTCGCGACCACCAGTACACCTGGCGGCGGGCGCTTCCTGGCCGGACCCGGGGCATTGCCACGTCACATATCTCGGACATGGCCTCCCGGAACCACTCCGCCTCGTCGTTGATGTCGGCAGGCCTGTCTGGTGGTGACACCCAGGCCTGCACTATCGAGGCTTCCAGGAGAAGCTCCCGGTCCAGCTGCTTCAGCGCCCACCGCGGACCACCCGGGGCCTGTCGGACCGACGCGGTCGAGGTCTGGGCGGAGACGTCAAACCGGATATACCGGTGGTCGGAATGGGTCTCCACCTCCTCTAAGACGCGCCAGTCAACGACACGCTGTAACAGAGCAGGGCTGGCGAACGAGATGTCCACCACTGACTCGCCCTGCATCCGCACACACGTGGGGACAGTACCCCGGTTTAGGACGACCAGGCCTGTCTCCAGAGCCCAGTCCTCCACCATCCTACCCCTCGTGTCCGTGTAACGGGAACCCCAAGCCAAATGTTTGGCGTTGAAGTCCCCGAGAACGAGCACGGGGAGGGAACGATACCCGGCGACGACGTCAACCAACTCCGTGAGGGAGATGTGGAATTCGGCGAGGGTTCGGCTCGGGGAGAAGTAGACACCCACCACGACAATCTCCCCGAACCGTGCTGCTACGCAACCCCGTCCTCTCTTGACACTCTCGAGGGACGGGGTGCCGGCGGCGGCCGACGAAATTAGGGTCACTGAGCCGTCCAGGTCCTCCACCCAGTTCTCCCTGGGCGGGACAAAATACGGCTCAGCGACGACGGCGATATTTATCGACCACTGCGCCATGCTCTGGAGCAACAGGTCCTGAGCAGCGGCGCAGTGGTTGATGTTCGCCTGGAGGAGGCGTAATGGAGCCGTTATTGACATTCCATTACTGCCTCCTCCCGAGCCCCCTGTGAAGACTCGGCTGCGGCCGTCGCGGCTGTCGTAGTGGCAGCGGCGACGGCGGCGGCACCGGCGACGGTGGCGGCAGACGCGGCGACGGTGGCGGCGGCTGCTGCGGCGGAGACGGCGACGGCGGAGGGCTTTCTCCTACCACCGGCGTTGGCGGGTGGGGCGCAGGCCTTGCCCCCAGCCCAGTGGTCGGCCGGCTTGCCAGCTGCCGCACATGCTACGCAGTGCGGCGCGGCGCTACACGAGCCGGCCATGTGACCGGGCTGACCACAGCGGAAGCAGAGCCCGCTGCGGTCCACCTCCGAGGTGCACATAGCTCCCGCGTGGTTGCCCACATGGCAGCGGAAGCACCTCAGAGGTCTGGGTTCTAGCAGTTTTACCTGCGCAGACACCCAGCCAACGAGTAGCCTTCGGCCCTCCGTGATCTTCTTGGCCGCCGTCACGGGGCAGCTCACCACAGTGGTTCGCGTTCCCGTGTGGTCAGGACGTATGGTGCCCGCCTTTACTTGCTCGGCAGAGCACCCCCCCGTCCTGACGACGGCGGCCACCACCTCCTCCGCCGTGACGGAGTCGTCCAGGCCCAATATGCGCATGTCGATACACTTACTGGGCCTGGACACTCGGACTTCGTCCGCGCTCAAGGACGCCCTCAACCTTTCGGCTAGGGCGTCCGCGGTCGGACCGCTGGATGCTCCGGGGATCTCCAGCATCCTGGCCCCGGTCATAGTGACCTTGAGCCGGAGGCCCCCGACGATGCCGAGCTCACCAAGGCTCACCGCCTCCTTGGCCTTGGTGAGCACGTCCCCGTATGTAACGCCCCTCTTGACCGCTTCCGGCTGCAGTGTAATCACTACAGCCGCGGTCTTCGGGGCGCTGAGCTTCGCAGCGATCCTCCTGGCCTTTTGCCGCCGCTTCCTCTCGCGCTTTTTGGCTGCCCTGGCTGCCTTTCCGGCCTTCCTCTTCTCCCCGGCCACTTGCCAACCGGCTTCCTCTTCAGCCGCAGGAGATTTGGAAGACGGGGGCTTTGAAGGCGGTTGCACTGCCGGCGCTGGAGCCTTCGCCGCCCGTGCAGCCGCCCCACCTTTCTTCTTGGCCGGTGCCGATTTCGCCGGTGCCTTTGCAGGAGCTGGCTCAGCTCCTGGGTTGGCCCGGCCGGTCGGCACCGGTGTGGCAGCCACGGCAGCCGCATAAGAAGCCGCCTTCTGGCCTGCCGCCTTCTTACTCGCCGCTAGCGGGGGGCGAAGCACGATGCCCTCCAGGACGGAGAACCGTTCCCGGAAGGCGGCCATCTCCTGCCGCACGAGGTCCAGCACCTGGTTCTCGAGCGGCACGGAATGGCCATCGTCCTTGCGCCCCCCTTGAGGCACCTCTTTGGAGCTGGAGCTGGAGTTGGAGCTGGAGCTGGCTCCCCGGAGCCCGGCTAAGTCTGCCCGGAGCCTCTCATTCTCCTTTTGGAGAAGCTCCAGTGTGGTCGCCAAGCGGGCGACCTCCGCCCGCAGCCCAGACATTTCGTCCGTGGGCGCGGGCGGAGACCCGCGGTGGAAGTAGGCTTCCTCCGCTGCCGCCAGGATGGAGGCTGCGGCCGCGCTGCAGGCCTTGTTCCTACTTGGCAGGATGCGCTTCTTGGCCACATCGCGGAGCGCAGCCTCCACAACCTCGGCAAACCCAGCCGTCACTCCGGGGCGCCCGTCCTCCTTGGCCAGTCCCTCAGCCCGCTCTTCGTCTTCTAGGGAGGCGGGCCTTCTCCCCTTGGTGCCCTCCCGGCCCCTACCCCGCCTGCTGGTGGGGATTTTTCTGGCTGAGGCCAGCTCCTCATTCGAGGACGACCTCTGGTCGTCCTCCTCTCTGGGCCGCTTACGGAAGAACTCATTGTTCTCCGTAGCAGCCCTCACTCCCTCGCGTCTAGAGCTCGCCGAGCTGGCGTCTGATGCGGAGTCGGAATCCGACCCCGCTTCTCCTCGCCGCTCAGGCGAGCCCTTCCTCCAAAATTTGGAGGGAACGTCCGCGGTACGCCCGCCCGACACCTTGTCAGGCGAGTTAAAACGAAAACCGATCATCTCCTCAAAGGAGGGTTGTGCGGATCGGGGGCCTCCTCGGCCCTTGTTGCCAATGGCAATCGGAAGATGGATAACGTTGTTGCCCCCCCCAGAATACGAGGGGCTTGACGCACGAGGCGTGGCGGATTCCCGGACTGCTGTGCAGTCCGAACCGCCCTGGGGTATATCTTCTCTTTCAACGTTATCCATAATTGTCCTTTTTAAGGGTGCGGTCCCTTTCTCCCCTTCTCTCTCAGTGCTTGCTCGCTGCCCTCACAGTCACGTCTGATGATCAGACGCGTACCAGAGAGCAGCGAGCAAGCCAATGAGACGCACACCGTCCGAGGACCCGAACACTGCTCAAGTCTCCGAACGGTGTGCCCCTCTTGTGTCTCTCTTGGTCTGGTCTCTCACTTGGGACCTTCCGGCATGAGTGGCTCTACCGGCAAAGCCCCCAAGATCATTGAGACACGCAAGCCCCACCACGACGACAACGTGGAGACACGGTTGGTGGGGACTACGGAACCCTTCATTCGATTTTCATTCTGCTTGCGGAATCGTGTTTTCGCCATACTAACCTTGGGTTCCCGGCGCTGTGCGCGAATTGAAACCCTTCCCGGTCGCTGAAAACACGTTTTTTGCCTGAAAAAACTGGTTTTTTGACCACCCCTAAAAATTTTGTTCAACCCTTATTCCCGAAAACGTCACAGCTAGCTAGCCCGCGCCGAGACGCTTCTCCTGACACCTCGCCCGCGCGTCTGGCTCCAGGGAATCTGCAAAAAATTCAAATAAATTAGTAATTTTCATACATAGGTACATACCTCAAAATCCACCTAAGGAAGCACTGTCGAAACAAAAATCGTAATTTCTTGGGCGTCTGGACTGCGTTTTTGAAGCGGTTTTCTGTTCCAGAAAACTTAAATAGGCGTCCCCTAACCTATTGACAAAATATTTTTGACTTTTTTGCAAGGGTGGTTTTAATTTTGGCACCAACCCCTTTTTTACAAAATTCTTAACACTAACCTGGTTCTAACTACGGAACCCTTCATTCGATTTTCATTCTGCTTGCGGAATCGTGTTTTCGCCATACTAACCTTGGGTTCCCGGCGCTGTGCGCGAATTGAAACCCTTCCCGGTCGCTGAAAACACGTTTTTTGCCTGAAAAAACTGGTTTTTTGACCACCCCTAAAAATTTTGTTCAACCCTTATTCCCGAAAACGTCACAGCTAGCTAGCCCGCGCCGAGACGCTTCTCCTGACACCTCGCCCGCGCGTCTGGCTCCAGGGAATCTGCAAAAAATTCAAATAAATTAGTAATTTTCATACATAGGTACATACCTCAAAATCCACCTAAGGAAGCACTGTCGAAACAAAAATCGTAATTTCTTGGGCGTCTGGACTGCGTTTTTGAAGCGGTTTTCTGTTCCAGAAAACTTAAATAGGCGTCCCCTAACCTATTGACAAAATATTTTTGACTTTTTTGCAAGGGTGGTTTTAATTTTGGCACCAACCCCTTTTTTACAAAATTCTTAACACTAACCTGGTTCTAACTACGGAACCCTTCATTCGATTTTCATTCTGCTTGCGGAATCGTGTTTTCGCCATACTAACCTTGGGTTCCCGGCGCTGTGCGCGAATTGAAACCCTTCCCGGTCGCTGAAAACACGTTTTTTGCCTGAAAAAACTGGTTTTTTGACCACCCCTAAAAATTTTGTTCAACCCTTATTCCCGAAAACGTCACAGCTAGCTAGCCCGCGCCGAGACGCTTCTCCTGACACCTCGCCCGCGCGTCTGGCTCCAGGGAATCTGCAAAAAATTCAAATAAATTAGTAATTTTCATACATAGGTACATACCTCAAAATCCACCTAAGGAAGCACTGTCGAAACAAAAATCGTAATTTCTTGGGCGTCTGGACTGCGTTTTTGAAGCGGTTTTCTGTTCCAGAAAACGTAAATAGGCGTCCCCTAACCTATTGACAAAATATTTTTGACTTTTTTGCAAGGGTGGTTTTAATTTTGGCACCAACCCCTTTTTTACAAAATTCTTAACACTAACCTGGTTCTAACTACGGAACCCTTCATTCGATTTTCATTCTGCTTGCGGAATCGTGTTTTCGCCATACTAACCTTGGGTTCCCGGCGCTGTGCGCGAATTGAAACCCTTCCCGGTCGCTGAAAACACGTTTTTTGCCTGAAAAAACTGGTTTTTTGACCACCCCTAAAAATTTTGTTCAACCCTTATTCCCGAAAACGTCACAGCTAGCTAGCCCGCGCCGAGACGCTTCTCCTGACACCTCGCCCGCGCGTCTGGCTCCAGGGAATCTGCAAAAAATTCAAATAAATTAGTAATTTTCATACATAGGTACATACCTCAAAATCCACCTAAGGAAGCACTGTCGAAACAAAAATCGTAATTTCTTGGGCGTCTTTTTTTTTTTTTTTTTTTTTTTTTTTTAGAGGATGGGAAATCATCAAATGACCCCTCCCGCTCTGGGTGGAGCGGCAGGGAGTGTCAGACTTTTACTGACTAAAACCCACCCTTTAGTCCTCCTAGTGCCTTTCTTCCCAGGGCCGCGGTAACTCTTTCGAACAAATCCGCAACCCTGGTAGGCTCTGGCCCTAATGGGCTCCGACCCTTGCTGACTTCTGCTGGTTTGGCGCGCGTAGAACACAGCGCGCCGTCAACCCGGGCCTGTTCTGATCGGACGGCGAGCTACCCATTGCTCGCCGTCCACAGGCATCAGTCACTGCGCCATGCTCAGGAGCATCAGTTCCTGGGCGGCGCAGTGGCTGACGTTCAACAGGAGGGGGTGAAATGGGGCCATTACTGGCACTCCATTTCAGCCCCCTCCGGAGCCCTTTGCAGGGGCTCCACTGCGGCTGCTGCAGAAGCAGCAGCCGCAGTGGAACCGGCAATGGCGGTAGAAGAAGCGGCGGCAGCGGCGGCGGTCGCGGCAGAGACGGCGGTGGCGGAGGGCTTCCTCCTGTTTCCGGCTTTGGTGGGTGGGGCGCAGGCCCTACCCCCAGCCCAGTGGTCGGCCGGCTTGCCAGCTGCCGCACAGACTACGCAGTGCGGCGCGGCGACGCAGGAGCCGGCCCTGTGACCGGGCTGACCGCAGCGGAAACAAAGACCGCTGCGGTCCACCTCCGAGGTGCATTGTGCTCCCACATGGTGGCCCACTTGACACCGGAAGCACCTCAGAGGTCGGGGTTCCAGCAGTTTGACCTGCGCGGAAACCCAACCCACCAAAAACCTTCGGCCCTCCGTGATGGTTTTGGCCGCCGACACGGGGCAGCTCACCACAATGGTGCGCGTGCCCGTGTTGTCAGGACGTAGGGTGCCCGCCTTCACCTCCTCTGCTGAGCACCCCCCCGTCCTAACGACGGCGGCCACCACCTCCGCCTCCGTGACGGAGTCGTCCAGGCCCAAGATGCGCATGTCGATGCGCTTGGTGGGCCTGGACACTCGGGCATCGTCCGCGCTTAGGGACGCCCTAAGCCTTTCGGCTAGAGCGTCCGCGGTTGGGCCGCTGGCTGCCCCGGGGATCTCCAGCATCCGGGCCCCAGTCATGGTGACCCGGAGCCGAAGGCCCCCCACGATGCCTAGCTCACCAAGGTTTATCGTCTCCTTCGCCTTGGTGAGCACGTCCGCGTACGTCACGCCCCTCTTCGCCGCGTCCGGCTGCAGTGTAAGCACTACAGCCGCGGTTTTCGGGGGGCGCAGCGCAGCCGCGACGCTTCGCGCCTTCTGCCGCCGCTTCCTCTCCCGCCTCTTGGCCGCCCTGGCTGCCTTTCCCGCCTTCCTCTTCTCCCCGGCCACTTGCCATTCGGCTTGAGCCGGGGGAGGAGCTGAAGGCGAGGAAGCCGGGGGGAGCTGCTGCCCAGACGGCGCAGGAGCCTTCGCCGTCCGCGCAGCAACCCCACCCTTCCTCTTCCTTCCCGGGGCCGGGTCCGGTTTTCCCGGCACCGGCTTCGCGGGCGCCGGCCCGGACCCTTTGTCCTGGCCGGACGACCCCGGTGTGGCAGCCGCGGCGGCCGCGTACGACGCCGCCTTCGCCTTCCGGCCTGGAGCCTTCCCACTCGCCGCTAACGGGGGGCGCAGGACGATGCCCTCCAGGACGGAAAACCGCGCCTGGAAGGCAGCCATCTCCTGCCGCACCAGGTCCAGCACCTGGCCCTCCTGCGGCACGGGCTGGCTGTTCTCCCTGCGTCCCCATTCAGGCGCCCCTTGTGGACCGGCTCCTTGGAGCCTGGCCAGGTCTGCTCGGAGCCCCGCATTCTCCCTCTGGAGGCGCTCCGTGGCGGCAGCCAAGCGGGCGACCTCCGCCCGCAGCTTGGACATCTCGTCCCGCGGAGGCCCCCCTGGGTTACCCTCCGCTGCCGCCAGAATGGAGGCCATCGCCTCGCTTATGGCCTTGTTCTTGGAGGACAACTTCCTCTTCAAGGCCACATCGCGAAGCGCGGCCTCTACAACTTCCGCAAACCCGGCCCTCCGAACACGCTCCTGTCCGGAGTCATCCGGCTCACCGCCGGAGGACTCCGAACCAGGAGCCCTGTGACCGCCCTCTACGGGGGGTCGTCCGTCAGCGACGAGCCCCTCGGCTCGCTGGCCAGCCACCTTGGAGGCGGGCAATCTCCCCTTGCCTCCCTCTCGGCCCTTACCCCGCCTACTGGTGGGGATCTTGCGAGCCGAGGCCACCTCCTCGCTGCCAGACGACCCCCGGTCTTCCTCCGTTCTGGGCCGCTTGCGGAAGGACCTAGGGTCCTCCGCAGCAGCCCCCGCTCTCACGGGTTCCGAGCTCGCCGAGCTTAAGGTCGCTAGGTCGTCGGAGTCCAACTCGGACTCCGACTCTTCACCCGTGCGACACTCAAGCGAGCCCTCCTCCCAATATAGAGCGCCGCTTCCCGCGCTCTCCCCGACCGACACTTTGTCGGGTGAGCTAAAATTTAACCCGATTATTTCCTCAAAGGACGTTTCGAATCGGGGGCCTCCTCGGCCACTGTTGCCCTTGGCAAACGGAGTGCGGACAGCCCTGTTGCCCCCCCCAGAATACGAGGGGCTTGACGCACTAGGCGTGGCGGATTCCCGGACTGCTAAGCAGTCCGAACCGCCCTGGGGTAATACTTCTTTGGCAGGCCTGTCCATATTTTCCTTTTTGAGGGTGCGGTCCCTATCTCCCTTCCTCTCCCCCTCTCTCTCAGTGCTTGCTCGCTGCTCTCACAGTCACGTCTGATGATCAGACGCGTACCAGAGAGCAGCGAGCAAGCCAATGAGACGCACACCGTCCGAGGACCCGAACACTGCTCAAGTCTCCGAACGGTGTGCCCCTCTTGTGTCTCTCTTGGTCTGGTCTCTCACTTGGGACCTTCCGGCATGAGTGGCTCTACCGGCAAAGCCCCCAAGATCATTGAGACACGCAAGCCCCACCACGACGACAACGTGGAGACACGGTTGGTGGGGAAATTCTTGGGCGTCTGGACTGCGTTTTTGAAGCGGTTTTCTGTTCCAGAAAACTTAAATAGGCGTCCCCTAACCTATTGACAAAATATTTTTGACTTTTTTGCAAGGGTGGTTTTAATTTTGGCACCAACCCCTTTTTTACAAAATTCTTAACACTAACCTGGTTCTAACTACGGAACCCTTCATTCGATTTTCATTCTGCTTGCGGAATCGTGTTTTCGCCATACTAACCTTGGGTTCCCGGCGCTGTGCGCGAATTGAAACCCTTCCCGGTCGCTGAAAACACGTTTTTTGCCTGAAAAAACTGGTTTTTTGACCACCCCTAAAAATTTTGTTCAACCCTTATTCCCGAAAACGTCACAGCTAGCTAGCCCGCGCCGAGACGCTTCTCCTGACACCTCGCCCGCGCGTCTGGCTCCAGGGAATCTGCAAAAAATTCAAATAAATTAGTAATTTTCATACATAGGTACATACCTCAAAATCCACCTAAGGAAGCACTGTCGAAACAAAAATCGTAATTTCTTGGGCGTCTGGACTGCGTTTTTGAAGCGGTTTTCTGTTCCAGAAAACTTAAATAGGCGTCCCCTAACCTATTGACAAAATATTTTTGACTTTTTTGCAAGGGTGGTTTTAATTTTGGCACCAACCCCTTTTTTACAAAATTCTTAACACTAACCTGGTTCTAACTACGGAACCCTTCATTCGATTTTCATTCTGCTTGCGGAATCGTGTTTTCGCCATACTAACCTTGGGTTCCCGGCGCTGTGCGCGAATTGAAACCCTTCCCGGTCGCTGAAAACACGTTTTTTGCCTGAAAAAACTGGTTTTTTGACCACCCCTAAAAATTTTGTTCAACCCTTATTCCCGAAAACGTCACAGCTAGCTAGCCCGCGCCGAGACGCTTCTCCTGACACCTCGCCCGCGCGTCTGGCTCCAGGGAATCTGCAAAAAATTCAAATAAATTAGTAATTTTCATACATAGGTACATACCTCAAAATCCACCTAAGGAAGCACTGTCGGGCTGCTGCGGAGGACTCCAGGTCCTTCCGCAAGCGGCCCAGAACAGAGGAAGACCGGGGGTCGTCCGGCAGCGAGGAGGTTGCCTCGGCTCGCAAGATCCCCACCAGCAGGCGGGGCAAGGGCCGAGAGGGAGGCAAGGGGAGATTGCCCGCCTCCAAGGTGGCTGGTCAGCGAGCCGGGGGGCTCGTCGCTGACGGACGACCCCCCGTAGAGGGCGGTCGCAGGGCTCCTGGTTCGGAGCCCTCCGGCGGTGAGCCGGATGACTCCGGACAGGAGCGTGTTCGGAGGGCCGGGTTTGCGGAAGTTGTAGAGGCCGCGCTTCGCGATGTGGCCTTGAAGAGGAAGTTGTCCTCCAAGAACAAGGCCATAAGCGAGGCGATGGCCTCCATTCTGGCGGCAGCGGAGGGTAACCCAGGGGGGCCTCCGCGGGACGAGATGTCCAAGCTGCGGGCGGAGGTCGCCCGCTTGGCTGCCGCCACGGAGCGCCTCCAGAGGGAGAATGCGGGGCTCCGAGCAGACCTGGCCAGGCTCCAAGGAGCCGACCCACAGGGGGCGCCTGAAGGGGGACGCAGGGAGAACAGCCAGCCCGTGCCGCAGGAGGGCCAGGTGCTGGACCTGGTGCGGCAGGAGATGGCTGCCTTCCAGGCGCGGTTTTCCGTCCTGGAGGGCATCGTCCTGCGCCCCCCGTTAGCGGCGAGTGGGAAGGCTCCAGGCCGGAAGGCGGCGTCGTACGCGGCCGCCGCGGCTGCCACACCGGGGTCGTCCGGCCAGGACAAAGGGTCCGGGCCGGCACCCGCGAAGCCGGTGCCGGGAAAACCGGACCCGGCCCCGGGAAGGAAGAGGAAGGGTGGGGTTGCTGCGCGGACGGCGAAGGCTCCTGCGCCGTCTGAGCAGCGGCTCCCCCCGGCTTCCTCGCCTTCAGCTCCTCCCCCGGCTCAAGCCGAATGGCAAGTTGCCGGGGAGAAGAAGAAGGCGGGAAAGGCAGCCAGGGCGGCCAAGAGGCGGGAGAGGAAGCGGCGGCAGAAGGCGCGAAGCGTCGCGGCTGCGCTGCGCCCCCCGAAAACCGCGGCTGTAGTTCTGACGCTGCAGCCGGACGCGGCGAAGAGGGGCGTGACGTACGCAGACGTGCTCACCAAGGCGAAGGAGACGATAAACCTTGGTGAGCTAGGCATCGTGGGGGGCCTTCGGCTCCGGGTCACCATGACTGGGGCCCGGATGCTGGAGATCCCCGGGGCAGCCAGCGGCCCAACCGCGGACGCTCTAGCCGAAAGGCTTAGGGCGTCCCTAAGCGCGGACGATGCCCGAGTGTCCAGGCCCACCAAGCGCATCGACATGCGCATCTTGGGCCTGGACGACTCCGTCACGGAGGCGGAGGTGGTGGCCGCCGTCGTTAGGACGGGGGGGTGCTCAGCAGAGGAGGTGAAGGCGGGCACCCTACGTCCTGACAACACGGGCACGCGCACCATTGTGGTGAGCTGCCCCGTGTCGGCGGCCAAAACCATCACGGAGGGCCGAAGGTTTTTGGTGGGTTGGGTTTCCGCGCAGGTCAAACTGCTGGAACCCCGACCTCTGAGGTGCTTCCGGTGTCAAGTGGGCCACCATGTGGGAGCACAATGCACCTCGGAGGTGGACCGCAGCGGTCTTTGTTTCCGCTGCGGTCAGCCCGGTCACAGGGCCGGCTCTTGCGTCGCCGCGCCGCACTGCGTAGTCTGTGCGGCAGCTGGCAAGCCGGCCGACCACTGGGCTGGGGGAAGGGCCTGCGCCCCACCCACCAAAGCCGGAAACAGGAGGAAGCCCTCCGCCACCGCCGTCTCAGCCGCGACCGCCGCCGCTGCCGCCGCTTCTTCTACCGCCATTGCCGGTTCCACTGCGGCTGCTGCTTCTGCAGCAGCCGCAGTAGAGCCCCTACAAAGGGCTCCGGAGGGGGCTGAAATGGAGTGCCAGTAATGGCCCCATTTCACCCCCTCCTGTTGAACGTCAGCCGCTGCGCTGCCCAGGAACTGATGCTCCTGAGCATGGCGCAGTGACTGATGCCTGTGGACGGCGAGCAATGGGTAGCTCGCCGTCCGATCAGAACAGGCCCGGGTTGACGGCGCGCTGTGTTCTACGCGCGCCAAACCAGCAGACGTCAGCAAGGGTCGGAGCCCATTAGGGCCAGAGCCTACCAGGGTTGCGGATTTGTTCGAAAGAGTTACCGCGGCCCTGGAAGGAAAGGCACTAGGAGGACTAAAGGGTGGGTTTTAGTCAGTAAAAGTCTGACACTCCCTGCCGCTCCACCCAGAGCGGGAGGGGTCATTTGATGATTTCCCATCCTCTAAAAAAAAAAAAAAAAAAAAAAAAAAAAAAAAAAAGGAAGCACTGTCGAAACAAAAATCGTAATTTCCTTGGCGTCTGGACTGCGTTTTTGAAGCGGTTTTCTGTTCCAGAAAACTTAAATAGGCGTCCCCTAACCTATTGACAAAATATTTTTGACTTTTTTGCAAGGGTGGTTTTAATTTTGGCACCAACCCCTTTTTTACAAAATTCTTAACACTAACCTGGTTCTAACTACGGAACCCTTCATTCGATTTTCATTCTGCTTGCGGAATCGTGTTTTCGCCATACTAACCTTGGGTTCCCGGCGCTGTGCGCGAATTGAAACCCTTCCCGGTCGCTGAAAACACGTTTTTTGCCTGAAAAAACTGGTTTTTTGACCACCCCTAAAAATTTTGTTCAACCCTTATTCCCGAAAACGTCACAGCTAGCTAGCCCGCGCCGAGACGCTTCTCCTGACACCTCGCCCGCGCGTCTGGCTCCAGGGAATCTGCAAAAAATTCAAATAAATTAGTAATTTTCATACATAGGTACATACCTCAAAATCCACCTAAGGAAGCACTGTCGAAACAAAAATCGTAATTTCTTGGGCGTCTGGACTGCGTTTTTGAAGCGGTTTTCTGTTCCAGAAAACTTAAATAGGCGTCCCCTAACCTATTGACAAAATATTTTTGACTTTTTTGCAAGGGTGGTTTTAATTTTGGCACCAACCCCTTTTTTACAAAATTCTTAACACTAACCTGGTTCTAACTACGGAACCCTTCATTCGATTTTCATTCTGCTTGCGGAATCGTGTTTTCGCCATACTAACCTTGGGTTCCCGGCGCTGTGCGCGAATTGAAACCCTTCCCGGTCGCTGAAAACACGTTTTTTGCCTGAAAAAACTGGTTTTTTGACCACCCCTAAAAATTTTGTTCAACCCTTATTCCCGAAAACGTCACAGCTAGCTAGCCCGCGCCGAGACGCTTCTCCTGACACCTCGCCCGCGCGTCTGGCTCCAGGGAATCTGCAAAAAATTCAAATAAATTAGTAATTTTCATACATAGGTACATACCTCAAAATCCACCTAAGGAAGCACTGTCGAAACAAAAATCGTAATTTCTTGGGCGTCTGGACTGCGTTTTTGAAGCGGTTTTCTGTTCCAGAAAACTTAAATAGGCGTCCCCTAACCTATTGACAAAATATTTTTGACTTTTTTGCAAGGGTGGTTTTAATTTTGGCACCAACCCCTTTTTTACAAAATTCTTAACACTAACCTGGTTCTAACTACGGAACCCTTCATTCGATTTTCATTCTGCTTGCGGAATCGTGTTTTCGCCATACTAACCTTGGGTTCCCGGCGCTGTGCGCGAATTGAAACCCTTCCCGGTCGCTGAAAACACGTTTTTTGCCTGAAAAAACTGGTTTTTTGACCACCCCTAAAAATTTTGTTCAACCCTTATTCCCGAAAACGTCACAGCTAGCTAGCCCGCGCCGAGACGCTTCTCCTGACACCTCGCCCGCGCGTCTGGCTCCAGGGAATCTGCAAAAAATTCAAATAAATTAGTAATTTTCATACATAGGTACATACCTCAAAATCCACCTAAGGAAGCACTGTCGAAACAAAAATCGTAATTTCTTGGGCGTCTGGACTGCGTTTTTGAAGCGGTTTTCTGTTCCAGAAAACTTAAATAGGCGTCCCCTAACCTATTGACAAAATATTTTTGACTTTTTTGCAAGGGTGGTTTTAATTTTGGCACCAACCCCTTTTTTACAAAATTCTTAACACTAACCTGGTTCTAACTACGGAACCCTTCATTCGATTTTCATTCTGCTTGCGGAATCGTGTTTTCGCCATACTAACCTTGGGTTCCCGGCGCTGTGCGCGAATTGAAACCCTTCCCGGTCGCTGAAAACACGTTTTTTGCCTGAAAAAACTGGTTTTTTGACCACCCCTAAAAATTTTGTTCAACCCTTATTCCCGAAAACGTCACAGCTAGCTAGCCCGCGCCGAGACGCTTCTCCTGACACCTCGCCCGCGCGTCTGGCTCCAGGGAATCTGCAAAAAATTCAAATAAATTAGTAATTTTCATACATAGGTACATACCTCAAAATCCACCTAAGGAAGCACTGTCGAAACAAAAATCGTAATTTCTTGGGCGTCTGGACTGCGTTTTTGAAGCGGTTTTCTGTTCCAGAAAACTTAAATAGGCGTCCCCTAACCTATTGACAAAATATTTTTGACTTTTTTGCAAGGGTGGTTTTAATTTTGGCACCAACCCCTTTTTTACAAAATTCTTAACACTAACCTGGTTCTAACTACGGAACCCTTCATTCGATTTTCATTCTGCTTGCGGAATCGTGTTTTCGCCATACTAACCTTGGGTTCCCGGCGCTGTGCGCGAATTGAAACCCTTCCCGGTCGCTGAAAACACGTTTTTTGCCTGAAAAAACTGGTTTTTTGACCACCCCTAAAAATTTTGTTCAACCCTTATTCCCGAAAACGTCACAGCTAGCTAGCCCGCGCCGAGACGCTTCTCCTGACACCTCGCCCGCGCGTCTGGCTCCAGGGAATCTGCAAAAAATTCAAATAAATTAGTAATTTTCATACATAGGTACATACCTCAAAATCCACCTAAGGAAGCACTGTCGAAACAAAAATCGTAATTTCTTGGGCGTCTGGACTGCGTTTTTGAAGCGGTTTTCTGTTCCAGAAAACTTAAATAGGCGTCCCCTAACCTATTGACAAAATATTTTTGACTTTTTTGCAAGGGTGGTTTTAATTTTGGCACCAACCCCTTTTTTACAAAATTCTTAACACTAACCTGGTTCTAACTACGGAACCCTTCATTCGATTTTCATTCTGCTTGCGGAATCGTGTTTTCGCCATACTAACCTTGGGTTCCCGGCGCTGTGCGCGAATTGAAACCCTTCCCGGTCGCTGAAAACACGTTTTTTGCCTGAAAAAACTGGTTTTTTGACCACCCCTAAAAATTTTGTTCAACCCTTATTCCCGAAAACGTCACAGCTAGCTAGCCCGCGCCGAGACGCTTCTCCTGACACCTCGCCCGCGCGTCTGGCTCCAGGGAATCTGCAAAAAATTCAAATAAATTAGTAATTTTCATACATAGGTACATACCTCAAAATCCACCTAAGGAAGCACTGTCGAAACAAAAATCGTAATTTCTTGGGCGTCTGGACTGCGTTTTTGAAGCGGTTTTCTGTTCCAGAAAACTTAAATAGGCGTCCCCTAACCTATTGACAAAATATTTTTGACTTTTTTGCAAGGGTGGTTTTAATTTTGGCACCAACCCCTTTTTTACAAAATTCTTAACACTAACCTGGTTCTAACTACGGAACCCTTCATTCGATTTTCATTCTGCTTGCGGAATCGTGTTTTCGCCATACTAACCTTGGGTTCCCGGCGCTGTGCGCGAATTGAAACCCTTCCCGGTCGCTGAAAACACGTTTTTTGCCTGAAAAAACTGGTTTTTTGACCACCCCTAAAAATTTTGTTCAACCCTTATTCCCGAAAACGTCACAGCTAGCTAGCCCGCGCCGAGACGCTTCTCCTGACACCTCGCCCGCGCGTCTGGCTCCAGGGAATCTGCAAAAAATTCAAATAAATTAGTAATTTTCATACATAGGTACATACCTCAAAATCCACCTAAGGAAGCACTGTCGAAACAAAAATCGTAATTTCTTGGGCGTCTGGACTGCGTTTTTGAAGCGGTTTTCTGTTCCAGAAAACTTAAATAGGCGTCCCCTAACCTATTGACAAAATATTTTTGACTTTTTTGCAAGGGTGGTTTTAATTTTGGCACCAACCCCTTTTTTACAAAATTCTTAACACTAACCTGGTTCTAACTACGGAACCCTTCATTCGATTTTCATTCTGCTTGCGGAATCGTGTTTTCGCCATACTAACCTTGGGTTCCCGGCGCTGTGCGCGAATTGAAACCCTTCCCGGTCGCTGAAAACACGTTTTTTGCCTGAAAAAACTGGTTTTTTGACCACCCCTAAAAATTTTGTTCAACCCTTATTCCCGAAAACGTCACAGCTAGCTAGCCCGCGCCGAGACGCTTCTCCTGACACCTCGCCCGCGCGTCTGGCTCCAGGGAATCTGCAAAAAATTCAAATAAATTAGTAATTTTCATACATAGGTACATACCTCAAAATCCACCTAAGGAAGCACTGTCGAAACAAAAATCGTAATTTCTTGGGCGTCTGGACTGCGTTTTTGAAGCGGTTTTCTGTTCCAGAAAACTTAAATAGGCGTCCCCTAACCTATTGACAAAATATTTTTGACTTTTTTGCAAGGGTGGTTTTAATTTTGGCACCAACCCCTTTTTTACAAAATTCTTAACACTAACCTGGTTCTAACTACGGAACCCTTCATTCGATTTTCATTCTGCTTGCGGAATCGTGTTTTCGCCATACTAACCTTGGGTTCCCGGCGCTGTGCGCGAATTGAAACCCTTCCCGGTCGCTGAAAACACGTTTTTTGCCTGAAAAAACTGGTTTTTTGACCACCCCTAAAAATTTTGTTCAACCCTTATTCCCGAAAACGTCACAGCTAGCTAGCCCGCGCCGAGACGCTTCTCCTGACACCTCGCCCGCGCGTCTGGCTCCAGGGAATCTGCAAAAAATTCAAATAAATTAGTAATTTTCATACATAGGTACATACCTCAAAATCCACCTAAGGAAGCACTGTCGAAACAAAAATCGTAATTTCTTGGGCGTCTGGACTGCGTTTTTGAAGCGGTTTTCTGTTCCAGAAAACTTAAATAGGCGTCCCCTAACCTATTGACAAAATATTTTTGACTTTTTTGCAAGGGTGGTTTTAATTTTGGCACCAACCCCTTTTTTACAAAATTCTTAACACTAACCTGGTTCTAACTACGGAACCCTTCATTCGATTTTCATTCTGCTTGCGGAATCGTGTTTTCGCCATACTAACCTTGGGTTCCCGGCGCTGTGCGCGAATTGAAACCCTTCCCGGTCGCTGAAAACACGTTTTTTGCCTGAAAAAACTGGTTTTTTGACCACCCCTAAAAATTTTGTTCAACCCTTATTCCCGAAAACGTCACAGCTAGCTAGCCCGCGCCGAGACGCTTCTCCTGACACCTCGCCCGCGCGTCTGGCTCCAGGGAATCTGCAAAAAATTCAAATAAATTAGTAATTTTCATACATAGGTACATACCTCAAAATCCACCTAAGGAAGCACTGTCGAAACAAAAATCGTAATTTCTTGGGCGTCTGGACTGCGTTTTTGAAGCGGTTTTCTGTTCCAGAAAACTTAAATAGGCGTCCCCTAACCTATTGACAAAATATTTTTGACTTTTTTGCAAGGGTGGTTTTAATTTTGGCACCAACCCCTTTTTTACAAAATTCTTAACACTAACCTGGTTCTAACTACGGAACCCTTCATTCGATTTTCATTCTGCTTGCGGAATCGTGTTTTCGCCATACTAACCTTGGGTTCCCGGCGCTGTGCGCGAATTGAAACCCTTCCCGGTCGCTGAAAACACGTTTTTTGCCTGAAAAAACTGGTTTTTTGACCACCCCTAAAAATTTTGTTCAACCCTTATTCCCGAAAACGTCACAGCTAGCTAGCCCGCGCCGAGACGCTTCTCCTGACACCTCGCCCGCGCGTCTGGCTCCAGGGAATCTGCAAAAAATTCAAATAAATTAGTAATTTTCATACATAGGTACATACCTCAAAATCCACCTAAGGAAGCACTGTCGAAACAAAAATCGTAATTTCTTGGGCGTCTGGACTGCGTTTTTGAAGCGGTTTTCTGTTCCAGAAAACTTAAATAGGCGTCCCCTAACCTATTGACAAAATATTTTTGACTTTTTTGCAAGGGTGGTTTTAATTTTGGCACCAACCCCTTTTTTACAAAATTCTTAACACTAACCTGGTTCTAACTACGGAACCCTTCATTCGATTTTCATTCTGCTTGCGGAATCGTGTTTTCGCCATACTAACCTTGGGTTCCCGGCGCTGTGCGCGAATTGAAACCCTTCCCGGTCGCTGAAAACACGTTTTTTGCCTGAAAAAACTGGTTTTTTGACCACCCCTAAAAATTTTGTTCAACCCTTATTCCCGAAAACGTCACAGCTAGCTAGCCCGCGCCGAGACGCTTCTCCTGACACCTCGCCCGCGCGTCTGGCTCCAGGGAATCTGCAAAAAATTCAAATAAATTAGTAATTTTCATACATAGGTACATACCTCAAAATCCACCTAAGGAAGCACTGTCGAAACAAAAATCGTAATTTCTTGGGCGTCTGGACTGCGTTTTTGAAGCGGTTTTCTGTTCCAGAAAACTTAAATAGGCGTCCCCTAACCTATTGACAAAATATTTTTGACTTTTTTGCAAGGGTGGTTTTAATTTTGGCACCAACCCCTTTTTTACAAAATTCTTAACACTAACCTGGTTCTAACTACGGAACCCTTCATTCGATTTTCATTCTGCTTGCGGAATCGTGTTTTCGCCATACTAACCTTGGGTTCCCGGCGCTGTGCGCGAATTGAAACCCTTCCCGGTCGCTGAAAACACGTTTTTTGCCTGAAAAAACTGGTTTTTTGACCACCCCTAAAAATTTTGTTCAACCCTTATTCCCGAAAACGTCACAGCTAGCTAGCCCGCGCCGAGACGCTTCTCCTGACACCTCGCCCGCGCGTCTGGCTCCAGGGAATCTGCAAAAAATTCAAATAAATTAGTAATTTTCATACATAGGTACATACCTCAAAATCCACCTAAGGAAGCACTGTCGAAACAAAAATCGTAATTTCTTGGGCGTCTGGACTGCGTTTTTGAAGCGGTTTTCTGTTCCAGAAAACTTAAATAGGCGTCCCCTAACCTATTGACAAAATATTTTTGACTTTTTTGCAAGGGTGGTTTTAATTTTGGCACCAACCCCTTTTTTACAAAATTCTTAACACTAACCTGGTTCTAACTACGGAACCCTTCATTCGATTTTCATTCTGCTTGCGGAATCGTGTTTTCGCCATACTAACCTTGGGTTCCCGGCGCTGTGCGCGAATTGAAACCCTTCCCGGTCGCTGAAAACACGTTTTTTGCCTGAAAAAACTGGTTTTTTGACCACCCCTAAAAATTTTGTTCAACCGTTATTCCCGAAAACGTCACAGCTAGCTAGCCCGCGCCGAGACGCTTCTCCTGACACCTCGCCCGCGCGTCTGGCTCCAGGGAATCTGCAAAAAATTCAAATAAATTAGTAATTTTCATACATAGGTACATACCTCAAAATCCACCTAAGGAAGCACTGTCGAAACAAAAATCGTAATTTCTTGGGCGTCTGGACTGCGTTTTTGAAGCGGTTTTCTGTTCCAGAAAACTTAAATAGGCGTCCCCTAACCTATTGACAAAATATTTTTGACTTTTTTGCAAGGGTGGTTTTAATTTTGGCACCAACCCCTTTTTTACAAAATTCTTAACACTAACCTGGTTCTAACTACGGAACCCTTCATTCGATTTTCATTCTGCTTGCGGAATCGTGTTTTCGCCATACTAACCTTGGGTTCCCGGCGCTGTGCGCGAATTGAAACCCTTCCCGGTCGCTGAAAACACGTTTTTTGCCTGAAAAAACTGGTTTTTTGACCACCCCTAAAAATTTTGTTCAACCCTTATTCCCGAAAACGTCACAGCTAGCTAGCCCGCGCCGAGACGCTTCTCCTGACACCTCGCCCGCGCGTCTGGCTCCAGGGAATCTGCAAAAAATTCAAATAAATTAGTAATTTTCATACATAGGTACATACCTCAAAATCCACCTAAGGAAGCACTGTCGAAACAAAAATCGTAATTTCTTGGGCGTCTGGACTGCGTTTTTGAAGCGGTTTTCTGTTCCAGAAAACTTAAATAGGCGTCCCCTAACCTATTGACAAAATATTTTTGACTTTTTTGCAAGGGTGGTTTTAATTTTGGCACCAACCCCTTTTTTACAAAATTCTTAACACTAACCTGGTTCTAACTACGGAACCCTTCATTCGATTTTCATTCTGCTTGCGGAATCGTGTTTTCGCCATACTAACCTTGGGTTCCCGGCGCTGTGCGCGAATTGAAACCCTTCCCGGTCGCTGAAAACACGTTTTTTGCCTGAAAAAACTGGTTTTTTGACCACCCCTAAAAATTTTGTTCAACCCTTATTCCCGAAAACGTCACAGCTAGCTAGCCCGCGCCGAGACGCTTCTCCTGACACCTCGCCCGCGCGTCTGGCTCCAGGGAATCTGCAAAAAATTCAAATAAATTAGTAATTTTCATACATAGGTACATACCTCAAAATCCACCTAAGGAAGCACTGTCGAAACAAAAATCGTAATTTCTTGGGCGTCTGGACTGCGTTTTTGAAGCGGTTTTCTGTTCCAGAAAACTTAAATAGGCGTCCCCTAACCTATTGACAAAATATTTTTGACTTTTTTGCAAGGGTGGTTTTAATTTTGGCACCAACCCCTTTTTTACAAAATTCTTAACACTAACCTGGTTCTAACTACGGAACCCTTCATTCGATTTTCATTCTGCTTGCGGAATCGTGTTTTCGCCATACTAACCTTGGGTTCCCGGCGCTGTGCGCGAATTGAAACCCTTCCCGGTCGCTGAAAACACGTTTTTTGCCTGAAAAAACTGGTTTTTTGACCACCCCTAAAAATTTTGTTCAACCCTTATTCCCGAAAACGTCACAGCTAGCTAGCCCGCGCCGAGACGCTTCTCCTGACACCTCGCCCGCGCGTCTGGCTCCAGGGAATCTGCAAAAAATTCAAATAAATTAGTAATTTTCATACATAGGTACATACCTCAAAATCCACCTAAGGAAGCACTGTCGAAACAAAAATCGTAATTTCTTGGGCGTCTGGACTGCGTTTTTGAAGCGGTTTTCTGTTCCAGAAAACGTAAATAGGCGTCCCCTAACCTATTGACAAAATATTTTTGACTTTTTTGCAAGGGTGGTTTTAATTTTGGCACCAACCCCTTTTTTACAAAATTCTTAACACTAACCTGGTTCTAACTACGGAACCCTTCATTCGATTTTCATTCTGCTTGCGGAATCGTGTTTTCGCCATACTAACCTTGGGTTCCCGGCGCTGTGCGCGAATTGAAACCCTTCCCGGTCGCTGAAAACACGTTTTTTGCCTGAAAAAACTGGTTTTTTGACCACCCCTAAAAATTTTGTTCAACCCTTATTCCCGAAAACGTCACAGCTAGCTAGCCCGCGCCGAGACGCTTCTCCTGACACCTCGCCCGCGCGTCTGGCTCCAGGGAATCTGCAAAAAATTCAAATAAATTAGTAATTTTCATACATAGGTACATACCTCAAAATCCACCTAAGGAAGCACTGTCGAAACAAAAATCGTAATTTCTTGGGCGTCTGGACTGCGTTTTTGAAGCGGTTTTCTGTTCCAGAAAACTTAAATAGGCGTCCCCTAACCTATTGACAAAATATTTTTGACTTTTTTGCAAGGGTGGTTTTAATTTTGGCACCAACCCCTTTTTTACAAAATTCTTAACACTAACCTGGTTCTAACTACGGAACCCTTCATTCGATTTTCATTCTGCTTGCGGAATCGTGTTTTCGCCATACTAACCTTGGGTTCCCGGCGCTGTGCGCGAATTGAAACCCTTCCCGGTCGCTGAAAACACGTTTTTTGCCTGAAAAAACTGGTTTTTTGACCACCCCTAAAAATTTTGTTCAACCCTTATTCCCGAAAACGTCACAGCTAGCTAGCCCGCGCCGAGACGCTTCTCCTGACACCTCGCCCGCGCGTCTGGCTCCAGGGAATCTGCAAAAAATTCAAATAAATTAGTAATTTTCATACATAGGTACATACCTCAAAATCCACCTAAGGAAGCACTGTCGAAACAAAAATCGTAATTTCTTGGGCGTCTGGACTGCGTTTTTGAAGCGGTTTTCTGTTCCAGAAAACTTAAATAGGCGTCCCCTAACCTATTGACAAAATATTTTTGACTTTTTTGCAAGGGTGGTTTTAATTTTGGCACCAACCCCTTTTTTACAAAATTCTTAACACTAACCTGGTTCTAACTACGGAACCCTTCATTCGATTTTCATTCTGCTTGCGGAATCGTGTTTTCGCCATACTAACCTTGGGTTCCCGGCGCTGTGCGCGAATTGAAACCCTTCCCGGTCGCTGAAAACACGTTTTTTGCCTGAAAAAACTGGTTTTTTGACCACCCCTAAAAATTTTGTTCAACCCTTATTCCCGAAAACGTCACAGCTAGCTAGCCCGCGCCGAGACGCTTCTCCTGACACCTCGCCCGCGCGTCTGGCTCCAGGGAATCTGCAAAAAATTCAAATAAATTAGTAATTTTCATACATAGGTACATACCTCAAAATCCACCTAAGGAAGCACTGTCGAAACAAAAATCGTAATTTCTTGGGCGTCTGGACTGCGTTTTTGAAGCGGTTTTCTGTTCCAGAAAACTTAAATAGGCGTCCCCTAACCTATTGACAAAATATTTTTGACTTTTTTGCAAGGGTGGTTTTAATTTTGGCACCAACCCCTTTTTTACAAAATTCTTAACACTAACCTGGTTCTAACTACGGAACCCTTCATTCGATTTTCATTCTGCTTGCGGAATCGTGTTTTCGCCATACTAACCTTGGGTTCCCGGCGCTGTGCGCGAATTGAAACCCTTCCCGGTCGCTGAAAACACGTTTTTTGCCTGAAAAAACTGGTTTTTTGACCACCCCTAAAAATTTTGTTCAACCCTTATTCCCGAAAACGTCACAGCTAGCTAGCCCGCGCCGAGACGCTTCTCCTGACACCTCGCCCGCGCGTCTGGCTCCAGGGAATCTGCAAAAAATTCAAATAAATTAGTAATTTTCATACATAGGTACATACCTCAAAATCCACCTAAGGAAGCACTGTCGAAACAAAAATCGTAATTTCTTGGGCGTCTGGACTGCGTTTTTGAAGCGGTTTTCTGTTCCAGAAAACTTAAATAGGCGTCCCCTAACCTATTGACAAAATATTTTTGACTTTTTTGCAAGGGTGGTTTTAATTTTGGCACCAACCCCTTTTTTACAAAATTCTTAACACTAACCTGGTTCTAACTACGGAACCCTTCATTCGATTTTCATTCTGCTTGCGGAATCGTGTTTTCGCCATACTAACCTTGGGTTCCCGGCGCTGTGCGCGAATTGAAACCCTTCCCGGTCGCTGAAAACACGTTTTTTGCCTGAAAAAACTGGTTTTTTGACCACCCCTAAAAATTTTGTTCAACCCTTATTCCCGAAAACGTCACAGCTAGCTAGCCCGCGCCGAGACGCTTCTCCTGACACCTCGCCCGCGCGTCTGGCTCCAGGGAATCTGCAAAAAATTCAAATAAATTAGTAATTTTCATACATAGGTACATACCTCAAAATCCACCTAAGGAAGCACTGTCGAAACAAAAATCGTAATTTCTTGGGCGTCTGGACTGCGTTTTTGAAGCGGTTTTCTGTTCCAGAAAACTTAAATAGGCGTCCCCTAACCTATTGACAAAATATTTTTGACTTTTTTGCAAGGGTGGTTTTAATTTTGGCACCAACCCCTTTTTTACAAAATTCTTAACACTAACCTGGTTCTAACTACGGAACCCTTCATTCGATTTTCATTCTGCTTGCGGAATCGTGTTTTCGCCATACTAACCTTGGGTTCCCGGCGCTGTGCGCGAATTGAAACCCTTCCCGGTCGCTGAAAACACGTTTTTTGCCTGAAAAAACTGGTTTTTTGACCACCCCTAAAAATTTTGTTCAACCCTTATTCCCGAAAACGTCACAGCTAGCTAGCCCGCGCCGAGACGCTTCTCCTGACACCTCGCCCGCGCGTCTGGCTCCAGGGAATCTGCAAAAAATTCAAATAAATTAGTAATTTTCATACATAGGTACATACCTCAAAATCCACCTAAGGAAGCACTGTCGAAACAAAAATCGTAATTTCTTGGGCGTCTGGACTGCGTTTTTGAAGCGGTTTTCTGTTCCAGAAAACTTAAATAGGCGTCCCCTAACCTATTGACAAAATATTTTTGACTTTTTTGCAAGGGTGGTTTTAATTTTGGCACCAACCCCTTTTTTACAAAATTCTTAACACTAACCTGGTTCTAACTACGGAACCCTTCATTCGATTTTCATTCTGCTTGCGGAATCGTGTTTTCGCCATACTAACCTTGGGTTCCCGGCGCTGTGCGCGAATTGAAACCCTTCCCGGTCGCTGAAAACACGTTTTTTGCCTGAAAAAACTGGTTTTTTGACCACCCCTAAAAATTTTGTTCAACCCTTATTCCCGAAAACGTCACAGCTAGCTAGCCCGCGCCGAGACGCTTCTCCTGACACCTCGCCCGCGCGTCTGGCTCCAGGGAATCTGCAAAAAATTCAAATAAATTAGTAATTTTCATACATAGGTACATACCTCAAAATCCACCTAAGGAAGCACTGTCGAAACAAAAATCGTAATTTCTTGGGCGTCTGGACTGCGTTTTTGAAGCGGTTTTCTGTTCCAGAAAACTTAAATAGGCGTCCCCTAACCTATTGACAAAATATTTTTGACTTTTTTGCAAGGGTGGTTTTAATTTTGGCACCAACCCCTTTTTTACAAAATTCTTAACACTAACCTGGTTCTAACTACGGAACCCTTCATTCGATTTTCATTCTGCTTGCGGAATCGTGTTTTCGCCATACTAACCTTGGGTTCCCGGCGCTGTGCGCGAATTGAAACCCTTCCCGGTCGCTGAAAACACGTTTTTTGCCTGAAAAAACTGGTTTTTTGACCACCCCTAAAAATTTTGTTCAACCCTTATTCCCGAAAACGTCACAGCTAGCTAGCCCGCGCCGAGACGCTTCTCCTGACACCTCGCCCGCGCGTCTGGCTCCAGGGAATCTGCAAAAAATTCAAATAAATTAGTAATTTTCATACATAGGTACATACCTCAAAATCCACCTAAGGAAGCACTGTCGAAACAAAAATCGTAATTTCTTGGGCGTCTGGACTGCGTTTTTGAAGCGGTTTTCTGTTCCAGAAAACTTAAATAGGCGTCCCCTAACCTATTGACAAAATATTTTTGACTTTTTTGCAAGGGTGGTTTTAATTTTGGCACCAACCCCTTTTTTACAAAATTCTTAACACTAACCTGGTTCTAACTACGGAACCCTTCATTCGATTTTCATTCTGCTTGCGGAATCGTGTTTTCGCCATACTAACCTTGGGTTCCCGGCGCTGTGCGCGAATTGAAACCCTTCCCGGTCGCTGAAAACACGTTTTTTGCCTGAAAAAACTGGTTTTTTGACCACCCCTAAAAATTTTGTTCAACCCTTATTCCCGAAAACGTCACAGCTAGCTAGCCCGCGCCGAGACGCTTCTCCTGACACCTCGCCCGCGCGTCTGGCTCCAGGGAATCTGCAAAAAATTCAAATAAATTAGTAATTTTCATACATAGGTACATACCTCAAAATCCACCTAAGGAAGCACTGTCGAAACAAAAATCGTAATTTCTTGGGCGTCTGGACTGCGTTTTTGAAGCGGTTTTCTGTTCCAGAAAACTTAAATAGGCGTCCCCTAACCTATTGACAAAATATTTTTGACTTTTTTGCAAGGGTGGTTTTAATTTTGGCACCAACCCCTTTTTTACAAAATTCTTAACACTAACCTGGTTCTAACTACGGAACCCTTCATTCGATTTTCATTCTGCTTGCGGAATCGTGTTTTCGCCATACTAACCTTGGGTTCCCGGCGCTGTGCGCGAATTGAAACCCTTCCCGGTCGCTGAAAACACGTTTTTTGCCTGAAAAAACTGGTTTTTTGACCACCCCTAAAAATTTTGTTCAACCCTTATTCCCGAAAACGTCACAGCTAGCTAGCCCGCGCCGAGACGCTTCTCCTGACACCTCGCCCGCGCGTCTGGCTCCAGGGAATCTGCAAAAAATTCAAATAAATTAGTAATTTTCATACATAGGTACATACCTCAAAATCCACCTAAGGAAGCACTGTCGAAACAAAAATCGTAATTTCTTGGGCGTCTGGACTGCGTTTTTGAAGCGGTTTTCTGTTCCAGAAAACTTAAATAGGCGTCCCCTAACCTATTGACAAAATATTTTTGACTTTTTTGCAAGGGTGGTTTTAATTTTGGCACCAACCCCTTTTTTACAAAATTCTTAACACTAACCTGGTTCTAACTACGGAACCCTTCATTCGATTTTCATTCTGCTTGCGGAATCGTGTTTTCGCCATACTAACCTTGGGTTCCCGGCGCTGTGCGCGAATTGAAACCCTTCCCGGTCGCTGAAAACACGTTTTTTGCCTGAAAAAACTGGTTTTTTGACCACCCCTAAAAATTTTGTTCAACCCTTATTCCCGAAAACGTCACAGCTAGCTAGCCCGCGCCGAGACGCTTCTCCTGACACCTCGCCCGCGCGTCTGGCTCCAGGGAATCTGCAAAAAATTCAAATAAATTAGTAATTTTCATACATAGGTACATACCTCAAAATCCACCTAAGGAAGCACTGTCGAAACAAAAATCGTAATTTCTTGGGCGTCTGGACTGCGTTTTTGAAGCGGTTTTCTGTTCCAGAAAACTTAAATAGGCGTCCCCTAACCTATTGACAAAATATTTTTGACTTTTTTGCAAGGGTGGTTTTAATTTTGGCACCAACCCCTTTTTTACAAAATTCTTAACACTAACCTGGTTCTAACTACGGAACCCTTCATTCGATTTTCATTCTGCTTGCGGAATCGTGTTTTCGCCATACTAACCTTGGGTTCCCGGCGCTGTGCGCGAATTGAAACCCTTCCCGGTCGCTGAAAACACGTTTTTTGCCTGAAAAAACTGGTTTTTTGACCACCCCTAAAAATTTTGTTCAACCCTTATTCCCGAAAACGTCACAGCTAGCTAGCCCGCGCCGAGACGCTTCTCCTGACACCTCGCCCGCGCGTCTGGCTCCAGGGAATCTGCAAAAAATTCAAATAAATTAGTAATTTTCATACATAGGTACATACCTCAAAATCCACCTAAGGAAGCACTGTCGAAACAAAAATCGTAATTTCTTGGGCGTCTGGACTGCGTTTTTGAAGCGGTTTTCTGTTCCAGAAAACTTAAATAGGCGTCCCCTAACCTATTGACAAAATATTTTTGACTTTTTTGCAAGGGTGGTTTTAATTTTGGCACCAACCCCTTTTTTACAAAATTCTTAACACTAACCTGGTTCTAACTACGGAACCCTTCATTCGATTTTCATTCTGCTTGCGGAATCGTGTTTTCGCCATACTAACCTTGGGTTCCCGGCGCTGTGCGCGAATTGAAACCCTTCCCGGTCGCTGAAAACACGTTTTTTGCCTGAAAAAACTGGTTTTTTGACCACCCCTAAAAATTTTGTTCAACCCTTATTCCCGAAAACGTCACAGCTAGCTAGCCCGCGCCGAGACGCTTCTCCTGACACCTCGCCCGCGCGTCTGGCTCCAGGGAATCTGCAAAAAATTCAAATAAATTAGTAATTTTCATACATAGGTACATACCTCAAAATCCACCTAAGGAAGCACTGTCGAAACAAAAATCGTAATTTCTTGGGCGTCTGGACTGCGTTTTTGAAGCGGTTTTCTGTTCCAGAAAACTTAAATAGGCGTCCCCTAACCTATTGACAAAATATTTTTGACTTTTTTGCAAGGGTGGTTTTAATTTTGGCACCAACCCCTTTTTTACAAAATTCTTAACACTAACCTGGTTCTAACTACGGAACCCTTCATTCGATTTTCATTCTGCTTGCGGAATCGTGTTTTCGCCATACTAACCTTGGGTTCCCGGCGCTGTGCGCGAATTGAAACCCTTCCCGGTCGCTGAAAACACGTTTTTTGCCTGAAAAAACTGGTTTTTTGACCACCCCTAAAAATTTTGTTCAACCCTTATTCCCGAAAACGTCACAGCTAGCTAGCCCGCGCCGAGACGCTTCTCCTGACACCTCGCCCGCGCGTCTGGCTCCAGGGAATCTGCAAAAAATTCAAATAAATTAGTAATTTTCATACATAGGTACATACCTCAAAATCCACCTAAGGAAGCACTGTCGAAACAAAAATCGTAATTTCTTGGGCGTCTGGACTGCGTTTTTGAAGCGGTTTTCTGTTCCAGAAAACTTAAATAGGCGTCCCCTAACCTATTGACAAAATATTTTTGACTTTTTTGCAAGGGTGGTTTTAATTTTGGCACCAACCCCTTTTTTACAAAATTCTTAACACTAACCTGGTTCTAACTACGGAACCCTTCATTCGATTTTCATTCTGCTTGCGGAATCGTGTTTTCGCCATACTAACCTTGGGTTCCCGGCGCTGTGCGCGAATTGAAACCCTTCCCGGTCGCTGAAAACACGTTTTTTGCCTGAAAAAACTGGTTTTTTGACCACCCCTAAAAATTTTGTTCAACCCTTATTCCCGAAAACGTCACAGCTAGCTAGCCCGCGCCGAGACGCTTCTCCTGACACCTCGCCCGCGCGTCTGGCTCCAGGGAATCTGCAAAAAATTCAAATAAATTAGTAATTTTCATACATAGGTACATACCTCAAAATCCACCTAAGGAAGCACTGTCGAAACAAAAATCGTAATTTCTTGGGCGTCTGGACTGCGTTTTTGAAGCGGTTTTCTGTTCCAGAAAACTTAAATAGGCGTCCCCTAACCTATTGACAAAATATTTTTGACTTTTTTGCAAGGGTGGTTTTAATTTTGGCACCAACCCCTTTTTTACAAAATTCTTAACACTAACCTGGTTCTAACTACGGAACCCTTCATTCGATTTTCATTCTGCTTGCGGAATCGTGTTTTCGCCATACTAACCTTGGGTTCCCGGCGCTGTGCGCGAATTGAAACCCTTCCCGGTCGCTGAAAACACGTTTTTTGCCTGAAAAAACTGGTTTTTTGACCACCCCTAAAAATTTTGTTCAACCCTTATTCCCGAAAACGTCACAGCTAGCTAGCCCGCGCCGAGACGCTTCTCCTGACACCTCGCCCGCGCGTCTGGCTCCAGGGAATCTGCAAAAAATTCAAATAAATTAGTAATTTTCATACATAGGTACATACCTCAAAATCCACCTAAGGAAGCACTGTCGAAACAAAAATCGTAATTTCTTGGGCGTCTGGACTGCGTTTTTGAAGCGGTTTTCTGTTCCAGAAAACTTAAATAGGCGTCCCCTAACCTATTGACAAAATATTTTTGACTTTTTTGCAAGGGTGGTTTTAATTTTGGCACCAACCCCTTTTTTACAAAATTCTTAACACTAACCTGGTTCTAACTACGGAACCCTTCATTCGATTTTCATTCTGCTTGCGGAATCGTGTTTTCGCCATACTAACCTTGGGTTCCCGGCGCTGTGCGCGAATTGAAACCCTTCCCGGTCGCTGAAAACACGTTTTTTGCCTGAAAAAACTGGTTTTTTGACCACCCCTAAAAATTTTGTTCAACCCTTATTCCCGAAAACGTCACAGCTAGCTAGCCCGCGCCGAGACGCTTCTCCTGACACCTCGCCCGCGCGTCTGGCTCCAGGGAATCTGCAAAAAATTCAAATAAATTAGTAATTTTCATACATAGGTACATACCTCAAAATCCACCTAAGGAAGCACTGTCGAAACAAAAATCGTAATTTCTTGGGCGTCTGGACTGCGTTTTTGAAGCGGTTTTCTGTTCCAGAAAACTTAAATAGGCGTCCCCTAACCTATTGACAAAATATTTTTGACTTTTTTGCAAGGGTGGTTTTAATTTTGGCACCAACCCCTTTTTTACAAAATTCTTAACACTAACCTGGTTCTAACTACGGAACCCTTCATTCGATTTTCATTCTGCTTGCGGAATCGTGTTTTCGCCATACTAACCTTGGGTTCCCGGCGCTGTGCGCGAATTGAAACCCTTCCCGGTCGCTGAAAACACGTTTTTTGCCTGAAAAAACTGGTTTTTTGACCACCCCTAAAAATTTTGTTCAACCCTTATTCCCGAAAACGTCACAGCTAGCTAGCCCGCGCCGAGACGCTTCTCCTGACACCTCGCCCGCGCGTCTGGCTCCAGGGAATCTGCAAAAAATTCAAATAAATTAGTAATTTTCATACATAGGTACATACCTCAAAATCCACCTAAGGAAGCACTGTCGAAACAAAAATCGTAATTTCTTGGGCGTCTGGACTGCGTTTTTGAAGCGGTTTTCTGTTCCAGAAAACTTAAATAGGCGTCCCCTAACCTATTGACAAAATATTTTTGACTTTTTTGCAAGGGTGGTTTTAATTTTGGCACCAACCCCTTTTTTACAAAATTCTTAACACTAACCTGGTTCTAACTACGGAACCCTTCATTCGATTTTCATTCTGCTTGCGGAATCGTGTTTTCGCCATACTAACCTTGGGTTCCCGGCGCTGTGCGCGAATTGAAACCCTTCCCGGTCGCTGAAAACACGTTTTTTGCCTGAAAAAACTGGTTTTTTGACCACCCCTAAAAATTTTGTTCAACCCTTATTCCCGAAAACGTCACAGCTAGCTAGCCCGCGCCGAGACGCTTCTCCTGACACCTCGCCCGCGCGTCTGGCTCCAGGGAATCTGCAAAAAATTCAAATAAATTAGTAATTTTCATACATAGGTACATACCTCAAAATCCACCTAAGGAAGCACTGTCGAAACAAAAATCGTAATTTCTTGGGCGTCTGGACTGCGTTTTTGAAGCGGTTTTCTGTTCCAGAAAACTTAAATAGGCGTCCCCTAACCTATTGACAAAATATTTTTGACTTTTTTGCAAGGGTGGTTTTAATTTTGGCACCAACCCCTTTTTTACAAAATTCTTAACACTAACCTGGTTCTAACTACGGAACCCTTCATTCGATTTTCATTCTGCTTGCGGAATCGTGTTTTCGCCATACTAACCTTGGGTTCCCGGCGCTGTGCGCGAATTGAAACCCTTCCCGGTCGCTGAAAACACGTTTTTTGCCTGAAAAAACTGGTTTTTTGACCACCCCTAAAAATTTTGTTCAACCCTTATTCCCGAAAACGTCACAGCTAGCTAGCCCGCGCCGAGACGCTTCTCCTGACACCTCGCCCGCGCGTCTGGCTCCAGGGAATCTGCAAAAAATTCAAATAAATTAGTAATTTTCATACATAGGTACATACCTCAAAATCCACCTAAGGAAGCACTGTCGAAACAAAAATCGTAATTTCTTGGGCGTCTGGACTGCGTTTTTGAAGCGGTTTTCTGTTCCAGAAAACTTAAATAGGCGTCCCCTAACCTATTGACAAAATATTTTTGACTTTTTTGCAAGGGTGGTTTTAATTTTGGCACCAACCCCTTTTTTACAAAATTCTTAACACTAACCTGGTTCTAACTACGGAACCCTTCATTCGATTTTCATTCTGCTTGCGGAATCGTGTTTTCGCCATACTAACCTTGGGTTCCCGGCGCTGTGCGCGAATTGAAACCCTTCCCGGTCGCTGAAAACACGTTTTTTGCCTGAAAAAACTGGTTTTTTGACCACCCCTAAAAATTTTGTTCAACCCTTATTCCCGAAAACGTCACAGCTAGCTAGCCCGCGCCGAGACGCTTCTCCTGACACCTCGCCCGCGCGTCTGGCTCCAGGGAATCTGCAAAAAATTCAAATAAATTAGTAATTTTCATACATAGGTACATACCTCAAAATCCACCTAAGGAAGCACTGTCGAAACAAAAATCGTAATTTCTTGGGCGTCTGGACTGCGTTTTTGAAGCGGTTTTCTGTTCCAGAAAACTTAAATAGGCGTCCCCTAACCTATTGACAAAATATTTTTGACTTTTTTGCAAGGGTGGTTTTAATTTTGGCACCAACCCCTTTTTTACAAAATTCTTAACACTAACCTGGTTCTAACTACGGAACCCTTCATTCGATTTTCATTCTGCTTGCGGAATCGTGTTTTCGCCATACTAACCTTGGGTTCCCGGCGCTGTGCGCGAATTGAAACCCTTCCCGGTCGCTGAAAACACGTTTTTTGCCTGAAAAAACTGGTTTTTTGACCACCCCTAAAAATTTTGTTCAACCCTTATTCCCGAAAACGTCACAGCTAGCTAGCCCGCGCCGAGACGCTTCTCCTGACACCTCGCCCGCGCGTCTGGCTCCAGGGAATCTGCAAAAAATTCAAATAAATTAGTAATTTTCATACATAGGTACATACCTCAAAATCCACCTAAGGAAGCACTGTCGAAACAAAAATCGTAATTTCTTGGGCGTCTGGACTGCGTTTTTGAAGCGGTTTTCTGTTCCAGAAAACTTAAATAGGCGTCCCCTAACCTATTGACAAAATATTTTTGACTTTTTTGCAAGGGTGGTTTTAATTTTGGCACCAACCCCTTTTTTACAAAATTCTTAACACTAACCTGGTTCTAACTACGGAACCCTTCATTCGATTTTCATTCTGCTTGCGGAATCGTGTTTTCGCCATACTAACCTTGGGTTCCCGGCGCTGTGCGCGAATTGAAACCCTTCCCGGTCGCTGAAAACACGTTTTTTGCCTGAAAAAACTGGTTTTTTGACCACCCCTAAAAATTTTGTTCAACCCTTATTCCCGAAAACGTCACAGCTAGCTAGCCCGCGCCGAGACGCTTCTCCTGACACCTCGCCCGCGCGTCTGGCTCCAGGGAATCTGCAAAAAATTCAAATAAATTAGTAATTTTCATACATAGGTACATACCTCAAAATCCACCTAAGGAAGCACTGTCGAAACAAAAATCGTAATTTCTTGGGCGTCTGGACTGCGTTTTTGAAGCGGTTTTCTGTTCCAGAAAACTTAAATAGGCGTCCCCTAACCTATTGACAAAATATTTTTGACTTTTTTGCAAGGGTGGTTTTAATTTTGGCACCAACCCCTTTTTTACAAAATTCTTAACACTAACCTGGTTCTAACTACGGAACCCTTCATTCGATTTTCATTCTGCTTGCGGAATCGTGTTTTCGCCATACTAACCTTGGGTTCCCGGCGCTGTGCGCGAATTGAAACCCTTCCCGGTCGCTGAAAACACGTTTTTTGCCTGAAAAAACTGGTTTTTTGACCACCCCTAAAAATTTTGTTCAACCCTTATTCCCGAAAACGTCACAGCTAGCTAGCCCGCGCCGAGACGCTTCTCCTGACACCTCGCCCGCGCGTCTGGCTCCAGGGAATCTGCAAAAAATTCAAATAAATTAGTAATTTTCATACATAGGTACATACCTCAAAATCCACCTAAGGAAGCACTGTCGAAACAAAAATCGTAATTTCTTGGGCGTCTGGACTGCGTTTTTGAAGCGGTTTTCTGTTCCAGAAAACTTAAATAGGCGTCCCCTAACCTATTGACAAAATATTTTTGACTTTTTTGCAAGGGTGGTTTTAATTTTGGCACCAACCCCTTTTTTACAAAATTCTTAACACTAACCTGGTTCTAACTACGGAACCCTTCATTCGATTTTCATTCTGCTTGCGGAATCGTGTTTTCGCCATACTAACCTTGGGTTCCCGGCGCTGTGCGCGAATTGAAACCCTTCCCGGTCGCTGAAAACACGTTTTTTGCCTGAAAAAACTGGTTTTTTGACCACCCCTAAAAATTTTGTTCAACCCTTATTCCCGAAAACGTCACAGCTAGCTAGCCCGCGCCGAGACGCTTCTCCTGACACCTCGCCCGCGCGTCTGGCTCCAGGGAATCTGCAAAAAATTCAAATAAATTAGTAATTTTCATACATAGGTACATACCTCAAAATCCACCTAAGGAAGCACTGTCGAAACAAAAATCGTAATTTCTTGGGCGTCTGGACTGCGTTTTTGAAGCGGTTTTCTGTTCCAGAAAACTTAAATAGGCGTCCCCTAACCTATTGACAAAATATTTTTGACTTTTTTGCAAGGGTGGTTTTAATTTTGGCACCAACCCCTTTTTTACAAAATTCTTAACACTAACCTGGTTCTAACTACGGAACCCTTCATTCGATTTTCATTCTGCTTGCGGAATCGTGTTTTCGCCATACTAACCTTGGGTTCCCGGCGCTGTGCGCGAATTGAAACCCTTCCCGGTCGCTGAAAACACGTTTTTTGCCTGAAAAAACTGGTTTTTTGACCACCCCTAAAAATTTTGTTCAACCCTTATTCCCGAAAACGTCACAGCTAGCTAGCCCGCGCCGAGACGCTTCTCCTGACACCTCGCCCGCGCGTCTGGCTCCAGGGAATCTGCAAAAAATTCAAATAAATTAGTAATTTTCATACATAGGTACATACCTCAAAATCCACCTAAGGAAGCACTGTCGAAACAAAAATCGTAATTTCTTGGGCGTCTGGACTGCGTTTTTGAAGCGGTTTTCTGTTCCAGAAAACTTAAATAGGCGTCCCCTAACCTATTGACAAAATATTTTTGACTTTTTTGCAAGGGTGGTTTTAATTTTGGCACCAACCCCTTTTTTACAAAATTCTTAACACTAACCTGGTTCTAACTACGGAACCCTTCATTCGATTTTCATTCTGCTTGCGGAATCGTGTTTTCGCCATACTAACCTTGGGTTCCCGGCGCTGTGCGCGAATTGAAACCCTTCCCGGTCGCTGAAAACACGTTTTTTGCCTGAAAAAACTGGTTTTTTGACCACCCCTAAAAATTTTGTTCAACCCTTATTCCCGAAAACGTCACAGCTAGCTAGCCCGCGCCGAGACGCTTCTCCTGACACCTCGCCCGCGCGTCTGGCTCCAGGGAATCTGCAAAAAATTCAAATAAATTAGTAATTTTCATACATAGGTACATACCTCAAAATCCACCTAAGGAAGCACTGTCGAAACAAAAATCGTAATTTCTTGGGCGTCTGGACTGCGTTTTTGAAGCGGTTTTCTGTTCCAGAAAACTTAAATAGGCGTCCCCTAACCTATTGACAAAATATTTTTGACTTTTTTGCAAGGGTGGTTTTAATTTTGGCACCAACCCCTTTTTTACAAAATTCTTAACACTAACCTGGTTCTAACTACGGAACCCTTCATTCGATTTTCATTCTGCTTGCGGAATCGTGTTTTCGCCATACTAACCTTGGGTTCCCGGCGCTGTGCGCGAATTGAAACCCTTCCCGGTCGCTGAAAACACGTTTTTTGCCTGAAAAAACTGGTTTTTTGACCACCCCTAAAAATTTTGTTCAACCCTTATTCCCGAAAACGTCACAGCTAGCTAGCCCGCGCCGAGACGCTTCTCCTGACACCTCGCCCGCGCGTCTGGCTCCAGGGAATCTGCAAAAAATTCAAATAAATTAGTAATTTTCATACATAGGTACATACCTCAAAATCCACCTAAGGAAGCACTGTCGAAACAAAAATCGTAATTTCTTGGGCGTCTGGACTGCGTTTTTGAAGCGGTTTTCTGTTCCAGAAAACTTAAATAGGCGTCCCCTAACCTATTGACAAAATATTTTTGACTTTTTTGCAAGGGTGGTTTTAATTTTGGCACCAACCCCTTTTTTACAAAATTCTTAACACTAACCTGGTTCTAACTACGGAACCCTTCATTCGATTTTCATTCTGCTTGCGGAATCGTGTTTTCGCCATACTAACCTTGGGTTCCCGGCGCTGTGCGCGAATTGAAACCCTTCCCGGTCGCTGAAAACACGTTTTTTGCCTGAAAAAACTGGTTTTTTGACCACCCCTAAAAATTTTGTTCAACCCTTATTCCCGAAAACGTCACAGCTAGCTAGCCCGCGCCGAGACGCTTCTCCTGACACCTCGCCCGCGCGTCTGGCTCCAGGGAATCTGCAAAAAATTCAAATAAATTAGTAATTTTCATACATAGGTACATACCTCAAAATCCACCTAAGGAAGCACTGTCGAAACAAAAATCGTAATTTCTTGGGCGTCTGGACTGCGTTTTTGAAGCGGTTTTCTGTTCCAGAAAACTTAAATAGGCGTCCCCTAACCTATTGACAAAATATTTTTGACTTTTTTGCAAGGGTGGTTTTAATTTTGGCACCAACCCCTTTTTTACAAAATTCTTAACACTAACCTGGTTCTAACTACGGAACCCTTCATTCGATTTTCATTCTGCTTGCGGAATCGTGTTTTCGCCATACTAACCTTGGGTTCCCGGCGCTGTGCGCGAATTGAAACCCTTCCCGGTCGCTGAAAACACGTTTTTTGCCTGAAAAAACTGGTTTTTTGACCACCCCTAAAAATTTTGTTCAACCCTTATTCCCGAAAACGTCACAGCTAGCTAGCCCGCGCCGAGACGCTTCTCCTGACACCTCGCCCGCGCGTCTGGCTCCAGGGAATCTGCAAAAAATTCAAATAAATTAGTAATTTTCATACATAGGTACATACCTCAAAATCCACCTAAGGAAGCACTGTCGAAACAAAAATCGTAATTTCTTGGGCGTCTGGACTGCGTTTTTGAAGCGGTTTTCTGTTCCAGAAAACTTAAATAGGCGTCCCCTAACCTATTGACAAAATATTTTTGACTTTTTTGCAAGGGTGGTTTTAATTTTGGCACCAACCCCTTTTTTACAAAATTCTTAACACTAACCTGGTTCTAACTACGGAACCCTTCATTCGATTTTCATTCTGCTTGCGGAATCGTGTTTTCGCCATACTAACCTTGGGTTCCCGGCGCTGTGCGCGAATTGAAACCCTTCCCGGTCGCTGAAAACACGTTTTTTGCCTGAAAAAACTGGTTTTTTGACCACCCCTAAAAATTTTGTTCAACCCTTATTCCCGAAAACGTCACAGCTAGCTAGCCCGCGCCGAGACGCTTCTCCTGACACCTCGCCCGCGCGTCTGGCTCCAGGGAATCTGCAAAAAATTCAAATAAATTAGTAATTTTCATACATAGGTACATACCTCAAAATCCACCTAAGGAAGCACTGTCGAAACAAAAATCGTAATTTCTTGGGCGTCTGGACTGCGTTTTTGAAGCGGTTTTCTGTTCCAGAAAACTTAAATAGGCGTCCCCTAACCTATTGACAAAATATTTTTGACTTTTTTGCAAGGGTGGTTTTAATTTTGGCACCAACCCCTTTTTTACAAAATTCTTAACACTAACCTGGTTCTAACTACGGAACCCTTCATTCGATTTTCATTCTGCTTGCGGAATCGTGTTTTCGCCATACTAACCTTGGGTTCCCGGCGCTGTGCGCGAATTGAAACCCTTCCCGGTCGCTGAAAACACGTTTTTTGCCTGAAAAAACTGGTTTTTTGACCACCCCTAAAAATTTTGTTCAACCCTTATTCCCGAAAACGTCACAGCTAGCTAGCCCGCGCCGAGACGCTTCTCCTGACACCTCGCCCGCGCGTCTGGCTCCAGGGAATCTGCAAAAAATTCAAATAAATTAGTAATTTTCATACATAGGTACATACCTCAAAATCCACCTAAGGAAGCACTGTCGAAACAAAAATCGTAATTTCTTGGGCGTCTGGACTGCGTTTTTGAAGCGGTTTTCTGTTCCAGAAAACTTAAATAGGCGTCCCCTAACCTATTGACAAAATATTTTTGACTTTTTTGCAAGGGTGGTTTTAATTTTGGCACCAACCCCTTTTTTACAAAATTCTTAACACTAACCTGGTTCTAACTACGGAACCCTTCATTCGATTTTCATTCTGCTTGCGGAATCGTGTTTTCGCCATACTAACCTTGGGTTCCCGGCGCTGTGCGCGAATTGAAACCCTTCCCGGTCGCTGAAAACACGTTTTTTGCCTGAAAAAACTGGTTTTTTGACCACCCCTAAAAATTTTGTTCAACCCTTATTCCCGAAAACGTCACAGCTAGCTAGCCCGCGCCGAGACGCTTCTCCTGACACCTCGCCCGCGCGTCTGGCTCCAGGGAATCTGCAAAAAATTCAAATAAATTAGTAATTTTCATACATAGGTACATACCTCAAAATCCACCTAAGGAAGCACTGTCGAAACAAAAATCGTAATTTCTTGGGCGTCTGGACTGCGTTTTTGAAGCGGTTTTCTGTTCCAGAAAACTTAAATAGGCGTCCCCTAACCTATTGACAAAATATTTTTGACTTTTTTGCAAGGGTGGTTTTAATTTTGGCACCAACCCCTTTTTTACAAAATTCTTAACACTAACCTGGTTCTAACTACGGAACCCTTCATTCGATTTTCATTCTGCTTGCGGAATCGTGTTTTCGCCATACTAACCTTGGGTTCCCGGCGCTGTGCGCGAATTGAAACCCTTCCCGGTCGCTGAAAACACGTTTTTTGCCTGAAAAAACTGGTTTTTTGACCACCCCTAAAAATTTTGTTCAACCCTTATTCCCGAAAACGTCACAGCTAGCTAGCCCGCGCCGAGACGCTTCTCCTGACACCTCGCCCGCGCGTCTGGCTCCAGGGAATCTGCAAAAAATTCAAATAAATTAGTAATTTTCATACATAGGTACATACCTCAAAATCCACCTAAGGAAGCACTGTCGAAACAAAAATCGTAATTTCTTGGGCGTCTGGACTGCGTTTTTGAAGCGGTTTTCTGTTCCAGAAAACTTAAATAGGCGTCCCCTAACCTATTGACAAAATATTTTTGACTTTTTTGCAAGGGTGGTTTTAATTTTGGCACCAACCCCTTTTTTACAAAATTCTTAACACTAACCTGGTTCTAACTACGGAACCCTTCATTCGATTTTCATTCTGCTTGCGGAATCGTGTTTTCGCCATACTAACCTTGGGTTCCCGGCGCTGTGCGCGAATTGAAACCCTTCCCGGTCGCTGAAAACACGTTTTTTGCCTGAAAAAACTGGTTTTTTGACCACCCCTAAAAATTTTGTTCAACCCTTATTCCCGAAAACGTCACAGCTAGCTAGCCCGCGCCGAGACGCTTCTCCTGACACCTCGCCCGCGCGTCTGGCTCCAGGGAATCTGCAAAAAATTCAAATAAATTAGTAATTTTCATACATAGGTACATACCTCAAAATCCACCTAAGGAAGCACTGTCGAAACAAAAATCGTAATTTCTTGGGCGTCTGGACTGCGTTTTTGAAGCGGTTTTCTGTTCCAGAAAACTTAAATAGGCGTCCCCTAACCTATTGACAAAATATTTTTGACTTTTTTGCAAGGGTGGTTTTAATTTTGGCACCAACCCCTTTTTTACAAAATTCTTAACACTAACCTGGTTCTAACTACGGAACCCTTCATTCGATTTTCATTCTGCTTGCGGAATCGTGTTTTCGCCATACTAACCTTGGGTTCCCGGCGCTGTGCGCGAATTGAAACCCTTCCCGGTCGCTGAAAACACGTTTTTTGCCTGAAAAAACTGGTTTTTTGACCACCCCTAAAAATTTTGTTCAACCCTTATTCCCGAAAACGTCACAGCTAGCTAGCCCGCGCCGAGACGCTTCTCCTGACACCTCGCCCGCGCGTCTGGCTCCAGGGAATCTGCAAAAAATTCAAATAAATTAGTAATTTTCATACATAGGTACATACCTCAAAATCCACCTAAGGAAGCACTGTCGAAACAAAAATCGTAATTTCTTGGGCGTCTGGACTGCGTTTTTGAAGCGGTTTTCTGTTCCAGAAAACTTAAATAGGCGTCCCCTAACCTATTGACAAAATATTTTTGACTTTTTTGCAAGGGTGGTTTTAATTTTGGCACCAACCCCTTTTTTACAAAATTCTTAACACTAACCTGGTTCTAACTACGGAACCCTTCATTCGATTTTCATTCTGCTTGCGGAATCGTGTTTTCGCCATACTAACCTTGGGTTCCCGGCGCTGTGCGCGAATTGAAACCCTTCCCGGTCGCTGAAAACACGTTTTTTGCCTGAAAAAACTGGTTTTTTGACCACCCCTAAAAATTTTGTTCAACCCTTATTCCCGAAAACGTCACAGCTAGCTAGCCCGCGCCGAGACGCTTCTCCTGACACCTCGCCCGCGCGTCTGGCTCCAGGGAATCTGCAAAAAATTCAAATAAATTAGTAATTTTCATACATAGGTACATACCTCAAAATCCACCTAAGGAAGCACTGTCGAAACAAAAATCGTAATTTCTTGGGCGTCTGGACTGCGTTTTTGAAGCGGTTTTCTGTTCCAGAAAACTTAAATAGGCGTCCCCTAACCTATTGACAAAATATTTTTGACTTTTTTGCAAGGGTGGTTTTAATTTTGGCACCAACCCCTTTTTTACAAAATTCTTAACACTAACCTGGTTCTAACTACGGAACCCTTCATTCGATTTTCATTCTGCTTGCGGAATCGTGTTTTCGCCATACTAACCTTGGGTTCCCGGCGCTGTGCGCGAATTGAAACCCTTCCCGGTCGCTGAAAACACGTTTTTTGCCTGAAAAAACTGGTTTTTTGACCACCCCTAAAAATTTTGTTCAACCCTTATTCCCGAAAACGTCACAGCTAGCTAGCCCGCGCCGAGACGCTTCTCCTGACACCTCGCCCGCGCGTCTGGCTCCAGGGAATCTGCAAAAAATTCAAATAAATTAGTAATTTTCATACATAGGTACATACCTCAAAATCCACCTAAGGAAGCACTGTCGAAACAAAAATCGTAATTTCTTGGGCGTCTGGACTGCGTTTTTGAAGCGGTTTTCTGTTCCAGAAAACTTAAATAGGCGTCCCCTAACCTATTGACAAAATATTTTTGACTTTTTTGCAAGGGTGGTTTTAATTTTGGCACCAACCCCTTTTTTACAAAATTCTTAACACTAACCTGGTTCTAACTACGGAACCCTTCATTCGATTTTCATTCTGCTTGCGGAATCGTGTTTTCGCCATACTAACCTTGGGTTCCCGGCGCTGTGCGCGAATTGAAACCCTTCCCGGTCGCTGAAAACACGTTTTTTGCCTGAAAAAACTGGTTTTTTGACCACCCCTAAAAATTTTGTTCAACCCTTATTCCCGAAAACGTCACAGCTAGCTAGCCCGCGCCGAGACGCTTCTCCTGACACCTCGCCCGCGCGTCTGGCTCCAGGGAATCTGCAAAAAATTCAAATAAATTAGTAATTTTCATACATAGGTACATACCTCAAAATCCACCTAAGGAAGCACTGTCGAAACAAAAATCGTAATTTCTTGGGCGTCTGGACTGCGTTTTTGAAGCGGTTTTCTGTTCCAGAAAACTTAAATAGGCGTCCCCTAACCTATTGACAAAATATTTTTGACTTTTTTGCAAGGGTGGTTTTAATTTTGGCACCAACCCCTTTTTTACAAAATTCTTAACACTAACCTGGTTCTAACTACGGAACCCTTCATTCGATTTTCATTCTGCTTGCGGAATCGTGTTTTCGCCATACTAACCTTGGGTTCCCGGCGCTGTGCGCGAATTGAAACCCTTCCCGGTCGCTGAAAACACGTTTTTTGCCTGAAAAAACTGGTTTTTTGACCACCCCTAAAAATTTTGTTCAACCCTTATTCCCGAAAACGTCACAGCTAGCTAGCCCGCGCCGAGACGCTTCTCCTGACACCTCGCCCGCGCGTCTGGCTCCAGGGAATCTGCAAAAAATTCAAATAAATTAGTAATTTTCATACATAGGTACATACCTCAAAATCCACCTAAGGAAGCACTGTCGAAACAAAAATCGTAATTTCTTGGGCGTCTGGACTGCGTTTTTGAAGCGGTTTTCTGTTCCAGAAAACTTAAATAGGCGTCCCCTAACCTATTGACAAAATATTTTTGACTTTTTTGCAAGGGTGGTTTTAATTTTGGCACCAACCCCTTTTTTACAAAATTCTTAACACTAACCTGGTTCTAACTACGGAACCCTTCATTCGATTTTCATTCTGCTTGCGGAATCGTGTTTTCGCCATACTAACCTTGGGTTCCCGGCGCTGTGCGCGAATTGAAACCCTTCCCGGTCGCTGAAAACACGTTTTTTGCCTGAAAAAACTGGTTTTTTGACCACCCCTAAAAATTTTGTTCAACCCTTATTCCCGAAAACGTCACAGCTAGCTAGCCCGCGCCGAGACGCTTCTCCTGACACCTCGCCCGCGCGTCTGGCTCCAGGGAATCTGCAAAAAATTCAAATAAATTAGTAATTTTCATACATAGGTACATACCTCAAAATCCACCTAAGGAAGCACTGTCGAAACAAAAATCGTAATTTCTTGGGCGTCTGGACTGCGTTTTTGAAGCGGTTTTCTGTTCCAGAAAACTTAAATAGGCGTCCCCTAACCTATTGACAAAATATTTTTGACTTTTTTGCAAGGGTGGTTTTAATTTTGGCACCAACCCCTTTTTTACAAAATTCTTAACACTAACCTGGTTCTAACTACGGAACCCTTCATTCGATTTTCATTCTGCTTGCGGAATCGTGTTTTCGCCATACTAACCTTGGGTTCCCGGCGCTGTGCGCGAATTGAAACCCTTCCCGGTCGCTGAAAACACGTTTTTTGCCTGAAAAAACTGGTTTTTTGACCACCCCTAAAAATTTTGTTCAACCCTTATTCCCGAAAACGTCACAGCTAGCTAGCCCGCGCCGAGACGCTTCTCCTGACACCTCGCCCGCGCGTCTGGCTCCAGGGAATCTGCAAAAAATTCAAATAAATTAGTAATTTTCATACATAGGTACATACCTCAAAATCCACCTAAGGAAGCACTGTCGAAACAAAAATCGTAATTTCTTGGGCGTCTGGACTGCGTTTTTGAAGCGGTTTTCTGTTCCAGAAAACTTAAATAGGCGTCCCCTAACCTATTGACAAAATATTTTTGACTTTTTTGCAAGGGTGGTTTTAATTTTGGCACCAACCCCTTTTTTACAAAATTCTTAACACTAACCTGGTTCTAACTACGGAACCCTTCATTCGATTTTCATTCTGCTTGCGGAATCGTGTTTTCGCCATACTAACCTTGGGTTCCCGGCGCTGTGCGCGAATTGAAACCCTTCCCGGTCGCTGAAAACACGTTTTTTGCCTGAAAAAACTGGTTTTTTGACCACCCCTAAAAATTTTGTTCAACCCTTATTCCCGAAAACGTCACAGCTAGCTAGCCCGCGCCGAGACGCTTCTCCTGACACCTCGCCCGCGCGTCTGGCTCCAGGGAATCTGCAAAAAATTCAAATAAATTATTTGCCCGCCCACCCGCCCTTATCTATATAGGGAAGAAGGGAGGGAATTTTGACGAAATATTTTTAATTTTTATTTTGCTCCCAGGAAACTTGCTTGGCCCCTACAAATATTTTATATTGTTTTTGGGCACGCATAGCTCCACATTCTGAGGCAGGGGAGCAAAAAACGTATAGGTTTTTTTTTTTTTGACTTTTTCTTTTACTTTTATATAAAGTTTTTATGTGACAGATAGTTACTAGTTTTAACTATCTTTTAACCGTATTGACTTATAGTATAGTTGCTGATCCCCCCTTTACAGGGATACAGTCTTATAATTCTATAGTTGTCCTCCGACATTGACATGTTTCGCACACCGGCCAAGAAAGACGCGAGCTCACAAGGCTCCGATAGCTCGCCACGATCTGCGGAGAGGGCTGGGTCCTCGCTTTTAAGCGTTAGAAGAAGCATCGGGGAGTGGGAGGCTGGCAGAGCAGAGCCCCAGGCTAAGTCCCCAGCCAATACAAGGCTAGACGCTACACCACCACCACCAGTAACGACCACCAAAAAGCTACCCAGCTCTCTGGTGACGCGTCGGGCCTCAGCGGATGCCGCCGGAACAGATAGAAAGCCCGGTCCGAAGTACCCCAATCTCACTGCGGAAGCGAGAGCTTGCCTCAATAAAGCAAAACTTCATTTGGGCAACTCTCGCAACCTGAAAACGGAGATCAAAACGGAGGTGCTTGGGGCAATTAACCGGCTCTATGAAATAGTAAAGGAGGCAGAGAAAGGAAAACCGGCCGAGACTCCAGTGGCTAATCTATTAACCGACCATACTAGCTTGCTCTCCCCGGGCGAGGTCAATGTTGATCAAAAGGAACTTCTGATGCGGCTAGAAGAAAATAGTGCCCTAATAAAAGAAAACTTGGCTGAAATGAAAAACTTAAAGGAAGCTCTGGTCACAAACACAGTTTCCACTGTTGAGAGGACAACATATGCGTCGGTGGCGGCGCCGCAAACAAGCCAGACCGGAGTTCAGGTACCGGGGCGAGCGACGCTGCACTCCGTTGTTGTCTCCTCAACACGAGAAATGGAAACGGGTGAAGAAATTTTGGAGCGCGTTAGGAAGGCGGTTGATGCCAAAGAGGGCTGGGTGCAAGTGGAAAGGGTAAGGAAAGCCAAGGATCGAAAGGTCATCATGGGGTGTCGGACAAGGGAGGAGAGAAGGAAGATAAAGGAGCGTCTGGAGGCAGCAGGAGAGAACCTCGTCGTCGAGGAAGTGAGCAATAGGGACCCGCTTCTGATTCTGAGGGACGTGTTACTGGTACACAGTGACGAAGAAGTCCTAAAAGCCCTCAGGAATCAGAACCGGGAGCTCTTTCACGACCTCGAGGGCGAGAAGTCCAGGGTGTCCATCAAGTTCCGCAGGAGGACGCGCAATCCCCATCTGAACCACATAGTGCTCAGTGTTGCACCCACAATCTGGAGGAGAGCCATTGAGGGAGGGAAGCTCCGTATGGACCTCCAGATTGTGCGCGTCGAAGACCAGACGCCTCTGGTGCAGTGCACACGCTGCCTAGCATATGGTCATGGAAAGCGGTTCTGCAAAGATCCAGCTGACCTGTGCAGCCACTGTGGCGGTCCGCATCTTAGGGTGGACTGCCCGGACAGACAGCTTGGCGAGGCAGCGAAGTGCATAAACTGCACCAGAGCCAAACTCAGCAACACTGAGCACAGTGCCTTCAGCGCTGAGTGCCCCGTACGCCGCAAGTGGGACTCGCTAGCACGGGCCTCTGTAGCGTATTGCTAAGGTGGTCCCTGCTGCCCCCAAGTATCGAATATTCCAGGCCAACCTGCAACGCAGCCAACTCGCCACCAATGAACTCTTGTTGGAGGCGCAAACCCGCAAAGTGGCTGTGGCGTTGCTCCAGGAGCCCTACGTGGGTCGGGTGAGAAGGATGAAGGGCTACCAGGGCGTAAGGGTCTTCCAGAGCTCTGAGGGAGGAGAAGGGACAGTAAAGGCAGCAATCGCTGTCTTTGACCACGACTTGGACATACTACAGTACCCGCAACTCACCACAAACAACATCGTTGTGGTGGGAGTCCGAACCAGAGCCTGGACGATCACGCTGGTGTCCTTCTACTTCGAGCCCGACAAGCCCGTGGAGCCATACCTGGAGCACATGCAACGCATAGAGCGAGTAATTGGCTCCTGCAGGTTGGTTATTGGAGGAGATGCAAATGCCAAGAGTACTTGGTGGGGCAGCAGTAGCGAAGACGCGAGGGGAGAGCTGATGTGCGGGGCTTTGGGAGAGTGGGGTTTGCACGTTCTCAATAGCGGAGACACCCCGACCTTCGATACCATAAGAGGCGGCACCAGGTACAGCAGCCACGTGGACGTGACGGCGTGTTCGGAGGACATGCTGAACCTGGTAGACGGCTGGCGAATAGAGGAGGGTCTCACGAGTTCCGACCACAACGGCATTAGTTTTGGCATAGGATTGCAAAAGTCAAAAGGTATTAGCATCGAACGAACAACAAGAATATTTAATACAAACAAGGCTAATTGGAGACAGTTTCATGTGAAACTGTCTCAAATTATGCTGGAAAATAATTTAACAGTTCAAGAACTCACACATATTAATAGTATACATAAAATAGACCAAATAATAAACACATATAATAAAGCAATAGCTGACACATGTACACATACAATACCTTTAAAAAAGACAAAGCAAACACTCACCATGCCGTGGTGGTCCGAGGAACTCGCTGAGATGAAGAGGCTGGTCGCTACCAGGAGACGCCGAATCAGGAACGCAGCGCCGGTCCGGAGAGCGATGGTCGTCAGTCTGTACCTGGAAGAGAAGGAAAAATATGAGACAGCGGTTAAAAGATCTATAGAAGAGAGCTGGAAGGGGTTCTGCGGTAAGCAGACCAGAGAAGGGGTCTGGGAAGGGATCTACCGTGTAATGGGGAGAACTTCCAAAAGAGAGGAGGATCTGCCGCTGCAGTTTGAGGGGGAGACCCTGGACGCGAAGGGCTCGGTGAGGCTGTTGGCCGAGACTTTTTACCCCGAGGACCGTGAGGAGGACGACGACTTGGACCATCGCCTAACCAGAGATCTGGCCGCGATGGTAAACGAGTGGAGTCATGATGAACGGCATGACCCACCGTTTACCCAAAGCGAGCTTGACAGGTCCATGTCGTCGTTTAACCCTAAAAAAGCACCGGGAGCCGACGGCCTCACGGCTGACATTTGTTCCCAGGCCATAAAGTGCGACCCCGATTTCTTCCTGTCGCTGTTAAATAAATGCCTGGCGTACCACCACTTCCCGAAGACCTGGAAGGAAGCGACGGTGGTTGTACTCAGAAAGCCAGGCAAAGACTCGTACACCGTACCTAAGTCCTACAGGCCGATTGGGCTCTTGCCTGTCTTAGGGAAAGTGTACGAGAAGATGCTGGTTGCTCGTCTCAAATTTTACCTCCTTCCAAGGATTAGTACTCGCCAATACGGCTTTATGCCCCAAAAGAGCACTGAGGACTCCCTCTATACACTGGTGCAGCACATACGCACAAAGCTGGAAGGCAAAAAGGTGGTCATGCTAGTGTCGCTAGATATAGAGGGAGCCTTCGACAATGCGTGGTGGCCCGCTATAAAGCTACGTTTGGCTGAGGAAAAGTGTCCTGTAAATTTGAGACGAGTAGTCAGCAGCTATCTCAGCGGCAGGGAGGTCGTCGTGAGATACGCTGGCGAGGAGAGCAGAAGGTCGACCAGCAAAGGATGCGTCCAGGGGTCGATTGGGGGACCAATGTTTTGGAACCTGTTGCTGGACCCACTACTGAAGCAACTGGAAAGCAGAGGTATCCACTGTCAGGCGTTCGCCGACGACGTCGTGATGGTGTTCGACGGCGAAACGGCAGTGGAAATCGAGGGACACGCCAATGCCGCTCTCGAACATGTTCGAGCGTGGGGTGTCAAAAACAAGCTGAATTTCGCACCGCACAAAACTTGTGCGATGGTTCTAACGCGGAAGCTCAAATACGACACGCCACGCTTGAGCATGGGTGGGGTCGACATTGGAGTGTCCCAAGATGTCAAGATATTGGGCCTCACTATCGACGCGAAGCTCACCTTCAACAAACACGTAGCTATCGTCTGTAAGAGGGCGATAGCTATGTATAAGCAGCTGGCTAGAGCGGCTCGGGTTAGTTGGGGTCTACACCCGGAAGTGATCCGGACTATTTACACAGCAGCAGTGGAACCGACATTGCTGTACGCCGCAAGCGCATGGGCACCAGCTGCCAACAAAAAAGGGGTCATCAAGCAGCTCAACGTGGTCCAAAGAGGTTTCGCGCAAAAGTTGTGCAAAGCCTACCGCACGGTCTCCCTCAACTCGGCACTGGTGCTGGCTGGGATACTCCCTCTTGACATTCGAATAAGGGAAGCTGCTTCGCTTTACGAAGCCAAGAGAGGCGTGCCCCAGCCCGTACTAGGAGACAGGGAGGTCGAGCGGATGGCTCCGGCCTTGGAGGCCCCGCACCCCGCAGAACAGACCACTCTACAGTTCGGCAGCCTGATAGACGAGGAGCAATATAACACCCACAGCGATTTCGCTGTGCGCATCTTCACCGACGGCAGTAAGATTGAGGGCAGGGTCGGAGCAGCGCTATCTTTGTGGAATAGCGCTACCGAAACAAAGGCCCTCAAACTTACCTTGCCGTCGTACTGTACCGTCTATCAGGCTGAACTGTTGGCCCTGCAAAGAGCGGCCGCTGAAGCTCTCAAGCGCAGGGAAAGTACGTTCGGCATCTTCAGCGACTCTATGGCGGCTCTCCAGACCATCACCAACGTCAGTGCCCCCCATCCTCTAGCCGTGGAAACCAGGGACACCATCAGACGCTGCAAGCTCCAGAACAAGAGTGTCTCCTTGTTCTGGATCAAAGCCCACGCAGGACTGGAGGGTAACGAGCGAGCTGACCAACTCGCGAAGGAAGCCGCCCTGGGGTCGAAGAGGAGGCCGGACTACGATCTGTGCCCCGTTTCATTCGTCAAGCGGCAGATCCGTATGGGGTCGCTTGACGAATGGAACGAGAGATACAAGTCGGGGGCAACAGCCTCCGGAACAAAACTGTTCTTCCCTGACGCAGTAGCCGCATACAGAACTGTTCGGAAGATGGAGCTCACAAGCATAACCACTCAAATCCTCACAGGGCACGGTGGATTCTCTGCATACCTGAAACGCTTCAAGTGTAAAGAGAATTCATCGTGCGCCTGTGATCCCGAAATCGACGAGACGGTTGTCCATGTATTGCTCGAGTGCCCAATCACGGCGAGAGCGCGATATGAGGCGGAGCAAAAGTTGGACACCGAATTGACAGCCGCAAATTTGCCAATATTAATGCAAGGTCGTAAAAGAAAAATGTTACTAGAGTACTGTGCACAAATAGGAATAATTGTAATTAATAGAAATAAGATAGCTTAGTAAGTAGGATACTTATAATTATATAATAAGTATATAAAATAAGTACCTAAATCATAAGCAGAAAAAAAAAAAAAAAAAAAAAAAAAAAAAAAAAAAAAAATACATATACTAATCTAACAAGTTTACGGAAAGACATTTGTTGGTTCCGCAGTAATGAAAATGTCCGCCCACCTTAGTGTTAATGGAATGTAGGCTTAAAGTAAGGTAATTTATTATAAAATAGCTCTCAGTTTTTGTCATAGTAGTCACTAATTATATTATTATGACAATCAAAATAAAATCGCATAAACAGTCTCTGACAATGTCAGAGGACAACTAGCGTGGCAGGAGTGGGTTTTAGCCGGTAAGAGTCCGGCACTGCCCCGATCGTCTCACAGTGTGAGGCTGTTGGGGCGTCCATGAGGATTTCCCACTCCTGCCAAAACAAAAAAAAAAAAAAAAAAAAAAAAAAAAAAAAAAACCTAACCTAACCTAACCTTTTTTTTTTTTTTGTTTGCGCTGGGAAAAAATGCATTACGCATACCCTCCCATTGGGGGAATGGGAGGGGTATGTGGGACTCCCCGGGCCAAGGCCCGGTATACCCACTAAAACAACCCAGCGGCATTCCCGCATCGTCTGAGTGGAGGGGGACTGGGAGATCGGCATAGCCTTTGCGTCCAGTCCCTCTCCGACGAACGCCCGCCTACACGGCGGGCCCTACGCGCCCACCCCGTGAGGGGCGAGGGCCGGGAATGACCGGCGGAGGTGGTGTAGAGTGCAATGCGGGCGGAGGCGCCCCCGCGCCTGTCGCCCGCCTATCACCACCATGAGGAGGGAGAAGACGGCGTCTTCTCCGACCTCTTCTCCGCCTTCGGAGCGGCGCTGCGAGAGGGTCGTCCTCACGCGCGCGCTCCGCCGCCTCCTTTTGCGAGATGACGTCCTCGCAAAAGGAGGCGACCGCTGCCCAGGACCCCTCACTCTCCAGCATAGAGTTGACCACGCTGGGAAGTGAGAGGTCCTGTCCGATCTCCGCAGTCAGACTACGGCGCGGCTCAGACCAAGCCGGGCACACTTCGAGCGTGTGCTGTGCCGTGTCCTCCGCCGCGCCGCAGTCGTGGCACGCCGGAGTCTCCTCCCTCCCGATCCGGTGCAGGTGCGTGCCGAAACAGCCGTGGCCTGACAGCACCTGCACCAGACGGAATGAGAGGAAACCGTGGGGCCGCTCGAGCCAGTCCCGCAGGACTGGGCCGAGCGCGTCCAGGGTTCGGCGGCCAAAAGTGGCGGAGGCGAGGTCCTGCGTCCAATGGACGATGATGGCGTCCCTCGCCTCCCGCCGCACGGCCTCCCGCTCTTCCGCGACGGGGCGCTCCCCGAGGGCTTTTCGCCGCGCTGTCCATTCGTACACTCTGGCGAGCACCCACGCCTCCAGCTCCCAAGGAGGGGTGCCAGCCAGAGCGCACGCCGCCGAAAAGCCCACCGAGCGGTAGGCCCTCGCCACCCGCAGTGCAATGGCCCTTTGGGGCCGGCGCATCGCCGTCGCGTTCTCCCTCCTATGGAGGGAGTCTGCCCAGATGGGGGCCCCGTACAGGGCCATGCTTCTCAGGATGCCGGCATATAGGCGCCGGCATCGCGCACTGGGCCCTCCCAGGTTCGGGAGGAGCCAGGAGAGGGCGTCCGCAGCCCTCAGTAGGCGCGTCGACAGCCCACTGAAATGCGGGCCGAAGCGCCACCTGCTGTCCAGCACTAGACCCAGATATTTCAGCTGGGTCTGGACGCCTACCCTGGCACCCTCCACGACAATGTGGGCGTCAGGAGGGCAGCGCTGCCGAGGCCCGTGAAAGAACACGGCCTCGGTCTTGTTCAGCGCCACCCTCAATCCCAGGCTGCGTATCCTCCCCGCCACCAATGACCCGCCAGCCGATGCCAGACAGGCCGCCTCCCCGAAGTTCCTCCCCCGGGCAGTGAGGAGAGTGTCATCCGCGTAGCAGATGACACTCGTGCCCTGGAGGAGGGCTCCCCGCAACAGCCAGTCGAAGCCGATGTTCCACAGGGGGGGTCCTAAGACTGACCCCTGCGGAACACCAGACTCCGCGCTGTATCTGCGCAACCTGGCCAGTTTGTCGACAAGGAGGACCTCTCGGTCCTCCAAGTAGCTGGCCAGGAGGCTCCGCAAGTATTGGGGCACTCCGTGATATCGGAGTGCCTCCAGTATGGTCGAGTGGGGGACGGAGTTGAAGGCGTTGGCTATGTCGAATGACACTGCCAGCACTCCGTCCCCGGCCTCCACCGCCCCCTTCACCTGGCCCTTCAGTAGGGCCAGCGCGTCGATTGTCGAACGCCCTTGTCGAAAACCGAACTGTGCGTCCGACAGGTCCGGCCCTACCCTCCGCAGGTGGCCATTCAGCCGGGAGGCAATGATCCCCTCGAACATTTTACCGACCTCATCGAGCAGAACGATGGGCCGGTATGCCGAAGGGGAATCCGCCGGGCGTCCCTCTTTCCGGAGGAGGCATAGCCGCCCCTCCTTCCACAGTTTCGGGAACCTCCCAGCCGTAAGGCACGCGCTGAAGAGTTCCCGAAATCTGTTTTCCATTTGAGCGGCGGCTATGGCCACCACCCGTGCGGGGACGCCGTCCGGCCCAGGGGCCGTCTTCTTGGCGCGGAGGCTGAGAACCCCCGCGTAAAACTCATCCGCCGTCACCGGGGGTACCTCCTCCTCCGGCGGTGAAGCCGCCTCCTGCGGGGGGTCCATCGTTGGTGGGGTGAAGTCGGTCCTGCGCGGAAACAGGGACCGGACCACCCCATCCAGCAACGCCGGCTCGAGGGTCTCCGTCAGTGGGGGACCATGGGGCCGCAGTTGGTTCCGCGCCGCCCTGTATGGTCTCCCATATGGATCCCTGTCGAGACCCTCCAGCATCTCGGCCCTCGCCGAGTCCTTGGCAGCGCCCATAGCCGACTTGAGAACCATCTGAGCCTCTCTGTAAGAGGCGTAAAGGCGGTCCTCGTCTGCTTGGCTACGGACGCTGCGCCGTCGGCTCCGCGTGTAGGCCCTCCTAGCCGCCACGCAGGTGGCCCGGAGCCCCGCCAGTTCCTCCGACCACCAATAGACGGCGCGACGGGGAGGCGGGCGACAGGACCGAGGCATGCTGGAGTTGCACACCTCGGTCAAGGACCTCTTGAGCCGGACTGCTGCGGCGTCAACGTCCGGGACGTCCTCGACAGGGGGGGGAGACAGCCAGTCCTGGAGGAAGGCCGCCTCCTTGGCTGCCTCCCGGTCCAGGCGAGAGAGAGCCCACCGTGGGAAGGGAGACCTGCTAGAGCGGGTCATCTCCCCCCGGGGGCTCTGGGTGGTGATGTCGAACCGCACATATCGGTGGTCCGACAAGGTCTCCACCGTCTCCACCCGCCAGTTCACGATGCGTGCGGCCAGCACGGGGGTGGCAAACGAGACGTCCACCACCGACCCTCCCTGCCGCCGCACACACGTGTGGACCGCCCCCCTGTTGAGGAGGGACACACCGCACGACGCCGCCCAGAACTCGACGGCGCGTCCCCGGACGTTGCAGGAGGCAGCCGGGTTGCCCCAGGCCACCGACTTGGCGTTGAGGTCGCCCAACACCACGACCTGGCGCGGCGCCGCCCTCCCTACGACTGCAGTGAGGACTTCGAGGAAATCCTCAAAGTCCGAGAGAGGGCGGTTTGGGGAGAAATAGACCCCTACCAGGGCCACACCTCCCCACGCGGTGGCCACGTATCCCGATCCTCTCTCTAAAAGCGAGAGGGGAGGGGAGTCTGTGGAAGACCGCGTCACCATTGCCACCAGGCCGTCCTGATCGCCCAGCCAATTGCCAGGGACCGAGTAGGGCTCGGCGACCACCGCCAAGTCCACCAACCACTCAGCCATGGTCTGCATCAGCAGATCCTGGGCTGTTCGGCAGTGGTTGGTGTTCGCCTGGAGGATGCGATGATCGACCCTATCCATCAATCGACATCGCACCCTCCTCCTCCGCCGCCACCGCCGTTCCTGCCTCGGGAACGACGGTGCTAGCAGCAGGCCCGACGGGCGCCTGCACTTTGCCCCTCTTAGGGGGAGGATTGCACATCCTCCCCCTCGTCACGTGGCCTGCAGGGCAGCCACTGGCGGCGCACACTGCGCAGTGCGGCGTGGCGGCCGTGCAGGAGGCAGCTTTGTGGCCCTCCTTGCCACAGCGGTAGCAGGTCAGAGATCTGTCGACCGTTGAAGGGCACAGGGCTCGGGTGTGCCCTATGCCGCAGCACCTGAAGCAGCGCAGGGGCTGGTCTTCAAGTGCTCGGACTGCACCCGAGCTGAACCCGACCAAGAGCCGTCCCATTCCAAGGACGGCTTTGGCAGCGGCGACCGGGCACTCGAGACGGATAGTTCCCATGCCGCCGCGGCCGGGCCTGATGTCCCGGCCCTGCACCGCTGTGACGCTGCAGCCCCCAATAGCTGCGACCGCCGCCACCACCTCCTCCTTGGTGACCGAGTCGTCAAGATCGGTCACCTCGATGGCCGCCGACTTGACAGGTCGGGCCACCTTGGCCGCGTCCGCAATGACCTCCTGCAGCTTGGCTGCAAAGAGGTCAGCGTTTGCGTTTCCCTCCGCGCCAGGGAACTCGAAAATTCGAGCCCCGGCTTGGGTCCTGCGGCAGGAGACTTTGCCGATCCCCAGTTGAGTGGGATCGGCGTTGGCACGCGCCCGCAATAATACGGACGCGTACGTCTCCCCTCGTTCCGCGGCCTCCGCGGTGAGCGTCACGACGACGGCCGCGGACTTTGGGGGAACCAATTTTCCCCTTCTCTTCCCTGTGCCGGTCGCCTGCGACTGGCTGGGAGGCGTGGTGACGGGGGCGACAGGGACGGCCGTTGCCGCCTTCCTGCCCCTGCCCCTCCTCCTTCCCTTCCCAGTCGTCTGCGACTGGCTGGGAGTCGTGGTGGCCGTGGTGCCTGCGACGGCAGGGGCGGCTGTCGCCGTCTTCTTTCCTCTCCCCTTCCCCTTCCCGACCACTTCAGTCCAACCCTGCTGGTTGGACGGAGTAGTGGAAGGGAGAAGAGCGTCCTCCCCTTGCGAGGACGGCCCCGGCTCGCTTTGCCTCCTGTCCGCGGCAAGCGGCGGTCGGAGGCGTTGCTCCGGCAAGAGCCGGTCCTCTATTCCAGCTAAGCAGGCTCGCGTGAAGGCCCTCTCCTCCATAACCACCTTGCGGATGACATCCTCAAGGTTGAAGGCGGGGGCCTCTGCCGCAGGTCTTGGTTCGGTCTGATGTGGCCGAGCCGTAGCTTCAGCTAGCTTCGTATGAAGCTGGCTGACCTCCAACTGCAGTCGATTGACTGTCGCCTGCAGTTGCCGTGTTTCGTCAGTCGCCTTGCGCTGGACCAGCTCCATAACGATACCGCGCATGCTCGCGGCCCGGCACTTAAGGGCCTTTTGGAAGGTCCCTTTTAAATTTGAGGACTTGGAGGCGACCTCAACGATCTCCTCCTCGTCCTCCTCCGCCATCTGCTGCAGCTCGGCCAAGGAGTGGTCCGCGTACAGAACGCGGGACGCACCGTACCCGGACTTGGCCCGAGCAGCACGCGCCCGTTGCTCCTTCGCAACGACCCGCTCCTCCAGCTCCTGCTGGTGCAGCTCCCGCCGAGCCAGGTCGAGCTGACGTTGGGCGTCCGCAAGACCCACCTCGTGGTTGTCTGCAGCTATTGACGGCCTTTTGGCTTTCGACCGCCTGGACGAGCCCGAAGAGCCCTCTGACCCATCCTTACGGAAGGCCCGCTTCCGCGACCGGGAGTCGCCCGCATCCGAGACACTCGTGACGGACTGGTCGTCAGAGTCCAAAAACTCGACTGCACCTTCAGAGAAGCTAGCCGCAGACGGCGCGCGGCTAGCCTCTGACGCCGAAGCGTCGGAGTGGCCCTGAAAAGGGCCTTTTGGTTGGCCCTGAGAAGGGCCTTTTGGTTGGCCCTGAGAAGGGCCTTTGGGTTGGCCCTGAGAAGGGCCTTTGGGTTGGCCCTGAGAAGGGCCTTTTGGTTGGCCCTGACAAGGGCCTTTGGGTTTTAAAAAGCGCCCGAGGGCGTCCCGCGGGGGTGTTGGCATAGCCACCGCAGGATCGTAGTTAAAAAGGCAAGATGAATATGTGAACTACGAAAGCACAGAGCACTTTGGCCGAACCCCAGTCTGCCACTCCGTTACGGTGACAGAACTGGGTCGTTTCCAGGGGACGCGACGTGGACGCAAGCTCTGTGGGGGGTCCCCCAAAAACGTTGCCTCACACTAGGAATTTCTCCTGTATCGTGGGTGCATTTACAAACATATAAATTCACGTACACAAACAGTCAGACCCTTAACAACTTTCTGTAGGCCATACAAATATTTGTTCCGTGCGGGAATCGAACCCGCGACACGCAGCGCAGTAGTCAATCGCTCAACCACTACGCCAACCGTGTCGTCAACCTAACCTTTTTTTTTTTTTTTTTTTTTTTGTTTGCGCTGGGAAAAAATGCATTACGCATACCCTCCCATTGGGGGAATGGGAGGGGTATGTGGGACTCCCCGGGCCAAGGCCCAGTATACCCACTAAAACAACCCAGCGGCATTCCCGCATCGTCTGAGTGGAGGGGGACTGGGAGATCGGCACAGCCTTTGCATCCAGTCCCTCTCCGACGTTTGCCCGCCTACACGGCGGGCCCTACACGCCCTCCCCGTGAGGAGGGAGGGCCGGGAATGACCGGCGGAGGTGGTGTAGAGTGCAATGCGGGCGGAGGCGCCCCCGCGCCTGTCGCCCGCCTATCACCACCATGAGGAGGGAGAAGACGGCGTCTTCTCCGACCTCTTCTCCGCCTTCGGAGCGGCGCTGCGAGAGGGTCGTCCTCACGCGCGCGCTCCGCCGCCTCCTTTTGCGAGATGACGTCCTCGCAAAAGGAGGCGACCGCTGCCCAGGACCCCTCACTCTCCAGCATAGAGTTGACCACGCTGGGAAGTGAGAGGTCCTGTCCGATCTCCGCAGTCAGAATGCGGCGCGGCTCAGACCAGGCCGGGCACACTTCGAGCGTGTGCTGTGCCGTGTCCTCCGCCGCGCCGCAGTCGTGGCACGCCGGAGTCTCCTCCCTCCCGATCCGGTGCAGGTGCGTGCCGAAACAGCCGTGGCCTGACAGCACCTGCACCAGACGGAATGAGAGGAAACCGTGGGGCCGCTCGAGCCAGTCCCGCAGGACTGGGCCGAGCGCGTCCAGGGTTCGGCGGCCAAAAGTGGCGGAGGCGAGGTCCTGCGTCCAATGGACGATGATGGCGTCCCTCGCCTCCCGCCGCACGGCCTCCCGCTCTTCCGCGACGGGGCGCACCCCGAGGGCTTTCCGCCGCGCCGTCCATTCGTACACTCTGGCGAGCACCCACGCCTCCAACTCCCAGGGAGGGGTGCCAGCCAGAGCGCACGCCGCCGAAAAGCCCACCGAGCGGTAGGCCCTCGCCACCCGCAGTGCAATGGCCCTTTGGGGCCGGCGCATCGCCGTCGCGTTCTCCCTCCTATGGAGGGAGTCTGCCCAGATGGGGGCCCCGTACAGGGCCATGCTTCTCAGGATGCCGGCATATAGGCGCCGGCATCGCGCACTGGGCCCTCCCAGGTTCGGGAGGAGCCAGGAGAGGGCGTCCGCAGCCCTCAGCAGGCGCGTCGACAGCCCACTGAAATGCGGGCCGAAGCGCCACCTGCTGTCCAGCACTAGACCCAGATATTTCAGCTGGGTCTGGACGCCTACCCTGGCGCCCTCCACAACAATGTGGGCGTCAAGAGGGCAGCGCTGCCGAGGCCCGTGAAAGAACACGGCCTCGGTCTTGTTCAGCGCCACCCTCAATCCCAGGCTGCGTATCCTCCCCGCCACCAATGACCCGCCGGCCGATGCCAGACAGGCCGCCTCCCCGAAGTTCCTCCCCCGGGCAGTGAGGAGAGTGTCATCCGCGTAGCAGATGACACTCGTGCCCTGGAGGAGGGCTCCCCGCAACAGCCAGTCGAAGCCGATGTTCCACAGGGGGGGTCCTAAGACTGACCCCTGCGGAACACCAGACTCCGCGCTGTATCTGCGCAACCTGGCCAGTTTGTCGACAAGGTGGACCTCTCGGTCCTCCAAGTAGCTGGCCAGGAGGCTCCGCAAGTATTGGGGCACTCCGTGATATCGGAGTGCCTCCAGTATGGTCGAGTGGGGGACGGAGTTGAAGGCGTTGGCTATGTCGAATGACACTGCCAGCACTCCGTCCCCGGCCTCCACCGCCCCCTTCACCTGGCCCTTCAGTAGGGCCAGCGCGTCGATTGTCGAACGCCCTTGTCGAAAACCGAACTGGGCGTCCGACAGGTCCGGCCCTACCCTCCGCAGGTGGCCATTCAGCCGGGAGGCAATGATCCCCTCGAACATTTTACCGACCTCATCGAGCAGAACGATGGGCCGGTATGCCGAAGGGGAATCCGCCGGGCGTCCCTCTTTCCGGAGGAGGCATAGCCGCCCCTCCTTCCACAGTTTCGGGAACCTCCCAGCCGTAAGGCACGCGCTGAAGAGTTCCCGAAATCTGTCCTCCATTTGAGCGGCGGCTATGGCCACCACCCGTGCGGGGACGCCGTCCGGCCCAGGGGCCGTCTTCTTGGCGCGGAGGCTGAGAACCCCCGCGTAAAACTCATCCGCCGTCACCGGGGGTACCTCCTCCTCCGGCGGTGAAGCCGCCTCCTGCGGGGGGTCCATCGTTGGTGGGGTGAAGTCGGTCCTGCGCGGAAACAGGGACCGGACCACCCCATCCAGCAACGCCGGCTCGAGGGTCTCCGTCAGTGGGGGACCATGGGGCCGCAGTTGATTCCGCGCCGTCCTGTATGGTCTCCCATATGGATCCCTGTCGAGACCCTCCAGCATCTCGGCCCTCGCCGAGTCCTTGGCAGCGCCCATAGCCGACTTGAGAACCATCTGAGCCTCTCTGTAAGAGGCGTAAAGGCGGTCCTCGTCTGCTTGGCTACGGACGCTGCGCCGTCGGCTCCGCGTGTAGGCCCTCCTAGCCGCGACGCAAGTGGCCCGGAGCCCCGCCAGTTCCTCCGACCACCAATAGACGGCGCGACGGGGAGGCGGGCGACGGGACCGAGGCATGCTGGAGTTGCACACCTCGGTCAAGGACCTCTTGAGCCGGACCGCTGCGGCGTCAACGTCCGGGACGTCCTCGACAGGGGGGGGAGACAGCCAGTCCTGGAGGAAGGCCGCCTCCTTGGCTGCCTCCCGGTCCAGGCGAGTGAGAGCCCACCGTGGGAAGGGAGACCTGCTAGAGCGGGTCATCTCCCCCCGGGGGCCCTGGGTGGAGATGTCGAACCGCACATATCGGTGGTCCGACAAGGTCTCCACCGTCTCCACCCGCCAGTTCACGATGCGTGCGGCCAGCACGGGGGTGGCAAACGAGACGTCCACCACCGACCCTCCCTGCTGCCGCACACACGTGTGGACCGCCCCCCTGTTGAGGAGGGACACACCGCACGACGCCGCCCAGAACTCGACGGCGCGTCCCCGGACGTTGCAGGAGGCAGCCGGGTTGCCCCAGGCCACCGACTTGGCGTTCAGGTCGCCCAACACCACGACCTGGCGCGGCGCCGCCCTCCCTACGACTGCAGTGAGGACTTCGAGGAAATCCTCAAAGTCCGAGAGAGGGCGGTTTGGGGAGAAATAGACCCCTACCAGGGCCACACCTCCCCACGCGGTGGCCACGTATCCCGATCCTCTCTCTAAAAGCGAGAGGGGAGGGGAGTCTGTGGAAGACCGCGTCACCATTGCCACCAGGCCGTCCTGATCGCCCAGCCAATTGCCAGGGACCGAGTAGGGCTCGGCGACCACCGCCAAGTCCACCAACCACTCAGCCATGGTCTGCATCAGCAGATCCTGGGCTGTTCGGCAGTGGTTGGTGTTCGCCTGGAGGATGCGATGATCGACCCTATCCATCAATCGACATCGCACCCTCCTCCTCCGCCGCCACCGCCGTTCCTGCCTCGGGAGCGACGGTGCTAGCAGCAGGCCCGACCGGCGCCTGCGCTTTGCCCCTCTTAGGGGGAGGATTGCACATCCTCCCCCTCGTCACGTGGCCTGCAGGGCAGCCACTGGCGGCACACACTGCGCAGTGCGGCGTGGCGGCCGTGCAGGAGGCAGCTTTGTGACCCTCCTTGCCACAGCGGTAGCAGATCAGAGATCTGTCGACCGTTGAAGGGCACAGGGCTCGGGTGTGCCCTATGCCGCAGCACCTGAAGCAGCGCAGGGGCTGGTCCTCAAGTGCTCGGACTGCACCCGAGCTGAACCCGACCAAGAGCCGTCCCTTTCCAAGGACGGCTTTGGCAGCGGCGACCGGGCACTCGAGACGGATAGTTCCCATGCCGCCGCGGCCGGGCCTGATGTCCCGGCCCTGCACCGCTGTGACGCTGCAGCCCCCAATAGCTGCGACCGCCGCCACCACCTCCTCCTTGGTGACCGAGTCGTCAAGATCGGTCACCTCGATGGCCGCCGACTTGACGGGTCGGGCCACCTTGGCCGCGTCCGCAATGACCTCCTGCAGCTTGGCTGCAAAGAGGTCAGCGTTTGCGTTTCCCTCCGCGCCAGGGAACTCGAAAATTCGAGCCCCGGCTTGGGTCCTACGGCAGGAGACTTTGCCGATCCCCAGTTGGGTGGGATCGGCGTTGGCACGCGCCCGCACTAATATGGACGCGTACGTCTCCCCTCGTTCCGCGGCCTCCGCGGTGAGCGTCACGACGACGGCCGCGGACTTTGGGGGAACCAATTTTCCCCTTCTCTTCCCTGTGCCGGTCGCCTGCGACTGGCTGGGAGGCGTGGTGACGGGGGCGACAGGGACGGCCGTTGCCGCCTTCCTGCCCCTGCCCCTCCTCCTTCCCTTCCCAGTCGTTTGCGACTGGCTGGGAGTCGCGGTGGCCGTGGTGGCTGCGACAGCAGGGGCGGCTGTCGCCGTCTTCTTTCCTCTGCCCTTCCCCTTCCCGACCACTTCGGTCCAACCCTGCTGGTCGGACGGAGTAGCCGAAGGGAGAAGGGCGTCCTCCCCTTGCGAGGACGGACCCGGCTCGACTCGCCTCTCGTCCGCGGCAAGCGGTGGTCGGAGGCGCTTCTCCGGTAAGAGCCGGTCCTCAATGCCTGCTAAGCAGGCTCTAGTGAAGGCCCTCTCCTCCATAACCACCTTGCGGAAGACTTCCTCAAGGTTGGAGGCGGGGGCCTCTGCCGCAGGTGTCGGTTCGGCCTGAATTGGCCGAGCCGTGACATCGGCCAGCTTCTGATGAAGCTGGCTGACCTCCGACTGCAGGCGATCGACCCTCGCCTGCAGCTGCCGCGTTTCTTCGCTCGTCTTCCTCTTAACGAGCTCCTCTATGATGCCGCGCATGCTAGCAGCCCGGCACTTAAGGGCCTTTTGGAAGGTGCCCTTTAGATTAGTGGACTTGGAGGCGACCTCCGCGATCTCCTCTTCGTCCTCCTCCGCCATCCGTTGCAGCTCGGCCAAGGAGTGGTCCGCGTACAGAACGCGGGACGCGCCGTACCCGGACTTGGCCCGAGCAGCACGCGCCCGTTGCTCCTTCGCGACGACCCGCTCCTCCAGCTCCTGCTGGTGTAGCGCCCGCCGAGACAGGTCAAGCTGGCGTTGGGCGTCAGCGAGACCCACCACATGGGTGTCCGCGACTGTCGTTGGCCTTTTTGCCCTCGACTGCCTAGCCGAGCCCGAAGAGCCCTCGGACCCGAGAAAGGCCCGCTTCCGCGACCGGGAGTCGCCCGCATCCGAGACGCTCGTGACGGACTCGTCGTCAGAGTCCAAAAACTCGACCGCATCTTCAGAGAAGATAGCCGCAGACGGCGCGCGGCTTGCCTCTGACGCCGAAGCGTCGGAGTGGCCCTGAGAAGGGCCTTTTGGTTGGCCCTGAGAAGGGCCTTTGGGTTGGCCCTGAGAAGGGCCTTTTGGTTGGCCCTGAGAAGGGCCTTTTGGTTGGCCCTGAGAAGGGCCTTTTGGGAGGAAACGCCCGAAGGCGTCCCGCGAGGGTTTCGACATTCCGCAAGATCGTAGCTTAAAACCGCAAGAATAAAATGATAGCTACGAAGCACAGAGCACTTTGGCCGATCCCAGTCTGCCACTCCGTTACGGTGACAGAACTGGGTCGTTTCCAGGGGACGCGACGTGGACGCAAGCTCTGTGGGGGGTCCCCCAACCTAACCTAACCTTTTTTTTTTTTTTTTTTTTGTTTGCGCTGGGAAAAAATGCATTACGCATACCCTCCCATTGGGGGAATGGGAGGGGTATGTGGGACTCCCCGGGCCAAGGCCCGGTATACCCACTAAAACAACCCAGCGGCATTCCCGCATCGTCTGAGTGGAGGGGGACTGGGAGATCGGCATAGCCTTTGCGTCCAGTCCCTCTCCGACGTCCGCCCGCCTACACGGCGGGCCCTTCACGCCCTCCCCGTGAGGGGGGAGGGCCGGGAATGACCGGCGGAGGTGGTGTAGAGTGCAATGCGGGCGGAGGCGCCCCCGCGCCTGTCGCCCGCCTATCACCAACATGAGGAGGGAGAAGACGGCGTCTTCTCCGACCTCTTCTCCGTCTTCGGAGCGGCGCAGCGAGAGGGTCGTCCTCACGCGCGCGCTCCGCCGCCTCCTTTTGCGAGATGACGTCCTCGCAAAAGGAGGCGACCGCTGCCCAGGACCCCTCACTCTCCAGCATAGAGTTGACCACGCTGGGAAGTGAGAGGTCCTGTCCGATCTCCGCAGTCAGAATGCGGCGCGGCTCAGACCAAGCCGGGCACACTTCGAGCGTGTGCTGTGCCGTGTCCTCCGCCGCGCCGCAGTCGTGGCACGCCGGAGTCTCCTCCCTCCCGATCCGGTGCAGGTGCGTGCCGAAACAGCCGTGGCCTGACAGCACCTGCACCAGACGGAATGAGAGGAAACCGTGGGGCCGCTCGAGCCAGTCCCGCAGGACTGGGCCGAGCGCGTCCAGGGTTCGGCGGCCAAAAGTGGCGGAGGCGAGGTCCTGCGTCCAATGGACGATGATGGCGTCCCTCGCCTCCCGCCGCACGGCCTCCCGCTCTTCCGCGACGGGGCGCTCCCCGAGGGCTTTTCGTTGCGCCGTCCATTCGTACACTCTGGCGAGCACCCACGCCTCCAGCTCCCAAGGAGGGGTGCCAGCCAGAGCGCACGCCGCCGAAAAGCCCACCGAGCGGTAAGCCCTCGCCACCCGCAGTGCAATGGCCCTTTGGGGCCGGCGCATCGCTGTCGCATTCTCCCTCCTATGGAGGGAGTCCGCCCAGATGGGGGCCCCGTACAGGGCCATGCTCCTCAGGATGCCGGCATAAAGGCGCCGGCATCGCGCACTGGGCCCTCCCAGGTTCGGGAGGAGCCAGGAGAGGGCGTCCGCAGCCCTCAGCAGGCGCGTCGACAGCCCACTGAAATGCGGGCCGAAGCGCCACCTGCTGTCCAGCACTAGACCCAGATATTTGATCTGGGTCTGGATGCCTACCCTGGCGCCCTCCACGACAATGTGGGCGTCAGGAGGGCAGCGCTGCCGAGGCCCGTGAAAGAACACGGCCTCGGTCTTGTTCAGCGCCACCCTTAATCCCAGGCTGCGTATCCTCCCCGCCACCAATGACCCGCCAGCCGATGCCAGACAGGCCGCCTCCCCGAAGTTCCTCCCCCGGGCAGTGAGGAGAGTGTCATCCGCGTAGCAGATGACACTCGTGCCCTGGAGGAGGGCTCCCCGCAGCAGCCAGTCGAAGCCGATGTTCCACAGGGGGGGTCCTAAGACTGACCCCTGCGGAACACCAGACTCCGCGCTGTATCTGCGCAACCTGGCCATTTTGTCGACAAGGAGGACCTCTCGGTCCTCCAGGTAGCTGGCCAGAAGGCTCCGCAAGTATTGGGGCACTCCGTGATATCGGAGTGCCTCCAATATGGTCGAGTGGGGGACGGAGTTGAAGGCGTTGGCTATGTCGAATGACACCGCCAGCACTCCGTCCCCGGCCTCTACCGCCCCCTTCACCTGGCCCTTGAGTAGGGCCAGCGCGTCGATGGTCGAACGCCCCTGTCGGAAACCGAACTGGGCGTCCGACAGGTCCGGCCCTACCCTCCGCAGGTGTCTATTCAGCCGGGAGGCAATGATCCCCTCGAACAATTTACCGACCTCATCGAGCAGAACGATGGGCCGGTATGCCGAGGGGGAATCCGGCGGGCGTTCCTCCTTTCGGAGGAGACATAGCTGCCCCTCCTTCCACAGTTTCGGGAACCTCCCAGCCGTAAGGCATGCGCTGAAGAGGTCCCGAAATCTGTCCTCCATTTGAGCGGCAGCTATGGCCACCACTCGTGCCGGGACGCCGTCCGGCCCAGGGGCCGTCTTCTTGGCGCGGAGGCTGAGAACCCCCGCGTAAAACTCATCCGCCGTCACCGGGGGTACCTCCTCCTCCGGCGGTGAAGCCGCCTCCTGCGGGGGGTCCATCGTTGGTGGGGTGAAGTCGGTCCTGCGCGGAAACAGGGACCGGACCACCCCATCCAGCAACGCCGGCTCGAGGGTCTCCGTCAGTGGGGGACCATGGGGCCGCAGTTGGTTCCGCGCCGCCCTGTATGGTCTCCCATATGGATCCCTGTCGAGACCCTCCAGCATCTCGCGATGAACCTAACCTAACCTTTTTTTTTTTTTTTTTTGTTTGCGCTGGGAAAAAATGCATTACGCATACCCTCCCATTGGGGGAATGGGAGGGGTATGTGGGACTCCCCGGGCCAAGGCCCGGTATACCCACTAAAACAACCCAGCGGCATTCCCGCATCGTCTGAGTGGAGGGGGACTGGGAGATCGGCATAGCCTTTACGTCCAGTCCCTCTCCGACGTACGCCCGCCTACACGGCGGGCCCTACGCGCCCACCCCGTGAGGGGCGAGGGCCGGGAATGACCGGCGGAGGTGGTGTAGAGTGCAATGCGGGCGGAGGCGCCCCCGCGCCTGTCGCCCGCCTATCACCACCATGAGGAGGGAGAAGACGGCGTCTTCTTCGACCTCTTCTCCGTCTTCGGAGCGGCGCAGCGAGAGGGTCGTCCTCACGCGCGCGCTCCGCCGCCTCCTTTTGCGAGATGACGTCCTCGCAAAAGGAGGCAACCGCTGCCCAGGACCCCTCACTCTCCAGCATAGAGTTGACCACGCTGGGAAGTGAGAGGTCCTGTCCGATCTCCGCAGTCAGAATGCGGCGCGGCTCAGACCAAGCCGGGCACACTTCGAGCGTGTGCTGTGCCGTGTCCTCCGCCGCGCCGCAGTCGTGGCACGCCGGAGTCTCCTCCCTCCCGATCCGGTGCAGGTGCGTGCCGAAACAGCCGTGGCCTGACAGCAACTGCACCAGACGGAATGAGAGGAAACCGTGGGGCCGCTCGAGCCAGTCCCGCAGGACCGGGCCGAGCGCGTCCAGGGTTCGGCGGCCGAAAGTGGCGGAGGCGAGGTCCTGCGTCCAATGGACGATGATGGCGTCCCTCGCCTCTCGCCGCACGGCCTCCCGCTCTTCCGCGACGGGGCGCTCCCCGAGGGCTTTCCGCCGCGCCGTCCATTCGTACACTCTGGCGAGCACCCACGCCTCCAGCTCCCAAGGAGGGGTGCCAGCCAGAGCGCACGCCGCCGAAAAGCCCACCGAGCGGTAAGCCCTCGCCACCCGCAGTGCAATGGCCCTTTGGGGCCGGCGCATCGCCGTCGCATTCTCCCTCCTATGGAGGGAGTCCGCCCAGATGGGGGCCCCGTACAGGGCCATGCTCCTCAGGATGCCGGCATAAAGGCGCCGGCATCGCGCACTGGGCCCTCCCAGGTTCGGGAGGAGCCAGGAGAGGGCGTCCGCAGCCCTCAGCAGGCGCGTCGACAGCCCGCTGAAATGTGGGCCGAAGCGCCACCTGCTGTCCAGCACTAGACCCAGATATTTGATCTGGGTCTGGACGCCTACCCTGGCGCCCTCCACGACAATGTGGGCGTCAGGAGGGCAGCGCTGCCGAGGCCCGTGAAAGAACACGGCCTCGGTCTTATTCAGCGCCACCTTTAACCCCAGGCGGCGGATCCTCCCCGCCACTAATGACCCGCCGGCCGATGCCAGACAGGCCGCCTCCCCGAAGTTCCTCCCCCGGGCAGTGAGGAGAGTGTCATCCGCGTAGCAGATGACACTCGTGCCCTGGAGGAGGGCTCCCCGCAGCAGCCAGTCGAAGCCGATGTTCCACAGGGGGGGTTCTAAGACTGACCCCTGCGGAACACCACACTCCGCGCCATATCGCTGCAACCTGGCCAGTTTGTCGACAAGGAGGACCTCTCGGTCCTCCAAGTAGCTGGCCAGGAGGCTCTGCAAGTATTGGGGCACTCCGTGATACCGGAGTGCCTCCAGTATGGTCGAGTGGGGGACGGAGTTGAAGGCGTTGGCTATGTCGAATGACACCGCCAGCACTCCGTCCCCTGCCTCGACCGCCCCCTTCACCTGGCCCTTGAGTAGGGCCAGCGCGTCAATGGTCGAACGCCCCTGTCGGAAACCGAACTGGGCGTCCGACAGGTCCGGCCCTACCCTCCGCAGGTGGTTGTTCAGCCGGGAGGCAATGATCCCCTCGAACAATTTACCGACCTCATCGAGCAGAACGATGGGCCGGTATGCCGAGGGAGAATCCGCCGGGCGTCCCTCCTTTCGGAGGAGGCATAGCTGCCCCTCCTTCCACAGTTTCGGGAACCTCCCAGCCGTAAGGCATGCGCTGAAGAGGTCCCGAAATCTGTCCTCCATTTGAGCGGCAGCTATGGCCACCACTCGAGCAGGGACGCCGTCCGGCCCAGGGGCCGTCTTCTTGGCGCGGAGGCTGAGAACCCCCGCGTAAAACTCATCCGCCGTCACCGGGGGTACCTCCTCCTCCGGCGGTGAAGCCGCCTCCTGCGGGGGGTCCATCGATGGTGGGTTGAAGTCGGTCCTGCGCGGAAACAGGGACCGGACCACCCCATCCAGCAACGCTGGCTCGAGGGTCTCTGTCAGAGGGGGACCATGGGGCCGCAGTTGGTTCCGCGCCGCCCTGTATGGTCTCCCATACGGGTCTCTGTCGAGACCCTCCAGCATCTCGGCCCTCGCCGAGTCCTTGGCAGCGCCCATAGCCGACTCTAGGACCGTCTGAGCCTCTCTGTAAGAGGCGTAGAGGCGGTCCTCGTCTGCTTGACTACGGACGCTGCGCCGTCGGCTCCGCGTGTAGGCCCTTCTGGCCGCCACGCAGGTGGCCCGGAGCCCCGCAAGTTCCTCCGACCACCAATAGACGGCGCGACGGGGAGGCGGGCGACGGGACCGAGGCATGCTGGAGTTGCACACCTCGGTCAAGGATCTCCTGAGGCGGACCGCTGCGGCGTCAACGTCCGGGACGTCCTCGACAGGGGGGGGAGACAGCCAGTCCTGGAGGAAGGCCGCCTCCTTGGCTGCCTCCCGGTCCAGGCGAGTCAGAGCCCACCGTGGGAAGGGAGACCTGCTAGAGCGGGCCATTTCCCCCCGGGGGCCCTGGGTGGAGATGTCGAACCGCACATATCGGTGGTCCGACAGGGTCTCCACCGTCTCCACTCGCCAGTTAACAATGCGTGCGGCCAGCACGGGGGTGGCAAACGAGACGTCGACCACCGACCCTCCCTGTTGCCGCACACACGTGTGGACCGCCCCCCTGTTGAGGAGGGACACACCGCACGACGCCGCCCAGAACTCGACGGCGCGTCCCCGGACGTTGCACGAGGCAGCTGGGTTGCCCCAGGCCGCCGACTTGGCGTTCAGGTCGCCCAACACCACGACCTGGCGCGGCGCCGCCCTCCCTACGACAGCAGTGAGGACTTCAAGGAAATCCTCAAAGTCTGAGAGAGGGCGGTTTGGGGAGAAATAGACCCCTACCAGGGCCACACCTCCCCACGCGGCGGCCACGTATCCCGGTCCTCTCTCTAAAAGCGAGAGGGGAGGGGAGTCTGTGGAAGACCGCGTCACTATTGCCACCAGGCCGTCCCGATCGCCCAGCCAATTGCCAGTGACCGAGTAGGGCTCGGCGACCACCGCCAAGTCCACCAACCACTCAGCCATGGTCTGCATCAGCAGGTCTTGGGCTGTTCTGCAGTGGTTGGTGTTCGCCTGGAGGATGCGATGATCGACCCTATCCATCAATCGACATCGCACCCTCCTCCTCCGGCGCCACCGCCGTTCCTGCCTCGGGAACGACGGTGCTAGCAGCAAGCGCGATTGGCGCCTGCGCTTTGCCCCTCTTAGGGGGAGGATTGCACAACCTCCCCCTCGTCACGTGGCCTGCCGGGCAGCCACTGGCGGCGCACACTGCGCAGTGCGGCGTCGCGGCCGTGCAGGAGGCGGCTTTGTGGTCCTCCTTGCCGCAGCGGTAGCAGGTCAGAGACCTGTCGACCGCTGAAGGGCATAGGGCTCGGGTGTGCCCTATGCCGCAGCACCTGAAGCAGCGCAGAGGCTGGTCTTCAAGTGCTCGGACCGCACCAGAGCTGAAGCCCACAAGAAGGCGTCCATTTTCAAGGACGGCTTTGGCAACGGCGACTGGGCACTGGAGACGGATAGTGCCCATGCCACCGCGGCCGGGCCTGATGTCCCGGCCCTGCACCGCTGCGACGCTGCAGCCCCCAATAGCTGCGACCGCCGCCACCACCTCCTCTTTGGAGACGGAGTCGTCAAGGTCGGCCACTTCGATGGCCGCCGACTTGACGGGTCGGGCCACCTTGGCTGCGTCCGCGATGACCTCCTGCAGCTTGGCTGCGAAGAGGTCAGCGTTGGCACTGCCCTCCGCCCCAGGGAACTCGAAGATTCGAGCCCCGGTTTGGGTCCTCCGGCAGGAGACTTTGCCGATCCCCAGTTGGGTGGGATCGGCGTTAGCACGCGCCCGCACCAATATGGACGCGTACGTCTCCCCTCGTTCCGCGGCCTCCGCGGTGAGCGTCACAACGACGGCCGCGGTCTTTGGGGGTACCAATTTCCCCTTCCTCTTCCCCCTGCCGGTCGCCTGCGACTGGCTGGGAGGCGTCGTGGCGGGGGCGGCAGGGATGGCCGTCGCCGCCTTTCTGCCCCTTCCCCTCCTCCTTCCCTTCCCAGTCGTCTGCGACTGGCTGGGAGTCGTGGTGGCCGTGGTGGCTGCGACAGCAGGGGCGGCTGTCGCCGTCTTTTTTCCTTTGCCCTTCCCCTTCCTGACCACTTCGGTCCAGCCCTGCTGGTTGGACGGGGTAGTGGAAGGGAGAAGGGCGTCCTCCCCTTGCGAGGACGGACCCGGCTCGGCTCGCCTCTCGTCAGAGGCAAGCGGCGGTCGGAGGCGCTTTTCCGGCAAGAGCCGGTCCTCGATGCCTGCAAGACAGGCTCGTGTGAAGGCCCGCTCCTCCATTACAACCTTGCGGAGTATATCCTCAAGGTTAGTGGAGGTAGGGGCCTCCGCCGCAGGTGTCGGTTCGGCCTGAATTGGCCGAGCCGTGACATCAGCCAGCTTCTGATGAAGCTGGCTGACCTCTGATTGCAGGCGATCGACCCTCGCCTGCAGCTGCCGCGTTTCTTCACTCGTCTTTCTTTTAACGAGCTCCTCTACGATGCCGCGCATGCTCGCGGCCCGGCACTTAAGGGCCTTCTGAAAGGTGCCCTTTAGATTGGAGGACTTGGAGGCGACCTCCGCAATCTCCTCTTCGTCCTCCTCCGCCATCTGCTGCAGCTCGGCCAAAGAATGGTCCGCGTACAGCACGCGGGACGCGCCGTAGCCAGACTTGGCTCGAACTGCACGTGCCCGCTGCTCCTTCGCAGCCACCCGCTCTTCCAGCTCTTGCTGGTGCTGCACACGCCGAGCCAGGTCGAGCTGGCGCTGGGCGTCCACGAGACCCACCACATGGGTATCCGCGGCTACTGTGGGCCTTTTGGCCTTTGACCGCCTGGCTGAGCCCGAGGAACCCTCGGACCCATCCTTCAGGAAGGCCCGCTTTCGCGACTGAGAGTCGCCTGCGTCCGAGACGCTGATGAGGGACTCGTCGTCGGAGTCCGACAACTCGTCCGCTCTTCCACAGAAGTTAGCCGCAGACGGCGCGCGGCTAGCCTCTGACGCCGAAGCGTCGGAGTGGCCCTGAAAAGGGCCTTTGGGTTGGCCCTGAGAAGGGCCTTTTGGTTGGCCCTGAGAAGGGCCTTTTGGTTGGCCCTGAGAAGGGCCTTTTGGGAGGAAACGCCCGAAGGCGTCCCGCGAGGGTTTCGACATTCGCAAGATCGTAGCTTAAAACCGCAAGAATAAAATGATAGCTACGAAGCACAGAGCACTTTGGCCGATCCCAGTCTGCCACTCCGTTACGGTGACAGAACTGGGTCGTTTCCAGGGGACGCGACGTGGACGCAAGCTCTGTGGGGGGTCCCCCAACCTAACCTAACCTTTTTTTTTTTTTTTTTTTTTTTTTTTTTTTTGTTTGCGCTGGGAAAAAATGCATTACGCATACCCTCCCATTGGGGGAATGGGAGGGGTATGTGGGACTCCCCGGGCTGACCCGGTATACCCACTAAAACAACCCAGCGGCATTCCCGCATCGTCTGAGTGGAGGGGGACTGGGAGATCGGCACAGCCTTTGCGTCCAGTCCCTCTCCGACGTTCGCCAGCCTACACGGCGGGCCCTACACGCCCTCCCCATGAGGGGGGAGGGCCGGGAATGACCGGCGGAGGTGGTGTAGAGTGCAATGCGGGCGGAGGCGCCCCCGCGCCTGTCGCCCGCCTATCACCACCAAGAGGAGGGAGAAGACGGCATCTTCTCCGACCTCTTCTCCGCCTTCGGAGCGGCGCTGCGAGAGGGTCGTCCTCACGCGCGCGCTCCGCCGCCTCCTTTTGCGAGATAACGTCCTCGCAAAAGGAGGCGACCGCTGCCCAGGACCCCTCACTCTCCAGCATAGAGTTGACCACGCTGGGAAGTGAGAGGTCCTGTCCGATCTCCGCAGTCAGACTACGGCGCGGCTCAGACCAAGCCGGGCACACTTCGAGCGTGTGCTGTGCCGTGTCCTCCGCCGCGCCGCAGTCGTGGCACGCCGGAGTCTCCTCCCTCCCGATCCGGTGCAGGTGCGTGCCGAAACAGCCGTGGCCTGACAGCACCTGCACCAGACGGAATGAGAGGAAACCGTGGGGCCGCTCGAGCCAGTCCCGCAGGACTGGGCCGAGCGCGTCCAGGGTTCGGCGGCCAAAAGTGGCGGAGGCGAGGTCCTGCGTCCAATGGACGATGATGGCGTCCCTCGCCTCCCGCCGCACGGCCTCCCGCTCTTCCGCGACGGGGCGCTCCCCGAGGGCTTTTCGTCGCGCCGTCCATTCGTACACTCTGGCGAGCACCCACGCCTCCAGCTCCCAAGGAGGGGTGCCAAACCTAACCTAACCTTTTTTTTTTTTTTTTTTTTTTTTTTTTTTTTTTTTTTTTTTTTTTTTTTTTGTTTGCGCTGGGAAAAAATGCATTACGCATACCCTCCCATTGGGGGAATGGGAGGGGTATGTGGGACTCCCCGGGCTGACCCGGTATACCCACTAAAACAACCCAGCGGCATTCCCGCATCGTCTGAGTGGAGGGGGACTGGGAGATCGGCGTAGCCTTTACGTCCAGTCCCTCTCCGACGTTCGCCCGCCTGCACGGCGGGCCCTACACGCCCTCCCCGTGAGGGGGGGAGGGCCGGGAATGACCGGCGAGGGTGGTGTAGAGTGCAGTGCGGGCGAAGGCGCCCCCGCGCCTGTCGCCCGCCTACACCACCATGAGGAGGGAGAAGACAGCGTCTTCTCCGACCTCTTCTCCGCCTTCGGAGCGGCGCAGCGAGAGGGTCGTCCTCTCGCACGCGCTCCGCCGCCCCCTTTTGCGAGATGACGTCCTCGCAAAAGAGGGCGAATGCTGCCGCGGCGGCCACGTATCCCGGTCCCCTCTCGAAAGCGAGAGGGGAGGGGAGTCTGTGGAAGACCGCGACACTATTGGGAGGATGCGATGTTCGACCTAATTAAGTCGACATCGCATCCCCCTCCTCCGCTGCCACCGCCGTTCCAGCCTCGCGAACGACGGTGCTAGCAGCAGGCACGACCGGCGCCTGTGCTTTACCCCTCTTTTGGGGAGGATTGCACATCCTCCCCCTCATCACGTGGCCTGCCGGGCAGCCACTGGCGGCACAGACTGCGCAGTGCGGAGTTGCGGCCGTGCAGGAGGCGGCTTTGTGGCCCTCTTTGCCGCAGCGGTAACAGGTCAGAGACCTGTCGACCGCCGACGGGCAAAGGGCTCGGGTGTGTCCGATGCCGCAGCACCTGTAGCAGCGCAGAGGCTGGTCTACAAGTGCCCGGACCGCACCCGAGCTGAAGCCCACAAGAAGCCGTCCTTTATCAAGGACGGCTTTGGCAGCGGCGACTGGGCACTGGAGACGAATAGTGCCCATGCCACCGCGGCCGGGCCTGATGTCCCGGCCGTGCACCGCTGTGACATCGCAGCCCCCAATGGCTGCGACCGCCGCTACCACCTCCTCCTTGGTGACCGAATCGTCGAGGTCGGTCACCTCGATGGCCGCCGACTTGACCGGTCGGGCCACCTTTGCAGCGTCCGCGATGACCTCTTGGAGCTTGGCTGCAAAGAGGTCAGCGTTGGCGCTGCCCTCCGCCCCAGGAAACTCGAAAAGCCGAGCCCCGGTTTGGGTCCTCCGGCAAGAAACTTTGCCGATCCCCAGTTGGGTGGGATCGGCGTTGGCACGCGCCCGCATCAAAATAGACATGTATGTCTCCCCTCGCTCCGCGGCCTCCGCGGTGAGCGTCACTACGACGGCCGCGGTCTTTGGGGGAAACAGTTTCCTCCTGCTCTGCTCCTTGCCAGTCGCCTGCGGCTGGCTGGGCGGCGTGGTCGCGGGGACGGCAGGGACGGCCGTTGCCGCCTTTCTGCCCCTGCCCCTGCCCCTCCTCTTTCCCTTCCCAGTCGCCTTCGACTGACTGGGCTGCGTGGCGGTGACGGCAGGTACGGCCGTCGCCGTCTTCTTCCCTTTGCCCTTCCCCTTTCGGACCACTTCGGTCCAACCCTGCTGGTCGGACGGAGTAGCCGAAGGGAGAAGGGCGTCCTCCCCTTGCGAGGACGGACCCGGCTCGACTCGCCTCTCGTCCGCGGCAAGCGGTGGTCGGAGGCGCTTCTCCGGTAAGAGCCGGTCCTCAATGCCTGCTAAGCAGGCTCTAGTGAAGGCCCTCTCCTCCATAACCACCTTGCGGAAGACTTCCTCAAGGTTGGAGGCGGGGGCCTCTGCCGCAGGTGTCGGTTCGGCCTGAATTGGCCGAGCCGTGACATCGGCCAGCTTCTGATGAAGCTGGCTGACCTCCGACTGCAGGCGATCGACCCTCGCCTGCAGCTGCCGCGTTTCTTCGCTCGTCTTCCTCTTAACGAGCTCCTCTATGATGCCGCGCATGCTAGCAGCCCGGCACTTAAGGGCCTTCTGGAAGGTGCCCTTTAGATTGGTGGACTTGGAGGCGACCTCCGCGATCTCCTCTTCGTCCTCCTCCGCCATCCGTTGCAGCTCGGCCAAGGAGTGGTCCGCGTACAGAACGCGGGACGCGCCGTACCCGGACTTGGCCCGAGCAGCACGCGCCCGTTGCTCCTTCGCGACTACCCGCTCCTCCAGCTCCTGCTGGTGTAGCGCCCGCCGAGACAGGTCAAGCTGGCGTTGGGCGTCAGCGAGACCCACCACATGGGTGTCCGCGACTGTCGTTGGCCGTTTGGCCCTCGACTGCCTAGCCGAGCCCGAAGAGCCCTCGGACCCGAGGAAGGCCCGCTTCCGCGACCGGGAGTCGCCCGCATCCGAGACGCTTGTGACGGACTCGTCGTCAGAGTCCAAAAACTCGACCGCTTCTTCAGAGAAGATAGCCGCAGACGGCGCACGGCTAGCCTCTGACGCCGAAGCGTCGGAGTGGCCCTGAGAAGGGCCTTTTGGTTGGCCCTGAAAAGGGCCTTTGGGTTGGCCCTGAGAAGGGCCTTTTGGTTGGCCCTGAGAAGGGCCTTTTGTTTGGCCCTGAGAAGGGCCTTTTGGGAGGAAACGCCCGAAGGCGTCCCGCGAAAGTTTTGACATTCCGCAAGATCGTAGCTTAAAACCGCAAGAATAAAATGATAGCTACGAAGCACAGAGCACTTTGGCCGATCCCAGTCTGCCACTCCGTTACGGTGACAGAACTGGGTCGTTTCCAGGGGACGCGACGTGGACGCAAGCTCTGTGGGGGGTCCCCTAACCTAACCTAACCTAACCTAACCTTTTTTTTTTTTTTTTTACGGGGGGAAATCCTCATGGATGTCCTCCGCCCTGGGGCGGGCGGAGGGGTCTGTCAGACTCTTACTGACTAAAACCACCCCGGTGTTCCATCTTCCACCTACGCCGGGGATCGCGGGAACGTAAGCGACTTCCGTAATCCCCGGCTGGTGCCGGCCCGCCTCTGCGGGCCACATCTCGTAAGCGGGGGGAGTGAGGTGTTTAACTCCCCCCGCGACGTCAGAGGGGCGCACGGGAACACCACGCGCCGCCACCTCGGGTCCGGATGAATGGGGGGCAACGGACATCCCCAAGTCCGCCGCCCCTGGACCCAATTAGGGGGGCCGAAGGAAGGCAGCGTACGCCCTCCTCCGACGCCCGGTGCGCCTGCTGCGGGCCGGGAGAGCACTCGACATCTCCCTCTCCCTTTCCGCAGCCTCCTTCTGCGCGATGACAGTTTCGCAGAAGGAGACCACCGCGTCCCAAGACTCCTCACCGCCGACCATAGAACGTACTACAGCCGGCAGCGAGAGGTCACTGCCTACCACAGAGACGAGGGCACGGCGCGGCTCCTCCCAAGCGGCACACTCTGCCAGCGTGTGCCGCGCCGTGTCCTCCCGACAGTCGACGCAGTGGTGACACCGAGCGTCCGGCTCCCTGCCTATGCGACACAGGAATCTCCCGAAGCAGCCATGCCCCGTGAGGACCTGTGTCGCACGAAACGACAGGGAGCCGTGCCTTCTCCCGAGCCACAGGTCGAGCACTGGCCGGATGGCCTCGATAGTGACGAGGCCGGCGGTAGGGCGTGAAAGCCTGTTCCGCCATTCCGCCACCAGGACCTCGCGCAGCTGCGACCGACGCAGCTCAAAATGTCGCTGCGTCAGTCGCTCCCCGCGCGCCCGCGCGTCCTCGCGCCACCGATGCATTGACGCGAGGACTTTTGCCTCCAGGTCCCAGGGCGGAGATCCGGCCAGTGCGCAAGCCGCCTCGTAGGAGATCGTGCGATAACCCCTGGTGACTCTGACGGCCATCACCCTCTGCGGCTTCCGCAGAACAGAGATGGTGCCGGCCGTCAGGTCAGCCGCCCAGATCGGGGCCCCATACAGGGCCATCGATCGCACGATCCCCACGTACAACCGCCTACATACGGTGCTCGGGTCCCCCAGATTGGGAAGCAGCGTTGACAGCGCCCCAGCCGCGCCCAACAACTTGGGCGCCAGCCGTCGGAAGTGGGGTCCGAAATCCCACCGGCTGTCGAGCACCAATCCCAGGTACTTCATGGTGGACTCGACAGCGATACGGACCCCTTCGACCACGATGTGTGATCCCGCCGGCGGCGCCCGCCGGGGGCCATGAAAAAGTATGGCCTCCGACTTGTCGAGGGCCACCTCCAGGCCAAGGCGCCGTATGCGGCTCACCACCTGTGAGACCGCGGCCGTCGCCAGCAACGCTGCCTCCCTGTACGAGCTCCCCCGGGCAGTGACCAGCGTGTCGTCAGCGTAACACGTCAGGTCCACTCCCGGCTGGAGCTCGCCTCTCAGCACCCAGTCCTACCCGATGTTCCACAGGGGCGGGCCCAAGACCGAACCCTGCGGAACACCGCACGACATGGGGTGCTGGTGTATACCATCACGTCCCAGATAGGTGACACACCTCTCCGCCAAATAAGCCCCAATGACGCGGCGGAGGTAGGGAGGCACTCGGTGATAGCGGAGTGCCTCCCTAATACAACTCCAGGGCAGGGTGTTGAAGGCGTTGGAGATGTCCAAGGACACCGCCAACATCACCCCGCCCCGGGACACCGCTTCCTCCGCCAGGACTCTCACACGCGATATCGCCGTGATAGTAGAGCGCCCGCGCCGAAACCCGAACTGGCATTCGGCCAGGTCCGGCCCCTCTTCGCACAAGTGGCCGACGAGGCGGGCTGCGATTATCCGCTCGAACAGCTTTCCCACCTCGTCCAGCAGCACTATGGGCCGGTACGCGGACGGCGAGTCCGCAGGGCGCCCCACCTTCCTGAGCAGGACCAGACGTCCAGATTTCCACTGAACGGGAAACTGGCCCTGCTCCAGGCACGCTGTGTAGAGTCCTATCAGTTGGGGCTCCAGCTCCTTCAGAGCGAGGGCTAACACGCAACCGTGAATCCCATCGGGCCCCGGGGCAGTGTTCTTCGCCCGGAGCCGCATCACGGCCGCCCTCAACTCTGCTTGTGTCACCTCTGGGACGCTGGCGTTCTCTTCAGGCTCTGCGGCTGTGGGCAAAGCCATCGGCGGCGGAGTACGCTCCGCTCGTGCCGGGAAGAGGGCTGCGACCACGTCCTCCAGCAGCTCTGGTTGGAGACTCTCCGTAAGCGGGGGCGCCCATGGTCCGAGTTTCTCTCGGACCGAGCGATAGGGACGCCCCCACGGATCCCCGTTGAGAGTCGCCAACATCTCCTCCCTGGCTCGCGTCTTCGCCTCGCCGATGGCCAGCCACAGAGCCTCCTTAGCCGCGCGGTACACCTCATACAGCGCGGCTTCTTCGTCAGGGACCCGACGACGTCTTCTCCGGTATCGGGTGTACTGGCGCCGCACTCGCACGCACGAGACGCGCAACTGCGCGATCTCGGCGGACCACCAGTACACCTGGCGCCTTCTGGGTTGTGTGTGGACCCGGGGCATGGACGCGTCGCAAATTTGCGTCATCGCCCCGTGGAACCACTGCGCCTCCTCTTCGACGTCGACGGGTCCGGTCGTTGCCGACTCCCGGATCCAGGCCTGCAAAATAGCGGCCTCCTTGAGTAGCTCCCTGTCGAGGCGTTTGCGCGCCCAGCGCGGACCGTCCGTTCGCGGGACCGATGGGCTGCGGCCGCCCGTGGTCTGGGAGGAGACGTCGAACCGGATGTATCGGTGATCCGATAACGTCTCCACCTCCACGGCGACACGCCAGTCGCGGACACGGCTAGCGACAGCGGGGCTAGCGAACGAGACGTCCACTATAGAACCGCCCCGCTGCCGCACGCACGTGTACACCGAACCCCGATTCAGGACGGTCAAGCCGGTCGTGACCGCCCACTCCTCCAACGCCTCACCCTTGGCATCGGTGACCGGGGATCCCCACGCCGCAGACTTGGCGTTGAGATCCCCGAGCAACAGCACCGGGCGAGGGTGGTACCGGTTCACGACGGCACCCAACTCGACAAGGAAGCTCTCGAAGTCGGCGAGGCTCTTGTTGGGCGAGAAATACGCTCCAACAGTGACCATGCCGTCCGCGAGGGCGGCCACCCAGCCGTGACCTCGGGACGGGTCAGCAAGAGCCCCGCCAATGATGGCCACCGAGTCGTCCAGGTCACCCACCCAGTTATCTCGGGGGGGGACGTAGTACGGTTCGGCGACCACAGCCACATGGATCGACCACTCTGCCATGCTCTGGAGCACAAGGTCCTGAGCCCTGGCAGAGTGGTTGAGATTGCCCTGGAGGAAACGGAATTGTGGCATTATCCACAATCCATTCCCTCGGCACCAGTCCTAGGCCGGGAGTCGGCCGGTGAGCAACCAGGCTGAGGGGGGTGTAAAGAGCCCCCGGCAGCCTGAGTTGCCCCCTTCTTTTTCCTGCCCTTCTTGGGGGCGGGTGCGCCACAGGCCTTTACGCCCACATTGTGCTCCGCGGGCCTCCCTGCATCCGCACAGAGGCTGCAGTTCGGCGTCGCAGAGCACTGAGCCGCCTTGTGGCCGGGCTTACCGCAGCGATAACATAGCTCGCTGCGGTCGATTGCGGCGGTGCACCGTGCCCTGACGTGCCCAACGTCGAGGCATCGGTAGCACCGCATAGCCCTGGGTTGCAGCAGCTTCACCCGTGCTGCAACCCACCCCACCAAAAGCCGTCCGCTGTCGGCGATCTTCTTCGCCGCCGCTACCGGGCACTTCACCCAAATGGTGCCGAGCCCGGCAGCGTCGGCGCGAATCTCGCCCACCCGCACGTCACCCGGCGGACACCCACTACTTCGGGCGACGGCCGCCACGACCTCCTCCGGGGTCGTCGAGTCGTCCAGGCCATCGACGCGCAATTCAGCGGTCTTCACGGGCCTGGATACTCGAACGTCCTCCTCATTGAGGACCTCTCTTAGTTTGGCGGCCAATATGTCCGCCTTCTCGCTGCCCGAGGGTCCGGAGACCTCGAACAGCCGCGCCCCCGTAACCGCCGACCTCATCTTGAAGCCGGTCGGTGTGCCAAGGTCGGGGAACGCGACCTTCGCCTTCGCCTGCGTGAGGACCTCCTTGTAAGTAAGGCCCCTCTCGACGGCTCCGGGCTGCAGTGTAATCACCACAGCCGCGGAGCGTAGGGCCCTACCCTTTCGGGACCTCCGCTTCTTTTTTGGCGCTGGCTTGGGCTGAGCGGGTGCCGGCGGCGCCGCCTTCTTCTTGCGGCCCTTCTTGGTGACCGTCGTCCAAGCCTCTGCAGTGGCGTCGGACGCGGTCGCCGGGGTCGCATTTGAGCTGGAAGGGGGTGCTGACACACCCTCCGCGGGCTTCTTGGGCCCCTCCGCGGGCTTTTTACCCCCCTTTCCAGCTCTAGCTGCCTCCATCTTTGCGGCCTCCTCCATCCTCCTTTTGTCCGCCGCTAGCGGTGGCCGGAGGTTCTGTGCCGGGAGAAGCCTTGACTCCAAGGCCTCCAGGCGGGCATTCATCATGCCCCCACACTGCTGCATGCAGATGCGGACGATCTTCTCCGTGTCCGCATCGGGCGCAGTTGCAGGGGCAGGGGCAGGGGCCAACGGCGGGGCTGCAACCACCGGGGAGCCGGGAGCTACCCTTTGTGCGGCAAACTCCCGTTTGAGGTCCTCCAGCTCAGCCCGGAGACGGCCGTTCTCCTCCCACAGCTTCGCCGTCTCTTCTGAGCTAGTACGATCAAGAAGGACCTCAACCGCCTCCTTAATTCCCTCAGCCGCCTCTTTGAGGGCGCGCGTGAACGTGCCCTTCAAGCTGCCCGATTTCGTGGCAACCTTCAGGACAACGTCCACGCCGTCCAGAACCTGGCGACTGAGTGCCGCCGCCGTTACGCCCGCCCCGGAGGCCGTCTGAGCAGCCCGCCGCTCTCGAGCCTTTCGAGCTAGCTCGCCGACTTCGTCAGCCGCGGCCACCTTCCGCTGCGCCCGCTTTGCAGCGCTAGCCTCCGCTTTATTGCTGCCTAGCAAAAGCGGGGATGCAGCGGAGTCTCCGCTGAGGTCAGCGAGCGTGGTCTCGTCGCTCACCGCTTCTTCCTGGGGGCGGTCTGAACTGACCCCTGGAATCGGCGTAGCGGGTCGCAAGAACCGACCCTTTTGGTCGCGCTGCGGCAGCCGGGCGGAAGTTCCGCCCACCACTGCGCGACCACCTCTTCGTGATGTCGGCACTTTCGCGACCGACAATTCTTCCTCGCTGGAGGAGGGATTTAAGCCCTCCCCGCGCGAGCGCTTCCCCCAAAATTTTGAGGGGGTGCTTGAGCCTCCTCGGCTCTCGCTGCCGCTTCCGGCAGACGTCTCCATCTCCGCCAAAACTGGCCCATCATCCTTCTTTTTGTTTCTTTGTGTGTCCATTTGGTTCCCACGAGTCGATATAGGTCAAGTGTCCACCGAGCAGAGCCTAGGTACTCGGTAAGCCTACATACTGTAGGGGGTCGGCAGGTACCCTACAGGGGAAGCGCTAATGACTGGTAACCCCACCAGCCATTCATCCTATCGCCGCGCTTCAGAACTTAGGATTGGGGGTTTTTTATCTTAGAGGTGTCCTTCCTCTGGGCCGGGCGGTAAAGCCAAGCCCCCGACGGCGGCATTAAACATGCCTCCGTCCGCTGTCCGGCCAACCCGACTCAGCGGACCCGCCGAAAGCTCTCTCCTCAGGATTGCTCCGTGAGGAGAGAGCAACTGCCGCGTTGGTGCGCCTGCACCGCAGCGGCATTGGTCGCATCCTTTGCCAATCGACGACTGTCGATCGGACAGGAGCGACCCCATCTCGCAGAAATTCGCCACAGACAATAGCCCCTCCGACATGGAGAGACTATTGCCCGTGCCCAGGGTGCACCGGCCCGTCAACTGCTCTTTCCCCCGAACGGATTCGTAAGGAACCAGCAGCCGTTAGGCACACGAGGAGGTTTTCTGCATGCACCCCAACCTAACCTTTTTTTTTTTTTTTTTTTTTTTTTTTTTTACGGGGGGAAATCCTCATGGATGTCCTCCGCCTTGGGGCGGGCGGAGGGGTCTGTCAGACTCTTACTGACTAAAACCACCCCGGTGTTCCATCTTCCACCTACGCCGGGGATCGCGGGAACGTATGCGACTTCCGTAATCCCCGGCTGGTGCCGGCCCGCCTTTGCGGGCCACATCTCGTAAGCGGGGGGAGTGAGGTGTTTAACTCCCCCCGCCACGTCAGAGGGGCGCACGGGAACACCACGCGCCGCCACCTCGGGTCCGGATGAATGGGGGGCAACGGACATCCCCAAGTCCGCCGCCCCTGGACCCAGTTAGGGGGGCAGAAGGAGGGCAGCGTATGCCCTCCTCCGACGCCCGGTGCGCCTGCTGCGGGCCGGGAGAGCACTCGACATCTCCCTCTCCCTTTCCGCAGCCTCCTTCTGCGCGATAACAGTTTCGCAGAAAGAGACCACCGCGTCCCAGGACTCCTCACCGCCGACCATAGAACGGACTACAGCCGGCAGCGAGAGGTCACTGCCTACCACAGAGACGAGGGCACGGCGCGGCTCCTCCCAGGCGGCACACTCTGCCAGCGTATGCCGCGCCGTGTCCTCCCGACAGTCGACGCAGTGGTGACACCGAGCGTCCGGCTCCCTGCCTATGCGACACAGGAACCTCCCGAAGCAACCATGCCCCGTGAGGACCTGTGTCGCACGAAACGACAGGGAGCCGTGCCTTCTCCCGAGCCACATGTCGAGCACTGGCCGGATGGCCTCGATAGTGACGAGGCCGGCGGTAGGGCGTGAAAGCCTGTTCCGCCATTCCGCCACCAGGACCTCGCGCAGCTGCGACCGACGCAGCTCAAAATGTCGCTGCGTCAGTCGCTCCCCGCGCGCCCGCGCGTCCTCGCGCCACCGATGCATTGACGCGAGGACTTTTGCCTCCAGGTCCCAGGGCGGAGATCCGGCCAGTGCGCAAGCCGCCTCGTAGGAGATCGTGCGATAACCCCTGATGACTCTGACGGCCATCACCCTCTGCGGCTTCCGCAGAACAGATATGGTGCCGGCCGTCAGGTCAGCCGCCCAGATCGGGGCCCCATACAGGGCCATCGATCGCACGATCCCCACGTACAAGTGCCTACAGACGGTGCTCGGGTCCCCCAGATTGGGAAGCAGCGTTGACAGCGCCCCAGCCGCGCCCAACAACTTGGGCGCCAGCCGTCGGAAGTGGGGTCCAAAATCCCACCGGCTGTCGAGCACCAATCCCAGGTATTTCATGGTGGACTCGACAGCGATACGGGCCCCACCGACCACGATGTGTGATCCCGCCGGTGGCGCCCGCCGGGGGCCATGAAAAAAACTATGGCCTCCGACTTGTTGAGGGCCACCTCCAGGCCAAGGCGCCGTATGCGGCTCACCACCTGTGAGACCGCGCCCGTCGCCAACAACGCTGCCTCCCTGTACGAGCTCCCCCGGGCAGTGACCAGCGTGTCGTCAGCGTAACACGTCAGGTCCACTCCCGGCTGGAGCTCGCCTCTCAGCACCCAGTCGTACCCGATGTTCCACAGGGGCGGGCCCAAGACCGAACCCTGCGGAACACCGCACGACATGGGGTGCTGGTGTATGCCATCACGTCCCAGATAGGTGACACACCTCTCCGCCAAATAAGCCCCAATGACGCGGCGGAGGTAGGGAGGCACTCGATGATAGCGTAGTGCCTCCCGAATACAACTCCAGGGCAGGGTGTTGAAGGCGTTGGATATGTCCAAGGACACCGCCAACATCACCCCGCCCCGGGACACCGCTTCCTCCGCCAGGACTCTCACACGCGATATCGCCGTGATAGTGGAGCGCCCGCTCCGAAACCCGAACTGGCATTCGGCCAGGTCCGGCCCCTCACCACACAAGTGGCTGACGAGGCGGGCTGCGATTATCCGCTCGAACAGCTTTCCCACCTCGTCCAGCAGCACTATGGGCCGGTACGCGGACGGCGAGTCCGCAGGGCGCCCCACCTTCCTGAGCAGGACCAGACGTCCAGTTTTCCACTGAACGGGAAACTGGCCCTGCTCCAGGCACGCTGTGTAGAGTCCTAACAGTTGGGGCTCCAACTCCTTCAGAGCGAGGGCTAACACGCAACCGTGAATCCCATCGGGCCCCGGGGCAGTGTTCTTCGCCCGGAGCCGCATCACGGCCGCCCTCAACTCTGCTTGTGTCACCTCTGGGACGCTGGCGTTCTCTTCAGGCTCTGCGGCTGTGGGCAAAGCCATCGGCGGCGGAGTACGCTCCGCTCGTGCCGGGAAGAGGGCTGCGACCACGTCCTCCAGCAGCTCTGGTTGGAGACTCTCCGTAAGCGGGGGCGCCCATGGTCCGAGTTTCCCTCGGACCGAGCGATAGGGACGCCCCCACGGATCCCCGTTGAGAGTCGCCAACATCTCCTCCCTGGCTCGAGTCTTCGCCTCGCCGATGGCCAGCCACAGAGCCTCCTTAGCCGCGCGGTACACCTCATACAGCGCGGCTTCTTCGTCAGGGACCCGACGACGTCTTCTCCGGTATCGGGTGTACTGGCGCCGCACTCGCACGCAGGAGACGCGCAACTGCGCGATCTCGGTGGACCACCAGTACACCTGGCGCCTTCTGGGTTGTGTGTGGACCCGGGGCATAGACGCGTCGCAAATTTGCGTCATCGCCCCGTGGAACCACTGCGCCTCCTCTTCGACGTCGACGGGTCCGGTCGTTGCCGACTCCCGAATCCAGGCCTGGAAAATAGCGGCCTCCTCGAGTAGCTCCCTGTCGAGGCGTTTGCGCGCCCAGCGCGGACCGTCCGTTCGCGGGGCCGATGGGCTGCGGCCGCCCGCGGTCTGGGGGGAAACGTCGAAACGGATGTATCGGTGATCCGATAACGTCTCCACCTCCACGGCGACACGCCAGTCGCGGACACGGCTCGCGACAGTGGGGCTAGCGAACGAGACGTCCACTATAGAACCGCCCCGCTGCCGCACGCACGTGTACACCGAACCCCGATTCAGGACGGTCAAGCCGGTCGTGACCGCCCACTCCTCCAACGCCTCACCCTTGGCATCGGTGACAGGGGATCCCCACGCCGCAGACTTGGCGTTGAGATCCCCGAGCAACAGCACCGGGCGAGGGTGGTACCGGTTCACGACGGCACCCAACTCGACAAGGAAGCTCTCGAAGTCGGCGAGGCTCTTGTTGGGCGAGAAATATGCCCCAACAGTGACCATGCCGTCTGCGAGGGCGGCCACCCAGCCGTGACCTCGGGACGGGTCAGCAAGAGCCCCGCCAATGATGGCCACCGAGTCGTCCAGGTCACCCACCCAGTTATCTCGGGGGGGGACGTAGTACGGCTCGGCGACCACAGCCACATAGATCGACCACTCTGCCATGCTCTGGAGCACAAGGTCCTGAGCCCTGGCAGAGTGGTTGAGATTGCCTTGGAGGAAACGGAATTGTGGCATTATCCACAATCCATTCCCTCGGCACCAGTCCTAGGCCGGGAGTCGGCCGGTGAGCAACCAGGCTGAGGGGGGTGTAAAGAGCCCCCGGCAGCCTGGGTTGCCCCCTTCTTTTTCCTGCCCTTCTTGGGGGCGGGTGCGCCACAGGCCTTTACGCCCACATTGTGCTCCGCGGGCCTCCCTGCATCCGCGCAGAGGCTGCAGTTCGGCGTCGCGGAGCACTGAGCCGCCTTGTGGCCGGGCTTACCGCAGCGATAGCATAGCTCGCTGCGGTCGATTGCGGCGGTGCACCGTGCCCTGACGTGCCCAATGTCAAGGCATCGGTAGCACCGCATAGCCCTGGGTTGCAGCAGCTTCACCCGTGCTGCAACCCACCCCACCAAAAGCCGTCCGCTGTCGGCGATCTTCTTCGCCGCCGCTACCGGGCACTTCACCCAAATGGTGCCGAGCCCTGCAGCGTCGGCGCGGATCTCGCCCACCCGCACGTCACCTGGCGGACACCCACTACTTCGGGCAACGGCCGCCACGACCTCCTCCGGGGTCGTCGAGTCGTCCAGGCCATCGACACGCAGTTCAGCGGTCTTCACGGGCCTAGACACTCGAACGTCCTCCTCGTTGAGGACCTCTCTCAGTTTGGCGGCCAAGATGTCCGCCTTCTCGCTTCCCGAGGGTCCGGAGACCTCGAACAGTCGCGCCCCCGTAACCGCCGACCTCATCTTGAAACCGGTCGGTGTGCCAAGGTCGGGGAACGCGACCTTCGCCTTTGCCTGCGTGAGGACCTCCTTGTAAGTAAGGCCCCTTTCGACGGCTCCGGGCTGCAGTGTAATTACCACAGCCGCGGAGCGTAGGGCCCTACCCTTTCGGGACCTCCGCTTCTTCTTTGGCGCTGGCTTGGGCTGAGCGGGTGCCGGCGGCGCCGCCTTCTTCTTGCGGCCCTTTTTGGTGACCGTCGTCCAAGCCTCTGTAGTGGGGTCGGACGCTGTCGCCGGGGTCGCATTTGAGCTGGAAGGGGGTGCTGACGCACCCTCCGCGGGCTTCTTGGGCCCCTCCGCAGGCTTTTTACCCCCCTTTCCAGCTCTAGCCGTCTCCATCTTTGCGGCCTCTTCCATCCTCCTTTTGTCCGCCGCTAGCGGTGGTCGGAGGTTCTGCGCCGGGAGAAGCCTTGACTCCAAGGCCTCTAGGCGGGCATTCATCATGCCCCCACACTGCTGCATGCAGATGCGGACGATCTTCTCCGTGTCCGCATCGGGCGCAGTTGCAGGGGCAGGGGCAGGGGCCAATGGCGAGGCCGCAACCACCGGGGAGCCGGGAGCTACCCTCTGTGCGGCAAACTCCCTTTTGAGGTCCTCCAGCTCAGCCCGGAGACGGCCGTTCTCCTCCCACAGCTTCGCCGTCTCTTCTGAGCTTGTACGTTCAAGGAGGACCTCAACCGCCTCCTTTATTCCCTCAGCCGCCTCTTTGAGGGCGCGCGTGAACGTGCCCTTCAAGCTGCCCGATTTCGTGGCAACTTTCAGGACAACGTCCACGCCGTCCAGAACCTGGCGACTGAGTGCCGCCGCCGTTACGCCCGCCCCGGAGGCCGTCTGAGCAGCCCGCCGCTCACGAGCTTGTCGAGCCATCTCGCCGACCTCGTCAGCTGCAGCCACCTTCCGCTGCGCCCGCTTTGCAGCGCTAGCTTCCGCTTTATTGCTGCCTAGCAAAAGCGGGGATGCAGCGGAGTCTCCGCTGAGGTCAGCGAGCGTGGTCTCGTCGCTCATCGCTTCTTCCTGGGTTCGATCGGAACTGACCCCTGGAATCGGCGTAGCGGGTCGCAAAAACCGACCCCTTTGGTCGCGCTGCGGCAACCGAGCGGAAGAACCGCTCACCACTGCGCGACCACCTCTCCGTGCCGTTGGCACCTTCGCGGCCGACAATTCCTCTTCGCTTGAGGAGGGATTTAAACCCTCCCCGCGTGGTCGTTTCCGCCAAAATTTTTGGAGAGTGCCTCCTCGGCTCTCGCTGCCGCTTCCGACAGACGGCGCTTTATCCTCCGCCAAAATTGGCCTATCCTCATATTTTTTATTTTGGGTTTTAGATTTATCCATGTAGTTCCCACGAGTCGATATAGGTACTAAATGTCCACCAAGCAGAGCCTAGATACTTGGTAAGCCTACATACTGCAGAGTGCGCAGGTGCTCTACAGGGGAAGCGCTCACGACTGGACTCCCTCCAGCCATTCATCCTCTCACCGCGCTTCAAAGCTTAGGATTAGGTGGTTTTTTATCTTAGAGGTGGCCTTCCTCTGGGCCAGGCGGTCAAGCCAAGCCCCCGACGGCGGCATTAAACATGCCTCCGTCCGCTGTCCGGCCATCCCGACTCAGCGGACCCGCCGAAAGCTCTCTCCTCAGGATTGCTCCGAGAAAAGAGAGTAACTGCCGCGTTGGTGCGCCTGCTCCGCAGCGGCATTGGCCGCATCCTTTGCCAATCGACGACTGTCGATCGGGCAGGAGCGACCCCATCTCCGCAGAAATTCGCCACAGGCAATAGCCCCTCCGACATGGAGAGACTATTGCCCGTGCCCAGGGTGCACCGGCCCGACGGCTGCTCTTTCCCCCGAACGGATTCGTAAGGAACCAGCAGCCGTCAGGCACACGAGGAGGTTTTCTGCACGCACCCCACCCCAACCTAACCTTTTTTTTTTTTTTTTTTTTTGTTTGCGCTGGGAAAAAATGCATTACGCATACCCTCCCATTGGGGGAATGGGAGGGGTATGTGGGACTCCCCGGACCAAGGCCCGGTATACCCACTAAAACAACCCAGCGGCATTCCCGCATCGTCAGAGTGGAGGGGGACTGGGAGATCGGCATAGCCTTTACGTCCAGTCCCTCTCCGACGTACGCCGCCTGCACGGCGGGCCCTTCACGCCCTCCCCGTTGGGGGAGGGCCGGGAATGACCGGCGAGGGTGGTGTAGTGTGCAGTGCGGGCGAAAGCGCCCCCGCGCCTGTCGCCCGCCTACACCACCATGAGGAGGGAGAAGACGGCGTCTTCTCCAACCTCTTCTCCGCCTTCGGAGCTGCGCAGCGAGAGGTTCCTCCTCCCGCGCGCGCTCCGTCGCCCCCTTTTGCGAGATGACGTCCTCGCAAAAGGAGGCGAATGCTGCCGCGGCGGCCACGTATCCCGGTCCCCTCTCTAAAGCGAGAGGGGAGGGGAGTCCGTGGAAGACCGCGACATTATTGGGAGGATGCGATGTTCGGCCTAATTAAGTCGACATCGCATCCCCCTCCTCCGCTGCCACCGCCGTTCCAGACTCGCGAACGACGGTGCTAGCAGCAGGCACAACCGGCGCCTGTGCTTTACCCCTCTTTTGGGGAGGATTGCACATCCTCCCCCTCATCACGTGGCCTGCCGGGCAGCCACTGGCGGCACAGACTGCGCAGTGCGGAGTTGCGGCCGTGCAGGAGGCGGCTTTGTGGCCCTCTTTGCCGCAGCGGTAACAGGTCAGAGACCTGTCGACCGCCGACGGGCAAAGGGCTCGGGTGTGTCCGATGCCGCAGCACCTGTAGCAGCGCAGAGGCTGGTCTACAAGTGCCCGGACCGCACCCGAGCTGAAGCCCACAAGTAGCCGTCCTTTATCAAGGACGGCTTTGGCAGCGGCGACTGGGCACTGGAGACGAATAGTGCCCATGCCACCGCGGCCGGGCCTGATGTCCCGGCCCTGCACCGCTGTGACGCTGCAGCCCCCAATGGCTGCGACCGCCGCTACCACCTCCTCCTTGGTGACCGAATCGTCGAGGTCGGTCACCTCGATGGCCGCCGACTTGACCGGTCGGGCCACCTTGGCAGCGTCCGCGATGACCTCTTGCAGCTTGGCTGCAAAGAGGTCAGCGTTGGCACTGCCCTCCGCCCCAGGAAACTCGAAAAGGCGAGCCCCGGTTTGGGTCCTCCTGCAAGAAACTTTGCCGATCCCCAACTGAGTGGGATCAGCATTCGCACGCGCCCGCATTAATATTGACATATATGTCTCCCCTCGCTCCGCGGCCTCTGCAGTGAGCGTCACAATGACGGCCGCGGTCTTTGGGGTAACAATTTTCCCCTTCCTCTGAAACCTGCCGGTCGCCTGCGACTGGCTGGACGGCGTGGTGGCGGGGACGGCAGGCACGGCCGTTGCCGCCTTTCTGCCCCTGCCCCTCCTCTTTCCCTTTCCAGTCGCCTGCGACTGGCTGGGCTGCGTGGTGGCGGTGACGGCAGGGACCGCAGTCGCCGTCTTCTTCCCCTTGCCCTTTCCCTTCCGGACCACTTCGGTCCAACCTGGCTGGTCGGACGGAGTAGCCGAAGGGAGAAGGGCGTCCTCCCCTTGCGAGGACGGACCCGGCTCGCCTCGCCTCTCGTCCGCGGCAAGCGGCGGTCGGAGGCGCTTCTCCGGCAAGAGCCGGTCCTCAATGCCTGCAAGACAGGCTCTTGTGAAGGCCCGCTCCTCCATTACCACCTTGCGGAAGACGTCCTCAAGGTTGGTGGAGGTAGGGGCCTCCGCCGCAGGTGTCGGTTCGGCTGGCACCCCTCCCTGGGAGTTGGAGGCGTGGGTGCTCGCCAGAGTGTACGAATGGACGGCGCGGCGGAAAGCCCTCGGGGAGCGCCCCGTCGAGGAAGAGCGGGAGGCCGTGCGGCGGGAGGCGAGGGACGCCATCATCGTCCATTGGACGCAGGACCTCGCCTCCGCCACTTTTGGCCGCCGAACCCTGGACGCGCTCGGCCCAGTCCTGCGGGACTGGCTCGAGCGGCCCCACGGTTTCCTCTCATTCCGTCTGGTGCAGGTGCTGTCAGGCCACGGCTGTTTCGGCACGCACCTGCACCGGATCGGGAGGGAGGAGACTCCGGCGTGCCACGACTGCGGCGCGGTGGAGGACACGGCACAGCACACGCTCGAAGTGTGCCCGGCCTGGTCTGAGCCGCGCCGCATTCTGACTGCGGAGATCGGACAGGACCTCTCACTTCCCAGCGTGGTCAACTCTATGCTGGAGAGTGAGGGGTCCTGGGCAGCGGTCGCCTCCTTTTGCGAGGACGTCATCTCGCAAAAGGAGGCGGCGGAGCGCGCGCGTGAGGACGACCCTCTCGCAGCGCCGCTCCGAAGGCGGAGAAGAGGTCGGAGAAGACGCCGTCTTCTCCCTCCTCATGGTGGTGATAGGCGGGCGACAGGCGCGGGGGCGCCTCCGCCCGCATTGCACTCTACACCACCTCCGCCGGTCATTCCCGGCCCTCCCTCCTCACGGGGAGGGCGTGTAGGGCCCGCCGTGTAGGCGGGCGTACGTCGGAGAGGGACTGGACGTAAAGGCTATGCCGATCTCCCAGTCCCCCTCCACTCAGACGATGCGGGAATGCCGCTGGGTTGTTTTAGTGGGTATACCGGGCCTTGGCCCGGGGAGTCCCACATACCCCTCCCATTCCCCCAATGGGAGGGTATGCGTAATGCATTTTTTCCCAGCGCAAACAAAAAAAAAAAAAAAAAAAAAAAGGTGTCGGTTCGGCCAGAATTGGCCGAGCCGTAACATCGGCCAGCTTCTGATGAAGCTGGCTGACCTCCGACTGCAGGCGATCGACCCTCGCCTGCAGCTGCCGCGTTTCCTCGCTCGTCTTCCGCTTGACGAGCTCCTCTATGATGCCGCGCATGCTGGCGGCCCGGCACTTAAGGGCCTTTTGAAAGGTGCCCTTAAGGTTGGTGGACTTAGAGGCGACCTCCGCGATCTCCTCCTCGTCCTCCTCCGCCATCCGCTGCAGCTCGGCCACGGAGTGGTCCGCGTACAGAACGCGGGACGCGCCGTACCCGGACTTGGCCCGAGCTGCACGCGCTCGCTGCTCCTTCGCAGCCACCCGCTCCTCCAGCTCTTGCTGGTGCAGCGCCCGCCGCGACAGGTCAAGCTGGCGTTGGGCGTCAGCGAGACCCACTTCGTGGGTGTCCGCGGCTATCGTCGGCCTTTTGGCCTTCGACTGCCTGGCCGAGCTCGAGGAGCCCTCTGACCCATCCTTATGGAAGGCCCGCTTCCGCGACTGGAAGTCGCCCGCGTCCGAGACGCTTAAGACGGACTCGTCGTCAGAGTCCAAAAACTCTACCGCACCTTCAGAGAAACTAGCCGCAGACGGCGCGCGGCTAGCCTCTGACGCCGAAGCGTCAGAGTGGCCCTGAGAAGGGCCTTTGGGTTGGCCCTTAGAAGGGCCTTTTGGTTGGCCCTGAGAAGGGCCTTTTGGTTGGCCCTGAGAAGGGCCTTTGGGTTTTAAAAAACGCCCGAGGGCGTCCCGCGGGGGTTTTGGCATAGCCACCGCAAGATCGCAGTTAAAAACGCAAGGAGAAAATGATAACTACGAAGCACAGAGCACTTTGGCCGATCCCAGTCTGCCACTCCGTTACGGTGACAGAACTGGGTCGTTTCCAGGGGACGCGACGTGGACGCAAGCTCTGTGGGGGGTCCCCCACCCCAACCTAACCTAACCTAACCTAAGCTTTTTTTTTACGGGGGGAAATCCTCATGGATGTCCTCCGCCCTGGGGCGGGCGGAGGGGTCTGTCAGACTCTTACTGACTAAAACCACCCCGGTGTTCCATCTTCCACCTACGCCGGAGATCGCGGGAACGTATGCGACTTCCGTGAGAGGGGCGCACGGGAACACCACGCGCCGCCACCTCGGGTCCGGATGAATGGGGGGCAACGGACATCCCCAAGTCCGCTGCCCCTGAACCCAGTTAGGGGGGCAGAAGGAGGGCAGCGTATGCCCTCCTCCGCCACTACCACAGAGACGAGGGCACGGCGCGGCTCCTCCCAGGCGGCACACTCTGCCAGCGTATGCCGCGCCGTGTCCTCCCGACAGTCGACGCAGTGGTGACACCGAGCGTCCGGCTCTCTGCCTTTGCGACACAGGAACCTCCCGAAGCAACCATGCCCCGTGAGGACCTGTGTCACACGAAACGACAGGGAGCCGTGCCTTCTCCCGAGCCACATGTCGAGCACTGGCCGGATGGCCTCGATAGTGACGAGGCCGGCGGTAGGGCGTGAAAGCCTGTTCCGCCATTCCGCCACCAGGACCTCGCGCAGCTGCGACCGACGCAGCTCAAAATGTCGCTGCGTCAGTCGCTCCCCGCGCGCCCACGCGTCCTCGCGCCACCGATGCATTGACGCGAGGACTTTTGCCTCCAGGTCCCAGGGCAGAGATCCGGCCAGTGCGCAAGCCGCCTCGTAGGAGATCGTGCGATAACCCCTGATGACTCTGACGGCCATCACCCTCTGCGGCTTCCGCAGAACAGAGATGGTGCCGGCCGTCAGGTCAGCCGCCCAGATCGGGGCCCCATACAGGGCCATCGATCGCACGATCCCCACGTACAACCTAACCTAACCTAACCTAACCGTGATTTCTTGGGCGTCTGGATTGCGTTTTTGAAGCGGTTTTCTGTTCCAGAAAACTTTTATAGGCGTCCCCTAACTTATTGACACAATATTTTGGACTTTTCTGCAAGGGTGGTTTTAATTTTGCCACCAACCCCTTTTTCACAAAATTCTTAATACAAACCTGGTTCTAACTACGGAACCCTTCATTACATTTTCATTCTGTTTGCGGAATTGTGTTTTCGCCATACTAACCTTGGGTTCCCGGCGCTGTGCGCGAACTGAAACCCTTCCCGGTCGCTGAAAACACGTTTTTTGCCTGAAAAAAGTGGTTTTTTGACCACCCTAAAAAATTTTCTTCATCCCCCGTTCCCGAAAACGTCCCAGTCTTCTCCTGACACCTCGCACGCGCGTCTAGCTCCAGGGAATCTGTAAAAAATTTAAAAAATTTTGTCCTCCCGCCCGCCCTGTACTATATAGGGAAGAAGGGAAGGAATTTTTGACGAAAAATTTTTAATTTCTTATTTGCCCCCAGGGAACTGGCTTGGCCCCTACAAACATCATATGGGTGCTTCTTCGAGCAAGGCATTCTTTGGTGATTTGCGTGGCAACTTTTAAATTTTTTTTTTTTTAAATCGACGTCTGTTTCTTAAAATATACATAAAAGTAATATTTTTTATAGAAGAGGCACCTCAGAGAGTGACATACTTACAGAGATAATCGAGGTTAAAATATTGGAGGCCACGCAAATCACAAAACACCTGTTTTTCCTTCAGCTTTCTTTTTATAATATCTCGCCCGGTTTTTGGCCTTGAACTCTTCATTATTTTTAAGCCTCTCTCTTCTTCTTCTTTCAGACAACTTCTTTCTTTCTAATTTTCCTCTCTTGTTAAAGGTATTTTGGTCTAAAAAATAATTCATTTCAATTTTCACTAATCTGACACTATTTTTTTTTATTAGGTACTTATAAAATCAGCAACCCATCAGCTGTGTCATTTTAAGTTTGATTTAAACGAATTTACATTTGACTAAAGTAATAAAAAATATTATTATACAATACTATTACTAAACTAAAAGTTATTTGATTTGCGTGAATCAAAACTACCACGTAAACCACGGAAATCACGACCACGGAAATCACGACCACGGAAATCAAAATAAATCCTTTATTCTAAAAATATATAAAACCTTTCAAGCAAATATACTGTGTTTTGAATATACGTTGCGTTACCTTGTATTTGTTCTCTACAATATTTTATTCAATAAACAAATTTACAGACACCGGAGAAAATTGTACCACGCAAATCAAAGTTTTGAGAAACCATACCCACGAAACGAGGTTCTTACCATAAATTTCCGGAAACTCAACGCGTCATCACACAAGCACTCGGCCCGGCCGTCGGAGCGCGAATCTGTTGTAACGTTAATTAGGATGAAGCAACATCGGGGCGCTAAGTTAAGGATGTGCAAGTGAATTTACAATGATCCACGCAAATCAGTAACTACCCCGGGACAGTTACATTTTTATTTTTTTTAGATAATGTAATTCTTTTAGAACTATGATCTAATTTTTCATAGTATTGTCAACTTTTAAGGACTTAATGTTTTTTTTTTGGTAAGCATGTACCGTTTAGTTTCAAATAAATAATTTACTAAGTGACTAGATCGGGGTTTGGGACACTCCATGAAAATCAAAGAATGGAGGTTTTTTATTTTTTTTCATGATATTAAATATATAGATAACTAGCTTCTACCAGCTGCGGCTTCGCCCGCGTGAATATCGGAAATAGCAAGGTTTCCTGATTTGTATTGTAATTTTTTTACTCAGGAAACACCCAGCCTACACCTACCTTACACCTTCTCTACACCTCGTACCCTACACCTACCTTACACCTACCTTACACCTACCCAACACCTACCCTACACCTACCTTACACCTACACTACACCTACTTTACACCTACCCTACACCTACCCTACACCTATCCTACACCTTCCCTACACCTACCCTAGACCTACCCTACACCTACCTTACACCTACCTTACACCTACACTACACCTACTTTACACCTACCCTACACCTACCCTACACCTACCCTACACCTTCCCTACACCTACCCTAGACCTACCCTAGACCTACCCTACACCTACCTTACACCTACCTTACACCTACACTACACCTACACTACACCTACTTTACACCTACCCTACACCTACCCTACACCTTCCCTACACCTACCCTACACCTACCCTACCTACATAACCAAAAATACTATTACATGTTTCTGGTCTCCTGGTACATGATGTTTCTGGTCTCCTGGTACTTGTGAATCTGAAGTACTAAGGCAGCAGCGGCTCTGAGTTTCCACTTCCTCCTCAGTCTCCATTAATCCATGCCACTTACCGGGATAAAAAGTAGCCTATTTTTTATTCCAGGATATGAACTACATGTGTACCAAATTTCATCCAAATCCCTTCAGCCGTTTTTGCCTGATTGTTACACAAACATACAAACATACAAACATACAAACATACAAACATACAAACATACAAACTTTCACCTTTATAATATTAGTAGGATTGAATAATAATTAATAACCTAAATAGGAGAGAATTAAAGGTTTACCCGAAAAAAAAAGTGGCTTGCTGACTTTTCGATTTCCATTCTTTTAAGGTGATGCCGCTTAAAAAACGTGTCCAGAAGAATGACCCATATAATAATATCGTTTTTCGGCACGAATAGCACCACATTTAGGGGTAGGGGAGCAAAAAACGCGAACTTTTAACTTTATTTTAAAAAGTTTTAAAACTCTACTCGGTCACCTAAACAAACCAAAGTAGGTGCACATTTACATTTTAGTTTGACTTGCTAAATTTAGCTTGACTCTTATCTACTTAACATACGCGTTTACAAAAATAGGAACGGATCGAGAAACACTCATGCGCGCGCACACGGCAGTTATTGTATATCAGCGAATTCACGAGCGATATACAGCTTGGCAAAAATGAGGGCGCCACTATCTCACTTAACGCACCATGAAATGGGAAATCAGTAAGAGAATTTAATCAAATCAAATCGTTGAAAAAATGTCGAACACAACTCTAAACTAAATAATTCTCATCGAATTATTTAGTTCCACTTGTCACCACATCATACTCTTTTTTGCCAAGCTGTACCTACAATACGTCACCGGCTCCAAGAATACGGTCGCTGACGCGCTATCACGGGTGGAGTCCATAGTTTGTAACATCGATTACGACGAAATCGCACAGGCACAGGATCTCAATATGAGAATAAGAATAAGAAATTTATTTGCTCAAACATGTGTATACATACAGAATTAGGTCTGCCATTTCTCATGGCGTGCAAATATCGGTAGCAATCATTATTATTGAAAAAATGATTTTTAATTACACTATACATTAAATAAAGATTAAATATCAATCACAGCTAAACAAATTTCTTGCATTCAATCATTTACATTATCCAATTAAGTAATTATATATGGGTTTCCCATCTAATAGAGGTGGCTTAAAAATTAAAAAAATCTCCCATAGAGGAAAGTGGTCTGCCCAGGGTCTGCCTCTGTGAAGTCTGCTGTCTGTATCATAGACAATTATAAATGGTAGACTAGTCTCAGTCTTGCCAGAAGGTCACTTTTGTAACCTTTTAGGTGATTTTTGAACTGCATTGGTTACTTTAAGGTTACACTAATGAAAAGGTTACTTTTAGGTGATTTTTCGGATTTGTAGAATTAACTTTTATTTTTTACATAAAAGCAACGTGAAACGGAACGTTCGTTTTAGAATTTTTCATGTTGGTACAGACCAGCACATCAAACTACTCGAAACTGTCAAATTTTACCAATCAACCTTGAACCTAATCGTTTTAAGCATAAGGTTGAAAATCTATTCAAGAAATTTGACAGATTTTTGTAGCTTGATCTGCTGGCGTCTGTACAATAGGCTTCGTTAGCAGCAGAACTAAAACCATAGATATAGTTTACCTAGATAACTTCTATTAAGTTGTATAGAGTAGCCCATCTTGTACTCAACATTTTTAATGGAAATATTTCATGTGACAAAAAGAGATAGCAATAGCATTCCCGACCGTCTTGAAACGCCGCGCGCTACCTGCCGAGAATCGCCATATTGTTTGTTAACCAGCTGGTTAACACATTAGTCTACCAATTTTATCAAAAATACTGTCAGATTGTGAAAAATATTGTGGTTTGAGTGCGGCTTTCGTTTTGCCATGAACAATGGCGTGTGACTGTGTCCGGTTGACAATAACTTTGTACTACAACCCGTTATTGTACCTGCTTAATATACATATCTATGGTGCAGTCAGACATACAGATAATATTCAGTAAAAAAAATATTTATAGTATCAATTTACAAATTTTAATACCTTTACAGTAAAAAAAATATGAAAGGTTATTTTTTTTACAAAAAGGTTACTTTTTTTATATTTCAGGTAATTTCTGACAAGACCCGACTGGCAACACTGACTAGTCTACTAGTCTGTATAATCTGTATGTCAGTGACTTTTGCCCTAAGCTTTGCCGTTGGTTTTAGGTTATGTTTTTGTTTTTCTTAATTTGTTACTATAAATTAACAAAAATATGCTTCGTGTCAAATAGTTTAAATTAAGTCACGGTGATTTTAGAGTGAATCCCTTTATACGTTTCAAATCGTCATGTAAGTAATCAGTCATCGACTTGTGTGCATGCATGATGTGAAATATAAAAACCGAATTCCAAAAAACACTACAAAGTTCAAAATAACTTTAATTTCGGTAGTCGGTGTTTTTAGTTGCTTCTTCGTTATTTGACACCGACTTCCGAAATTAAAGTTATTTTGAACTTTGTAGTGTTTTTTAGAAGTCGGTTTCTTTTTTTTGTGAAAAAGTTTTTTATTTTTCACTTTTTAGTGGTACCCCACACCTAACAACACCACTGGAAAGTCACGGGAAAGCAAAAATACGCAATTTCGTATACATGGATGATTTTTCAACATATTTTTTCCAGCTATTTGGATTTAAAAACCAAACTCCTGAACCGATTTTGATAAAATTTCAATGGGACCATTTGGAAAGTATACCCTTTCCAACAAAAAAAGAATTTTTCAAATCGGTTGTCAAGCGACGGAGTTATGCACGAAAAAACATAAAAAAAAAAATACAAACATCCGAATTGAGAACCTCCTCCTTTTTTAGAAGTCGGTTAAAAAATGTTTTGTAACAATTTGTGAAATTTTAAGGTCTCCGAGTCCCAACTCCAGTCTGGTGCAACAAACGATTGATCTGAACTACGCGAATAAGAAGCGATCGAGTTCACTGAAATGGATCTTCGTCAACATTGTGTTGTTCTTGTTGTTCGCGTACGACTTGTAAGTTCGTAATAAACATTGATAAGTAGTTCTTTGCAGAGGCAAATACCAAGAGGTTCTTAACCTTTTTGGCTGGCGGCAAAAAGTATAATATCTGTAGCCCGCGATTAATTGGAAACTGGCTGGCAGTAGCAATGTTTGGTAAAGTAGCCCTTGTGTGTAAGCAATTAGCCCTTAGCCCTTGCTGCGCCGGTAGGATTGCCGACTTGACAAAGTTAGGCTGTTTGGATGTGTGTAAGTACTACCAAATCACTTTGTGTCCAAGGTGTGTGGCTTTTTAGGGTTCCGTACCCAAAGTGTAAAACAGGACCCTATTACTAAGACTTTGCTGTCCGTCCGTCTGTCACCAGGCTGAATCTCATGAACCGTGATAGCTAGACAGTTGAAATTTTCACTAAAAATAGAAAAATAGAATAAAATGAATATTTAAGTGGGCTCAATACAAGAAACGTGATTGTTTTGCTGCTTTTTATAGATAATGGTTTGCATTTTGACACTTTGATTTTGCTGTGAATTTAACAAAGAAGACCAATTTATTAATCTTTTTCATAATAAAATATATTTTAAAAGTAAGAAAACAAACTCCTTAATTAGCTTACCTAATCTTTTTTTTTACAAAAGTCTAGCCAAACTAGCTGGTCTGTTTGATTTGCTGGTTTAAGAAGCTGGCAACCCTGTGACCATTTAAGTAGCATACCGCCACCACCACCACCAGCTAGTCTGAGCATGCTGTATATTATTTGTTCTAATTTGTCTTGGCCTACTATTGGTATTTTCTGCAATAACAAATAACGTAATGTAAAGAATATACATAATGTCACACAGTTTAGGAACACAGCAAACGCTCGCCTACTGAGTTTAGTTTTAGTAGGTAAATTAATTATTCCCTTAATCAGTCATTGCATGGCTACATAATAACAGTTGCACTGAAAGATCTGCAAGATTAAGCAATACTAGCCATCATGGCTAGCATTGCTTAACCCACAGGGATGCAGTTGGGAGACCATCCCTTCCCTTGGGATTTTTTTTATCATTTTAAATATACTTTACCCATACAGGCAAGTTTGCAATCAAACTTGCCAAGGGATATTGTGTTATTCTCAATTCAAAGATAGGACAGTACTGAAGCATTGCGTAATGGTGTAAGATAATACTAAATTGTTTAAGTCCATAAGTCAGGCTGTGGAGAGTGGAAAAACAATGTAGTCACATGGCACAAGCAGGTGCTGTAAGTGCCCGGGCTACACGTCGGCGCTGCACTACGTGGAGATGTGCGCGGCCGGCGTGCTCGCCGCCAACGTACTGCAGCACGCCGCCCGCCTGGCCGCGCCGCGCCGCCCCCCCTGCCCCTCCCGCGCCCGCTCGCCCGCCCGCTCGCCCCCCGCGCCCCCCTCGCCGCCCTCGGGCGACGCGTCGCTGTCGCCGCGCCGCGTGTGGCGCAGCGACGCGTCGCCGCCGCCCTCGCCGCCCTCGCCCGCGTCGCCGCGCCCCGAGCGCGCCGCGCCCGACCAGTTCATCGCCGACGCGCGCAGCCTGGCCGCCTACCTGCGCGGGCAGACCGCGCGCGCGCGCACGGAGCCGGCGCCGCCGGGCTGGGCGCTGGGCGCCGGCGCCGCGCTGCCCGCGCACTACCAGCTGTCGGCGCCGGCGGCGGCGGCGGGCTCGGACGACGCGCCGGCGGCCCGCGCGCCGCAGGTGTGGCGGCGCCTGCAGCTGGACCCCACGCGCCTGGAGCAGTGGAACCTCAACCTGCGCCTGTGGCTGCACGTGACCATCCTGCAGCGCCTGGTGCGCGAGCTGGCGGCGGCGGACGACGCGCTGGCGGCGTGCGGGCTGGAGGCGCGCGTGGGCGCTGCGAGCGCGGAGAGGCTGCGCGGCGCGGCGGCTGCGGGCGCGCAGGGGCTGCTGCACTCGCTGCCCGCGCTGCTCGCCTACCTCGAGCCCTTCGCCGACCAGCGCTACGTCGTGCAGCGCATCAGAGGTACCCGAGCCGCACCGTCTCACCGCGTCACCGCACTCTTACAGAATAAGCTATACTCACTATATATGATTTACTCATGACTTCGGGAAACCCGAAGAGGAGTCGCCCCTAGGTCGTGAAGTCCCTCTCTGAAAAGCGCTGAATCATTGGCAGGCCGCTGCAAACACAACGAACGCGGTGCCCCTGTTCAGAACATGAGCCACACGTTGTGCACCAGTACCACGACGGTGCAATTAACGTAGCCACCTACCGGACCCAAAGAATCCAAAGAATTAACCACTGACTCGAAAAGAAGAAGTTTATTTCCAATAATATAATGCAAAATCAATAAATGAACAATTTAATTGAATTCAAGTCGCAGTAATTTGGCCACTTGGCACTGCACGCAGAGCTGGCGCACGGCGGCTGCCTGAGCGGCTACCGCTGGAACGGCGGCGGCTCGGACTGGGACGACAGCAAGCCCACGGACGCCGAGGTGGTGCTGCACCTGCTGGCCACGTACCTGGACGGCACGCTGCCCGCGCTGCCGGCCTGCGCGCGGCCCTTCAGCGCCGCGCACCTGTCGGCGGCGCCCGCGCATGCGCCGCGCGGGCCGGGCGCGCTGGCCGTGCACCGCGTGTCCGCGCGGCCGCCGCACTACGCACTGGTGCTGGGCGACGAGACCGTGGAGCTGTGCCGCGGCCGCAACAACCTGCTGCACACGCTGCTGCTGTTCCTGGCGGCGGCGGCGCGCGAGGAGCCGCCCGCGCTGCGGCGCCTGCACCTGGGCCGCGCCGGGCTCAACATGCTGTGGATCATCGGCCGGTGACCGACACCTACCGACACCTACCGAGACCTACCGAGACCTACCTGCGCCTGAGCGGCGATCGTTTTTTAATGTGAGTGTAAATAAAAAAGTTCAATTCAAATTCGTACTCATAAATCCCATAACGCATTACATTTCCGTGACTACGGCAGGACCACGATCCACAATCGCTTCCATATTTGGTAAATAATTAGTGGGTACTCAATTGGTATTCGAACAACAAAATCAACAAACAACAAAAAAAACAATACAATCAAAAAACCAAACCATTGACGACTTCATTTGGTCGGGTTATACGCGAAGATTTAGTATGGAAATGTAATGAAAGCTGATTTCTCTTAAAATACAGCACTTAGGAATGTGAAATTTTGGGCACTATGACTTCTTTAGGAGTACTAATTTTTTTTTTAATTTGGAGAGAAATTACTGAGTTTTTAATAGGGAAATCTTGAAATGAAAATTTAAAACCGTGACTACCACCACCCCACCAATGTCATGGTATATTTCGTAAACTACTGGAGCACTAGTTTTGAATTTTGGGTACTAATTCTATCTTGCAGGGTACTAATTTTCTATGTAGGTTTGAGGAAAGCGACAAGCTCCTGAAACTTGGAATCGACATTCAAAGTCGTGGTCCTGCTGAACGACCGCTCGAAAGTTATCATCGTTGATTCCTCGGTAAATACAAATCTTTCAGTTCTGTTTTTTTTTTTACGAAATAAACCACTATTAAGAGTACTAATTATTTGTATACTTAGAATAGCTGTAGCATGCCCCCTTTTTCTGCGCTCATGGTGGTCCTGCTGAAAGGAGCGTGACTACCGCAGGACCACCTTCAAAGTCGATTTTCTCGAAAACTACTAAGGTACCAATTTTGTTGTTCGAGTACCAATTAGTACCAATTGAGTACCAATTATTTGCAAGATATGGAAGCGATTGGAGTTCGTGGTCCTGCGGTAGTCATGCTCATAGCCCAGGTGACACACCGGTGTGTCGCGTGATTTACGCGTTTTTAATCTTTATTATTACTATTACGCAAGATACATATTGTACAATTGTTTGTTTTCCCAAATAAATAAATAAGATTTAGTGGATATACCATGCTATTGGTGGGGTGGGCGGTAGTCACGGTGTTAAATTTTCATTTCAAGATTCAAAAGTGTTGTATTTTAAGAGATATCTGCTTTCATTACTTTTCCATACTAAATCTCCGCATATAAACCGACCAATATAAAGGAACCCTAAAAATAAGAATAAATGTTTAGATTTTTCGAAAATAAACCAAGTACATTTATTTTATTTTTTTATTTAGGTATCCAACAGCAGCAATACTTAAAATATATTACATAGTAAGGGGTGAAGGTGAAGGAGGGGTGATAAAGTTTTTAGGGGAGGACATTATTACTTGCTTCAATTTACGTCGGAATGCTATTGAACAAACTAAAAGTGGGATAATTGAAACAGATGTAACAATTTTTGCATAATCAACCCCTGACGAGCTGAACGGGGTGAACAGTTGCGCTGGACCTGGGCGAGAGACAAGTGACATTCTGTCAACGGTGGCGTGGCGAAGGCGATTGTCAATACTTACGTCAAAAATGTATGGGATTGACAGAGGGTCAGAGGCTATTGAAATGTCACGTTATCAAATTCCTACATTTTGGCATTTCAACAGTCGCATTCGCCAATTGAATGACACATTGTCTAGGGCCTCCTGAGACCACAGAATTAGCAGAAATGGCAAGAAAATTAACGAAAATCGACTGCAATATGGTACCATATTGCAGTCGCGGCGTGGGGTTCATAAAGTGAGCAAGACACTGCCTAACCTTCCTAACTCAGTATAATCTTGTTCTGATATCAATTATTATTTTATCTACGAGTACGACGAGTACCTACTTACTAACAATAAACAAATAAAACATAAACAGTCGCTCCAAGCAAGCTCGTTCAGTATTGTAGCATTGCGCGGCACTAGCGCCTCGCTGCGTGCCTCGGGAAAGACACAAACTATTCGGGTCTAAATGTTTACGTGTGCTCTCGTGGTCATGCGGATTGAATGGGTGTGCGTTCCCATATTATACGTGGCACACAATGTCACAATACCGCACACAACCGTACAGACTCAGACCAACAAAAAAAGGTAGACGGCGCACTGCGAACATCAAAGATGAAGCCATCTTTTTATCTATGTGTGTCTCGAAGGGTTGCCATTTTTTATTTTTTTTCCCTATAACTTGGGAAATAATATTTTATGGGTAAGCTAATATTGTGCAAGTCAGCACAAGTAAGATATTGTTGAGTATGGTATTGTAACTTAGTTTTTTAGAAAGACCTATACCTAAAAAACAAATTTTAAACTACTACTACTACTACTACTAAACTAGTTAAGTTTTAAAAGGTTGAAGAAGCGTAACAAGCGTAAGTCATTATGTAAATTGTTTTAAAATAAAATAGGTAATTACATTTTTAATCAACTTTAATAAATTGAAAAAGACCACCATAACAAAATCACTGACTAAAGAAAAGTAGGTAATATCAAAATATATAATAATATAACAAACGAAACAATAACGTGTAAATGTTATGTTTAACATGCTTACAAAATAAATATTATTTATCATGAACAAATGAAGTCTTTTTCAACACATTTGCTCAAAAAAATGCATTTACGAAGACTGTATATATTATTCGAAAGTTAAATATGACGCACCACACAATGGAACGTGCTTAAAATAGGTACTCTCACATAAGTACATATTTTACCGCATACTCCGTTGAATAGCGCCGTACGTATCCTTTACAGTTTTTTTTTAATTTTCTTATAGGATTATAAATAAGTACGAGAATAAAATATTAAGCTGAATGATTGAACACACTTGGAAGCGCTTTTTTCATACTACAAACGTCAAAGATTGTTGCGACTTTCTGACTATCTAAAAACTAAAAGTTTTTTTCATTACCTATTGTACTGTTTTCTCGCAAATGTGTTGAAAAACTTCAAATCTAAAATATTTTATATATTAAAAAAAAGAAAATAGGAATATAACTCGAAGAAAGAAATCATATATATTTGTTTAATCGAATGGGGAAATATTAAATCGTATTATGGCAACCCTCACACTTAATGTCACTGCTTTCGTTTGTTGACGTTTTTGTTCCAAGTAACCTAAAATTCATAGTTAATTTATAATAAAAACGATGTTATTTCAAGTACTTACAAGTGAAAAGTGATTCCGTGAGACTTTTTATGTGATTTGCTATTGTTTTTACAAATTTTTACTACACAGGAAGGCATAATTATATTTTTCTATTAATGTTTTCTAGACGACGGCTTATGAAGTACTAAGAGCGATGAGCATGGTTTTAGTGTAGGTGTGTGGGTGAGCTTGTGTATTTACTTGAAGGAGCACGGTTTTGTGGCTTCACTTTTGATGTTCGCGGTGCGCTGTCTACCTTTTTTTGTTGGTCTGAGCGTACAGAATAGACAGTGTATTTTTTACAACACGACAAATACGAAATTATCCGATGTTTTCTGAACCGAAATTAGCTATACAACTATTTTAAAAAAGAGCTTAGTTTCATTTATATTGCATCATAACTCACACTATTTCTTTTTGTCGTATTATTTTTTGCACTGTCTCCGAGTTTGTGACCTAATCGCCATATTGTTTGTTTGGTTCGTTTTTATTTGTTTTGTGAGCCATATTATTTGGTATTTAAGAGTTTAACATCGATAATAGTGTGCACTGTGAAAGTGGTTCAGGTGGTGTGTGTATAGAGAAAAAACAATGATGCGTTTTCAAAACTATCATTCGGTGATAAAAAACAAGTGATTGTAAAAGGTCGTTGTAGGTACACCGAATTTGCAATTATTACAAACTAAAGATAAAGTCAATCGTAAATTCAATACAAAACAATATGATTCATGTTATTGGCTCACAGGTTGCATATGTCGCAGCCAATTAGCTTAATCAGCCACTTAATTGGTTGCCTAGCCTTTTTATTTAAATGTGCCGAATTTTCAGCGACCTAAGTGACATCTTTTGCTCAACATCTTTTAATGATTAACCCATGTCACTTGTGTCGCTGATAAAAGTCACAGTTCAATGATAATGTTAAACTTTGAATGAAACGGCGGCTATTTTCAAACAATAAAACGGTCTGAAACGATACCGGTTACATCGATATTCATAATTTTCCTACTGCAGCTAAAAAACATGACCAATCTGAAAATCACCTAGAAACTTCCCTTAAACATCACACCTTTGAAACAAATCGTATTGAGACGCGTTTAAATTGTCAGATACAAATCGACATTGATAGTCACGTCGCAGCCAATAAGCTTAATGAGCCGTTTAATGGTTGCCTAGCTTATTCATATAAATGCGCCGATTTTTAAGCGACTTAAGTGACATCTTTTGATCAATATCGTTTAATGACTTGCCCATGTCACTTATGTCGCTGATTAAACGGCGCAGTTCTATGAAAAGGCTAGACTTAATGAAACGGCTGATTATGCTAGTTGGCTTTTTTTTTTTTTTTTTTTATTGGATGGGAAATCATCAAATGACCCCTCCCGCTCTGGGTGGAGCGGCAGGGAGTGTCAGACTTCTGCTGACTAAAACCCACCTATGCTCCTCTTAGTGCCTTTTACGTTCCAGGGCCGCGGTAACTCTTTCGAACAAATCCGCAACCCTGGTAGGCTCTGGCCCTAACGGGCCCCGACCCATGCTGACGTCTGCTGGTTCGGCGCGCGTAGAACACAGCGCGCCGTCAACCCGGGCCTGGTCTGATCGGACGGCGAGCTACCCATTGCTCGCCGTCCACAGGCATCAGTCACTGCGCCATGCTCAGGAGCATCAGTTCCTGGGCGGCGCAGTGGCTGACGTTCAACAGGAGGGGGTGGAATGGGGCCATTACTGGCACTCCATTTCAGCCCCCTCCGGAGCCCTTTGTAGGGGCTCTACTGCGGCTGCTGCAGTAGCAGCAGCCGCAGTGGAACCGGCAATGCCGGCAGAAGAAGCGGCGGCAGTGGCGGCGGTCGCGGCAGAGACGGCGGTGGCGGAGGGCTTCCTCCTGTTTCCGGCTTTGGCGGGTGGGGCGCAGGCCCTACCCCCAGCCCAGTGGTCGGCCGGCTTGCCAGCTGCCGCACAGACTGCGCAGTGCGGCGCGGCGTCGCAGGAGCCGGCCCTGTGACCGGGCTGACCGCAGCGGAAACATAGACCGCTGCGGTCCACCTCTGAGGTGCATTGAGCTCCCACATGGTGGCCCACTTGGCACCGGAAGCACCTCAGAGGTCGGGGTTCCAGCAGTTTGACCTGCGCGGAAACCCAACCCACCAAAAACCTTCGGCCCTCCGAGATGGTCTTGGCCGCCGACACGGGGCAGCTCACCACAATGGTGCGCATGCCCGTGTTGTCAGGACGTAGGGTGCCCGCCTTCACCTCCTCTGCTGAGCACCCCGCCGTCCTAACGACGGCGGCCATGCTAGTTGGCTGCGACAGACATAACGCGAAAATCGATCGGAACCGAAATATTTTTGTCTTTATCCGTAAATTTCTATAAAATCAGTCAATCTATGGATATTTGAGGTGGCCAAAAACCAACATGCAGTAAGTATTTTTGGCTTTTAAATTTTCTGCCTACCCTGTCTAAAACCTCTGTGCACGCCACTGCCATATTGCATGAATGAAAGCATGGAAATAACATCAAAACATATTGTTACGTTATTTGTGATACGTGGCAAAGGAAAACTAAACTGTACGGTGAACCGCACATTATCCAATTCAGCAGTTTACGCCGCACATACAGTTCAACTCATAATACAGTTCAGTTCGCGTTGGGCTATCAAGTCTGCCAAGCGTTCTCGTTACAGCCAACAAGGGCCGCGTTACTCATTGCATTTGCCACACCATCAGTCCATTAAGCTCATTTTACCTTTAAGTACCTTTGGGACAATACATTAGTGTTCTAGTACTTACCTTCTTTTATTCCATTCATCTCCCATCTAAAAGTAATGTAGGATCGAGTTGAACTAAAATGTTTATGTATGATCCCTTATACATAAACATTTTAGTTCAACTCGATGGTCGGTAGATGGCGTTGTTCATTTGAAGTCGCTTTCTGAAGAATTCTTACGTTCGCCTATATATGCTAATGCACATTTGCTTCCTAAACTTCCGAAACCATAGCATACAAGCGAAGGGTAGGTACACAAGTACTAGGTTCCAGGGTTGCCAGGTTGTAAAATTGGAAACTTGGAAAGCCGCAGAGGCCAGCCGATTTAGCCATAATAAATTGGAAAAAAACCGGCCAAGTGCGAGTCGGACTCGCGCACGGAGGGTTCCGTACCATTATCTATAAAAAAACGGCAAAAAAATCACGTTTGTTGTATGGGAACCCCACTTAAATATTTATTTTATTCTGTTTTTAGTATTTGTTGTTATAACGGCAACAGAAACACATCATCTGTGAAAATTATATTTGAGTTGAATGAATGAAAGGCGTAATTTATTGCGGTTTACGATTTATGACGTATTAAAAAAAAACTACTTACTAGATCTCGTTCAAACCAATTTTCGGTGGAAGTTTACATGGTAATGTAGTACATCATATGTTTTTTTAGTTTTATCATTCTCTTGTTTTAGAAGTTACAGGGGGAGGACACACATTTTACCACTTTGGAAGTGTCGTAGCGCAAACTATTCAGTTTAGAAAAAAATGATATTAGAAACCTCAATATCATTTTTGAAGACCTATCCATAGATACCCGACACGTATGGGTTTGATGAAAAATAAATTTTTGAGGTTCAGTTGTATGGGGAACCCCCAAAATTTATTGCTTTTTTCTATTTTTGTGTGAAAATCTTAATTAATGCGGTTCACAGAATACATCTACTTACCAAGTTTCAACAGTATAGTTCTTATAGTTTCCGAAAAAAGTGGCTGTGACATACGGACGGACAGACAGACATGAAGAATCACTACTAACTGAATTATGGACCTTATAGTCTGACTGAATTATGACCTTGTAGCCAAATGGCAAAAAACGGAACCCTTATAGATTCGTAAAAAGTCCGGACAATTTATCCTATTCATGGTTTTGAGTCTTTAAAATAATACTTAGTATGTACAGACACCAGCACATCAAACTCGAAACTCTTTATTGCATTCATGTGTCGTACATTTTAGTTGTTACATATAATATAATGTAAGTTCCAAAATTCCAACATGAAACCCGGTTAGGGCACGGCAACATAACAGGTTGGACAAAACAAGCATCCACTTTGAAGGTATACTGGATTGCAAGTTTGTTATACAAAATATAATTTTTATTGAAAATATTACTAGTGTTAGTTTTATGTAGTTATTTTTAATTAATATCATGAGGTTATTTAATTATTTTATTTACGTGTAGGTATTTAATTATTATATTTTATTTGTGTCAGTTTCTATTACTATTTATTTATACATATATTGTAAGATTCACAAGGAGAAATCACTTAAAAAAAACAAATTAGAACAAGAAAACTGTTTATTATTATTTACACATTTATTTCTTATAATTTATCATTTAAGTAACATTAGAATTAATCACAATTACACTAAACTATAATCAAAAGAGAATTAGGCAACAATTACACACTTGAATGCTGAATATTAAGTTGACTCACGTGACCTTAAATCGACCGACCGAGATTCCGAAGACAACCGTCTGCTGCTAGATCCAAGAGGCAAATGGACTTCCTGACTGAGCTCCACGGTTTTTATAGACAGCAGCGGGTAGATGTGCGTTGTAGGGAGGGTATTTCTTACAATATATATACTAGCTTCTACCAGCGGCTTCGCCCGCGTGAACATTGGAAATAGGATGGTTTCCTGTTTTGGACTGTAATTTTTTTATTCAGGAAACACCTACTCTACCGCTACCCTACCCTACACCTACCCTACGCCTACCCTGGTTGCTGGCTGGTTAGCCAAAAATACTATGACATGTTTCTGGTCTCCTGGTACTTGATGTCTCTGGTCTCCTGGTACTTGTGAATCTGTAGTACTAAGGCAGCAGCGGCTCTGAATTTCCACTTCCTCCTCAGTCTCCATTAATCCATGCCACTTACCGGGATAAAAAGTAGCCTATTATTTATTCCAGGCTATGAACTACATGTGTGCCAAATTTTACCCAAATCCCTTCAGCCCTTTTTTGCCTGATTGTTACAGTACAGTAGTAGTACAGTAAGTACCAGGAGACCAGAAACATGTGATAGTATTTTTGGGCTGGTATAATTACAGTTTTCGTCAAATAACTTTGCCTCTCTGAAGTTAGCCATTTGCAAAAATCGCTCAGGTGCAGTCACGTACACGGGAGCAAGCGGGACGCAAGCATGCATCGAACGTAAACGTAAGACTGAGACATAAAATCGCGCCCCGCCCCCACGTCTTTTACGCATGCGCCGCAGTTGCAGTGTGTTCGTAATTTTGTCTACTACGCAGCCACTCGACACAACTTCAGAGGGGCAAAGCTATTTGACGAGAACTGCAGTGCGATTCTGTAAACATGTCGAAGTGAACACTTGGGCAGGGCGCACGACAGGTGACTTGTCAAATCATACAAATAAGATGGAATGACAGCTCTATTGTCGTTCACTCCGCCAAGGTGAACACCGTGAGATGTCGACAGAATCGACCGGCTGTATGTATGTAGGTAGGTAGGGTAGGTGAAGGGTAGGGTGTAGGGAAGGTGTAAGGTAGGTGTAGGGTGGGTGTTTCCTGAGTAAAAAATTTACAATAGAAATCAGAAAACCTTGCTATTTCCGATATTCACGCGGGCGAAGCCGCAGCTGGTAGAAGCTAGTCCTCCTAATATTATAAAGGTGAAAGTTTGTGTAACAATCAGGCAAAAACGGCGGAAGGGATTTGGATGAAATTTGGCACACATGTAGTTCACATCCTGGAATAAAAAATAGGCTACTTTTTATCCCCGTAAGTGGCATGGATTAATGGAGACTGAGGAGGAAGTGGAAATTCAGAGCCGCTGCTGCCTTAGTACTTCAGATTCACAAGTACCAGGAGACCAGAAACATGTCATAGTATTTTTGGGCTGGTATAATTATGTAGGTAGGGTAGGTGTAGGGTAGTTGTAGAGTAGGTGTTTCCTGAGTAAAAAATTTACAATACAAATCAGGAAATCTTGCTGTTTCCGATATTCACGCGGGCGAAGCCGCAGCTGGTAGAAGCTAGTTTATAATATTAGTAGGATTAATTTGTAGGAATTATTACATTTTATTAATTTATATTCTCTAGTAAGTATATTTATATTTTATTAATCTGTTTTGTTATGTTATGTGTAAGTGTGTATGTATTTATGTGTGTTTTCATTAAGCTACAACAATCTCTTTATTTCATCTTTATTGCTGGAGTGTTAGGTTCCTTACCGTACCTACGCTGTGAAGGGGTATGCAGATGTGTACAAGTCAACCATGGTTTTGGCGTTAGGTATATATTCTGGCATAACTTTATTGAATAAGAAATCTGGATGATTATTTTCGCGTTGGGTTTTGTTAAAGGAAAGCTAACCACCACTAAATGTAACATAATTATTATGTTTTGTTTTAAGTGCCCAGAACACTGGCCGCATTGCCACGTTAAATGGCAATGCTGATTCGTTGGCCAAAGAAAAGGCCAGCCCTCAGGGGGTCGATTCTGCTATTGCAATCGTGTCTCAATGACCGGTCAATGATCGATTTTTGACGTATAACGTCAAACTTTTGACACATTTCCCATACAAAAACTGTCAAAGTTGTCAAATATTCGATAACTGACCGGTCATTGAGACACGATTGCAATAGCAGAATCGAGCCCCTGGTCACGTGCAGAGACAAAACTAACTGCTTGCTGATTTGTCGAAAAACTCGATGAGCACTCCAGATGAGACCCCATGGCCACAGTATAAATATGGACAGTAGGGAAACCAACGAGACACCTTAGGAGTCTCGTCGGTGTGCATGTTTGTGTGAGTGTGCCGTTTCGAGCGTTTGTAGGCAGTTTCCCTACTGTCCATATTTATATTGTGCCATGGCCCTAGTGTTTAACCCCAACATACCTACGTAGGTACCAAAAAGTGAATGTAGGTAATGTAAAAGTACGAACATGAAAAACAGAATACATTGCCGGTAGAGCAATCGACTCGTGTAGGTACGTTGACCCCTCAACGTGCTTGCGCAGACATCGTCACCGCTTGCAAACCTGCTGAGTCGCCAAAGTCACAGGCAATTCAGGCGATCGAAACAAAGGGAGTAAACAAAGCCGCTTTACATCCAACACGGGTAACGGGTTTGAATCAGCGGCATCCTGACAAGGTTGGTTTCATCAAGGTGGAGAAGAAAAAGAGAAAGAAGCCTACTTGCCGGAACCAGTGCGGCACCGCGCTGGCAGGTCCAAACATGCTGCTGCGTCCAGCAACACCTATGACGCAGCTGTACGTGTCCCGGCTACATCACTCTACAAAGGTTGAGGAGATCGTGGAGTAAGTAAATGAGAGTGAAGACCAGCTGGACTTTGATGGTCGAAAAGTTGGAGTCGCGCCACAACACAAACTTCAAGTCGTTTGTGTAGCGGGTTCCAACTCATCAGCTCGAGATGTTCCTCAAAGCCGAGTTTTGGCCAAAAGGGTGTCGTGTATCGACGTTTCCGCGGCCAGCTACTCGACACCAGTCAGCGAAACACGACGCCGTCATTTCGTGTGCAGTAGTTTATAGTTTAAATAAGGTTTAAATATACTTACATGTATTTTATTTTATGGGCCGATGCCTCAAATAAATGATTAAATAAATTTGAAAAAATACCACTGAAATCCATGAATGTGTCGCAGCCAACGGCTTAATCAGCCTTTTCATAGAACTGCGCCGTTCAATCAGCGGCATACGTGACATAGGCAAGTCATCAAACATTGGCCAAAAGATGTCACTTAGGTTGCTGAGAAAACGCATTTCAATAAAAATGAACGAATGGCTATATCATCTGCGATCCGTAAGTGTGTCAGTCTTTTAGACAATCTCATCTTGGAGCACTATGAAGTGTTGGGTCCGTGGGTCGTGGAGTGAGTGGATCTCCTTGTCTTACTCCTCTTCCAATTGTAAACTTACTCTTCACCTTCTCTCCAGTTTAACTCTGCTTATGCTTTTAGAACACAAGTTTATAATAATTTTATACAATACATTTGTTATTGATAGATGCACATCAAATAAATAAATTAAAAAAACAATGATATACTATTGTATAAATTTAATGCTTAAATAATAGAGAAGTAGGTATAATGTTAAATTTAAATCTATAAGGTGTCCATCTATACAGGGTAATACAGGTATACAAGGTAAATTTTTCAAGAGGGTGTGGATCACCAAATCCACAACTACAAACAACAAAAAAAAAACTAACTACAAAATACAGTCAGGTCTAAGGTTTTTTTTCTGACTAAAACTTTCCAGGGCTGCGGTGACTTTCAGGTGAGCCTTTCTCTTACATAAGCTACAGAGTGCAGTTTTCTGCAGAACGCAACCATTAATAAGTTCGCTAAATGTATTTATTTTCAAATGTATTTTGAAACCATAAGATTGATTGATTTGAATTACTAACTACAAAATACCTCAGCATCAGGTACTTAAAATACTAATTACTAAGTAATTACAAATCACATTTTTAAGAAGTAATTAAAATGCAAATACCAAATACGTGTTTGTATTTCAACTACGTATTTTAATTTCAAGTAATTCAAATACGGGCCACATTTTTAAGAAGTAATTAAAATGCAAATACCAAATACGTGTTTGTATTTCAATTACGTATTTTAATTACAAGTAATTCAAATACTGCCCAGCCCTGGTTGGACCCAATACTCCTTTAAAGTTTCGGATTTGGCCATCCCCGCCCACTTGAAAAATCATAGCATCGAATAGTCGAAAGCAAGGACAGGATCATACAGGCACAGGTGCAGCTGCGTCATCCATGTCGGCCGCGTCCGCCAAGTGGTCGCGCAGCGCCGCAGCCAGCGCGTCCACGTAGCTCAGCAACCCCGGCGCCGGCTCGCGCACGTGCAGCGCGCGAGCCAGGAAGGGCAGGCGGCGCAGGGCGCGCCCCGACACGGCCGCCTGCGCCGCCTGCTGCGCCACGCCCCACAGGCGCAGGCTGGCGCGCGAGGGCTCACTCTCTGCGAAGCGCGAGCCCTCGAGCACGCGCAGCTCGAACACGGGCTCGCGCGGCGCCACCAGCCCGCGCGCCATCAGCTCGCTGCAGCAGCCGCGCAGGATCTCGTAGGCGGCGCGCGCCGACGGTGGGCCCACGCGCCGCTTGATGTCTGCGCGGTCTACGAAGGCCACGTCGATGGCACCCGTGACGTTGGACGTGGTGAGCACGAGAGCGTTGGGCCGGCGTCGCAGCCGGTCCAGCTGGGTTAGCAACGCGTTGACGGCGCGGATGGAGTCGGATGGCTCCAGGCCCGACAGCGCGGCGCGACGCGCGTGCGCCAGCGACTCCACCTCGTCCACCAGCACGCACACCAGCAGACGCCGGTCCGCCACGATCTCCTCCAGCCGCTCGAACAGCCGCGCCACCAGCTTGCCGCTCTCGGCGAACCACTTCGAAAACAGGCCGTGCGCGTTGATCTCGATGAGGCGTGCGCGCGGGAAGCGGTCTGCGAGGCGCACAGATAGCTTCTGAGCCAATGCGCGGCACAAGCTGGTCTTGCCGGTTCCAGGCGGGCCGTGCAGCAGCACCACTCTGTTCCAGCCGATCACGTTCGGATCGACGCCTCGGTCAGCAAACTCGAAGGCAGTTTCCACGAAATGAACAGTATCCTCTTTTAATTTGGTATCGTAAATAAGGCTCTCCCACAACCCGTGAAACTGTTGGCTAGGCAATGCCCAAACGTCGGCCGCAGCAAACTCTTCCCCAGTACTCGTGTCTGTCATAGTGTCACTTTCGGCACCGAAAGCGTCCAGTTTATAAATGTGATAAACAAGTTCTGTTTCAGTCACTAAAACTTCAGTATCATGTTCAATGTCACAGAAAGTTATCATTTGCACATGTTCTTTTAACCCGAGGTTTTCTTCTAGATCGGTCTCAGATAAGATAACACCAGGACTTAGGGATACAAAATTCACTAGAAATGTTCGTACAAGCTCCTTAACATGATCCTTAGTTGCACGGCTTTGAGATCTTTGAACAACTTCAACGTGAAGAGCAGGATTCATTGTACAGAACTGGTACAGAATTAACAACACTTCATTTAATAGATCACATTAATCTTAAACAAAATACTACTTAGATAATGTTGTATAACTCTATTTTTTCATATTTTGAATTGGTACAGTTTGATCTGGTGTAAGAACTGGTAAGAACTCAATCAAAAATAACTGACAATTCTGACAAGCGACAATTGACAAAAGTGAGTGTAGGGAACAGTGTTGCCAACTGTACTATCATCTCTGTAGCTAGATCTTTTGCAAAAAGTTGCCAGATTACCACATTATCTTACCCCAAAAAGTAGCTAGAAGTTGCCAAAGTGAAAACTAAACTAAATTAATCGTTTTTGTACATACATTAAAACTAATGTGTGTAATGGATAACTTTACTTTCGTAATAGGTTTACAGATACATACTTATAGTAAAACAATATTAACATAACTTAATCTAGTGAAGATGATGTAGATGGTTGTGCATCCTGAGAATCCACAGATTTGGTATATTTCTCCGCGGTTCCCATTTGTTGAAGAACTATATAGAATAATTACGACACTGACTGTATGTTTTGCGAACGCAAACGATTAAAATAATAATTACGCAAAATTTAAATGTACATAAACCACCTACGACAACAGACAAAAGTAACAACAATGCTTGAAATAGATACAAATATAATAATAAGAGAGAGCGAGAAAGAATAAACATAGAAAAAAAAAGCGAAACTGGGAATCCTCTTCATAGGGCGTGTTCCGTATCGCGCGCCCTTTTTGCTTTTTCTCATATCTTCATCTATGGTCTTACTTTTACACTATGACTCAATATGCTGACTCGAGTCATTGACGACAACAAATTGCTTCCACAGATAAAAAATAAAACGGAACATCACACAACCACCAATGTGATAATGTGTAGATGAAGTCGCTATGATGAAAAATTGCTAAAAAAAGTAGCTAAATCTTTTAGCTACAATTTTCTAGAAATTGTAGCTGACAAGGGTGCAAAAATAGCTAGAACTAGCTATAAAATAGCTAAGTTGGCATCAGTGGTAGGGAAACATGAGGGAAACTGAAAAGTGATTTTTTGTTAGCAGTGTTGCCACTGAAGCTTAACTAGCTCTCCACCAGATTCAATTACTAAAACCATAAACAAAAAATTGTTCTAGGCACGTAACCACAGCAATTTCCCCTAAACATAGTTTTTTTATGAAAACAAATAGTGTATTTAAGTTATTCGTTTTTACTTTCTTATCAAAAACAAACAAAACCGTAACAAAATATTAATAAATCAACACACCATTTGTATGAATAATATCAATGTATCATTTTCTGGGGAAACTCGACAGACAAGAATTACGTTTTCATTGCACAAAAAAAATGCTTACGTGCTATATGTAATTTACACTCAAGGGACAGTTGTAAGCCATATTTTAAATCCTTGAAGCTTCTAACACTACCGTCATTATACATCTTTGAGGTGGCAGTGTTTGTTAAGACAAACCCACAGCTCTTCAAAATAAGAGCCCCAGCTGATCCACGGTTAAGAAAAAGGGAATCGAACTATCTTTATGTTGATCGCAGTAAAACAGCACTCCTACGTAAAAGTATTTACCGAATGGCTCCAGTTATCTTCAATAAAATTCCACGTCAGATAAAGAATCTTAATAATAATATGTTTAAAAAGAAACTGAAACAATTCTTAATTCATAAATGCTACTACTCCACAACTGAGTTTATGGAAGACACAACTAACATTTAGATTATACCTACAACGACATTTATATCATTATTTTTATTTTGACATTGGAAATTATGTATTGTTAGTATGTAAGTGATTTATCTTATTTTAAATGTGTGCCTGTTGTTTCGACAGCACCAAAATTGTTATTATTTGTATGCTCTCGAGTAAAATGTAGCGAACTGACCATCATAGTATAACATCTTATTGTATTGAACCCTACATTTACGAATAAATTTGATTTGATTTGATTTGTAGGATCATCAACAATGTCGGGGTCGGCTCCCAGTCAAACCGGATTCAGCTGAATACCAGTATTTTACGTAGAGCGGCTATTTACCAGACCTCCACAATCCAAGACAAAACTATTCAGATTTTCTGACTTCTGAAAATTCGTAACGACTTCCAAAAATCTACAAATGACAGTCTCGACATGTAAAGATGGTCACCCATCCACAGACCGACCTTGGCAAGCGTTTCTTAACCTTGAAAATTGACCCGCGCAGCTGCGATAAAAATACAAAACGCTAGATATATCAACCTACATTTTTTTAAAAACAGAAGCTATTCTGTTCGTCATCTTCAGACGAATCATTTTTATTTGCACTATTATCGTCGGTTCCAGATTGATATGATTACCTATATTCTTTGCTACTGATTGGTTTTACAACGTTTATTGGAGTTTCATATTCGTTGCAGACTTTTCCTTCCAATCTCAAAGCACAGCATACCCTTAGTAATATAGCAGTTAAAAGATTTATTCTCAATCTTCATTTTTATAACATACTTACTATTCAAATCTAACATCAGCATTTGAATGAGGCAGTATTGTAAGAAAGTGTAAGTAGCTTAGTTGCTGAGTAATTACAATTTGTGTGATATGTGAATTTTACCAAACCGCTAGAAAAATCGACCAGACCCTAAAAAATATTTCGCCACTAAATTGGAGGTCGAAACCACTAGTTTTAGTGGAAAATCTACTAAGTTGGCAACACTGTTAGTGAACTTGACATTGACGAGTTCCTTTTTTTATAGTTTTCTGGTCCTGATTGCATGATTTTTTAGCCACGTCTTTGGTTAAAGTGATTTTTTTATTATTTAGTTTTATGGCCCGGGCGGGAAGTCACGACATAGTTACCGATCGCCTACCGACCGAATTTTGTCGCCACCCGTCAGATCATTGATTTTGATCGTGGATCGCGTTCAATATTGCTGGTTGCAAAGACCATGGAAGGGTTGTAGTGTTAGAACCACAAAAATAATAGGTAAGCGGATACAAAGTCGATGCACGGTTTACAAGATCGTTTCTATTTCACATCGTTTTTTCGCCGTCATAATCGTTTTAATAAGTTAATCATTCATGGGATTCGTTTTTAACCGCCTTCCCAAAAAGGAGGAGGTTCTCAATTCGACTGTATTTCTTTTTTTTGTTACCTCATATCTCCGTCATTTATGAACCGATTTGAAAAAATTCTTGTTTTATATGAAAGGATATACTTCTCGATTGGTCCCATTTAAATTTTATCAAAATCGGTTCAGCAGTTTGGTTTTTAAATCCAAATTGCTGGAAAAATATGAGGATAAATCATACGAAATTGCATATTTTTGCTTTCCTGTGACTTTTCAGTGGTGTTTTATTAATTTATCCATCAATATTCCTATGACCATACAACCCCACCAACGGTGTCATGTCACGGCAAAGAAAGCAAAGATTTTACGGCAATAAAACGTGTGAGCAAATTCCTACTATAAAACGTTCCCGAGACGACCAAACTGTTTGATTCAAACACGTAGATTTTGGTTTGACAAACCATTTTGATAATTCACACAGCTAGTATGAAATGTTTGTCAAACATTAACGGGTTTGGAGCTTGTTTGATGAAATAACATATTTCTGTTATGTTTGACGCGTCGTTTGATCGTCTTCCGACGCGTTTGAAGAAGCATGACTCAGTTTGCACCAAAGACTACAATAGGTTTGCACTGGACTTTGTTGTGTGCGGCGAAGATGACGGACAAACATTACTACGATGAAAATAAAAAAGCGTTAGCGATCACAATATAGCGAAGATACCTCATGCCAACAGGGTCCATAATGATCACATATTTTTTTAACTTACCACCAAAGTACACATTTTGGAATGCAAATAAAGTATTGAGTACAAAGAAGAATCGTGACGTTTATTTAAAACGAGGCTAACTAACCTTACTAATAGATAAATGTTACTATTCTGTACACGATTTTTTGAATGACAACAGTTTGTATATTTTATTTCAAACATTAGGTACCATGTTAATAATCAATTTAATAAATTTTAATTTAATCAATGTAATCAATTTTAATTTAATCAATGTAATCAATTTTAATTTAGTCAATAATCTATACATATAATAAAATCGTAGATTTGCAGTGTCTGTACATTGAATATTTTCGCATTAAAATAACTGAGAAATGTTGGGAAAAAGGTATAAAACGCAAAAATGACATTTTTGTCTGTTTGTCTGTTTGTCCCGATGTTTGAGTCAGCATCACGCAAAAACCACTGATTGGATTCGAAAGCTAAGTTCTTCAAAATATTAAGTGTTAACCCGAGTAACATTTAGCGTTTATTTCATCACAATCGACCCACAAAATCAAAAGATATTGAATTTTTAATTTTAGTTTGGAACTTCACTAAGCGCTAAGCGTTGCAGTGACCGACTCTTAGGCGCCATCTATTGAGAAAGATAAAATGCAGATAAGCATGAAAATAACATCAAAACAAATTGTTGAGTTATTTGTGAAATTTATAATAAGTACTTAGTAAAATAAAAGTGAACATTTTAGTACCATGACGTTACTTATTGTTACATATGGGCTCCTTAATTAACGTTTTCCTATGCCAATTTATATTTTGTCAGTTTACCAAATGGTCGATAGATGGCGTTGCACCGATGACGCGTTTTTCTGAATCACGGTGTTAAGATTTTCCGTCAGATTATGACTCTCACACGATTTTTAGCATCATTGTTGTTCGCTAGGATTTTAACGTTCGGTCTCCTATAAACTGATAGGGTCTCGAGTCCAAATTCGTAAACTACAAAAAGTACATACTTATTCATGACGTGTACTACGTTATCAAAGTTCATTCAATTTCGCTCATTCCTACATCAATCAACTATTTAAATTTTCTTTGGCGAATCCTTCAACTGTGCACGATTATTTAACATCATCATGTGCCTAGCCTTTTCCCGACTATATTGGGGTCGGCTCTTAGTCAAACCGAATCCAGCTGAATAACAGTATTTTACGTGGAGCGGCTGCCTACCAAACCTCCACAATCCATTAACTGTGTAACACGGTACTTCTTGGCAAGACTGGTGTCAGATTTTCTAGCTTTTGACAATCCGTAACGACTGCCAAAGATTTCCAAATAACAGCCGGAACCAACCTTTCAGAGGCAAGGAGGAGTCTCGGTATGTTAAGATGGTCACCCATCCACAGACCTTGACTTCGGCACGATTATTTAGCAAAACTTAAGAAATAAAACAAAACTTTGTTGTCATTTCCTATAACCACAAGTTTCGCGAGTTTTTGAATAAGTACTTAATTATGTGTTAAATTATATTTAAATCTTATAATGGTTCTAGGCAGATTTAACGTTTTTTTTAGTGATCGAAACAAAAAAATACGTTTAACGATTTACTGGGTCGATTCATTCAGTAGGTTCTAAAAATATCATCGCCTGCCAAGCCTTTCACCAACTATGCTGGGGTCGGTTTCCAGTCAAACTGGATTCAGCTGAATACCATTGTTTTAGGTACGTAAAGCGCTGCCTGAGTTGCGGATTATGTTCGAAAGAGTTACCGCGGCCCTGGAAAGCAAAGGGCACTAGGAGGCGCACGGATGGGTTTTAGTCAGTACGAGTCTGACACTCCCTTCCACTCCGCCCAGAGCGGGAGAAGTCATTTGATGATTTCCCATCAATAAAAAAAAGGTACCTAAAGCGACTGCCTGTTTGACCTTCACAACCTAATAACTGGGAAACACGGTAGGTAGGTACCTCTTGGCAAGACTGGTGTTAGATTTTGTAGCTTCTGGCAATCCGTAACGTCTGCCAAAGACCTACAAATGACAGCCGGACCAACGACTTAACATGTTATCCGAGGCACGAAGGAATCTAAGGTACGTAAAGCGACTGCCTGTTTGACCTTCAAAACCTAATAACTGGGAAACACGGTAGGTAGGTACCTCTTGGCAAGACTGGTGTTAGATTTTCTAGCTTCTGGCAATCCGTAACGTCTGCCAAAGACCTACAAATGACAGCCGGACCAACGACTTAACATCTTATCCGAGGCACGAAGAAATCTCGGTATGTTAAAATGGTCAGCCATCTACAGGCCGACTTCGGCAAGCATTGCTTAACCTTAATATCAACCCTTGCGGCTGTTATTATTAAGTCATGAGCAACCAGTCTCCTCATTCCTCGATACGTACAATTTTTTCCAACATCCATGCGAACGAAGTCGCGGGCACAGCTAGTAATAATAACAAGATCCTGAGTTTACTGGATTTTGCACTTCAATATGTTTCCCATCTACACTCCCAATGCATTATGGGAAATCCCAACGCTGCTCATATTCTTGTGCTTTCAATCAATTCTCGTATGTTCTAGGCATCTATTTAAAAATGTTTTTGTTAAATAGGGTTCATCAGCAGACACGTGACCGTCGTACAATTAAAAGTATTGAAAGTGGAAGCTATAATTTACACTTAGCGTCTTCATACTTTAGTAATAAAGAGGAAGACAAATATGAAGTAAAGAGCAAAGCTTGGGCTAATCAAATGAGACAACTAAGAGCTCATGACAGACCATGAGGTCTTTGCTTAAAAAATCATGATTGACGTTTCATTTGAGGGTTCCATGGGCACCCTCAAATGCCATGCCACATGCGAGCAATGTGCCGTGCCCACTGCCACTTCAGTTTGGCGATCCTTCGGACTATGTCGGTAACCTTGGTTCTCTTGCGGATATCATCATTTCTGATACGATCACTCAAGGAAACTCCGAACCTTCTGATGAGGCCCATTGTAAGTGACCACATTTCGAGTCACATTTTGTTAGTAAATATTGTGAGTAGACTTGGTAAAAACGCCGATTTTGTCAAAATACACCCTCCAAACGCAAGCGAAGCGTCAACGGAAAACAGAAAACATTTTAGAAGTTTAAGCTGTTGCAGTTTACGTTGATCTTTTGCCTACGGTTATTCAAATTTGAACCAATCAGATTGCGTGTTACACCGCAGTAGTCTATAGTTTATGGGCACTTTAAAGTGCCTTTAAAATGCTCGGGAGAAGGCACGGCTTCCTGTCTTTTTGTGCGACACAGGTCCTCACGGGGCATGGCTGCTTCGGAAGGTTCCTGTGTCGCATAGGCAGGGAGCCGGACGCTCGGTGTCACCATTGCGTCGACTGTCGGGAGGACACGGCGCGGCATACGCTGGCAGAGTGTGCCGCTTGGGAGGAGCCGCGCCGTGCCCTCGTCTCTGTGGTAGGCAGTGACCTCTCACTCCCGGTCGTAGTCCGTTCTTTGGTCGGTGGCGAGGAGTCCTGGGACGCGGTGGTCTCCTTCTGCGAAACAGTTATCGCGCAGAAGGAGGCTGCGGAAAGGGAGGGGGAGATTTCGAGTGCTCTCCCAGCCCGCAGCAGGCGCACTGGGCGTCGGAGGATAGGCTGCCCTATTTCGGCCCCCCTAACTGAGTCCAGGGGTGGCGGACTTGGGGATGTCCGTCGCCCCTGTTCATCCGGACCCGAGGTGGCGGCGCGTGGTGTTCCCGTGCGCCCCTCTGACGTCGAGGGGGCAGTCCAGAGAGTACCAGCTGGGCATTTTTCTGTTTCGATCACTAAAAAAACGTTAAAAGTGCCCAAAACCATTATAAGATTTAAATACAATTTAACACATAATTATTCAAAAACTCGCGAAACTTGTGGATAAAGGAATTGAAAACAAAGTTTTGTTTTGATTTTTTAAAATTTGCTAAATAATCGTGCCCAGGTCAAAGAGATTTAAAGATACAATAGAGCGGCTATCAGAAGAAATGTCATAGAAAAACTGTGATCCCATGCCTCAGTGACGCCATCTGACTTTGAATAGCAATCATACGAATTAAAATAAATTCAGCTATCACTCGGTAGATGGCCAGTCAGTTATAGGGATGTTAACAGTCATTTAGGTATAAGGTATCGACTATCGATGATAAAAGTTGTCAATTTTTCTTCACATTGGAAAATATTGAAACTAATGCCAAAAAAAAAAATGCAGCAGTTTCAGTGCGTATTATTTATTGGCAATTTTTTTTTTCATTTATATTACCTACTATTTCATTACAAGTTACTATCTTTTGCCCACGACTTCGTACGCGCAATCCCGTTGTTTACCCGTTCGCCCATCCGCATAATAGCCTTTCTCATGACTGGCTATTATATACAAAATAATTTTCCAAATCCGACTGGTAGTTCCAGAGATTCAGAACTTACTAGGGTTGCGTAGAGCCTGCCAGGGTTTGCGGAATTTGTTCGAAAGAGGGCATTTTATAAGGAGGACACGGATGGGGTTTAGTCAATAAGAGTCTGACACTCCTTTTCGCTCCACCCAGAGCGGAAGAAGTCATTTGATGATTTACCATCCATAAAAAAATCCAGAGATTAGCGCGTGCAACCAAACAAACAAACAAACGAGCGAGCATTACGGCAGTTAATGTAGTACATGTAAATTACACTTTAAATTAATCAAATCAGACCTTTCGTTTAACAGTAACGGCGGGTATAAAAATGCTCTAATTAAAGAAAATGTTGCGGTTTGAGGGAATTGGAGAGAATCTTAATGGTTCTTAAAGTTGAAACACGGCATTCACGATTTTGATAAGAATAACAAATGTTTGGAATTTTCGAAAACAAACCCCTTTTCTATGGAAATCATCAAATGACTCCTCCCGCTATGGGCGGAGCGGAAAGGAGTGTCAGACTCTTACTTACTAAAACCCAACCGTGCTCCTCCTAGTGCCGTTTGCTTTCCAGGGCCGCGATAACTCTTACGAACAAAATTGCAACCCTGGCAGGAAAATAAACCCCTAAAGGCGTGAAAAGGTGAGATGAAGTTTTTAGGGGAGGACATTATTGCTTGCTTCAATTTACGTGGAAATAAAAGTGGGATAGGTAATGGCAACAGATCTAACAATTTTTGCATAATCAACTCCAGACGGGGTGAACGGAGTAGAGGAGCTCGTGGCAAAATTATAACAGCTGCACGGACCGATCTTCAAGGATAAGCAACGCTTGCCGAGGTTGGTCTGTGGATAGGTGACCATCTTACCATACCGAGACTCCTCCGTGCCTCGGAAAGCACGTTAAGCCGTTGGTCCCGGGTGTCATTTGGAGATCTTTGGCAGTCGTTACGGATTGTCAGAAGCCAGAAAATCTGACACCAGTCTTGCCTAGAAATACCGTGTTACCCAGTTAAATGGGTTGTGGAGGTCTGGAAGACAGCCGCTCCACGTAAAATTCTGGTATTCAGCTGAATCCGGTTTGACTGGGAGCCGACCCCAATATAGTTGGGAAAAGGCTAGGCAGATGATGATGACGGGGTGAACGGGGTGAAAAGTTGCGCTGATTCTGAGACCACAGAATCAGCAGCAGAAATGGCTGGGTAATAATCTACTAAATCCGCGCGGACGAAGTGCTATTATTAAATTGTTAGGTTAATTTTTGCGATTTGTCGTAAACAAGTCGCCTGACAATCTGTATACAAGCGGTTGCGCCCACGCGCTCTGCCCTTACACGAGCGTGCGTTGCTATTCGTTTTCGAGTAGCCGCGCGCCCGATGAAGCTCCGCTCACATAGGAGCCTAGGAGCAACCAAATAACGGGCCCGTAGTTACGGGCCGAGGGGTGCCCCCGCGGGCAGGGAGCCACGCTCCGTGACCGCTCGCCACGTCCGCTTGCGGGGACGTAGCGACTGCCAACAAGGCTCTGCCCTTTTCTTTGCCAGATCTCGTTGAGTAAGGTTGTCTAAGTGGTGATCGGCGCTGTTTGCAATAAGTCGTAATTATTACTTGAATATTTTTGTGTGTATTATTACGTGTGTTCTTCTTTTGTATTATTGCGTGTGTTATTATTTCGTTTGGAAGTGATGATTATTTGTTAATTCGTTTTCAAAGTAATTAAATTGATGTAAATGATTTTCAGCTGTAAAGCTAGTGTTTTTTTTTAAATAGAATCCTCCTTCTGGTTCTAAAAATATTCTTTTTAAATTTTATCGATAAACAACATTAAGTACCTACATCTCTTACAAATCAAGGTTAAGCTATTCGTCAAAAGAGGGCTTATTTTACAAAATTAGCAAATGTTCTAGAACTTACTATGAAAATTATTGAATTTTAATTAATTACCGAGTAAATACAAAAAATACCAACGAAAATAAACCAAAATTAGGTCCAGTCGTTTTACCCTATCTGGATTTGCAATATCGTAATGCGCAACTCGGCATGTTTTCTCAGTAAATTATTTTTTTTTGGTGGATTGAGTGGACATAAATACGAGGTGTCATGCAGGGGTGTCACACTAGACTGAGCGACTTTTAACCACTAGGACAAAAGTATCGGATTACGATTTTGTTCGCTATGTCCTGTCTATTGCTAGTATAAATTTAATGTCTTTGGCCCAGGTCAAGGTCTGTGGATGGGTGACTTAACATACCGAGACTCCTGTGTGCCTAGGAAAGCACGTTAAGACGTTGATCCCGGCTGTTATTTGAAAATCTTTGGCAGTCGTTACGGATTTTCAGAAGCTAGAAAATCTGACACCAGTCTTGCCAAGAAGTACCGTGTTACCCACATGGGCGTAGCCAGCCTTGGGCTCAGTCAAAGTCAAAGTCAAAGTCAAAACGTTTATTTCAATTAGGCCATTAAACGGCACCTTTGATCGTCATCATTTACATTAAAAATAAGGGTGCTAATTAAACAGACATCTTTTTAATAGCATTACTTGCCTCTAAAAATCTACATTGCCTTCTAAATTACTAAGTCAGCCACAATTAACGAACGTCTGAATGATACTATCTTAGCCACTAGTTATCTTCTATGCAAGCTACTCTAAATACAACTCAGCATGGTGGTTATTTTTCAGCATCTAAATTTGTAACATGCATTCAAGCAGTAAACTTCTAAAATACTATTAAATGATAAAATAATACTATGAAATGCTTCTATTTCATTAGTATCATAAAAAAAAATAACCACGAAGGGGATGGCGGGGTCTGTTCGCTCGCTTCGCTCGCTCACTTGACCCCGCCATCCCCTTCTAACCTAACCTGTCCGAGTCGGGGTGCCCCAAATCCCGAACTCGCTGTAAAATGGTGATGAGATATAAATTCCGTGGCTGAGTTAGTAATTAGGTGGCAATGTATAAATAAAAAGGACAAGTTAATATGATTGTTGATCTTTACTTGACGTTTTCCTTAGAATATTTAGTTGGCGTTGTAAAAAAGACGAATTCGTTTATTAGAGGCTATCACATTTTCCCGTTGCTTAGTTATAAAATGAGAAGTTTGATCACGTGGCTAATAAAATAAAAGTGTGGCTAGACTTATTATTTCTCTAAAAATAATATAAAGTGACTCTACTGTCCGTTCGTAAGGGTAGATTCTTATGGAGAAGAACGGACAAGAAACTCCATAGTTACTCTTTTCAAATCAATGATTTACAATATTTTGAGTACAAAAATTAATTTCTCACACCACCTGATTTGACCTGATCGAAAACGTCAAATTATATGTCATGCCAACCTAACCTAAAGTGAGTCTTTTTTGGCCGGTGGCACAGCCGGGCAATAATATTGTACTGGATTTCATTATAACCCGCTGGTCAATAATGTGATTTAAATTTGGAACCTCATCTGTCTGCTCAATTGGCGGTATATTAGGTAAAGAAAGAAAGAAAGAAAGAAAGAAAATTAGTTTATTTGGCACACACAGATACACACAATGTTGGTACAAACAAAAAATAAACTTGAATTTTAAAAACGAAGTAACATTGTGTGCCCCGCGGCTGCGCCAAATAGGTCCAGTTCAGCAAAATGCCAGACAACTAGGCGCTGCCTGACGCTGGTTTTCAACTGAACCTTACGTTGATGTGTGCGGATGTAAACCAGCAAGGTGTTAAATATATATTATATATTGTTAATGTGTAGTGTGATAATTTGGTGTGTAGTGACAGATAATGTTTAGATAATATATAATAGAACATTATAATGAAACGTTCAAGTGTATCAAGTCTAGTTTCCGTTGCCCGTCCATTAAAAACTTACAACGCCTTCTGTCTCTGTCTCTCTTTTTCTGTTCCAGAAAGAGGAAAGATATTCTCGATACTCTTACTACTTAGGGATGATATTCTCGAATTTCTACAAAATCATAAGGATTGACCAGGGTCCAGGATTGAAGACAATATTATAAGAATAATTGGTTATTACGGATTATTGTATAAAAGGATAAGAATAACACTTAAAACCCATTTATAGTCGATTTATTAATTTAAAAACTATTTTCTCGAGCATCTCCTATCACGTTCTAAATTCAAATTGCATACAGCCAAGCGTCCGAACCCATTCTACCAGCTGTTACAAAGCTCTGTATAAAGCTGTGTGTACACATTAATTGTATTAGGTTGATAACAATAGCCTGCACATAAATATATTTACTTACCAACAGAAAAAAAAAAAAAAACGAAAATCGAGTTGGTCGTGGCCGCTATGTGGTAGGTATACCGAGTGGAACGCAAAAAAGGCGCGGATATTGCAAATCTGTATGGTATTAAACTAACCTTTTTTAAGTAGGTATACAGTATAGTTCTAAATACAATATCTCTACATAGTGTTTGTAAATTTAAAATACTTTTCACACCACCTGATCGAAAACGTCAAATTATATGTCATGCCAACCTAACCTAAAGTGAGTCATTTTTGGCCGGTGGCACAGCCGGGCAATAATATTGTACTGGATTTCATTATAACCCGCTGGTCAATAATGTGATTTAAATTTGGAACCTCATCTGTCTGCTCAATTGGCAGTATATTAGGTACTTACAACGACTTCTGTCTCTGTCTCTTTCTTTCTGTTCCAGAAAGAGGAAAGATATTCTCGATACTCTTACTACTTTGGGATGATATTCTCGAATTTCTACAGAATCATAAGGATTGACCAGGATTGAAGACAATATTATAACAATAATTGGTTATGTACGGATTATTTTATAAAAGGATAAGAATAACACTTAAAACCCATTTATAGTCGATTTATTAATTTAAAACTATTTTCTCGAGCATCTCCTATGACGTTCTAAATTCAAATTGGATACAGCCAAGCGTCCGAACTTATGCTACCAGCTGATATAAAGCTCTGTATAAAGCTTTGTGTACACATAAATTGTATTAGGTTGCTAACAATAGGCCTGCACATATTTACTTACCCACAGAGAAGTAAAAAAAAAACGAAAATCGAGTTGGTCGTGGCCGCTATGTGGTAGGTATACCGAGTGGAACGCAAAAAAGGCGCGGATATTGTAAATCCGTATGGTATTAAACTAACTTTTTTTAAGTAGGTATACATAAAGTATAGTTCTAAATACATATCTCTACTTAGTGTTTGTAAATTTAAAATACTTTGTTTTTCGTATTAAGGCTTCTTATTTTCTCACAGGAGGTGTGAAAAGTAGAGTATCCTCCTCGGGGATAAAGGTGTCTTTGCCTTGGGCTAGCTTGAATCCCTCGCTGCATTCAGGATTCTTGTATTAACTCCCTCGCTTCGCTCGTGAGTTAAACTCTAAACTCCCTCGCTACGCTCGGGAGTTAACTCCCGAATCCTTCATTGCGTTCGAGATTCAATATGACGCCCGTGACACAAGACACTGCTTTATCCCCTGGGTGCATAATCTACTATTGTTTTTCGTATTATGGCTTCTTATTTTCTCACAGGAGGTGTGAAAAGTAGAGTATCCTCCTCGGGGATAACGGTGTCTTTGCCTTGGGCTAGCTTGAATCCCTCGCTGCATTCAGGATTCTTGTATTAACTCCCTCGCTTCGCTCGTGAGTTAAACTCTAAACTCCCTCGCTACGCTCGGGAGTTAACTTCCGAATCCTTCATTGCGTTCGAGATTCAATATGACGCCCGTGACACAAGACACTGCTTTATCCCCTGGGTGCATAATGTACTATTAATATATGTCTATCCTCAGGGTGCGGCAGCAGTCAACCTATCCCCCCCACCCCCGGTAATTTTTTTGTAACTTGAGCCGTTTGGGCTCTGCGCCTATGCCAATTTGTTAATCTGTAAATTTAGAGGTTTATATTTTCAGGTACAGAAAATAAACAATTACACACAGGATAGATATTATAATTTTATTTATGAATAGTCGGTGTTTATAAATTTAAGTTTTAACTAACTTTATAAGTAATATTACTTCAAGAGAAGCCGGCGTGGGTTCTGGCAGAACCTATTTAGCACTTCTACAAATTAATTTTTTGATTCGGCGATCCTCGTTCTGTGCACACTTAGCATACACAGGCCGCTTAGACGATTTTCGCTCATGGTTGAGCGAAGCCACGTTTTGACCCGCCGTAATGTGCTAAATGATCGCTCTATTGTACAGGTCGTACATGGCTGGGCAAGAAAAATAGCGAGAGCAGTTTTTACGCTGGGATAAAATTGCATTTCCGAAATCTTAATCAGATCCGCCACTTCCATCTCCTGCAATGCATTAATTTCCGTATTTTTTTCTTCCCACAAATTATACCACATTTCAGCCTCGCTTGGGAAAGTATCATTTAATTTGTAAAACTTGCAGAAAGCTTCTGTTTTTTTCAAATATCGTCGCAGGTCATTTGCAACATATGACATGGGTGCAATGTTATCAAAGAATATACGTAAGTTACTCTCCGCGAAACGATCTTCTAATGACATAATCAGCGAGTCTAGGTAGGGAATAATCAGTGATCGTTTCCAAAACTGGGCAGGACTTTCTGCTGGAGGATTTGGACGGTGTGTCTCTTTGCGATACGCGGCATTGACAAATCAATCTCTAGAGCATCAACGATCTCTTGAGCTTCAGCTATGAAATTGCCGCTGTGTTCGTCGACATTTTCTCTGTTTTTTTAAAGTGTCAACGATTCTTTTAATATGATTCGCACACTGGAGCAAGTCAATGCTTTTGGATTGTAAGACATTTACAATTGGTTGAAGCAGTGCAGAATATTTGCGCGGGACGCGGGCGGGGATAAGTGACCGCGCGCGCGGCGGCGCGGTGACGGACGGCTCGGCTCGCTACGCCACAGAGTACCTATACTATTTATCTACGGTAATACCGCTCGCTTTCAAAAGACCGCGACCGCTGCGATGCGCGCGTTCGGTAAATCGTGCGCGCTTTTTGTTTTGATCGCACTTTTTTTCATGTCGACTAATTGTTTAATTAGGCACCTTATAGGTCAGAGCCAGGGTGGGGCAAGCGCCCCAGCTTGCCCCAGTGTGGCTACGCAGTTAATGGGTTGTGGAGGTTTGATAGGCAGCCGCTCTACGTAAATACTGTTATTCAGGTGAATTCGGTTTGATTACGAGCCGAACCCTATATAGTTGGGAAAAGGCTAGGTAGATGATGATGCTAAATAATCGTGCACAGTTGAAGGATTCAGTCACATTATGCCACAAAAATTAAATAGTTGATTGATGCAGGAATGAGCGAAATTGAATGAACTTGGATAACGTACACGTCTTATATGAATAGGTACTTTTTTAAATTTACGTATTTGGACTCGAGACCCTATCAGAGACTTGTAAGTTTTATGAGACCGAACGTGAAGTCCCTAGCGAACAACAACGTTGCTAAAAATCGTGTGAGAGTTAGACCTAAAGACTCCCAGGTTGTAGCTATCAGGAAACACAGACTCTGGCAGGGAATTCTACTCCTTAGCTTTACGCACAATGAATGTATTCCCAAAACGCTTTGTGCGTGTGGGAGATTTATTTTTTATTTGGGAATTTTCACATGTCAGGGCTGGAGCGGTTAACCTCACACCAAACAACAAATTCTCGATACTGCCCAAAGACCTACCATAATATTAAGACAGTGCTACAGGTAGAAGAAGCTTATACAGGCAGCTGAATATCTGAAGATTTTCTAATGTAGGAATTTTATTATTAGTTGTATGTATATATTACAACACTGATTACGGTGGCGATGGCGTAACGGCGTAACCTGCATCAAACGGTTTCATCAAACACGCAAGGTTTGAATCAAACCCTTTGACCGTCTCGGGGTGCTTCAGTCTTGATTTCGATTCGTTCGTTTGGTTGGTAGTAGCTTGGTTGTACTAACGACTTGATGGCTGAATGAAACTAAATGCTCCTATGACATTGACAGTTGTTTGAGTTTGATAGACAAAAGACACCAGTCGAAGTTTGGTATTGATTCTACAGTAGTTAAATCAAAAAACCTTTAGTGCAATGTTCATAATACTTTAAAGTTCAATTGCATAGCTAAAAACGCTGTGTTCTTAATTATTTAGATTAACATATGATTGAAGATATAAATGGTAATAGAATCTGTGGAGGTGGCGCAGTGTGGGGAGTAACGCGTCGTACGAGCAGCCAAAGGGCGTGCTAGAAGTGGACTCGGCTAAAGAATGTGGTTCTAGAGGGACGCGCGAGGTAGCTGAGCGGCGGCGCGATGGCGGCCGACACAGCGGTGACAGCCAGCCCTGAGGAGACGCTGGAGTCGCTTCTGCGCGAGGCTGAGGCGCTCAAGCAGAAGCTGGAGGAGGAGCGCCAGAAGCTCAACGACGTGACACGTGAGTCCCACGGTACATTACTCGTGAAATACACGCTAGCACATTATGTCCTGGGTATAGCTATCTAATGTCTTGTATGATAATCTATTAATTAAATTATATATAGAAGTTGCTAAACGCTTAGTTGACACTTCGGGTGACCCAAGGGCTCGCTTTTACCTTGGACAAAAGATAAGCAATGCCATACAATGTGGGAATGCTGCCAGTCTTTTGGGCACACTTCCAGTCAGAATTTTTTGATGCCATATTTTAGGGTTAACTTAGTTAGGATGTTTGATTTTTATTTTTAGTGTATATATAGTTAGTTTAGTATTTATTAAAACAACTGTTAAATTATAGCCTCTTTATTTTAACTTCAAACAATACGGAAGTTTTTATTTACAATGAATTGTTTTAACAATCAATGTCATATTTTCCAATTGTCTAAAAGTACAACCACCAAGTTGATTAAATTGTAGTGTTTGTATGTAAAGGCAATAACCATAGTTAGGGTCATGGTGACGCTGGCCTGGGGTGTGATGTGGAGTGGTGGCAGTTAGAATAACCTTTTCATAAGATAGTTGGACGTTTTGATAAAAGGAAAACAAACTGTCTTTATATGATTTGAATATTTGACACTCTTACTGTCTCTTCAATAAATTTTAATTTTTGATTGTATTGCATTGCAAACAAAACTATAGTGTTTTAACTCTATATTTCATCTTGGTTTAAGCAAGTTATTTGGGAACTAGAGTGTAGGTTTCCTTACAGTGGCCCAGGCTCACTGTGTGTGTGTTGCAGTGAAAACCGTGGGGGAGAAGCTGGAGACCCTGCAGTTGCCCGCGCTGAAGATGCGGCGCATGCTCAAGGGAGCTCAGTCAAAGGTGCTCTGCACTGACTGGTCACCAGACAAACGTCACATTGTTTCCTCCTCTCAAGTAAATACATTTTACTTCTACTCATTAAACTTAGCTAATGTAAACCTCATTGTCACAGTTCTTAGGGTTTCATACCCAAAGGGTAAACACGGGACCCTGTTACTAAAACTTTGCTGTCTGTCTGTCACCAGGCTGTATCTCATGAACTGTGGTAGCTAGACAGTTGAAATTTTCAGAGATGATGTATTTCTGTTGCCGCTATAAAAACAGAATAAAATAAATTTGTATGTGGGGCTCCCTTACAACAAACGTGATTTTTTTGCCGTTTTTTATAGATAATGGCACGGAACCCTCTGTGCGCGAGTCCGACTCGCACTTGGCCGGCTTTTTAATTAATTCTAGCTCGTTGGTTAGTTGGGCACTAAATACAGATATTTAAAATCCATAAGTAATTGAGTTTTTATGGTCGTAAAAATCAGAATAAAGATCTTTTGTATTTACTCCACTCTTCCCTGTTATGGAAGCAATCACATATCTTGGACAAAATTGACTACATTTTTTGATGGACATCAATCTTGGACACCATGGTCTATCCTGCAGTAGAAGCGCGGGTCGGATAGCACGGCACGCCAGCATTGATGAGATCATCCATCGAGCTCTTGTCACTTGTCGGGTGCCAGTTGTATTAGAATCGATTGGCCTGGCACGAGACGATGGCAAGAGGCCAGATGGGAGGGGGGGAAAATTTCAAAAATGGCATTTTTGCGTTTTATACCTTTTTTCCTAAAATTTCTCAGTTTTTTTTATGCGAAAATATTCAATGTACAGACACGGCAAATTACGATTTTATTATATACTAGCACTTCGCCCGCGACTTCGTCCGCGTGGGGATAGTAGGTACTCCACAAACTGCGACGCCCCTATACATATCCCCTTATAAAGGTTAGTTTTGGAAAATTAAGCACAACGATTCTCATTATTGGTTCAGCGCAACTGTTCACCCCCCCGTTCAGCCCGTCAGGGGTTGATTATGCAAAAATTTTTAGGTACATGATCTGTTTCAATTATCCCACTTTTAGTTTGTTCATAGAATTCCGACGTAAATTGAAGCAAGCCATAATTCCCCCCCCTAAAAACTAATTCACCCTTATTATGTATGTACCTAGTTGATTTTCGAAAAATCCAAACATTTGTTATTCTTATTGTTTTATCGAAAACATTTAAATGCCGTGGTGTTTCAACTTCATCGGACCAAGCATTGATACGATTCTCCCAGTTCGCTCAAGCCGCGACATTTTTCTTACTCCGAGCATGTTTATTACCGTCGTAACTTTTGAACGAAAGGTCCGATTTGAATGATTTAAAGTGTAATTTACACGGACATAATCAACCTTAATTATCAAACCATTTAAATGGATAAGGATTAATATCATGGTACTATAATCACCATTTTTTATTTCACCATGGGATTTGCTTGACTAATATTAACAAAAAGCGGTCATGGTGACTTATCCATAATAGTTAGACATATGGTATCGCGGACTTTTTTGTAGATATTGTTGACCTCTATAAAACTGTAGTACATCACTTTGCTCTATTGTCAATAGATTCCGCAGCGTACGCGATATAAGGATTTTTTCTCACACCTTGGGTCACATTATCGAAGTTTTCATACGGATCCCTAACTTTTTTGAAAATATTCTATAGCCTATGTCCATCGCCGATAATGTAGGATTCTACTGGTGAAAGAATTTTTCAAATCGGTCCAGTAGTTTCGGAGCCTATTCATTTCAAACAAACAAACAAACAAACAAACAAACAAATCTTTCCTCTTTATAATATTAGTTATATATAAAATAAGTAAGGTCTTATATAAAATAATTAAGGTCTGGGGGACTCCCAATATATATATATATTGGGAGTCCCCCAGACCTTACTTATTTTGCTCACTAACAAAATATGTGGGATAGATTAGTGTTAGTATGTACTTTTAACATAATGCATACCTGCTAAAGTCAGATGCAATGACGGCTGTCATTGCATCTGTGCGAGCGTGACGCATGATATTTACGTGGGAGTGAAAGAGACAGGTAATAAGAGGTCATTGTACGAAATTCTTCCTGCTCCGCGACCGGAGCATGGGCCGATATTTCAGTAGTCATGGAGGTAACTTTGCATCCTCCCATTTCCTGCAGACTTTAGCTTTCGTTATTTGCACCTAGTAAATAAAACATGCTCAAATTTCAGCCTCGTGAATAAAATATCATTCGAGGTGGCGACCAACTCTTAGACTATTACAATGACTAGTCACTAATCATCAGCCATTAAAATATTATTTAATTAAGTACTATTTTTTTATAATATTCTGTAAAACATAAGTACCTACATAAAAATCAGCACCCAAACTTAAAAAGCGATGTAATGGCTTTAGCACCTGATACCTGGAAATCGGCTGTCGGCCCAAGCTAGCTAGCAGGTATGCGTATATTAATAAAAGTACATAGTAACTCTACTCTATCCCACTACTTTGTCTCACCTGCCTTACACCTACCCTACACCTACCTTACACCTACCCTACACCTACCCTACACCTACCCTACACCTACCCTACACCAACCCTACACCTACCCTACACCTACCCTACACCTACCCTACACCTACCATTCACCTACCCTACCTACATAATTATACCAGCCCAAAAATACTATGACATGTTTCTGGTCTCCTAGTACTTGATGTTTCTGGTCTCCTGGTACTTGTGAATCTGAAGTACTAAGGCAGCAGCGGCTCTGAGTTTCCACTTCCTCCTCAGTCTTCATTAATCCACGTCACTTACCGGGATAAAAAGTAGCCTATTTTTTATTCCAGGTTATGAACTACATGTGTGCCAAATTTCATCCGAATCCCTTCAGCCGTTTTTGCCTGATTGTTACACAAACATACAAACATTCACCTTTATAATATTAGTAGGATACTTATTACTGTTGGAAGTAACAAAAACTGTGATGATTAATTTACTTAAATCTGATTGAGAATGTGTTTGCAATGAATCTTTGTAAATGTGCCTTTTCATGGGCAATTTTTTGAGCAATAATTGCTCAATATGGAGCAATCTTCAGCAACTTCAAATGCAACAAGTTTTTCGGTAATATTGTTTTTAATTGCTCCATATTATTATATTCCATATGACTGTGTTTTTTTTTTGTTTTTTCAACTATTTTACTTGTGTATGAGAGTAGGTACATATTGCCTAGTTTCTATGTCAACGTCACAGTATCTTTAGTACCTTTGGATAAAAATAAAAAGGTTTTTTTTTTGTATTTATATACAAAAGAAAAAGACAAAAAAAAATTCAAGTGGCGTGCGTGGATACCAATGAAATCAATAAGATTTTGATGAAAACCAAAACCTTTGGATTATTGAAACATCGGTATTCCTAACTTAAATGATTGTTATGCTGTATTGTTAATTATTATACCAATCGAAAGTGTCGCTAATAAGGATCAAATTCTGGTAAGTAATAATAACAACACATGTCAAACTAAAGGATAGGGCAAATTGTTCACTAAATAAGTACTTATTTTATTTTGCGCACATATTTCGCAACACTCGTTTTTGACTGACTTATTTAAAAAAAAACCAACATGACTGACACATTTTTCCGATGCTCCATGGCCGGTTGTAACGAGCGCCGTGTTTGCAGGACGGCAAGGTGCTGGTGTGGGACGCGTTCACGGCCACCAAGGAGCTCACCATCGCCATGCCGAGCACGTGGGTCATGGCGTGCGCCTACGCGCCCTCCGGCAGCCTGGTCGCCGCCGGGTACGTACTGCTCATGTTACTGATGTTCTCGTAGTGACGTTCAGTTGCCCTTATCATAGCTGCTTCTATGCTGTCTCAAGTGATTCAGTTTCATCCTCCCAGAGTTGATCGATACTATTATAGAATATGAAAAAAGTTTATTTAAAGCTTTTTAAAATACTTCCCTCCAAGCCTCCGACTCCAATGCACTTATGCATTCGGGTGATCCAGCTTTCAAAACATTTAAAAAATTTATCTTGCGGGAGTTTGAAAAATAACCACCGAAATTCTTCGACGGCTTTGTCTGCCTGCAGTGTTAAATGGTCAAATTTTCTGGCTTCTGACAATCCGTAACGACTGCCAAAGATCTACAAATGACAGCCGGGACCAACATCTTAAAGTGCTTTCCAAGGCACGGAGGAGTCTCGGTATGATAGATGGTCACCTATCCACAGACCGACCTTGGCAAGCATTGCCTAACCTTGAAGCTCCTCTGACACGACACGTAGACACACAGTAAATTACGTAATTGTCCAAGCTTTCATATAAATGAGAATAAGATTCTATGCGAGACTCGAGATCTGATTGAGTATCATGTAGGTACATGTCAGTGATGCTGGGGCCACACTAACGGGAAATGCCATTAATTATCGCGATGATGGACGTTTAACGTAGGTGTAGCCACGTCTTAACGCGTTAATTTGATTACGGCATTCACATTGCCGTTTGACGTTGGGTGATAGCTCAAGTGGCGGTACATCAAAGAGACGACGCGTGAATGCGTCAGTGTCAGTATGCACCGAGAGCGCTACGGGATCGCACGCGTTTGTTTTCTACGTACTATGGCTATGGAGTAACGAGAAAGTGATTGCGTCTCTCGAGATTCTGCAAACAGAGTATCAGAACCATGTTTGTGGGATTATTTTTCTATGTGCTCTTTTTTTCTTCGTTCGGTAATGATAAAATATATTCGTAAAATAAAAAAATACACTCATCAAATACAAAGTAGCACCGTCAACGTCCATCTTGCTTAAAATTCTTGCGCCAATGTTCCTTGGAACATTAACGCCAATTTTATCGCCAAGAATGATTCACGTCGACCGCTCAAGTGTAGCTCACTTCATCGCGTTAATAATTAACGCAATATTTATCGCGATGATAGGCATTTACGTTTCCCGTTAGTGTGGCCCCAGCATGAGAGCGCGATGGCGAGGCGAAATCTACTTTTGTAGGTACCCAAACCCGTGTTGCGCGACCTGGCCACCATCGTCGTCCCCCGGCTAACTTTTTTCAGACACAGGCGCCACTTTTCCTCTAACATGCTCATTTCTTGGCCTATCCGTTCGCTCAATACCACACATCTCTCTTGTGAACTGACCCTCGCCTCATTCTAAATAGATTTTAGTAATTTCCGATTTTTGTCAGGACTCTTATTTTGAAATTGGTTTTTTGTCGGAGTCGCTAGGTGTTTTTATGTGGTACACAGCTCAAAATGTGTGACTCTCGCAGGGGCCTAGATAACAAGGTGACGGTGTTCCCGCTGTCGGGCGGCGACGAGGAGCCGGCGGCGCGCAAGCGCACCGTGGCCACGCACACGTCGTACATGTCGTGCTGCCTGTTCCCCAACACCGACCGGCAGATCCTCACGGGCAGCGGCGACGGCACGTGCGCGCTGTGGGACGTGGAGTCGGGGCAGCTGCTGCAGAGCTTCCAGGCGCACGCCGCCGACGTGATGGCGCTGGACCTGGCGCCGTCCGACATGGGCGACACGTTCGTGTCGGGCGGCTGCGACCGCGCCGTGCTGGTGTGGGACATGCGCACGGGGCAGGCCGTGCAGGCTTTCGACACGCACGACTCGGACGTCAACAGCGTGCGCTACCACCCCTCCGGCGACTCGCTCGTCACCGGCTCCGACGACTCCGTCTGCCGCCTCTTCGACCTGCGCGCCGACCGCGAGGTATTCACCACATAAATATATTCACCGATCACCAGGGTCTCTTCTCACACCCCTGGTAAAGCCGGCTCGTAAAATTGTTTTTAACTAGGTCAGTAAAGGTAATACTGGAAGTAGATACTGAATCCGATACGCATTTGGAAGGCGAAGCCATTATAAACCCGAGATACTGCAATAACAAATACATGAAAATAATATTTGTATCAAAATAACTGATGAAAATGAGACTGCGTGGCATACCATTTTGGAATCCAAACTAAACACGCCATCTTTTAAAGTTACTGGAAAAAATTGTGTAGTACATTTTATACACTACACGCGGTTAAAGTTGGGTGATGCAATAATTTTAAATTAAATGTTTCGCAAAAATCTAACATTAAAACTGAGGTAGTTATGTTTTAACTTTTAACTGTAATTTACAGAAGGGTTATTCATGGTTACGTGATAGAAACTGACGAAAAGTTAATATTTGTAGTCACAGGACTTGAAAGATCATCACAGGGTGTCTCTTTTTGAGATTTATGTTTGAATCCATAAAATTTGAAAAGTAGGTATGTACCTACTTTTCAAATTTTTGACCAAGACTTTTTAAAATATTTTTCTAATAACTGTCACAACTTGGCCTATTGACCGTTTTCGACTTGACGTTGATTTCTCGGTCACGTTGTATAATGATGTATTCACAAAACTGTAAAGCCAGAAATAGGTTGTAATTTGTTGTCTTACCGAACCGTAGAGGCAAGTTTTTGAGTAAGTGCATTGAAAATTGTTTCAGTGATAGAAAGCTACGCTTATCCGTGACTCGCTTACCGTGTGAACTATGGTTTAGGAAGGCTACGTGGCTAAGTGCTACTCGTATGCGACAGGTGGCGCGCTACTGCCGCGAGAGCATTATCTTCGGCGTGAACTCGGTGGAGTGGTCGCTGAGCGGGCGCCTGGTGTTCGCGGGCTACAGCGACTACACCGCGTGCGCGTGGGACGCCCTGCGCGCCTCGCGCGTGTGCGTCATGTGCGGCCACGAGCACCGCGTCACGCGCGTGCAGCTGTCGCCAGACGGCACGGCGCTGTCCACCGCCTCGTGGGACGCCACGATACGGGTGAGCCGCACACGCCACTACACCACTGCACTCCACACTACCGCACACTCACTCCACACATGCCACTACACCACACACTGCACCCCACACTACCGCACACTCACTCCACACATGCCACTACACCACACACTGCACCCCACACTACCGCACACTCACTCCACACATGCCACTATACCACACAATGCACCCCACACTACCGCACACTCACTCCATGCGTGCCACTACTCCACACACTGCACCCAATACTAACGCACACTCACTCCATTCGTGCCACTACTCAACACACTGCACCCCACACTAACGCACACTCACTCCATGCGTGCCACTACTCCACACACTGCACCCCACACTACCGCACACTCACACACTGCACCCCACTACTCCACACACTGCACCCCACACTAACGCACACTCACTCCATACGTGCCACTACTCCACACACTGCACCCCACACTAACGCACACTCACTCCATGCGTGCCACTACTCCACACACTGCACCCCACACTACCGCACACTCACACACTGCACCCCACTACTCCACACACTGCACCCCACACTAACGCACACTCACTCCATACGTGCCACTACTCCACACACTGCACCCCACACTAACGCACACTCACTCCATGCGTGCCACTACTCCACACACTGCACCCCACACTAACGCACACTCACTCCATGCGTGCCACTACTCCACACACTGCACCCCACACTAACGCACACTCACTCCATGCGTGCCACTACTCCACACACTGCACCCCACACTAACGCACACTCACTCCATGCGTGCCACTACTCCACACACTGCACCCCACACTAACGCACACTCACTCCATGCGTGCCACTACTCCACACACTGCACCCCACACTAACGCACACTCACTCCATGCGTGCCACTACTCCACACACTGCACCCCACACTACCGCACACTCACTCCATGCGTGCCACTACTCCACACACTGCACCCCACACTAACGCACACTCACTCCATGCGTGCCACTACTCCACACACTGCACCCCACACTAACGCACACTCACTCCATGCGTGCCACTACTCCACACACTGCACCCCACACTAACGCACACTCACTCCATGCGTGCCACTACTCCACACACTGCACCCCACACTAACGCACACTCACTCCATGCGTGCCACTACTCCACACACTGCACCCCACACTAACGCACACTCACTCCATGCGTGCCACTACTCCACACACTGCACCCCACACTAACGCACACTCACTCCATGCGTGCCACTACTCCACACACTGCACCCCACACTACCGCACACTCACTCCATGCGTGCCACTACTCCACACACTGCACCCCACACTAACGCACACTCACTCCATGCGTGCCACTACTCCACACACTGCACCCCACACTAACGCACACTCACTCCATGCGTGCCACTACTCCACACACTGCACCCCACACTAACGCACACTCACTCCATGCGTGCCACTACTCCACACACTGCACCCCACACTACCGCACACTCACTCCATACGTGCCACTACTCCACATCACACACTGCACCCCATACTACCGCACACTCACTCCATACGTGCCACTACTCCACACACCGCAACACATACTACGGCACACTCACTCCAAACGTGCCACTACTCCACACACTGCACCCCATACTACCGCACACTCACTCCATACGTGCCACTACTCCACACACCGCAACACATACTACGGCACACTCACTCCATACGTGCCACTACTCCACACACTGCACCCCATACTACCGCACACTCACTCCATACGTGCCACTACTCCACACTGCACCCCATACTACCGCACACTCACTCCATACGTGCCACTACTCCACACACTGCACCCCATACTACCGCACACTCACTCCATACGTGCCACTACTCCACACACCGCAACACATACTACGGCACACTCACTCCATACGTGCCACTACTCCACACACTGCACCCCATACTACCGCACACTCACTCCATACGTGCCACTACTCCACACACCGCAACACATACTACGGCACACTCACTCCATACGTGCCACTACTCCACACACTGCACCCCATACTACCGCACACTCACTCCATACGTGCCACTACTCCACACACTGCACCCCATACTACCGCACACTCACTCCATACGTGCCACTACTCCACACACCGCAACACATACTACGGCACACTCACTCCATACGTGCCACTACTCCACACACTGCACCCCATACTACCGCACACTCACTCCATACGTGCCACTACTCCACACACTGCACCCCATACTACCGCACACTCACTCCATACGTGCCACTACTCCACACACTGCACCCCATACTACCGCACACTCACTCCATACGTGCCACTACTCCACACACTGCACCCCATACTACCGCACACTCACTCCATACGTGCCACTACTCCACACACCGCAACACATACTACGGCACACTCACCGCTGCATCTGTTACAGATCTGGGCGTAAACTGCTGCTGGGTGCGCCGCCGGAATCGCTGGATACTACGTGCATTTCTTTCATTTCAAGTTTAGTACGATTCCGAATACCTTGTGCGTAGTTTTAGTCGAGTATACCTTTACTAGCACTAGTCGATGATAGTATGATAATAATAAAATATATATTATTTATAAAGATCTAAGTAATGTATGTAAATATTGGTTATCGAGCACGTTGAAAGGTGATGTTAATTTTTGCGAGTATTTATTTTTAGACTTAGTCGTCTTGAGTATTGTAAGAATGAAAGGGCGGCTCGGCGCCGTTCGTCCAACAGCTCAGTGTTAGTCTCCTACTATTATCAATACATTTAAATGTTATACCTATATTTGTCTCATTTCTATCAATAATTCTTTTGGTTGGATATTGCCCCCGGGAACACACTGGGCCATTCAAATCATTGATCGTGAAGTCAAAACAATTAAAATAATAAAGATCGTGATCATTCTCTGTTACATAACAACAGACCTACCTTGTACGAGTATAGAGGGATCGATCTTAGGTTAATACTCAGACCAATTCTATAATAATATTTATCTACACTCACAACGTAATGTTCCAAATATGAGTTCAAAAACGAATGCATAAACACGTACATTTTTTTTCGTGGATAGTATAAATTAAAAAAAAAACCATTACAGTTCAACATTTTTCCTTCGATTTTTATACAACTGCATCATAAAATAACTTTTTAATTTTTATAGCACACTTTTACTTTTTAAATTATTGGCGCGGGCTCATTGACTTAAGGGGGATCCCTAAAGAGACCTCGCCATACATTTTTCAGTAGCTGTAATCTCCGTAAATAAACAGTTTCTGCAGAATAAAGCAAGTATAATGAGATTTTATAATGTATTGTGATCGCCTATCGCCCAAATTTTAGAAAAAAAACAGTCTTTCTATGAGAATTAGACCCAATAAAAAACGAAAAATCTTTACATGTGTGAGTGACCTGAATCGCGCCATCTGACAGAAATTTATAGAACCACCGAGAAAAAGTTCATTGCTGTTGTGTTACGAGTTTACGTGCGGTGAACATTTTAAGTAGATGGCGCTGTTCGAAAATTCGAACAAGCGCCAAGGTTATCGAGTGACGGACGCGGCGATGCGACGTTGCCATTCAAGACGCAATTTGGCAACAACGCGTGTTGCCAAATTGTTCCAGTCCATGCGTGATTGTGTGTCAAAATTGTGTTTCTAGCAAGTTAGCGCCGGCGCGCGGGTTTGCCCGCGGATTTTATATTTTATGATTGATGAAATGTTTTTTTTAGGGAATGAGAAATAATGCTAGAAAGTGAAAACAATTATCTGCGATCTGCCTTTGGTTCACACAGATACAATACTAATGTTATTATTGTATTACTTATCTACTTTAAATAAATAGTGCCTACCTACCTAAAGATTTAAAAATCTTTCCACTGTATGTAAGTAGGTACTGATAAAACATTTTCTGACACGGTTAAGTACTAATTCATTGGTTAATTTGGGTTGAATCAAATCAGAGAAAAGAAGTTCATGTAGGTATACTTAGGGTACCTATACCTAAATCAGGCGATCAGCGTAGGCAAACTTACCTATTTTTTTCCTAGCTACCTACGCAATGGTCGTCCGTCTGTCGGTCCGTATGTCTGTCTGTCCGTCTCTGTCTGTCACCAGACTGTATTTCACGGACCGTGATAGCTACACAGTTGACATTTTCACAGATGATGTATTTTTTTGCATTTGTATCGCATGATTGTAATATTATAAGTCGCGTAAGATTGTATATTTACAAGTACCTACTTACTTATAATTTCTTCTAGATAAGACAAGTATTGTAAACTATTGAATTTGGGTGTGATTCAGTGTATTCGAAATTATTTCTTCTCAACACATCATCTGCCTAGCCCTTTCCCAACTATACCTACTGGGGTTGGCTTCCAGTCAAACCGGATTCAGCTGAATACCAGTATTTTACGTGGTGCGGCTGCCTACCAGACCTCCACAATCCATTATCTGTTCTCAACATAATCATAGATTATAGTCTAAAACATAAACAACATTTATTACAATCTTACGATGTTTGGAATTATCCGGTGACACATACGAGTACTTACATAGGTAGGTACCTACTCTAACCAACTAATACCAAGATATTCTAAGCTGATAACAACCCTTTGCTTTGCCATCTAAAACCATTCCACCAAAGAACGCCAGTAATTACACTAATCACTGAATGTTACGACTGTATCACCTAAAGAAAACATTCTTAGATCGCGACGAATAATTGCATAAATAATCTTTTATTTATTTAGTACCTACACGTCACAATTTATTTACACGTTAGGTACTATTTAGGTTCAGTCACATTACAACAACCTGTGTAGGTACAATATACCTTTATTACCATTAGATACGGGACTTAGTCACAGCAAGCGGTCCTACTCAACTAAGTGATTGCCCGTAATTGGCACTCAGTCGCGCACGGAAAATCATTGATGTGACCTTCAGAATGATTGGCCAAAATGACTGATCAGCTTAAAAATATTACTAAGATCTAATACCTATTTGCTACTATTTGATACCTTTGTTTAAATAATTGGTACCTAATTAATAACTGAGAAAATGAATTTAAAAAATGGGCAGTCATTCTGATGTCAGGATGGACTGCCGACATTTAGGATCTCCACGTAAAGGCTCAAAAATTTCAATTCGCCTTTACAAAAATTTAGTACCTATTTGATACCTAAACATACCTATATTTTTTCTAGATTTTTAAGGCAAAGAATTTTATTAGAGATTTTTTGTTTAGGTAGGTACTATGAATAAATATACTTACCTAGTTCTACCCACATGTTAGCTTTTATCAGTATCTCGGAAATTGTTATTAATTAGTAGTACTTATTACTAATTATCGTGTAAATTGAACTACCTTCACTGCATAGACTTGAAAAAAAATTGACTTCACTTGACTTTCTGTATCAAGTAGTACCTACCTAAACATAGGAAACCAAAAATCTGTACCTAATAAAATCTTTAATCTTTGCAGCTCAACAGTGTTTTAATAATACTAGGAATAAAAATAAGACACACCACTCGTAAATACAGCCAAAAATGTTAATTTGTTGAAAATAACAAAAATATTTTATCGTTTGCTTCGCCATGTTTGTGAGAGCGAGATAGATATTAAAAACATGCGTGAGAGACACGATACGCACAATTCGCGAGTTGTTGAGAGATTTTGTAAACAACGCGCGCGACGACTAGTATCAGAACGAGGTTACGTAAGGTTAGCAACACAAATTTCTTCAAACATATTAATAGTTTTTTATTATTATTGTTTTACCAACCATGATTATTTAAATTCAAGTCAATTTTATTAATAATTGATAACAGTTATGTTTTACGCAACAGGTACTTATTTAAAAAAAAATATTTTATAAGACAAAGTCTAGTTTTTAGTACCTAATTGTTAGTGCAGAATCACTACTTCACTATATTTAGTTATCTTTATTACGCGACTGTGGCAAAGCAAACGGTTATGATTTCAAGGCTTCCTCGTAACTCCCAAACTGCACGTCATGTGCAGCCATATTCTTTATTTATTTATACATAAATGCATAATGGTGATACTTAAGGCTCTTTTTTATTCAGGTTTCCTAAAGATGAATTAAGGAGACAAAAGTGGCTTGTTATTGTCCGAAAACAAAGGCAGAAGTAAAGCTTTAGTAACCTTGCGCGATCGAGCGAACAATATTTCTTTTTTTAAGTACCTCAAAATAATTAATGTTTTTTATTTTATTTGCTAACGCTACCACATGCCATGTCATTCATAATCGTAAACATTCGTCAACATTCGGCAGCTAACGCGATTTCGCTCGCACGACAGCGCCGTCTCCTATCTCTATCCTTGTCTATCGGTAACAGTAGGTTGCGACTGTGATGACACTGATCACAGATGTGTGAGTTTCGGTGCATAGTCGTACGCCGAGCCCATGTTTACTGATTGCGATGTTAGAGCGTAACATGCAATGTTTATTACCCAAAATAATTTATCTGAATACCTAATTTGTTATGGTGAAAAGGGATACCTTTCACCACCAAATCCGATAGGATATCGAGCCTAGAAACAAAAATATGCATAGACCAATAATTATATTATTATTAATATTTGAAAATATTAGGTTTGGTAAGGATAAAGAAAGATGAAAAATAATTCAAAAATAAATACAACTATTGAGATTTGAACCCACACCAAGCCTAATGAAAGGCAGTCTCTAAACCGACAGTCTATTTGTACGGTTGATAAATGTTTCAAATAGCCGACCTTATTTATGTCAAGGTTTTTAGCTGCTCAGCTTCCCGAAAGTATAGCGTGATGATAATCATTGCTAAGGTTATATTAATAAGAAATAGATTGGAATATAACAATTTGGTCCTCTGGACATTTTAATTTCCAACCATTTTTGAATAAAACGACATCTAGTAGGGTCGAAAGTTACTACTATTTACTTTGCATGTGTGTGTTAAGAGTAAATTCATGCGGCTAAATCTTTATTCTGCTGTAATCTTTGTATGGTAGCAGTTAACAAGCATGGTGATTATCTAAAAAAAATCAAGGTAATGCCCTAGGTGTCGCCTATAATAAAGTTGTCTATTAAAACTTTCTATGTTAGGTGTAAAAATTGAAAATGTTCGAAATTGTAGATGTGTCGCCATCTAGCGACAAAATGGCAGTGAGAGCATTCATCCATTCACCTTAAGGTGATCGCTTCAAGGCTTCAAATTCTCTTACATTTTTTGCAATTTGCAATATGTAAGTAAGCATGTATTAATAGAATTACAATCATTAAAATCATCAATCATCAACTTTTTCAGTTACAATTGATGTCAAATGTAGTATTTCATGAAATCATAACATTTGTCAGTCAATCTGTCACTGTGGGGGGGTTAAGGAGGCTTACCTCAAGCGCCTCCATGCAATTTCAGCTGCTGAAGCCGCGTCAAAATATTTCTCGCCATCCCTTTTGTGGTTATTTTTTTTTAAACCACCCTGAAATAGGAGCCTCGCGCAGCGGCGCTCCGTCAACTACACTTTAGTATTACTTCGGTGGAGGGAGGACACATCGCCCCTCCCCCCCCCGCCTTCCTATAATTGTGATTTTTCTCTTTTCCTGTATCGTGGGGCGTTTACAAACATATAAACTCACATACACAAACAACCAGACCCGGAACAACTAGGCCATACAAATTTTTGTTCCGTGCGGGAATCGAACCCACGACACGGAGTGCAGCAGTCGATCGCTCAACCACTGCGCCAACCGTGTCGTCAATTGGCTCTGATACGATACAGACAGGGAAGTGAAAGTTTTGCTGGAACTAATTTTTCTCAGAAAAAAAATCGGTCTGAAAAGAGGCGAGATTGACGCTGGAGCAGATTATTAAACAAAATAATATTTTGCCGGTTTGACTTCAGGAGAAATGGTTAAGCAAGCTTTTTTTTACGAGTGGCCTCTCGCAGGTCAACCTAGGAGGTTGTCGGCTGCTTAACCGGACTTGCCTGTGGCGGCTTTAAAATAAATAGTAAAGCCTCTATCAAGGCTTATTGAAAACTTTAAACCTAAGCGAGTACACGCACACTCGCACCCTGCGGGGCACAGACCTCGCCTTAGGGCGTAATGCTTTCCAGCTGTGAAACTTTTTCTTTTAAACAGTTTGCGAGCACCTGGCTTACATTGGACATTGTTGTACCCTAAAAATGTAATAATAAAAATACAAATGTAATTACAGCAGATTCAGTGTGACTTCAGCTCTATAACATTTACTTTATTTTATGCGTCTGACTTTTAATATTTCTGCTTTGTTAATTTTTACATAATATCATCCAAATGTAACGTGATGTAAAGTAATTTTATCATCAGAAATTGATGGTACTTTTTTTAAATGGTCAATGAAACTATGAAAGGGGCTCGCCGCTCGCTTCATCAGATGAAACATAAGACAACCTTGCAATATAATATAATAGGGAGAGCAGGTAGGATTCGTACACAGGGAGCATTCGTACAGTGGTCATAGATATCACCACTCCGCACATAAACGCGATCACGTCAATGTATTGGATAGTGTAGATACACTATGTGTTCGCGTTTATGTGCGTGACTCCCGCTCATACGCGTAGGAACCGCGGAGCGCGGCGACCGTCCGGCCGCCAGCTTCGATGGAACAAGTCGATATGTTTTCGCTCTCCGTAAGTATTTTTTTATTTACCTTGTATAGCTGTTATAAGTTTTGCTCGAATTATTAAAGTGATCTATTGTAGTTTATGAAGTGCACAGTGTGATAAGATCCCGGTTTTTGTGTCATCGTGTTTTTATTGAATTAATCGATAGAGTTTACAATTTCGACGGTTAGAGTGAAACTCCGGGTTCGCTAAGACTTGTACTTTTTTTTTAAAAAAATGTCAAAGTTACGCAATATCCGACTCTTGAAAAACGAAAAAAAAATCATTATAATTTAATGGAAGTACTTATTCCAAAATTTATTTATTCTATCGAAAAAAGGTACAATAGCCGACCTTTCTACCAATTCCTGTTGCTTTAGTATATATGGGTCGAGAGATATGATTTTTTTTCTCATTTTTTGTTTCATTTTTTTATTCATCTAAACCGCCATAGTAGGTAGTCATTCCTTCATCAAAAAATTGCTGATACTTTCTATTATCTGTAGTATTAATTCCAAAACCAAACTCATTGGTTTCCAGGAGTTATTGGAATTTCAAAATTTTCCTTAGGGTTGTCACTTTCATGTATCCGAGAAAAAACCAACAAGAATATATATTTTATTTGAAAAAAAAAATAAGGTGTTTTAAATACTTTCTAATAACTAATATGGATTTGGCTATTCGAAAGGAAAATGTATATGAATTTGTAAAATATTATGTAAGCTAACCGAACTAAAATTCATCTCCATTGTTAGTTTCAATTAATTGAACATGAGAATAATCATCGATGGCTAGATTTGGTTCAGGTCTTAACAAAGACGATGCGGCCGGTGGCAATGGGATTTTTTAGCCTTTTTTTTCTCTCTAAGAGGTTGTAATCAGAGATAATTGGAACCGATGAGACTAAAGCTCTGTGAAAAAGGTCAAACATAATTGCTTCACGAGATTTTTTCTGGTATGGTGCTCTCTGTCAAACCTCCAAAATTAGTTGCGTGACTCAGCCGCTTGTTCAGAGAGCAAACCAATAGGTAAATTTGATTTGTCTATAATTTTCGACCCATGTACTAAAATTTTGTGAAGCGTGACAGTCATAGGATGCCATCCACACTTCGCAACATATTTATATCAACTCTTTGCAAAAAGTTGTAAAATCAAAAAGTAAAACAAAATTGATTTAAAAGAATTGTAAAATTAATAATAAAAAGAACTAAATTGACTTAAAAATATTTAAAAAATTGACAAAAATATTGATATATTACTCATGTTAAATGATGATCGATAAATTCTTATGAGACATCGCAAACGATTTTCTTTTATTTACTACTAGCTTCTACCAGCGGCTTCGCCCGCGTGAAAATCGGAAATAGGGAGGTTTCTTGATTTGTATTGTAACTGCACCTACTCTACACCTACCTACACCTACTCTACACCTACCCTACACCTACCCTACACCTACCCTACACCTACCCTACACCTACGCTACACCTACACTACATAGGTGTAGTGTAGCTGGTATTTTTTGGGCTGGTTAGGATAGGTGTAGGGTAGGCCCTACACCTATCCTAACCAGCCCAAAAAATACTATGACATGTTTCTGGTTTCCTGGTACTTGATGTTTTTGGTCTCCTGGTACTTGTAAATCTGTAGTACTAAGGCAGCAGCGGCTCTGAATTTCCACTTCCTCCTCAGTCTTCATTGATCCATGCCACTTACCGGGATAAAAAGTAGCATATGTCTCATTCCAGGATATGAACTACATTTGTGCCAAATTTCATCCAAATCCCTTCAGCCGTTTTTGCCTGATTGAAACACAAACATACAAACATACTGTTACGAGCTTAAGGTTCGTGACAATAAAAACAGCCGATAAAATAACCAAAATGACACTTTAAATAATCAACACTAATTACAACTTAAACTCACTAATTATAAATCACAATTGCACTACTGATCACTTTAATTCGCTCTCGAAGTTGTCGCTTGTATCGCAAATTCAATACTGACTCGGTCGCAGGCTATGCGGGCCTTATATAGGTCGGTAGATAATTCCAGAACCTTCTAGTATAGAAACATCTAGAAAGTTCGAGTACATACCGGTCCGGACCAACCAGACATCGAAAACTCTAGAATGTTCTAGCATAGAAAAGTCTAGAAGGATCTTGACTACTAGTTCTGCTACTCGATACTAGATGGCGCTAGTAGTAACTTTTATCTTTATGTACCCGGCATTAATTCTGGTGCGTAACACTGCCCCCTCCTAAAACATGCTCGTCCCGAGCATTATCGGTCCCATAATAACGCGCCAGTCGATCCACATGGACGATCTTAGGAGCACTTCTTATACCTTTCTGTATGCGGTAGGTTACGTCATTGATTTTCGTCACAATCCGGTACGGCCCGTCCCATTTAGCTTGAAGCTTAGGAGATTTCCCCTTGCTGCGAACTGGATTGTGTAACCACACTTGTGAACCTTCGTCGAATCCTTTATTGTTAATTTTGCGGTCATAACGGGTTTTCATCTTTTCAGACATTTGCTGGCCCGATTGTCTGACGTGCTCATAAATGTCATTCATTTTGTTCCGCAAGTCATTCGCATAATCGGTTATACTGCGTGGGGCATCAGGTGGTATTCCGGTAATCAGATCTGCAGGCAGCCGTAATTCTCTACCAAAGTTTGCGAAAGCTGGTGTCACTGATGTGCTTTCGTGAACAGCACTTCGAAACGGTTGTATATGCTTATCCCAATCCCGTTGCCGGTTCTCCACCACTTTTGCCAGGTATCTCTCCAATGTCTGATTAAATCGTTCCACCATTCCATCCGATTGCGGGTGGTAAGAATTTGTTCTCGTTTTATGAGTACCCACAACTCGACAAGTTTCCTGGAATATTTGGGACTCAAAATTCCTTCCTTGATCGCTGTGAATCTCCAAGGGTACTCCAAAACGACAGAAGACTTCATGAACAAGTTTATCTGCAACTGTTGTAGCTTCTTGATTTGGAATGGCGAAGACTTCCGGCCACTTAGTGAAGTAATCCATTACAACCATGAAATACTTGTTACCACTTTCACTTTCCGGAAACGGTCCCGCAACGTCTAGGGCTATCCTTTCCCATGGTGCACCAACATTGTACAATTTCAATGCACCTCTACTACGTGTCTGTGGTCCTTTTACAGCCGCACAACTTGTACATTTGCGGCACCAGTCCTCGACATCGTCACGACAGTGGACCCAGTAAAACCGTTCCCGTATCTTCAGTAGAGTCCGTTTAACTCCCATGTGGCCACCTGAACAACCATTATGGTACAGCTGTAGAACATCCGGTACTTTAGCTTTAGGGACAATCATTTGCAAATGACAGCTGTCTCCCCGAGCATTTTCCCATTTACGGCACAGGACTCCATCTTGAATCACTAAGCTGTCCCATTGGGCCCAAAAGCTTTTTGTGATTGAACTCATCGCTGAGACGTCGCTCCACGCTGGCTTAGGAGCACTGGCCTTCATCCACTCCAGAATGGGCTTGATGTCCGAATCTTCCTGCTGAGCAAGTTGTAGGCTTTCCTTCCACTCGTTGCTGAGATCTGTCTTGAGCACCCTTACAGGTACGACTTCTTTACCCTCTTGCCTAGTACAATACTTGCAGTCTTCAGGGCAAGGTCTTCTTGACAATGCATCTGCGTTGTCATGAGTTCTTCCGCTGCGATGTTCAATCTCAAAGTCGTATTCCTGCAGTAGTTCAATCCCGTTGCCCGTATCAGGATACCCCAAAATAGGTGTTTTGCACAGACGGTTCTTTAGCTCCTGGAAGGCGATGTCGCAACTTTCATCCCAGCAGAAATGTCGCTTCTTCTCGGTTAGCTTGTGCAGGGGTTTGGCTATATCTGCAAAGTTCTTGACAAATCGCCGATAATAGGAGCACAAACCCAAAAATGCTCTGACCAGCGTCTTGTCTTTTGGAACTGGCCAATCCTTGACAGCGGCAATTTTCTCTGGATCCGTGCGGATACCTTTTTCCGACACTAAGTATCCCAAAAAGCTAACTTGCCGTTTGAAAAGTGAACACTTCTTAGGACTCAACTTGAGGTTGGCACTCTGGATCTTCATGAGCACGCGTTCCAGGTTTTGAAGATGTTCTTCAAACGTACGACCTACGATAATGATGTCATCCAAGTAGACAAGACAGGCATCACCAATTAACCCGGTTAGTACCAGTTCCATCAACCTTTCAAACGTTGCCGGAGCGTTGCACAATCCAAACGGCATAACTTTAAATTGCCACAGACCTTTTCCTGTCGAGAATGCAGTTTTCTCTTTGTTCTTAGGGTCGATTTCAACTTGCCAGTAGCCACTTTTTAGGTCTAGTGTGCTAAACCACTTCACTCCAGTTAGCATGTCCAGCGTGTCGTCAATTCTTGGCAAAGGGTAGCTGTCCTTCTTTGTCACGTCATTCAGACGCCGGTAGTCAACACAAAACCGCATGGTGCCGTCCTTCTTTCTTACCAGCACTACAGGAGAACACCATGGACTTGATGAAGGTTCTATGACACCATCCTTCACCATTCCCTCAATCATGGTTTCCACTTCCTTTTCACGTGCTACCGGCAATCTCCTTGGCCGCTGACGGATAGGCAATTCTTCTCCTGTGTTTATTTTGTGTTGAACTAAGCCAGTCTTCCCAATGTCAGCATCGTTTGAAGAGAAAACATCGGCGTACTTGAGTAACATCCTCTTCGCCTTGATCATTTCATTGTGAGACAGAGCGCTGCGACAGTCTTCTAAAAGTGTGGTCACTCTCGTTTGTGCATCCTTTCTGAGGGTCCCGGTCGATAGATTTTGGCATCGACGCAACCAATCCACCTCCTCGCAAGTACCAATCAGCGTGCCTTTTTCTATAATCTGTTCCGTATGACAAAGGTTCAGCACGCGTACCCCTGAGATGTCGGTGGCTCTGACCAAAGTTCGTGCTACTTTCCATGGAAGATCATTGTTTACCCTTTCCACGAGTACACAACGATGAATCTGCCCAGGATTCCGAGGAAGACTAATCGGCACAATCGTTTCCGATCTCGGAGGAAGGACTATTTTCTTTAGACTGTACACGTTTCCTGGTAAAGCCCCTTCCATAAAAAGTTCCTCTTGTCCACATTTCAAAACTCCTTGCTTAACGTCGATCTCACAACAATTCTTCCTCATAAAGTCGAGGCCCAGGATGCAATCGTCCATTATATCAGACACGACAACATTATGCAAGTATATTCTGTTGCCTAGCTTCAACTCCATCTCTTTCTCTCCTCGGACGGGTATGCGCTGACCAGCCGTTCGCCTTCATAACAGCCTCAAACTGTATTTTGTAGGCCGACCAGGAAGATGTCCCATCGAAGGGCGGCACTTTGAATCCGCGTAGCGAAGGTGTAGTAGCTACGGGAGTTGCAATTCCATCCCCTACTTTAAGGTTGCCCAACTCTTTCTTTACATCAGCAATGACGTCATTAAACTTGCTGATCTGGGTTTCAGCTTCTGACAGGCGGTTGTCATGCTGAGCAACCTTCTCCTTCACCTCCTTCATGTCTTTTCCGAAGGCCGCGCGAAGGTCATTCATTAGGAGCATCTGTTCTTCCTGGCGGCGCGCCTGTACCTCCTGTCGGTAGGCCTGTTCCTCCTTGTCACGCCGGAGCTGTTCTTCTAACCGACGGGCCTGTTCCTCCTGACGGCGAGCCTGTTCCTCCTGCCGGCGAGCCTGTTCCTCCTGCCGGCGAGCCTGTTCCTCCTTATCACGCTGGAGCTGTTCTTCCAACCTTCGGGCCTGTTCTTCCTGCCGGCGAGCCTGTTCCTGCAGCATCATCATCAGAGCTCCAAAGTCTGGTGCTGCAGATGCTGGAGCCGCTGTGGATGGGCCGGGCTCCATGGTCGGCAACTGGCCCTCCAACGTTTGCGGCGTTGCACCTCCAAAACGCCTCTGGTCCGTCTCTTGCTGGCGTTGACTTCGGGTACGAATACCCTCCGTGTCGTCCTTCGGTAGAATCGGCATAGTTTAAATATCCCACTTCTGACACCAATTGTTACGAGCTTAGAGTTCGTGACAATAAAAACAGCCGATAAAATAACCAAAATGACACTTTAATTAATCAACACTAATTACAACTTAAACTCACTAATTATAAATCACAATTGCACTACTGATCACTTTAATTCGCAGTCGAAGTTGGCTCTCGAAGTTGTCGCTTGTATCGCAAATTCAATACTGACCCGGTCGCAGGCTATGCGGTGAGAATGATCTTGACTCTACTAGTTCTGCTACTCGATACTAGATGGCGCTAGTAGTAACTTTTATCTTTATGTACCCGGCATTAATTCTGGCGCGTAACAATACAAACATTCACATCCTACTAATATTATAAATGTGAATATTTGTATGTTTGTGTAACAATCAGGCAAAAACGGCTGAAGGGATTTGGATGAAATTTGGCACACATGTAGTTCATATCCTGGAATGAGACATATGCTACTTTTTATCCCGGTAAGTGGCATGGATCAATGAAGACTGAGGAGGAAATAGAAAGGGATTAAATATAGTGACCACCATAAAATGCTTTGATACCCTTAGTTCTTTTACCAAAAATACATATTTGACACCAGAAAAATGAAGTCTTAAATTACAATAGTACTAGCTAGTTTAGTCACGACTGCACCTCAAATTGTATTCGAACACCAAATGTAGTAAATGCCGCTCCACCCAGAGCGGGAGGGGTCATTTGATGATTTCCCATCCTATAAAAAAAAAAAAAAAAAAGCCTACATTTTATGGCAATCACAGTAGTTTATTTAGGCAAAAATAGCGCATTAATTTGCTCGCTAAGATTTGGTGATCATTTACTACATTTGGTGTTCGAATACAATTTGAGGTGCAGTCGTGACTAAAATAGCTAGTACTATTGTAATTTAAGACTTCATTTTTCTGGTGTCAAATATGTATTTTTATTATAGTGTCAGACTTTTACTGACTAAAACCCACCCTTAGTCCTCCTAGTGCCTTTCTTCCCAGGGCCGCGGTAACTCTTTCGAACATATTCCGCAACCCTGGCAGGCTCTGGCCCTGGCGGGCCCCGTCTCCGTTGCTGACTGCTCGTTGCTGACGGCGCGTTTGGAGTGAAACGCGCCGTCGACTCAGGCCTGACCTGATCGGACAGCGAGCTACCCATTGCTCGCTGTCCGCGGGGCGTCAGTCACTGCGCCTTGCCCAGGAGCGTCAGTTCCTGAGAGGCGCAGCGACTAACGTACGTCTGGAGGAGGCGAAATGGGGCCATTACTGGCACTCCATTCTAGCCCCCTCCCGAGCAGTTGCAGCGGCGGCGACGGTGGCGGCGGCTGCGGCGGAAGCGACGGCGGCGGCGGCGGCGGTGGAGGAGGGTTTTTTCCTCGTCCCGGCCCTGGCGGGTGGACCGCAGGCTTTGCCCCCAGCCCAGTGATCGGCCGGCTTGCCAGCTGCCGCACATGCGAAGCAGTGCGGCGCGGCGTCGCACGAGCCGGCCCTGTGACCGGGCTGACCACAGCGGAAGCAGTGGTCACTGCGGTCCACCTCCGAGGTGCAGAGTGCTCCGACATGGTTGCCAACTTGGCAACGGAAGCACCTCAGAGGTCTGGGCTCCAGCAGTTTCACCTGCGCGGAGACCCAGCCCACCAAGAGCCTTCGGCCCTCTGAGATTTTCTTGGCCGCCGACACGGGGCAGCTCACCACTACGGTTCGCATGCCCGTGTTGTCAGGACGGATGGTGCCCGCCTTCACCTCCTCTGCAGAGCACCCCCCCGTCCTGACGACGGCGGCCAACACCTCCTCCTCCGTGACGGAGTCGTCCAGGCCCAAGATGCGCATATCTATGCACTTCGTGGGCCTGGACACTCGGACGTCATCCGCGCCCAAGGACGCCCTAAGCCTTTCGGCTAGAGCGTCCGCGGCCGGACCGCTGTCTGCTCCAGGGATCTCGAGCATCCTGGCCCCGGTCATGGTGACCCTGAGCCGGAGACCCCGACGATGCCAAGCTCACCGAGGTTGATGGCCTCCTTGGCCTTGGTGAGCGTGTTGGCATACGTCACGCCCCTCTTCACCGCGTCCAGCTGCAGCGTTAAAACTACAGCCGCGGTCTTCGGGGCGCGGAGCGCAGCCGTGACGCCTCGCGCTCGCTGCCGCCGCCTTCTCTCCCGCCTCTTTGCCGCCCTGGCTGCCTTTCCCGCCTTCTTCTTCTCCCCGGCCACTTGCCATTCGGCTTGAGCCGGGGGAAGATCACAAGGCGAGGAAGCCGGGGGGAGCTGCTGCACAGACGGCGCAGGAGCCTTCGCCGTCCGCGCAGCAACCCCACCCCTCCTCTTCCTTCTCGGGGCCGGGTCCGGTATTCCGGACCCTTTGTCCTGGCCGGACGACCCCGGTGTGGCAGCCACGGCGGCCGCATATGACGCCTTTTTCTGGCCTGGGGGGGCCTTCCCACTCGCCGCTAACGGGGGGCGCAGGACGATGCCCTCCAGGACGGAGAACCGCGCCTGGAAGGCAGCCATCTCCTGCCGCACAAGGTCCAGCACCTGGCTCTCCTGCGGCACGGGCTGGCTGTCCTTCTTGCGCCCCCCTTGCGGCGCCCCCTGTGGGCCGGCTCCCCGAAGCCTGGCCAGGTCTGCGCGGAGCCCCTCGTTCTCCTTTCGGAGACGCTCCGTGGCGGCAGCCAAGCGGGCGACCTCCGCCCGCAGCTCGGACATCTCGTCCGGCGGAGGCCCACCTTTGGTAGCCTCCGCTACCGCCAGAATGGAGGCCATCGCCTCGCTTATGGCCTTGTTCTTAGAGGAAAGTCAAAGTCAAAGTCAAAGTCAAAGCATTTATTTCAATTAGACCATTTACAGGCACTTTTGAATTGTCAAGGTCGGTCGGTCAAAAAAAAAAAAGATGAAGCTATTTGCACGTTCCAAAGCGTAGATCTCTATGGAGAAGAACGTGCAAGAAACTCCACGGACACTCTTTTAAAAATAAGTTTTTGTTACAAAATTATGGTTACATCATTCATATTGAGATTATACATATATGTGAGAACGATGTAAAAGACGTGCAGGATAGTCCGGAGTAAAAAAGAAACAATTCAAAGAAATAATTAAAATAGACCATGGCAGCCGAGAGATGACCAGTCTCAGCTGACGGCGCCCGTTCACGAACATGACGCATACGCTAGCACCATTCGGCTCGACCATTTTTAAGGGAGCCAAATGATCCAACGCAAACGCCACCATCAGCCAGACTTTTGAGTGAGCATGACATCCCCAATCGCCAGGGTACATTCAAGTCAAAGACCTACCCAAAATGATCATTATAGTTTAAATTTGAGGGACCTACATAGTACTCACACATGTGCCGTTAATGTATGAAATTATACAATGCTAAATAAATTGAGTCTATACAATAAAAATAAAAAAAATATAGCATTCTTACAATCTTCATCCGGTCCAACAATATTTCCAAATGCTAACAGATTACTTTGTGCGCCCTAATGGCTGTGGAGCAGGACCAGCATTGAGCCAAGCATTTTTATCTTCAATATACTCCCCTAACTTATAATATGCTTGCCTGCATAGTGTGCGTTTAATACAAGATTTAAATTTAGTCTCATTTAGTTCTAATATATGGGGAGGTATTTTATTATAACATTTTAAACAGTACCCCATAAAAGATGAGGCTACTTTAGCCAGTCTGAAACCTGGTTGAACTAATTGGTCCCTATTTCGAGTACCATAATTATGTCTGTCGCCTCTTTTACTAAAAAGATGTAAATTCTTTCTAACATACATGATGTTTTCGTAAATGTATTGACAAGGTACCGTCATGATGTTAATATTCTTAAACAGTTCCCTTAAAGAATCGCGCCGGCCGAGTTTGTATACGGCTTTAATGGCTCTTTTCTGCAGAATAAAAATAGACTCGATGTCTGCAGCCCGTCCCCATAGTAGTATACCGTAAGACATGATACTGTGAAAGTAACTAAAATAGACCAGTCTCGCGGTATCTACATCCGTAAATTGGCGGATTTTCCTGACAGCATATGCTGCTGAACTTAGCCGTCCTGCAAGAGATGTTAAATGAGGACCCCATTGTAGCCTTGAGTCAAGAGTAATTCCCAGGAAAACCGTTTTATCGACGAATTCAAGTTTTTCCCCGTTCAATACTATGTCACAATCACTGCCTCTGACATTTGGTAAGGCAAATCTTATGCATTTCGTTTTCTTTTCATTTAGAACTAAATTATTGGCAGTAAACCAATTTTGGACTTGCATTAGGGCGTTATTTATGACGTCAAGATTATTGGTTCGTCTATTTATCTTAAAAATCAAAGAGGTATCGTCGGCAAACAACACCATATCAAGTTTTTGTTGCAATAAATGGGGCAAATCATTTATATATACTAAAAATAAAAAAGGACCTAAAATTGAGCCCTGGGGAACCCCCATTTTCACATTTAATCCCGACGAATTGACACCGTTTACTTGAACTAACTGCTGTCTATCATTTAAATAAGATTTAACAAGGCTTAAAGCTGTTTTGCCCAGCCCGTAATGCCCAAGTTTCAGAAGTAATGTCTCGTGATTTACACAATCAAACGCCTTAGATAGGTCACAGAAGATGCCTATGGCATCTTGTGCCTCTTCCCACGCATTAAAGATGTGCTTCAATAAGGTAACACCAGCGTCAGTCGTGCAACGTCCTCTGGTGAAACCATACTGTTTATCATGCAAGATGTTATTGGTGTTAAAATGATAAAGCATCTGATTAAGCATCACTTTTTCAAATACCTTGCTGAACACTGGCAACACGGATACTGGTCTATAATTGTTTGTGTCTTTACTATCCCCGGATTTGAAAAGTGGTATCACCTTACTGAATTTCATTAGGTCCGGAAAGACACCTTGATCGACACACAAATTAAATATTAAAGCTAAGTAAGGCGCTATAGTTTCAATAATTGAGGTACACACTTTGATAGACAATCCCCATAAATCCTCGGTCAATTTAACCTTGATTTGTTTGAAAGCTTTCATTACTGTTATGGGGTTTATATGCTTGAAATTAAATTCAGTCGGGCAGGCTGAAACATTTGCCTGTAACAAACCAAAAGCAAGCGAAGGTGACGAATTCAAGGCTTCAGTAGTTTTAATTGGAATACTGGTAAAGAAATTTACAAATTCTTGAGCAACTTGTTGGTTATCGCTAATAAGACCCTGAGTGGTCTCCAATGTGTAATCAGTGTTATGTCTTTTGTTCCTGTTTGTTTCATTATTTATAATTTTCCAAACAGTCTTTATTTTATTGTCTGCTGTTTTCACCTTATTGCTTATGTAAAAAGCCTTAGCTACCTTACAAGTATTTTTATAAATTTTTGAGTAGGTAGCTACATACTTATTAAAAGTTTCAGTGTTAATATAAGGCTTAAGGCCATATAGTTCATAAAGTCTATCTCGACTTTTTCTGAGTCCTTTAGACGCCCAGTCACTAAATAAAAACTTAGGGCAAATAGTTTTAGTTATTTTTTTAAAAGTGTTATTGAACTCAGTTTGGACAACAGAAAAAAATTCTTTATATAAAATATTACCATTGTTCATTGTGAAGCCCTGACTACTTAACTTGCTGCCTAAAGTGCTGTTAAATTTGTTTAATTTACCGGCTGTTATTGGTCTTGTTTGTATCTGCACTTTTTGTAATGGTATGGTAGACTCAAAAGTTACCGTTAGCCCACTGTGATCAGAAGGGACACAATTTACAATGGCTTTTTTTAAGTAGTTGCAGCAACAAAAAACATTATCAATGCATGTAGCAGTCGTTGCCGTTGATCGGGTTGGTTCTATGAACACATTTGATAAATTGAATGACTTAAAGAGATTTAAAAAGCGACTGCTATCTGAATTACTTTCTAAAATATTTATATTGAAATCTCCACAGACAATCAAAAGTTTATTACCAGTTGCAAGTTTTGTCAAAACATCTTCCATCACTGACTCAAAAACAGAATAGTTTTGATAATTAGGGGGTCTGTAAACGCACACTATGACATGCTTATCTAGCTCAACACAGGACAGTTCAATGTTATGTTCAACCGACAGTTCAATTATATCTTTTCGAGTTTTAAATTTTATAGACCGTTTTATTAAAATAAGTGAACCCCCACGCAGCATTGATTTTCGGTTAAAACAACTGCCCAAACTGTAATTATCATAATTAATTAACATTTCAGAATCCTTTAACCAATGCTCAGTAATACAAACAATGTCAAACATTGATTTTTCTAAAAATAATTCAAATTCCAATTGCTTCGAAGAAAAGCCTTGTATGTTTTGAAGGTATAAAGTAAAGGATTTCTGATTAGCTCCATTTATATTAGTGCTAGAAGATACCTTGTTGTTGATAAGTTGAGCTAAATTGCATATGGTACCATCTGTTGTCTTATTGCCTAGTTTAAATTGTTTGAGCTAGCAACCAAGGCATTAGTACTACTACTAACTGTGGTGCTAATACTTGAGTACTTCGACATACTAATTATGTCTGAGTTAATATTAAAAGCTAATAGCCTCGCTATTTGACGTCTAAAACTAATGGGCAGATACACGGTATTCCTTGTCGACTTAAGTTTATCAACAAAATTGTTGATGTCAAAAAATAAAAGCTTGTCACTATGGTGACTTACTAAAAATTGCATATGCATATTTAGCTTGTGTATGTAATTATTTTGCCTATATGATAAGTGCTCAAAGTATGGAAAAGCACACAAAATTATCTTTCTACAATTAATCTTCAAAAGTTCAGTGATACTATCTGTGATACCATCATTTGTTAGGTTTGAACTATTTCCTACAATTATAGTTATTATAGAATTCATATCATATTTATTCTCAGATATAGATGCTAGTATGCGTTGGTAAGAAGACTGAGGTGTACAAAAGTTTTGAGAAGGAAAAGGAAGGCTGTTTCTAACCAATTTCCCTAACCCTCTTCCTATACTGTCTGAAAACATTATTGACTGTAAACAAACCTTGCTACTACAAGTGGAAGAGGAACTACTATTTGATGAAAGTACCACTTGAGATGAATCTTGCTCAATATCAGAAATGTTTTGGAAGGGGATACAATCCTGAGTACCCATAGCCTGGGACGGGTCCTCCGTTACCACAGGCTGGAGGATTTTCTGACAGGTGCACTTGGTGTTGCTAAGAGTCAGCAAGTCTACTCTGTCGACTAACTCGTTTGTAGCAAGGATATGTTCCTTAATTTGGTTTTTAGAACTTACATATTTACTATAAAGAGACTTTAATTTATACTCAAGATTTTGAATTTCAGACTGTAAGCGTTGAGTATCAATTTCATAAATATTTATACTATCTTCTAACTTAATTTGGTAATTACTCAATTTATTGATGAGAGTAACACGTTCTTTCCTCAATTGTATATTTTTGGAAAAGTGCTTTTGTTGTTTTTTGAATTTATTGCATTTTTTAATGATTTTATTCAGTCTTGCATATTTTTTTATTTTATTCTGACTAAATTTAAGATTATTGTTGTGTTTTAATAAAGAATCTTCAGTTAGATCTATTGTTATTAAGGAAGGTGGATTACAATTAGAATGTAATACTAACTCATTGTATAAATGAGTAGTTTCCCTAACCTGAGCACATTCCTTTTCCTTCTGTAATTTGAGAATAAGACCATTAGCATGAGCCAATTCATCTTCTAGATCCCTAACTTTACATAAAGCCTCCTCATATAAATTGCTACAGTTCTTAAAGCCATCCGTGATCACCCGCAGTTGGTCGCGCTCATCAGCAACATCTTGGTATTGCTGACTGATGTCCACCAGCTCCCGCTTAAGGCATGTGTTCTTAAGGACTATGTTCTCGATTTCCCCCTCACTTTCTTCTCTCTCCTGTAGCATTTGCTGACACAGGTGTTTCGATTCTCTAAGTTCCTCGAGGGCCGTTCTCAATTTCAGCTCCATATCCTGAGCGGCAGCCTTACGGGTCATCACAGGCATGGTTTCAAAATTGGTTACTGAAAATAGAATATAGAAACGGTGAGAACCAAAAGTATAGAAAATTAAAGAAAAGTTGGAAAAGTAGGGAAAAACAAAAACAGAATGAGTTTAAGTACAGTTTAGTGGAACTGGTATGAGAAATGAGGTTGGCTGATAAATAGGCTTGGATAGCTAATAATTATTGAGTTTTTTTTTTTTTGCTTTTCGTTGCCTTATGATGATTTAACTTTTACTTTGTGAGGGTAGGTAACTAGAAAAAGTTTGTAAGATTTTATAGAATTTTCCAATTTACTATTACATATACTTATTATTATGCAAAATAGGGCACACCCAGGCACCTATTAGACTGACTAGGTACTTAATTGGTAGATAAATATTATTTGTTGAACTTGAGAAGGAAACTAGTTTTTATTTGTTGAGCAAGAGGTAACAACAGTAAAAAGTTTTAATGAAGCATATATAGTTAAATTTTAATTATAAGTGTGTGCAGTAATATTGTAGTGCAAATTAGGTCTGTGGCGAGTGTTCTAGTCGTCGATTCTGCTTCCACAATTTGTCAAGCAAAAGGAGACATAAACGGTGCCGGTGTGTTTTGGACGTAGCTCAGAACTCTGAGCAGTGTTTACAGGTGTTGAATAGTGTGTAAATATAGTTATCTTAAGCTATAATATAAAACAAAATACTCCCCGGGTTTGAAGAATTCAAATCCGTAATCCAAACTTTGACAGCCGGTAGAACATTTATCCAATTATCAATTTATGGACGTTATCATTTCAAAAACACGGCACAAACACTGAATGTTACTTATTACATTGATTTTAAGGTAAAGAATAGATTTAACACATAATTATACACAATAAATTAATATTTTAAAATAATTCTTCGACGAGGTCGTTTTTTCACGACCTGTCACCAGTGTTGCCAGGTGAAAAGTCGAAAGCTTCCTCTTCAAGGCCACATCGCGAAGCGCGGCCTCCACCACCTCCGCAAACCCGGCCCTCCGAACCCGCTCCTGTCCGGAGTCATTCGGCTCACCGCCGGAGGACTCCGAACCTGGAGCCCCGCGACCGCCCTCTACGGGGGGTCGTCCGTCAGCGACGAGCTCCTCGGCTCGCTGGCCAGCCACCTTGGAGGCGGGCAATCTCCCCTTGCCTCCCTCTCGGCCCTTACCCCGCCTGCTGGTGGGGATCTTGCGAGCCGAGGCAACCTCCTCGCTGCCGGACGACCCCCGGTCTTCCTCTGTTCTGGGCCGCTTGCGGAAGGACCTGGAGTCCTCCGCAGCAGCCCCCGCCAACCTCGGGTCCAGAGCTCGCCGAGCTCACCGTCACCAGGTCGTCGGAGTCCAGCTCGGACTCCGACTCTACACCCGCGTGTCGCTCAAGCGAGCCCCTCCTCCAATACAACGCGCCTCTTGCCGCGCTCCGCCCGACCGACGCTTTGTCGGACGAGCCAAAATCGAACCCGATCATGTCCTCAAAGGACGGCTTGAATCGGGGGCCTCCTCGGCCACTGTTGCCCTTGACAAGTGGAATGTGGACAGCATTGTTGCCCCCCCCAGAATACGAGGGGCTTGACGCGCGAGGCGTGGCGGATTCCCGAACTGCTGTGCAGTCCGGACCGCCCTGGGGTACAAAATCTCTTTCAATACTGTCCATAATTTCCTTTTTGAGGGTGTGGTCCCTATCTCCCCTCCTCTCTCCCTCTCTCTCACTGCTTGCTCGCTGCCCTCACAGTCACGTCTGATGATCAGACGCGTACCAGAGAGCAGCGAGCAAGCCAATGAGACGCACACCGTCCGAGGACCCGAACACTGCTCAAGTCTCCGAACGGTGTGCCCCTCTTGTGTCTCTCTTGGCCTGGTCTCTCACTTGGGACCTTCCGGCATGAGTGGCTCTACCGGCAAAGCCCCCAAGATCACTGAGACACGCAAGCCCCACCACGACGGCAACGTGGAGACACGGTTGGTGGGGATAAAATGTAGGCTTGGGGTTACAAACTGGATAAAATAGGTTTGGTTAGGTTAGAATTGTGACCAACCGCGCGAATTAAGTAAGCGACAACGGAAGTGTTAAAAAATAACTTTATTCCGACAGAGTTACAGCGAAACAGTAATTGAATTCATCTAACAAGATATTGATCTTATATACTAACTTAATTGCTAACGTAGTACATCCACAGCGTGATCAGATTGACGCATGTTCTAGATAATTATAAATGCTGATCGCGCAGTGGGGAAATTGAGAAATAATAATCTAGTAAATACTTATTGTCTGACAAAGCTAATATTGGTAGGTTGGGGTTCCTTAACTCCTCCCTCCCTAAGAGAGAAATTATCCGAAGGTGTCGCAGACGGTTTCGGAGAATTTCGACAAAAGTTTATGAACTGAAATTTATACATTATAAAGATAACTATTGCTATTACAATAACCACATACTCTAAGATGGTCCATATACTAATTTCTATTGTCACTGTTTGTGTCGTATCGTCTATTTCACTAAATTTTGCACTTTGTAACACTTCTTTCACATCACTGAAGTCCACATTTCTTAGATCCACTTTCTTTGATCTTCTCTGGATGTCCTGTTGTAGGTCTGGCATCTGGATCAATGGCAGCTGGAGACTGGAAACTGTAGTGTTTGTGGTGGCGGCAATGATGACTTCGCCTATTTGTGTCTCGCATTGTTGGCCAGGTGTCACGATGTAGGTCCCAAGGATAGTGTACTTCAGGATTTCTGTATTGCAATTCTCGGTGATGATGAGATTTTCCTCTGAGTAAACCAACCATTGGTTGTCGGTTATTTTCTGTATCTTAGTTTTTTCTATTTCAATATGGTTCTGTATGCAGTTTTTGTAGTTGTTCTTCATCAGCATTATTTGTTCAATGCAGGTCTCGGTTGGAAACTGGGCTAAATTAGTTTCAGCGCAAAGGAATTTTCCATTTTCAATCTCAGTACATGGGCTTACCACGGGCATGTATTTCAATCTATTCACCATCAGGTAAGGATATTTGGGTATTATTGTAAAGGTATTTGGAGAATGGAATATAGGGATGGGTATAACCTTGTAATAATTATATGTTTCGTTATTTATTAGGGGAACTTCTAAAACAAAAACTAACTTGTTGTTATTTATATATGATTTAAGTATGATATTACGTTCTAATTTTATTAAATTATGTTTGTTTACTGGGTATATTGTTCTAGCATGTTTAGCAATGACTTCTAACGTATTATATAATTCTGTACTATTTATAATGGATTGGTGCAATGTATTCAGTTTGCTAAAGGCTATTGCCGTTTCAATCTCTTGTATGTTTTCGTAACAGGTTCGAAAGTTATTTAAAATTTGATACATAGTATTTAATATTTGGAAAAGTTTGTTAAACCTGAACTCATGTTCAACTAATTTTTCCATTTCATTGGTATGTAAACCCAAGTTTTTAATATTTGAATTTATTATTTCAGAGTCATTTACTAATTTATCAAAAGCTTTTTGCATTGATGATACTTTACGTTCGACCACATGCTCTTTGTTCTGTATCATTTGGATTTCTCTATCATATTTAATTGCATCGTCTTCATCCAAATTTCCTGTGATAGCTTTTACAAGTGAGCCTAATGGATTAAACAAAGCTCTTTTGTTTCTATAATGGAAAGGTAAGATTTGAAAAAATCTATCCTTAGTTAGTTTAATAAGATATTCTATTTGGCTTTCTATTCCTATAGTTTCGTTACTAAGACTATTTTCCTTAATTTTAATTTTCAAGTTAATAAAATCCCGAATATTATTATCTATTTGTAAGTGTAATGATTCTAAATCTACAATTTTGTATATTGTCCAATAACTATTCCTCTTCACTGCTACTCCCCGCTTTATCGCTGCTATCCCCGGATTCTGACCGAGGTTTTGGAGGTCCAGCGTGAGTGTTGGCACCACTAGTACCAGAAGTACCAGGCACGATCTGTGGAGGACGTTTTACATTTTTTGAGGCTACTCTAGTTTTCCTTTTCTTTACTTCTACTGGGACTATATTTCTTTCAACTTCACCTATTACTTTCGCTTTTTCATATCGAGGTTTTTCTTTAGCTTTTCTAATCCTAGTGTCTTTCATGTAAATATTATCGTCTGGTTCGAGTATCGGTGTCGTTTCGCCACCTTTTTTATTAATTATTTTAATTTTATCGGATTCTAATTTTTCTGTCATGAATTCATAGAGTATTTTAAGGCGTTTTCTATGATCTAACAATAATTTCTGAGTTAAGTTCTTCTCTCTATCCACGTTAAATACATTTTCGGAATAAGTGTGACCAAATACTAGTTCAAAAGGCGTAAAATCTGTTGCTGAATGTATGGTGTTGTTATAAGCCATGATGGCATAAGTCATAACTGATGCTGCATCTAAATCGCTTTTATCGTATTTTGCTATACGATAAATCTCAATAATGGTAGAATGAAACCTTTCTACTATTGCCATTGAACTGGGATTATTTGGCGTCCCAATATGAAGTTCAATTTTGTAAAAGCTTAACATTTCTTTAATCAAAGTATTGTTGAATTCTGTACCGGAATCGCAACTAATTTTCCTAGGCAGACCATACCTGCTGAAATATTTAATCAATGCCCTAACTATCTCTGGTGTACTCCTATTCGGTACCTCTATGGCTTGTGCTATCTTACTAAATGCATCCACTATAGTTAAATAATATTTCCCTTCAATATATAATAAATCCATAAAAGCTTCCTGAAAAGGGGCATCCTGGGTTTGTGTTAACTGAATGTGGGGTTTAATCGGCTTTCTATCATATTTCATGCGTTTACATGTTTCGCAAGCATTTATGATTGCCGTGACTGTCTCTTTCATGTTTGCCCACCAATAATGTCTTTTAAGTTTGGTTAAAGTTTCTTTAATACCTCTATGACATGTTTTCCCGTCGTGGTATTTTAAAATAACTTCTTTTTGATCTTCTTCAGATCCTGTCAAATTTATAACTCTTTCTGTACACTCGGTTAACTTAACTGAATCCTTTTTAAATAACTTAATTACCATGTTTGAAAAAGTTTTTCTAAAAGATGGGTGTTCGAAGTATATAAAGTACTTATGTTTTGGATCAATATACTCTTTCAAAAAGTCTTTAACTAATATATCGTTATTTGTCGGTAAGTGAACTTCGAGAATTTTTTGTTTATTATTTGAAATATCTTTTACGTCTAATTTATTTTTAAACCATGAATGAATTAAAATCTGTTTTGGTTTAGTATCGACAGCTTCGTTTAAACTAGGAATGCCTTCGTGTTCTCTATTTGAAACTGAGTTGGCAGTGACCCCATCCTCAGAATCCGAAAGTTCTATCGTTTCTATTGGAGTTTCGGGGTCTTGCAATTCGCTTTCTATAATTTTTTGTATACGTTCCTGCCTATCTCCTATATTTACGAATATTGAATCTAAATCGTCGTCAATTGCATTAATCTTAATCCTAGATAAAGCATCTGCATTCGTGTTTTGAGGGCCTTTCTTATATTTTATTTCGAAATCGTACTCTTCTAACCTTAACCGCCATCGCGTGAGTTTACTATTGGGCTCTTTCAATGAATACAGCCAAGCTAATGGTCTATGGTCTGTAAATATGGTAAACTTATTACCATACAAATACGGTCGAAAGTGCTTAACTGCCCATATTATGGCTAAAAGTTCCTTCTCGATAGTGCTATATTTTACTTCTGTGTCACTCAAGGTTCTACTAGCATAGGCTACAGGCTTATCTGAGCCTATCGTTCCTTGTGACAATACAGCCCCAATCGCAAAATTGGATGCATCCGTGGTTAAAATAAAAGTTTTACTAAAGTCAGGAAATTGTAACAAAGGTGCATTTGTTAAAAGCTTTTTACATGTCTCAAAACATTATTTATATTCCCCATTAATTACAATTTTGCGACCTTTCTTTAAACAAGCTGTTAATGGTCTAGTTATTTTGGCAAAATCTTTGATAAATTTCCTATAATAACCGATTAGTCCTAAAAAGCTTTTAATCTGTGTAACCGTTTCCGGTATAGGATACCTAAGAATAGCGTCTATTTTATCATTATTTGGTTTCAAACCTTCACTTGTAATAGTATGCCCTAGGTAGAGTACTTCCTTTCTAAGAAAGTGAGACTTATCTAATTGAACTTTTAAATTTGTTTGACGGAAGCGGTCAAAAACTGCCCTAAGTTTTTCTACATGTTCAGGCAAGCTTTTAGAAAAAATAATGACGTCATCGAGATATACTAAGCAATGTAAGCCTTGAAGGCCTCGTAAGACGTTATCCATCGCTCGCTGAAAAGTTGCGGGTGCGGTCTTTAACCCAAACGGCATTCTGTTAAATTCATAATGACCTGAAGGTGTGCTAAACGCAGTTTTAGCTCTATCTTCCTCCTGAACCTCTAATTGATGGTACCCGCTAGCTAAATCGAGGGTCGTAAAGTATGTACTATTACCTAGCATGTCGAATAAATCGTTAATGTTGGGCAAAGGGTATTTATCATCAATTGTGATTTCATTGAGCCGTCTATAGTCAACTACCATCCTCCATTTTTGTTGGCCTGACGCGTCTAATTTTTTCGGCACTAAATGTACGGGAGCACTCCAGGGAGAATGAGATTCCTGGATAATGTTATCCCTTAACATTTTCTCGACTTGACTACTGATCTCTTTTGTTTGAATAGGTGGCAATCTATGTGCCTTAATGTTTATTGGGTCTTCATTTTTTGTTCTTATTCTATGTTTAACCTGATTTGTGAAGGTTAACGGAATATTTTCACAATAAAATATATCTTTGTATTCTTTACAAAGTCCCTCCATAACCGTTCGTTCTTCTGAATTCATATGATTTAACTGCAATTTGTCTAAATTCTCTGTTAGCAAGCTGTCCACTTCTATATTATTATCTATGAAATTAACACTAACAGATGGGTCCTGTACGTATGGTTCCACTTGAAAAGGTCCCGTAACTACTAATTTTCTATTTTCATGGCTATAATTCTGAATAACAGTTGTTGCATAGCCTTCAATACACGTAACTAATGCGGCGGGCATTCGAATCCCTTCCGTAAATTGCTTAAAATCTAACACAGCTTCCCCGTTCAGTAAGTTGACTGGGAGTCTTACTCTAAGTTCACTACGAGATGGTAGATTATATACCTCTCTCATAGGCGGTGAATATATGATAGGAATATCAGTATTTTTTAAATGTAATATCTGATTTTCCATATTAATCTTTGCCTGTAATTGCTTCAGCAAATTGCTACCTATTAACCCATCATACCTATCGTCGACACTATAGACATAAAACTTATGGAACTCTTGACTTCCAAAGGTAACCGGTAATGGAATAATAGCCGTTTCACTATGAACACTCGATGCGTGAGTGCTAACAACTTCGAAGGGTTCATACTGTAGATAATTTTTAAAATATTTATTCGCTATATACGGGCTTATAAACGATCTAACACTCCCCGTATCTATCATAAAAACTGCCTTTAATTCTGGTATAACTATATGTGGTAAATTTAAGCGTTTATTACAATTTATTTTTATTCGTTCTCTAGGGTAGAGGCCGTTATGCAAAAATTTCCCGCCCCGGGTTCTTCGAGAAAATTCTTGGCACTCATTGTACGAATAACTTGAACTCTGTTCATTATTATTAGAATTATTTATGTAATTAACACGTCGCGACCTTGCAGTACGCATGGTGACATCAGTATTCGCACCCGACGTAGATGCTTGCGCTGCAAAAGACGGCGTGCTCGGTGCATGTGCCGCGAACTGTTGGTTCGGTTGTGCAATCGGAACAAATGACCTACTTGACTGCGGTGACGCATTATTGTTGTTTGTACGATTAAAATTGTCTTGATTTCTTTGAATATTATTATGTTGTTTATAATGTCTGGGCTGATGCGAATTGTTCGGTGTAGATGTGCTGTTTGTAGCACTATTCGGTACATGTGTACTTGATATGCTATGTGAATCTTTCTTTTGATTATTAGATTCAATTGCATTTTGGTTATTAGGCAAATTGGGTCTGTTATTTCTGCTAAAATTACGTCTGTCGTTTGTTTTCGACTCATAGACTGCCTGGAAGTTTTGTTCTTCTAAAACTATTTTTAATGCATCCTCTAACGTTGTGACGTCGCGCAAACGAACTAATCTAACTAAAAATGGCGGTAAATTAAACAAGAAAGCATTCATCGCTCTGTTACTATAAATGATTTGCTTTGCCTTACGTAGAGATTCATCAATGATAGTTTCTGATATTTTAGCAAATAAAACACTTCTCATCCGCTGTATTCTATGGCAAAAATCTAAATAACTTTCACCCTTATTTAATCTACACGATTCTAATTCCATTGCTAAACAATCCTCTGTGCGTGGATCACCGAAGTGTTGGTTTAACAACTTCTTCAGCTCGTCCCACGTACCTATAGCTTCTCTTTCGCCTACCAAACTGGCTGCTTCGCCTGATAACCTACTAGTTACTACATGAAATAAATATTCATTTTGGGCTGCGGTTCCTAAGAACGTAGACAAAATGTATTCACATTTTTTTATAAATAAAGGCAACATTCTAGTGTCGCCGCTGAATATTGGTATGATGTTAACCAATTCCTGTGGGACACGGGTTACGTTTTCCATTGTGAAAAGTTATGAAAGAAACAAACGCGGAGAGAAAAAAAAATCACACTAATGTGCTACTAAACTATCACTATTCTAAAATATTAGTACGTTTAAAATCTATGCAAATATTATTACGGCGTTGTCCAATCCCTAATAATACACAAACACATAGACTATTACAAGGTTGGGATATAGATGGAAGAGCTGAGAGGAAGGTGAAAAAGATTTACTCACAATTCCGCAGCTAGCTCCATGCTCCCTGAATTACTGCTGTGGCTGGTCCTCTTCCGTAACTCGAAGTGGCTCCTTAATGAATTTATTTGTTCGGCTATCTCTGCTAAACCGTAGACACGGACGTCGGCTACTCCACGTAGAATTGTATACACGGCAAACTGACTACAGAGATCCTACCGGCTGCGCCAATTAAGTAAGCGACAACGGAAGTGTTAAAAAATAACTTTATTCCGACAGAGTTACAGCGAAACAGTAATTGAATTCATCTAACAAGATATTGATCTTATATACTAACTTAATTGCTAACGTAGTACATCCACAGCGTGATCAGATTGACGCATGTTCTAGATAATTATAAATGCTGATCGCGCAGTGGGGAAATTGAGAAATAATAATCTAGTAAATACTTATTGTCTGACAAAGCTAATATTGGTAGGTTGGGGTTCCTTAACTCGCGCGAGCCGAGCGAGCGAAGCGAGCGGTGCCGCGGCAGCGGCCGGCGAGCGCTACTTCTCGAATATTTTTTGGAAAAAGTTATTTATTTCACACTTTTTTAACTCCAAACACCAAACAATAGCTGCCAATAAAAATGAAAGAAAGCTTATAAATTGAAATAAAGCTTTATATTTACTTAAAAGTTTTGGATTAACAATGATTTGTTTGACATTAGTTTGCTTAAACAGGATAGCAAGATGTAAAAACTTTGATTTTAATTTTACATTAAAATGCTGGTATGATTTTAGTGATCATTTTACTACTTTTGGGTTAACAATGATTTATTTGGAGTCATTTTGCTTAAATAGGATAGCGAGACGTTAAAATTTTGGTTATAATTTTAAATTAAAATGCGTGTTTAATTTTAGTGATCATTTACTATTTTTGTCTCCTAAATCCTACTAATATTATAAAGGTGAAAGTTTGTATGTTTGTATGTTTGTGTAACAATCAGGCAAAAACGGCTGAAGGGATTTGGATGAAATTTGGCACACATGTAGTTCATATTCTGGAATAAAAAATAGGATAATTTTTATCCCGGTAAGTGGCATGGATTAATGGAGACTGAGGAGGAAGTGGAAACTCAGAGCCGCTGCTGCCTTACTTCAGATTTTCAAGTACCAGGAGACCAGAAACATCAAGTACCAGGAGACCACAAATATGTTATAGTATTTTTGGGCCGGTATAATTATGTAGGTAGGGTAGGTGTAGGGTAGGTGTAAGGAAGGTGTAGGGTAGGTGTAAAGTAGGTGTAAGGTAGGTGTAGGGTAGGTGTAAGGTAGGTGTAGGGTTTGTGTAGGGTAGCTAATGTGAACATTGTAATTATTGGTGAAATAAAAGACTAATGATTATTTTTTTTAATTTTTTTTAGGTGTAAGGTAGGTGTAGGGTGGGTATTTCCTGAGTAAAAGATTTGCAATACAAATCAGGAAACCTTGCTATTTCTGATATTCACGCGGGCGAAGCCGCAGCTGGTAGAAGCTAGTGTTACTATATCTGGTGGTAAGTTAAACATAAGCCAAATAGAAATTCAGAGCCGCTGCTGCCTTAGTACTTCAGATTCACAAGTACCAGGAGACCAGAAACATCAAGTACCAGGAGACCAGAAACATGTCATAGTATTTTTTGGGCTGGTTCGGGTAAGTGTAGGGTAGGTGTAGGGTAAGTGTAGGGTAGGTGTAGGGTAGTTGTAGGCTAAGTGCAGGGTAGGTGTAGGGTAGATGTAGGGTAGGTGTAGGGTAAGTGTAGGGTAGGTGTAGGGTAGTTGTAGGCTAAGTGCAGGGTCGGTGCAGGGTAGGTGTAGGGTAGGTGTAGGGTAGGTGTAGGGTAGGTGTAGGGTAGGTGCAGGGTAGGTGTAGGGTAGGTGTAGGTAGGTGTAGTTACAATACAAATCAAGAAACCTCCCTATTTCCGATTATAACGCGGGCGAAGCCGCTGGTAGAAGCTAGTTTATAATATTAGTAGGATTAGTTGAGTCTTCTGGGTTAGAATTTATAGACGGTTTCCAAAAAAGGTGTATCAGTCAACATGATACCAACTTCTACATTTGTTTTTTAATTTCCTTTATAAAATTACTCAATCTTTGCCATCTAAGCCACAAAATAGTGATATCTTGTGTGATCCTCTCCAGCACGACCATGGATGTTTACCTTAATTTTAATGCGGTACATATTCATGAAAAAATGTGTACTTTATTGTACTAACGACTTTAAAAAATGTACTCACGTCACATATTTTACATATCGGCCGTGGCCGTGCTAGGTAGAACCTTTCTGCCACGACCAGTATAGATTTTAGGTATTTTTATCAATTTTAACATGAAAAGTTATATAAATATATTGTACTGAAATGTACTCCATTTTATATATGATTTTAAGCAGTCATTTACCCGTTTTAAAGAGATTTGATTTCTGCAGTGAAAAATGAAAACGAAAAATGAAAAAAAGAATCATATCTCTCGACCCATACACACTAAAGCAACAGGAATTGGTAGAAAGGTCGGCTATTGTACCTTTTTTCGATAGAATAAATAAATTCTGGAATAAGTACTGGCCATGGTTACATTAACATGATGATTTATGTTAGTTTGTTCTTAATTTAAGGTTAGTTATAACATTCGAATAATAATAAAAATAACATAATTAATATAATTATAACTTAAAAATGCAATATCGTAAATTAATTATGAAAAGGAGTCTTCTTCTTCTAAGCGTGTCGATGGGAAATAAATTGATTAAATTTTATGTTTGGCCCAGCACTCAGCAACGGTAACATCATTCGCTGACGCAGCCATGAGGTCCTTACATGTACAGGTGATGGCCCACCTTTTATCTTGCGCAGCATGCCCTATGCAAACCCTCACCCCATACAAAGTTGTATGGGGTGAGAGGAACTCCGAACAAATACGCGTGTACATGAAAGAATGTAATGATAGACTGAAGTTGATTGATTTTCCTTCAGAATTGCGTAGTTGTTGTAATAACACTTGTGATATTGGTAGCCATAGTAGAGTTATAGATAGATTGTACGGTGACATTGTTCAGGCCTTGTGTGCGGCGGTGGTTGTTGGCAGAGAAACAAGTAGGCCTTCGTCGAGAAGGAAAGTGGTAGGCTGGAATAAATACGTGGCGGGGGCTCACAGGGAGGCCCGGAGTCAGTTTATGCAGTGGGTTTGGTACGACAAACCTGCTTCCGGTTATATGTAGGTACGACCAAATGTGTGAGGCGCGAAAAGTTTTTAAGTCCCGTTTGAAGTGGTGTCAGGATAGGCAAGACCAAATTAAGATGGACATTCTAGCCTCACACCATTCAAAACACGATTTTCGTGGTTTTTGGAAAAGCACGAGAAAGTTGAACAGCAAGTCGAGTCTCCCTGTGAGCGTCGGTGGCGTAAGTGAACCTGAGGCGATTTCCAATCTCTTTAAGGAACACTTTTTTTGTGAAGTCTCCACTCTCCACTAGGACCTTCTCAGTCGGTGCTGAATGTTGAGCCTGGCAAGGAACTGGGATTAAAGTGCAAGTCGAAAGAGATTAAACAAATCTATGTCGCGTGGCAAGTTTCCTGGTCATGACGGGCTCAGCATTGAGCACCTCAAATGTGCTGGTCCTCATTTGCCTAGAGTTCTGGCCATGTTGTATAGTTTTTGCGTGTCACATAGTTATATGCCTGGGGAGATGATACGGACTTACGGACTGTGGTAGTGCCTATAGCGAAAAACAAGTCTGGCGATCTTGCTGATAGAGATAACTATAGGCCCATCTCATTAGCAACTGTTTTATCCAAGGTGTTTGACGGTGTGCTTAATAGACAATTAAATAAGTTTATTACTCCTCAAGATAACCAGTTCGGGTTCAGACCTGGACTATCAACGGAAAGCGCTGTGTTGTCTCTTAAGCATGCTGTCACATACTAAACCGACCGCAGCACTCCTGTTTACGCCTGCTTCCTGGACCTGTCTAAAGCATTTGACCTGGTTTCTTATGATATCCTATGGGATAAACTTGAAAAAGCTAATGTTCCACCTGAAATAATCAACATTTTAAAATTTTGGTATAGAAGCCAGGTCAACAATGTGCGATGGGCGGGGGCTTTGTCTGATCCATATGGGTCGGAGTGCGGGGTGAGACAGGGGGGTTTGAGCTCACCAACGCTCTTTAACCTATATGTCGTCGGGTTGATTGGCAGGCTCAGCAGCATCAAGGTCGGTTGTCATATAGATGGAGTCTGCGTTAATAATATCAGCTCCGCAGACGACATGGTGCTGCTGAGTGCAAAAGTCTGTGGCCTTAGAAAGCTTGTAGCCATTTGTGAGGAGTATGCCGACACACATGGCTTAATTTACAATAGTAAGAAAAGTGAGTTCATGGTGTTTGGGGTCGGGGGTAGGTATCCTGCTTACGTACCACCAGTTTAACCTTAATGGTATGCCGTTAGAGAGGGCATACAAGTTTAAGTATCTTGGCCACATACTTACCCCTGATTTTAGGGACGATGAAGACATTGAGCGGGCGCGGAGGGCCTTGTCGGTTAGAGCGAACATGCTGGCTCGCAGGTTTGCTCGTTGTTGGTAAGCGTCAAGATTACTCTTTTCAGAGCGTACTGCACTGCGTTTTACACGAGCAGCCTGTGGGCTAGATATACTCAAAAATCATACAATGCCCTCCGCGTGCAGTACAACAATGCGTTCAGAGTGCTGTTGGGGCTGCCTCGCTACTGCAGCGCATCGGGGATGTTCGCGGACGCACGTGTGAATTGTTTCTTTGCCACTATGCGTAAGCGCTGTGCGTTCCTGGTGCGTGTGGTGTGGGTCAGCGGCAACAGTATCCTATCTCTAATTTCGAGCAGGCTGGACTGTCCGTACCTGAATCTCTAGCACCATTTCTCATGGAATGGAGCAGCCGCGTTGATGTGTCGGACAGTGCAGCTGCTGTGTATATATTTTTATAATTACTAACATAGATTAAGTCTTTTACTAACAAATGAGTCTTAGTTACTTGAGTAAATAAAATAAATTGAAATTGAATATGCTGCGCAAGATAAAAGGTGGGCCATAGACTGTGGGGCGACGCCACACAAACACTGAAGTTCGGTCGGAGCCATCCGAGAACTCCCACCTGAGGAGTTTATCTTTACTGGAGAGTGCGGACTTGCGGAGTCTATTTAGAGTTTTCCAGATCAGCCTCATGTGATTCGCATTTTTCTTTCCGAAGTGTTGCCGGTAGATGGACTAACGCATCAAAGAAAATTTCTTGGAACTTCTACTAAGTACTTTGTACTAAGCTGTATTTGTGTATTGGGTGGCGTGAGTCGTTTTCTACTTTCGCCCTTTCTATATAGCTTGCGTCCTGCGAATTTCTGGTGGTGCAATGCGGCGTCAAGCCAACAACAATTTTTAGTCGCTTGACAAAGTTTCATAAGCAAGCAGCTGCCGAAAATTTTGGTAAGTGTCTATTTTTATGATTAAGTTTTTTTTTTAATTTATTTTATTAAATGCGTTACAAAGGACATTGACCACCAACAGTATCGCTTTAAAGTAGAAGAGTATGACCTTAAAAATATACGCATAAATTAAAAAATAATTTTTTAACCTCTCTTGGTTCACTTGGTAAAAATTGTATGTGGGCTTTAATATTTGTATTTAATTAGTCATTTATTGGATTTTATTGCATACTTTTTTAAATGGCGTATAAGTATTTGTCATAGCAATGTGGCCAATTTCAAAAACCTCCCCATAATCGGTTTTAACGGACAGACTACGAGTTTCAAAAATAATTTGAACTGTAACATTTTCCTCCTCATTAATATTTCTATTAATTGTGTTAGTAATGAAAATAGTATATTTTTAATTAACATAATTATTTAAATAGTATTACTTTACTAGTTGAATCTGTCTTGAGTTGACAAATCAGTTACGATCAGGGGGGTGATTTAGATTAGCTGTTGATAACATTATCACGGCCAATGTGAAAGGTGAACTGACAAAAGTGTCACCTACTGTCAATTTGTCTAACAAACTAGGGATGGGCAAGTGAAAAAAATATATCGATATTTATTGTATCGTTTAACATTTTTAAACACTATCGGAAAATTATTATCTAGTAAAAAATATCGATATATCAATATATCGTCAGTTTTGGCATGATTATTCATACATAGAAAAAAAAATGTTAAAAAAACTGTTTTTTTTATTTCTACATGTGCGTATTTTTAGTTTTCTTTCTTTTTTGTAATTGATTTGTTCTACTTCAGGGTCATATACGTCTCACACTGAATGGCATATTAGTTTTAGATAGTATTTTTGTGTACGCAGCCAATAGTCTTACTGTTATTATAATGTATGTCATATATATTCTGGCGGGTTTTTTTTAAAGTTGACGATGCGCGAGGAGCCTGCATGCAAGGAGTATATTGTAACATTAAACTCAAAACCAGAGTTTAGTTAAAAATATATCGAAATTGATACGATTCGATACTCTAAAATAAATATCGAATATCGATATATCACTATTAAAATATCGATAATTGGATGAAAAAATAACGATATTTAAATAAATCGATATTTTTTTGCTCATCCCTACTGTCAATATGTCTATCAAACAAAGCATCTTGTCGGCACTCGGCAGCGAACTTGGTTTTATTTGATAGTAGTTGAGTTTGTTGTGCTAATAAGTAACTTATCATTGCGAACTATTATTTAATCTGTGTCATTGCGTTGAGACTGTGTCTAGTCGAGTCTTCAGAAGCTCTTTTGAAGACCATTGTGATTGTACTGTGAAAATCGAACAGTAGGATGCTGTGCTCACGTTATGTGACCATTTTGCGGTATCTAAGTTGGACTCAATTTAGGTCTGGTGATCCGCCGGCTCCGTTTTTAGACGACATGTTTTATGAATATGATAATATAGACCAATAACACTATTTCGTTGCTCTATACAAGCATTTTTATTTTCTACTTCCTATATTTTATGTACAAACCTACATTTAGCATGCCCTACCTATACAATATTATTTATTTGGGATCATTTATTGGTTTCTTGAAACTGTGTTCTGTAGTCTAATGTGAATTCAAATCACATTGTTGTAAACAACTGTTTTTTGGTGAAAAGTTTGTTACAAAACTAACCTCAAAACTGAACAGAAAATCAAAAAACTACAAAAACCCCACAAAATAAATGGATAATTTTTATTTCCTTTGAAAGTACGACATTACCCCACTTTTATATCCAATGTATGCTTTCATACAAAATGTTTTGATGCGCAACCACGGCCAGAAGACAACTGAGCAATCTCTTTTAGATCTTCAAATAACATCTGCCAAACTGCAAAACAGAGGGCTAAGCACGAATTTCTGCGTAATTGCATCGACAGCGTAAACGTATCGCCTTCGACAAATTTTGTATGCAAAATTGATCAGCGCCGTGTGTGCGTATTTGGAACTAACTAATCGGTAGCACGAAACATTGACAACCACCTTCGTATAGTTTTTACGCATTAACGTTACGTAAATGAACCAAATGTATGGAAATCGATAGCAATCGGTAGCACGAATTGTGTCGTTTCGACTTTCTCGCTAGCTGGGACGCTGTCACGTAAAAAAAAATCTCACTGACATTTTCTTGGTGAGACAGTTTACGTCAAAAAATGTTCCGTATTTATTTTGGAACTAATGCAAGAAAATGCAATTTATTCATGAAAACAAGAGGAAGGCATGCTGCCTATTTATCATCCGGTCTCCTGGATACATAAAGAGCTAGTAGAAGATGTGAAACGAGGTAGGAAACATTTCCATTTTCTTGGTAAACACACGTAATAGTTTCTCATCAAAAAACATTTTTATAAGTGTTATTCATGCAAATCACACTACAGCTCCCTGCGCCACCCGCGCGCCTTGGTGAAGTTCGTTTCTGTGCGTAATTCGCCGCAACTCCGCGTTGTATTTTGGTGCTCAAACTAATTTATGTTATTACCACGCAGCATCTTGATAGGTGTTACAAATACTGCCCCTAAGACGACCCACTGATCCTGCTATAGGTACCTAATACAATGCACGTGTTTGTACTCGTACCTATGTAGTTTGTTTCAACGGGTCCATACCAACGCAAAATTGGAATGTAATAGAACTTACAACAAACCTCAGTGAGCAAATGATGTAGGTACTAGGCAACCGTAGCTACTACTACCTTATTCTCGACAATATAAGATTTAACATTTCTTAATGTACCTATAACATCTTCTTCAGCAGGTTTGTGAAAATGGTTGCAGCACCTATTCAAATGGCAAGAACTATACAATAAGCCGCATTCTACAAGTCTATCGATGATGGCTAGAGACCCGTGCTTACCAAGGGAGAAAAGCAGGACGAATATGAAATAGAACACCTTCGCAGCGTGACGATTGGTTTATTGAAAAGACCTGCTATCGTAACCGGCGTCTTATCTACTGTCGGTACCTACACCGTACTGCTAGCGCACTGTGAGAGACTCCTTCGAAAATAGTTTATCAAATCCTAGATCAAATCATCCCGCATGCAAGGCTTGCGTACCGCTACCTTTTGTAATAAATGAAAGGCTTGTTTGTTAAATCAATTTCTATTTTGGATCCGACTATTAATGTAATACATTAAGAAAACCTGAATAAACAGAAATTAGAAGGTAAAATTGTTTGTTTTTAAGTTCCTTTGTAAAGGTAGTCTCTGGAAGTCAGGTCCGATCTTCGATCACTATTAAAGGCGATCGAAGGGTCTGATTATGATAATTATTTTTCTGCTAAAAAGCTACACTAATGTTGCTTTTTTATCACGGAAAACAAACAGATTTTTTTGGGCTAGCCTCGTCAGCAAAGCAGTGGGGAATGACGAGTACTTGTTGTAAATAATAAATCCAGTAAACGGCCCCGACTAGGCCCGTGATCTGACATAGGTCGATGTTCCAAACCCAAATGCTTGGTGTTATTTATTTTATCATTGCTAATCTCAAAGCAGCTAAGGACGTCGCGTCGTGAGGACACTGTTATATCCTAGAAGAAAAAAATCGAAGACATGTGAAATCCAGCTAACCCTCACTGGGTCCGCGTGATGGATTGTGGCCGACTCGCCCTCACAGAGAAAGCCTGTAGCCTAGCAGTAGTAGGAACTTGGTGTGCTGATTAAGCTTATGCCAGATAAAATTCTAAAAAATCTTTTGCAATTAGAAATTACCATTCACTATGTATATTATAAGCATAATGCATTGATGAAATAAAATATCGATTTACATTTAAACAAAACTTTATATTTCATGTGTCCTAAATAGAGGTACCTACACGGATCTTATTGAATTGGTAAAGCTGTTAGATATCAAACATGTTTGGAGGACCTATGGGCTATGGCTTATAGACCGTGCTCCAAACACCTGAAATGGCAGGAACAGCAGATATTCCAAACATGGTTGACATCTTAGCAGCTTGAAATTAGCGCTTTTGAATCATCAGAAGTTACAAAAGATTCCCCCAATCGCTTCGTTGAATGCCCTTTTTTTTTTTTTTTTTTTTTTTTTTTTTTTCTAGGATGGGAAATCATCAAATGACCCCTCCCGCTCTGGGTGGAGCGGCAGGGAGTGTCAGACTTTTACTGACTAAAACCCACCCTTTAGTCCTCCTAGTGCCTTTCTTCCCAGGGCCGCGGTAACTCTTTCGAACAAATCCGCAACCCTGGTAGGCTCTGGCCTTAACGGGCCCCGACCCATGCTGACGACTGCTGGCTTGGCGCGCGTAGAACACAGCGCGCCGTCAACCCGGGCCTGTTCTGATCGGACGGCGAGCTACCCATTGCTCGCCGTCCACAGGCATCAGTCACTGCGCCATGCCCAGGAGCATCAGTTCCTGGGCGGCGCAGTGGCTGACGTTCAACAGGAGGGGGTGAAATGGGGCCATTACTGGCACTCCATTTCAGCCCCCTCCGGAGCCCGTTGTAGGGGCTCTACTGCGGCTGTTGCAGTAGCAGCAGCCGCAGTGGAACCGGCTTTGGCGGCGGAGGAAGCGGCGGCGGTGGCGGCGGTCGCGGCAGAGACGGCGGTGGCGGAGGGCTTTCTCCGATTTACGGCTTTGGCGGCTTTGGCGGGTGGGGCGCAGGCCCTACCCCCAGCCCAGTGGTCGGCCGGCTTGCCAGCTGCCGCACAGACTACGCAGTGCGGCGCGGCGACGCAAGAGCCGGCCCTGTGACCGGGCTGACCGCAGCGGAAACAAAGACCGCTGCGGTCCACCTCCGAGGTGCATTGAGCTCCTACATGGTGGCCCACCTGGCACCGGAAGCACCTCAGAGGTCGGGGTTCCAGCAGTTTGACCTGCGCGGAAACCCAACCCACCAAAAACCTACGGCCCTCCGAGATGGTCTTGGCCGCCGACACGGGACAGCTCACCACAATAGTGCGCATGCCCGTGTTGTCAGGACGTAGGGTGCCCGCCTTCACCTCCTCTGCTGAGCACCCCCCCGTCCTAACGACGGCGGCCACCACCTCCGCCTCCGTGACGGAGTCGTCCAGGCCCAAGATGCGCATGTCGACGCGCTTGGTGGGCCTGGACACTCGGGCATCGTCCGCGCTAAGGGACGCCCTGAGCCTTTCGGCTAGAGCGTCCGCGGTTGGGCCGCTGGCTGCCCCGGGGATCTCCAGCATCCGGGCCCCAGTCATGGTGACCCGGAGCCGAAGGCCCCCCACGATGCCTCGTTGAATGCCCTGTTGTCGTGGTCTTTGAAGAAACTCAGTCACAGACTAGTAGACGCTCGTGTAAGCGATTGGAATGGTTTGCCTGCTCTTGGTCGCAATGCTGGATTATATTGTTGCAATGTGGTGCCGGCAAAGGCTCTTGGCTAGAATCTGAAATAATCTACTTTTCATCTCCTGTTGATAAAAGAAGTAGTTATAACAAAAATCAAAGATTGTGAAACATGAAAAAGAATTGGTCGTGCAAAGTGTTATTGGTCTTTCTCAGTAACAGCCCTACATGAAGTCTCATTCTGTGTGCTGTGTACGGCAATAGGCTCACCTCATACTCCATAGGAACCAGCATAACAGGCGCATTTGGCATTGCTGCATGAGTATGAGCAATAAAAGTGTAGATTACAAAATTTTATAAAAATGCTTACTTTTCTATGAACTTCACCTTAAGGACGGTTTGACTAAAGCTTGTTCTTGTTGACTTTGTTAATTATAACATCTTGGTACCGTACAGCACACAGTTTTCTTGTATAAGCTGGTGAATTACAATTATTATTTGAAATGACAACAAACAACAATAGACGTTGCGCCTTATTAGGGTAAACATACACCGAGACGCAACGTCACCACCACCATTTACAAATGGCGCTATTAAAAATTTCAAAAGTAACCAAATCCTCCAAATTAGGAAGAAATCATTGCAAAGTATATATTTGTGTAAAAATATAACTTGTATAATTATTATTTCTATCAAGTGAATGATTATTTGGGAAATTTTGGTTCGTAATAATATAGGTAGTATTCCATCTAACTACCATTACTATGTCCAAAGGAATTAGGTACTTACTAAGGCCTGGAAAAGTTAAGGTGTGAGCGTGCTGCAATCGCTTTTATCAATTTTTAAGTTCGCTAGCGCAAGAACTTCACAGCTCCACGCGTTCGCATCAGTGTGCTAACGGTTTTATATTTTTGTCATTTGTAGGAAAACGTCAAACGTGAAATGCAATCTGTCAAATGTCATGTGTTACACCGTTCGAAATCGAACAATTTATCATTAATTTCATCACTATTAAACTGAAATTTTTAATTTTATAAGAAAAAAAGAATTTATAAAAATGATAAACTTGTTTTAACATTTATATAATATTAATATTTTTTTTATCTTTAGTATTTTTCAGGCTCTAATTGAATCAAAACAGAGTTATCGGTTTTTTGTCTTCATTTTCAGAACGCACCATTCACTTTAAACCATTCTAATCGCTCTTGGATTCTCGGCCTAAATTAACCATCGTTCAAATAGTATCTTCGAGTTGTCGCAAGACGTTTTTTGGAGTTCGTGCTACCAATATAACATGTCGCTGTAGCGAGTACGTAATTGTCTGGTATTTATTTACCATATCGATACGATTTCGCAAGAATTTCGTGCTTAGCCCACAGTTATGTGTTATTGTTATGTTTTGTCAGCTGATTTTTTTGATCACCATAGGTAATCTATTTGTCAGCGAAGCCAAAATACCATTCAATAATAAGACCAATTTACAAACAAGGTTCACATCTAGATTGTACAAATTACCGTCCAATAGCCATCTTAAATACAATTAATAAGATAACAGAGAAATATATTGTTAGACAAATATCTGAATACTTAGATAAAAACGGCATTATTACAGACATCCAACATGGTTTCAGACCAGATAGAAGCACGGCAACGGCGCTTAGAACGGTTTAAAGTGAATGGTGCGTTCTGAAAATGAAGACAAAAAACCGATAACTCTGTTTTGATTCAATTAGAGCCTGAAAAATACTAAAGATAAAAAAATATTAATATTATATAAATGTTAAAACAAGTTTATCATTTTTATAAATTCTTTTTTTCATATAAAATTAAAAATTTCAGTTTAATAGTGATGAAATTAATGATAAATTGTTCGATTTCGAACGGTGCATTTGACAGATTGCATTTCACGTTTGACGTTTTCCTGCAAATGACAAAAATATAAAACCGTTAGCACACTGATGCGAACGCGTGGAGCTGTGAAGTTCTTGCACTAGCGAACTTAAAAATTGATAAAAGCGCTTGCAGCACGCTCACACCTTAACTTTTCCAGGCCTTAGTAAGTACCTAATTCCTTTGGACATAGTAATGGTAGTTAGATGGAATACTACCTATATTATTACTAACCAAAATTTCCCAAATAATCATTCACTTGATAGAAATAATAATTATACAAGTTATATTATTACACAAATATATACTTTGCAATGATTTCTTCCTAATTTGGAGGATTTGGTTACTTTTGAAATTTTTAATAGCGCCATTTGTAAATGGTGGTGGTGACGTTGCGTCTCGGTGTATGTTTACCCTAATAAGGCGTAACGTCTATTGTTGTTTGTTGTCATTTCAAATAATAATTGTAATTCACCAGCTTATACAAGAAAACTGTGTGCTGTACGGTACCAAGATGTTATAATTAACAAAGTCAACAAGAACAAGCTTTAGTCAAACCGTCCTTAAGGTGAAGTTCATAGAAAAGTAAGCATTTTTATAAAATTTTGTAATCTACACTTTTATTGCTCATACTCATGCAGCAATGCCAAATGCGCCTGTTATGCTGGTTCCTATGGAGTATGAGGTGAGCCTATTGCCGTACACAGCACACAGAATGAGACTTCATATAGGGCTGTTACTGAGAAAGACCAATAACACTTTGCACGACCAATTCTTTTTCATGTTTCACAATCTTTGATTTTTGTTATAACTACTTCTTTTATCAACAGGAGATGAAAAGCAGATTATTTCAGATTCTAGCCAAGAGCCTTTGCCGGCACCACATTGCAACAATATAATCCAGCATTGCGACCAAGAGCAGGCAAACTATTCCAATCGCTTACACGAGCGTCTAACTAGTCTGTGACTGAGTTTCTTCAAAGACCACGACAACAGGGCATTCAACGAAGCGATTGGGGGAATCTTTTGTAACTTCTGATGATTCAAAAGTGCTAATTTCAAGCTGCTAAGATGTCAACCATGTTTAGAATATCTGCTGTTCCTGCCATTTCAGGTGTTTGGAGCACGGTCTATAAGCCATAGCTCATAGGTGCTCCAAACATGTTTGATATCTAACAGCTCTACCAATTCAATAAGATCCGTGTAGGTACCTCTATTTAGGACACATGAAATATAAAGTTTTGTTTAAATGTAAATCGATATTTTATTTCATCAATGCATTATGCTTATAATATACATAGTGAATGGTAATTTCTAATTGCAAAAGATTTTTTAGAATTTTGTCTGGCATATATACATATAAAAAAAACTGTTTGTTTTCCGTGATAAAAAAGCAACATTAGTGTAGCTTTTTAGCAGAAAAAGAATTATCATAATCAGACCCTTCGATCGCCTTTAATAGTGATCGAAGATCGGACCTGACTTCCAGAGACTACCTTTACAAAGGAACTTAAAAACAAACAATTTTACCTTCTAATTTCTGTTTATTCAGGTTTTCTTAATGTATTACATTAATAGTCGGATCCAAAATAGAAATTGATTTAACAAACAAGCCTTTCATTTATTACAAAAGGTAGCGGTACGCAAGCCTTGCATGCGGGATGATTTGATCTAGGATTTGATAAACTATTTTCGAAGGAGTCTCTCACAGTGCGCTAGCAGTACGGTGTAGGTACCGACAGTAGATAAGACGCCGGTTACGATGGCAGGTCTTTTCAATAAACCAATCGTCACGCTGCGAAGGTGTTCTATTTCATATTCGTCCTGCTTTTCTCCCTTGGTAAGCACGGGTCTCTAGCCATCATCGATAGACTTGTAGAATGCGGCTTATTGTATAGTTCTTGCCATTTGAATAGGTGCTGCAACCATTTTCACAAACCTGCTGAAGAAGATGTAATAGGTACATTAAGAAATGTTAAATCTTATATTGTCGAGAATAAGGTAGTAGTAGCTACGGTTGCCTAGTACCTACATCATTTGCTCACTGAGGTTTGTTGCAAGTTCTATTACATTCCAATTTTGCGTTGGTATGGACCCGTTGAAACAAACTACATACGAGTACAAACACGTGCATTATATTAGGTACCTATAGCAGGATCAGTGGGTCGTCTTAGGGGCAGTATTTGTAACACCTATCACGATGCTGCGTGGTTATAACATAAATTAGTTTGAGCACCAAAAAACAACGCGGAGTTGCGGCGAATTACGCACAGAAACGAACTTCACCAAGGCGCGCGGGTGGCGCAGGGAGCTGTAGTGTGATTTGCATGAATAACACTTATAAAAATGTTTTTTGATGAGAAACTATTACGTGTGTTTACCAAGAAAATGGAAATGTTTCCTACCTCGTTTCACATCTTCTACTAGCTCTTTCTGTATCCAGGAGACCGGATGATAAATAGGCAGTATGCCTTCCTCTTGTTTTCACGAATAAATTGCATTTTCTTGCATTAGTTCCAAAATAAATACGGAATATTTTTTGACGTAAACTGTCTCACCAAGAAAATGTCAGTGAGATTTTTTTTTACGTGACAGCGTCCCAGCTAGCTAGAAAGTCGAAACGACACAATTCGTGCTACCGATTGCTATCGATTTCCATACATTTGGTTCATTTACGTAACGTTAATGCGTAAAAACTATACGAAGGTGGTTGTCAATGTTTCGTGCTACCGATTAGTTAGTTCCAAATACGCACACACGGCGCTGATCAATTTTGCATACAAAATTTGTCGAAGGCGATACGTTTACGCTGTCGATGCAATTACGCAGAAATTCGTGCTTAGCCCTCTGTATCCATCCAGGGGCAATCAATGTTTTTGTCGCGATTTCAGTGTTGGTCCCAAAGTAAAAGTTGTTCATAATTATGAGTATTGTAAGGTATTGTGTATAATCAGTTACATGTTGTTTATAGAGAAAGCGCCATTGCGGCAATTCATTTTATCAAAATTCAAAGTTAATCAAAGAAAGTTTACGAATCACCACATAGGTTTTGTGCGTTTGACGTTTGTAGTAGTTGGCGTGGAGTGCCTTGCCTAGTGTGTGATGCCGGCAGAAATGGGTAAATTTAATAAATGGCAATATTGATTACTTTATAGATGGGTTGTAACAGGTAATAGTAGTTTATGCAACGACCATATAAAAAGGGTTATTAAAACACGAGTGTGGGTTTATCACACGAGGCGTAGCCGAGTGTGATAATAGCATCACACGAGTGTTTTAATACCTAATTATATGCCGTTGCATACACTATTTTATCTTCACTCATACAGTTGAAATAAAATAAGTGGAAAAATAGTTAATTCCAACATGGCGGATATTCTCATTGCGTATTCGAATGACTGCGCAGCGCGCTCAAACATAGACAAAGATAAAAGCTGGCTGACTTAAGTCAATGAGCCCGCGCCAAAAATTAAAAAGAAAAAGTGTGCTATAAAAATTAAAAAGTTATTTTATGATGCAGTTGTTTAAAAATCGAAGGAAAATGTTGAACTGTAATGGTTTTTTTTTTAAATGTTACCTATCCACGAAAAAAAGGTATGCATTTATGCATTCGTTTTTGAACTCATATTTGGAACATTACGTTGTGAGTGTAGATAAAACTCATTATCTGTTATCACTGTTACTGTTACTGTTTACTGTACACAAAATAACAGATCCAAATATCTGTTATTAAATATCACCTGTCACCTGTTATTTTTATACGGAAACAAAGAAACTAGGTACCCAAAAAACAATTCAATTGGATATCACCGTTATTCTTATTGGAATAAAGTCATACATGCAAGGAACATTTTTCAACCAATCCCGTCAAACCAAAGACCCAAAGACAATAAAGGAGTCTTGACACGATCACTGTACAAAATTGCTTTTGGTTGCATCGTAAACCTTAAAAAAATATTTTAAAAAAAGTACCTACTCTAAATGCGGATGCTTCGCGATCTAGCACAATCTAGCCAATGACTACTAAGCGGTCAATTATTATTGTTTTATTATATAGGTTTGATTTTAACTTACTCTTACTTTATTATAAGTTGTATTCACTGCATGTCTATTACTCACACCATTTGTTTTGCTTATGTATTAAGATCTATCCACCACTACATTCCTCATTCACATACCCAAAACCCTCACTACACGCACGCACCATCCATAAACCACTGTACACTCACAATCTCGTCTTTCACACACATCATATCCTCGCCGATAACGCAATACCTAACCCTAACATTTTATACCCACTCCTACCTCATAATTTTTATAACGCACTTTCATACTTTAATAATTTTCGTTGACACTGAACGCCTCTATACAGATAATGTACTCGATACAGATACAGTTGCCTCATCTTCCCATATATGGTTAAACATTTGCATCCCTTTATTTTGGAAGTTATTATCTACTTCCAATGGCTAACCACATTAATACTCTGGAAAATGAATTGGATGCCTACCAAGTATCAAAATCTTATAAATTACCGTTAGGCGAATGTATAACTAAAATACCGAAGACACAAAAGCACTTATCTATACTTCAACTAAACATTCGCAGTTTAAACAAAAACTTCGACAATTTTGTGGCATTTACACATCTCCTTAAAACTGATTGTGACATCATCATATTGACAGAGTGCTGGCTAAGATCTGCTGTGATTCCCAATATGAATGGTTATAATGTACATTACACTAAAAATACAAAAAATCAGAATGATGGGGTGGTTATGTATACTAAGACTTCAATGCGCTGCACTGTTTCTGAACCTGACATAATTGACGCAAACGGTCTTCTTTGCAAAGTTGACAATAATGTTGGCATCTTAGCCATATATAGATCACCATCGTACATCCACATTGATAATTTTTTAAACAGTTTGGATTCCATTTTAAAACCCCTAACAAAATTTAAACATGTTGCCTTAGTCGGTGATATCAACATTGATATCAAACCAAACAATAATGACCGACATTCGTACGAATACCTCACCTTTGCTGCCACACATGGTTTATTACCGGCGCACTTATATCCTACAAGAGTAAATAACTGTTTAGATCATATCCTCCTAAAAACTGAAAAAGTAGCTACATCCATCGTGATCGACTCACCCATTACAGACCATTTACCTGTGTTCTTGAGTATCAACTTGGATGCTCCTAAGCCCAAGCCTACCTACACTGCTAAAGTTGTTGACATTTCAAACATCCAAAAAGATATTGAAAGTACTGATTTCTCCCCAATAATTTTTTCTAACGATGCTAATGAAGCAGCGGACATCTTAACCACATTATTGACACCAATCATTGACAAACACACTCGTTTCACCAAAGTCTCACGAAAGAACCGTAACATCAAGCCATGGATCACACCTGGCTTACTTCGCTGTATTAAAAATAGAGACAAAATGCATCTAAATTTAAAATCACAACCAGACAACCCAATCCTCAAAGTAACGTATTCTCGCTATCGCAACTTTTGTAATTCTTTACTACGAAAATTGAAAATAAATTACGAGAAGACAGAATTTGTGAAAAGGAAAAACAATTCCAAAGCAACATGGGATCTCATAAAACTCATTACACATTCAAAATCTACACCCTCACCACCTACAGAACTGCTACAGCTCGATCCTAACGCACTTGCATCAGCAAACAAGGTTAACAATTACTTTGTTAGCCTTGGCAAAGACCTAGCTACAAACATACAGCAGCGTCGGACTGTGCCAGCTCACTTTTCAAATTTCAAATCAAGTTGTAACTCAATGTGTGTCCTGGAAACCGACAGTTCGGAAGTAGAGCGACTTATAATTAATTTGAAATCAAGTTCTGTAGCTGGAATTGACGGTATTTCTGGACACATATTTTTATTTTTATTTATTTTTTTTATTTATTTATTTATAACCAACTTGAATTAACAAGTTGGTTAATTCACAAGTTGGTTAATTCAAGTTATATTATACTTATTATACATATTGAAGTTAACGTGCAAAATTTTAGTCCCCTATATCACCCACATCTGCAATCTCGCAATATCCACCGGTGTTTTCCCAGACTCTTTCAAAACAGCTCTAGTCCACCCTATTCATAAAGGGGGGGACAGAGGCAGTGTCAGGAATTATAGACCCATTTCGATTCTACCAACTATCTCGAAGATTCTGGAGAAGATTCTGAACAACTGTTTGCTTAAATACCTTAATGCTTATAATCTTCTCTCCGAAAACCAATATGGTTTCAGAGCCGGAATCGCAACAGAGGATGCGGTTATTGCGCTCTCTGAAAAAGTGACTCAGCTCATGGACAAGAAGCAGCGGTGTCTTGGTATTTTTCTTGATATTTCGAAAGCTTTTGACACTGTCTCTGCGCCCATCCTTCTGTCAAAACTGGAACGCATGGGAATTCGGGGTCCTGCACTTGATATTTTTTCTAGTTATCTGGATAATCGTTTCCAACATGTTCAATTGAAGGAGGTGATAAGCGATAAAGCTAGAATAGAATACGGCGTCCCACAAGGAAGCATTCTAGGCCCAACCTTATTCCTCATTTACATAAACGATTTGTGTTCACTTCCTCTAACAAACTGCTCCATATTTACCTACGCCGATAATACAGCCCTACTTTGCTATGGCGATGATTGGAGTGAAACAGAAATATATGCTCAGATGGCACTGGACACTGTCATGAATTGGTTTGACAATAATTTGTTGACCTTAAATGCGGAAAAAACTAAATTTCTAACCTTTTCTTTAAGTAATAAAACTCAGCCAAAAATAACATCTACTATTAAAGCTCATACCTGTTCAAGAAACAACTGCTGTACCTGTCCCTCTCTGACACTCACATCGTGTATGAAATACTTGGGCGTCCAAATTGACAACCATCTGAACCGGTATAGTCATCTAGATAATTTAGTCACCCGAACGCGCAAACTCATTTCCATCTTTAAGAAACTCCGTGGTTCGGCTGACTCGGAAACACTTATGATGGTCTATTACTCACTTTGTCAGTCTCTTCTTCTTTATTGTCTGCCAGCTTGGGGTGGCGCCTGCAAAACATACTTTCTGAAATTAGAGAGAGCTCAGAGAGCAGTTCTCAAAGTTATGTTCTGCAGGCCCTATAGATACCCTACATTGGAACTTTTTAGGGAATGCAGGGTTCTGTCGGTGAGAAGGTTGTATGTGTTACAATGAACTGCCTTTCAAAGTTAGTACTAAACGTCGCGCAGACATTGTCCTTCCACCAGTTAGACACAACACCACTTTCGCACGACACCAATTCACCTACCTCAGCTATATTTTATATAATAAAATTAATAAGTTTCTCCATATCCACATTTTGAATTATCACCAATGCAAAAATACAGTGAAGGAATGGCTGATTGACAAATCGTATGGTGAAACCGAAGACCTGCTCCTCCCACATTCCTAATACAGATCTCGCCCCATTATATCACACCCATACACTCATACACACTCCCCACCCTCACAAATTACTCACACATACCACGACACAGTCACTCCCACTCCAACACCTACAATTTTTTGTATTAATTTTTCTTCTTTTTATAATTTACTTATATAATAATTTTAAAGTTATATTAGCCATGTTACTGGAGTAAACAAATCTTATGTTCTTGTATGGAATCACTGGTCCCCAAGTCACAGGTTTAGTAAAGTTTGGGTTACGGTAGATTACTAATAAAACTCCTAGTTGTAGGTTTCACGAAGGTTGTAAAAAGAATAATTATTGATTAAAAATGTGTCACTTATATACAGTTTAGGAATATTAACAATTATGAGCTTAACCAATAAGAAATTACTAACTAAATAACAAAGAACTCCCAACCAATCACGTCACAGCACTTGTTGCCTATTTGATCCGTGTGGTGTCGCTACTAAGGCTTTCAATACCGGTATTCCGGGATCCCGTAATACCGTGATCACGGATTTAATATGGTCTTTTTTCAATACCGGTATTGACGCCCCAATACCGTGATTACGGTATTGAAACATTAGATGTGATCTTATTCTCTCACTAGTTTTCACCAGCACAAGCGTCCCGCTGTTATCCTTAGCTCACCCTCCCGCGCTCCATCCGCCCCTCCAATGCCCAAAATCAAGCTGTACTTGTCGTTTTTGTTATTGTTAGTCAGTTTCGCAAAGGCGACGGGATAACGCGTAGGCTTTTGGTTTTGCATTGTGTTGTGAATGTTGTGTTGACTTGTGATTTGTGAAGATGTGATCTAGCGCGTATTTTTGCCAGTTTAATTAGATTACTGTCATTGCTGCCTCTTCGTGTCTTACCCAAAACGTTCTTGGCGAACAACATGTGAGTAGATCTTTAATTCTTTGTTCCAAAGTCTCAACGGATCACGCGATCGGATTATCTTCGAAACAGCTTATCACAAGTTGTAGCATCTGATATTATAATCCTTTTCCATTTTTAATATTCTAATTGTTATGTTTTGTTAACTAATCACGTTATCCGTTAGACCTAAAATACAAATATCAAATAAGGAATAATATAAAAATATTTGTGCAGTTTCGATTGAGGGAGTGTAAATTTAAGATTTCGGTATGTTTTGTAACTTCAATTGTATTTTGCCTATTTACCTACTTTCGTATACCTACAAATTTGTGTGCTAAAAACAATAAAGAATTATTATTATTAATCCTATTGGTACAAGTCTGTGCGGAATATTGTAGTAATTATATTTCGTCGCTTCATTCTTCAGATATTTTTTAACCATGTAGTCCCCTTTCCTTGCGCTAGCAACTACGCACGTCTATTTAGAGTTTTTTTTTTTTTTATAAACTGGCAACATCGTACCCCACCTCGCCGTGTCGGTCAGTTGTAACCGTCATTCTTTTTTCGTGCGCAGCAACGAACGGACGTCTTCAAAACTAAATAAATTGACAGCGGCTTAACAGTACACATGTAAAATTATGCATTACTAGAATAAAATACGAAGGTTAGAAAAGAAGGCTTATCGTCGTCGAATAAGAGGTTTTTCGTCATCAGATTCGGAACAAACTTCAAGTAAGTACATAATATATTTCTCATTGTTGGTGTTTGAAAAGTGATAATAAAAAGTTAAAATACTGCTTGGAGCCTGGAGGTTGCCCGAGATGGTAACAAAATGGCTAAATACATAAGTTACTTTACTAAGTAACCCAATAATACCGGGAGGTTGTCCGCGACGGCAACACGAATGTTTAATGATACCGGGAGGTTATCCGAGATAACACGATGGCTATAAATAGAACAAACATGGTTTCTATGAACTAGAATCACGTGTGAAACTGTTCTTATGTACTCACGAATTCTTTGCCGAGTAAAGTTGTGACTACCCTCATAACTTACGAAAAATGTTAACAGGTCCAAGAGACCCCCCTGAACGGATTACGAAATAAATGTGTGCAATACAGCATCTATAAGTCTGCCTGGAGGGTAACCGCGAGTTATACACGATGGCTAGACATGACGCAAACAATCTAATCCTGGAGGTTGACCGAGAGTCATACACGAAGGAAAAATAAATGTGTGCAATACAGCGTCTATAAGTCTGCCTGGAGGGTAACCGCGAGTTATACACGATGGCTAGACATGACGCAAACAATCTAAGCCTGGAGGTTGACCGAGAGTCATACACGAAGGAAAAATAAATGTGTGCAATACAGCGTCTATAAGTCTGCCTGGAGGGTAACCGCGAGTTATACACGATGGCTAGACATGACGCAAACAATCTAAGCCTAGGTTGACCGAGAGTCATACACGAAGGAAAAATACATATACCTACCTATGTAGATACATTGTGAGCATTTAAAGAATTTAAAAACTCTGTCCCTGAAAATGTGGACACTAACCAGATTCATCACCACCAGAACCACCAGCGAGCGAAGTGGTTCCTACCCCAGAAGTTGTACTTGTGACCAATCCACCCAAATATTTTGGCGGCATTAGGCGAAATCACAGACCGGAATTTGGCGAGAAAATTCATAAAAATCTCGCTACAATACTTACCATTTATTTTATTAAATATAAGTACCTTTGCTAAAAAAAGGGTACTTATGACAAAAGAAAATAGGGAGGTTCTTTTGAGAAATTACCTGATACTCAAAAACTGCCCGTTACTTCAAGCACCAACGCTTAACCATATGGTTTCTGCGGCCATACCGGAATCAGTTAGATTTCGGGAAAAGAAAACGGCCGAATTTTATCCGACTTGCAACGATTACCTTTCAGAAAAAATTAAAGCCTCTAAGGCTATTGTAAACCAGGGGGGGGGGGGCGAGGGGGTCACAAACGGTCCAACTACCGAGTCTCCCCCTGCATTCAGCCAGTCGAAGATCAACTACAAACAACTTGCTCCAACACGACGTCATTGACTCAGGTACATGCAGTCAGAGTTAAGTTTTATTATGATTGCTGGGCAAAAATCACCGATACTATGACAGTTCTTAGATGGATTAGTCAAGGTGTCGATATCCCTTTATCAGATGGAGTACTACAACCCCATAATACAACCAAAACATTTTGGTCTAAACAAGAGAAATGTGATATGGCGATCGCCATTAACAAACTCATAGACCTAGGTGCGGTTAACGTTTGTGAACCAATAAAACACCAGTTTATATCTCACATATTTTTATCACATAAGCCAGATGGTGAAAAACGATTCATCTTAAATCTAAAATCATTTAATCAGTTCTTCAAAAATGTCACTTCAAAATGGAAGATCATAGGACCGCCTCTAAACTTATTCCAAAAAATGGTTTCCATGCAACAATAGATCTTAAAGAAGCCTTTTTTAGTTTCAATAATAAAATCATTTAGAAAATACTTGCGTTTTCAATTCGAAAATGAAAAACCGGAAACCATAACATACGAATTTAACACCATGCCATACGGTCTTTCCATTGCTACTAGTGTTTACACAAATTATGAAGGAGGTTAATAACCTACCTTAAGGGACATAAATCGGTCATATACTTAGATGACATCTTATGTATCGGAAAAACCTACACTGAGTGTCTCAGTAATGTTATCTAAATTTTACGTGTTAACTTGTCTCGGTTTTGTGATAAATTCTAAACAAGAGTGCAAATTCTTAGGTTTCATCTATAATACGACAACCCTTTCGGTTTCCTTACCTAAGGACAAACGTCGTAATATCACGCAGCTTGTTAAAAAGTTTATTGGTTTACCTCCCTGTACCATAAGAGAATTCGCTCAGTTAGGTAATCGGCGTTCTCACAGCAGCGTGCCCTGCCGTCAAATACGGGTGGCTATATACCAAAACCCTAGAGCACCAAAAATACATTTTAGTGAATAGATTTCATAACGATTATAATTCTAAAATAAGCCTGGAACGACACATACTTAACGATTTAAATTGGTGGTCACAAAATATATTTACATGTTCAAACTTCGTCGACACCCCCGATTTTGAATTGGAAATATTTTCCGATGCTTCGAATACAGGGTGGGGAGCATTTTTTGATGGTAATCGCGTTCATGAATCATGGAAGGAAAGAGAATATCATATAAATTACTTAGAGTTATTAATAATAATCATTTATTTCGGAATAAAGACATCCATATTTTGTTAGTACAATTGCGAGCTTACAACTAGGTTTCAACTGGGTTTCTTAGCACTAAAAAACTTCGCGAAGGAACGACCAAATTGTTCCATATTGTTACGAGTTGACATTAACACAGCGTTGAGTTATATTAATAGAATGGGAGGAGTACAATATCCTCACTAAAACGATCTTGCTTATTAAATTTGGCAATGGTGCGAGAAGCGGAATATATGGATATTCGCATCTTATATTAATACCAAACAAAACATCGAAGCTGATATTGAATCAAGAAAAATTAACCCCTATATAGAATGGGGCTTATCAGATCAAGCATTTAAAACTATCATTCGTAAACTAGGTCAACCTGTAATTGATTTGTTCGCTTATCGCATTAATGAAAAATGTGATTTGTACGCATCCTGGTTTCCTGACCCAGACGCCTCGTTTGTCAATGCATTTACAATTAATTGGAAACACAATTTCTTCTACGCTTTTCCCCATTCTCTTTAATTCTTAAAAGCCTTCCGACGTAATATCCCCGTAGAAGCAATAGACCTCATGTTAGCGTCGCTTTCTGATAACACCAAAAAATAATATAGCGTCTCATACAAACTCTGGTGGCAGTTCTGCAAAATTACCAAAATTATTGGGAGCTTTGAGAGCACGGTAGCAAAGGTATCTCTTTTTTTAGTTCAATAAAGGCGCCTCGTATGGATCTTTGAATTCTCACAGATCCGCACTCTCGTTACTATTGGGCAACAACGTCGGTTCTGATGAATGCATCAAACGATTGTTAAAAGGAGCCTATAAACTTAAACCTAGCAGGCCAAAATATACATACACACCTGGGATCCGCAATTAATTTTAATCTCGTTTCTAAATGGTACTCGAACCGAAATTTAGACCTAAGTCAAGTGACCAAAAGATTCGTTATTTTACTGGCGTTATGTACGGAACAGCGAGTCCAAACTCTTAACCTAATAAAACTGGAGAATATCAATATCTCGTCAAATGAAGTAAAAAGTAGTGATAACAGACGCTATCAAGGCTTCTGCTCCAGGAAGAGAACAACCCGTACTTTTTCTGCCCTACTTTTAGAAAATAAAAATATTTGCCCTGCTGCCGGGTACTCACAGATTACATATTTATTACAAAAAAATCTTAAGAGCTAAAAATATAAACAACTTAATACTAACAATTAAAAAACCTAATAAAGCGGCCACAGCTCAAACCGTAAGTCCATGGATAAAATTGGTATTATCAAAAGTGGGGTCAATACATCAATACTCAGTGCACACGGTACACGTCACGCCTCAACTTCTTCTGCAAGCTCGACAGGTGCGTGCATTGACACAATACGTAGAAACGCGGGATAGACCAGTCGTTCTCAAACGTTTGTTAAGTTTTGTAAAGTTAATAAAGTTAATGAAGCCGAATTTGCAGAATCAGTATGCTTATAATTGTAACTAGTTGTAAGGAATTGATTGTAAATCAAACGCATAATTATTATCATAACTTAAAAGAACATTCTTTATTTTTTCAATAGGTACCAATGTACTTAAAAGTAAATAATTAATCATTTGAAAAATCCTTGCAATTTATTCAAATGAACCAGCAAATTTCATTATCTCTTAACATCTACATGGTTAAAAAATATCTGAAGAATGAAGCGACGAAATATAATATATGATCAAACGAACTTCCAAGTGAAGTTCGATCATTATTATATGAGTCGCTTCATTCGAAGATATAATTTCCCGACCCACCCTAAAGAACCCTAAAGAGATTTGCAAAAATCATAACTATAATCATCTCTAAAATAATGACGGTTACAACTGACCGACACGGCGAGGTGGGGTACGATGTTGCCAGTTTATAAAAAAAAAAAAAACTCTAAATAGACGTGCGTAGTTGCTAGCGCAAGGAAAGGGGACTACATGGTTAAAAAATATCTTCGAATGAAGCGACTCATATAATAATGATCGAACTTCACTTGGAAGTTCGTTTGATCATATATAATAAGTCATGTACCTGTATGCGAAACCGCCGTGTGTCGTAAACAAGTTCGAGCGTCAAGTAAACATAAACCTTGCGCAGTTACAGTAAGGCTTAAATCAGCGCTGCCATGCCTATTGTTAACCGAATGGAACATTTGATAAGTACTTTTGTAAGGTGGTCTAAAACTAGTTTGCTATGCAGTGCGGAGAAAGGAGTCAACAGTTGGCCAACTATTGTTTCCCGACTCCTGTGTGTAGCGCACTGCAAACACGGTTTTATTTATCGCATAGAGAAAACACAGATAGATTATGATAAATGACAGATTAGATTATTTATTTAAATGTCATATAAATAATCGAAAGTAATAAGATTTTTTCTTGTTTTAGGTCGACTCCGGAGAGACCGGATTCGAAATCATACAATTTTTTTTAAAATAAACGTACTACTACCTGGCATATGGGATAGTTTTACTGCCGCTGACGATCGACTGATACCAAATTGTTATATATAAGAGAGCTAAAAAATATACTTTTTTACTTTTTATAAGGTATTTATAATAAATATGAACAATAAAGACTGATTTGAAAATAAAAACACGTATTTTAATGGTTTTATTAATGTCCTAATTGAACTTGCATTCAATACCGGTATTGAAAAAATCCGTATTTGAAAGCTCTAGTCGCTACAGACGCTCGTGTCACGGACCGCGGTGCGCGGAATGCTTTTGCGCGCCGCAGGTGTGTATATATAAGGGTTCCGCGTAGTTCGCGATCCTTTTCTGCGCGGCATTTGAAGAGAGACCAACCAACAAGAAAATCATCATGTATAGATCTCATCGCAAGCGATATACCTAATGTTCAGCCTCAAGTACATATCCTTGCATTATCTGACCATGAGACGGGTCAGTCCATTAGCTTCGATTCGTCTGTAGATACTGCAAAATGCAGAAAACAATTTTGGTTTGAAAAGAGAAGAGATCTAAGTCAAAACAACATTGAAAAGTTCATATCATGCATATCATCTCTTTCATTTTCAGAAATATACGAATCTGATGATACTGATCTAGCATTCAATCACTTTCATGATACACTATCCCTATTTTACGATCTCTGTTTTCCCATCCTAAGAGTAAAAATTACAAACAAACCAGTAAAAAGTAAATGGATAACAAAAGGAATAAAAAGATGTTGCGTCAAGAAAAGAAGTATGTATTTAAAATATAGGCTATTAAATTCTAACAAAACCCTACACCTAAACCACTACCAAAATTACACTAGAATATTGAGACGATGTATATTACATGCTCAGAAAATTGATAACACTCGCTATTAACTTCAATCGAACAATAAATGTAAAGCCGCCTGGGATATAATAAAAAACAATAGTTCAGATACCGATAGTAACGCCGAAATTTCTTCCATTACAATCGATCAGTGCACATACACTGATGGCGACAAAATGGCAAACCAATTTAATGACTTTTTTATCAACATGACAAACAAAACAAAAATCCATAATTCTGAAACACCAATTGACTATAAACATACCATCACTGACATATCAAATAGCATCTTTTTGACTCCAACTGATGAAAATTCTGTGTATAAAGCTCAACTGACTCAACTGGCTATGACAACATTAATACAAAGGTTCTTAAACATTGCTCAAAATATATATCTCGCCCGCTGGCCCACATTATTAATTTATCATTTTTTCAAGGTTTATTCCCCACCAAACTAAAGTTTTCTATTGTTAAACCATTATATAAAAAAGGAGATAAAAATGATATGAACAATTATCGTCCTATTACTCTAATACCCGTAATTTCTAAAATTTTTGAAAGAATTATGTACGATAGATTACACTCCTTTATAATAAAACACGCAATTTAAAAAGAGGAACAATTTGGTTTCAGGAAGGGTAAATCAACAACTCTCGCATGTTTTTCTCTCATGAAAAAGATTACATCAAGTCTTAATAAAAAAGGTCAATAGCATCAATATTTCTTGATATGTCAAAAGCTTTTGACTTCGTAGATCACAAACTGCTTCTCTACAAATTGAATCGCTATGGTATTAGGGGAAATGCATTAAACTGGATAAAAACATATCTGTATAATCGCCAGCAATGTGTAGAAATATCTAGACGTAATATATCAGAAAAAAATATATATAGATCTGCCTATCGTCAAAACTCCTGTGGGGTTCCCCAGGGCAGTATATTAGGACCCTTTTTGTTTTTACTATATATCAATGATTTGCCCAACGTGACCCCATATTCATGCATTCTGTACGCCGACGATACTACTCTTAGTATTGAACTCACTGATAAAAATATCGCCAAATACGAAAAAGAGATAAATGACACACTAAACAAAATAATAGATTGGTTAAAAGACAACAATTTACATGTCAATATCGGTAAAACTAAACTTATACAGTTCCAAACTTATAATAGCAAACATCACGGATTAAAAATAAGATATGCAAGTGACACTATAGAAGAGGTTAAAAGTGCTACTTTTTTAGGTATAACTTTAGATAAATTTTGCAACTGGAAAGAGCATATTGAAAAATTATGCACTAAGCTGCAAAGATTTGTATTTGTTTTAGGTAGAATAACTCGTGTAGCTGGTATCAATGCAGCACTTTATGCTTATCATGGTTACGTAGCATCAATTCTACGCTACGGTATTATCATATGGGGCAATTCTGTGGATTTTATTAAGGCATTTCGAGCCCAAAAAAAGTGTATTCGATCAATAACCAAAGCCCAACCATTAGACAGCTGTGTCCCACTCTTTAAGAGTTTAAAAATATTGCCACTCCCATCTTTATATATATTCGAACTTTGTATCTTTGTACGTAAAAACATAGGTTTATTTAAATTACGTAATGATGTTGTGGTAAGAAAAAGCAGAGATGTCCACCAATTATGTGTACCTCAACAACGAATTAAACTATTCTCCAATAATGTTTACTGTATGGCAATTCGTATTTATAATAAATTACCTAATGTTTTTAAAGATCTTAATTTCATGACTTTTAAAAAGAAATTATTTGACTTCCTATTATCTAAGTGTTATTATTCAACAGATGAGTTTTTAAATGAAAAGTTTGACTCTAAATTTAAATTGGACGACGAATTGCCCTTACATTCGTAATGATTGAATTTAATTTGATAACTGTGACATTGTATTGAATAATTCTTAACACTGTATTTGATTAATTTCTGACATTATATTTAGTATTCCTTGACATTATATCTAGATTGCCTTGACATTGTATTTAATAATTCCTGACATATTTAGTATACCGTTAAATTGTATTTAATAACTCTTGACATTCTTATTAGTATGCGTTGACATTGTATGCAATAATCCCTCCAAATTGTATTTAATATCAGATAATGTTTACCTAGGTTTGCCAATTCATTTTGATTTCATTTAAATTTTTGAAAATATTTGTACGCTGGAAACAGCAGAATATTTTGGACGTAGAATTGTAGTAACACCTTGTAACAACAATATTCTAACAAATAAACTTATTATTATTATTATATTATATAGAGAAGACGTCTGCTGTTGTTCGCGTGCGCGGCGAGCGAAGACCGAAGAATACGACGGCGGCGTGTCTTCAGCGTTTCCTATTCCTTTAACAGAAGTCTAGTTCTTTTGAGAACTGTGAAAAAGAGTTCTTTTGAGAACTGTTTGTTTCTTGGTTTCTTGACGATAGTCATAAAACGTGCTGTGATGAGTGGTGGCTACAGTACTCCCCTTCAAGCGAAGCGTACCGGCAGTTTGATGACACGACCCATGCGTGTTGACTTTCTCTGGGCGGGATGTGACGTCACGCTGCCGGGAGGTACTTGGGTTTGTTGCTTGGTAACGGTTGGAGTGGTACTGCTCCTAGTTTTCTTGGTACTGGTAACGGTAATCGGTGTTCTTGGCGTGGTAATGGTACTGGATGAGGTAATCTTGCTTGGTGGTAAGGTACTGGTTGATGGTAAGGTACTGGTTGGTGGTAAGGTATTGCTGTCTTCTGAGATAACATATGCAGGCTTCAATCGATCGATCGATATGTTCGCTTGCCGATTAGGTAGCTGTACGGAGTACACTTTATCTGTTTGGCTTATAACTCGATAGGGGCCTTCATATGGAGTCTGAAGTGGTTTTTTTTACTGCATCTGTTCTGATAAATACGTGGCTGCACGTTAGTAAATCTTGGTGCACGAACACACTTTTATTGCTGCTATGATGCTTGGTAGCGACTTGCGGCTTGTTATCTTGAATGCTAGCACGCAGTTTATCAACGTAGGTATAATCCATAGGCGAATTTTTCACTGCAAGTACCTGTACACCTGGTACAGGTACTTGCAGTGAAAAATTCGCCAGGCAAACGTAAGTTGTGACCGTAGGTAAGTTCGGCGGCGCTCACACCGGTGTCTGAGAGGTCTGAGTTTAGAGCGGCTCGCAATCCCAGTAGCACGATAGGTAATTCGTCAATCCATGTACTTGTGTTGATGAGTTTCGCGCGCAATGCGGTCTTGAGTGTGCGATGCCATCGCTCGACGATACCGTTGCTTTGCGGGTGATATGGTGTTGTGCGATTTTTCTGTATTCCCATAAGCTTCATTAAATTTTGAAACAGCTGACTCTCGAACTGGCGACCTTGGTCGCTTGTTAGTGTGGTCGGGCATCCAAATCTTGCGATCCAATGTTGATAGACGATTTTAGCTATGCGAACAGCTGATATTTCGTCAGTAGGTATTGCTTCGGGCCATTTCGTTGATCGGTCGATCATTGTTACTAAGTACCGATGACCTTGAGATGTTGTACACAAGGGACCGACCAAATCAACGTGAAGGTTTTGAAAACGCTCACTTGGCGGGAAAAATCCGATGTTAGAGAATGTGTGTCGATGTACCTTGCTTTTTTGGCAAAGTCGGCATATTCGCGTCCAACAGCTGATGTCTGAGTTCATTGACGGCCAGAAGTATTTTTGAGTGATAAGTTTTCGAGTTGTGCGCGTACCAGGATGACTGATGTTGTGCACGCTGTTAAAAACTTCTTTTCTATATTGCTCGGGTATGTACGGGCGTACATAAGCAGTAGATGCTTCGCAGTATAACTTGACGTCACTGTTAGGCATCGATATTTTCTTGAGAGTGATGTTATTCTGGGATAATAGTTGTTCAATGTTGCTGTCCTTGTCTTGCGCGCTGGCTATGTCGCTGTAGTTTATTGTAGATGGGCATGAATCAGGAGCACAAGGATCATTCATGATAGTGAAAAGCATGCAGAGGGATCTGAGGGATCTCCTTTGACGGATAGGCAGCCATTTAAGCTGAGAACGAAATGTAGAAATGTGGTCATATTTACGAAGGCCAAAAATGAAACGAATTCGGTTGTTAAGAAGTCGATCCAGTTTGTTAAGAAGTTCTTGGGATAGATCAGAGTAGCAAACATCAGCATAATCAATAATAGGAAGCACAAGTGATTGGACCAAAGTGGTCTTAGTGCTTGAAGGAAGAAAATGCTTGAATCTATAGAGAGATCGCAGTAAGTAAGTTACTTTCTGGCTAACCGGAGCAATCTGCTTATTCCAACTTAACCTGTCATCAATGTTTAGGCCTAAGTCTTTAACCTTTTCACCGCCACAGACATCAATAGAAGTTCCAGATTTTCGTGCCACCAGCGCCACGACTTCATTAGAAGCTCTTCATTTTAACTATGTTAAGTATAAAAATAAATTTCCTGTATTTAACAGGTTTTTCTTTTCATTTTATTATTTAAAAGCACTGTCTAGTACTCTGTTTTTTTATTTTTCCACAAAAGAAGGGTTAAACTTTCCTTTATGGGCCGCTGATTTTGGGGGGTTGGAGGGGGGGAGGGGGGCTACCCCTCTCTACCGCCCCCACCACCCGGAGCCCCATGGTTATGGAGATATCCATGGTTAAAGTTTATAGGTTAGAATAAAAATTTTGCTTAAAATTTCGTATCCAGTAGCAGAAAGAGGCAGGTGGGAGGGGGTGAGGGAGCCCCCCCTCCTCCCTGGCACCACTATCATGAAAAGGTAACTAACCGTTTCCAAAAAAAAACATTTTTTGAAGCCTAATCCTCTTGCATCCTTAGTCCTTTTAATAGCAAGTCGGAGCCCGTACAAATGGCGTATTATTTTCCAATTTGTATGGAAACTTCAAAGATTTTTAACTCGATAACCGTGAGTCTCCGGGTGTTGAAAATTTGTAAAAAGCTTTCTATTTATGAGTACTATCCACAAAAAAAAAAATGAACTTCCAAAGCGACGGCCCATAAAGGAAAGTTTAGCCAAAAGAAGCCCTTAATTGTCTTAAAATTGGCAAAAACAAAAACTCCGAACATTTTTAATATCCCCAGAACGCCAAGGACTTTATATATAGTCGGCCAGTGATGTGACGCGAAAGTTAACACTGTTTGATTTCACCCGTTGAAATATTTAGAAATACATTATCGAAAGCAATTTGAAGTCAGTAAAATATGAATTTAGATAACTACTTTATAACGAAGGGATAATGGACGAGTTTCGACCGTCGTATAGGTGCCGAACCGGAATTAAATAGTTGTTGGCAATCCTTATCGATTTATTATATTCCCATCTCTACAAAATAATTGGTCGTCAGCTATAAGTCTATGGTTGTGAGTGCTCCGGGCGCCACGGACTATTAAGACGTTCTGTGACGTCATAAACGTATGGCTGTCAAGGTCACTTTGTCATTGTGCAGTCTGCACCAATATTTGTTGCACTTTTTATTGCTTCGTTATTAATAAGTTAAGAAATAAGTAAGTTATTGACATGAACGAAGAACTGGATACGGATGAGCTTTTAAGCATTCTACAAGGTGTGGAATCGGACTCGGAGTATTTTGTGGAGAATGTTGGACTTCTATGTCCAGCTTGATAATAATAATAACGTTTATTCAATAAAACATTGTACCTATTTGTGAGATTCAATTCTGAATGGAAAATAAAAAATAATGGCTCAGTTATCTTGTGCTTGTACACACACACCATCACATGGTGTGTGTGTGTGTAGGTAATTTGCTGTTGTCCTACGGCCAGCTTTCTCACATGCCTGATCGCGCCAGGCCAGGCTTTTATTACTAAACTCTTTTGCAAAAAAAACGGGCACTCTAGATTTTTTTCTCTACTTCAATGAAGAAGAACAAGAAATAGGTTTTGTTAATTTGACGATGTATTGGCATGTTTTTTGAAGCATCCTGGCATGATTCTTTACGTTCCCAATTTAAAATTTGAAATTATTAAAAGAAAAATAATGATTATTGTGGATTATTCTAAAATTGCAATTACTAATGGCGCGAATTGCTGAAACGATTTTTAACTGATCACGATATTTTAAAACTTTTTGGATATTTTCTGCAAATTAAACAATTTAATCTTTCTTTTTACATTAAATACCACTTTTTGATATGAGTGATAAAGCGATAAGGACCGGTAAAATTATAGCCCTACTTGAAGAAGGTTGTTCGCAAACTTACGTGTCTCAGCGGCTAAATGTGAGTCGTTCAACTGTCCAGAGGACTTGGCAACGGTATCAAGAGACTGGTTCGGTCAAAAGAAGACCCGGTTCGGGAAGAAAACGATGCACAGAACCAAGAGATGACCGCTTTTTGGTGAGTCAGGCGTTGCGTAATCGTAAGGCGTCAAGTGTGGACCTGAAGAAGAGCCTTGAAGAAGTAAGAGGAGTAGAAGTTAGCTTGTGGACGGTCAGGAGGAGGCTTTTGGCTGCCAATATCAAGAGTTACCGCCCAGCTCGGGGCCCTAAATTACTCCGTGAGCACCGTGTTGCTCGACTTCAGTTTGCTCGGAACTATGCTTCATGGACTCTGGAGGACTGGAATAAAGTATTGTTTTCTGATGAAGCTAGAATCTCTTTGTGTGGAGAGGACCGACGCCGGCGAGTGCTGCGAAGACCACGGGAACGCTATGCGGAAGTGTGTTTCGAAGAAATCACTCCTTATGGCGGAGGCTCCGTTATGTTTTGGGCAGCAGTTAATTCGACGGAGCGTACGGAGTTAGTTTTCATAGAAAATGGAACATTAAATGCACACCGGTACATAATGGAAGTCCTAATTCCATATGCACAACCCACATTGACTGCACTTGGGGAAGATTCCATTTTTATGGACGATAATGCTCGCCCGCACCGTTCTGGCGACGTGGAAGCGTACATGCAAGAAGTTGGGATCCGTCGTTTAGATTGGCCAGCTCGAAGTCCTGACCTCAATCCAATTGAGCATGTGTGGGATGTTCTAAAGAGACGGGTAAGATCAGTGCAACCTGCTCCACAAAACATCAGGGAGCTAAAAAGAGTCATTGCAGAAGAGTGGGAACGTATTCCTCAAAACGTTATTAAAAACATCGTGGAAAGCATGCCCAGAAGGATTCAAGCTGTGATTTTGGCAAGAGGAGGTCACACTCGTTATTAGGTTTTTACATTTGTAACTTTATTTAATTAAAAAAAGTAAAAAAAAACTTGTCTTTATTGCCGACCACTTTCTTATTGTTTGGGCGTGTACATCGATTTTAAAGATTCCATCGTTTTTTTTTCTTTTAATTGCTCGAATTCACTTCACGCGCATTAATTTACACGATTATAAGTATACAGACTACGTCAAAGAAATAAATTTCATTTAATTAACTAAAATCGACCTTAGAACGTAAATTTCCTTAGGTGCCCGTTTTTTTTGCAAAAGAGTGTATATGGTATTTAAGCGATGCTTGGAGAATGAATATTTCTCGTCCGCTGAGGACTTAAAACTCCTTGTAAAATAGGTCTTTCTACCTAAATGGATTTTTTAGTGTAACTTTGATCAGAGCCCGATATCTCTAGCGTAAAATATAATAACTGCTTTTACCAGCGCGACCACATCCCTAATCTGAATTGAATTTAACGTGTTCTGAGCGCCAAGGACTTGAAATGAAGTCATAGAATGACGTCATGAAACAATTAGAGATGTACCTCATTTCTTATGGCTCTAATTGAGTTACGTATTTGTTTCTTTGATACTTATAATTTATATTGTTTTTTCTTAATATTGATACTGTGAAATAAAATAAATATGGAAATAGTTAATCAGTTTTTATTTATATCCGTAAAATTAAAAATAAAACATAACTTAACGTGTATAATTTTCATTCATCGATATGACGCTACCCTCATTACTACTGTTTACTATATAGGTATTTCGTTATACGTGTATAGCTTGGCGCTAGGCGAGGCATCGCGTTCTGTGTACGCTGGCGGTGAAAAGGTTAACGTGTGGCGAGAGAGGGATGACGGCATTGTTGAAAGTAAGCGGCAGTAGTTGACTGGTGTCCAAGTGACGCAAAAAATATGAACTGCCAATAAGGATAGCCTGGCATTTACTGACATTGACTGCTACCCCAAATCTGCTTTACCAATCACTGATAGCTAGAAGGTCAGCATTCAGCAATGAGATGCAGTTGTCCAGGTTGTCGATGTCAGTTTGCGCGTAGAGCTGTAGGTCATCAGCGTACAGATGGTAAGAGCATTTGAGAATAGTGGTGATAGAGTTTATGAAAAGAGAGAATAAGAGTGGAGAGAGTATACCGCCTTGTGGAACGCCAGTTTTCAGGGTGCACCACTCAGAAAATATCTGATCAGCACGAACCGCTTGCTGGCGACCACGAAGATATGATGAAAACCAATCCCGTGCCGACGAAGAAACCCATGAGATTGAATAGCCAGGAGGATGTCGTGATCAACGGTATTAAAAGCATTAGAGAAATCTATTAAAACTAACACCGTTAATTTCGAGTTCTCCAGGCCATACCTAACGTCTTCTGTAACCTTAAGCAAAGCTGTGGCTGTGCTGTGGCCAGGCCGAAAACCTGATTGGAAAGGGGATAACAGATTATTCCTAAACACAAAAGTAGATATTTGTTTAAGAGCAACTGCTTCCAGGATCTTAGATAGGAAAGGGAGAATGGAGATTGGTCTGTAGTGATTAAATAAACTGGGGTTGGATATTTTAGGAAGAGGGATTATGAAGGCCTTACGCCAGATTGTGGGAAAGACTCCAGTATGTAGGGATATTTATAATGGGTCTCTGATCAGTAAAGTTGTCAAAAAATAAAAGGCCCGTTTTGACAGCAGGATACTACTTTACTAGTAAGTATGAAATAGGCATGAAATAAATCTCTTTGTTTATCCTGCTGTCAAAAGAGAGATATTGATAACTTTGTTATGTTACTTGGGTGAGTGTGTAACTGTGTATTTACTTAATTAACAGCCGTGTAACGTGGTAACAGTCTTATATGTGTGGGGACTGATACAATGAAATAATAGTAACAACCGAGGTAATAGTGACTTACTATATTAACAGTGTTTGAGGGTCTGTTATTAATTTATAGTAACACTAGCTGCCTCCCGCGGCTTCGCTCCCGTCAACTGGCTATGCTCCACCTACCCTACACCTACTCTTCACCTACCGTACAACTACCCTACACCTACCCTTCACCTACCCTACACCTACCCTAAACCTACCCTACACCTACTCCTACAACTACCCTACACCAATGACATATAAATAGTATTTTTTCTATCTCAATGCCCTACACCTACCACCAATACAAAGGTGAATGTTTCCTGAGTAAAAATTTACAATACAAATCAGGAAACCTTGCCATTTCCGATATTCACGCGGGCGAAGCCGCAGGTGGTAGAAGCTAGTTTATAATATTAGTAGGATTTTAGTAACAGATAAAATAAGTTGGTAGGAACAATAAATTGTTAGTTAACAGCTATTTGTCGAGCTGCTGCAGCAGTATGGAAATTGAACATAGAAATTGTGGGATTGTACTTGATGTGGAAAAGACGTAATAGGAAAAGACGTTATTGGATACAGTTTTCGTCAAATAACTTTGCCCCTCTGAAGTTAGCCATTTGCAAAAATCGCGCAGGTGCAGTCACGTACACGGGAGCAAGCGGGACGCAAGCATGCATCGAACGTAAACGTAAGACTGAGACATAAAACCGCGCCCCGCCCCCATATCTCTTACGCATGCGCAGTTGCAGTTTGTTCGTAATTTTGACTACCTACTACGCAGCCACTCGACACAACTTCAGAGGGGCAAAGCTATTTGACGAAAACTGTACATCCTGTGTTGGAAAGGACGCCGCGAATGGCTGGCCAGTCATATCAAACTGCGCGAGCGCTCATAGCAAAGTACGTAAGTTGGGCGCAACGACCAGTCGTGCCGGCCCGGTGTGCGGCCAGTTGGCCGTTGTGGCCAAGTGCGCGACGTTCTTAAGGTTTCTTTACTTAATCTGGTCGTTGCGGCCACTGGACGTGGTCGTGTCCATCTAGTGCGTGAGGTGCCTAACTAAACCATCGAGGAACAGCTCTCGAATGAACGCGCCATGCGCCAGTCGCATTAACAGGCCGAGTCGGACTCGAGTCCAAGTCGAAACAATCGGGAACCATCGAGATGTTCGGAATAAAAACTCTCGCCATCGCGCATCGCTACTTTTTACTTCACTCACTTCCAGTGATGCCAACTTAGCGCTTTCGGCGCTAAATCTAGCGCTTTTTTTAAGTCAATTTAGCGCGTTTTTTCTAAAGACTGTTGGCAACACTGCTCACTTCGCTCGCCAAACGCCATTTTACTTTTTCCACCATTGTTCTACTACTGTGCTATCGAAGAAGTCGCATCTATCTTGTGGAACTAAGTTTGAAGACCGTGCCTGAGCTGCATGTCCATTAAGTCGTCTCCTTTGTTTTCAACAGTGTCATTTAATTAAGTCACCATGCGGCGACAACTCGTTTTGCCTCTGGCTCTGCTATTTATAGCGCTCGGAGTTCCTTCAAACGCACAAAGTAAGTGAACATTTGTATTACAAAATATATAATATAGTTCTCGATTTCAAATTGACTTCTTGGATAGCCATCTCTTGATCGCTGATTGATAAGATAAGCATTAGGAGTTGGCAGGCCGGGGGCGCGCAACTGTAGCCAACGACAGCTCTGCGTACGACGCAAGCAGTCGATATTGCCGCAGCTGATGGGCGACGGCTGTTTGCATGATGTCACTGGATGAGTAATTACTTCTTTCGACCTAATTACTTTGAATTAAACGATACAATTATGTGCAGCCTATCAGCGTTGTGTGCGCACTGCGACATCAGGCACTACGTGTTTTTCAATTAATACCTATTTAGAACGAGGACATCGTACCTAATCGACAAGTCCGGCTAGTAATGCTTGGATCAGTGACTTCATTAAAGCAGTTCCCAGTGACAATAGTACATTACTGCAGCAGCCAGCAAAACAGGCATTGATGGACGAACGTGTATAAATGTGGGCCGAGGCGAAGCCGAGGCACACTTTGGTAAGTCCATCAATGCCTAGTTGTGGCCAAGCCTTTTATAGATTTTTCTCAAACCACGACAACCCTACTTGCCAAATTTGTTATAGTTAACGACCCCATTTGCTTGTGTGGTAGGTACAGACGTAGGTGACTTTAATCAAATTTTTTCTTCTGTTCCTTATACAATCGTTTTTCCTTCTTCAGTAACCTCTTATCCCTTGGTATTCCTTTTCTTTCCTCAATACTGTCTTTACTTTGACAAATAGTTTTCCTGTATATAAATGTAGAGTCTCATTCATCACCATTCATAATATTAAGTTAGTTGTAGGTAAATTCATCATTGTAATTTCTCATTCATTTCAAAAAAAGAAAAAAAAATACTGATCCTATTAATTTATCTGTTCTACCCCAAATTCCGTTCAAATTAAATTAGTTACACCTATCTTGTTTCCCTACCTTTATTTTCTTTGAAGCAAATCTAAAACGTGACATTGGCTAAATGCACAAACCGTGCGAAGCAGAAGAAAAAAAAACCACGACAGATGGATTTTCATACAACTTTTGCCGGCCGCTGTTCGCATGTATTTAGCCAGTACAGCAATTTCGATAAATCTCGAAGAAGGTTGTCAAAATAATGCTCAAATTTCCAAGCATGTGAGAAATGACTATTTATGTTGGTAGCTGGATTGACTTTGGTAGCGACTGACACTGCTAGAAAATTGTCAGAGTCAAGTCAAAGCATTTATTTCAATTAGACAATTTACAGGCACTTTTGAATTGTCAAGTTCAGTCTGTCAAAAAGATGATTATAGCTATTTGCACATTCTAAAGCGTAGATCTCAGAAGAATTTGCAAGAAACTCCACGGAAACTCTTAAAAAGAATATATTGTTACAATATTATGGTTACACCATTCATGTTGAAATTATGCATATTGTATGTGAGAACAATGTAAAAGACGTGCAGGAAAAAATAATTAAAATAAACCATGGCAGCTGAGAGATGACCAGTCTCCGCTGATGGCGCCTGTCTAGTCTGAGTTGAGTTTCCTTGAAGTAACTTCATGGAAACAAATTTTTTTCACTCATAAGTTTATAATATGTTTCTACTAAACTATTGAAACTGACCGAATATTGTACAGCAAAAAATGCTACAAACATTATGCTAGCCATGTTTGAGTGTAAACAGCACCCCAGCACCATCATGTCATAAGATATGGAGCACATTACATTTAAAACCTCTAATCATAATGAATGTTAAAAGTTTGTACAAACAACAGTGCCATTAACTGCAGATAACAGTTTCCCTGTTCTTGATGTTGTTTGTCTCACATCTTAACTTTATCAGTTAAACTGAACAAGCACAAGTAATCTAACTGTTTCATTAAATCATAAAACAATTAACACTTTGTTCATTTAGTTACACTTTACCTGCGTAATATCTAAGTGCAGATCAAATAAGTAGTAGGTCATGAGTAGCATGTCACGGCATGACTTGACGAAGTGGCACGTCACTTAGTAGATATGTTCATTGCAGCAACCAGATGATTGATGGCTTATTCAAAGTTCTTTATTTTATTTGCTGGCTCAGGGGGCCAGCTAGATAGAAGCATGTATCGCCCCGCTGCCGAAGCCCTGTGCTGCAGCATATGTATAGGGTGTCATTAAGCTCCCTTCCTTCTCCCAAGAATTCTTTATTTGTTATTAGCACTACTGGTAATTAGTTTTCACCTTGTCTAAGTTCAGTACTAGTGTAACTGTTTTCCATGACACTGAAGGCATTGGTTGATAAATCATACTGTTACGAATTAGGATCTTAGGGCATATAACAGGGCAATCTCTTACAGACTACCTTAGGATGGACTGGACGAAAGATGTTAGATTTAGGGCCGTCAGTGTACAAACATCATAAATAATATTAATTAGATATAATAATATTTTTATTTGTTTGTTTTCTAGCCTAATATGGCTAATAAGCAATTTTAATCTTAACTTAATTTGCTAAATATAAAATTATATCTAAGAGCACGTCCGTTGCGTTTAATACGCGTCTATTAAGGCGAAGTCACTTTGTTCTTGTGTCCATATAAATAGCTAGGAAGTATACAACACTCGCGGTTAAGTCGCAAATATATTACACCACACTAACTCTAAAGGTTTAGTCCTTCTGACCTTCTTACTATGTCCGTGTTATCGAGGAGCTGGATGGCCTCGACATTAACATGATGAAGCCGATGTTCATGAGCTTCTGCATAGTTTTGAATTATACTGATTACGAACTCTATATTCAGGTCCCGATGGATGTCGTCAATTCTTATGTTGTGTACCAAGGCGCGTTCACGATGTTCTTGAGTACTTTGTTCTGGAATTTTTGTATAATTTCTACATTGCTTTCTTTGGCGCAACCCCATAGTTAGTAGACATAATAATATAAAATAAATATATACAGCACTAAATAATCTATATATAAAAATCAATAGCTGTTCGTTAGTCTCGCTAAAACTCGAGAACGGCTGAACGGATTTATCTTATCTTGGTCTTGAAATGTTCGTGGAGGTCTAGAGAAGGTTTAAAAGGTAGTGGTGTAGGGTAGGTGTAGTGTAGGTGCAGGGTAGGTGTAGGGTAGGTAGGTAGGTAGTCAGTTGACGGGAAAGAAGCCGCGGGGGACAGCTAGTATACTAATAAATATCAATATATAATTGGGAAGAAAAAATAGAACCGTTGGTTCTTGTCAAAAAATCTAAGAGCAGGGTCATTGTATGCTGCGGGCATATCATACATAAATATGCCTGCAGCATACAATGACCCTGTGTATGTACACTTTTGAATACACGTGACGTCACCAGCCCACTCCTGATCTTCGCTGCGTTGTATCTTCGTCATTTTTTATTGATTTGATAAAGCAAAAATACGTGTCCCATATTTTTCGATAATCTAACTGACGGACTAAATAAAATCATATAATATATTTTTTGCCCAGGAATCATCCCTATTAAGTATCTCTATAATCGATTTTCCTTACATTACCTACCTACTATTTACATTTTAAAACATTTCTTAAAAATACAAATTAACAAAAACATTTAAAAAGATAAAACGTAGTAATCCGCCGGTGTCGGGAGCAAGGTCCAAGCTACCGGTGGTTAAGGCTCCGGAGAAAGGAACCTAACAATGCGAGCCGTATCAAGGAGCCTTCTGTATCAGGCCCTTTAACCAACTGCGCAACTTACGGGGATTAATAAAATTATTAGCTAAGAAGTGTAAAATTTGCTAATCTGACGATTTGACGATTGAACTTTGTTACCCAAGTTGCAAAAAAAAAAAACGATGTCAGGACTTACTCGAGCGCGGTTGTTTTTTTATTTATTTTAAAGGTAATAATACCAGAATGACAAAAAACATATAACCTAACGGTTTCCGCAAGCCGAAGATAATAAAATCGTCAATTAAGTTCAGAGCGTGCAGTAGGTTAAAGCATGTGTTTCCCACTCTGCGCCTCTCGGTCCTTCACTTTTCCCGTATCTTTGACTCTCTCGCACCTTCCCCACGCTGTTTTCTGACGCCATGACCCCATTATAATAATAATAATAATGTTTATTCATCTCCACAAAAATTACAAAATAATGCTAATAAAGGTTGACAGAAAGGAAGAGGCAAAGGCTCAAGTGGCTGCCAAAAAGTTGGGAATCCTAGCAAAGGTGCGACGGTACTTCACGCCGGAACAGCTGCTCAAACTTTATCAAGCGCAAGTTCGATCGTGTATGGAGTACTGCTCGCATCTTTGGGACGGATCTGCCAGATACCAGCTTGATGCCCTTGAGTCAATAGAGAAACGAGCCAAGAGGATCATCGGCAATGATAGGCTCGTCGAGTCGAAGCTCCAAAGCCTCGAGCATCGACGTCGAGTTGCTAGCCTGTCGGTTTTCTATCGGTTGCATTTTGGAGAGTGTGCAACGGAATTGCATAGTTTGATTCCGCCTAGCCCGTTCCATCATCGGACCACAAGACGTACGGCGATGCGCCACCGGTACATGGTGGACATCCCACCCACACGCACAAACCGTTTTGAGAATACATTCATTGTGCGTACAGTTAAGGAGTGGAATTCCCTGCCGGGGTCTGTGTTTCTAGTCTTTAAGTCAAGAGTGAATAGGTTACTTCTAGGCAAACGTGCTCCATCTTCGACCACATCGTCGCTTGCCATCAGGTGAGATAGTGGTCAAGCGCTTGCCTATCAATAATTTAAAAAAAAAAAGAAAAAGAAAGTTTGGCAAAAATTTATAATTTGTGGGAGATCTGGAGTATGAACTATTTTATTAAATACATTAAAGCTGTTCATCATCATCTGCCTAGCCTTCTCAGCCTAGATTCAGCTGAATTCCAGTATTTTACGTGAAGCGGCTGCCTACCAGACCACCACAACCCATTAACTGGGTAACACGGTACTTCTTGGCAAGACTGGAGTCAAATTTACTGGCTTCTGACAATCCGTAACGACTGCCAAAGATCTAAAAATGACAACTGGGACCAATAGCTTTTGGTGTTTAAAAAAAAATAAAAATAAAAAAACATTTTTTTTTCAAGTTGTCAGATTACTAATACCCCTCAAAATAATTGTCAGATTTTTGGTCACTATTGCTGGGACATCATGATTAACCTTCAGTATGGTAATCTGACGCGCTCGAGTATTTCAAGATGGCGATTTTTTTTTACATTTTCAGGAATTCGCTGCGAGCTTGCGTCACTTCCAAATCGTCAGACTAAGAAATGGGAGCATCTGTAGGGTTCACGGAACACCCCCTCTGAAAATCTGACGCGCTCGAGTAAATGTATTTTTTATTTTTTTTCACCCCTCCCGGATTGCCACTTAAATTAGATATCTAGGATATTAGATCCGGAGGCCTATGTCTAGTACATAGTCAATGAACGTCTTTCGGCTGAAGTAGTGATGATAATAAATCTAATTTATTTGTGACAACATCTATCTATCTATACATATAATAAAATCGTAGATTTGCCGTGTCTGTACATTGAATATTTTCGCATAAAAATAACTGAGAAATGTTAGGAAAAAGGTATAAAACGCAAAAATGCCATTTTTGAAATTTTTGTCTGTTTGTCCAATTGTTTGTGTCAGCATCACGCCAAAACCACTGATTGGATTCGAAAGTTAAGTTATTAAAAACAAGTGTTAATCCGAATAACATTTAGCGTTTATTTCATCAAAATCGACCCACAAAATCAAAAGATATTGAATTTTTAATTTTAGTAAGGAACTTCATACAGCGCTAAGCGTTGCGGTGACCGACTATTAGGCGCCATCTATATAGAAAGATAAAATGCACGTAAGCATGAAAATAACATCAAAACAAATTGTTGAGTTATTTGTGAAACTTTTAATAAGTAGTAAAATAAAAGTGAACATTGTAATACCATAACGTTACTTATTGTTATATATGGGCTCCTTATTAACCGTCTCCATTCGGCCAAATATTTTGTCAGTTTACCAAATGGTCGATAGATGGCGTTGCACTGATGACGCGTTCAAAACAAGTTGTTGAGTTATTTGTAAAACTTTTAATATGTAGTAAAATAAAAGTGAACATTTTAATACCATAACGTTACTTATTGTTATATATGGGCTCCTTATTTACCGTCTTCATTCGGCCAAATATTTTGTCAGTTAACCAAATGGTCGATAGATGGCGTTAAGATTTTCCGTCAGAGTATGACTCTCACACGATTTTTAGCAGCATTGTCGTTCGCTAGGGTATTCGGTCGCATAAAAGGTCTTTCAAGTCTTTGATAGGGTTTCGAGTCCAAAATCGAAAAAGAAATCTCTGATTTGTTCGGATTGTTGTTGTCGCCTTGGACGTCGGACTTGGTCGGTCATGAACAATTCTGGTTCTTGCGTCGTAACAGTGCTGAACTGGACGGTTCGACTTTGCCATAAACAAAAATAGAATAGAATAGAATGTAACCAGTATTTTTCTAACCGCACGAGCACTCCGCTGTGCCGCGAATTTATCGCGAATTTAATGTTTATTTACATTATATAAGATTTATTTTTTAATTGAGAATTTCACATGTCAAGGCTCATGATTTAAAAGAATGGCCGTGGAATTTCTTGCACGTTCTTTTCCATAGAGATCTACGCTTTGGAACGTAGCTTGCATGTTTTTGATGATAACTAACTGACCTTAACAATTCAAAAGTGTATGTAAACGGTTTATTTGGACAAAATGATTTTCATCTTGAATCTTTCCCAAGGTACTCCCGAATTAAGAAACAGCCTGTGTGCTATGCTATCCCAGACTACAATCTATCTCTGTGCGAAATTTCATACCGATCCATTCAGCCGTACTAGCGTGATTGAGTAACAACATCCAACCATTCAAACTTTCGAATTTCAAGAACTAAAATAGTAGGCCAGCATAGATCTAAGCCCACGCGGACGACGTCGCGGGCACAGCTAGTAAGAAAATAATATTATATCGCGTTATTTGTGTCTAAAGATGATTAACAAATAAATACATACAAAATTCCATACACATCATATTTTACAACAATATTATGTTTTTCTGCTATAAAAAAAATAAAATGTGTTGTCGGGGTGAGTCAATTATTAAAAGGAGGGCTTTGTTATTGGCATGAACTTAATGTAGTGTAAAAATATAACATAACACGTTATTATGACACCAGCAGGCCTAGACAAAAACTTTTCTGTAGCGTTAACGTCAGACGCTCAGGACAAAATCTATAGGAATGACATTAGGTGATGACGTTTCCTTTCCCCACCCATTGTCATTCGCATACATTTTGTCGTCAGCGTCTGACGTTAACGCTACAAAACAGTCTTTTGTCTAGGCCCCCTGAGCAGAATCCCCAATGCCGCCATATTTATAAGAAAAGTTTAACAAAACTTATACAATACTACCAACCTAACCTGCAACGACCAATCAGTGGCTGGTATTGCGAAGCGCATGAGCGAAAGTGCGTTCGGATACCAACTACGGCGAGTAGGTACCGCTCAGGTGCTTTACCACGACCAATGCGACCAGGGAGAGGTTTAGTTATTACATCCGCTCTAAATGTTTTTATAGCGGATGTACACCTACCCCTCAGAGCCGCTGCTGCCTTAGTACTTCAGATTTACAAGTACCAGGAGACCAGAAACATCTCATAGTATTTTTTGGGCTGGTTAGGGTAAGTGTAGGGTAGGTGTAGGGAAGGTATAGGGTAGGTGTACGGTAGGTGTAGGGAAAGTGTAGGGTAGGTGCAGGATAGGTGTAGGGTAGGTGTAGTTACAATACAAATCAAAAAACCTCCCTATTGCCGATTTTCATGCGGGCGAAGCCGCTGGTAGAAGCTGGACAAATAGGATATCTTCGTGGACAACAGTCCAAAGATATTCATAGGGACGCCTCAAGGCACCCAGTGTCAGTGATGTGGCGACTGGCGACGTGACATGTGGGAGGGGGAGTGACGCGTGGCGTGCGCAGACGCAGACGTGACGGTGGACGAGGGCGCGCCGCTGACGGTGGAGTGCGCGCTGCGCGTGGAGGAGCGCGCCGAGTGGCGGCTGGACGGCGCGCCGCCGCCCGCCGACCTGCGGCCCGCCGGGGAAGCCGCGGCCGCCGGCCGGCTCACAGCGCGCCTGCACGCCGCCGCCGCGCGGCCCGCGCACGCCGGCGTGTACACATGTGCGCGCCAGCCCGCGCAGCGCGTGCGCGTCACCGTGCGCTCCGCCGCGCCGCCGCCCGCGCGCGCCGTGCCCGGTACTGCACTAGTGCTAGTGCGCGCATGCCGCCCGACGACCCGGCCCGAGCGGCTCACGCTAACACTCCTGTAAGCGAGCGCCCAGGCGTCGAACGGTGCTAGCGAATTTCTAATCAATGGGCTTAAATTCTTGTTCTAAATTAAGTCATTTTCTTTAGAAACTAAGGATAGCCAGAATAACACTTTATGATCGGTATCGTTAACTAGTGATGCATGTACTCCCATACCAGTACTTTTAACTAGGCTTCTGCACGACGCGCGTGACATGCGCGTGTTGAGGCACTTGCGCAAGTTACTGTGCTTCGCATTTGTAAGTGCAATACCTAATAACTGCGGCCAAACAGTTAACGGCATCCTAATAAGTTGAGGCGGTTGTCCTGGATTTGGTTTGAAAAAATATCATCTTGTTCCACTAGCCTCAGTGCAACACAGAGCAAAAAGGCAGAGCACGAACTGATCCCATCAATCTTCTTTTCACTACCAGACGTACTGCAGGACCATCTGCTCTTTATGGATATATTATCACTGTCCCGACTAGACGTTTGCTCACTAAGCGCTTCCGCCCCCCTCCTCATTCATAATGCGCCGACCCGATGCGCAAACTCTGCCAGCTTTTGTGTCCAAGAGTCAATAGGCATCTTCAGGCCCGCTCGCCCAGCATAATCCGGCTAGGTCCTAGCCGGATTATGCTACCCCGCTCAATCTGGTGCATTTCCTTGCTCTCTTGTAACTTGAGTAAGTATATTATGTACCTACGTACCCTTGTTACATTTTCATTGACGTTTTAAAATACCGTTATGTAACAGGTAAAGTGTTTTTGTGCCTTCCTGTTTTCATCGTCGCGCGTCGCTCGCGTGCGCAGTGCGCACTACTCGCGCGCCTCTGATATCAGTGTCGCAATGCAGTGCTTCATAGGACACAACGTGCGTTGCCCCGTACGTAGGAGAGGCGCCCGCGACCGACTGCCGCGCAGTTCTAGCAAGGAAGTCGACTAAAAAAACCGGCCTGCCATTATCTATAAAAAAAAAATTAAAAAAGTTTGTTGTATGGGAGCCCCACTTAAATATTTATTTTATTCTGTTTTTAGTATTTGTGTTTATAGCGGCAACAGAAATACATCATCTGTGAAAATTTCAACTGTCTAGCTATCACGGTTCATGACAGACACACGGACAGCGGAGTCTTAGTACTTTGTTTACCCTTTGGGTACGGAACCCTAAAAAATAATGTCTCGGTCCACACTTCGATACAAAAATGTCGATGTTGGGTATGAGCATCAGCTGTAGCCGATATTGTTTGTGAATGTCGCGTCTTTAGAACAACATGTTCTGATAGTACGGTCGCCGGTCGGCGCGGCAGCTCGTCTCGGCGCCGGAGCCGCAGCTTACAGGAGTGCTGCTCGCGGGGCACAGCACGATGAGCAGCTACGGACTCCTTCCACACCATAATGTTGATTGATCATTTTATTATCGTCGCTCAAAAATGTATAAGGGTGCCCAATATTAGCGCGCTAAAAGAAATAAAAATACCTACATAATAATGTACCTAGATAAGGTCGGTATTGGGAAGCTATCGAGCGCGAGGTGGGCCGTGCGGGGAGTCCGGGCCGCTCGTCTCGGCGCTCATGCTACTTAGCTTCGCTCTGCGTACTCGTCCGTAGTTTGATTGTTGTATGTGTATTAACTTGAAGCTATTGATTTTTCTTTCCACAATACATTTTTTATTCGTGTGTATGTATCATAACGTCTAAGAGAGTACGGTAGTTAAATTAAAACAAGATTTTGGCTTTTAAGTAGAAAATTGAACCTATCACAGTTAGTAGTACTACACTATCAAAATGCAAATTACAGAAATTATTTTTATTTAAATGATCAGGATTGAAGTAAACGCTTTTCATTGATCCGTAATCATGTAGCTGGCGAGCGGCGTGCGCGGGTGCTCCGCGCTCGGCGTGGCTCTGCCCGGGCCCGGCTCCGTCGGCGGCAGCACCAGCGTGTAGTAGTGCGCTGCCGCAGTAGTACCTGTACCGCACGGCGCTTCCACTACACTATCTGTTTAATTGATCTAAATCTAGCTAATGACGTATTGCAGACTGTATGCCTGTAGTTAAGCCGTAGTATCTATGTAGGTGTTATTTAATTGCAGTATTCCGTTGATTTATCGCCAGTAGAATCTACCTACTTTATTTATTAGATAAGGTTGTAGTAAGTTATCTTTGTCGTGATAAGTAACATTTGATTTAAGTAGCACGATGATGTGACACAAATCCCACATGATAAGAAACCGTGTGCAGATGGAGGCTAACTGACGTCCTTAACTCCTCGGCCATTGCTCATAATAATTAATTTATCAACAGGATGCTCATTCTCCTTCCATTCAATGATTTCCCTACTAGATTCTTGTAGCTGTAGGTACGCGTAACTGCCGAGAGTTACGACTATGACAAGGTTCGTAGTGTCGCTTGTTGTGGGGCAGGCTGCGCGGTGTGACGTGTGAGTGAGTGGGCGGCTCGTGTTACAGGCGAGGCGCCGGGCGCGGCGGCGACGGCCCCGGGCGCCGGGGGGGCCGGGGTGGCCGGGGGGGCGGCGGGCGCCGGGGCGGCCCCGGGCGGCGAGGCGGCGCCGGGCGAGGTGCAGTACTACGACGTGGGCCGCACGTTCTCCTTCAACTGCAGCGTGCCGCGCACGCCGGACTCCGGCAGCATCGTCTGGTCAGTAGCTTAGTCTTATAGCTCCTGAAATAGAAACCTAATTTTTTTTTGTTTTATTTTACTAGTTTTTACAAATTCAAATCTGGGTTTTACAAAAAACTTCAGACGTCTGCGTTGCTTTTTCAGCGAGATATCGGCGAAAATGTGTTTTTCACCGTTTCAATGGCGCGGCCATGGCGTATTAGTCTCACAGCTCCTAAAATATAAGCCCAGGATTTTTTTCTATATTTTTACAATTTTTTTACAAATTCAATCGTTTACTTACCAAAATGTCTGGTCTCTGCAATGCTAGTTTTAAAGATCTCCGTGTCACATCTACACTAATATTGAGGAAAGATTTGTTTGTTTGAAATGAATTTTTGTTTGTTGAACAAACAAACGTTTGTTTGAAATGAATAGGCTCCGAAACTACTGCACCGATTTAAAAAATTCTTTCACCAGTAGAATCCTACATTATCCGTGATGGTCATAGGCTATAGAATATTTTCAAAAAAGTTAGGGATCCGTATGAAAACTTTGATAATGTAACCCAAGGTGTGAAAAAATCCTTATATCTCTTACGCTGCGGAATCGATTGACAATAGAGCAAAGTGATGTACTACAGTTTTATAGAGGTCATCAATGTCTACAAAAAAGTCCGCGATACCATGTGTCTAACTATTATGGTTGGTTAAGTCACCATGACCGCTTTTTGTTCAAATCATTCAAGCAAATCCTTGGTGATATGAAGAAATGGTGATTTTTTGGTATCATGATATTAATCCTTATCCATTCAAATGGTTTGATAATTGAGGTTGAGTATGTCCGTGTAAATTACACTTTAAATTATTCAATTCGGACCTTTCGTTCAAAAGTTACGACGGTAATAAACATGGTCTAAGTAAGAAAAATGTCGCGGCTTGAGCGAACTGGGGAGAATCGTATCAATGCTTTGTCCGATGAAGTTGAAAATAATTTCGATAAAACAATAAGAATAACAAACATTTGGATTTTTCGAAATTAAACTAGGTACATACATAATAAGGGGTGAAGCAGGGGTGATTAAGTTTTTAGGGGAGGACATTATTGCTTGCTTTAATTTGCGTCGGAATTCTACGAAAAAACTAAAAGTGGGATAATTGAAACAGAACGATGTACCTAACAATTTTTGCATAATCAACTCCTGACGGGCTGAACGGGTTAAACAGTTGCGCTGAACCATGAAAATTGTTGTGCTTAATTTTCCAAAACTAACCTTTATAAGGGGGTATAGGGGGCGTTGATATTTGTGAACTACCTACTAAATCCGCGCGGACGTAGTCGCGGGCGAAGTGCTAGTAACTGATAAACGTGCTAGTATTACTTATTTATTTTATTCTAAAATTGCAGAGGTCGAGGCGAAAATTGAAAAATTTCACTAGAATCTTGTGTTCTGATTTAGTTAACAAATTAAAAAAAATGCTGTCGTTCTGTTTGTTCTGGCTAATCTCCGGAAAGGCTGGACCGATTTTGGCGGGACTTCCACTGGCAGATTGCTGAATGTTATAAGGAGTAACTGGATTTAGTAAAAGGATTAGGGTTCCGTGCATAAAAAATAGAACCCATGACAATACTAGAAGCCGCGGGCAGAAGAAAAGGGTACTTACAACAACATTGTTTAAGATCGTCCCACTCGGGATTTTAGGAGGACAAGGTTCTTAGATTATAGTGCCATTCGTCCCACTAAATAATTTTGTGCATGAAATGCTGAATCGTTGTTTTACAGTTTACTTTTCAAATTAGTTAAGTACTTCATCATCACCATCATATCAGCCGAAAGACGTCCACTGCTGGACATACGCCTCCCCTAAGTGTCGCCACAACAACCGGTCCTGTGCGTCTCGCATCCATCGGTTACCCGCGACCCTCACCAGGTCATCGGTCCACCTTGTGGGAGGCCTTCCAACGCTGCGTCTTCCGGTACGCGGTCGCCACTCCAAAACTTTTCGGCCCCATCGACCATCTGTTCTGCGAGCAATGTGCCCTGCCCTCTGCCACTTCAATTTGGCGATCCTTCGAGCTATGTCGGTAACCTTGGTTCTCTTGCGGATATCATCATTCCTTATTCGATCACGCAAGGAAACTCCGAGCATTGCTCTCTCCATTGCTCTTTGGGTGACTTTAAGCCTTCTGATGAGGCCCATTGTGACTTGTGAGTCGATGTTTCGAGTCCATAGGTCATCACTGCCAACACGCACTGGTCATAGACTTTCGTCTTAAGACACTGTGGTATGTGAGACGAGAAGATACCGCGCAACTTCCCGAACGCCGCCCAGCCGAGTCGGATTCGACGGTTGACCTCTTTCTCGAAGTTAACCCTACCTAACTGGATCGATTTACCATGACCTTGGTTTTGTCCATGTTCATTTTAAGACCCACTCTTTCGGAAGCTCTACTGAGGTCATCGAGCATTGTACTGGGGTCCTCCGTGGTCTCAGCCATGACGACTATATCGTCGGCAAATCGAAGATGACTGATGTACTCGCCATTGACATTAATGCCTAGCCTTCTCCAGTCCAAAACCTTGAAGACGTCCTCCATTACGGCCGTGAACAGTTTCGGAGAAATTACGTCTCCCTGCCTCACACCCCGCTGCAGGAGGAAAGGTTCTGATGTCTGATCCTGAAGTCGGACTGACATGGTGGCGTTTTCATGCAAACACTTCAGCACCTCGATGTACCGATAGTCAATCTGGCACCGTTGGAGAGACTGCAGCACAGCCCAAGTCTCGATCGAATCGAAGGCTTTCTCGTAGTCTAAAAACGCTAAGCAGAGGGGTAGATTATACTCTTCGGTCTTCTGTATAACCTGCCGCAGCGTGTGTATGTGGTCTACGGTGCTGAAGCCTTTTCGGAATTCGGCTTGTTCGGGAGGCTGGAAGTCGTCAAACCTGCGTGTGAGACGGTTTGAGAGCGCTTCTTTGGCCGCCTGAATAAAGTACTTAACAGTCTTTTATCAGGCGGAAACAAGGTGCGCGCCTTTAACGGTTGGGTCATGCCGGTATTGATGTACTCTTTCGGCATACTCAAATGGACTCAGACGGAACTTGACGCCCTGGATAGGAGGGTACCTACGCTCACTGCTTACCGCAAATCGGATGCATCACCCACGGTCATCTGTGATGAGGCTGTATATCCCGCGGAAGTGCGGGGGTCGTGGCTTCTTAAATGCTAAGACCCTGCACAACCGCGAGGTATGCAGCCTTTTGGGAGTATTTCCGAGAAGCCGACTTGGGTATGCATCAGGATGTGGTAGCGGTGGACAAAAGCCTTACCGCGCTCTCCTTGGCTAACGAGAACTGGCGCAAACCTGTGGTATTAGAAACTAATGACCGCAGGGAGGTATGGCAGGTATGGCAAGGAGCTTCACGGAAGTTTTTATCGGGTCCTACATAAACCCGATGTAGACTTTTTTAGCGTCCGTAGTCTGGCTGCGTTTTGGGGACCTCTTCGGGGAAACCGAAGGTTTTGTCTGTGCGATTATGGACGAAGTTATGATGACGAACAACTACCGGAAATACATTGTGAAGGACGGTACGGTTGACATATGTCGGGCATGTCACCGGCCCGGGGAATCTATTCGCCACATTATTTCTGGTTGTTCTAGTCTGGCTAACGGAGACTATTTGCACAGGCACAACCTTGTAGCCAGGATTATCCACCAGCAACTTGCTCTTCAATACAATCTTGTGGAATCGGAAGTACCGTACTATAGGTATGTGCCCGACCCAGTTCTCGAAAATGGCAATTCAAAAATGGGATCGGTCTATCATCACTGACAGGACCATTGTGGCTAATAAGCCTGATATAGTGGTGACCGACTAGAGAGTCGCGCAATGATTGTTGATATAGCAGTCCCTCATGACGAGAACCTTGTGAAGTCTGAGAAAGATAAACAATCAAAGTATCTTGACTTGGCTCGCGAGGTTGTCGACATGTGGGATGTGAACACAGCAGTCATTGTGCCGATAATCGTCACGGCCAATGGCGTAATTGCCAAGAGCCTCGATCAACATCTCAAGAGGCTCTCGTTGGGCAGCTGGATCAAGGGCTTGATCCTGAAAGCAGTACTCTTGGACACGGCGCGTATCGTTAGGAGGTTCCTCTCTCGGGAGCCCTGACCACCGGTAGCTTGGACTCTGTTCCCGATACCGGTGGGCTACTATTTTTTAAATTTTGAATGTTGTTTTTTATATTTTTTTGTAGAAATATTTAAAAATATAATTTATATGTTATAAAAATGAATAAAGGAAATAATAATAATAAATAAATTTATAATAATAATAAATTTTATTTGTCATCATAGTGGTGCAATGTAGACACAACACGGTGCTTAAAATAAAAACAGAGGTCAAGCAGATATGTTAATGTCCCCCATGCTAGGAAAATCCTGTGTTATGGGGGGCATTTAACCGTCTAGTTGATGTTAACAGTGATGTTTAAATTTTACACTTATTTTTAGTAGATACATGCACGAGACTTTAGGTATTGTACTAATGACAATGAAATATTTCTAAAGATAGAATAGAACCAACGAGCGTATAATATTTTAACGTGGTGTAAATAAAAACTGTGTGAGTGTAATGAGGTGTGTGTAAGGAGGTGAGTAAAAAGAGATGTGTGTGTTGTAGGGTTGTGGCTGCGTGTGGGGTTATGTGTATGTTGTGTTGTGTTGTGTTGTGTTGAGGGCAGCGGACAACATTGGGCTGCAAGATTTGACTAGAACGATCGATGATCACACATTACAAGGGTTTGATGAGCTCCTCTGTACTGTCGTAGTCAAGCGACATTAGATATTCCTTCACTTTGTGTTTGCATTTATGAGTGTTTAGAGAATGGATATTGAGTTTTGTGTGCAATTTGTTGTATAGCAGAGAGCTTAAAAATCGACTATGACGTTGTGCAAACGTAACGTAAATAATAAAATTTACGTTACGTGACTACGTCAAAAACGTCGTGCTATGCCCTCAGTTTTGCATCAATGACATTTTTGAGGTGAAAAGATTGAAATTTTGGCCCATTTGCAGACCATATTATGGCTCTTGCGGACCACAGGTTGGGAACCACTGCTGTAGACAAAAAAACCTAGTATTTTACAATTGCTTGTCGATGTTACAAACAAACGCTTCATCAAAGTTGGAGAGTACTAGAAAAACAACAATTGCTAAAAGCTCTTCCCAAACATTTGGTAAGAAATTGTGGTCGATAAAAAACTTGACTGAGCTTAGTGAGTTAGTCTTATAATAACTGAAATAACTCATACTTTCGAATGAAACTTTATTTGGCAATATATTCACATATAATCTATGTATGTATGTACCTTAAACATTTATAGACGCTAAATCAGCCATACTCAACCTTTTTACCCGACTGCGTCAGAAGAGGGTTATGTTTTTCGAGCGTATGTTTGTATGTATGTCCATTTCTTTGATACGCCCTACAGCCCAGACGGCTGGACGGATTTTGACATATTGGTGTCGTTGAATTCGTCAAAATTGTGGTAGTGACATAGGCTATATTAATTTTGCAAAATGGCACCCGCAAATGAAAACAAGGGGGATAGGTTTGTTTTTTTTTTCTTACCTAAGTCTGCTCAAAACCAATCAAGTGGGGTATCAAAATAAAGGGCACAAAGACGATTCCAAAAATGAACTCACTAAAATGAAGGAAATAAAAAAATTACAAAAAACCCGACCGCTAAAAACGACTAAAAAGTTCCAAACAAGTCGCTTTTCAAGCAGGTTGATGCAGTTCAATTACAGATCCGAGGGCACAAACTGCATCAGACTGCTTGAAAAGTGACGTTTTTAGCGGTCGGGTTTTTTGTCATGTAAGTATTTTTTTTCTTCTTGGGCCACATTACGCTTCTACTTTTGTCATGATGGGCCGCACCTGTAGCAAAATATAATATTCTACATTTAACAGTATCTTCATGAATAGGACTTTTGAATACTTGCTACATGAGTCATGACATGGCACAGGCTAACTATTGTTTTACTAGCGGGTCGGTCTCAGCACATCATCGTGAATCAGAAGATTTGTAAATTATAAATACACTTGCACTTCACCCGCGACTTCGTCCGCGTGGAGATAGTAGGTACTTCACAAACTTCAACGCCCCCTATACCCCCTTATAAAGGTTAGTTTTGGAAAATTATGCACAACGATTATCATTATTTACTTAGCCATTATTACCTATTCTTTGGTCTCAGGAGGCCCTAGACAATGTGCCATTTAATTAGCGAATTACACGGACATAATCAACCTTAATTATCAAACCATTTAAATGGATAAGGATTAATATCATGATACCGAAATCACCATTTTTTCATATCACCAGGGATTTGCTTGAATAATTTGAACAAAAAGCGGTCATGGTGACTTAACCATGATAGTTAGACATATGGTATCGCGGACTTTTTTGTAGACATTGATGACCTCTATAAAACTGTAGTACATCACTTTGCTCTATTGTCAATAGATTCCGCAGCGCACGCGATATAAGGATTTTTTCACACCTTGGGTTACATTATCGAAGTTTTCATACGGATCCCTAACTTGTTTGAAAATATTCCATAGCCTATGTCCATCACGGATAATGTAACATTCTATTGGTGAAAGAATTTTTCAAATCGGTCCAGTAGTTTCGGAGCCTATTCATTTCAAACAAACAAATCTTTCCTCTTTTATATACTAGGGTAGATTCTCGCAGTTTAGTATTCAATAGGTAAATGTTACCGAGCCACTGAATAAATGATATTTATCACACGGAAAACTATGGCAGGTCAAATGTAGGCCGCAGGTTAAGCATATCTGCGCTAAATGATCTGCTTTAGACATGGATATGAATTTAAAAAAGAAATGTTTTCGACTGTCTGTCCTTTTGTCCGTGCGTTGGCGCTTCACGTGAATACAATGGGATGGGTTCCATTCGAAGTGACACAGTTTGTAATCCTCATTTATAGAGCGAGGCAAGCTAAACCGATCGATTAGTTGCTGGGGTTTAAATCGACATGTACATAATAAGTGATTCGTATATATGTCGCAGGAGGAAGAACGGCACGCTGGTGGAGGAGGTGTGGGACCTGCGCGACCGCTACTCCACGGACGACGGAGTGTTCAAGATGACCGTGCGCACCTACGAGGACGACTTCGGCAACTACTCGTGCGCGCTCGGGGGCGCCGCTCCCGCGCGCGTGTGGCAGCTGCGCGGCCGCCCGCACGCCAAGCTGCCCGCCAACACCAACGTCGTGGAGGGCCAGAAGCTCAAGCTGGTGTGCAAGGTAGGCCGCCGGGCACGTGTCTCGTGTGTCGCGTGTCGCGTCTCTCTCTCACGCGTGCGTGTGCCCGCAGGTGGTGGGCAAGCCCTACCCGGACGTGAAGTGGCAGGTGGCCAACGCGTCGGACGACGGCGCCAACAGCACGGACGTGACGGCGGCGCTGGGCGCGCGCGTGTCGCTGGCGCGCTCGGAGCAGGGCGTGCAGGGCGCCGAGCTGGTGCTGGAGGCGGCGCTGCGGGCTGATGCGGGCGCCTACACGTGCGTGCCGGCCGACAAGCAGGCCGTGGAGGCCAGCACGGTGCTGCGCGTCAAGGACATGTACGCGGCGCTGTGGCCCTTCCTGGGCATCTGCGCCGAGGTGTTCGTGCTGTGCGCCATCATCCTGGTGTACGAGAAGCGCCGCACCAAGCCCGAGCTGGACGACTCCGACACCGACAACCACGAGCAGTGAGTGCGCCGCTCCGCTCCGCCGCTCCGGCCGCTCGGCGAGTCGCTGACGCTGACGCTCTGCTTGTGTGTTGCAGGAAGAAGTCGTAAGCGTCGGCGCGCGGGGAGCGGCCGCAGCCAGCCGCCTTGTTGACTTTGTGATCGTTGTTATGTTTCGTTCGCAATAGATTTATATGTATCTCCACACGCTGACACGGCGCCGTTCCGCCCGCTGGCCGCTCGTTCGCTCACTGAGCGCCTGCGCCTGTCGATCGACGCGGAACGAACCGCTTATTTATAATATATTATAATGAATCCAAGGAAAGTACAAAAACGAAAAGCACGTCAAACTGCGTTCATTCTTGTCTTACCTTTAAACTGCAATGACTAATTCGTAGTTCGTAGTGATACTGTTTGTACCATAGCCTTGTAATATATTATGCGCTGACTTCTGTGTACTTATATTTTTAATTTTGTAGATATTTTTGTTAATCAGTTGTAATAATGCTCCTCACTGCAATGTTAAAGCCGAACGGTGATGATATTAATTAAGATTTAATCAGGGTCGGCTGGACTGCGGCATTCATTCAAATGCATTTCATATATTGTATTCGGGTCAGATCACGTGCAGCAGGTCATATAAGTAAATAGTACATTCTGTCGAGTATTTATCCCGCTGTTTTCTTAATAATTTCACGGAGCCGTTCGACGCCGACCATAATTATATATTACCAAAACTAGATTATATTATTAAAAAAATAAATTATTACTATGTTGATACCACTGTTTCAGTTTAAATTTTACATGATAATTGATAAATCCCTGATGCGACTCCTTCCTGTTGTAGACACCTGTTGTTCCACCGTTAATTCCTAAATCCAATTGGATTTTAAATACACCACAATAGTCAAGAAATAACTTAAAACACTTGTCTACGATATCCAATTACTCTATGGTTAGCACTCTTCTCTCTCTTTCTCTCTTTTTTGGTAATGGGGCGGAAATCGTTTATTATATTATTCCTTTATTTCAGGCATATGTGGCTCATACAAAATACAATATATAAATATAAAAACTATCTATATACATTAAATGATAACTTATAATAAACTAAGACACACGAAGTGACTGCGTCGATTTCGCGCAGCGCGGTGTCGCGTCCTGGCGCGAAAACATCTAAACTACACCCTTTAGCCAAAACCCTTTCTTTAGGACCGTCCGTGTCGAGATGTGTCGGAACCCGCACCACAAACGACCTGAAGTTGATGTTGTGACTCTGCTAGTGTCTGACCGAAAGTTCGGTTTCGGTCGGGTCTCGGCAAAAAACTAAGATTAACATTCCTCCAGACTAACATTCGTCTGGAGGAGGTGAAATGGGGCCATTACTGGCACTCCATTCCAGCCCCCTCCCGAGCAGTGGCAGCGGCGGCGGCGGCTGCGGCGGAAGCGACGGCGGCGGCGGCGGCGGTGGAGGAGGGTTTTCTCCTCGTCCCGGCCCTGGCGGGTGGACCCCGGGGGCTTTGCCCCCAGCCCAGTGATCGGCCGGCTTGCCAGCTGCCGCACATGCGAAGCAGTGCGGCGCGGCGTCGCACGAGCCGGCCCTGTGACCGGGCTGACCACAGCGGAAGCAGTGGTCACTGCGGTCCTCCTCCGAGGTGCAGAGTGCTCCGACGTGGTTGCCAACTTGGCAACGGAAGCACCTCAGAGGTCTGGGCTCCAGCAGTTTCACCTGCGCGGAGACTCAGCCCACCAAGAGCCTTCGGCCCTCCGAAATTTTCTTGGCCGCCGACACGGGGCAGCTCACCACTACGGTTCGCATGCCCGTGTTGTCAGGACGGATGGTGCCCGCCTTCACCTCCTCTGCAGAGCACCCCCCCGTCCTGACGACGGCGGCCAACACCTCCTCCTCCGTGACGAAGTCGTCCAGGCCCAAGATGCGCATGTCTATGCACTTCGTGGGCCTGGACACTCTGACGTCATCCGCGCTCAGGGACGCCCTAAGCCTTTCGGCTAGAGCGTCCGCGGCTGGACCGCTGTCTGCTCCAGGGATCTCCAGCATCCTGGCCCCAGTCATGGTGACCCTGAGCCGGAGACCCCCGACGATGCCAAGCTCACCGAGGTTGACGGCCTCCTTGGCCTTGGTGAGCGTGTTGGCATACGTCACACCCCTCTTCACCGCGTCCGGCTGCAGCGTTACCACTACAGCCGCGACGCCTCGCGCTCTCTGCCGCCGCCTTCTCTCCCGCTTCTTTGCCGCCCTGGCTGCCTTGCCCGCCTTCTTCTTCTCCCCGGCCACTTGCCATTCGGCTTGAGCCGGGGGAGGTTCAGAAGGCGAGGAAGCCGGGGGAGCTGCTGCACGGCTGGCGCAGGAGCCTTCGCCGTCCTTGCAGCCACCCCACCCTTCCTCTGCCTTCCCGGGGCCGGGTCCGGTTTTCCCGACACCGGCTTCGCGGGTGCCGGCCCGGACCCTTTGCCCTGGCCGGACGACCCCGGTGTGGCAGCCACGGCGGCCGCGTACGAGGCCACCTTTTTTTGGGCTGGGGCCTTCCCACTCGCCGCTAACGGGGGGCGCAGGACGATGCCCTCCAGGACGGAGAACCGCGCCTGGACGGCAGCCATCTCCTGCCGCACCAGGTCCAGCACCTGGCCCTCCTGCGGCACGGGCTGGCTGTCCTCCCTGCGCCCCCCTTTAGGCGCCCCTTGTGGGCTGGCTCCCTGGAGCCTGGCCAGGTCTGCTCGGAGCCCCGCGTTCTCCCTCTGGAGACGCTCGGTGGCGGCAGCCAAGCGGGCGACCTCCGCCCGCAGCTTGGACAGCTCGTCCGCCGGAGGCCCACCTCGGTTAGCCTCCGCTTCCGCCAGGATGGAGGCCAGCGCCGCGCTTATGGCCTTGTTTTTAGAGGAAAGTTTCCTCTTCAAGGCCACATCGCGGATCGCGGCCTCCACCACCTCCGCAAACCCGGCCCTCCTCCGGGGGGTCGTCCAGCATCGGCGAGCTCCTCGACTCGCTGGCCAGATTCCTTGGGGGCAAGAACTCTGTTCTTGCCTCCCTCTCGGCCCTTACCCCGCCTACTGGTGGGGATCTTGCGAGCCGAGGCAACCTCCTCGCTGCAGGACGACCCCCGGTCTTCCTCTGGTCTAGGCCGCTTGCGGAAGGACCTGGAGTCCTCCGCAGCAGCCCCCGCCCCCTCGAGTTCAGAGCTCGCCGAGCTAACCGTCACCAGGTCGTCGGAGTCCAACTCGGACTCCGACTCTGCACCCGCGCGACGCTCAAGCGAGCCCCCCCTCCAATATAGCGCGCCTCTTCCCGCACTCTGCCCGGCCGACGCTTTGTCGGGCGAGCCGAAATCGAACCTGATCATGTCCGCAAAGGACGGCTTGGATCGGGGGCCTCCTCGGCCACTGTTGCCCTTGGCAAGCGGAGTGTGGACAGCCTTGTTGCCCCCCCCAGAATACGAGGGGCTTGACGCACGAGGCGTGGCGGATTCCCGGACTGCTGTGCAGTCCGGACCGCCCTGTGGTATACTATCTCTTTCAAAGCTGTCCATAATTTCCTTTTTGAGGGTGCGGTCCCTATCTCCCCTCCTCTCTCCCTCTCTCTCACTGCTTGCTCGCTGCCCTCACAGTCACGTCTGATGATCAGACGCGTACCAGAGAGCAGCGAGCAAGCCAATGAGACGCACACCGTCCGAGGACCCGAACACTGCTCAAGTCTCCGAACGGTGTGCCCCTCTTGTGTCTCTCTTGGTCTGGTCTCTCACTTGGGACCTTCCGGCATGAGTGGCTCTACCGGCAAAGCCCCCAAGATCACTGAGACACGCAAGCCCCACCACGACGGCAACGTGGAGACACGGTCGGTGGGGAAAATCTGAACCCTTTAACTGTCAAGTTATTGACTACAATATTAAAAGTCGAACTACACTTCTCATCAGAAAAATCGAAACACTTCTGTTTTTATGGTTTCAATTTTCATTCCATGAAAAAAATCAGTCTCCGTTTCGATGGCGCGGCCACGACGTTTTTTTTTAAAAATTATGCCACGATTTTGTAAAAATTTGTAAAAGTAGACTCCCAAAACCATAAATTTGTCAAAGCTATGGTTAAAAAGTTACAAGGGTTTGAACGTGGTCGCGCCATTGAAACGCTCCGAACCGCGCACCTATTTTATTAGATACTACCTTCTACCAGCGGCTTCGCCCGCGTGAAAATCGGAAATAGGGAGGTTTCTTGATTTGTATTGTAACTACACCTACTCTACCTACACCTACCTACACCTACTCTACACCTACCCTACACCTACGCTACACCTACATTACAGCTACCCTACACCTACCCTGCACCTATCCTAACCAGCCCAAAAATACTATGACATGTTTCTGGTTTCCTGGTACTTGATGTTTTTGGTCTCCTGGTACTTGTAAATCTGTAGTACTAAGGCAGCAGCGGCTCTGAATTTCCACTTCCTCCTCAGTCTTCATTGATCCATGCCACTTACCGGGATAAAAAGTAGCATATGTCTCATTCCAGGATATGAACTACATGTGTGCCAAATTTCATCCAAATCTTCAGCCGTTTTTGCCTGATTGAAACACAAACATACAAACATTCACCTTTATAATATTAGTAGGATTGTATCTTAAGGCTCTACCCCGACCAAAACCTTGCGCTAGTGCGTTTTTCTTCGTTATTCAGAGGCTATTAACTCATTAGATAAGAGAAATAAACTACATCTAAAAGCACATTATTAATTTTTGATATCCTATCATCACATTCCACGTTTTAATTTGTTTTTATGTGTTATAAATACATATAAAATAGACTTTTAAAAAATGACTAAAATTATTGATTTCTTGTATCTGTTGCTAAAGGCAACGTTCTAATCATTTGAGGATTAGACTAATGGATAGGTAATTTAAAAATCTAAATTATTCACGTTTCATTTAATTTCAAAAGATCGCTTTTCTTTTTTTATTAAAATAATTGTGTGAATTCTATGATAAAAAGGCATGTGCGGGGTGCGGGCGGCAGTGCGCTGCATGCTTTCGTACGAGGAGGCCGTGTCGCTCTCGTCGTCTTCCCTCCGTGTTTTGTTTACAAAAATGTGTGTGTATTCCCAGCGGAAAAAGGTCGATTTTCTTAATTTCAGTTAAGCAGATATTTAGTTTATGACGTCGCAGGCGCGGATCCACCGTTGTGGGCACTGTCGGCATGCCCACAACACTAATTCACTAGTTGTAACCGGTAAAGTCTCACTTTCATGGTCTATTTAGATCTGTTTAGGCTGTCATCAGCCTATAGATCCAAAAACGCTAAAAAAATGCATGAATTACCTGATTCAACTAAAGCTACTTACTACTAGAAAAACACTGGGTGCCTCCACCTAACTATGATTTTCCGCACCAAGTTTTGCAAAATAATGGGAAAATGTGCAAAAAATATGTCCAAAAACACATCTCGAAAATTTCCATTGGCTTGTGTTATCACATAAAGATCAGGGACTTTATTGTGCCTTATTTTTTACGCCATCTGGCACTGATTTCGTTAGATCGAATCCTGGACGTCTTGTGAAAGAAGCCTTTAACAACTTATTAGGTGAAAGCAGGTTAATACTGCAACATCAACGTTATCATTACCATACGAAGGCCGTTCAAATCGGGAAGTCCTTTTTGACCCATTATCATAAACGTGAGATTGATATTGCTAACCAGATTTCTACTCAAAGAATAGCTCAAGTGGCAGAAAATAGAAATCGGTTACGCCTAATTATAAAAACTACAATATTATGTCGTCGTCAAAATATAGGATTACGTGGCCACAGATATGACTTTCGGAAATCAGTATACATACCTCTATTAGATTCAATTATTAATGATTTGGAGGAAAGATTATCTCCGGAAGTACTCGACCTCTTTCATTTGGAAGTTTTTATACCTATTGACAGTGACAATTGACAGGAATTTGGATATCGATATTGTTAAAGTGAAAAAAGCGTTTCACATGTACTGCAAGTTCATTAGCGATAGTGAATCAACAGTTTTAAACTAATACCGACTCTGGATGACCAAATGGAAAAGAGAATCTCAAAACAATTTGGTCATACCAGAGTCGATAGCTAATTCTATTGAGGCGTACGCACAAGATTTGTACCCAAACATAAAAAAATCTACAAATTGTGGCTACACTCCCGGTCAGCGTAGCTACTGCGGAAAGATCATTTTCAATTCTCCGTAGGATCAAACCTTGGTAGCGCGCCTCAATGGCACAAAAGATTATCGGGGATAGCCCTAGATGTCGACGAAATAATTAATGTTTTCTCAAAAAAGAAGTGTAAGCTTACTATAGATAAATGCTTGAATTACAAATTCAAGTTCAAATTAAAATTGTATATTTAAGAGAACTAGCTCCTATAATCTTGAATTTGTAATTAATAAATAAGTAAATAAGTTACAAATTCAAGCTTACGCTTTAACCTTCCCAAAGAAACCAGGCACTGGAAATAAAATTAAAAATTTGGACTTTCTATACAAAGCTGCTCCTGCGGATGCTAAATTTGTATGGGAAGTAGATTTTTTTTAATTATTTCCGGTATATGGTTTCTTTGGGAAAATTGCTCAGATTGATGATCTAAACTCTTAAGTCCATGGACTTAGAGCATAGACTTCATAACATGGTATGAAGGATTCGGTCAATTTCCCAAACACCCTGTATACAATACTATAATATTATAAAAAAGTAAAGCATTTAGTTATAATTTGGATGTTTGTAACAAATATAGGTACTCAAAAACTACTGAACCGAATTTTTACTGATTGTGAGTAACGCTATTAAAAATAAATGTCCACTCGTATGAAGCCGGTACATGTTGCTAGTTTTTGATAAAGATAATTGATGTAAAATGGTGTTTCATTTAGTTTGTAATCAATGTTATCATTTGAAGATGTAAAAAATATAAAATTAAAATCGTTCAAAACGTAGGAAGTCCATGATTGTTCATGAGTGAGTTCGTACTCCGACTCGCACTTGGCCGATTTTTGGGCGGCTGTGCCCACAACCTTTTTTGAGGGCTGGATCCGCGCCTGTGACGTCGTGTCAATGTGTATGGTAAGTACGAATTTGTGCATCCAACCATTGGTGTATGTATTCCCAGCGGAAAAAGGTCGATTTTCGTAATTTCAGTTAAGCAGATATTTAGTGTATGACGTCGTGTAAATGTGTATGGTAAGTACAAATTTGTGCATCCAACCATTGGGGAGTTATTCAACAAAAACTGTTTCCGCTGGAACTACGTCATCCCAGCGGCACTTTTTTTTTCCTATGGACGTACAAGAAAAAAAATACATGCAATAATTAGTGTGTGACGAGAGGTAAATGTGTACGTTTAAATGAAATTTGTGTGTCTTAAAACTTCGAAGATATTCAAGTTTCCGCTGCGCTGACGTTTGGCTATTTGATGGAAATCATATAAATCGGTTTAGTGCAGAGTTGATTTTTTTTTACGCACGTTGCTATGAATTTGTGCATAATGTTTGTGAAAACAGATTTTGAAAAAAACATTCCGTTTAAGAGATATACACGTAAAGGTGAAATATGGTTATTAGGTCTTTGTACTTAAAATAGGATCTTTAGAGCCTACACCTTACACTTCAAAGTACCTAGAAAATAAAAGGTACCTACACATATTATTATTCGAAACAAGTTCGAATAAAAGACTGCAACTTTCATCAAATAACTATAGGTATTTACATGGCTGTCATAAACGCACTATGCACTGTCATATATGCACTGGAATCTGTACCTACATAGCAGATATAGACAACTTTTAGGCTTTCGCCGTCGTCGATGTAAGTAACAAAATACAGTTGTCACTTGAACCTATATACCTAACTTCCAACAGATAACATTTTCATGAAGTATTTTATTAGGAAGTACTTACCTTGTTTATCTTTTAATCATTCTCACTACTGGCTCAATAAGTATCTCACAGTCACTTACACTATGTCAATAACCGAGTCCAATAGGTACCTACATAATATTACGTTGCGGCAAAATAAACAGCGCATACACACGTTGTCCTTGGGTGCACATTTGTGACTGATAAACAAAAGAGAACAGGAAGCGCGCGCATAACTACTTCCGGTACGCGTTAACTTGGCACCTGGCTCGACACATTTCGAATGACGTTTTAATTAAAATTGAACAATTCAATTTCGATGTACCTAAATAATATAACCGCAACGGTAACAGTGATGCCAAGTAAAGCGTTTCGAAACGTATCGAGCCAGGTCAAGAATTGTGTGCCGACCTGTACTAGTCCAATAATGGTAAAATACTTTGGATGCACAAATTCGTACTAACCATACACATTTACACGACGTCATACACTAAATATCTGCTTAACTGAAATTAAGAAAATCGACCTTTTTCCGCTGGGAATACACACACCAACCATTGGGGAGTTATTCACGACGTACAAGAAAAAAAAATACATGCAATAATTAGTGTGTGACGAGAGGTAAATGTGTATGTTTAAATGAAATTTGTGTGTCTTAAAACTTCGAAGATATTCAAGTTTCCGCTGCGCTGACGTTTGGCTATTTGATGGAAATCATATAAATCGGTTTAGTGCAGAGTTGATTTTTTTTACGCACGTTGCTATGAATTTGTGTATAATGTTTGTGAAAACAGATTTTGAAAAAAGCATACCGTTTAGGGGATATACACGTCAAGGTGAAATATGGTTATTAGTTCCAAGTATTTAAAATAGGAACTTCAGAGCCTAACTTTTAACGTTTTTTTGCATCTTGTAAGGGTCTACAACGTCTTGCCAAGTTTCATTTATGTGCGCTTAGTAATTAATGAGCAATGGCATAATTTACTACGAATGGACCACTATATTTTATGACATCCGATTGTAGGACTTTTTAATGGAAAAGCAAAATAAAACATATTCTACTATTTAGTGTATTAATTCAACTATTCATATGTAAAATTTCAGCTCATTACGCTCAATTATTAAAGAGATATAATAAAAATACCAAAACAACCGAATAACATGGATAAACCGACCAAGTTTGAATGGCTACAAAAAAGCGGCCGTGCAGTACATTGAGCTAACGTTCTAGAATTTCCAGTGTTTTACCATTATTGGACTAGTACAGGTCGGAACACAATTCTTGACCTAGCTCGATACGTTTCGAAACGCTTTACTTGGCTTCACTGTTGCCATTGCGATTATATTATTTAGGTACATCGAAATTGAATTGTTCAATTTTAATTAAAACGTCATTCGAAATATGTCGAGCCAGGTGCGCCAGGTGCCAAGTTAACGCGTACGGGTAGTACTTATGCGCGCGCTTCCTGTACCTCTACCATGAGATGTCATCGAATAATTACTCGCTAGCGTCAAACTCGCTAGCGTACTAACGTGGATCGAACAGATTTAGATAATGCTTGCACCATGAGATTTACGGAGTCTTACGCGTTCGCTAAGGTTAGCTCGATAGATCGCGTTGTCTAGCTAACTTCACTCTACTCGTTAGAATGCTTCACTACTTATGTTTTGTTTCTTTCTTTCTCACTAACTAGCACTTCGCCCGCGACTTCGTCCGCGCGGATTTAGTAGGTACTCCACAAACTTCAACGCCCCCTATACCCCCTTATAAAGGTTAGTTTTGGAAAATTAAGCACAACGATTTTCAATAATTACATTTATTACTTAGCCATTTCTACTTATTCTATGGTCTCAGGTTCAGCGCAACTGTTCACTCCGTTCACCCCGTCGTCAGGAGTTGATTGCAAAAATTGTTAGGTACATCTGTTTCAATAATCCCATTTTTAGTTCGTTCATAGCATTCCGACGTAAATTAAAGCAAGCAATAATGTCCTCCCCTAAAAACTTGCTGCAACCCCTGCTTCACCCCTTATTATGTATGTAGTTTATTTGCGAAAAATCCAAACATTTGTTATTCTTATTGTTTTATCGAAATCATTTTCAACTTCATCGGACCAAGCATTGTTATGATTCTCCCCAGTTCGCTCAAGCCGCGACATTTTTCTTACTCCGAGCATGTTTATTACCGTCGTAACTTTTGAACGAAAGGTCCGATTTGAATAATTTAAAAAGTGATTTACACGGACATAATCAACCTTAATTATCGAACCATTTAAATGGATAAGGATTAATATCATAATACCGAAATCACCCTTTTTTCATATCACCAAGGATTTGCTTGAATAATTTGAACAAAAAGCGGTCACGGTGACTTAACCATAATAGTTAGACATATGGTATCGCGGACTTTTTTGTAGACATTGATGACCTCTATAAAACTGTAGTACATCACTTTGCTCTATTGTCAATAGATTCCGCAGCGTACGCGATATAAGGATTTTTTCTCACACCTTGGGTTATATTATCGAAGTTTTCATACGGATCCCTAACTTTTTTGAAAATATTCTATAGCCTATGTCCATCATCGATAATGTACGATTCTACTGGTGAAAGAATTTTTCAAATCGGTCCAGTAGTTTCGGAGCCTATTCATTTCAAACAAACAAACAAACAAACAAACAAATCTTTCCTCTTTATAATATTAGTATAGATAAGAAGAGAGAACGGCTCTTAAGCTCAAAATGTAGTTATATCGCTATGCTAAAAATGTTAAGACAGTCAATATCACAAAATAAACCGACTAAATAAAAAAGTTGGCGGTTAGTGGACTACTTATGGTATTTAGTGGTTTTTTAATTTTTATTCCATATAACATGTCATGTTTTGTTTGTTGGCGCTGTGTTACAGTTGTGTGTGTGTGGTTTAAAAGTTTACAACAATGGATTATATTTGGTTTTGTTTTGCGATAGCTGCATACCATACCAACTTAGGTACTACCTTTAGTTCTAATGAAACTCGTGTTCAGTGTTGACGTCAAATCCGTAACATTATTCAATAACATAAATGCACAAATCCTCAAACGCTTCTCTATAGAGTGTGTAAAGTTTAAAAAACTTTCTTTCACTTTTATTTTCCAATTGAGACCCAACATATTTCATTTTGGCTTGAAATTAACGTTGTTCACGTCGTTGGTCTTCAAATTCAGCGGCAACTAACATATTCCATGCTAAATAAGCTCTTGCATACATTATTTTGATTTTATTATACCTACTCAAAAACGTGTATAATTTTAATGTAAACTTATGTTTCACACGGCAAAATGCTAGTGAGCTACGTAACTAATATCGCAAGCGTATTGTTCGATAGTTTCTGTCAAATTAGTGACTCATGGTGCCGTTATGTATGGTGACAGCTGAAAAACGTCAGTGACCATCGAATAGATTACGTTAGGTTTTTAACCTATCGAAATCTATAGTGCTCATGGTACGAATTTTAATTCTATCTGTGACCGCTAGGAGCACTGTACAGTATGTCATACAAATAATTTACGGAGACGCTAGCGAGTTTTGGCTGCATAAACTCATGGTAGAGGTACAGGCGTCGACGTTGCGGTGGCAGTCAATAGGAATGTGGTATGTGGTGAACTTTTGATTTAAGCCGTCCATGAATCGACTAGTCCACGCTTGAACGATAGACCGTCCAAACGTTGATTGGACGTCGACCGTCGATTTAAACCGTTCGTTGATTCGACGCCCATCTCTAGTTGTATGCGTGAGCGAACCGCAGTAAATACTTATTTGCCGCCTGCCTTGTACGCTCGGCCGCTCGGCGGCGCACCGCGCAGTGGATTATATTTGCAATACTAAGCAACAACATTTTAACACCTCGGAATCACTGATCATTGTATCATATCTATCACGCGATCACTACGAAGCCTATAATGCATAGGTATAAATATGGCCCATTTTGTTGTTATGACGTGTTATTCAGGTATAGTGTGACACATGGTTTCATTGATTTTATACTTAATTCAATTTATCTTATTATAACAACACTACTAATGTTAAAGCGAAACCGTGTTTATTAAGTGGAAGTATGTAGGTTAATGTTAATCAATTTTGTTGCCTATTTACTTTGAAAACCATGTTTTAAGTAGGTAGCTAAATGATGAATACCTAAGTTAAAATGATAACGATAGATAAGTGTTATAACAAGGTATCATACTCACGCTGTACGTAGAAGAGACTCTCGTGCTGAGGAACGGATGGGCAATGTGTGCAGCGACTATAGCCGCATCTTCTGCCGCCGTCGTGGCTCTTGCGTAAAGTTGGCGGTGGTGGGCTTGGAGAGTTCCACTTTCTTCCCACCGCCGAAACCAGAAGTAAACAGTTTTTCTCTGGAACGAAACATATAGCCATCATTTATTTGCACATATTATGCATACAGGCGAAGTTGTATTAATACTAATATAATTCCCTACAATAATTTGGTTACTTATTTATTTACATATTATTTTTTTACACACTTGATCGTCATGACCATAGAAATATAAAATATAACTATGACCATTCTGAGATTGCGATAGCGATAGCGTGGTAAATAGATTACCTAATGTGAACTGAACCCGCCTGTTGAATTACCTACGTGTGCCTACGTGGTATGTTTCATAATAATAATAACAAAGTAATTATGCCTTGTCCCTGCAATGCAATGTTTCAGCTGACAAAAATAAAGTGCAAAACTGTGTAGGTATGTATTTACTTTTAAATCTTATCACTACTTATTGGATAAACTTTTGTTTAGAATCATTCAGGACGAAATGAATAAAAAACAATCGTTTTTCGATGTCGGTTTACAATGGTATAATTCTAAGCTTACACGGTTACTCTACATTTGAATGGCGTTTAGAACAAACTCACAAAGGGAACTGATTGTAAAAAAATAAAAGAATATTACCTAGCTATCCCTTCTGTTTACTTTTTCGAAAATTTGATTTGATTTGACCGTTGACAGACACATTTTTCAATATTAGTCTTTGTTTATTTTAATTTAAAATTAAAAGTAAAATAATATTTACTCACCGTTATCCCCGTCTGCCGACAAATATCAATCACCCGGAAGCCACTCAATCTAAGCGCTATGATGCGCTCTCGCTCAATTCGCATTAAATGTGGCGCCATTTTTATTTTGCACTGTATATTTTTGGCAACTACAGACTTCACCACCACGAATTTGTAGACACTAACGCAAACGATATCGGGAGTACTCGGGGGCGCTGGCGTACGCGCAAGGGTGCGGAGGCGTGGCCTATTCCAAGTGAGGCATATTCATTGGTTCCTAATTTTTAGCTTGTGCAACCATTGGGTCATTTTGGATACGTTGAAAACTCTACCAATCATGCGAAAGATACTTTCTTTCTAACACTTCACGCCGCGTCATAGTTATAGATATGTATAATGTTTACCGTGACGTCAAAGTCAAAGCATTTATTTCAATTAGACCATTTACAGGCACTTTTGAATTGTCAAGGTCGGTCGGTCAAAAAGATGAAGCTATTTGCACGTTCCAAGGCGTAGATCTCTATGGAGAAGAACGTGCAAGAAACTCCACGGACACTCTTTTAAAAAAAATAATATTTTGTTACAAAATTATGTTTACATCATTCATATTAAAATAGTACATATGTGAGAACAATGTAAAAGACGTGCAGGATAAAAGAGTCCGGAGTAAAAAGAAACAGTTCAAAGAAATAACTAAAATAAACCATGGCAGCCAAGGGATGACCAGTCTCAGCTGACGGCGCCCGTTCACGAACACGACGCATAGGTACGCTAGCACCATTTGGCTCAACCATTTTTAAGGGAGCCAAATGATCAAACGCACGCGCCACCATCAGACAGACTTTTGAGTGAGCATGACATTCCCAATCGCCAGGGTACATTCAAGTCAAAGACCTACTCAAAATGATCATTATAGTTTAAATTTAAGGTACATAGTACTCACAAATGTGCCGTTAATGCATGAAATTATACAATGCTAAATAAATTGAGTCTATACAATGAGTCTATACGATGACGAGCTGGCGACTGTACTACACGGCCGCTTTTTTGTAGCCATTCAAACTTGGTCGGTTTATCCATGTTATTCGGTTGTTTTGGTATTTTTATTATATCTCTTTAATAATTGAGCTTAATGAGCTGAAATTTTACATATGAATAGTTGAATTAATACACTAAACAGTGGAATATGTTTTATTTTGCTTTTCCATTAAAAAGTCCTACAATCGGATGTCATAAATTATAGTGGTCCATTCGTAGTAAATTATGCCATTGCTCATTAATTACTAAGCGCACATAAATGAAACTTGGCAAGCCGTTGTAGACCCTTACAAGATACAAATAAACGTTAAAAGTTAGGCTCTAAAGTTCCTATTTTAAGTACTTGGACCTAATAACCATATTTCACCTTTACGTGTATATCCCCTAAACGGTATGCTTTTTTCAAAATCTGTTTTCACAAACATTATACACAAATTCATAACTACGTGCGTAAAAAAAATCAACTCTACACTAAACCGATTTATATGATTTCCATCAAATAGCCAAACGTCAGCGCAGCGGAAACTTGAATATCTTCGAAGTTTTAAGACACACAAATTTCATTTAAACATACACATTTACCTCTCGTCACACACTAATTATTGCATGTATTTTTTTTTCTTGTACGTCCATAGGAAAAAAAAAGTGCCGCTGGGATGACGTAGTTCCAGCGGAAACAGTTTTTGTTGAATAACTCCCCAATGGTTGGATGCACAAATTCGTACTTACCACACACATTTACACGACGTTCATACACTAAATATCTGCTTGACTGAAATTAAGAAAATCGACCTTTTTCCGCTGGGAATACACACATATTTTTGAAAACAAAACACGGAGGGAATACGACGAGAGCGACACGGCCTCCTCGTACGAAAGCATGCAGCGCGCTGCCGCCCGCACCCCGCACATGCCTTTTTATCATAGAATTCACACAATTATTTTAATAAAAAAAGAAAAGCGATCTTTTGAAATTAAATGAAACGTGAATAATTTAGATTTTTAAATTACCTATCCATTATTCTAATCCTCAAATGATTAGAACGTTGCCTTTAGCAACAGATACAAGAAATCAATAATTTTAGTCATTTTTTAAAAGTCTATTTTATATGTATTTATAACACATAAAAACAAATTAAAACGTGGAATGTGATGATAGGATATCAAAAATTAATAATGTGCTTTTAGATGTAGTTTATTTCTCTTATCTAATGAGTTAATAGCCTCTGAATAACGAAGAAAAACGCACTAGCGCAAGGTTTTGGTCGGGGTAGAGCCTTAAGATACAATCCTACTAATATTATAAAGGTGAATGTTTGTATGTTTGTGTTTCAATCAGGCAAAACGGCTGAAGGGATTTGGATGAAATTTAGCAGTTTTTGTTGAATAACTCCCCAATGGTTGGATGCACAAATTTGTACTTACCACACACATTTACACGACGTCATACACTAAATATCTGCTCAACTGAAATTAAGAAAATCGACCTTTTTCCGCTGGGAATACATACACTTCAAAAATGTTTAATATTATATTAGTACCTACCATAGAGTATATGTACCTACTTATCAACCGTTGTTTTTTAACGCGAAAAGACGCTACGATTGCGTTATTGTCATAAGAAGCATTTTATTATCATGTAAGCTACAGCTCTAGTCGAATGACATTACAGAATGTCATTCATCTAGAGCTGTAGCTTACATGATAATAAAATGCTTCTTATTCTTCTTCTTTCTTCAAGTAATTTGATGCATTATGCAAAGTTTACCTACTTTTATTCCGCTAAATGCCTACCTTTGTAATTAAATTTTTATATTTTCCTCCTATATAAATGTATTAATAAAGGAAACAACCCTCAAGGCAAAATATAACGGCTAGAAAGTAAAAGAATAAACAAAAATGCGAAAATGAAGCTAAATAGGAAACCAAAAAAGCGTGCCTTGTTCTTAGAAAAATCGAAACAGGACCACAATTATGATCAAGACTGCACAAAACCTGACATGCCAATCGATGTTTTCAATAAAATTAAAGAAAATGTTATGGAAAATTTAAAGAAAACTGATGAGGAAAGAAGTTTAATCAAACGGACAACCGTTTTACAATGTGAATGCAGCGACTGGCTAGAGTTGCGTAGGTCGCTATTAACCGCTTCCAACTTTGGAAAAGTTGTCAAACGGCGAAATGATACACGTTGTCATAACTTTGTAAGAGACTTATTGTACTAAACCAACATTGACCATGTGTCGTCAATTAAACATGGCATAGACAATGAAAACATTACTATCAAGCAATTAGAAAGGCAAGAAAATATTAAAATAGAACCTTGTGGTCTATTTATTGACGAAGAGTTGCCATTTTTAGGTACCACTCCAGATGGCTTATGTAGCGACAACACTATTGTTGAAATAAAATGCCCGATAACGGCATTCAAATTGAGTTTAGAAGAAGCCATAAAAAAAGAAAAGTGAGCTTTTGGAAAATCACAAAAAAGGACCGGAAATCAATAAAAACCACCAATCGTTAGTACCATTGGTGGTTTTTATTGATTTTTAGCCCTTGTAGTTGCCCCTGCACTTGATAGTTCAAGTGCAGGGGCAACTACACGTTACTAAAAGATCAAAGTGCTTATTTGCAATTTGGTCAAATGAGAACCTTCCGCTAAAAACGGAATACATCGATAGAGACGATAAATTCTGGAAGGAGAATATGAAAGAAAAGCTTTCATCATTTTATGTAGATTGTTTGTTGCCAGAATTACTCGACCCCCGGTACCCTTGAGGTATGAATATAAGAAATCCTTCATTCATCGAAAGGGCAATGAGGAGTAAGAAAAAAAATAAAGAAAATATTGAACCTCAATTAAATAAAGAGATTGAGTTGACAGCAGTTATAGATAGAAGTGTAGTTAACGAACCTTCGGACGTAAACACACTTACATGTACCCGTTATTTAGATTTTGGGGATATGTAAACTAGAAATGTAAGAAACGAAGTTCCTTCTTCCACGATGATTTAAATAAAAAACAAAACTTTCGCAGCCGCCATATTGGATTTTCATTTTTACTTCACTATCAGCTTTAACAGCCTCAAAAACCACGAAAACGACACCCATGACGAAAAATTATAAAAGTTTTTGCAGCCGCAATCTTGGATTTTCATTTTGACCAAATTCGCCACATTCATTCATTCAGATATCGATCACGACCCATCACGATCATCATCTATCGAATGGTTGATGGTTTAGAAGATGTGAGTGAACAGATGAACATACACATACATACCGGTCAAATTCATAACCCTCCTTTTTGCTTCGCCGTGTCTGTGAATTCTAAGGTCTGTGACTTTTACTTGTATTCGTAAATTGTTCACTAGATGGCGCTAGTAGTGTTTAACGAAGTATTGTAGAGGTGGGGTGCGGCAAAGAGGGAACAAATGCTCAAAGTCATTTGGTCAGGGAAGCGCCTTAGGATTCTAAATGAAATAAAAGCGAAATAGTTATTTATGATATTAGTGCGGTAAGTTGGTTTTTACAAACGAGTAGACGAATGTAAGCACGAGACGAAGTCGAGGGCTTACCATAGTCACGAGTTTGTAAAAACCAAATCCGCACGTGTGTCATACAACGTTTTTCGACACATTTGCGAGAAAACATTACAATAAGTAATGAAACAAACTTTTTGTCTCTAGAAATCAGTCGGAAAGTCGCAACAATCTTTGACGTTTCTAATATGAAAATGGCGCGAATTTGCAAAGGGCGCCACATGCGCGTGGTGAAAATTAGAACCACATACTTTATTTTTTTTATTTATCTTCTCTCATTTTCTCTATAATATTAAAATGAGACAAACGTATACAGCAAAAGCGCTTCCAAGGAGGTTCGATCATTCAGCTTATTTATTCTCGTGATGTGAAACTCCTTGGTGGAATTCTTATTAATTTTTATGGAAATTAAAAAAAAACCGTAAAGAATACGCACGGCGCTATACAACGGAGTTTGCGGAAAAATATGTACTTAGGTGAGAGTACCTACTTTGCCGCACGCTCCATTGTGTGGTGCATAATTTTTAACTTTCGAACAATGCATACAGGCTTCGTAAATGCATTTTTTGAGCAAATGTGTTGAAAATGTGTTTTTCACCGTTTCAATGGCGCGGCCATGGCGTATTAGTCTTATAGCTCCTGAAATATAAAACTAGGATTTTTTGTTTCATTTTTACTAGTTTTGACAAATTCAAATCCGGGTTTTACAAAATACTTCAGACGTCTGCGTTGCTTTTTCAGCGAGATATCGGCGAAAATGTGTTTTTATCGTTTCAATGGCGCGGCTATGGCGTATTAGTCTCACCGCTCCTAAAATATAAGCTCAGGATTTTTTTCTATATTTTTTCAATTTTTTTACAAATTCAATCTTTTACCAAAATTTCAGGTCTCTGCAATGCTTAGTTTTAAAGATCTCCGTGGCCGCGCGGTTCGGAGCGTTTCAATAGCGCGGCCACGTTCAAACCTTTGTAACTTTTTAACCATAGCTTGGACAAATTTATGGTTTTGGGAGTCTACTTATACAAATTTTTACAAAATCGTGGCATAATTTAAAAAAAAAAAAACGTGACCGCGCCATCGAAACGGTCACCATATTTTTTCACCGTTTCAATGGCGCGGCCATGGCGTATTAGTCTTATAACTCCTGAAATATAAACCTAGGATTTTTTGTTTTATTTTTACTAGTTTTGACAAATTCAAATCCGGGTTTTACAAAATACTTCAGACGTCTGCGTTGCTTTTTCAGCGAGATATCGGCGAAAATGTATTTTTCACCGTTTCAATGGCGCGGCTATGGCGTATTAGTCTCACAGCTCCTAAAATATAAGCCCAGGATTTTTTTCTATATTTTTACAAATTTTTTACAAATTCAATCGGTTACTTACCAAAATTTCAGGTCTCTGCAATGCTTGCAGAGACCTGAAACGCTTGCTTGCTGATCGCTTGCTTGCGATGCCTGCAGGTGCTGATGCTGGATTTTCTTTCTTTCTTTTTCTTTCTTTCTTTTTCTTTCTTTCTTAGTTTTAAAGATCTCCATGGCCGCGCGTTTCGGAGCGTTTCAATGGCGCGGCCACGTTCAAACCTTTATAACTTTTTAACCATAGCTTTGACAAATGTATGGTTTTGGGAGTCTATTTTTACAAATTTTTACAAACTCGTGGTATAATTTTTTTTTAAAAAAAAAACGTGGCCGCGCCATCGAAACGGTCACAGAACCGGTTGCCCTTCTGTTAAAGTTATTGTTACACCTTGTATCTACTAATTATGGTTAAAAACTCAGTGTTGTGTCTAAGGATTGTGTTTACTACGTTTATAAGAAACTCGGTGGTTCGTATCGCATTCCGTCGTTTCAATCCAGAGACCCTCCTATCTCATATGTGGCGCCCAACGTGGGGCCACCCAGGGATTGATAGGACCTACCAAAAGGTAGCACAACTGTTTTACTTCACAGGGATGCGCAGAATAATCACCGATTATGTCAAAGCCTGCATCCACTGCCAACGGTATAAGGCCAACAACAAACAGCAAACCTCCCGGCTTACTCCAGACGCCACGCCATGTAACGAGGTTTTGGCTATGGACCTATTTGGGCCGCTACCGGAAGGTGACCAGGAGGACCGTTGGATCCTGCTTGTCGAAGACACGGCTACCCGTTGGACAGAGTTGTTTGCTCTTAGAGAAGCCACAGCAGAAGCATGCGCTGTCCTACTGATCGAATAATACTTCATGCGTTACGGTTTGCCTCGTAGGATCATTTCGGACAATGGCGTCCAGTTTTTCTCTGCAGTAATGCGCCAAGTCATGTCAGTCCTAGACATTAAACAAAATTTTATCCCATTGTACCACCCAGAGGCTAATCCTGCGGAGCGAAAAACCCGCAATTTAAAATCGATGTTAGCCCATCTCGTGGAAGGCGATCACACCTCTTGGCCAGAGAAGCTGCCGACGATTCGTTTCGCTCTCAATAGTGTTAAATGTTGCACTACAGGTAAGTCACCTGCTATTTATTCTTTGGCAGAAAAATGCGATCACCCACAGAGGTCGTTCATGACCTTCGGGCAGTTCAAGACAAAGAAAACTTTGTTCCTCGAATTACTCCTTACCTCAGTAAGTTTTTAAAATCTCTATCAGCTGTTCGAGAACGGGTGGTAATCCAACAGGATAAGACGAAACAGTACGCCGATGCGTCGCGCCGACCTGCTGACGTCTTTGAAGTAGACGATTTGGTTTTGCTGAAGTCGCATCTGTTGAGCAAAGTTTCCAAAGACCTAACTTCAAAATTTTACCCACGCCGCGATGGACCCTACCAAATCGTAGAACAGGTTAGTCCCACAACTTATTCAATCGCTCGTACAGAGCAGCCTGACAAAATTTTAGGGAAATATCACTTCCAAGACCTTACCCGTTATCAAGCGGATAAGGGTTCCTTACCTAAACCGATATTTCCAAAACGAAAACGCGGACGTCAAGCTAATGCTGCAGAGTCACAAGTCCAGGAGCGGGGGCGTTCTCCAGGACTTGAGGGGGAGTATATAGCAACCCACACTAATAGACCAATCAGAGCGTCTCGCGGTATTAACCCATCACGGTATCGGAATGGCGCGACTATTCCTCACACATGATTTGTGGATTTGCGTGCCCGCGCCACCATACCCCTCCACTGTTCGGCGCGCGGGCCGTTCGCGCGCGGTGCCGCCGCACGCCACTTTTAGTCCGCCACGAGCCCGCTAACTGAGAGCACGCGCGTTATCTTGGTAGGTACCGTATAACCCGCCAGAACCGGTTGCATTTCTGTTAAAGTTATTGTTACACCTTGTATCAACGAACTGTGTTGTGTCTAAGGATTGTGTTTACTACGATTATAATAAACTCGGGTGGTTCGTATCGTATTCCGTCGTTTTAATCCAGAGACCATCCTATCTCATATTCTTAATTAATTAATTTCATTAGAACCGACTTCAAAACAAGGAGGAGATTCTCAATTCGGTTGCTTTTTTATGTTTGTAACCTCATAACTCGGACATTTATGAATCAATTTGATTTTTTTTTATGTGAAAGAATATACCTACTTCTCGAGATTCATCTGAATCGGTTAGTAGTATGATTTCTAAATCCAAATAGCTAGAAGAAAATGTCATCCAAATAAACTCTTCTGTGTGCCGTGTTTCTTTACTTGCATCAAATAAATGTTTTATCTATCTATCTATCTTTTCAGTCGTGATGTTTGGTGTGAGGTACCACTAAAAGTGAAAAATAAAAAACTCTTTTACTAAAAAGTAACTGTGTAGATAAAATTAAAAATAGTCAGTGTTTTGGTTGTTTCTTCGTAATTCAACACTGACTTCCAAAATTAAAGTATTTTTGTAGGTACTTTGTAGTTGCTTTTTTATTTAGAAGTCGGTTATATTTTTTTTTGTCTGTTTACACACATGTTCGCGGTGTGTAAATTTATCTGTTCCGTGTCGGTACTTACCTAGTTAGTAAAGTAAATTATATATATACCTATATACCTTTTTGTTTATTCAGCCAAAGTTTATAAAAAAAAAAAGTAGTCACCGCTGCAACGAAGAGCCGTTGATGACAACTTTTTTTTCCCCATTTTTTTACAAAATTATAGCTACATCTAATAAAAACTAACTATATTACAACTGTTTGAACACTAAATTGTATACAAGTATTATTATTTAACCGCTCGACACGTGAAAATTCCAAAATAAAAATAAATCTTACGTAAATAAACATAAACATTAAATTCGCGGCACACCGGTGTGCCGGCAGTGCTCGAGCGGTAATCAATTTAGGCTTAGCCAGTAACAGAACTTAGCGGGGGTGGCGGGATCGCAAAAATTGGCACACGTCCGACCTCCAACACGTTCCGCTCGGGACTAAATGACACGGGGCGCGCGCATGAAAAGACAAAATCACTTGATTTTGGAATTAGTGGGATACGTCTTTTCATATTTCACATTATGACGGCCGATTTTTATCACATTTTTTACGAACTTTATTGTGGTATAAGTTTTATTACTCAAAACCTTATATAACTCAAATTAAATGATAATTACATCTTGATTTTGACTTGTCTTTGCGATTTAATTGGATGCAGTAAAGTGCAAGTAATCGTGTATCGCACCGTCGCACGGCCGAAATAGCTAGATCGAAGTGTGAATTATGTAATAAATTTTTTTCAAAATTTAAATCCGTGTTGTTTACGAATAAAACACAATTTTACACAATGCAAAACAACGTTTTTCCGGATAACCTGGCCTTAAGAACACGGATAGATACAAGATCACCCGAGCTAACTCAACTCTTTTTGTCTTAGAAGCTCCGCTGTCACAGGGTTTCGCCACCTGCCCGTGGGTGTTATAATAATTAATGGCCCCGATTAGAGTTACTTTAGCTTATTAAGCTTAGGAAATGTAAAACGCGCGTCTGGTGATAAAGATTGTAACTGTCATTCTTCAAAATCAATCTTCCGCGGAGAATCTTAACATCGCATTAAAATGAGATCAAATGCTCAACGCACATCACATTTATGGAAAATGGAGATGAACTGTCAAAATTTTAGTTTTAATTTCTTTTTTATTACATTGATAAATAGGAATACTTAATACATATTTTTAAATTATTCTTTTTTCTAAGATATTAAATAATCACTTTTTTAAGACATTAAAAGTGCCACTAAAAACAAAAAAAAAGTGTTTTGACGTAGTTCATTAATCATTGTTTGTTGTGGCTACACTTGAGGGAGGCCTATGTCCAGTAGTGAACGTCTTTCAGCTAATTATGATGATGATGAAACAATCAAACTTACTACTTAGACTTTGTTACTCTATTATCTTACTACTATTTATTTATTTACTTTCTTTAGCTTACAGACTAATAATATAACATACTTAAATCAGAATAATAATATTATGCTTCTGTTGGGTCAATTGCTAATTACAAAGCATTCACATGTTTATATCAAAGTACATTTACTTATAGTATAATAACCTAAACAGAACTGCCTGTGATGGGAGAAAAAGATATATCAAAAAAAGATAAATTAACCAGAATAAAAATAGGATTCCACGCGGATGAAGTCGCGGGTAGCAGCTAGTTCTTATGTAAGTACGTACAATTTTTTCGGACATCCACGCGAACGACGTCGCGGGCACAGCTAAGTAGTTAATGAATAAAACAAATACTCATTGGCCCATAATTTGTAATTAACTGAAACATTCAACACCAACATAATAAAAAATCATGGAAAAAAAGTGCATTAAACAGGTACATTTAGGTACTACCTAATGATTAGGTACAGTAAGTGGCATAATACCTACTTCTCGTTCTGACAATATCTCAAAATAATAGATAGATAGATAAAACATTTATTTGATGCAAGTAAAGAATCACGGCACACAAAAGAGTTACACAAATTATGAAAAATAATACAAAGTATAGTGTATGCAAATATTTGAAATAACAAACAAAAGAAAAAAAACAGCACTATGATTTGAGTAGGTCTGTATGGCAATCTGTGGCAGAAGTGCCAAACTACCTTCCTACATAAATATATTTGAAATTGACAAGAAAAAAAAAACAAAAATTATTATCTTGTGCGGTGCGTGAAAAAGAAAATTATAATGACGGTAGGTAGGTGAATTAGTAATTTAAATGCGCTTACCTACCAACTCAACTACCTGCCGTAAGGTATGTTTACTCGAATTACCTAATTCAAAAATTAACCTACCCCTCCAGGAAAAAAAAACTGATCAAACTAGTTTTAAAAATAAATCCTTATCCATGTTTAGCTTGGCAGGGATGTGACAGCTCGCACAGTGAAGTTAGCCATTTGCAAAGTTCGCGCAGGTGCAGTCACGTAGTGATGGCATACACCAGCACCCCATGTCGTGCGGTGTTCCGCAGGGTTCGGACTTGGGCCCGCCCCTGTGGAACATCGGGTACGACTGGGTGCTGAGAGGCGAGCTCCAGCCGGGAGTGGACCTGACGTGTTACGCTGACGACACGCTGGTCACTGCCCGGGGGAGCTCGTACAGGGAGGCAGCGTTGCTGGCGACGGCCGTGGTCTCACAGGTGGTGAGCCGCATACGGCGTCTTGGCCTGGAGGTGGCCCTCAACAAGTCGGAGGCCATAGTTTTTCATGGCCCCCGGCGGGCGCCGCCGGCGGGATCACACATCGTGGTCGGTGGGGCCCGTATCGCTGTCGAGTCCACCATGAAATACCTGGGATTGGTGCTCGACAGCCGGTGGGATTTCGGACCCCACTTCCAACGGCTGGCGCCCAAGTTGTTGGGCGCGGCTGGGGCGCTGTCAACGCTGCTTCCCAATCTGGGGGACCCGAGCACCGTCTGTAGGGGGTTGTACGTGGGGATCGTGCGATCGATGGCCCTGTATGGGGCCCCGATCTGGGCGGCTGACCTGACGGCCGGCACCATCTCTGTTCTGCGGAAGCCGCAGAGGGTGATGGCCGTCAGAGTCATCAGGGGTTATCGCACGATCTCCTACGAGGCGGCTTGCGCACTGGCCGGATCTCCGCCCTGGGACCTGGAGGCAAAAGTCCTCGCGTCAATGCATCGGTGGCGCGAGGACGCTCGGGCGCGTGGGGAGCGACTGACGCAGCGACATTTTGAGCTGCGTCGGTCGCAGCTGCGCGAGGTCCTGGTGGCGGAATGGCGGAACAGGCTTTCACGCCCTACCGCCGGCCTCGTCACTATCGAGGCCATCCGGCCAGTGCTCGACATGTGACTCGGGAGAAGGCACGGCTCCCTGTCGTTTCGTGTGACACCTCCTTCTGCCCCCCTAACTGGGTCCAGGGGCGGCGGACTTGGGGATGTCCGTTGCCCCCCATTCATCCGGACCCGAGGTGGCGGCGCGTGGTGTTCCCGTGCGCCCCTCTGACGTCGCGGGGGGAGTTAAACACCTCACTCCCCCCGCTTATGAGATGTGGCCCGCAGAGGCGGGCCGGCACCAGCCGGGGATTACGGAAGTCGCATACGTTCCCGCGATCCCCGGCGTAGGTGGAAGATGGAACACCGGGGTGGTTTTAGTCTGTAAGAGTCTGACAGACCCCTCCGCCCGCCCCAGGGCGGAGGACATCCATGAGGATTTCCCCCCGTAAAAAAAAAACCGAAAAATTAAAAAATAAAAAAAAAAGGTGCAGTCACGTAGATGGGAGCAAGCCAGGACGCAAGCATGCATCGAACGTAAACGAGCGACTGAGACATAAAATCGCGCCGCCGTAATCCCCGCCCCGCGCATGCGCAGTTGCAGTGTGTTCGTAATTTTGACTACTACGCAGCCACTCGTAGCCAACTTCAGAGGGGCACAGTTATTTGACGCGAACTGTATAAGTTTTCGCCTGGGTAGGATGAAAAGTGTGGAAGGGCCACATACATATAACCCGTCTGCCTTCAAAGCAACAGTGAACAGGCATCCTCTATATTCCATGTAATTACTTATTAGGTTTCGCTGGCATGATCTATGCTGACTGAGAATACGTAGCGCAGCCACACAAGCGACGGTTGCGGTACATTTTTGGCAAATGCGCATATAAAGGGATTGGCTACCTACTTACTCGAAGGGTTAGCGCGGGTACGGCGCTGCGGATACACGCAGCGCCGTACTAGTTGAGGTAGCGACTGACTCGCTCTTCACATATTACTATTAGGTATACCTAAGTAATCACAGTTTGTTAACGAATTATTGACGCTCCACCATACCTACGTGCAAATACACAAAATCTTTCCTAAAGCAAGGCACAGTCTGTTCCGATTACCTACTTAACCTAATGAGCCCAGTGTTAGGTGAGCCTTATAAGTTATATAACCAACATAATTATTATTATAGTACTGCAACACACTCACACGCGCGTGTTGTTGGTGAACTCGTTCCGCGGCGAGGCGCTGGGCTACGCGCGCTTCCGCGGGCTGTACCTACTTGCCGCTGCTGTGCAAGCCGGAGGGCGGTAGCAGCCAAATAGCTTAATCAGCCCTTGGCTGCCTAGCCGTTTCATTAAACGGCGCCTTTTAACTAGCTGCCTAAATGACATCCAGCCATCTTGTCTAATACTGTCTTTCTTCTCTCTCGACTCCCAGTTATTCACCATTTGATTTTAGTCAATTTTCCGCATGTGATGTTAAGAAGAGCATACTATCGATTACTTCTAATGCAGTAGGAAGCGACTGTATTAGCCGTAAAATGTTACTCCCTGTGCTGGACGTAATCCTTCCCGTCATTTGCCACATCCTTAACTTTTCTGCGTCAGGCGGTGTCTTCCCATGTTCATGGAAAGACGCTCAAATTATTCCATTGCCTAAAAAGTCCAATCCCACATCCTTCTCTGAATTCCGTCCAATATACGTGTTACCATTCCTATCCAAAGTCCTAGAACGGTTAATCCACAATCAAATTAGTCCTTTTCTAGCCAAAAATAATCTCCTCAATCCCTTCCAGTCCGGCTTCCGTCCTGGTCATAGCACTACTACAGCGCTTCTGAACATTACTGAAGATATAAGGTCCGCCATGGAAAGCAGTAATCTAACGGTCTTGGCATTGCTCGATTTCAGCAATGCTTTTAATACTGTTGATTTCGATGTTTTACTTGGCATTCTTTGTTCTCCATCGGTAATTGACTGGTTTCGTAGTTACCTGTTCGGACGCCGGCAACGTATATGCTTCGAAGAGACCTGTCCTCCTTGTACTTCTGCCGGGGTTCCACAGGGTGGCGTTTTATCTCCTTTACTTTTCGCAATTTTTATAAATTCAATTTCCAATGAACTAACTTCTTCCTACCATCTTTATACAGACGATCTGCAAATTTACTCGCAAGCTCCACTTGGGAATCTCTCTGACGCCATCGTCACTATCAACAGTGATCTAGCTCGCGTATGCCAATGGAGCAAGCGGTATGGACTCATGGTCAACCCCATAAAGACGCAGGTTATCGTAGTGGACAGTTCCAGGATGGTTTCAAGGATCGACTGAACAACTCTTCCCCAAGTTTTCTTCGATAATACAGCTATTCCTTTCTCCGAAAACGTTAAAAACTTGGGGATATTCATTGATTGAAGCTTCTCTTGGACCGCCCAACTGCAGGAAGTTAGTCGCAAGTTATTTGCATCTGCTGCAACGTTGAGGAGATTGCGTAATTTTCTTCCTACTGCCACCAAGATTGCGCTTGCTCAATCACTTCTTCTTCCCATCCTTGATTATGCTGATGCCAGCTATCTTGACCTAACTCAGGAACAACTCGATAAACTTGAGCGGCTTCAAAATTTCAGGTTCATATTCGGTTTACGCAAATATGAATGTTTCCGAATTTCGCGTGAAGCTCAAGTGGTTGCCAATTCGCCTTCGCCGGAATGCTCATATTCTTTCCCTTTTATACAATGTCCTTTTTTCCCCTTTTACCCCTCTGTACCTTAAGAAACGCTTCCAGTTTCTGTGTGATTCTCACACTAGATTTCTGAGGTCATCGGATAACCTACGACTAAAAATGCCAATGCATTCCACAACTTTCTTGGATAATTCTTTTACTGTACATGCTGCCCGTCTGTGGAATGCATTGCCAGTCCCAGTAAGACGCGCTCAGTCGTTACCTGCATTTAAAAGTCTTGTAAAGGAACATTATCTGTCGCTGTGATTATCGATAGTCGTCATTTATCTTTATTACCTGTATACTTACATATTTATATATATATTATTTAGCTTAATATGTATGTATCTGTGTATCTATTATGTTATATTATAAATAAATTGGTTTTCTTTTTTTCTTTTTCATGCCAATGAAAACCCATTTCATGTCCAGACAATTACTGTCCATCCCAGGTTGTCTGGAAGAGATCGCGTAAGTAATGCGATAAGGCCGCCCATTGTATGTGTTTTAGTTTTAAGGTTCCTTTTTGTTTTACTTTTGGTGTACAATAAAGTGTTTAATAAATAAATATACTAATATTATAAAGCGGAAGAGTTTGTTTGTTTGAACGCGCTAATCTCTGGAACTATCGGTCGGACTTGGAAAATTCTTTTTGTATATATGGTACCCACATTCATGAGGAAGGCTTATAGGCTATGTAACACCACGCTAAAGCTCTTTTTTAGCCTTAAATATGGGTATTAGTAAAGTAAGTCGGAAGAAAAAGCGCCATCGAACGGTTTTATCCGCGTGCGCTGCGGTAGGTACCTAATATTTTTTATTTTTTATATTTCATCAAAAAATACATTTTTTTTCTTAAACTTGAAACAAAATGGTATATGGTTAAATCATTGTACAGTGCAGCAACTACATGTAGCACAGCACACTGATTCCCAAACTGAGACGAGCTCGTATTTCGGGATTCGGCGGCTCTCCACTCTGGTGTCATTACAATTATAATGACCAAACATTTGCAACATTTAACTCCTTTAAATTAAATTTATTTATAGTTATGTACTCAACTATGTATTTTCTATATTCTATAATTTTCTATTCACTTTCCATTTTACTCATCAATTAATATGAGCTTTTCTGTTTCTTCATAATTTAAGGACAAGCCAATTAGTTTGTTTAATTTTCAAGTTATATTTATTTAGTTTATATACTTAGTGAGTTTTTTTTTTTTTTTGTAAAATCTTTTTATTAAGGGGAAGTTGTGAATGTCGCCGAAGTAAGTATGGTACGTAGGACAAACAATTGTCTAACGGTTAATATCTGGCTTACCTTATACAGGTCTGTAGTCGAGTAGTAATACAGTATAATCATACAGTTTAATAAAATCCTGGTTACATTATTACTTGTTGCATCTATATGTGAGAACAATGTAAAGAAAGAAAAAAAAAAGAATTCTAAGTATCCAATAAGTATTAAATATTGAAATAAGCCAGTGACAGCTAAGAGATGACCAGTCTCCACTGACGGCGCCTGTTCACGAACATGACGCGTGCATCAGCACCATTCAGCTCAACCATTTTGAAGGAAACCGAATAACCAATACACGCGCGCCACCATCAGCGAGACATTCGAGCGAGTATAACACCCTCAATTGCCCCTGCTCACTCATGTCAAACAAGGAAACCATCTATTTACATAATTTAGGCTCCATGGTCCTCACATTTACAGGATTTTAAAATAAAAAATGCTTCTACTTTATATAAAACTATGAATATCAATTTTCAAAAACAGAAAAAGAAAAGTAGTACTTAAAATATAATATTAGGTTGGGGAAAGAGACTTTTCGCATTATAGTATGTATGAACTTGTAATAAAATCTCTTTGGCTATACTATTTGTATCTGGCGGGTTTTGGTATCAATGAAAGTTTAAATTTTAAAGAACATAATTCCAAATTCAAATTAGGAAAATGTGTGACTTTCATTTGTTTTTCGTACTGTCAAGATGAGTGAATCTAATGAAGAAATTCGATACATTTTAAAATTTTACTACAAAAAAGGTAAAAATACAACACAAGCCGCGAAAAAAATTTGCGATGTTTATGGACCTAGTGCAGTGTCTGTGAGAGTAGCACAAATTTGTTTTAAGCGTTTTCAATCCGGAAATTTTGATGTCAAAGATGCACGTCGCTCTGGTCGCCCTATTACGGATAAAATGGATGCCACTTTTGAAAAAGTGGAGCAAGATCGGCCATATCAGTAGTTACGACGTAGCTGAAGAACTGGGAATTGACCACAAAACAGTTTTGGCGCATTTGAAAAAAAACTGGGTACACAAAAAAGCTCGATATTTGGGTACCTCACGAGCTCACTGAAAGAAACCTAATGAACCGTGTACTCATTTATGATTCTTTAATACGACGAAATGACACCGAACCATTTTTGAAGAAGCTGATAACTGGTGATGAAAAGTGTATCATGTACGACAAGAACGTGCGAAAAAGGTCTTGGTCAAATGCCAGTCAGGCTTCACGGACTGTGGCGAAACCCGGGTTAACTCGCAACAAGGTGATGCTGTGTGTGTGGTGGGATTGGAAGGGCATTATTCATTATGAGCTGTTACCACCAGGCAAGACCATCGATTCTGAACTCTACTGCGAACAACTGATGAGATTAAAGCAAGAAGTTGAGAGAAAGCGGCCGGAATTAATCAACAGAAGGGGTGTGGTTTTTCATCATGATAACGCTAGACCTCACACATCTTTAGCCACTCAGCAAAAATTAAGAGAGTTTGGCTGGGAGGTGTTAATGCATCCGACGTATAATCCTGACCTTCGGATCATGTCCCTACCTACAAGATGGCAAAAAGTTATCGAACAAAATGGTACCTACATACTTTAGTTAAATGTAAATAAACTACATTAAAAAATGTTTTGAATTTTCTTAAAATAAGAAAAGTGGACAATTTTTATTAGTCTACACAAAGAAGGGTGAGCATCTCTTCCAAATATCTTAACTAGAGGAACCAAGCGGCTGAGACTGTGGAGCAGGACCGGCATTTAGCCAAGCATTTTTATCAAGGATATAATCTTCAAGTTTATAATATGCTTGTTTACATAGTGTGCGTTTTATGCATGTTTTAAATTTTCTCTCATTCAGTTCTAGAATTTCAAGAGGTATTTTGTTATAAAATTTAACACAGACCCCATAAAAGAAGTGTGTACTTTAGCCAATCTGAATAATCTCTAATAACAAATCTAATTTGTGATCTAATTTGTTCCTATTTTTAGTATTAAAATTATGCCTATCACTAATCTTACTAAAAAGATGAAGATTTTTCCGAACATACATTATGTTTTCGTATATGTATTGACAAGGTACCGTCATGATGTTAATATCTTTAAACAGTTCTTTTAGGGAATCGCACCGACCCAGATCATATAGAAGATCATTTATGTATACTAAAAAGAGGAAAGGACCCAATATTGAGCCTTGTGGAACCCCTATTTTGAATTTTAAACCCCTTGATTTAACACCGTTTATTGGAACTTGCTGCTGTCTGTCATTTAAATAAGACTTCAGTAAGCTGAGTGCAAGTTTACCTAGTCCGTAATGTTCTAGCTTTAGGAGCAAGGTTTCGTGATTTACGCAGTCAAATGCCTTGGAGAGGTCACAAAAGATTCCTATGGCATCTTGTGCCTCTTCCCACGTTGTATAAATGTGTTTCGCAAACTTGACACCAGCGTCAGTCGTACAGCGACCTTTGGTGAAAACATAACGTTGATCGTTTAAGATTCTATTGATGTTAAAATGAATGAGCATTTGATTGAGTATTACTTTTTCAAAAACCTTGATGAAAACCGGTAACACGGAAACAGGTCTATAATTATTGGTGTCTTTACTGTCACCGAAACATTTAATGAAAGGGCTTAGCAGATGCTTAGGCCGTCACAAAACACATTTATTTTAAATTAATAGCAGTAGATTCGATTACAACACGGAATAAACGATAAAATACGAAAACACAAAACAATATTAGGTATGTACCTACCTTGATGTTGTTGGTCCTCTTTGAGTTGATTGTCAGAATGTTGTCAAAAACATTTGTAATAGTTTACTAGGTTTACTACACCAATATTTTTATTTAACACTTTGCATTTTACTAAAAAGTACCTAATAACGTTGATTTGAATTTGAGAGAAACCTTTCTACCTTTGCGAACGGACAGTAGTCACTTTATTTTTATACAAAGGTAGTATTTAAATGTAAATGATGTCGTTCAAAAGTGCCGTTTATTGGCCTAATTGAAATTTAAAACGTTTTGACTTTGACATGATACTGCTATTCTGGCTAGCAACCTTGACCCCACAATTGCTTTTCAAACGGTGCAAAAAGGTCTAGACAAAATATCTGACTAGCTCCAAAAGTGGTGAATAGCAGTCAGCCCATCTTAGTCGGTACAGCAGTGCGATTCTGTAAACATGTTGAAGTGAACACCCGGGCGAGGCGCACGACGGGTGAGTTGTCAAACCATACTAATAAAATGAAATGACAGCTCTATTGTCGTTCACTCCGCCTTGGTGAACACCGTGAGATGTCGACAGAATCGACCGGCAGGTCACTTTTACGCTAAGCAGAGGCGATTGTCCGGCAGTAAAGCTAAATAACAATTTACTACCACATAAAGATTGCGTTAGATACTTAGGACTACTTACACCTCAATCGCCACCTATCGTGAAAAAATACTACCTACACTGGCTATGAGGGCGGAACATTAAACTATCGACTGACAACAAATTCCTTATACATAAAACCATTCTAAAGCCTGTCTGGATGTACGGCATCCAGCTACGGGGGTGTATTATTCTTATTCTTAATGCAAAATGTAATTCTGAGAACTAAATACAATGGGCCTTGGTTCATTACAAATGCACAACCAACTTCAGATGAACTCGGTGAAAGAGGAAATCTTGGCCATTACCAAAACAAACTTGGAAAGGCCGGAGTGGCATCCAAATTAACTGGCCGCTGGATTGACAACACGCACGTACAAAAAACGTCTCAAAAGAAAAGGCATTTTGCCCATACCCTCTTGAGTAGCATAAATACATGCTACACCTATGAGTAGTTGCTCTCGCTAGAGAGCACACTCCAACTGCCAAATGCCACTTACATCTGCGGTACCTACACAAGACTGATTGCAGCTATACAAAAGAAATAAAACATATTTGGCAAACTTGTTGGTATAGTGATGTAATGACAAATCGTATTTTTGTCAATCGTTGCTTGTCAAGTAATATGAATTAATTTTGAGGGGGTGCACGTGTACAAACATACAGATTCTCAATCAAGACCCGTTTTCCTGAAATTCCTTTATGATATGAAATTGACCAAAGACCGAAGTATTATATACCGGCACATCCGAATTCATAAGTGATAAGTACGGAAACTGACTTAAGAACCTTAATCGTTTTCCATGTCGTACGAGTTGTCCATACAATTAGGGTAAAATTTACGAAATTGTATAGGTACAGTAAAAATAAGTCAGTAGTCGTATTTGTAAGCACTTGATGCGTATTGGTTGGCCGGGTGCCTGTACCCACACGCAGGTGCCTGTACCCGCATGCAGGTGCCTGTACCCGCACGCAGGTGCCTGTACCCGCACGCAGGTGCCTGTACCCGCACGCAGGTTCCAATACCAGCACGCAGGTGCCTGTACCCGCACGCAGGTGCCTGTACCCGCACGCAGGTGCCTGTACCCGCACGCAGGTTCCTATACCAGCACGCAGGTGCCTGTACCCGCACGCAGGTGCCTGTACCCGCACGCAGGTGCCTGTACCCGCACGCAGGTTCCAATACCAGCACGCAGGTGCCTGTACCCGCACGCAGGTGCCTGTACCCGCACGCAGGTGCCTGTACCCGCACGCCAAGCTGTAGTCGGCAAGCTCTGGATTATGAATGGACGATCTGACGGAAAAAGTTGACCGTCATAAATGACAGCCGTGACTAGCGGCTTAACGTGCTTTCTGAGGCACGGAGGAGCCTCGGCATGCAATGGGTGGACCATCCACGGACCGAACTGGAAAAACATTGCTTAACTTAACAAATCGAAGACTATTGGTGTGATGTGTATTTCAATTTAATAAAGCTATTTATCTACTTCCATGCTATAAATCGGCTATAAAAGTTACTGAAACAGGTGAAACAGCTTATTGCCAACATTAAAACACCTAGTGTCATAGTAACCATAATTATCATCCAAACGAGTGTTATAATGTTGTACTAAATTTCATTACGCAACTACCAAAGCGTCGTAATTAAAAAAAGAACTTGTTATTCGAATTCATGTCGTGTCCCGCTTTTTTAGTTCGTTATTAGTACCTATTGCAAAAAAAATATTACTTTGATTGTTTTCAAAGTAATATTTTTTTTACACACCACCAGATATTTCTAATGCAGCAAAGGATTTTTCTAACCAATTATAACCAGAAAGGTCGAGAAAACAATATGAAAAGGCGTAAGTACCAAGCACACTGTGTAATTTTGCTTCAATAGCGGTCACTTATATTTTATCCCTTCATCTTATAGATCCAGCTAAGAACTAAAACTTCTGGGAAGGAACCATGATTTTTTTGTTTAGTTTAGAAGTTATTTAACGTTATGCTGACGTCAGCAAAAAACTGTTTTTATTCGTACATTTCAAAATAAAAATATGATTTACACAAGTCATTGTTTTATTACAGTAACAATACAATATCTAACTTCATACAAAGTTAAGGCATTGCATCATTGCATCTACGACGTACAAAGAGAAATCGATGTTTTTTTTTATTTTCACTAAATTGCGATTTTCTCCGTATTCCTATCGATTCCGTATCTGATTTTAATTTTAGGGATGCATAATATAGTTATTAACAACACAAAATAAAAAGCAAACAAGTTAACAGTGGGACTTCGGAAATATTACTTTTCTTAAGTTTCTGTAGAATTTCTATGGAAATAGGGTTGTCAAATTGCATAAATGCCTAATACTTAATTTTACACCAAAGAAAACGGTTACATTTCATTTTATTATCAAGAAAGATAGTAAATTGGCAGTCAAAGTTTTCCAAGAATCATCATCATCATCATCATATCAGCCGAAAGACGTCCACTGCTGGACATAGGCCTCCCCCAAGTGTCGCCACAACAACCGGTCCTGTGCGTCTCGCATCCATCGGTTACCCGCAACCCTCACCAGGTCATCGGTCCACCTTGTGGGAGACCTTCCAACGCTGCGTCTTCCGGTACGCGGTCGCCACTCCAAAACTTTTCGGCTCCATCGACCATCTGTTCTGCGAGCAATGTGCCCTGCCCACTGCCACTTCAATTTGGCGATCCTTCGGGCTATGTCGGTAACCTTGGTTCTCTTGCGGATAACATCATTCCTGATTCGATCACGCAAGGAAACTCCGAGCATTGCCCTCTCCATTGCCCTTTGGGTGACTTTAAGCCTTCTGATGAGGCCCATTGTGAGCGACCACGTTTCGAGTCCATAGGTCATCACTGGTAACACGCACTGGTCATAGACTTTTGTCTTGAGACACTGTGGTATGTGAGACGAGAAGATACCGCGCAACTTCCCGAACGCCGCCCAGCCGAGTCGGATTCGACGGTTGACCTCCTTCTCGAAGTTAGCCCTACCTAGCTGGATCGTTTGTCCCAGGTAGACGTACTCATCAACAACTTCGAGTGCAGAGCCTCCAATCTTGATAGGAGTGGGTGCTACATGGGTATTTACCATCACCTTGGTTTTGTCCATGTTCATTTTTAGACCCACTCTTTCGGAAGAATCTCTTTCCAAGAATATTTATAGTAAATTAGGTGACAGCCTTAACCTCAAAAATAAAAATTCAATAACTCGGAAGTCCCGCACTATCCACACCTGGTTTTATTTTATAATATAGCATATTATACCTGTTGAGAACATCACTACGCGGCAGGGATGTGAGAGATCTCCCAATGAGGAAATGAGCTGGAGTTAAGGGGTATAGGTCAGATGGAACAGTGGAAAGAGGAGTGAGAGGACGAGAGTTTAGTATTGCCTCAACCTGAATCAAACACGTAGACATCTCTTCGTAAGTGAGATGTGCGAAGCCTAATATCCGCCTCAGGTGATGTTTTATGGACTTCACGGCAGACTCCCATAAGCCACCGAAGTGTGGGGTGTAAGCCGGAATAAAGGAGAAGTTGATACCTGTATTTGCCATTTCTGAAGAGAAGTCCTGTTTTAATATGTCAGCTATTTCGTTACAAGTGCCAATAAAGGTAGTGCCATTGTCAGAGTAAATGGTTTTCGGTTTTCCACGACGAGCAATAAACCTGTTCAGTGCTGCAATAAAGGCATGTTTTGTTAGGTCTGAGACAAGCTCCAAATGAACCGCCCTTGTGGCTAGACAAACAAATACACATATGTATGATTTAATTAATCTACATCCTCTACCTTTGCGGTCGGCTAGCAGGATGGGTCCGGCATAGTCGGTGCCAGTCTCTAAGAAAGGAAACTCTAACTGAACTCGTTCCCTAGGCAAGTTACCCATGATAGGTTGAACTGTTCTACCGTTGAATCTCTGACATTTTACACATTTATGAACAGTTGATTTGGCAAGGTTTCTACCACCTAAAGGCCAATACTCGTGACTAATTGTGGCTAAGAGTAGCTGTGGACCAGCATGAAATAGGCGTAAGTGGAAGGTATTAAAAATAAGTTTAGCAAAGTTATGTTTGCTGCAGATAATAATTGGGTGCCTGACATTATAATCGTAGCAAGAATTATCTAATCTTCCTCCGACTGATAATATCTGCGTCGATAAAAGGTGACAATTTCTTAAGGCGATTTTTATTCGGTAATGTTTTGCCTGATGAAAGTAGCCCGTACTCTTCAGGAAACATTTCCTTCTGAACTGTTTTAATTATGAAATCAGCGCTGTAAGATAACTCTGAATTAGTAAGTGCAAGACAATGACTATGTAACTTTCTACAACGATTAATGAATCTAAATACGTATGCTAATACACGTTGTAGATGTAAATAGTTAGAGGATTTATTAATTAAGTTTTGAAATGAATTATTTTTTGTGTTTAAATTAGGATTAGAATTAGTTATAGGTAATGATTGATTATTAATATTGTTAATAGTGTGTGATTTTAATAGTTCCGGTAGTGTCGTGTTAACATCTGTGTTAGGCATTGAAGGCCAAAGAGCCGGGTCTGTTAGTAAGAATGAAGGCCCTGACCACCACAAGGAAGATTGACCTATGAGGTCAGCGCTCAGACCGCGGGAGATTAGATCTGCAGGGTTGTCCTTGGAGGGCACATAACGCCAGGTGTGATCACCAAAACCTTCCCGTATCTCCGAAACTCGATGCCTAACAAACGGCTTAAGTGTAGCAGGTGAAGTAGATAGCCAACCTAGGACGATCATAGAATCACACCAGAATATGCATTTGTTAGGTTTAAGTGTTAACGACTCTAGTACTTTTGCACACAACCTAGTCCCTAATAAGGCACCACAAAGTTCCAGCCTTGGGATTGTGGTCGGTTTAATTGGTGCAACTTTACTTTTGGATGTGAGCAGATGTGTATGAATGGTGCCGCTACTAGTTGTAGAACGAATGTATATGCAAGCTCCGTATGCCTTTTCTGATGAATCTGTGAAAATATGTATCTCAACAGATGAAGAGGAATCACATACCACCCAGCGTGGTAAGCTGAGGTGATTAAGCTGTGGTAAAGTTTGCGTGAACTTTATCCATCATTTTTTAATGTCCGCATTAACTTCGTCGTCCCATGGACACTTAATCTATCCATAATTTTTGCAGTATTATCTTAGCCTCGACGATACATGGGGAGACAAGTCCCAAAGGACCAAATACTTGTGCTATTGTGGAAAGAATGTGTCGCTTGGTGATTGTAGTGCTTGTATGGGTAAGTATATGAATGGAGAATGTAAGTGAGTCAGTGTGACAATGCCAATAAAGACCGAGGGTCTTACTTGGTTCGTCAATACTTAAGCTGACTGTATTAGGTGTGTCGGCACGATTTTTATGTGGATGACTATCTTTCAGGAAGTGACTCTATAGAGAGCACTGACAATGGCACTACCTTTATTGGCACTTGTAACGAAGTAGCTGACATATTAAAACAGGACTTCTCTTCAGAAATGGCAAATACAGGTATCAACTTCTCCTTTATTCCGGCTTACACCCCACACTTCGGTGGCTTATGGGAGTCTGCCGTGAAGTCCATAAAACATCACCTGAGGCGGATATTAGGCTTCGCACATCTCACTTACGAAGAGATGTCTACGTGTTTGATTCAGGTTGAGGCAATAAAGTCAAAAGTCAAAGCATTTATTTCAAATACTTAAACCATTTACAGGTACTTTTGAATTGTCAGAGTCAGTCAGTCAAAAACATGAAGCTATTTGCACGTTCCAAAGCGTAGATCTCTATGGAGAAGAACGTGCAAGAAACTCCACGGACACTCTTTTAAACCATTTTATGATTTACAATAATCCTGGTTACATTATCTTTGTTGCTTCTATATGTGAGAACAATGTAAAGGAAGAGAAAAAAAAAAGAATTCTAAGTATCAAATAAACTATTGAAATAAGCCAGCGACAGCTAAGAGATGACCAGTCTCCACTGATGGCGCCCGTTCACGAACATGACGCGTGCATCAGCACGCGCATGTTCGTGAACGGGTAGCTCAACCATTTTGAAGGGAACCGAATGATCCGATACACGCGCCACCATCAGCGAGACATTCGAGTGAGCATGACAAACCCTCAACTGCCCCTGCTCATTCATGTCAAACAAGGAAACCATCTATTAACATAAAAAGGCTCCATGGTCCTCACATTTACAGGATTCCAAAATAAAAAAATGCTTCTACTTTATATAAAACTATAAATATCAATTGGTAAGAACAGAAAAGTAAAAGTGTATTCCAAACATTATAGAAATGTGGAATATTATTATTATTAAACGTAAAAAGTAAAATAAAAAAGGTTGAGCATCTCCTCCATATATAAAATCCTAACTAGTGGAACCAAGCGGCTGAGGCTGTGGAGCAGGACCGGCATTTAGCCAAGCATTTTTATCAAGGATATAATCTTCCAGTTTATAATATGCCTGTCTACATAGTGTGCGTTTAATGCATGTTTTAAATTTTCTCTCATTCAGTCCGAGAATATCATATGGTATTTTATTATAAAATTTAACACAGTACCCCATAAAAGAAGTGTGTACTTTAGCCAATCTGAATCGGGGTTGATCTAATTTGTTCTTATTTCTAGTATTAAAATTATGCCTGTCACTGATCTTACTAAAAAGATGGAGATTTTTCCGAACATACATTATATTTTCGTATATGTATTGACAAGGTACCGTCATGATGTTAATATCTTTAAACAGTTCCCTTAGGGAATCGCGCCGACCCAGATTATATATGGCTCTGATGGCTCTTTTCTGCAGAATAAATATAGATTCGATGTCTGCAGCACGTCCCCATAATAAGATACCGTAAGACATGATACTATGAAAGTAACTAAAATAGACCAGCCTCGCGGTATCTATATCAGTAAATTGACGGATTTTTCTGACAGCATATGCTGCTGAACTTAGCCGTCCCGCAAGAGATGTTAAATGAGGACCCCATTGTAGCCTTGAGTCAAGCGTGATCCCCAGGAAAACCGCGTTTTCGACGAATTCAAGTTTCTCTTTGTTCAATACAATATCGCAACTATTACTTTTGACATTCGGTAAAGCAAATCTAATACACTTAGTTTTTTTCCCATTTAATACTAAATTATTAGCAGTGAACCAATTTTGGACCTGCTGTAGGGCTTTATTTACATCGTCAAGATTTGTAGAACGTCTATCTATCTTAAAAATTTAAGGACGTATCATCAGCAAATAATACCATTTGTGGTTGATTTTTTAAAAGATGGAGTAGATCATTAATATATACTAAAAAGAGGAAAGGACCCAATATTGAGCCTTGTGGTACCCCCATTTTGACTTTTAAACCCCTTGAATTAACACCGTTTATTTGAACTTGCTGCTGTCTGTCATTTAAATAAGACTTCACTAAGCTGAGTGCAAGTTTACCTAGACCGTAATGTTCTAGTTTTAGGAGCAAGGTTTCGTGATTTACACAGTCAAATGCCTTGGAGAGGTCACAAAAGATTCCTATGGCATCTTGCGCCTCTTCCCACGCTGTATATATGTGTTTTAATAACGTGACACCAGCATCAGTCGTACAACGACCTTTGGTAAAACCATACTGTTGATCGTGTAAGATTTTATTGATGTTAAAATGAATGAGCATTTGATTGAGCATTACTTTTTCAAACACTTTGCTGAAAACCGGCAATACGGATACAGGTCTATAATTATTGGTGTCTGTTCTGTCGCCGGACTTAAAAAGTGGTATAACTTTACTGTATTTCATTATATCCGGAAAGACTCCTTGGTCCACACATAAATTAAATATTAAAGCCAAGTATGGTGCTATGGTCTCAATTATGGACGTGCACACTTTGATAGACATTCCCCATATGTCTTCGGTCAATTTGATTTTAATTTGCCGGAAAGCTTTTATAACTGTCATAGGGTTGATATGTTGGAATTGGAATTCAACCGTACAACCTGGAACGTTTGCTCTTAATAAACTAAATGAGACCTCTGGTGAAGAATTTAAAGGTTCAGTAGTTTTTGATGGTATTTCGGAGAAAAAATTTACAAATTCTTGAGCTACTTCTAGATTAGAGCTTATGGCACCATGTGCAGTCTCCAGTAAAAAATCAGTGTTTCGTACTTTATTCTTACATGTTTCATTATTAATAACTTTCCAAACCGTCTTTATTTTGTTATCTGCCGATTTGATCTTGTTGCTAATATACAGAGCTTTTGCTACCTTGCAGGTATTTCTGAAAACTTTAGAATATTTGTTTACATATTTATTGAAGGATTCCGTATTAATGAAAGGCTTAAGGCCATATAACTCATAGAGTCTTTTCCTACTTATCCTAATACCTTTAGTCGCCCAGTCACTAAATATATACTTAGGGAAAGTATTTTTAGACTTCTTTTCAAAAGTTGTGTTGAATTCTTTTAGAACTACAGAAAAGAAATTATCATAAAATTTATTCGCATCCTCAATATTATGGCCCAAAAGATTTAACTAATTTTGTAAGGAACCATTGAATTTAACTAGTTTGCCTGTTGTTATTGGCCTATATTACTATGGAAGACTCATTTGTTAACGTGGGGACTACAAGTAGTTGCAACTCACTGTTATTTAGGCTCACCACCTGATTCTTAGTATTATTACTAAACATTGTGGATTTAATTACAGAAGACTTCGACATACTACTTATGTCTGAGTTAATATAATAAGCTAATAGCCTTGCTATTTTATGTCTAAAACTAATTGGCAAATACACAGTATTCCTAGTCGATTTTAAATGTTCCACAAAAATATTTGTGTCAAAAAACATAAACTTGTCACTATAATGAGAAACTAAGAAATGCATGTGTTTATTTAACATATGAATATAATTATTTTGTTTAATTGACAATTTATTAAAATATGGAAAAGCACACAATATTATTTTTTTACAATTAACCTTTAACATCTCAGTTAGATTGTCTGTGATATCTGTTTTTTTACATTTAAACTATTACCTATAAATACAGTTATGTTGGTTTTAGAACTATAATTATTATTTATTATTGATGCCATAATATGCTTGTAAGATGAACCAGGCGTACAATAATTTTGTGTAGGATAACTCAGATTGTTAGGTACTGATTAATGTACCCAAACCTCTTCCCATACTGTCCGAGAACATAACCGAATGATTACACCACTATTCACAGATGAAAAATCATCAATCTCAGGCTGTTCAATTTGAGATAATTCCTGATCAAAAACAATTTTATTTTGTTCAATGACACATTCTTGAGACAAGATCTCTGCCCGGGACGGGACCTCCGTTGCTACAGGCTGGACCACACCAAGGTTTGATACTGCCTGGCAAGTACACTGACACATGACTAACTCATTGGCAGCAAGAATGTGTTCTTTTATTTGGTTCTGTGATTTTACATATTTATTGTAAATTGAGCTCAGTGAAGCTTCAAGAACCTTTATTTCAGACTGCAAGTGTTCAGTATCAATTTCATATATTTTTTTGCTGTCTTCTAATTTAATTTTATAATTGTTTAATTTACTAATCAGGTCAACACGTTCTTTCCTGAGTTGAGTATTTTTAGAGAAGTCTTTATGTTGCTTTTTGTACTGATAACATTTTTTGATAATTCTATTTAGTTTAGCATATTTTTTTAATTTATTATGACTAGCTTTGTAACTACAGTTCTGTTTCATTATGGAATCTTCAGTAAGGTCAATCGTGACTAAGGAATGAGGGTTACAATTATTAGAATTTAGTAATTCATTAAATAAGTGGTTAGTTTCCTTAACCTGAGTACTTTGTCTTTCCTTCTGCAATTTGGTAATACAACTGTTTGCATGAATCAATTCATCCTCTAGGTCCCTAACTTTACGTCAAGCCTCCTCATACAGGTTGCTACAGTTGCTGAAACCATTTGTGATCACCCGCAGTTGGTCGCGTTCTAAAAATAAACTAAACTCTCGTCCTCTCACTCCTCTTTCCACTCATCCATCTGACCTATACCCCTTAACTCCAGCTCATTTCCTCATTGGGAGATCTCTCACATCCCTGCCGCATCCGCAAGTCATCAACCAGAACATCTCCAGCTTGAAACGATTCCAGCGTATAGAACATTTGAAGCAACAGTTCTGGAACAGATTCTCTAACGAGTATATCTTTTACCTCCAACACAGAACCAAGTGGACGGACTCCGATGGGACGCTTGAAGAGGGATCCATGGTGGTACTCAAGGAGCAGCAGTCACCACCACTGATGTGGCCACTCGGCCGTATCGTACGTCTCATACCTGGGAGAGACGGAATAAGCAGAGTCGCAGACGTGAAGACGAAGAAGGGAATAGTCCGACGTGCTTATAACACCATCTGTCCTCTTCCAGCATAATCCTTGAAGAGAAATCTTCAACGCCGGGAGCATGTTGAGAACATCACTACGCGCCGGGCGGAGGGGGCGCTCAAGCTGCGAACGCGCACCGGCCGGCTCACACGACACTGCGTCATCGTCCGCCTTACCGAGCGCGCACTCCTCTTACTCATAATTAGTTATATTTTAACCGTTGTTCACTTGTCGAATTTAATACAGTCCACTATTTTATTGTTACCGGAGTTTCTCTGATATCTGTCCTAGTACCACCTGTAGGATATAACCCACTCCTTTCTAATACCTAATATAAAACTATTTATGTAAAAAAAATGCGGATACAATGAGACTAACCAAATAAAAAATATATGTAATTTTTCAAAAATCTTGATTTTTTCTTCTATTTACGACAATTTTTTTTTTTACTCACCTAGTAGATATAACAGTCCTTTTTAAGACCTCATCTATAAAAATTGCAAAATCAGATATCTGAGACGAAATAATGCATTTCTATGGTTTCTATGAAGTTTTTTCGCGTTTTAAAATAACTTCTAAACTAAACATAAAAAAATCATGGTTCCTTCCCAGAAGTTTTAGTTCTTAGCTGGATCTATAAGATGAAGGGATAAAATATAGGTGACCGCTATTGAAGCAAAATTACACAGTGTGCCAAGATTTCATGAATTAGAAAAGAACCTTTAATAGAGGATTCTTATCATGGGCGTAGATAAAGTCTTGTATGCAACTGTACTTAATGAGGTATTAATAATAATAATAATTAATGTTGCTGACATGAAGCAATCGCTGAAGGAGCGCTTCTTTAGCCGCCTGAAAAAGATTTTAGCTTTCAACGGTTGGGTCATGCCGGTATTAATGTACTCTTTCGGCATACTCAAATGGACTCAAACCGAACTCGACGTCCTCGATAAGAGAGTCCGTACACTGCTGACTGCAAACCGGATGCATCACCCACGATCGTCGGTGATGAGACTGTACATCCCGCGGAAGAATGGAGGTCGAGGCTTTTTAAATGCTAAGACTCTTCACAACCGCGAGATGTGCAGTCTCAAAGAATATTTTCTCAAAGTCGATGTGGGTATGCACCGAGATGTGGTCGCAGTGGACAAGGGACTCACCCCGTTGTCCATGGCTAAGGAGAACTGGCACAAACCTGTGATACTTACTACAGATGACCGCAAGGAGGTATGGAAAGGCAAGGAGCTTCACGGAGCTTTATAGATTTCCTAGCGTCCGTAGCCTGGCTACGTTTCGGTGATCTCTTCGGAGAAACTGAAGGTTTTGTTTGTGCAATTATGGACGAAGTTATCTTGACGAACAACTACCGGAGGCATATTATGAAGGACGGGACGGTTGACGTGTGTCGGGCATGCCACCGTGCGGGTGAGTCCATCAGACATAATTATCTCTGGTTGTTCTCGTCTGGCTAACGGCGAGTACTTGCACAGGCATAACTAAGTGGCCAGGATTATTTACCAGCAACTTGCTTTGAAATACCAACTTGTGGATTCTGAGATACCGTATACTTGTAGTATGTGCCCGACCCAGTTCTCGAAAATGACCATGTCACGTAGTACTGGGATCGATCTATCATCACTGATAGGACTGTCATCGCTAATAAGCCCGATATAGTGGTGATAGACCGATTAGCGCGCCGCACAATGATAATCGATGTTACCATTCCACATGACGAGAACCTCGTGAAAGCTGAGAAAGAAAAACAAATCAAGTATCTTGACTTAGCGCACGAGGTTGTCGACATGTGGAATGTGGACTCGGCTGTCATTGTGCCGATTGTTGTTACGGCCAATGGCCTGATGGCCAAAAGCTTTGACGACCACCTGTCAAAGCTGGCGTTGCGCAGTTGGATAAAGGGCCTGATACAGAAGGCAGTACTCCTCGATACGGCTCGTATTGTGAGGAGGCTCCTGTCTCTGAAGCCCTAACCACCGGTAGCTTGGACCTCGCTCCCGACACGGACTACTATTTTTTATATTGTTAAATGTTTTTCTTTATTGTTTTTATAGAAATATTTAAAAATGTAAAATATATGTGTATAAATGAATAAAGAGATAATACCTAATTACATTTTAAACTATTTTTGTATCTTTGTATTTTAATATTTAAAAATGTATTTTATATGTACATACCATGAATAAAGCAAATAATAATTTATCTTTATGTCAGACACAAGTCCATACGTATTTACAAAGATATAGCGTTAGTAGGGTTGTTAGTAGTCGGTAGGTACCTACACACAAAAATAACAAAATGTTAGTAAACAATCATCCAGTAGGTAATTACGCCTATTTCCTATTTCTGTGCAGGTGTACACTTGCCCAGTACCTACACAGTAAAAGGACTGTTTATCTTGCACGCTAACGTACGCACGTATTAAAACACTCATGTGATACTATTATCACATTTATTACACTCGGCTTCTCCTCGTGTGATATACCCACATTCGTTCTTATGCAACAGTTCAATAAATAGGTAACTATCAAATACTTGACGGCGTTTACGTCAAACGTCAGGTTGACAGGACTTTCGATGTCAACATAGCGAAGCGTCATTGTCGATGGTAGTGCGGCCGGCCATCTTATAGCCGTAACAGACGTTCGAATTTGGTACGGCGGACTAACTCCGCCCACAAGATTTGGTACGCTCCCGGACCATATCCGCCCGTGTGTTGAGTGGTCCGCGAACATTATTATTATTAATTGAGTCCGCCGCGGTACGCTTGTTTGCACAGCGGATTTGGTCCGCTCTGTACCAAATCTGGACGTGTGTACGCTTGGGCCGTACCAAACTACCACAACCTACCATAAAAATTTAAAAAATGTATTTCTCTTAATAAAATTTAGCCAATCCTCTGCTTTTTTTCCGCATTTTACAATGTGGTTGGTACATGGTGGTTGTAATGTTGCTGCTATTGTTGCTTCTACCGTCATAATTTTTGTGTTCTTGAAGGCGCACAATTCAGTATAGTATATATACTCTGTGGCGTGGTGGGCGGAGTCAGTCCGCCGCGTGGTCCGCCGGACCAGATCCCGTCGTGTGTTGCGAGATCGAATTTTGTGGGCGGAGTCAGTCCGCCGTACCAAATCCGAGCGTCTGTTACGGCTATTAAACTCACTTTTGAACGAGACGGCGCGGCGCCCGCGCACCACGCTTGTGACGAATCGCTCAGAATCTTCGCCATCACGATATTTCAAGATTAAATTAAGTTGATTTCGCATAGAAGTAATTGCTAATTACCTAATTACATAGTGATCACGTGTGAATATTGATTAAAATACGTCGATTGTGATCTGAAGCCATTTATTCGTATTTCCGTGCCCACCTACCCACATAATTAGAAGAAGATGAGTTCTGGTGAAGGGCCTCCAGGCCGTCCTGGCTCTTCATACTTAATGACTTTTTAAATAGAATTATATTAAAATTTGAAAATGCATTAGGGACAAACCGTCTATTGTCCTTTTTTGGATCAAAACATATTACTTACTTTTTACTTTTTATGGTATCGTTTGTCGGGGGTTGTTTACATTTTTAATTCAATTTTTATTTTATGCGTTTATACTTTTACCTATTAGCTACTCTACTACAAACCCTAGAATTTAAACTCACAACGATCTAGTACAACTAAATATCATATCGATCGAACGTGTGAAAGTAGCTGAACATCTCTCACCAATGGGGTTGGGTTTAGAATCGAGTCCTCTGAATTTGAGGAATCTATCACTGTGGGGAGGTCAAGGGGGCTTATGTATTAGGACACCCCCCCCCCCGCCCCGCCGCCTTTTTAAGGCGATTTCTCAGAGATTATTCACTAAAAAATTTAGACTAAAAATTAATATTAAAAAAACCATGCACCTCCGGCGGCGGGAAGTGGTGGCGGGCAGGTCATGCTGCAGCATCAGGTCAAGGTTCCCATGTTCTTACAATGCTATTGAAGTACCTAATATAATAACAAGCGCATCGATCAGATCCGTGGAAGTTGGTTACATCCCTTCATCAACTAGAAAAAGGCTGATGATCTTCAAACGGCTGAACCGATTTTGACAAATCATGTGTAAGAACGACCGCTGAAAACCTGCGTTTAAATAAAAAAAAACACCGCATCCAAATCGGTTTATGACCTACCTACACATAGCGGTCGAACTCTCAATCACCCCTCTTTGTGCGTCGCGCGTCGGGGAATAATAAAACTAATTGGTCGAAGCTATTCAATTTTAAGGACAACTCGTATTTGAATAGAAACTATAATGATAAAATTGATTTTACGAAAAAAAATATAACAAATACATAGTGTAATGGTTCCTTAGACAGTATCTCCGAATCTCTAAATGTAGATTTTCCCGTACCAATCAAGTTAAAACTTGCCCTGTATTAGTCTTGGTTATTATATTAAAGTATAGAACAATTTTGTGCAGTTTTAGTTAACCACGCGCTCAGCAAGTCACACAGTCACAGTCCACTAGACGCGGTACAGGTGCAGGTCCGCAGTCCACTAGACGCGGTACAGGTGCAGGTCCGCAGTCCACTAGACGCGGTACAGGTGCAGGTCCGCAGTCCACTAGACGCGGTACAGGTGCAGATCCGCAGTCCACTAGACGCGGTACAGGTGCAGGTCCGCAGTCCACTAGACGCGGTACAGGTGCAGGTCCGCAGTCCACTAGACGCGGTACAGGTGCAGGTCCGCAGTCCACTAGACGCGGTACAGGTGCAGGTCCACGCCCCAGCCCGTGGCCGCCACCCAGCGCGGCAGCGAGCCCAGCAGCTGCGCGTGCGCCCCCGCGCGGGCCTGCGCGCCGGCCTGCGCGTGGCCGGCCAGCGACACGTCCGCCCAGTGCGGCGCCGCCAGCCCCTCCGCGTGCACGAGCAGCAGCGCCACGCTCCAGGCCGCGCCCCCGGGCGGCGCGCGCGCCTCGTGCAGCGACACGAAGTACGTGCGGCGCGGCCCCCAGCGCGGCCCCTCGCGCGGCGCCAGCGCGTCGCAGGCCGCCAGCCGCGCGCCCGGCGCCGGCGCCAGCGCCAGCACCACGTGCGCCGGCCCGCGCAGGCGCACGGCCAGGCGCAGCGCCGTGCTGTTGAGGCGCTGCAGCCGCAGCTGCGCGGCCAGGCGCACGCGCGGCGGCCCGGGCGCGCTGGCGGCCAGGCTGCGCGGCACGAGCGACAGCACGGGCAGGTAGTAGGGCGCGCCGCAGTACAGCATGCGCGCGCAGTCGGCGGCGCCCACTCGGCGCGCGTGCCCGTCGCCAGCCACTGCAACACGACAGCTGCGACTTATCGTCTGTTACCGTTATCTTCTCTCGTCCATCTTTAGCAGAGTTTAAAACGACACTTTGGACGTCCCGTATATTCTCCTAAGTCAACCGGACCCATGCAGGGTTTTATGCGAGCGAAAAGTCAAAAATTACTCGCTCAACACACAGCCTTATTCATTAAAAAATTCTAGCCAGTCACCAACCATAATCGTACTAGACCATCAGTTACCGCTGGCTTCAATTGCAGCCTTGAGGTTTTAAATAGGTAGTTTTTGTTTTTGTGGTTATTTCACGGTAAGTATAACAAAATATTCATATACGAATAGCATCGTTTTACATAAATATTGGCACGAATTATCATAATAATAATACATTTTCGGTCAAAGGAAATGTCGTTGTTCGCGCAGCCATTAGTTGTGATGAATTTTGTTTTTTGGGTGTAATCAACGAAAGTCGATAAGTGGATAAATATTGCCATGTAACTTTCACCCGACCCGAGGGTGTGAGAACTCACTAACCGAGCAACAGAAAAGTATTTGTCCAGACATGGTTTTTTATCATCACAAATTCTAACCAGGATAACTTAAATAATAATGGATATACATATCAAAAACGAACTGAGTACCATCCAGTGCAAGAGACTCTGCTACTGGACCTTCGAGTTCAAATTTTGCCTCCTTCCAAGCAGCTGCCAGTTCCTTATTGGCTCCTACAAAATTTCTGCCTTGGTCACTCCATATCTGTGAGCATCTTCCCCGTCTGGTAACGAACCTCTTGAAAGCACTAATGAAAGATTCGGTCGTGAGATCGCCGACCATTTCTTGGTGAATGGCTTTGGTGGACATGCAAACAAACACGGCAACATATGCCTTGTCCGTCCTGACTCCTCTGCCTTTAGACGCTAAGACTTGATATGGTCCCGCAAAATCCACCCCGCTGTTCAAAAATGGTTTGGCTGGAGTGACTCTGACTTTTGATAAGTCACCCATAAGTTGATTCTTTGTTGCAGCACTATGTTTGGAGCATATTAAACATTTGCGGATTCCGAACTTGATTAAAGTCTTCGCCTTGATTAACCAAAATCTTGTTCTTAGGTAGACCATCATTATTTGAATTCTTCCATGTAAAGACTTGAGATGAGCATCTTTCACGATAAGTATGGATAAATTGCTGTGATTGTCTAATATTATTGGGTTTTTTTGAGTCTTCAGATATATCTGCATGTCGCAATCTACCGCCCACCCTAAGAATATTCTCTTTGTCCAGGTAAGGTCTCAGGAATTTTAACTTGCTGTCTTTTTTTACTTCCTTCCCTTTGCTTAAATTCATACTTTCATCATAGAATTTTTCCCTTTGTGTTATTCCAATGCAGGCTTTGAATGCTTCATCTATTTCTTGAGTTGTTACGACTGCATCTTTTTTTATCTTATTTTTCCCTTTGAGAAATCTTTGCAAATCGTTATTTATTTTAAAACTGCTTCCAAACTATCAAATTGATTAAATTGTTTGTCTAGACTTTCTTCTTCTAATTTTAAATTTGTTTGTATTGCTTCTCTTCTTTCCAAACTTGTGGTTAGGTTGTTAGGTTTACTGAATGTTATTGTTTTCTGTCTTAGCCATTTTGGGCCCTTCCACCATTGCTCATCTTCCTTTAACTCCATAACATGTTCTCCCCGTGACGCAATATCTGCAGGATTATGGGTTGTTTGTACGTGAAACCAATTCGATCCTGTGTTATCCAATATTTCTACTACCCGGTTTCTTACAAAAAATTGCCATCTTGTTGGGTCTCCAAGTAACCAAGAAAGCACTATTGTAGAGTCACTCCATGCAAATATTTTGTCATCCGGTATTCTCATTGCTGTTTTAATTTGTTTGAGCAGTCGAGATAAGAGAAGGGCACCGCACAACTCTAATCGTGGGAGAGAAACTGGTTTAACTGGAACTACACGAGTCTTTGCAGCTATTATCTGTGTTTGTATTTCTTCATTATCCCTTTCAACTCTGACATAAGCAACAGCTGCGTAGGCTTTGGTAGATGCATCACAAAAGCCGTGAACTTCTACGTTTTTTGCTTTATGATTTGTGATTCCCAGCCATCTTTGTACTTCGATTTCATTAACGTGATGGAGATCATTTCTTAACGCAATCCAGTCCTGTCTGACATCCGTGTCTACTTCTTCATCCCAGCTGATTCCTTGCAACCACAGTTTTTGTATTAGTAGCTGTTCGAGTTTTAATCGAACACTAAGCGCTAAATGCATAATTGCATCGAACGCAAATATGCACATTCGCTCGTCCACCAAAATGTGAGCCAGTTCGCGTTCAGATCTCATTAGAGACACCACGTACTCAAAACCATACCTACCATTACCATTTGTTTTGTAACCAAGTTAGTGTTATAGTGATTTAAAATATAGCTATTTCCCTTACAATTCAAGACTTTAACTTCTACCATCTAAACCATATCCTATCAATACGAGAAGGGAGTGTTAGGCCACCATAGCGTCAAGCACTACTCTTTACATGGTCCTTCGAGCATTAAATTATCAGTGACTACCAAGTGAAATAGTGCCACGCGAGCCAGAAGATCGCTGCAATTTGAAGAACCAAGGATTGCAGGGACGGTCGGTTGGAGCATACAAGGTCAGATCAAACCATTTATTTGTACTAACCATCACCAAATATTATCGAATCAACTTTAAATATGGATTCCGATTCTCTGTTCATCAACCAAACTGAACTTTATGAAATCCTGAACAAGTTTTTAACCAACATAAAGAAAGATGGATCAGAGAGGAAGACCATCGATAATTACAAGCGCAAGGCTAATCTATTGGAAGCATACTGGCGCGATTATCAAGAAAACCATAGGAAAATGTGCGAGTTAGCAGATTTTGACCACATTTACTTCAAAAAGGAATGTTTCGAAACAGTCCAGGAAGTTTATTTGGAAATTAAAAAGATTATCGACGAAACCATGGATCAGTTAGGCGTGACGCAGCTGAAAGATGAAAGCCCCTGTGAAACCGAAGCGGAAGAGGTGCGACTAATACCAGGTAACCGGGCTAGGCAGCAGCTAGGCGCGAACTATCGTCGACAGGAAGATGAGGCGGCGCAGCCACAACCAGGTACGTCGTCTCGCTATGAGGAGTCCTCGCAGCGAGAGAATTTACTATATAAAGGTAGAGGCTCCAGCAAACTGAACGGGTTAATAAAGAAGCAGAATATTAATTTCAAAGCGTTTATGAGAACCGTGGGTAATATACAAGTAGATAAATTCGAGAATCAATGGCAATTCGAGAACGCTCTACGCTCACTGGATAGCCGATGGAGTGAAATCGACAAGCTTCATTGGGAAATTGAAGGAGAAGATGAAGGCGAAGATATTACGTACCAAATAGAATTCTGCGAGCACGAGGAAAAGTACAGTGAGTTGACAAACGACATCAACAAAAGAATGTGGGCAGTGAAGCACCGTGAAAAGTCAGCTCCAAAAATGGACATACCCGTTTTCAATCAAGTCTAATGCACAAAAAATGCATTTTCGCTTAGTGTTCGATTAAAACTCGAACAGTAGCTTTGTTGGTAGCATAGCTGGAGCTAACCAACCTAGTGGGTCAAATAGTCGTTGAACGTCGGCTAGAATAATGCGTTTGGTTATCGTGTTGTTCATAGGAGGTAAGTTAAGACTGTATTGAAACACGTCTTCACCCATGTTCCAGCGAAGGCCTAAAGTTGTGATGGTGCCATGAATGGTGATGTCTAGATTGGCATGCGATGTTCGTTTTGCAGGTTCAAACTGTCTCAAGAAGTAAGCGTCGTTTGAGCACCATTTTTGCAGTGTGAAGTTTCTCTTCTGTAGTATAGCTTCTAAGCTCTTAGCTATGTGTACTGCATCTTCTAGATTGTCATTCGAAGTCATGAGATCATCAACATAGAAATCTTCTTTGATCATTTTGGCAGGACTCTTGCCCGTGCCGAAACCCGAACTGGCATTCGGCCAGGTCCGGCCCCTCTCCGCACAAGTGGCCGACGAGGCGGGCTGCGATTATCCGCTCGAACAGCTTTCCCACCTCGTCCAGCAGCTCTCTGGGCCGGTACACGGACGGCGAGTCCGCAGGGCGCCCTACCTTCCTGAGCAGGACCTGACGTCCAGATTTCTACTGAACGGGAAACTGGCCCTGCTCCAGACACGCTATGTAGAGTCCTCTCAGTTGGGGCTCCAGCTCCTTTAGAGCGAGGGCCAGCACGCAACCGTGAATCCCATCCGGCCCCGGGGCAGTGGTCTTCGCCCGGAGCCGCATCACGGCCGCCCTCAACTCTGCTTGTGTCACTCTCTTCGGGCTCTGCTCGTGCCGGGAAGAGGGCTGCGACCACGTCCTCCAGCAGCTCTGGTTGGAGACTCTCGGTAAGCGGGGGCGCACCCATGGTCCGAGTTTCCCTCGGACCGAGCGATAGGGACGCCTCCACAGATCCCCGTTCAGAGTCGGGCCAGCCAGCGGCGGGTGCAGCGTGCGGCGCGTGTGGAACAGCATCAGGCGCTGCGGCCGCTCGGCGCTGTACGGAGCGCCCAGTGGAGACAGCAGCGCCAGCAGTACGTTACCGTATCTGTCGACGGAGCGCGGCGTGTTGGCGTCGAGCTCGGGCACCCAGTAGAAGTGCTCCACCAGCGGCGTCGGGCCAGCCAGCGGCGGGTGCAGCGTGCGGCGCGTGTGGAACAGCATCAGGCGCTGCGGCCGCTCGGCGCTGTACGGAGCGCCCAGTGGAGACAGCAGCGCCAGCAGTACGTTACCGTATCTGTCGACGGAGCGCGGCGTGTTGGCGTCGAGCTCGGGCACCCAGTAGAAGTGCTCCACCAGCGGCGTCGGGCCAGCCAGCGGCGGGTGCAGCGTGCGGCGCGTGTGGAACAGCATCAGGCGCTGCGGCCGCTCGGCGCTGTACGGAGCGCCCAGTGGAGACAGCAGCGCCAGCAGTACGTTACCGTATCTGTCGACGGAGCGCGGCGTGTTGGCGTCGAGCTCGGGCACCCAGTAGAAGTGCTCCACCAGCGGCGTCGGGCCAGCCAGCGGCGGGTGCAGCGTGCGGCGCGTGTGGAACAGCATCAGGCGCTGCGGCCGCTCGGCGCTGTACGGAGCGCCCAGTGGAGACAGCAGCGCCAGCAGCACGGCGCCCGCGCACAGCGCCGCCACCGCGCGCAGCACGTGCCGCACGCCACGCGTCACCAGCACCAGCGGCAGCAGCCAGGCGCAGCTGGCCTGTACCAGCAGCGCCACCAGCGTCGCCATCACCACCTGCGAGCATGTGTACCTATAGTCCACTCGAATTAGGGTTTCACCTCGGAATGAGAGTAGCTGGAATAAAAACTCGTATACACCTTCATTTTGGCGTTCTTAATGTTGTGTCAAAAATTTTATAAAATCTCGTGTCTGCGTCGTAAGATAATGAAAGCCGAAGGTCGCAAAAATCGATTTTTCGCGATTATATCGATATTAGTATCTCCAATGATGTTAACATTTATGATCAAAATTGTAGGTACATATTCACGGCCCTAGGGTTGCCAAGGGTCACTCGCAAGCCTCAAAGGTTTAGCACCCGCGGGCAGCAAACCACCTATAATTGGGTCGGCTTTCAGTTAAAGTGGGTTCAGCTGAATACCAGTATTTTATGCATTAACTGGTTTTCTGCCTTTGGACAAACTGTAACGACTGCCAAAGATCTACAAATGACAGCCGGGATCAACGGCTTAGCTTGCTACTTTCCGAGGCTCGTATTTTGCCATGAGCTTCTTTCTCTAAATCTTGTGTCATAAAAAAAAATGTCTTGGGTGTTTGTTTATTCGTTTTGGAAAATCCGTTACTGGTAAGTATTATTAATTCACTAGCTTTCTCCCGCGGCTTCGCTCCCATCAACTGGCTACCTACCTACCCTTCACCTAACTATTGCCGGGGCTGTGTAGGGTACACAGCCCCGGCAATAGTTTGACATGTTTCAGGTCTCCTGGTACTTGTAAATCTGTAGTACTAAGGCAGCAGCGGCTCTGAATTTCCACTTTCTCCTCAGTCTTCATTAATCCATGCCACTTACCGGGATAAAAAGTAGCCTATGTGTCATTCCAGGATATGAACTACATGTTTGTCAAATTTCATCCAAATCCCTTCAGGCGTTTTTGCCTGATTGTTACACAAACATACAAACATTCACATCCTACTAATATTATAAACTAGCTTCTACCAGCTGCGGCTTCGCCCGCGTTAATATCAGAAATAGCTAGGTTTCCTGATTTGTACTGTAAATTTTTTACTCAGGAAACACCCACCCTACACCTACCGTACACCTACCTTACACCTACCCTACACCTACCCTACATCTACCCTACACTTACCCTAACCAGCCCGAAAAATATTATGACATGTTTCTGGTCTCCTGGTACTTGTGAATCTGAAGTACTAAGGCAGCAGCGGCTCTGAATTTCCACTTCCTCCTTAGTCTCCATTAGTCCATGCTACTTACCGGGATAAAAAGTAGCCTATTTACTATTCCAGGTTATGAACTACATGTGTGCCAAATTTCATCCAAATCCCTTCAGCAGTTGTTGCCTGATTGTTACACAAACATACGAACAAAATTTTTTTACTCAGGAAACACCCGCCCTACACCTACCCTACACCTACCTTACACCTACCCTACACCTACCCTACACCTACCTTACACCTACCTTACACCTACCCTACACCTACCTTACAACCTATCTTACACCTACCCTACACCTACCCTTCACCTACCCTACCTACCTACCTGGTACATAATTATACCAGCCCAAAAATACTGTGAAAGACACAGACAGACAGAGTTCCTTTCACATTACTAGAGAAGAAGGGATCGCAATGAAAACACCCGGGCGTTTCCTCCCGCCGAATCCGAAACAGGTACCTCCCGAAACAACCGTATCCGGTGAGCCACGCGTAGACGTGCGCGAGGGCTCTCGCCTCCAGATCCCTTGGCGGCAATCCGGCAAGGAGGCTGGCCACCTCGCGGGAGACCGTACGGTATCCCCGGATCAGCCCTTTAGACCAGACCAGACCCTTCAGACCCTTTGGGACGCGATCAGTTGTCGGGCTGGACGCTTCTTTAGGTCCAGTGCCCACACTGGGGCCCCATAAAGGGCCATGGACCGCACGATTCCCGCATAGAGCCTCCGGCAGGAGGCGTTTGGACCCCCCAGATTGGGCAGAAGCCCAATCTGCCCAAAAGCCCAGACTGGAGCGGGCCGGGGCTGCCTTCAAGCGTGAAGGCAGCCCCGGCCCGCTCCATTCTGGGAGCCAAACGTCGGAAGTGCTCGACGAAGTTCCACCGGCTATCGAGAACGAGTCCCAGATACTTGATCGTTGACCCAACGCCGATGTGAACCCCTCCTACCGTGATTTGGGATCCCGGTGGTGGCCTGTTCCGAGTACCATGAAAACACATGGCCTCGGACTTGTGCAAGGCCACCTCGAGACCCAATTGCCGGATCCTATCCACGACTATCGCAACCCCGCGTGTCATTAGCTCGACCGCCGCCTGGTACGACCCCCCCTGAGCCAAGACGAGCGTGTCGTCCGCGTAGCCACGTCGAGCGTGTCATCCACGTTTGGCTCCCAGACTGGAGCGGGCCGGGGCTGCCTTCAAGCGTGAAGGCAGCCCCGGCCCGCTCCAGTCTGGGAGCCAAACGTCGGAAGTGGTCGACGAAGTTCCACCGGCTATCGAGAACGAGTCCCAGATACTTGATCGTTCATCCAACGCCGATGTGAACCCCTCCTACCGTGATTTGGGATCCCGGTGGTGGCCTGTTCCGAGTACCATGAAAACACATGGCCTCGGACTTGTGCAAGGCCACCTCGAGACCCAATTGCCGGATCCTATCCACGACTATCGCAACCCCGCGTATCATTAGCTCGACCGCCGCCTGGTACGACCCCCCCTGAGCCAAGACGAGCGTGTCGTCCGCGTAGCAGATCACGCTGACGCCGCTAGGGAGGTCGGCGCGCAGCATCCAGTCGTAGCCGATGTCCCACAGATACGGCCCCAGAACCGAACCCTGTGGAACACCGCAAGACATCTCGCCGAATCCACTCTCCCTCGTGACCGGGGTAGGTGACGGCCCTATCCGTCAGATAGGCGTCGACCGCGCAAGGAAAGTAGGTCGGCATCCGGTGATATCGGAGTGCCTCCCTAATGCAACTCCAGGGCACGGTGTTGAAGGCATTGGCGATGTCAAGAGACATCGCCAAGACGACCTTGCCCCGGGATACCGCTTCCCCAGTCGTGAGAGCTCTCACGCGCATGATGGCGTCCACCGTCGAGCGCCCCGTGCGGAAACCGAACTGGTTATCCGCCAGATCCGGCCCCATCCTCACCAGGTGCGCGACGAGGCGGTTTGCAAATTACTCTTTCAAAGAGCAGCACGATGGGCCTACCTCAGGTCTACCTCGGTCACTTCTGGAGCATCGTCGTCGTCGTCGTCGCCGTCGTCGCTGTGGTCCGCAAAAGGTGCCGCAGGTAAAATATTACCATTGTTCATTGTGAAGTCCTGACTACTTAACTTGCTGCCTAAAGTGCTGTTAAATTAATTTAATTTACCGGCTGTTATTGGTCTTGATTGTATCTGCACTCTTTGTAATGGTATGGTAGACTCAAAAGTTACCGTTAGCCCACTGTGATCAGAAGGGACCAAGGAACTTCTATTACAACCTGGAATGAGCATTGTCAATTTGACACCAATATAAAAATAAACCTTATGTTTATAGTGCTAAGTTCTATTACAGACAATCACTTGGTCAAAGAGAAATCCGGTCCGAGAGAGAAAGCGCTTGGAGAGCCCTGTGTCCCTTTCTAAAGTGTTGCCAGGAGGATTATTCCCGAATTTAGTAGGAATGGTAGGAAAAAATAAAATTGTCGTGTCTTATTAAAAAAACATTAACTTTCGTTCCGATATATTTCTAATATTTTTCAATTATCTGTTACAATGAGAACATTTTTTTAGCATACTGGAACATTTTTTAGCATACTGGAACATTTTTTAGATACTGTATTGAAATGTAATTAAAAAAGAAAAGATTATTAGTAGAATATATAATTATATAAGTTAGACTGGTAACCCACCCGCCATATTTATTTGTTGTAAAACAATCAATTTCTTTATTCGGATTTAATAAAGATGGTTAAAAAGTGTGCGATTCAAGGTTGCAAAAGCGAATCCTATGCAGGATGCGGTGTTTCTTTCTTCAAGTAAGTATATTTCAATTCTTGAAGTAGGGTGACCATAATGAACAAAATTATAAGATTATTTACACAATGCAGCATATAAATAGAGAAAAGAAAAGAATAGAAGAGAAGAGTAGTCATTCATTTTCATTTCATAGTCATTAAGTCCGCCCACGTACCACTATTGCACATACAGTTTAAATAAATAAATAAAATAGGAGGAAGTCTTCAACGTGCGCATATTAAGCGTGTCTGTTATAGGTATTTTATGTTTATACTAGGCTGATTTTAACATTTACTTCAGTAGGTAATATGTGTGTTGAGACTATTCTGTAGTACCTACACTCTACGCATATAACTTTATATGGAATGGTGTGCCGAATACTTAAAAGACGTGATCATGAAATTTCACATTTCCCGAGGAACATTGTAGGGAAATGGCAAAAAGTTTCAACTTCCCATATTAATCGCTGATTTAGGTGTGTCACTTCGTATATTTTAAATAAATTTAAAAAATATAATTTCAGACTGCCTGGAGAAGAATCAGGGAGGAAAAAATGGCTTGATGTCATTCCTAGTCATTCAAATATCAAAAATTATTCCGTTATTTGCAGTCTTCATTTCAGGCCCCAGGATATAATAAAACATAGTTTGATGCGTTTTACTTTAATCCATCCTTAAAGCATAATAATTATTAAGTTATGAAATCAAATTATTGGTTAATATATTATTATCCTATTATATTAGTCTCTACCTACATTATATTGGTTGGTCACCTTAATGAAAGGGACACAGGGCTCTCGCGAAGCTATCTCGCTCGGACCGCGTATCGACAGCCTGTGCACATTCCAGGTTGTAATAGAAGTTCCTTGGAAGGGACACAATTATAGTATCCACAGATATAGTTTTCGTACTCACGTCAGGCGGCAGCGAGGAGGCCCCCGCGCGCCCCATGAGCGGCACGAACATGTTGAGCGAGCCCAGCGCCAGGTACCACGTCTGCGCCGCCGGCAGCGCCGCCCCCAGCGCCCACAGCGCCGCGCGCGTGCCGTCCCGCGCGCCGGCCGCGCTGGCCAGCAGGTCGGGCACGGCGCCGCCCAGCGCCCACAGCGCCGGCACGAAGCCCGAGCGCAGGCCGCGCGCCGCGCACAGCAGCAGCAGCGCGGCCCAGCTCAGCGCCGCCGCGTCGTGCCAGGCGCGCGCGCTGCGCCAGCCGCGCAGCAGGCCGGGCCGGCCCCACGCGCGCCGCGCCGCCGCCCACGTGCCCGCCAGCGCTACACACACACACATATACTATCACGCGCTGCGCCAGCCGCGCAGCAGGCCGGGCCGGCCCCACGCGCGCCGCGCCGCCGCCCACGTGCCCGCCAGCGCTACACACACACACATATACTATCACGCGCTGCGCCAGCCGCGCAGCAGGCCGGGCCGGCCCCACGCGCGCCGCGCCGCCGCCCACGTGCCCGCCAGCGCTACACACACACACATATACTATCACGCGCTGCGCCAGCCGCGCAGCAGGCCGGGCCGGCCCCACGCGCGCCGCGCCGCCGCCCACGTGCCCGCCAGCGCTACACACACACACATATACTATCACGCGCTGCGCCAGCCGCGCAGCAGGCCGGGCCGGCCCCACGCGCGCCGCGCCGCCGCCCACGTGCCCGCCAGCGCTACACACACACACATATACTATCACGCGCTGCGCCAGCCGCGCAGCAGGCCGGGCCGGCCCCACGCGCGCCGCGCCGCCGCCCACGTGCCCGCCAGCGCTACACACACACACATATACTATCACGCGCTGCGCCAGCCGCGCAGCAGGCCGGGCCGGCCCTACGCGCGCCGCGCCGCCGCCCACGTGCCCGCCAGCGCTACACACACACACATATACTATCACGCGCTGCGCCAGCCGCGCAGCAGGCCGGGCCGGCCCCACGCGCGCCGCGCCGCCGCCCACGTGCCCGCCAGCGCTACACACACACACATATACTATCACGCGCTGCGCCAGCCGCGCAGCAGGCCGGGCCGGCCCCACGCGCGCCGCGCCGCCGCCCACGTGCCCGCCAGCGCTACACACACACACACATATACTATCACGCGCTGCGCCAGCCGCGCAGCAGGCCGGGCCGGCCCCACGTGCCCGCCAGCGCTACGTTCTGCGGTCATTGGGGCTTATTTGGCGGAGAGGTGTGTCACCTATCTGGGACGTGACGGCATACACCAGCACCCCATGTCGTGCGGTGTTCCGCAGGGTTCGGTCTTGGGCCCGCCCCTGTGGAACATCGGGTACGACTGGGTGCTGAGAGGCGAGCTCCAGCCGGGAGTGGACCTGATGTGTAACGCTGACGACACGCTGGTCACTGCCCGGGGGAGCTCGTACAGGGAGGCAGCGTTGCTGGCGACGGCCGCGGTCTCACAGGTGGTGAGCCGCATACGGCGTCTTGGCCTGGAGGTGGCCCTCAACAAGTCGGAGGCCATAGTTTTTGGTGGGATTTCGGACCCCACTTCCGACGGCTGGCGCCCAAGTTGTTGGGCGCTGCTGGGGCGCTGTCAACGCTGATTCCCAATCTGGGGGATCCGAGCACCGTCTGTAGGCACAACCGCCTAACGTGGGGATCGTGCGATCGATGGCCCTGTATGGGGCCCCGATCTGGGCGGCTGACCTGACGGCCGGCACCATCTCTGGTATGCGGAAGCCGCAGAGGGTGATGGCCGTCAGAGTCATCAGGGGTTATCGCACGATCTCCTACGAGGCGGCTTGCGCACTGGCCGGATCTCCGCCCTGGGACCTGGATGCAAAAGTCCTCGCGTCAATGCATCGGTGGCGCGAGGACGCACGGGCGCGCGGGGAGCGACTGACGCAGCGACATTTTGAGCTGCGTCGGTCGCAGCTGCGCGAGGTCCTGGTGGCGGAATGGCGGAACAGGCTTTCACGCCCTACCGCCGGCCTCGTCACTATCGAGGCCATCCGGCCAGTGCTCGACCTGTGGCTCGGGAGAAAGCACGGCTCCCTGTCGTTTCGTGCGACACAGGTCCTCACGGGGCATGGTTGCTTCGGGAGGTTCCTGTGTCGCATAGGCAGGGAGCCGGACGCTCGGTGTCACCACTGCGTCGACTGTCGGGAGGACACGGCGCGGCATACGCTGGCAGAGTGTGCCGCTTGGGAAGAGCCGCGCCGTGCCCTCGTCTCTGTGGTAGGCAGTGACCTCTCGCTGCCGGCTGTAGTCCGTTCTATGGTCGGCGGTGAGGAGTCCTGGGACGCGGTGGTCTCCTTCTGCGAAACCGTAATCGCGCAGAAGGAGGCTGCGGAAAGGGAGAGGGAGATGTCGAGTGCTCTCCCGGCCCGCAGCAGGCGCACCGGGCGTCGGAGGAGGGCATACGCTGCCCTCCTTCTGCCCCCCTAACTGGGTCCAGGGGCGGCGGACTTGGGGATGTCCGTTGCCCCCCATTCATCCGGATCCGAAGTGGCGGCGCGTGGTGTTCCCGTGCGCCCCTCTGACGTCGCGGGGGGAGTTAAACACCTCACTCCCCCCGCTTACGAGATGTGGCCCGCAGAGGCGGGCCGGCACCAGCCGGGGATTACGGAAGTCGCATATGTTCCCGCGATCCCCGGCGTAGGTGGAAGATACGAAGATACGCCCCAGGGCGGAGGACATCCATGAGGATTTCCCCCCCGTAAAAAAAAAAGGTATGCTATCTCGGTAGAAATTGAGCATTCCTAAGAATCATCGCAGCTCCTCAATGTTTTTTGGTTTGGGATATTCACTGATAACCTTTATCTTATCTTCAGGCGGCTGTAGACCTTCTCCTGATACTTTGTAGCCGAGAAATGTTACTTCGCGTTGGCCAAATACACACTTTGCTGGATTTATTGTTATGCCATAGTCGTCCAACCTTTTTAAAACTATTCGTAGGTGCTGTCTGTGCGTATCTTCGTCTTCCGAGGCTAGTAACAGATCGTCGATGAATGGGTATACGAAGTCAAGTTCACGCAGTACTTCATGAATAAATCTTTGGAAGGTTTGTCCTGCGTTCTTCAAACCTGGGCACATTCTTGGGAATTCAAATAGGCCGAATGGTGTGATTATTGCAGTTTTTCGATGTCTTCGGCACGTACGGGCAATTGTTGATAAGCTCGGTTCAAATCAAGCGTGGTGAATATTTGTTTGCCGGCGAGCTGGTACGTAAAATACTTAATCCTTGGGACTGGATAGCGATCTGGTTTCGTTACGGCATTGAGACGTCGATAGTCTCCACATACTCGCAAGTCTCCGTTTTTCTTCGGAACAATGTGTAATGGGCTGGACCAAGGGCTTTTGCTGCGTCTGCACAGGCCTTGACTGATCATGTTCTCGAATTCCTTCTTAGCTCGTTCATACAGATGCCGTTGTATGGGTCTTGCTTTCAAATTCATGGATGTCGTCTTGTCAGTGATGAATAGGCGGTAGGACTTTTTGTCGACGTTTGGTTCCGCCACTGCCAACGCCTCTTTTAGTTTTCCGTCTTCATAGTGTTATTAAAAGTGCACGGTGTTGTACACCGCTTTGCGTTTTGTCCAAATCGCCTATGGTAATAACAATGTGCCGACGGCGTAGATGAGCGAGAACGAGTTCGTGACGTCGAACGGTCTCGGTGCGCGTTGCGCCCGCCGCCGCCGTAGTGTCGCCGTGTCGCTGAGAGCGAGCGGTCGTGATTGCTGCGGCGGGCGATGTCTTGAGTTCGGCGATTTCAAAATGCAATTTCTTTATCTCTTCAACGAGATTCTGTATGCTTACAGGTTGGTTTTGTGCTTGCTGGGATGTCGATACAGATGCGACGGACACTGCTGATGCTTCGGTTGATTGTTCAAGCATCTTGTCGGCGAGTTTGGCTAGTTCTTCGAGTGCTGTATCTTTACTTATAGTGTCACTTACTACAAGTACTGAGCGAACGTGTGCGGGTAGCAAGTTCATCCACATAAGTCGAAGTGTGTTGTCGGGCACCTTGTTGTGAGCGAGATTGCGCATGCGACGGAGTAATTGGCTTGGCTTCTGGTCTCCCAGTTCCATATCAGAGAGTAGCTTCTGTAACTGCTTGCCATCTGATTCCTCGTAAACAGAAATAAGACGATCCTATATGACGCTGTATTGACGGTCGGCAGGTGGGTTGTACAATAAGTCACATATTTGCTCGATATCTTCTTTTTGTAGCTGAGCGATGACCATCTGTGCCTTCTGTGACTCGCTTTTCTTGAGGTCGCGGGTGGCTGCTTCAAAACTAATGAACCATAATCTCGGTTTGTCACGCCAAAATGGTGGTACTCGCAGGGATAGTGAGATACCGGCGATTTGCTGTGGTGATAGTGAAACATCCTGGGGCTGCGCTGAGCTTGCTCTTGCTGACTCCATACCGGCTTGTTCGGTGTCACTCGGCATAGTTCTGTTGCGGTTGCTTCGTTCGGGGTCACCACTTTGGCGATTAGGCAGTTGAGGTAGGCGAACAATTAAAACACTAGTTTATAAGATATAGTGAACTCTCTTTATTAAATATTGTCCCTACCTATGTACTAATCGTCATGGCGGAATTTGTACTTGGTGAGCAATCCAAGTAGAATTAATCCACCAATAGCGGTGAAGCACAGAATGTGTAGTACTGTGGAGCGCGGACGATGCGATCTATTTGACACCGAGGCTATAAATATAGGTGGCACGCAGCGGAGACTCCAGTGTAATGTTGTGCGGCGCGCGCGCAAGACGTGCGCGCTGCCACACTATCGACAGACAAACTATTCTGTTGTTTACAGTTTAAGTGCTTGTAGTTCATCTAATTATCAAGTCCCCCGGAAGAGTATCTGTTTATACTCGATGATGGTAAAACTACTGTACCGTTTTCTGCAATGGATGAAGTGATTTATGAGATAGATTTAGATGTATCATTCATCACAACTTTGGTGGATTATATTTATAAGCCTTATTCGTTACCCTGTAAAGCCTACTCAGCTGCGATTCCTGATGATTTTGTAAATATTTTTTTTATGCAGTTAAACCACTTTTTTATTATGTTATCACCACCAATGGTCACTGAACTTCTTTCCGGGCACGCACCAAAGTAATCAATAAGGCGTGCGAGAGTGGACTGACCAGGCAGAGCGTAGAGCGGCGCCAGCAGCGCGCCGTGCGAGTAGAAGGAGAGGCGCGCTCCGCTCGCGTGCAGCAGCAGCGCCGGCAGCAGCGCCGCCAGCACGCCCAGCGCGTGCGCCGCCAGCCCCAGCAGCGCCGCGCGCAGCACCGCGCGCCACCACGCCCCACGCGCCAGCCACCACGAGCCCGCGCTCACGTGCACCTTCAGCAGCACCAGCGCCAGCACCGCGGCCGCCAGCAGCAGCGCGGCCGGCGCGCGCACCGCCACCACGCACAGCCCCAGCACGTCGAAGAACACCGGCTGCCGCGCCGAGTCCGGCTCCGACTCCAGGCTCTCGCTGGCCAGCAGCCCTGCACAGAGCACCGGGTCAGACTCGGCAAGCTGCAGCGTGGGTGAGGCAGAGGGTGCGAGCACGTACCGTGCGCCAGCGCCAGCACGTTGTCGCCGGTGCGCTGCAGCGCGGCGGGCGGCACGCGCTCGGCCGTGTCGAGCCGCGTGTGGTACACGTAGCCGTTAGAGCTCCACGCCAGGTCCACGCCTGCAACACAACGCAGCCGTCAGCCAGGGCCTGCCTGCGAGGCGCGGAGGCCGGGCGCGCACGTACCGGACAGTTTGCCGAAGTCGCGGAAGATGCGGAAGTCGGTGTCGGCAGGGATGAGGCCGCTCTCGAACAGCTCCTGCGCCAACGACGAGGCGAAAGGGTGCGGCACGGCGCCCGCGTACATCTGCACATGCAAGCGAGAGGCGTCAGGTCAGGCTCCGCTCAGGGTCAGGCGGCGCTGGCGGCTGGACTCACCTCGACGATCCAGGGGTCGTGCGGGCCGGCCTGGAACAGTACCTCGCGGCCGCCCGCGCCGCACGCCTCGATGTTGATGAAGGCGCGCACGTCCCGCGCCCACCTGCCACCGGCAAAACAACATAATCAACACTCACTACCAATGTATACATTAATAAAATAAAATTAATTTATTTCCGGTAAATACCCGTACTCATTACAAAAAACCGGCCAAGTACGAGTCGGACTCGCGCACGAAGGGTTCCGTACCATTATCTATTAAAAAACGATAAAAAAATCACGTTTGTTGTATGGGAGCTCCACTTAGATATTTATTTTAATCTGTTTTTAGTACCTATTTGTTGTTATAGCGGCAACAGAAATACATTATCTGTGAAAATTTCAACTGTCTAGTTATCACGGTTCATGAGATACAGACTGAATGACAGACGGACAGACGCGAGACGGTCGGACGGATAGATAGCGGAGTCATTGTTATAGGGTCCCGTTTTTACCCTTTGGGTACGGAACTAAACTGTTATTTAAGAAGGGGTCTTAAAACACGAATGTGGGTGTACGGGCAGTAGCTCCGCACACTGAGATGTAGTCTGTAGATGGACGAATCACACGGGATGTGTACAGGAAATAAAATCACTGTTTTGTGTCCGTAAATGATTGACAGTTTATTAGTAAAAACATTAGATTATATAATCTATACATATAATAAAACAGTAACGAAAGAAAAACTGTACATTGAGAATTTTCGAGAAAAAATAAGTGGCTTTTGTTAGAAAAACGTAACTGATGACAAAAAAAGACTTTTTAGAATTTTTGTCTGTTTGTCTGTTTGTATGTGTGTATGGTACGGCTTCACGCCAAAACTACTGGATCGATTGAATTGAAATTCAGCACAAATGTTCTTTGTAAACCAAGGAATACTTTAGGCTATATATTATCACGCCGTATGTTATGGGAGGTAAGCAATATTGATTATAAAAGGTTTTTGTTCGTAATTGAATGCACAAAATGACATGTTAGTTAGTTACAAAACCATTTAGATAATTTTTACACATACACCTGATAGGAATTGTAGCAATCTAGAAGAAATCAACTTATTATCTACATAATTCAGATACCCGTAATGCCATCTGTTGACCGAAAAAAGTACTAACTATCAAAAGCATGAGAATTAAACCAAAATATATTTTTAAGTTACTAATGGTACTTTTAAAACGTCATAAACAGTGATTCTTTTGATACAAAACTTACCGTTATGCATTTGATGCATAACATAAAAAAAGATTTCATCTGATTGCTCCACTGACGTTATTTAATTTTTTTTTGAACGGTTAATTCTCTCCACTCAACCTGTAAAGCACCCTGGTTTCTTCTGTACTTGCCACTTGGACGGAGCTAGGCCGGCAAATTTAGCCAGGACACCTACGCCTCCCACAAGGTGGACCGATGACCTGGTGAGGGTCGCGGGTAACCGATGGATGCGAGACGCACAGGACCGGTTGTTGTGGCGACACTTGGGGGAGGCCTATGTCCAGCAGTGGACGTCTTTCGGCTGATATGATGATGATGATGATGACCTACGCACAACGGTCCATACTCTACTCTATCCGTTGCGGGGTTTTTTTTTATGGATGGGAAATCATCAAAATGACTTCTTCCGCTCTGAGTAGACTGGAAGGGAGTGTCAGAATCTTACTGACTAAAACCCATCTGTGTTTCTCCTTATGATCTTTGCGTTCCAGGGTCACGGTGACTCTTTCGAACAAATTCTAACCCTAACGGGCCCCGTCTACTTAGCTGACATCTCTTGGAGGCGCGCATGGAACACAACGCTTCATCGACCCGGACCAGTGGCGCTATATAGGGTGTATAGCTCCATCCCTCTTTCTTGCTCGAACGACTCACGCTTTAACACGTCATGGTAGGGCCGCTGGTTGTTATCGGGCGAGCCACCCAACGCTCGCCGTCCGCAGGCCCGTGCCTACGGTGGCCGAGAATCGCCCTGCGACTCCTAACGCCCGGGGCCTCTTCTTCTGTTTTGGCGGCTAAGGCGTGACGTTTGCCTCTCCTTCACGCGCCCCGCCCCTTCCTTTGGCACTACTGGCATTACTGTTTCGCAAAAGGAGGTGACGGCTTCTCACGCCTCCGCGCTCTGGACCATGGAGTGAACCAGAGCCGGTAGCGAGACGTCGCCGTCGCTGATCGCCTCGACGAGGACACGGCGGTGCTCCGCCCAAGCAGGGCAGACCTTCACCGTATGCTCCGCCGTGTCTTCTGCGGGGGTTGACTTCTCTTCTGGTTGGTTTTCCCATGGACAACTTTATGTAGCTCTATCGCGTGTTTACAAACTTAGCAAGTTTCATCAACATGGTGTATCATCATCATTATCCACAGTCCAACTTCGCTCACTGCTGAGCATAGGCCTCTCTTTTTGTGTGCCAATCCCCACGTTCCTGTGTCATCATCCAGGTTCTACCCACGATGGCAACAATATCGTCCGCCCATCTCGCCGCCGGTCGACCAATACTTTTTCTTCCAGTCCTCGGACGCCACTCACCGCGCCTTGCCAAGTGTCCTGCCCAGCTCCACTTTAGTTCTACAATTCATTTTCCGATGTTGAAAATCTTCGTACGTCTTCGGATCTCGACGACGTACCTCTACCAAGCATGGAACGCTCCATGGCTCTCTGCTCGCGCAGGAGGCTGTTTACAGACTGATAGTTGCAACTATCAGTCTGTAAACAGCCTCCTGCGTGAGCGTCCATGTAAGTAAGTAAGTCATGGTGGAAAAAGCACACTGGTTATAAAGGCGGGAATTCTGACATTGCGGAATTTTGGCAGGCTTCAGAATGTCGTCCATTTTGATAAAAGCGGCCCATCCAAGGTGTGTTCCTCTCGATACCTCTGTTTGTTGATTTTCTTTGCCAATTGAAAGGATATGGCCAAGATAAACATATCGGTTAATCATCTCCAACAATTCATTTCCAGATTTGAATCGCTGAAGGTGTTTGCCATAACCTTCGTCTTGGTCATATTCATCCCAAGACCCAACTTAAAAGAACCACCTTAAAGATTTTGAAGCATTTGCTGGGGGTCATCGAAGTTCTCAGTGAAAACCACAAAGTCATCTGCAAATCTTAAGTGAGATAGTTGGGCAGAAAATTGACGTTAATACCGCTATAGTCCCAATCTATACCCACATTTTTAACGACATCTTCTAGGACTGCTGTGAATAGTTTCGATGAAATGAAAGTAGCATTATATCATTACAACGTTTCTCACGTAAAATTATTTGAACAGAAGAGGTGCGCGTTGTGTTCCACGGGCGTCACAAAAGATTTCAGCATAAAGACGAGGGCCGCTAGGGCCAGTGCCTGCCAGGGTTGCGGAATTTGTTCGAAAGAATCACCGCGGCCGTGGAACGCAAAGGGCATTAGGAGGAACACAGATGGGTTTTAGTCAGTAAGAGTCTGACACTCCCTTCCATTCCGCCCAGAGCGAAAGGAGTCATTTGATGTTTTCCCATGCATAAAAAGGAGGCAAGCAATAATAGATATTGACTGTTCGTATTAGATATACGAACACATTGATCTTACCTAGCCACATCATTTTACAATACAAACACGCGAACGAAGTCGCGGGCAACAGCTAGTACATAAAGTAGGTGAGTTGTGGCGGGCGTAATAGTCTAGTCAGCGAATGTACATAAATATCGGCGAGTACAATTAATATCATGTGGCGATGCCCGTACAGTGGGTTATGACACGAGGCGAAGCCGACTGTGATAATAGTATGACGTGTGGTTTTAATACCTAATTATGTACAGTTGCATACAAGACTTTATCTACACCCATGATATGAATACTCTATAAAAGGTTCTTTTCTAGTTCATGAAATTTTGGTACTTACGCCTTTTCATTTTGTTTTCTCGACTTTTCTGGTAATAATTAGTTAGAAAAATCCTTTACTGCATAACAAATATCTGGTGGTGTGTTATCAAAGTTTGTATCACTCATTTTTGTAAACAACAAACTAATAATTTTTTGCAATATTAATATCGAACAAAAAAAATGGCGAGACGCGACGTGAATTCGAATAACCTATAAGCTTTTTTTTTATTACGGCGCTGTGATAGTGAAACGCGCGTGCATGACAGTGTTCTTTTTTAGGGTTCCGTACCCAAAGGATAAAACGCGACCCTATTACTAAGACTTCGCTGTCCGTCGTCCGTCCGTCTGTCTGTCACCAGGCTGTATCTCATGAACCGTGATAGTTAGACAGTTGAAATTTTCACAGATGATGGTGTTTCTGTTGCCGCTATAACAACAAATACTAAAGAATAGAATAAAATAAATATTTAAGGGGGCTCCCACACAACAAGTGTGATTTTTCTACTCGTTTTTGTTCGATATTGATAACGGCAACGGGTAGACGCTTGAAATACTCACAGAATATTTAGTAATATATTCACTTTAAAAATAAATAATTAAATTATAATAAAACAAATATTTAAAGGGAGCCCCCTTTAAATATTTGTTTTATTACAGCAAACGAGCCGTTTTTTTATAGATAATGGTACGGAACCCTTCGTGCGCGAGTCCGACTCGCACTTGGCCGGTTTTTTGAAATTCATAAAGATACCACGAATTGATGATTAAACGAACTTACCTGTTCGTGAAGTTCAATCACAATTACTCGAAGAGCTTCGTTCAAGTATATTGAAGTCAATCAATCACATAATTGAATATCTGTTTAATAATTACAATTTTATCACGGAAATGAGATAATTATCCATTTAACACACTTCTAACAAAATCACCGTCTGTAGACATATCGTTTGATATTATTCTATTGTAATATTTAGCAAATACAGTAGAAGTTGAACTCCACCCGGCAGTTTTACGAATTACATCCAGACTAACGCCTACGCTATAAGCTTTAGAAGTGGCTGCGTGTCTGGTGCTGTGTGCAGTAAACAGCGAGATATCAATGCCACTGTTTTGTAACATGCTCTTTACCCACTTGCTCAAAGTCTGTGATGTTACAGCTCGGTATGGCTTCCTGAATGAAATAAAAAGTGATTGCTGCTCTTGACGTATCTGATTGGTCTTATCAAGATATACTTTAACCCTCTTATTAATAAACACGGAATAAAGTTATTCCAAGTTTAAACCTATGAAAATGTATGGTTATTCCTTTGTAATTCCTGGTATTAACTTTATTCCGTGTTTATTAATAAGAGGGTAAGAGCATTAGCATATTTGCGGCTTTTGTAAAAAGTACGGTAAGGAAAACACTGGTTGTAAGGAACCCACTCGTGAGGTTTTAATTAAATCTGTTATTTTAATGATATACCCTGAATCAGATTCGGTAATGTTATTGACGTTTATTTCTGATAAAGTCTGCATTCTATGGGCTGTTACTGGGGCTAGAAGGGTAACTAACTTTTTACTCATGTTTTCAAGGTTTAAATTTTCATTGGGATATAATTCCGCCAAATAATTTAAAACCTGATCAGTGTTCCACGTTAAATTATATTTAGGAAGTGTTGGCCGCAAACGAAAGATTCCCTTGAAGAATCTTTGTATATAATTATTGTTGTTTGCAATATCTTGTCCTATTAACAATGATAAAGCGGACCGGGAGCTATTTAGGGTACCATACCGAGCTCCGGAATTAAACAATTGTGTTAAAAAACAGAGAACATTTGATGTTGAAGCATTGTAAGGTTCTATGTTGTTTTCATGACAGAACGTTAACCACTTCTTTAGACAGGTATCATACTGTCTGACAGTGTTATCTGACAAGGATCCTAGCATAATGGGTATGGACGACTGTGGAATTCCTCTTCGGAGAACAGACGTCCGGACAACCTCCCGACAACCAGCGTAATTTGTCGGTGAATAGCACGTTCGCTAAACGAGAAATAATTAAATCACCCTCTGATTTTAAAATTAGTGGTTTTGAGGTCAGGAGTCTTTTAAAAAGGGGGTACCATGGCTGTGTTGGCCATTTTGGCACGACAACAATACCAGTGGCTTTGTTGTTAATAATTTTACGCAAGGTCTTTAAAATAACTGAAATTGGTGGAAACGCATAAAAGTCATAATTAGTCCATGATATAGTGAACGCGTTAATTACATAAGCGTCAGGGTCCCTCTGCCAAGAAACATACATATCACATTTATGATTTAATCTGCTCGCGAATAGATCAATACAAGGGACACCGAAGAGTTGTGTTATTTTATTATAAGCAATCGGAGAAATGTCCCATTCTATGTCGGGATGTAATCTTCTTGATTCAGCGTCCGCAACTATATGTATTATCAGAAGAACGTAGGTATATAGTCGGCATGGACCATAATTTTACGCGCTTCGCACCATTTCCACAATTGTTTTGCAATATCAGTCAAATGAGGAAATTGTACGCCACCCATTCTATTTACGTATGATATTGCTGTTGTATTGTCAATACGTTACAAAATCTGACAATTTATGTTAAAAGACCGATGAAACGAGCAAAATCTCTTATTTTAAATCGTTTGAGCTTTCTTATTCCTAATAACTCTGTTGTAATTTTCTGTCTTTTATCATCGGGTAAGCTAACTTCAAATCTTTTTGAATCTATAATATTTCCTAAAAACTTGCAACAATTCGTCAGCAGAACAGAACTTTTTTCCGTGTTGATGATGAACCCTAAAGATTTTAATAATTGTTTTGTGTCATTCATATTTTGCATTCAGTCAGTATATGATTGACGGTTGGTTAAAAAACAAATCATCCAAATAAAACGTTGATAAATATCCCAAAGACCTCAATAATTTTGCGACCGGTTTGAGAATTTTTGTAAAAATATAAGGAGCAGTGTTTAAACCGAACGGTAACACGTTAAACTCGTACAGCCGTACAGGTTGTGAGCTGGCTAGGCGCGAATGTCAGTCACGAACAAAAGTTTTTTAATCTACCTTATGTTGTATAAAATAAATTATTTTTCTCCTAAATTCAGTGCGGAATGGCGAGTCTGTAAGTGAAACTACATGTGTGTATATGCTAATATCGAGAACGAAGCTTGAGAGTAATTGAGTAGGTAGTGAGAATGTGGCTGTCTGGTGATTCCTTTGCCGTTTTCGATCCCATTTAAAAAGCGGAGGAGTTGCGTAATGAAATTTAGTACAAACAACACTCGTTTGGATGATATTATGGTTACTATGACACTGGTTGTTTTAATGTTGGCAATAAGCTAACTGTTTCAGAAACTTTTGAAGAGTATTTATAGCATGGAAGTAGATAAAATAACTTTCTCTCAAACATGCTTGGGAGCATTATTTTAACAAACTTCTTCGAGATAAATCGAAATTGCTGTACTGGCCAAATAGGTACATGCGAGCAGCGGCCGGCAAAAGTTGTATGGAAATCCATACCTGTCGTGATAAAGCGGCCAAATAAATTACATTGTAAACTCATATCTGTCGAGTAATTTAAAAATGGAACGATATTTTACTCCGAAAAATGGCAACCAAGGAAGTAACTTAGGCCGCTATCCCACTGGCGTTTTACGAGCGTCGGCGTCACTCGAACGTCTGCGCAGCGTCAACGTTGCGCAGACGCGACGTCGACGTCGCGTCGTCGCGTGACAAGCATTAACGTCCGCTGAACGCGACGTCAACGTCGCGTCTGCGCAACGTTAACGTCGCGTTTGTTGGCAACAGGTACAATCACGCCGTCCTGCTCTGTCCGTGTGGGTACGGGCGGGCGGTAAATAGTATCATGTGCGCGACGTCAACGTCGCGTCTGCGCAACGTTAACGTCGCGTTTGTTGGCAACAGGTACAATCACGCCGTCCTGCTCTGTCCGTGTGGGTACGGGCGGGCGGTAAATAGTATCATGTGCGCGACGTTAATGCTTGTCACGCGACGACGCGCCGTCAACGTCGCGTCTGCGCAACGTTGACGCTGCGCAGACGTTCGAGAGACGCCGACGCTCGTAAAACGCCAGTGGGATAGCGGCCTTATCAAAGGTTTTATTTAAATATCGAGCTGGTTTGTAAATAGATAGCTTTTATCTTCGATCAACGATTACAACTAGATATATCGGGTCGACGCCAAAAATACGACTCGGCAAATAACAGCTCACTTGAGATGTGAGCTCTACTTTTGTTTAATTTGCTTGAAACACAGCCAATGTTAACAAGTTTCACAATGCCGCAATGTGTATTCAAAAGTTGCAAAAATAAGCAATTTAACGGCCGGAGTGTCTTATTTTCGGTAATTACATATAGAATAACTTATATTTTAAGCTTCAAACAAACAAATACCTACATTTAAGTGACAGATTGCTTTGCTCGTTTAATCGTAAGTACTAATAAGATAATATTGCGAAGATTTGTGACTTCATTACTACTAGGTGCCAAGGTTCGATTGAACTAAAAGCTGTTATAAAACTATTTTCTCAGTTCGCTTATTATAAATAAATGCTAGTGAACAAAAGCTGTAGTAGGTACTCACGCGGACAGAATTTAACTTTGGTTTTGCACGTGACCCGTTATCTAGTTGTATTCTATTGTTGATCGAAGCTTTTTATTGAAAAAAAAAACAAATGAACACTTTAACGCGCGAAAAATTATTGTGGTTCGTTGTTCGTCATTGATAAATTTTCTAGGTACTAGGTATTTAGTTTTAATTTCCGCGCATTATTTGAGAAAAGTAAGTAGGTACCTACTATAGGTACATGCCTCGGCTTCGCCTCGGCCCACATTTTCCTACACGTTCGTCCATCAATGCCTCTTTTGCTGGCCGCTGCAGTAATGTACCTACTATTGAAGCAATGAAGTTAAGCTAACTACTGCATGAACAATATAATACCTAATCTTTTAAACAATAATTGAAAATAGCCGTCAAAACAGTGTAAGCTTTTGGGCATAGGTAGGTACCTATCACTCGGGGAGTAAGGGGGAGAGTGGACATAATATCATTCCGGCCTCAAGTGTCATCCTCACCTGCACGCGCTGCTAGGCGGCGGCTGTCATCTGACTGCCGTGGTGCTCCCTGCTGGATAACGAACGAGGCTATGGCGACCGAGCAATAGCGGGATAACTATACACCCATCCGGGCAACTGGTTGGAAGAGGCTGCAGCGGCCTAAGGGGCTAAATAATCCTTGAAATGTCTGGTGCAGAAGGCAACGGGAAACCACTGCACTAGTTCCCACGAGAGTCACAATGGATTTAAGGAATAGCGAAGTAGATCTGTTGAGCGATCCGGCTGACGCCCGGCGCCACCAAACCGGGGATGGTGGTGTGAAATGTGCTACCGGCCATGTGATTGTGTCAGATCAGGCAGCACATGGAAACTATGTTACTGATAAATCGAAATCAGCTAGACAGCCTCACCGTCTAGGCACCTGGAATGTACGCGGCCTAAACCAACCGGGCAAACTCCAGATTGTAGAGAGTGAAATGAAAAGGAAGAGAATCACTATCCTCGGACTCAGCGAAACACACTGGAGAAATTCTGGCTACTTTTCGACTGACCGGTCCAATAAAGTCTACTTTTCGGGACCTGAGAATGAAAGCTCTAAAGGTGTTGCTTTTGTGGTACCACTTAGCATAGATAAGTATGTCAGCGGTTACAAACCCATTAACGACCGAATAATTGCCATTAAAGTTAACACCACTCCCTGTAAGCTGAACATTATACAAGTATATGCGCCTACCGCCCAATCTAGCGACGACGAAATTGAGAACTTTTATAGTGCCTTGGCAAAATCTCTCCAAGAAATACCTAAAAGGGAGATAACGGTAGTTTTAGGCGATTTTAATGCCAAAATCGGTAAAACAGATAGCGACGAACATCTTCGGCGGGTAGTCGGGAAGTATGGAATCGGTAACAGGAACGAGAGAGGCGAACGTATGCTTCAGTTTTGTAGTGAGGAAAATTTTACCGTGACGAACACCTGTTTTAAGCAACATATCCGACGATTGTACACTTGGATTTCTCCTGGCGACTGTTTTAGAAACCAGATAGACTACATCCTCATCCAGAGCCGATGGAAATCGTCTGTCATGAATACCACGACATACCCGGGGGCGGACTGTGGCTCTGATCACCAGCTTTTAGTCACCACAGTCCGACTTCGGCTGAGAAAACTTCTCAAGCAAGAACGCACACTGAATATGCGCCATGTTGACCTACAAGCCTTTAGGGAATCGATTGAACATAAAGTGCCTGAATGTTCTCTAAGTGACGCTACTGACCCAAACATCGCTTGGAATGCCTTGAAAAGAATTATTGTGCAAACTGCTAAGGAAAATATGCTGCCTAAACCAACCATGAAGCCTTATATATCTTCGGAAACAGCTGACCTGATTCTTCGTAGACGTGAGTTAAAGGGAAAGGGTCTGACCTTGCAAGAAAACAGAAGGTTATATGACCAACTCAGCACCGAGGTCCAGAGAAGTTGCCGCAAGGATTATGATCAGCACATCAACAACATCTGTGCTGATCTCGAACGAATTCTGCGAAACACGAGACAAGAGATCTTTTCCGCAAGGTCAAAGAGCTGACCAAATCTCGTAGTACGAGAGCCTGCACAATCGCAGATGAAGCAGGTAACGTACTCACTGAAAAGGATCAGGTTCTGGAACGCTGGAAACAGTATTGCGCAATACTTTATGACACCGGTCAACCTGTCACAAATGGCGTACAGACAGATTTATCGCCGCAAGAGCCGGAAATTCTGCAGTCAGAGGTCGAACATGCAATTGAATGTCTTAAAGTTAGAAAATCTCCAGGTAAAGATGGAATTCCCGCCGAGTTACTCAAAAACCTGAACTCCAATGGTGTGAAGCTAATTCTAAGTATCTGCAACTCCATCTGGAAGACTAGGAGATGGCCTGAAGAGTGGACAGAGTCAGTGTTTGTTCCACTTTATAAAAAAGGCTCTACCAAAGACTGCAGCAACTACAGGACCTTGGCACTTATCCCACATGTCAGCAAGATACTCCTGTACATCATTAACAATAAATAGGCTAAGGCACTTTCTCAGTCCACAAATTCCAGAAGAACAAGCAGGGTTTGTTAAAGGCAAAGGCACACGGGAACAAATCCTGAACGTTCGCCAAATTATTGAAAAAAGTCGGGAATTTAACAGCCCTGTGTTATTGTGTTTCATTGACTACACCAAGGCCTTTGATTGTGTGCAGTGGGATGGGCTGTGGGAGGTTTTGGGAGACATGGGTACGCCTCAACACCTTATCGACCTAGTCCGATGCCTCTACATCAACAACCGCTCTTTCGTCAAAATAGACACCGACTGTTCAAATGTGTTCTCTATCAAGAAAGGCGTTAGACAGGGATGCATCCTCTCACCCCTGCTCTTCAATGTATATGGAGAGTATATAATCCGAAAAACTCTGGAGGGCTGGGAAAAGGGCTTTGCTGTTGGTAGAAAGCGCATTTCCAATCTGCGATATGCAGACGACACCGTTCTTCTTGCTACAACTTTTGACGACATGAGGGAGTTACTGCATAGATTGGAGGCGGAGAGTGGCAAGTTAGGGCTTGCAATAAATAGGCAGAAAACCAAGCTTGTGGTTATAGATCGTGCGGGAAAGCTAGTCGGCGCCAATAACATCCAAGGCATTGATACCGTGGACAGTTTTATTTATCTGGGCTCGTGTATTAATAATGAAGGCAGCTGTGTCCCGGAGATAAAGCGACGGATAGCTATGGCTAAAGATGCTATGACGCGCCTTCAAAACATCTGGAGAAATCGCGGTATAAGCTTCAAAACAAAGGCTCGGTTGGTCAGAGCATTGGTTTTCCCGATTTTCCTCTATGGAGTTGAGACATGGACAATCCGAGCAAGAGAAAGACAGAGGATAGACGCGTTCGAAATGTGGTGCTGGAGGCGGTTGCTCCGTATCCCATGGACAGCCAAACGCACAAATGTGTCTGTTCTTTCTCAACTCAGTGTCAAGACCAGATTGTCTACAATTTGCTTACAGTGTATTTTGACCTACTTTGGCCATATAATGCGAAGGGGAGATAGCAGCCTTGAAAAACTGGTAAATATAGATGAAAACCGAAACATATATTTTCTCGACAAATCTACAGCAGCTACCAGGTACTCCCATAATGTGTTGGCAACCCGAAGCTGGGCCTGGAAAGTATGCTGATACTGGCAAAGAGCGTCGTTTAATATTTTTTTTTGAGTGTTGACTATTTACACCACCACTACCTACGTCACCCGTGATAGCTAGATAGTTGACATTTTTACAGATGATGTACTTCTGTTGTCGCTTTAACACCAAATAAATACTTACTACAAACAGAATGAAATTAATATTTACCTAGGTGGGGCACCCATACAACAAAAGTGATTTATTTGCCGTTTTTAGGGTACCGTACCCAAAGGTTAAAACGGGACCCTATTACTAAGACTCCGCTGTCCGTCCGCCCGTCCGTCCGTCTGTCATCAGGCTGTATCTCATGAACCGTGATAGCTAGACAGTTGAAATTTTCACAGATGATGTATTTCTGTTGCCGCTATAACAACAAATACTAAAAACAAAATAAAATAAATATCTAAGTGGGGCTCCCATACAACAAACGTAATTTTTAAAATTGAAATACCTACACATGTGTTTACCCTCAAAATAAATACTAAGAAATCTTTTTCGAAAGCAATGGATATTCAAAAATAGTAAAAAACAGAATGGTGACTAGTTTTGGTTGTCATTAGACATGGCTGCCACGCCAGGGACATGTGCGGCGTACTTGTGCTGCGTGATGAAGGCGTGCGAGGCCTGCAAGATGTTCTCCTCGGCGCCGTTGAACAGGAACACGGCGTCGTGACGCAGCGGCGCGCCCGCCGCCAGCGCGCGCAGTGTCTCCAGCAGCACGGCGCAGCCCGCGCCGTCGTCGCTGGCACCTGCCACCCACTCGTACATATTACCAGAACCCTCATTGACGTGGGACGATGGGACCCACTCCTCCAGAGTCGGACTCGCACAATTACTGTTCTGTTCAACTAAGAAAACGGGCATCAGTTTTCTATCTGACTGTCCCATCCTGCTTCCTTCCTAAGGCTATATTTTCGCTTTCAATCGACCGTGCTGGACGACATGATCTGGATACCTGGATACCTGGATGACGACATAAGATATCGTACCCCGGTAGTACACTTGCAGGTTGTTTAGTGTTACCACAGAGCAAGGCCACCGATTCGTCCCACTCAATCGCTGAACTATGTGGAATAAAGCTGAAACACACAACATCATAATCGACCACAGCGACTGACATGGTCGAAAGATTCCATAGAACTTTGCTGTAATAATGGACCACTGTATCACTAAGTACAGCAGGCAGGGCAGTATGCAGGTATTGATTATATATTTTTTTTCATTTTTACTGGTAGTCCCCTTTTAAGATTTCCTTGAGTGACCAAAATTTCTTTCACGTTATGTTTACTCTTCTTTCAACTTCGTCATCGTTGTTTGTTTTCATTTTAATGATACTTGTTTACCTAGGTAGATGTAGCTGTCGACATCTTATTCTATTTTTGTTTTCTTTTACGCTAATTGTGTTTTGTTGCTGTTTCTCATTATTTCGGTTTTAGTAGCATTCATTTCTAGTCCTACTTTCGAGCTTGCTTGGTCTAGTGAACAATGTGAACATAGATCCTTTGATGTTTCTAATAGTATGATTATATCATCAGCGAATCTTAGATCATAGTATTTATACTATGTTAGATGGTTTAGGTAGGAATTGTTTATTTTTATACCTTTTGTTTTCCAGTCCATTTCTTTGAATACGCCTGAATATGCCTGGCATGCCTGCTGTACGGTTGCCAATCTTGGAAATTCACGACAAGAGCCAAACAAAAGATCGAAATAACACAAAGAGCCATGGAGAGCAGTATGCTGAACATATGGAAAATACACTAAATCAGAAGCGAAGTCATTAGATAAAAAACCAAGGTAACTGATGCCCTCAGCCAAACCCTAAAACTGACATGGCAATGGGCTGGCCACGTATCGCGGTACAAAGACGGAAGGTGGACAGCTAAAACCACAGAGTGGAAAAGGCCAGAAGGAAAAAGAAGGGTAGGCAGACCGAAGAGAAGGTGGGCTGACGACTTAAAAGACACAGCAGGAAACGATTGGCAGAATATTGCAAGTGACAGGGACAAATGGAAGGAACTGGAGGAGGCCTTCACCCGAGGAGGGGCCCATATTCCATAGAAATTACTAACATAGATTATATTTATAATACTAACAAATTAAACACAAAATAATCTTTTAAAATGTTACAGTAAGGGAAATGGGAAATAAAGGGTTTTTCTTTTTATTTTATTTTTATCACTAAGTGTACAGATATTTTTCCTACAGTTCTCCTAAGAATCAAAACAGCTGAGCCCCAAGGTATTCGTGGTGTATTTTTCCAACCCGTTACTTCCACCTCTCCAGTATGTACTATCCGTGGATTTCTAACCCCGACTCAGAGATTGCATCAAAGACTAGATTGCATGATTCGTTTGGCATCTGCCAATGCCATTTATTTCAAAGTCTTTGTGGTCCACCACAAAGATTTGCAGACTCAGTCATATTCCTCAGAAAGGATTTAAAGCACTTGAGTCCCGTTAGCGCTTTACACTTTAAAATAGTCACATTACAGAAGAAAATAAAAATCTACATGTACTTCTTGTCATCTACACTACACTAATAATATAATAATAACAATAATAAACCAGATATAACTCTGCAATATAGAGTTAATAAACTCACCTACTTAATTGATATCGCAGTCCCTAATAGACATAATTTGCAAAAAACAATAGGTGAGAAAATTAGTAAATATGCTGAACTGAAAGAAGAGGTGACGAGAAGTTGGAGACAAGTAAAGTGTACTTGGTGCCCATTGTTGTCTCCACTACAGGTCATACCTAATCACCTCCACCATAGCCTCAAACTGATAGACCTGAAAGACTCAATTTACATTACCCTCCAAAAAGCCGCAATTTTAAACACCTGCAGAATAGTCAGAAAGTTCATGCAAATCGAGGAAAATGAAATCTCTCCTCATAACATAAATCCATCATAATTATTCACAACACGTTGCATTGACTTGGCTTGGCCCGTTAATGTAGCTAATAAAAACTAGCCTAGAGCTAAGAAAACTATACGTTTACCCAAAATAATAATAATAACACAATGATAATCGATGTTACCATTCCACATGACGAGAACCTCGTGAAAGCTGAGAAAGAAAAACAAATCAAGTATCTTGACTTAGCGCACGAGGTTGTCGACATGTGGAATGTGGACTCGGCTGTCATTGTGCCGATGGTGGTTACGGCCAATGGCCTGATGGCCAAAAGCTTCGACGACCATCTGTCGAAGCTGGCGTTGCGCAGTTGGATAAAGGGCCTGATACAGAAGGCAGCATTCCTCGATACGGCTCGTATTGTGAGGAGGCTCCTGTCTCTGAAGCCCTAACCACCGGTAGCTTGGACCTCGCTCCCGACACCGGCGGACTACTATTTTTTATATTTTTAAATGTTTTTTTTTATTGTTTTTATAGAAATATTTAAAAATGTAAAATATATGTATATCAATGAATAAAGAGAATAATAATGATATAATAACTGGCAACTCTCGATAGCAACACGAGTTGTTTTTTCATTCACGAAAACTAAAATCAATTAAAATATAAAATAACAGTCTTTTTTTATCTCATTTTGGAAAACATTCTCCAACAAAGCTTCCACAAACAAATAAAGTAATAAATTCAGACTCATCAGAACCATGTAAGGAGAAAAAATGAATAAAATAGAACTTAATTTATGCCGGACAGATGACACATGTCACCAATAAAATTATGAACTTATACCACGATAAAAAGGACCACAATGAATGAAAAGATACAACTATGATAACGAGAGCAGCATCGCAACGTGCACGCCCACCGCCCCCGGACCCGTCGCTCAGCTCCGCCTCGCCGCCGCCGGACTATGGATTACCAGTGTCACCGGCGCGGCGGCAGGGGAGAGGCCGGCCACCGAGGGGCTTGGACCTAGGGGCCAACCGGCCCCGAGCCGGGTCCCCGCTACCGGTGGTTGTGTGCAGCGCATGAGATGGACTCAGTCCATGAACGAGAACGTCATGCGCACATATTACGGGTCTACAGAGGGGGGAACTAACCTCACTGCGTACCGTGTCAGGATGCTGTCTCTGTTTCAGGACCTGGAACCGGCTGTGAACGTGTCGGCCCAACGATTGTCTGATCAGGTGCGAGTCATCCAACGTAGCCACAAGTTGGACGATGCCGCACTTGATAGGCTGCGCTCAGAGGTACTAAACAACCTTGTCATCTCGACCCCGACACAGGCCGTGGTACCGGCGCCAGCTAGTGGTGCAATCATACCGCGGCCCAATAATAATAGTGATGAGGTAGATGATAGGGTTGTCACGGTAAGTAGCCAGTGCAACGATCGACTGAGGAGCGCGCTGGAGGATGCGCTTCGCGAGTATAGATCAACTCCTACCGAACTTAGGCCTCGATTACCACGGTTACCTATGCACAAAAAGAATAGGGCGCTGGTGTGTGCCTTGGACTCGCTGCTGCAGAACATGTTCGAAAGCAGCGAGAACCTCGTTGATACGCACTCAATCCTGTACTGCGGGGCTGTTGCGGCATGTCGTATAGCAAACGTCAAGTTTCCAAATTGTGACGAGGCTATACGACCAAAATCTGCTGTACCAGCCTGGCAGTGCAGGATCAAGCGGCGTATCGATGAGGCGAGGGCACTCATCGGCAAACTATACCGCTTCAGGGAGGGCAATACAAGACCACGTGTGATGCGCTTTGTGAGGCGGGCGTTTTCGGGAACTGGAATCAGCCCTTGAGAATACACGTCCTGAGTCACAGAGCGCATCGACTTCCTGAAGCAGAAAGTTTATGCATGGGCAAACCGTATTCGGCGGTATAAGCGGCGGGTTGATCGATACTCGCAGAATCGCATGTTCCAGAGCGATGAAAGGTGGGTATACAGAGCTTGGGAGCGACCTGAACAAAGTGTGACGGACGTGTGCCGACCGGATGATATCGCCACGAATACATTCTGGCGAAACATCTGGTCGGTGCCCGTCTGTCATGCCGAGGGTGGCTGGATGCGCGATGTCGAGCGCGTGTGTGAAGCTATACCACCAATGGAACCAATTAACATCACCCCATTGGATGTAGCCAAAGCAGTCCGTCCGTTACCGAACTGGAAATCTCCAGGACCGGACGGACTGCATAACTTCTGGCTCAAATGGTATAGCAGCTCACACGCGCTCCTGGCATCTCAATTCCAATCATCCTTAGAGTCTGGGTCGCTACCACAGTTTCTAACAACTGGCGTTACCCACCTGCTCCATAAGACAGGTAGTCCCGCGGAACCCAAGAATTATAGACCGATTACTTGTTTGTCGACGGTCTATAAACTTCTTACATCCATACTGAGAGTGAAAATTAATGATCACATCGAGAATAACTCAATTATGTCCGCTTCTCAGAATGGATGTAGGAAAGGGTCCCGCGGCACTAAAGAGCTACTCCTCATAGACATGGCCATAAGCCAACAGGTTCGTCGATCCCGTAAGGATCTGTCATAATTTGTGTAACTCTTTTGTGTGCCGTGTTTCTTTACTTGTATCAAATAAATGTTTTATCTATCTATCTATCTATCTATCTATCTATCTATATGTTGGATAGATTACAAGAAGACTTCTGTGCCACATACATGGCTCATGAGGGTGCTGGAGTTGTACAAAATAGATGCAACTCTACGCGCCTTCCTTGAGTCAATGGAAAACGGTCCTTCGATATCCAGGATATCGACCGATTCAAGGGAATGATGAGCCTGTATGGATTAAACGGGGAATATTCCAGGGCGACAGTTTGAGTCCACTTTGGTTTTGCTTAGCTCTGAATCCTCTTAGCACACTGCTGGAGGATTCAGGCCTAGACTATCGGTTGAGAAGAGGTGGTCAAGCCATATCTCACCTCCTTTACATGGATGATCTGAAACTCTTTGCCCCCAACAATTTGCGACTGATGGAGCTACTGAAGGTAACTGAAAACTTCAGTAGTGCCATCAGGATGGAATTTGGTGTGGACAAATGTGCAGTCATGCATGTAAAGAAAGGAGAGATTATGGAATCTGAGGGAATTCAACTCTGGAAGGTTTTGAACAGCCTTTTGTCGGGCGGAAATAACGTGCGCGCCTTCAACGGTTGGGTCATGCCAGTATTAATGTACTCTTTCGGCATACTCAAATGGACTCAAACCGAACTCGACGCCCTGGATAGGAGAGTCCGTACACTGCTGACTGCAAAGCGGATGCATCACCCACGATCGTCGACCCTGCACAACCGCGAGGTATGTAGCCTTAGGGAGTATTTCCTAGAGGCCGACGTGGGTATGCATCAGGATGTGGTAGCGGTGGACAAAGGCCTTACAGCGCTCTCCTTGGCTAACGAGAACTGGCGCAAACCTGTGGTATTAGAGACTAATGACCGCAGGGAGGTATGGCAGAGCAAGGAGCTTCACGGACGTTTTTATCGGGTCCTACATGGACCCGATGTAGACTTTTTAGCGTCCGTAGCCTGGCTGCATTTTGATGACCTCTTCGGGGAAACCGAAGGTTTTGTTTGTGCGATTATGGACGAAGTTATGATGACGAACAACTACCGGAAATACATTGTGAAGGACGGTACGGTTGACATATGTCGGGCATCTCACCGGCCCGGGGAATCCATCCGCCACATTATTTCCGGTTGTTCTAGTCTAGCTAACGGAGACTATTTGCACAGGCACAACCTTGTAGCCAGGATTATCCACCAGCAACTTGCTCTTCAATACAATCTTGTGGAATCGGAAGTACCGTACTATAGGTATGTGCCCGACCCAGTTCTCGAAAATGGCAATTGCACATTGTATTGGGATCGGTCTATCATCACTGACAGGACTATTGTGGCTAATAAGCCTGATATAGTGGTGATAGACCGACTGGAGCGTCGCGCAATGATTGTTGATATAGCAGTCCCTCATGACGAGAACCTCGTGAAGTCTGAGAAAGATAAACAAACAAAGTATCTTGACCATATGTCTAACTATTATGGATAAGTCACCATGACCGCTTTTTGTTCATATTATTCAAGTAAATCCCATGGTGAAATAAAAAATGGTGATTTTAGTATCATGATATTAATCCTTATCCATTTAAATGGTTTGATAATTAAGGTTGATTATGTCCGTGTAAATTACACTTAAAATTATTCAAATCAGACCTTTCGTTCAAAAGTTACGACGGTAATAAACATGCTCGGAGTAAGAAAAATGTCGCGGCTTGAGCGAACAGGGGAGAATCGTATCAATGCTTGGTCCGATGAAGTTGAAACACCACGGCATTTAAATGTTTTCGATAAAACAATAAGAATAACAAATGTTTGGATTTTTCGAAAATAAACTACATACATAATGAGGAGTGAAGCAGGGGTGATTAAGATTTTAGAGGAGGACACAATTGCTTGCTTCAATTTACGTCGAAATGCTATGTACAAACTAAAAGCGGGATAATTGAAACAGATGTACCTAACAATTTTTGCATAATCAAACCCTGACGGGTTGAACGGGGCGAACAGTTGCGCTGAACCTGGGCTCGAGACAAGTGAGATTCTGTCAACGGTAGCGTGGCGTACGCGATTGTTAATACGTCAAAAATGTATAGGATTGACAGATGCTATCGAAATGTCACGTTTCCAAAGCTTAATTTATAAGGGGGTATAGAGGGCGTTGAAGTTTGTGGAGTACCTACTAAATCCACGCGAAAATAAATAGCACTTCGCACGCGACTTCGTCCACGCGGATTTACTAGATATGTCGCAGCCAACTAGTTAAATCAGCCGTTTAAATGACTGCCTAGTCATTTCATTAAACTGCGCCATTTAGTTATCGGCCTAAAAGCCATCCCGGCATTTAATTGAACGGCTAGGCATATGATTTGGCTCACTAACATTTAATGGTTGGCCTAGCCACGTTCACTGGAATTTAGTTCCATTTTCTGACACTTGGCGCGCTTTAGTCGGAACTGTCTTAATTGCGTCGACCAGCCGCAGGGTTCCCAACTTAGGGGTTTTCTCCCAAATTTAAGGGTAAATAAGTGGTATATTTATAAGTTTAATTTATTGACCTAGCGATACGTCATCAATTTTAGAATAATTCCTTGTGACTAAGAATGCGGAGTTTAATAAAGAAAAAACAACTATCGCTAGTGTTAACCATAAAAAAGGATTAATAATAATTATTATATCGTCTGTGGTTACTTTGGCTATCATCATCATATCAGCCGAAAGACGTCCACTGCTGGACATAGGCCTCCCCCAAGTGTCGCCACAACAACCGGTCCTGTGCGTCTCGCATCCATCGGTTACCTGCGACCCTCACCAGGTCATCGGTCCACCTTGTGGGAGGCCGCGCCAACGCTGCGTCTTCCGGTACGCGGTCGCCACTCCAAAACTTTTCGGCCCTATCGACCATCTGTTCTGCGAGCAATGTGCCCTGCCCTCTGCCACTTCAATTTGGCGATCCTTCGGGCTATGTCGGTAACCTTAGTTCTCTTGCGGATATCATCATTCCTGATTCGATCACGCAAGGAAACTCCGAGCATTGCCCTCTCCATTGCCCTTTGGCTGACTTTAAGCCGAAGCCGAAGCGAAGTTAGCCCTACCTAGCTGGATCGTTTGTCCCAAGTAGACGTACTCATCAACAACTTCGAGTGCAGAGCCTCCAATCTTGATAGGAGTGGGTGCTACATGGGTATTTACCATGACCTTGGTTTTGTCCATGTTCATTTTAAGACCCCGTATGGTGCCGGGGCGCAAAAGAATAGCACCATCCCATCGCTTCCTGTGGGTGTCGTATGAGGTGACTAAGGGACTCACCAGAGAATGAGCAGCAGCATTCTTTCGGTACATTGCAACATCTATACTGCGATCGCCAACCCGCCTGCCAAGCGTGGCGATTAGGGCAAAGCCCCCTAAATGACAAGCACAACAAAAAAATGGCCCTAGTGCCCGGCAGCGCGTCTACCCTTGACTCCGGTAGCGGTTAAGGTTATGACGATGCAAGGGGTGCTAAGAATCCCCGGAGTGGCTACCGTAAAAAACACCGACGACTGGACCTGGCAACATTAAACACTAGAACACTCCGGACCGACGAGAAGATCACCGAACTTGAGGAGGAATTGAGCAGGTTGCGATGGAGTGTTGTGGGATTGTCTGAAGTCCGAAGAGAGGGGGAGGACACGACAATTCTCAAATCCGGCAACCTGTTCTATTTCCGGGAGGGTGACCAGAAGTCCCATGGTGGTGTCGGGTTTTTCGTCCACAGGTCCCTCGTGACCAATGTGGTGAGGATCGAGAGTGTGTCGACCAGGGTGGCGTACCTTATACTCAGAATATCGTCAAGATATTCGTTGAAGGTCATACAGGTTTACGCCCCAACCTCAACACACCCCGACGACGAAATAGAGACCATGTATGAGGATATATCCAGAGCCATGCATGGTCATAAAACTCATTTCACCGTGGTCATGGGGGACTTCAACGCGAAACTGGGCAAACGTGACGGTAACGTGCGAGTGGGGCAATTTGGATATGGACGTCGGAGCCACCGGGGACACCTACTGGCCAGTTTTATGGAGAAGGAGGGCCTCTATATGATGAACTCCTTCTTCAGAAAACGTGAGCACAGGAAGTGGACCTGGCAGAGCCCCGACGGTGCAACTAAAAATGAGATTGACTTCATCATGTCGACGAAGAAGCAGATATTCAATGATGTCTCTGTGATCAACGCGGTGAAAACCGGAAGTGATCACCGCATGGTAAGAGGCACATTGAATCTAAATATCAAGCTGGAAAGGTCTCGACTGATGAAGTCTACGCTCCGTCCAGAACAGATCCAGATCCAAAACTCCGAAAGCTTTCAGCTCGAACTTCAAAATCGTTAAGAGTGCCTAGGGAGCTCCGTGGACGAATACAACGATGGGTTCGTGGAAACTGTTCATACGGTCGGGTCTAAGTTCTTCAAGACTCGCCGTACAGATAAGACCAAGAGGCTCTCTGATCCTACTCTCAAGCTCATGAAGGAGAGGCGGGAGATGATTCTGCAGTCTTCAGACGATGCGTGCAAATACCGGCAGCTCAATAGACGGATCTCCAAGTCCTTGATAAGCGACCTCCGCCGCTTTAATACTGAAAAGATTAAAGACGCGATAGAGCGAAATAAGGGCTCCAAGGTCTTTGCAAGAGATTTGTCTATTGGGCAGAGCCAGCTCACAAAACTGAAGACCGACGATGGCAGAACCATATCCGCCAAATCGGAGCTTCTGAGGGAGATCGAGACATTCTATGGACAGTTATACATGTCAATGACCAAACCCGCAGCAAACCTAGCGAACGACCCAAGCGCTAGATTGACCCGGCATTATACCGAAGACATCCCGGACGTCAGCCTGTATGAGATTAGGATGGCTCTGAAGCAGCTTAAAAACAACAAGGCGTCGGGTGAGGACGGAATTACGGCCGAACTCCTGAGGGCGGGTGGAAAACCAGTCCTTAAGGTCCTTCAGAAACTGTTCGATTCCGTCATACTCGAGGGGAAAACGCCACAAGCGTGGAGCAGAGGTGTGGTGGTACTCTTCTTTTAAAAGGGCGACAATGCCCTGCTTAAGAATCACAGGCCCATCTCACTTCTGAGCTATGTCTACAAGCTGTTTTCCAGAGTCATCACAAACCGTCTCGCACGCAGGTTTCAGCACCGTAGACCACATACACACACTGCGGCAGGTTATACAGAAGACCGAAGAGTATAATCTGCCCCTCTGCTTAGCGTTTGTGGACTACGAGAAAGCCTTCGATTCGATCGAGACTTGGGCTGTGCTGCAGTCTCTCCAACGGTGCCAGATACACTATCGGTACATCAAGGTGCTGAAGTGTTTGTAAGAAAACGCCACCATGTCAGTCCGACTTCAGGATCAGACATCAGAACCTATCCTCCTGCAGCGGGGTGTGAGGCAGGGAGACGTAATTTCTCCGAAACTGTTCACGGCCGCAATGGAGGACGTCTTCAAGGTTTTGGACTGGAAAAGGGTAGGCATTAATGTCAATGGCGAGTACATCACTCATCTTTTTTTTTTTTTTTTAATCTACATTTTAAGGGGCTTTTGAACACAGTTCACGCCAGCCATCTTCGATTTGCCGACGATATAGTCGTCATGGCTGAGACCACGGAGGACCTCAGTACAATGCTCGATGACCTCAGTAGAGCTTCCGAAAGAGTGGGTCTTAAAAACTTTGGCTATGCTTACTGGAAATTTACCTTTTCTCGACGCCGGAGGTGCTTGGTTTTTTATATTAATAAATTGTTGAAGTTTAAATTTTTTATTGAATAATTACTGAGAAAAATCCCCTTAAAAGGGAGGCGATGTGTCCTCCCTCCACCGAAATAATAATAAAGTGTAGTTGACGGGGAGCCCAGCTGCGCGAGGCTCCTATTTCTGGGTGGTTTGAAAAAAAATAACCACGAAGGAATCCTTCTAACTTAACCTGTCCGATTCGGGGTGCCCCAAGTCCCAAACTCGCTTCGCTCGCTCTTGCACCAAATAAAACACCAATATGTTAATTACTTATAATCTAATCGGTGTCCAAAGGCGTAGCGAACTTGTCATAAATAGCAAGCATTCGGTGTCCAGAGGGGTAACAAAAACAGGAGGTAGATAACAAAGTCAAAGTCAAAGCATTTATTTCAATTAGACCATTTACAGGCACTTTTGAATTGTCAAGGTCGGTCGGTCAAAAAAAAAAGATGAAGCTATTTGCACGTTCCAAAGCGTAGATCTCTATGGAGAAGAACGTGCAAGAAACTCCACGGACACTCTTTTTAAAAATAAGTTTTTGTTACAAAATTATGGTTACATCATTCATATTGAAATTATACATATATGTGAGAACGATGTAAAAGACGTGCAGGATAGTCCGGAGTAAAAAAGAAACAATTCAAAGAAATAATTAAAATAGACCATGGCAGCCGAGAGATGACCAGTCTCAGCTGACGGCGCCCGTTCACGAACATGACGCATACGCTAGCACCATTCGGCTCGACCATTTTTAAGGATATGGAGCAACAATAACGATATGGAGCACATTTCACGGATTTTGACAGATAGAACTTCAAAAACGTAAGAATTTAGAGTAATTATAGTTCCGTTTTACGTTTTGATAGTGATTTACAAATATTTTTAGAAAAAATTTCGACGCGGCTTCGGCAGCTGAAATAGCATGGAGGCGCTTGAGGTAAGCCCCCTTGACCTCCCCACAGTGACAGATTTGTGAAATTCAAAAGACTTGATTCTAAACCTAACCCGGTTTCTCTTTGGTATTAGCGAAAATATTTTTTGAGAGCCGGTAACACTGACCAGCTGTGACATTTCTGCTGTTTCTCTCAAATTCAAAATTTTAAATCAACGTTTCTGCGAACGTTTTAAAAATAAACTCAAAGATTAACCAACAACATCAAGGTAGGTACATACATAATAATATCGTGTTTTGTTTTTGTTTTCGTATTTTATCGTATAATCCGTGGCGTATTCGTATATAAAGTACTGTTATTATTTTTAAAACAAATGTGTTTTGTGACGGCCTAAGCATCTGCTAAGCCATTTCATTTAATGTTGTATTAGACAAGATGGCGCCGTTTAATGAAACGGCTAGGCAGCCAACTAAATGGCTGATTAAGATATTTGGCTGCGATAAATACATTACGAACTTTAACACCCTCCGTTTGAAGGGTAGTTTTGGAAAATTAATCGCATCGATGTTTATTAATAACCCTAGGTCATCTTTGCTGCTGAGACTACAAGATCAGCGCAACTGTTACTTCGTTTTTAAAATTCAAGTTTATTTTTTGTTTGTACTACATTGTGTGTATCTGTGTGTGCCAAATAAACTAATTTTCTTTCTTTCTTTCTTTCTTCTTTCTGTTACGTACTTCACCCCACAGTACAGGTATGTGAAAAACATTATAATTATGCGTTTCAATTACTCCACTTTTAGATTTCCCATACCAATCTACACTAATAATATTATATAATATTATATATCTCACCTCCTTTACATGGATGATCTGAAACTCTTTGCCCCCAGTAATCTGCAACTGATGGAGCTACTGAAGGTAACTGAAACTTTCAGTAGTGCCATCAGGATGGAGTTTGGTGTGGACAAATGTGCGGTCATGCATGTAAAGCGTGGAGAGATTATGGAATCCGTGGGATCTCAACTCTCAGATTCCATAAACCTGTGATCCCTCTCTCCAACCAAAACTTATAAGTATTTGGGTATGTCGGAAGCGTTAGGCATCAGAGTTACTGACATGAAGCATTCGTTGAAAGAGCGCTTTTTTGGCCGCCTGAAGAAGGTTTTCAACAGCCTTCTGTCAGACGGAAACAAGGTGCGCGCTTTCAACGGATGGGTCATTATTGATGTACTCTTTCGGCGTACTCAAATGGACTCAAACGGAACTTGACGCCCTGGATAGGCGGGTCCGTACACTGCTGACTGCACATCGAATGCATCACCCACGGTCGTCGGTGATGAGACTGTATATCCCACGAAAGTGTGGAGGTCGAGGCTTTTTAAATGCTAAGACTATCCACAATCGCGAGATATGCAGTCTCAGGGAATATTTCGTAGGCTCTGTCGACGTGGGTATGCATCGAGATTTAGTAGCGGTAGACAAGGGACTCACCCTGCTCTCCTTGGCAAATGAGAACTGGCGCATACCTGCAGCGCTTGATATTAACGATCGCAGGGCCTAATGGCAGAGTAAGGAACTTCACAGACGCTTTTTCCGGGCCCTACACGGGTCCGACGTGGATCAATTAGCGTCCGTTCTGGCTACGTTTTGGTGACCTCTTTGGGGAAACCGAAGGTTTTGTCTGCAATTATGGACGAAGTTATCATGACGAAAAACTACCGGAGATTTATAGAGAAGGGCGGCACGGTTGACATATGTCGGGCATGTCACCGTCCGGGGAGAATCAATTCCCCACATTATCTCTGGTTGTTCTCGTCTTGCTAACGGAGAGTACTTGCATAGACACAACCTTGTAGCCAGAATTATCCATCAGTAACTTGCTCTGAAATACTCTCTTGTGGAATCGGAGGTGCCGTACCACAGGTATGTGCCCAACCCTCGATAATCCCAGTAATGGCAGTATCACATTGTACTGGGATCGGTCCATCATCACTGACAGAAATATTGTTGCAAATAAGCCTAATATAGTGGTGGTGGACTGAATCGAGAGGCGTGCAATGATTGTAGAAATAACCGTTCCGCATGACGAGAACCTCGTGAAAGCCGAGAAAGATAAACAAATCAAATATCTTGACTTGGCTCGCGAGGTTGTCGACATGTGGGATGTGAATTCGGCAATCATTGTACCGATAGTCGTGTCAGCCAACGGCTTAATAGCCACGAGCCTCGACCAACAAACACCTCAGGAGGCTCTGGTTAGGCAGCTGGATCAACACAAACATACAAACTTTCACCTTTATAATATTAGTAGGATACCAAAAATAAAGGTAATCCTACTAATATAATAAATGTGAATGTTTGTATGTTTGTGTTTCAATCAGGCAAAAACGGCTGAAGGGATTTGGATGAAATTTGGCACATATGTAGTTCATATTCTGGAATGAGACATATGCTACTTTTTATCCCGGTAAGTGGCATGGATCAATGAAGACTGAGGAGAAAGTGGAAATTCAGAGCCGCTGCTGCCTTAGTACTACAGATTTACAAGTACCAGGAGACCAAAAACATCAAGTACCAGGAAACCAGAAACATGTCATAGTATTTTTTGGGCTTGTTAGGATAGGTGTAGGGTAGGTGTAGGGTAGGTGCAGGGTAGGTGTAGGGTAGGTGTAGTGTAGGTGTAGCGTAGGTGTAGGGTAGGTGTAGGGTAGGTGCAGGGTAGGTGTAGGGTAGGTGTAGTGTAGGTGTAGGGTAGGTGTAGGGTAGGTGTAGGGTAGGTGTAGAGTAGGTGTAGGTAGGTGTAGGTAGGTGTAGAGTAGGTGTAGTTACAATACAAATCAAGAAACCTCCCTATTTCCGATTTTCACGCGGGCGAAGCCGCTGGTAGAAGCTAGTAATATAATAATAATATGTGCCGATTGTGGTTACGGCCAATGGCTTGATGGCCAAAAGCTTCGACGAACATCTGTCGAAGCTGGCGCTACTCTGTTGGTTAAAGGGCCTGATACAGAAGGCAAAGTACTGCCTTCTGAAACCTCCTCACAATACGAGCCGTATCGAGAAGTACCTCGATACGGCTCGTATTGTGAGGAGGTTCCTTTCTCTGGCCTTTCCCTAACCACCGGAAGCTTGGACCCTGCTCCCGACACCGGCGGACTACTGTTTTTATAATTTTAAATGTTTTTTTGTTGTTTTTTTTTAATGAAATATTTAAAAATATAAAATGTATGTATATAAAATGAATAAAGAGAATAATAATCCTACTAATATTATAAACTAGCTTCAACCAGCGGCATCGCCCGCGTGAAAATCGGAAAGAGGTAGGTTTCTTGATTTGTATTGTAACTACACCTACCCTGCACCTACCCTACACTTACCCTATACCTACCCTAACCAGCCCAAAAAATACTATGACATGTTTCTGGTTTCCTGGTACTTGATGTTTTTGGTCTCCTGGTACTTGTGAATCTGTAGTACCTACTAAGGCAGCAGCGGCTCTGAATTTCCACTTTCTCCTCAGTCTTCATTGATCCATGCCACTTACCGGGATAAAAAGTAGCATATGTCTCATTCCAGGATATGAACTACATGTGTGCCAAATTTCATCCAAATCCCTTCAGCCGTTTTTGCCTGATTGTTACACAAACAACATCAATTTTTTTAACTTATGCACCACAGACAGCCTAATTTGCGGAGGTTGTTTCGACGCCGAGGAATCAGTGGGCTACGTCATCCTGGCCAAGACTTTCCGACGTGAAAAAATCCTCGGAACGGTGAGGTGCAGGTTTCAAACCAAATCGTTTATTGCAATTCATAATGTATATACAGGTGGTAAATATAGGTTTGTGAGTGCTAAGTGATTGAGCTGGCTTTAATCTCAGATTATCACTCCCTTGCGGCTTGAGTATTATCGGTCGTCTCTCCGCTCAACCTGTGAAGCACACTGGTGGCTTTTGTACATTTGGGCGGAGCTAGGCTTGCAAACTTAGCCAGGACAACGGAGTCTCTACTCTACTGTATCCGTTGTGGGTTTTTTTATGGATGGGGGGAAATCATCAAATGACTTCTTCTGCTCTGGGTGGAGCGGAAGAGAGTGTCAAACTCTTACTGACTAAAACACATCCGTATTCCTCCTTATGCCTTTTACGTTCCAAGGCCGTGGTGACTTTTCGAACAAATTCCGCAACACTGGCTATCCGATATCCACGCGGGCGAAGCCGCTTTTAGAAGCTAGTTATATTATAAAGTGGAAAGATTTGTATTTTTGTATGTAGCGAATAATCTAAGAAGCTAATAATAAAGAATAAACTAAGAATAAGAGCCCGCAGGATCGGATATGTCCCATCTGCTTTCTGAACCTTTACAAGTGCAGTTCAAAGTCTAGTTTCAAGCATATTTTGTTGGGTCACGTGCGTGTTGCCTTGATTTGCACGTTCCTGATTAAAATGGATGTTGCTTTGTAGAAGGCGTCGAATTACCTCCTTGTTTTGACAGTTCCTTTGTATACGATTCATGAAGCAAAATGTTGTGAAGTCCGTTGCATTCGAGGCAACGTCTTTTCTTTCAACACATTGCTTTTTCTTCATCGGGGAAAAATCAGCAAATTGTTTGCAAAAAACTACAACATGTCACTATTAACACCTGTGCACTGCCAGCACGAGCCCGCCAGCTACCTACAACTATCTCGGGACTCGATTAAAACAATTAAAATATTGGTAAGATCGACGGGTGAATTTAGGTACATTTGCTTCTTTATTCACAACGAACACTGCCAGCGACGCGGGCTGGGCGGTGTGGCAGTCTACTTCTTAGATTAAATACATTTTGAACGTTAACTAATACATTGTCACGCGCATAAGAACCCAAACCAAATTCAGTTGGCCATATTATTTTATTTAAGTATGTTTTTTTATTTTCGGGAATCCCCCACTTTTTTTTTTTTTTTTTTTTTTTATCGGATGGGAAATCATCAAATGACCCCTCCCGCTCTGGGTGGAGCGGCAGGGAGTGTCAGACTTTTACTGACTAAAACCCACCCTTAGTCCTCCTAGTGCCTTTCTTCCCAGGGCCACGGTAACTCTTTCGAACATATTCCGCAACCCTGGCAGGCTCTGACCCTGGCGGGCCCCGTCTCCGTTGCTGACTGCTCGTTGTTGACGGCGCGTTTGGAGTGAAACGCGCCGTCGACTCTGGCCTGACCTGATCGGACAGCGAGCTACCCATTGCTCGCTGTCCGCGGAATCCCCCACTTGGAATAAAATTTTAAGGCATACTATTGTTTGGCGTAACGTTTTCGCATACTTTTATCAGTGTATTAATTATTTTGCATAATGATACTTTGGCATAATGCAAAGGTTAGCATAACTATCATTGGTCTAATATGTTTAAGTATAATTTAGAGTTGCATATTTTTTTTAAAGCATATAACAAATTCATGAGCCATAAATATCAAGTCATAATTAGGTGTATGTAGCTAATAATTTTATGTTCAATTACTCAATACTTTATTTGCATTCCACAATGTGTACTTAGGTGGTAAGTTAAAAAAAATGTGATCATTATGGACCCTGTCGGGCACAGCAAAAGAATTAAAAATATAGTAGGAGAGAGGAAGCTTTAATCAGCCAAATTTATATTCATGTGGACACCATGAATGTACAGTCCGTTGTCAACATTTTCTCACCCACCCTAAAAACAAACGAATTTGGACCCTCTACTTGTAAAAATAAGGTTTATTCAATTTATACGAGCTTACCAGACAAGTGCTCGCCAACATTGTCGGAGCCACCGGCATTATATATCATTTTGTTAAGCTATTTTAATCATTAACTCGTTGACGTTAAAGTTGAAAACTTTTTAAGTCACACTACATAATTATAACGCAATCTTTAATTTCGCGTATTTCCAACAAGTTCTTGTGGCTTAGCGGTTTGATGCTGGATTGGCGACGAACAACGTGTGGGTTCGAAACGCAGTTCACACATCAGTTTCTTTTTTAATTTGTTTTCATTTCTACAATATTGCTTGCATTATTAAAGAACGACCAATATTATTTAAGCCTAATAACTTTTCTTGTAAACAGGTGGGTAAATTAAAAAACTAAATTCACAGAATTTATATTTACCAAGAATGGTTGGATACGAAGTAAAACATACATTTGCTTCGTGAGGTAGTTCATAAATAAGTGACAAAGATACGCGCGCCTAGTAGCAGTGACTGCGCACACACATTAATTGTAAATCGTTTCACATAACTCGTAATATCATAAGTATTTTTAAGTAATTTGGTGTAAAAAAAGCATCATGTCGCAACTTAATGACTATACCAAATATAAAATCATATTTTTACATGAGCAGAATGTTGGAATTAGAGAGATTGGTCGTCGACCTAATATAGCAGTAAGTGTTTTTTATATCTATTTTATTTTATTGATTTTGATTTATGAACGCATAGTTGGCCATTTTACCATTACATTCACTCCTTACAAATTACATACACGGTTCCAAAAATGTTTTTTTTTTGTTTTAGAGAAATACGGTCAGACTATGGCTAAGACGTTATGGAGACAATGGAAATATTCAACGGATTCGTCCAGGAGCAAAAGCCATCAAGTATACTCCCGAATTCGAACCCCACCGGGCCATTGTTTCAAGCCATGTTGAAAATCCATTTTTGCCAATATTTAGGCATTTACACGCTGCTGGGATAAAGAATTATAAACCAGCAAAGAAAATTGCATTGGCACCTGCTCATCGCGAAGAAAGGGTCCGTTTTGCCCAGGAATATTTAAATTTTAATTGGGAAGAAAATCCTATGGCGAAGGAAAGGAAAACACAACTTGGCTGAGATCGTGACATCGACTTGGGAGCACATGAGAGGCAAATATTTGTGTTGGAATATGGTGCGCGGTATGCGTAGCCGCTTACAGCAAGTTATTGCAGGGGACGGTGCGCCACTCCGCTATTAATTAATCTAGTAGGTATTTTTAAACACACCATGTAAGTAAATGCTCAATGGATTGATTGTTAAACCATTAAAATGTTGCAGATTATGTGGTGATGTTATTGTTATAAATAGATTTTTTCTATTTAAATAACATGTTTATTCACTACATATAGGCAGCTATAAATCTGTAAAGCATTTCATAGATGAATTAATTTTCTCGATAGCAAACTTTTAAGCATAAGCATGCCTTTTTTAATGTTAATAAATGGTTAGATTTGATTATGACATACTAATATTAAATGTATATTAATTTGGAATTATATAAGCATTTAATTACTTTATCTTACCTAAGCGTTTTAATGAAATAATAAACATTTTAAAGTTGCAACTGTTTAGTTTTATTTCTATACAAACTGCCCGTTTAAAAAAACAAGACCCTATGTCATCCTTTAAAAAAAAAAAAAGTGTAATAAAATAATTAACAAAAAAAAACAGCTGAGCAAAAAGCTACATTTAGGTTAAACTTGGTTTCAAACGCAGACAACTATGAACACCAGACTACCTTAGTGACCACAAGACCAACTCAACTCTTATCAGCCGCATTGAAATTTGATCTTAGTTGTAATGTTAGACGCAATATTCTAAAGAATTTGAACCATATTGTATGCTTTCATAATGTTTATTCTTGCACAGCACAAGCAGTCAACCTTCTCGTGTAAATAGATTTTTTATATTTTAAATAATCACTCCATTGAGACAAGTTAATAAAAAACCTACCTTTAAAATAGAAAATGAAAAATTGTAAAGAGACGTTGTTTTTGCAATTAAGTAAGGCAAGGTTAAATATGTTTGCGCGTAGGTAGTCACTGCATACCCTTAGTAGCATTTGAATACCAGTTATAGAATGAATACGAATATTTATTTTTCAACTACCCACTTATTGTAAGTTATGCGAAAATATTTCCATTTTAGAAAGTTTATATTTGAAGATTATCCGTCTATAGTTCTTTACAATAATACCAGAAATAGTTTTGAAATAAATTCTAAATGGAAAGCAAAACAACATCTTCATCGCAAGATTTGATCTCGCAACTTATTTTTCTCTCTGTCTAATACACAGACCACGAGACCAGAATTACTTGAACGCAACCATGAAAATAAGCTATTACACTAATTATATTATAACAAGTAGTCATAACATATAACTTAATGCTAACGTCATAAAGATCTGCGTGTCTGTATTATTGTTGTATTTGTTTGAGTCCACGAGCACTTGTCTGGTAAGCTCGTATAAATTGAATAAACCTTATTGTTACAAGTAGAGGATCTAAATTCGTTTGTTTTTAGGGTGGGTGAGAAAATGTTGACAACGGACTGTACCAAAAGTCGATTTAAGTTGTTGAACTTAGGTACTTATAATGACTATCGACATTTTTGTTGGGCACACCCACACCGGTTATTTTTTTATAAGAAACGATTTTCATATTTACGCGGTATGAAAATTTAATGAGGAGTAAAATCGAGCGTTAACTAAAAGTGAGGCGTTACGTTCCTTTGTATATCTATTCTGACTTTGGTGGTACTAGGAGTTTCTACTATGAAGTGAAGTGAAGAAGAGGCAGAAGTAGAAGCCACGCGCGCGTAGCGCAAGATTAACTTTCATGCATTTATACATAATTGTTACGCCCGAGTACATAACCATATTAGTTACTACTGGCGCCATCTAGTATCGAGTGGCAGAACTAGTAGAGTCAAGATCTTCTAGACTTTTCTATGCTAGAACATTCTAGAGTTTTCGATATCTAGTTAGTCGGGACCGGTATGTACTCGAACTTTCTAGATGTTTCTACAGTAGAAGGTTCTGGAATTATCTGCCGACCTACAGGGTTACTGGTAATTCGACGTATATCCGTCAGGGGCTCATAAGGGGGCCAAAATGCAACAAATTGAACCCCCCATATGTATGGCCGAAATTCAATAGTTTTCGAGATATTTGAATTTTAAGGGTTTTTCGAAATTTACCCAAAATTTGACATTTAATTCCAAATAAAAAAACCTACATAACCATTTAAGGGTACCATTAAAAATGATGTTGTAGCTGGCACTTCAATTAAGCTATGGGCATCATTAAAACTACTTAATTTAACAAAATAATTAAAATAATGACCGAAGTAAGAATAATATCTTACCAATATTTTCATTTTACGCTTCAAAAATGTTGTCTCGTCAAAAAAAATTCTATGACATTAATCGTACAAATAACTAAAACAACTTGCCTATTCAGTAGGCTTTCCAAAAAGGTATAAAAGTCAATTTTAAAATACATAATTCGTGGCATGGCATGTCTTTGAACCGGCGCGGGGAGAGAAATCATCTGTGTTCTTAGTTTATCATCCTCGCTAAAACAACCGATTTTACTGGCGAAATTCTTCCTGATGGGGCGAGGTGTGCGGGCCGGGGAGTACACGGCGTTTGCTGCGCTCGCGTCGCCTTCCTTAGTACAGTTCGCGTCAAATAACTATGCCCCTCTGAAGTTAGCCATTTGCAAAGATCGCGTAGGTGCAGTCACGTAGACGGGAGCAAGCGGGACGCAAGCATGCATCGAACGTAAACGAGCGACTGAGACATAAAATCGCGCCGTCATAATCCCCGCCCGCGCATGTGCAGTTGCAGTTTGTTCGTTTTTTACAGTTCGTGTCAAATAACTGTGCCCCTCTGAAGTTGGCTACGAGTGGCTGCGTAGTAGTCAAAATTATGAACAAACTGCAACTGCGCATGCGCGGGGCGGGGATTATGACGGCGCGATTTTATGTCTCAGTCGCTCGTTTACGTTCGATGCATGCTTGCGTCCCGCTTGCTCCCGTCTACGTGACTGCACCTACGCGATCTTTGCAAATGGCTAACTTCAGAGGGGCATAGTTATTTGACGCGAACTGTACTAAGGAAGGCGACGCGAGCGCAACAAACGCCGTGTATTCCCCCACCCGCACACCTCGCCCCATCAGGTAGAATTTCGCCAGTAAAATCGGTTGTTTTAGCGAGGATGATAAACTAAGAACACAGATGATTTCTCTCCCCGCGCCGGTTCAAAGACATGCCATGCCACGAATTATGTATTTTAAAATTGACTTTTATACCTTTTTGGAAAGCCTACTAAATAGGCAAGTTGTTTTAGTTATTTGTACGATTAATGTCATAGAATTTTTTTTGACGAGACAACATTTTTGAAGCGTAAAATGAAAATATTGGTAAGATATTATTCTTACTTCGGTCATTATTTTAATTATTTTGTTAAATTAAGTAGTTTTAATGATGCCCATAGCTTAATTGAAGTGCCAGCTACAACATCATTTTTAATGGTACCCTTGAATGGGTATGTAGGTTCTTTTATTTGGAATTAAATGTCAAATTTTGGGTAAATTTCGAAAAACCCTTAAAATTCAAATATCTCGAAAACTATTGAATTTCGGCCATACATATGGGGGGTTCAATTTGTTGCATTTTGGCCCCCTTATCTGCCCTTGACGGATATACGTCGAATTACCAGTAACCCTGTATATAAGGCCCGCATAGCCTGCGACCGAGTCAGTATTGGATTCGCGATACAAGCAACAACTTCGAGAGCGATCTTCAACTGCAAATTAAAGTGATCAGTAGTGCAATTATGTTTATAATTAGTGAGTTTTAAAGTTGTAATTAATGTTGATTAATAAAAGTTTCATTTTGGTTATTCAATCGGCTGTTAAACTATGCCGATTCTACCAAAAGACGACACGGAGGGTATCCGTACCCGAAGTCAACGCCAGCAGGAGACGGATTAGAGGCGTTTTGGAGGTGCAACGCCGCAGACGTTGGAGGGCCAGTTGCCGACCATGGAGGCCGGCAAATCCACAGCAGCTCCAGCATCGGCAGCACCAAACTTTGGTGCGCTGATGATGATGCTCCAAGAACAGGCTCGTCGGTTGGAAGAACAGCTGCAGCGTGACAAGGAGGAACAGGCTCGCCGGCAGGAGGAACAGGCCCGTCAGTTGGAAGAACAGTTGCTGCGTGACAAGGAGGAACAGGCTCGCCGGCAGGAGAAACAGGCCCGTCAGTTGGAAGAACAGCTGCAGCGTGACAAGGAGGAACAGGCTCGCCGGCAGGAAGAACAGGCCCATCAGTTGGAAGAACAGTTGCTGCGTGACAAGGAGGAATAGGCCCGCCGGCAGGAGGAACAGGGCCGACGGTTAGAAGAAGAACTCCAGCGTGATAAGAAGGAACAGGCCCATCGACAGGAGGAACCGGCGCGCCGCCAAGAAGAACAGATGCTCCTTATGAAGGACCTTCGAGCGGCCTTCGGGAAAGACATGAAGTAGGTGAAGGATAAGGTTGCTCAGCATGACAACCGCCTGTCAGAAGCTGAAATCCAGATCAGCAAGTTTAATGACGTCATTGCTGATGTAAAAAAAGAGTTGGGCAACCTTAAAGTAGTGGATGGAATTGCAACTCCCGTAGCTACTACACCTTGGCTACGTGGATTCAAAGTGCCGCCCTTCGATGGGACCTTCCTGGTCGGCCTAAAAAATACAGTTTGAGGCCTTAAGCTCTCGGTAAGGAAGTGACTTACGAGCAGCTCCTTGAGGCGTTGGAAGCCAGATATGGCGACGCTCATCTGGAACACGTGTTTCGTGCACAACTTAAGGATCGCGTGCAGCGCAGCAGTGAAAACCTGCAGCAGTGGGCCCTTGAAGTGGAAAGCTGGTTCGAAAAGCATACCAAATACAGTCAATTTACACGATATGTTCATTGCTGTATTAAAAACTAGCACTTCGCCCGCGACTTCGTCCGCGCGGATTTAGTAGGTACTCCACAAACTTCAACGCCCCCTATACCCCCTTATAAAGGTTAGTTTTGGAAAATTAAGCACAACGATTTTCATTAATTTACATTTATTACTTAGCCATTTCTACTTATTCTATGGTCTCAGGTTCAGCGCAACTGTTCACCCCGTCAGGAGTTGATTATGCAAAAATTGTTAGGTACATCTGTTTCAATAATCCCATTTTTAGTTTGTTCATAGCATCCCGACGTAAATTAAAGCAAGCAATAATGTCCTCCCCTAAAAACTTAATCACCCTGCTTCACCCCTTATTATGTAGGTGTGGCACGATCAGTTTCCACCTAAACCGCCACCTTTGATTTCGGAGCGGAATCGCTCCGCTCATGCACCTTGGGCCATACTTAGAAATCATACGATCCTTTGTTCGGCTAATGACCGAGGGTATACACGCGTGGCGCTCACTCACTGCGCGCGTGATATTTGTACTGGCGGCGGCAAGAAGGACCTTGAGCGGCGGTGCGACGGCGTGCGCGCAGGCGACCGGTGAGGGAGCCGAGCCGCGAGCGCCAGTCTACATTTGGCTACCAGCCCACCTACCCGCGCCGCGGTTAACTTTGCTTTATTGCTTTCGCTTGCTTATTTTGATTTGTAATGTAAATTTCTGTTAATATAATAATTGTCGTTATCGCGAGTCATTATTTATTTCATCTTCCTCTGTTCCGCTAAGCTTCAATCTTTGCTGTAAATAGTTCGGGTTCAATTCCCGTCCGTGGAAATAAAGATTTCTACATTGGTGACCCTCGACTACCGCGCATACGGAGGACTCAGGAGCAGCAGGTTACAAGCATTGCCGGTGACATAAGAAGAGCAGTAAATCAACAGGAGTCAAGTTTGCATACATCGGAGGTTGGTTGTGGTCCAAGCACAAGCGGTGAGCGATTTGATTTTTTATTAAGAAGTGATGTCGGACGCGGAGGAATTTTCTGATGCCGATACCAAAGAGGTAGTAACGGTAACACCGGGAGAAGTGGCGAGAGTGGGAGTACGCTGTCCACCATTTTGTCCAGAAGAACCGGCATTATGGTTCGCGCAGTTAGAAGGCCAATTTGTCCTCTCAAAGGTAACCAGCGACACGTCAAAATTTTATTACGTTACTACACAGCTGGAAACTAAATATGCACTGCAGGTTAAGGATATTATTACGAACCCACCCGCGGCAGATAAATACAGTAAACTCAAAACTGAGTTAATAAACCGCCTCTCTGCATCGCAGGAGAAGCGAATACAGCAACTGTTAGTCCACGAGGAGCTCGGTGATAGAAGGCCATCGCAGTTTCTTCGCCATTTACAAAACTTAGCTGGTCCTTCCGGAGCATCAGATTTCGTGAAAAGTGTAGGGACTAGTCGCTTACCGCAAAATATTCAAACTGTTATTGCTTCACAGATTACTGAACTACAGGTCGAAAAACTAGCCGAGATCGCAGACAGGGTGCACGAGATAGCCCCATCAACTCCGCAAGTTGCGTCTACCAGCGCTGCTACTTCCGACTTAGTCAAGCAAATTAGCGAGCTCACGAAGCAAGTAGCTATGCTTACTTCGAAGGTGAATCAAGGGAACCGACACTCACGTTCACGCTCACGCTCACAGGCCCGATACAGAAGGTATGGCCGCTCCAATAGTACTAGATCTCAACAGCCACCTCCAAATCACCCGCACTGCTTCTATCATTACAAGTACGGTGATAAGGCGAATAAATGCAAGCAGCCCTGCACGTTTACGACGGAAAACGCCAAGGGCGGTCGCAAGTAGCGGCTAACGACTGCCCCTCTTCAACAGGCCGTCTATTTATAACCGACCGGACCACAAAAGTCCAGTTCCTGGTGGACACTGGCTCTGACTTGTGTGTTTTCCCGCGGTCGGCAGTCAAGACGCCAGTAATAAAATCAAAATTTGACTTAGTCGCCGCTAACAACACTGTCATTCATACTTACGGACCCATACAGCTGCGACTAAACTTAGGTCTACGAAGGGACTACACCTGGAGGTTTACGATAGCCGATGTGTCGCGAGCTATAATAGGAGTAGATTTCCTTAGCTTCTACCACTTACTCGTTGACTGCCGAAACCAGCGCTTGATAGACAATGTAACGTCACTATCAGTGTCTGGAGTACATTGCAGGTCATCGGACGACATAGCATCTGTGAAGGCTGTAGTAGGAGACACAGACTACCACAAAATTCTGCGCGAGTACCCAGAGATAACACGGCCGCCAGGAACTCACCTACCGGGTAAGCATAACACTATGCATCATATTAGGACGACGCCTGGTCCACCGGTGTCATGCAAACCCCGACGTTTGGATCCCACTCGTACGTTGGTAGCTAAGAAGGAATTTGAAGACATGCTCGCGAGCGGGGTGGCCAGACGGTCGGAGAGTGCTTGGTCAGCCCCTCTTCACCTAGTAAGGAAAAAGGACGACGGATGGAGACCTTGTGGTGACTATAGAGCACTAAACGCCAGAACAATTCCAGACAGGTACCCTATCCGTCATATTCATGACTTTTCCCACCAGTTGGCAGGGTGCGCAGTCTTCACAACAATAGATCTAGTTAAGGCATATAACCAAATTGCTATCAACCCTGATGACATTCCGAAGACCGCCATAACAACACCATTCGGCCTCTATGAATTTAGGTACATGACCTTTGGTTTACGAAACGCTGCACAAACTTTTCAGCGATTTATCGACGAAGTGTTGCTTGGCCTAGATTTTTGCTACGGATATATTGACGACATATTAGTTTTTTCGAAAACTCCCGAGCAGCACAAACAACATTTAAGAAAACTGTTCGAGCGCCTGAGTGACTACGGTATAGTACTGAACACAGCAAAGTGCAACATTGGACGCACAGAGGTGACTTTCCTGGGATACTGTGTGTCAGCGGAAGGTACGAAGCCTCTAAAAACAAAAATACAGGCCATCCAGGAATATCCAGTACCTAAGACAATCAAGGAGTTGCGGCGATTTTTAGGCATGGTAAACTTTTATCACCGATTCATCCCTCAAGCAGCTAAGAGTCAAGCACCATTGAATGCCGTCCTTGCTGGCCCCAAAATAAAAGGAAGCCATCCTGTAGTCATGACTTCAGAGCTACTTAAGTCTTTTGAAGACACCAAAACTTCACTCTGCAACACAGCTTTACTGGCTCATCCAGATCCATCAGCTGAGTTGGCAATAGTGACCGATGCATCTGACACTGCTATAGGAGCCGTTCTACAACAGAGAAACGGTAACGACTACCAACCCTTAGCATTTTATTCTCACAAGCTTAGCCCCGCACAGAAGAAGTACAGCCCGTATGAACGCGAATTATTAGCGGCATATGAGGCTGTGAAATACTTTCGCCATATGGTAGAAACCAGAGTCTTTGCCATATTAACAGACCACAAACCATTGGTGTACGCATTTAAGGCAAACAGGGACAACTTACCGCCAAGACAATTCCGGTACCTCGATTTTATCGGACAGTTTACGACAGATATCAGGTATTTGCCAGGCAAAGAAAATGTGGTCGCTGATGCTTTGTCACGGGTGGAAGAAGTGTCAGCAGCAATCAACTACGAGGACCTTGCAAGATTTCAGAACAAAGACTCAGAACTGCAAGGCCTAATCCAAAACGGCTCATCGCTCAAGCTGGAAAAGATTGCAACACTGAACTGTAGCAAGCTCATCTTTTGTGACACTTCTACATCAAACCCTCGCCCGTATGTGACACCACAGCTAAGAAAGCAAGTCTTCAACTCACTGCACAACTTACACCACCCTGGATGTTCTGCTACAGTGCGACTGGTGACTCAAAACTTTGTATGGCCTGGGATTCGCAAAGACTGTAGAGAGTGGGCTAGGCATTGTTTGAAATGCCAAACAAGCAAAATTACCCGCCATACTACCTCACCTTTTTCCACATTCCCAACTACATCCACCAGATTCTCCCACATTCACCTCGACTTGATAGGGCCCCTAACCCCTTCTTATGATTACAGGTACTGCCTCACTGTCATCGACCGATTTACTCGGTGGCCTGAGGCGTATCCTCTAAAGGAGATCACTGCAGAGGCCTGTGCTGCAGCCTTGGTGTCTGGTTGGATAGCTAGATTCGGCTGTCCCGCACGGGTGACTACGGACCAGGGTCGCCAGTTCGAGAGCCACCTGTTCAAGGCCCTCACTACCCTGGTTGGTGCGCGCCACTTTCGCACCACTGCCTACCACCCTGCTGCAAATGGCATGGTCGAGCGACTGCATCGACAGCTCAAGGCAGCCATTATGTACCATTCCTCGTCACAGTGGACAGAAGCCCTACCACTGGTACTACTCGGCATGCGAAGTTCTTGGAAGGAGGACATCGAAGCTACACCTGCAGATCTGGTATACGGCGAATCTTTACGACTACCTGGTCAATTTCTATCTCCTACAGAGCAGTTCACCGCAGCCGATGTCACTCAGTATGCCACGCGTCTCCGAGTACATATGGCCAAACTCACTCCGAGGCCTACGTCGTGGCACACTACTTCTCCTTTCTACATACCACGAGACCTTCATACCACTTCACACGTCTTCCTGCGCCGTGACCATGTCCGAGGGTCTCTGGAGCCACCTTATGCTGGACCATACAAGGTCCTCGAAAGACACCCAAAATACTTTAAGATAGAGGTAAAAGGGAAGAAAACTAACGTTTCTGTTGACAGACTCAAACCAGCCTTCATGATGAGGGAAGAAGAAAAAAAGCCAGAGGCAACACCAATTGCTATTACCACCACAGAAACGACGGGCGAAGAAAAGAGAACCAGAAGCGGACGGCGAGTGAGATTCCCAGATTTTTATCGACCGTAGTTACGGTCTGGCAGGGGGGAATTGTGGCACGATCAGTTTCCACCTAAACCGCCACCTTTGATTTCGGAGCGGAATCGCTCCGCTCATGCACCTTGGGCCATACTTAGAAATCATACGATCCTTTGTTCGGCTAATGACCGAGGGTATACACGCGTGGCGCTCACTCACTGCGCGCGTGATATTTGTACTGGCGGCGGCAAGAAGGACCTTGAGCGGCGGTGCGACGGCGTGCGCGCAGGCGACCGGTGAGGGAGCCGAGCCGCGAGCGCCAGTCTACATTTGGCTACCAGCCCACCTACCCGCGCCGCGGTTAACTTTGCTTTATTGCTTTCGCTTGCTTATTTTGATTTGTAATGTAAATTTCTGTTAATATAATAATTGTCGTTATCGCGAGTCATTATTTATTTCATCTTCCTCTGTTCCGCTAAGCTTCAATCTTTGCTGTAAATAGTTCGGGTTCAATTCCCGTCCGTGGAAATAAAGATTTCTACATAGGTATGTAGTTTATTTGCGAAAAATCCAAACATTTGTTATTCTTATTATTTTATCGAAATCATTTTCAACTTCATCGGACCAAGCATTGATATGATTCTTCCCAGTTCGTTCAAGCCGCGACATTTTTCTTACTCCGAGCATGTTTATTACCGTCGTAACTTTTGAACAAAAGGTCCGATTTGAATAATTTAAAGTGTAATTTACACGGAAATAATCAACCTTAATTATCAAACCATTTAAATGGATAAGGATTGATATAATGATACCAAAATCGCCATTTTTTCAAATCACCAAGGATTTGCTTGAATAATTTGAACAAAAAGCGGTCATGGTGACTTAACCATAATAGTTAGACATATGGTATCGCGGACTTTTTTGTAAACATTGATGACCTCTATAAAACTGTAGTACATCACTTTGCTCTATTGTCAATAGATTCCGCAGCGTACGCGATATAAGGATTTTTTCTCACACCTTGGGTTACATTATCGAAGTTTTCATACGGATCCCTAACTTTTTTGAAAATATTCTATAGCCTATGTCCATCATCGATAATGTACAATTCTACTGGTGAAAGAATTTTTCAAATCGGTCCAGTAGTTTCGGAGCCTATTCATTTCAAACAAACAAACAAACAAACAAATCTTTCCTCTTTATAATATTATATTATATATATTATATTATATTATTATTCTCTTTATTTATTTTATATACATATAATTTACATTTTTAAATATTTCTATAAATAAATTAAAAAAAAACATTTAAAAATATAAAAAATAGTAGCCCACCGGTATCGGGAACAGAATCCAAGCTACCGGTGGTCAGGGCTCTTGAGAGAGGAACCTCCTAACGATACGCGCCGTGTCCAAGAGTACTGCTTTCTGGATCAAGCCCTTGATCCAGCTGCCCAACGAGAGCCTCTTGAGATGTTGGTCGAGGCTCTTGGCAATTACGCCATTGGCCGTGACGATTATCGGCACAATGACTGCTGTGTTCACATCCCACATGTCGACAACCTCGCGAGCCAAGTCAAGATACTTTGTTTGTTTATCTTTCTCAGACTTCACGAGGTTCTCGTCATGAGGGACTGCTATATCAACAATCATTGCGCGACGCTCTAGTCGGTCTATCACCACTATATCAGGCTTATTAGCCAAAATAGTCCTGTCAGTGATGATAGACCGATCCCAATACAATGTGCAATTGCCATATTATTATTATTATTATATTATATTATTATTATATTATTATTAGTATAGATACCCGATTTTCGTTACTTTGGATCACCCCTCGTACTTACGCAGTTTTTACGAGGCAGAAGCAGCAGACGCGCTGTGCGCATAGTTGCGTTAGGTACTATAAATTGCCGAATATTCAGATATTCGATGGTGAACAGGGTCGAGGCTGCAGGAAGACGGTACATGTGAGTGCTTACCGGGGCTATCGGGCACGGTGTCGAAGTGGCAGTTGAGCAGCAGCGCCGAGCGGTCGCGCCGCGTCGGCCTCCCACCCGCGCCGCGCACGCGCGCCACCACGCTCTGCACGCCGCGGTACACGTTGTTCATGCCTGCGACACACCGCACCAGTCAGTCAGTCAGTCTGGCTCGCTCGCTCACACGCGCGCACGCCGCGCTCACAGCGCACTCACCGTCCATGAAGGAGAGCTCGAAGGCGCCGCTGGCGGTGTGCACGTCGAGTTCCACGCGGTTGTGCGGCGACGCGTGCGCGGCAATGTCCTTGAGGGCCGACACCAGCATGCTCACCGCGAGCACCTCGTTCTCGTAGCTGCCGGCGACCTGCGACATTGACAGCTACAGCGATGACCACCCACAAGGGAGGCATCTACAGCGTGTTATGAATGTAACGCACCCGTGGCCCGATGGAGGTGAGGTTGACGAGGTGCTCGTGAGCAACGAGCGCGCGAAAGCGGGTCGGCGGCGCGCCGGGCCCAAGCGGGGCGGGCAGCGCGTAGTCGATGCTGGCCACGGCCGCCAGCAGCGCTGCGCTGCCCGCCAGTGCCGCCAGCAGCCAGCCCAGCGACAGCGGCGCCTGCGCTGGCTTGTTCTCCTTCACCAGCTCCGGGTGCTCCGACCTCTTCTGCAATGAAATCACCTGCTCATATTTAATTATGCATCTAATATAGTTATAATGTCTAAAATAAATAATACCACCTTAAAAATGCAAATAAACAATACCACGTTCTTACTGGAACTATTTTGCGAGACATCTATTGAATGGAGAAGTTTCTATTTTTTTAATGAATTTATTATAAAAATTAAGTAAAATGTAACAAATATATGAGAGAATCATTACAAATATCTCAACAAATGAAAAAGTTATGGAACTTGAAAGTTGCTCCTACAACAAATAAATACCTTAAAGAGCGGCTCGTATTCGCTTAGTAGCTACTCGTCATTTCATTGTAAGAATAAATAGGAACAGCGCGATGATTATGAGCGACTGTTGAGCGACCGAGTTACCCAGGCTGCATTTTTCAAATGGGCGTGAATGGCCAAATCCGAAACTATGAGGAATAGCAAAAACACTCAAAGAAATCCTGAGCCCGATTCTGATGGAAACTAAAACTGCATCATTGGATTTTTGAGAAAAAAAAATTGATGATTTCACGGCTTTCGAGCCGCAAATGTAGAGCCGGCTTAATAATAATACAATACCAGCCCCAGCAGTATTCTTCGCGCTATAGCTGATAGGCATGACAGCCCGTTGGTGCGGTCGCTTGTCACCAGTACATTGTCAAGTTTATTAATTAAGTACTAACATAGGTTTAAGACTATTGTTACTAACCCAATGGATCCTTGTTGTCTGAAATAAATGTATTAATAATAATTGTGCGGCGCGCTAATCGGTCTATCACCACTAGGGCTTATTGGCGACCATAGTCCTATCAGTGATGGATGATAGACCGTGCCCAGTACAACGTGACATGGTCATTTCCTTTAACTGGGTCGGGCACATACTACTTGTAATACGGTACCTCAGAATCCGCAAGTTGGTATTTCAAAGCAAGTTGCTGGTGAACAATCCTGGCCACTTGGTTATGCCTGTGCAAGTACTCGCCGTTAGCCAGACGAGAACAACCAGAGATAATATGTCTGATGGACTCATCCGGACGGTGGCATCCCCGACACACGTCAACCGTCCCGTCCTTCATAATATGCCTCCGGTAGTTGTTCGTCAAGATAACTTCGTCCATTCTATTGCACAAACAAAACCTTCCCATTCCACATGACGAGAACCTCGTGAAAGCTGAGAAAGAGAAACAAATCAAGTATCTTGACTTAGCGAGGTTGTCGACATGTGGAATGTGGACTCGGCTGTCATTGTGCCGATTGTTGTTACGGCCAATGGCCTGATGGTCAAAAGCTTCGACGACCACCTGTCGTAGCAGGCGTTACGCAGTTGGGTAAAGGGCATGATACAGAAGGTAGTACTCCTCGATACGGCTCGTATTGTGAGGAGGTTCCATTGTCTGGAGCCCTAACCACCGGTAGCTTGGACTCTGCTCCCGACACTGGCGGACTACTATTTTTTAGTATTGTTGTATTAGTATTGTTTTTTTTATAGAAATATTTAAAAATGTAAACTATAATAATAATATATTCAAGAAACACTGACTCATTTTGTTAGTAACAGAATCTTAAGCTATGTTAGAGAAAATACAAAAACAAAACATAAAAATTAAAAATACGAACCATCGCTGCACCTTTGGCATAGTTAAAATTCCGCATAATTTCGTTAAGCATACTCGTATAACGTTTATTTAGAACGACGATTATTTGGTAGAATTTCACTTGGCATACTACGAAGATGGCAGAATTTCATTTTAAATTATTTTATTAGGCATATTGCCATTTCTATAATAGCATTTTAACCTTAAATAAAATTTTTAATATTGTCTTAAACTGTGAAAAACTACTAAAAACTGTGAAAAGTTAGTGACAGAAACGAAGCGCTGCAAAACTGACTTCACGTAGTCTTGTCTGCCCTACTTCTTTTTTTTTTAAGGATGGGAAATAATCAAATGAATTCTTCCGCTCTGAGTGGAGCGGAAGGGAGTGTCAGACTCTCACTGACTAAAACCCATCCGTGTCCTTTCCATTGCCCTTGCGATCCAGGGCTGCGGTAACTCTTTCGAATATATTCCGCAACCCTAGCAGACTCTGGCCCTAGCGGGCCCCGTCTCTGCCCTACCCCTAGAGTGTAATTTAATAACTTCTTGGGGTGTTGCGGCAAAAACAATTTTACTCCCGTTAGAGCGTGCTCAAAGAGCTATTCTAAAGGTTGCTACCTTTCACCCTTTTAGATTTCCTACGCACCAACTCTACATAGCATGTAGTGTGCTTACTGTGCGGCAACTATTTATTTTAAACACAGTACTACACCAGCACACTGCACTTCCTTTTGACACTGTACCTTCTGACAGGAGAAGAAAGGACTTGGTCTAGTTAAGCTTCTATAGTGTAAGGTATAAAAAATGTAGCAAAATGTTGTCAGAATATTTAGCAACACTCAATTAATGTATTATTAAGCTTTTTCTCGTAGTTGTTTAAAATAGATAATTTTATTGTTTTATATATAGTTATAGTTTATCTTTTGTCCCAAAGTACCTCATTGGTTTGTAAAGTGATGGCCCGAAATACAGGTTTAAATTAACCTTGATCGGGCGGGTCGCTACCTAACATTGCAATTCCGAACCACCATAACTTGCACCTATACCATTAATATTTTAGTTTTAGTTTATTTTTAGGAACTATATTTGTATGGAAAATATAATTACTGTTGACTTAATATTTTTTGTGAACGTTTTTATTTGAATAAATTATGATCTCTTTATCAGTCTGCGCGCATGCGCCGTACCGTACGGTGGTTTACGCTAATAAAATGTCGAGTTCTAAAATCGTTAAGTGTAAATCTTGTAATATCGTGATTAATGAGTTGTTGGCTTTTGTGCAAAACAAATTGGATGTTATGGACAATGAAAGCCTCATTAATATTTGTGCAACGGGCTTCTCCAGTGAGGATATTAACGAAGCAAAGTCGTTATTATTTGAATCTTTGTCGTCGGGTAAGCGTAAAATATCCAGACGTAAAGAAAAGCAATATAAGGATCTGGAGGACATTATAACGCTGTTTAAGAATACTGATCCCGAGCTTATCCCCATATTTGTGGCCAGAGAACTGAGCAAACTACCGCCCGTAACGTTTGACCACATCGATGTTACAGGGTTACTCAAGGATTTAGTGCTGCTTAAAAGCGAATTAAATCTTATAAAAAATAATTATGCAACTGTTGAGCAGCTGCAAGAGATAAAAAATGAACTGCATAATTGCAAATTTGGCTCAATTGTGGGAATAGATGATTACAATGTTAACTCGCGTAAGCGTGGAGCATTTTGCATGGATAGTGGGCCGGTAGGAATATCACCTATAATAAACAGAGCTAAGGAGCCGACACAGAGACAACACAGCATGGACAGGTCGCCACAAGTGCCGTCTCCGTCAGACCTGTATGTGGTGAATAATACAGCAAGCGAGACCAGTGTAACGGAGCGGGACACAGAAATACTCAGTGTCGCGTCTGTTGGAATTCAACGTGATGCCTTATCGGACAAGTTGTTATCTCAATCAGCTGTGAACGAAATGCATACAATCGTGCCTACACTAATTGAAGTGTCTGAGAAACCGTTAAGCATGGCTGAATTGGTGAAGAATAACGGAGATTTTAAGACAAATAAACCCGAGCCGGGTTGGACACTCGTTCAAAGAAATCGTCTACGAAACCGTTTTGTGAGTCAATCAGGCAAAGCAACCACGGAACCGCTCAGTAATTTTAAAGCGGCAGACATTAAAATACCCTTGTTTGTCTCTAATGTACATAAAGACACCGTGGAAATGGATATATCTGAATACATTTATAAGAAAACGCAGGAAAAAGTAACACTTACTAAATTAAAAATGAAATACGATAGAGGGTATAACTCATTTAAACTTTTTGTATCAAAATGTAAAATGCATTTGTTCCTTGATGACAATCTGTGGCCGGATGGAATAAAGTTCCGCCGTTTTGTGAACATGAAAAAGGGGCCAGATGATCAAAGTGATAATGGAACACACATGTAATAGCACACTGGTTACTTTTAACTGCAAAAATGTGAAAAGGAGTGTGGAATGTGTGCGGTCATTATGCAAGCGCGCGGACTTGGTAGCACTTCAGGAGACCTGGCTGGTGGCGCAGGACCTGCCCTTCCTCGGCAACATCGATGATAACTTTTGTTATACTGGAAAATCGGCGATTGACTTGTCATCGGGAGTGCGGAGAGGAAGACCCTTCGGCGGGGTCGCTATTCTATGGCGTAAAAGTGTGTTTACAAATGTGACAGTTGTGCATAGTGAAAGTGATCGTATTACGGCAATTAGAGCGGAAACAGGTAACAATCGTGAAGTTTTAGTTGTATGTGTGTACATGCCTACCGACCAGTCTGACAACTTACCTTTGTTTACAAATTGTCTAGGGGAAATTAGTGCTATTGTGGAGCAAAGTTGCGTGGAGTCGGTGTTTATTTTGGGTGATTTTAATGCTCACCCGTCCGCTCCTTTTTGTAATGAGTTATTGGATTTTTGCAATGAAAATAAATGGATTTGCGCTGACATAGATAAGCTTGGTGGTTTGTCAGATACACATACGTTCTATAGTGATGCACATCATTGTAAGCGCTGGCTGGATCACTGTTTAGTCACGGAATCAGCTTTGCAAACTATAACTAGCATTCATGTAGACTATGGCACGTATTGGTCAGATCATTTACCATTAATTGTTTGTTGTAATCTTGACGTAATTAAAACTAAGTGTGTAATGGATAATTGGGTTTCTAATGATATTATGTGGGGTGAGAGGGAAAGTAGCGAGATAAGAAGTTATTCTGACATTTGTAATAATAAGCTAAAAGACCTTGACTTTCCAAATGATTTTTGTGTGTGTGCAGACAGTATGTGTAGTAACTTTGGACATAGATATATTATTGACAATTTATATGATGACATTGTAAACATTTTATGTGAGGCTTCTGTGAAAAGCAAGAAAGGAAGGAAGCTCAAAAAGGGTAAAACGGTGGTAGGGTGGAATAAATACGTTAAAGAGGCGCATAGGCAGGCTAGGGAGGCATATCATAGGTATGTAGTACAGGGTAAGCCAGATAGTGGGCCTGTACATGACGCGATGTATCTTACACGTAAAAAATTCAAATCTAGACTAAAGTTTTGTCAAAACCACCAAGAACAAATTAAAATGGATGTATTAGCCTCTCACGTTGGAGTTAAAGATTTTAGAGCTTTCTGGAAATGTACTAAGAGGTTGAGTGGTAGGGTTAGTTTACCAGTGAGTGTGGGCGGGTGTAGTGGGCCTAAAGATATAGCTAACCTTTTTAAAAACTATTTTAAAGTTGAGGCTCCTATGACCAGCAATGCTATTGTGCCAAAGGTTGAGTCCGTGGCTGCCTGTGAGAACCCAATTGGGTTTTCGGCTCAGGATGTTAAAACTATTATCAATAACATGAAACGCGGTAAATCTCCGGGCAGTGACGGACTCAGCATTGAGCACCTACAGCATGCAGGTACACATTTGTTTAGAGTGTTGGCTATGCTATTCACTTTCTGCATACGTCACTCGTATTTACCACCAAAGATGACGGAAACTATTGTTGTGCCTATAGCAAAGAATCGCACTGGTGACGTGACTGATAAATGTAATTATAGGCCTATCTCCCTGGCTACTGTGATGGCGAAGGTCTTCGATGGTCTTCTAGATGCTCAGCTCAGTAAGTACGTTAAGCTTCATGATGCTCAGTTTGGTTTTCGTGAGAGGTTGTCAACGGAAAGTGCTATTTTGACTTTGAAACAAACAGTCACATATTACGTTGATAAAAAAACACCCATCTATGCTTGCTTCCTGGACCTATCGAAGGCCTTCGACCTAGTCGATTACAAGAGACTCTGGGCTAAGCTTGGGGAGGTCGGGGCTCCGGCTGAACTCATTAATATATTATCTTTCTGGTATAACCAACAGAAAAACTTTGTCAAGTGGGGGAACGCATATTCAGATGAATATAAACTTGAGTGTGGTGTGAGGCAAGGGGGGCTGACCTCTCCGAGACTTTTTAATCTGTATGTCAATCAGCTGATTGGTGAGCTCAGCAACAGCCATGTTGGATGTCATATAGATAACGTATGCGTCAATAACATCAGTTACGCGGACGATATGGTGTTGCTGAGTCCATCAGTTGGTGGGCTGCGGAAACTTCTAGGCATGTGTGAAGCCTTTGCTGAGAGTCACGGTTTAAAGTACAACGATAAAAAGAGTGAGTATATGCTTATCAGAGGTAAGATTAAACAACCTGAACATATACCACCAGTGTATCTTAACGGAGTATCTTTGACTCGGGTCTCTCAGTTTAGGTATCTAGGGCATGTTGTGACCGAAACCCTACATGATGATGCGGATATTGAGAGAGAGCGGAGAGCATTGTCGGTACGAGCAAATATGTTGGTGCATAGGTTTGCGCGGTGTACAGCGCAGGTAAAAGTAATGTTGTTTAGAGCCTACTGCCAAAGCTTTTACACTAGCGCCCTATGGACCAACTACACGCAGCGGGCCTACAATGCTCTCAGAGTTCAATATAACAACGCCTTTAGGATTTTGGTGCGGCTGCCTCGGTTTTGTAGTGCTTCGGGCATGTTTGCCGACGCCAGAGTGGATGACTTTTATGCTATAATGCGCAAAAAGGCAGCCTCACTAATTCGAAGAATTCGAGGTAGTGGCAACGGAATCCTAAGGATGATTGCGGATCGACCAGTATCGCCAGTGGTGGGAAGGCTCATTAGGCTACATGTCTTGTAATTAATTTTAATGTTGTGTATTCTGTGTATATATTTTGTTGACATAATTTTCATTTTCCCTGATATAAATTGCTACTAACATAGACATAAGTGAATTCATTAATTGATAACTAACAAAGTATGGACAGTAATGGTCTGAAATAAACGAATTTTTTTTTTTTTTTTTTTTTTTTTTTTTTTTTTTTTTTTTTTTTTTTATTTATTTATTTATTTTTCTGTACATACACATTTTTAAATATTTGTTACAAAAAACACACAAAAAAAACATTTAAAAATATTAAAAAAAAAGTAGTCCGCCGGTGTCGGGAGCTGGGTCCAAGCTACCGGTGGTTAGGGCTCCAGAGAAAGGAACCTCCTCACAATACGAGCCGTTTCGAGGAGTACTGCCTTCTGTATCATGCCCTTTACCCAACTGCGTAACGGCAGCTTCGGCAGGTGGTCGTCGAAGCTTTTGGCTATCAAGCCATTGGCCGTAACGACGATCGGCACAATGACAGCCGAGTCCACATTCCACATGTCGACAACCTCGTGTGCTAATTCAAGATACTTGATTTGTTTTTCTTTCTCAGCTTTCACGAGGTTCTCGTCATGTGGAATGGTAACATCGATTATCATTGTGCGGCGCGCTAATCGGTCTATCACCACTATATCGGGCTTATTAGCGATGACAGTCCTATCAGTGATGATAGACCGATCCCAGTACAACGTGACATGATCATTTTCAAGCTGGGTCGGGCACATACTTGTAATACGGTACCTCAGAATCCGCAAGTTGGTATTTCAAAGCAAGTTGCTGGTGAACAATCCTGGCCACTTGGTTATGCCTGTGCAAGTACTCGCCGTTAGCCAGACGAGAACAACCAGAGATAATATGTCTGATGGACTCACCCGGACGGTGTCATGCCCGACACACGTCAACCGTCCCGTCCTTCATAATATGTCTCCGGTAGTTGTTCGTCAAGATAACTTCGTCCATAATTGCACAAACAAAACCTTCAGTTTCTCCGAAGAAATCACCGAAACGTAGTCAGGCCACGGACGCCAGGAAGTCTACGTCGGACCCATAAAGAGCCCGATAGAAGCGCCCGTGAAGCTCCTTGCCTTTCCATATCTCCTTGCGGTCATCTGTAGTAAGTATCACAGGTTTGCGCCAGTTCTCTTTAGCCATGGACAACGGGGTGAGTCCCTTGTCCACTGCGACCACATCACGGTGCATACCCACATCGACTTTGAGAAAATATTCTCTGGGACTGCACATCTCGCGGTTGTGAAGAGTCTTAGCATTTAAAAAGCCTCGACCTCCACACTTCCGCGGGATGTACAGTCTCATCACCGACGATCGTGCGTGATGCATCCGGTTTCCGGTCAGTAGTGTACGGACTCTCCTATCCAGGGCGTCGAGTTCGGTTTGAGTCCATTTGAGTATACCGAAAGAGTACATTAATACTGGCATGACCAAACCGTTGAAGGCGCGCACCTTATTTCCGCCCGACAAAAGGCTGTTCAAAACCTTCCAGAGTTGAATTCCCTCAGATTCCATAATCTCTCCTTTCTTTACATGCATGACTGCACATTTGTCCACACCAAATTCCATCCTGATAGCGCTACTAAAGGTTTCAGTTACCTTCAGTAGCTCCATCAGTCGCAAATTGTTGGGGGCAAAGAGTTTCAGATCATCCATGTAAAGGAGGTGAGATATGGCTTGACCACTTCTTCTCAACCGGTAGCCTAGGCCTGAATCCTCCAGCAGTGTGCTAAGAGGATTCAGAGTTAGCAAAACCAAAGTGGACTCAAACTGTCGCCCTGGAATATTCCCCGTTTAATCCATACAGGCTCATCATTCCCTTGAATCGGTCGACATCCTGGATATCGAAGGGCCGTTTTCCATTGCCTCATACATGAGTCATGACTCAAGGAAGGTGCGTAGAGTTGCATCTATTTTGTACAACTCCAGCACCCTCATGAGCCATGATTGTGGCACAGAGTCATAGGCCTTCCTGTAATCTATCCAACATGTCGACAGATCTGTGGGATCGACGAACCTGTTGGCTTATGGCCATGTCTATGAGGAGTAGCTCCTTAGTGCCGCGGGACCCCTTCGTACATTCATTCTGAGAGGCGGACATAATTGAGTTGTTCTCGATGTGATCATTAATTTTCACTCTCAGAATGGATGTAAGAAGTTTATAGACCGTCGACAAACAAGTAATCGGTCTAAAATTCTTGGGTTCCGCGGGACTACCAGTCTTATTGAGCAGGTGGGTAACGCCAGTAGTTAGAAACTGTGGTAGCGACCCAGACTCCAAGGATGACTGGAATTGAGATGCCAGGAGTGCGTGTGAACTGCTATAGCAGTATACCATTTGAGCCAGAAGTTGTGCAGTCCGTCCGGTCCTGGAGATTTCCAGTTCGGTAACGGACGGACTGCTTTGGCTACATCCAATGGGGTGATGTTAATTGGTTCCATTGGTGGTATAGCTTCACACACGCGGTCGACATCGCGCATCCAGCCACCCTCGGCATGACAGACTGGCACCGACCAGATGTTACGCCAGAATGTACTCGTGGTGATATCATCCGGGCGGCACACGTCTGTCACACTTTGTTCAGGTCGCTCCCAAGCTCTATACACCCACCTCTCATCGCCCTGGAACATGCGATTCTGCGAGTACCGGTCAACCCGTCTCTTATACTGCCGAATACGATGCATTATTATTATTATTATTGCAACTGTAGTTATCTGGTTTAATATTAATCACCTGCTAAATATGAAAAAAACTAAATGCATAAAGTTCACGTTACCGCATGTTAGACAAGTGAGTGTGTCAATAAAAGGGAAGAGACCGACCCGAAGATACCACAGTGTTCTTCGGCATAACTTCGGGACCTCCTAAGATGGTTCTATTCATATGTTTGCAATAGAACATAGAGAGTTGTGATAAACGGTTTTTGCTCCTCCACTGTAGATGTTACTTCAGGAGTACCGCAGGGTTCCATTTTGGGACCTCTCCTATTTATTTTATTCATCAACGATGTCGATACTTGTTTTAAAAATTCTAAGTTACTGTTGTACGCTGACGACATTAAAATATTTAGGTCTATTAAAAGTCACCGTGATTGCTCTCTCTTACAGAAGGATTTAGATGCGTTCTCGGCATACTGTGCACGCAATAAACTTCAACTTAGTGTATCCAAGTGTTGTGTCATTAGTTTTACCAAAAATAAAACTAACATAATATTTCCCTATACATTAAAAAACAAAAATCTAAAAAGAGCAACATTGGTCCGTGATCTTGGAATTATGTTAGATGACAAACTCCATTTAGATTCCCATATTAACAAAATTGTTAATGTTATTGTTTCCGTATGTTTGGTTTTATTATGAGAACGGCTACAGTATTTACCCGATCTTCAACTTATTTATATCTATATAAATCGTTGGTTCGCTCTCAGCTGGAGTATGCTGTTTCGGTATGGAATCCCCACTATGATAAATATTCCAACATGATCGAAAAAATACAAAGACAATTTTTAAAGGCCATGCATTTTCGTTGCTATCGTACATAATGCTTCCTACAATGACCTATCAAAGAAGTACAATTTGCAAAGTTTAAAGTCCAGACGAATTATGTTGGAAACAATGTTCTTGTTTGATCTGAGCAATACTTATGATTGTATCGAAATTCGCAACAAAATTGGTTATGTTGTACCCAGAACAACGATATGCCTCGGGGTGCGCGCAAGACCTGTATTTGCAGTAAGTTCTTGTCGTACAAACGCAGGCTTGCGAGTACCCCCACGCCGCCTTACTAATAATTACAACAAGATATTTGAAGACATCGACTTCTTTTCAGTCTCAGCTCAAAAATTTAGAAGTCATATCTACAAAAAATGTAGATGACAATAGTTAATTTAAACTTTACTCATTCTCTCTCCCTCTTTTTCTCTGTTGTTTGCATGCCTGTCTATGTTAAAGTTTTTGTGAATCAAGATGTATGGACGACTCATCCACTATCGACCTCCGGTCTCCGGAGGGGAGTGATGTAGCGGCATTCATGCCGCCACAAAAATCAACGTAGCAGAATCAAAATCACAACAAATGATACTCGCAGCGCCATTTATCTCGACAGCTGCGAACTAACTACAAAATCCTAAATCGCGATATCAAAGTTTACCGTGCGATTAGAAAACATGCAAAGCCCGAATATCAACTCTCGGGCAGTTGCCCACCAGACAAACCAACCGTCTGGTCGGAGGATCCTCCCTTTTCAAATGGAGGTATGCTGGACTTTACTCTCTGTTCCGCTACCTCTAAAGTCCTCCGTGGTCTCAGCCATGACGACTATATCGTCGGCAAATCGAAGATGAGTGATGTACTCGCCATTGACATTAATGCCTAGCCTTATATTTTTTATTTTATTTTATTTATTAAGGAATAATAAACAACTACAACAAATATAACACATTATTATGGTTAACAAAACTTCAAGTAGTAATGTTGTAGTCCACTGCATTATCCGCAGATAAGACATATTTAAAGATCAGTGGTTGCCACCTTGCCACTAGACGGGCATTACCAAAATTAACAAATTTTTTAATTAAATAAGTTACAATAAAACCAGCTATAGCTACGAAACCAAATCAGGTCAAAAACAATTTCATTTACTTATATCATGCAATAAATAAATAACAATAAAATTACAATTAAGATAAAATTTCGATAACATTAGATTTAAATTTATTTTTCGAGCATGGAAAGACATCATACCTCCATTTGAAAAATATCAATGAAATTTGAATTATAAGATTCTAACATTCTATGAATAGGGCAGCGCAAGCCAGAGTTCGTACGACAAGAATTTAGCGCGAACAGAGTACGTGCTCGAACCTGACGCACATGAACTGTTCGGGGGACAGAATAACATTGATTGCTTACTCGTGAGATCAATAATGGCATCAAAATTATTGTGAACAATATCATGAAGCACGATGGCTTCCAGGTATTTACGCCGGTTCTCCAAGCTGATAAGCTTGTACTTGTCATCAAATAGAACACCTATCCTTCACTATAGAAATATTATTTAAGGGAATACAGTTAAGGTTGTAATTGAAATTGATGAAGTTATTCTTTGTAAAGGGTATATAGTTACACTTGGGGATACTAAGATGTAGCTTATTTTCAATACTGTAGGCAGTTAGTCTGTCTAGATCCTCCTGAAATGACTGGCAGTCCTCCAAAGTGCGTATCACTTGAAACACCTTCAAGTCATCAGCGTACATCAAAAATTTGGATTTTTCAAAACATTTCTTAATATCGTTGATATAAATAATGTATAACAGCGGTTCCAGTATAGAGCCCTGTGGAACTCCGGAAGTAATATTGACAGAGGCAGACTGATGACCATTAACAACAACCCTTTGTGACCGGTTTTCGAGGTACGACACAAAGCACCGCAATAAATTTCCGCGTATTCCATTGTAAGCAATTTTATTCAGCAGAATTTCATGATTTATTGAAATTAGTGGAGACCGCATCTACTTACAAACGCCTATCAACACTCTCAAAGAGCAAATTAGCAAATATTAACAGGTTAGATGTCGTAGATCGGCGCTTAACAAACCCATGTTGTTCAGGAATTATAATATTATGCAGAAGTGGGTCAATTTCATTGTGAACAAGTCTTTCAAAAAGCTTTGACAAGGTCGGCAGAATCGAGATGGGTCTATATTGTTTGACGTCATGCTTTGAGCCACCCTTATGCACTGGGGTAATGTTAGTTCGCTTCCACACCACAGGGAACACACCTTCGTGCAGACACCTATTAAAGAGGATATAGATCGGCTCACAAATATTATCAGCCGTAGCCTTAAAAAAGGTCCGGTCCCGCCCCCTTAGAGGGGTCCACTCGTTTCAACTCGACGAGTATTTTAGATTTATGGATATGCAAATTACTAATTAAGTTACCATTCTCTGCATACTGCGGAGGACCCCACGTGTTGAGCGTTGGTGACACTGGCTCAAATACGGACAAGTAAAATTCCGAAAACATACCGTAGACAACATCAGGATCACTTGATTTGACATTCTGGTACTGCATCATGGATGGAATGCTTGACTTACGTTTCCGGTTAGAAATATAGCTCCAAAAATGCTTTATGTTACTAGAGAGACTATTTTCAACCGAGTTAATATAACTGGAATAACTGGTTTTACACATATGTTTGAAGATAGACCTACATTCGGAAAAGTTATTATAGTCTTTGACGTTGCTGTGTTTTTTCCACTTTATTCAAAGGCGTTGCTTTTTTTAAAATATTTTAACTATTTGTGGCGTAAACCAGATTGGGAAGTCAAGTGATCTAGTCCACCCCACCAACCGTGTCTTCACGTTGCCGTCGTGGTGGGGCTTGCGTGTCTCAGTGATCTTGGGGGCTTTGCCGGTAGAGCCACTCATGCCGGAAGGTCCCAAGTGAGAGACCAGACCAAGAGAGACACAAGAGGGGCACACCGTTCGGAGACTTGAGCAGTGTTCGGGTCCTCGGACGGTGTGCATCTCATTGGCTTGCTCGCTGGTACGCGTCTGATCATCAGACGTGACTGTGAGGGCAGCGAGCAAGCACTGAGAGAGAGGGGGAGAGGGGGGGAGATAGGGACCGCACCCTCAAAAAGGAAATCATGGACAGTCTTGAAAGAGAATATGTACCCCAGGGCGGTCCGGACTGCACAGCAGTCCGGGAATCCGCCACGCCTCGTGCGTCAAGCCCCTCGTATTCTGGGGGGGGCAACAAGGCTGTCCACACTCCGATTGCCGATGGCAACAAGGGCCGAGGAGGCCCCCGATCCGGAACATCCTTCGCGGAATTGATCGGCTATAATTTTAGCTCGCCCGACAAAGTGTCGGTCGGGCGGAGCGCGGGCAGAGGCGCGCTAGTTTGGAGGGAGGGCTTGCCTGAGCGTCACGCGGGTGCAGAGTCGGAGTCCGAGTTGGACTCCCACGACCTGGTGACCGTTAGCTCGGCAAGCTCTGGACCCGAGGGGGCGGGGGCTGCTGCGGAGGACTCCAGGTCCTTCCGCAAGCGGCCCAGAACAGAGGAAGACCGGGGGTCGTCCGGCAGCGAGGAGGTTGCCTCGGCTCGCAAGATCCCCACCAGCAGGCGGGGCAAGGGCCGAGAGGGAGGCAAGGGGAGATTGCCCGCCTCCAAGGTGGCTGGTCAGCGAGCCGAGGGGCTCGTCGCTGACGGACGACCCCCCGTAGAGGGCGGTCGCAGGGCTCCTGGTTCGGAGTCCTCCGGCGGTGAGCCGGATGACTCCGGACAGGAGCGGGTTCGGAGGGCCGGGTTTGCGGAGGTGGTGGAGGCCGCGCTTCGCGATGTGGCCTTGAAGAGGAAGTTGTCCTCTAAGAACAAGGCCATAAGCGAGGCGATGGCCTCCATTCTGGCGGCAGCGGAGGCTACCAAAGGTGGGCCTCCGCCGGACGAGATGTTCGAGCTGCGGGCGGAGGTCGCCCGCTTGGCTGCCGCCACGGAGCGTATCCGAAAGGAGAACGAGGGGCTCCGCGCAGACCTGGCCAGGCTCCGGGGAGCCGGCCCACAGGGGGCGCCGCAAGGGGGGCGCAAGAACGACAGCCAGCCCGTGCCGCAGGAGAGCCAGGTGCTGGACCTCGTGCGGCAGGAGATGGCTGCCTTCCAGGCGCGGTTCTCCGTCCTGGAGGGCATTGTCCTACGCCCCCCGTTAGCGGCGAGTGGGAAGGCCCCCCAAGGCCAGAAAAAGACGTCATATGCGGCCGCCGTGGCTGCCACACCGGGGTCGTCCGGCCAGGACAAAGGGTCCGGGCCGGCACCCGCGAAGCCGGTGCCGGGAAAACCGGACCCGGCCCCGGGAAGGAAGAGGAAGGGTGGGGTTGCTGCGCGGACGGCGAAGGCTCCTGCGCCGTCTGAGCAGCAGCTCCCCCCAGCTTCCTCGCCTTCAGCTCCTCCCCCGGCTCAAGCCGAATGGCAAGTGGCCGGGGAGAAGAGGAAGGCGGGAAAGGCAGCCAGGGCGGCCAAGAGGCGGGAGAGGAAGCGGCGGCAGAAGGCGCGAAGCGTCGCGGCTGCGCTGCGCCCCCCGAAAACCGCGGCTGCAGTTCTGACGCTGCAGCCGGACGCGGCGAAGAGGGGCGTGACGTACGCGGACGTGCTCACCAAGGCGAAGGAGGCAGTGAACCTTGGTGAGCTGGGCATCGTGGGGGGCCTTCGGCTCCGGGTCACCATGACTGGGGCCCGGATGCTGGAGATCCCCGGGGCAGCCAGCGGCCCAACCGCGGACGCTCTAGCCGAAAGGCTCAGGGCGTCCCTAAGCGCGGACGATGCCCGAGTGTCCAGGCCCACCAAGCGCATCGACATGCGCATCTTGGGCCTGGACGACTCCGTCACGGAGGCGGAGGTGGTGGCCGCCGTCGTTAGGACGGGGGGGTGCTCAGCAGAGGAGGTGAAGGCGGGTACCCTACGTCCTGACAACATGGGCATGCGCACTATTGTGGTGAGCTGTCCCGTGTCGGCGGCCAAGACCATCTCGGAGGGCCGTAGGTTTTTGGTGGGTTGGGTTTCCGCGCAGGTCAAACTGCTGGAACCCCGACCTCTGAGGTGCTTCCGGTGCCAGGTGGGCCACCATGCAGGAGCTCAATGCACCTCGGAGGTGGACCGCAGCGGTCTTTGTTTCCGCTGCGGTCAGCCCGGTCACAGGGCCGGCTCTTGCGTCGCCGCGCCGCACTGCGTAGTCTGTGCGGCAGCTGGCAAGCCGGCCGACCACTGGGCTGGGGGTAGGGCCTGCGCCCCACCCGCCAAAGCCGGAAATCGGAGAAAGCCCTCCGCCACCGCCGTCTCTGCCGCGACCGCCGCCACCGCCGCCGCTTCCTCCGCCGCCAAAGCCGGTTCCACTGCGGCTGCTGCTACTGCAACAGCCGCAGTAGAGCCCCTACAACGGGCTCCGGAGGGGGCTGAAATGGAGTGCCAGTAATGGCCCCATTTCACCCCCTCCTGTTGAACGTCAGCCACTGCGCCGCCCAGGAACTGATGCTCCTGAGCATGGCGCAGTGACTGATGCCTGTGGACGGCGAGCAATGGGTAGCTCGCCGTCCGATCAGAACAGGCCCGGGTTGACGGCGCGCTGTGTTCTACGCGCGCCAAGCCAGCAGTCGTCAGCATGGGTCGGGGCCCGTTAGGGCCAGAGCCTACCAGGGTTGCGGATTTGTTCGAAAGAGTTACCGCGGCCCTGGGAAGAAACTAGGCACTAGGAGGACTAAAGGGTGGGTTTTAGTCAGTAAAAGTCTGACACTCCCTGCCGCTCCACCCAGAGCGGGAGGGGTCATTTGATGATTTCCCATCCTCGGAAAAAAAAAAAAAAAAAAAAAAAAAAAAAAAAAAAAAAAAAAGTGATCTAGTCCTTGCAGAGGGGACCAGTGGAATAATTATGTCACTCAACATACTATAGAAAACCTCTACGGCCTCTTCAGATGATAGATTGTTGAACAGCGCGAACCAATTGACCTCGTCCAAGTGTTTGTTGATGAGATCGTAATTGGCTTTTCGGAAATTATATTTATTAATCGGTTTTCTCTTCATCATTTGTGTAGATAGGCTAACAGGTGCGGTTATAACAAAAGGGGGGTGATGAGGGTCGACCGGTAATAACGGATCTTTAAAGTGGCTTGTCGATCAGCAAGTGTTTGAGATAAACAAAGCCAGGTTCTTTCCTCCACTATTAGGCGTACTGTTATATTGGTGAGCATCCAGCGAAGACATGAGGTGCGTAAGTTCCGAGCATATAGGGTGTGTACAAACACATGCCATACAGGCTCCATGCCCCGCCGCTATCGTGCTCCACGCAACATTAGGAAGATTATAATCACCAACGATGTAAACATTCATGACGTTAGGTGCATTTAAGGTATCCTGTAGCAACTCAAAATGGGATGTATAGACATCGGAGCTGGTCCCCGGCGGGATGTACACTGCGCTGATGACATGCATCTTGTTTATCGTTTTTGCAAGGCAGTGCAACCATAAGGTGCTCAACATACGAGGAGGGCCTACAATGTGGGTCATTGAGGATATCAAATGAGGCCGATTGAAGTTCACGCAGTACTGCAATGAGCACCCCACCCTCATCCTGCTTCCCAGTAGCGTCACGATCTCGATCACAGCGGAACACAAGGTACCAAGGGTCAATAAACTCGCTATTCGCTATTTCTGATATGAAATGAAAAATGAAAAGGTTTTATTCAGTAACAACAAAGTTCGTTCAACAATTTTGAGGTTGACCTCTTCTTTTAATTAAGTGTGAAAACACCTTTTTTTTTTTTTTTTTTTTACGGGGGGAAATCCTCGTGGATGTCCTCCGGAGGGGTCTATAATAATAATAATAATAAAAACCGTTTATTCATCTCCACAAATTACATTCTTAAGTTAGACATATAGGTTAACAGGTAGCTTGACAGAAAGTTATAATTTGTGGGAGATCTGGAGTCCAAACTAAGCCTGGGCCTGTATTTTAGAGCTCCAGGCCCCCCAATACATCATCAGTTATTGTCAACATGAAAATAGTGCGAGTTGGTGATGGTGTGTACCTATATGTATGGGTGTGTGTGTGTATAAATATAAATATCTATATAAAATATGTGAATAAACTTATTGAAAAATAAATAGTTTTTAAATATTTAGATAGGGAATATATATTACATATTAGAATGACTATTAAAATACCGACAAAAAATATATATGTACGAAAGTATAAACTGCATTGCCTACTTAGCTACATCAAGTAATGTTTCTGTTTCTGTATAGTTTAATTTTAGTAAAAATTTGATTATTTTGGTTTTAGATTCTTTTCTACGACAATTTGCTATATTTATAATTTTATTTAATTTATTATACAATTCCCCTCCACGAAAAGAGAAGAACCTTTGTGCAAAGGAAGTACCAACCGCAGTCGTCCTACATACTGTAAAATTTCTCCTGGAGAGAGCTATGCGTTTCCTTCTTTCTTCGGGTAGTTTCGAGTGTTGAAGAAGTGCAGTCAGTAATATGTACAATTGGCGTACAGTTAGCACTTGTGCTTCCTCATAAAGTGTTACGGTGTTGAAAAGACGTGGCTTGGATAAACTAACTTTTAATATCATCCTTTGGGCTCTTTCTACTGTAATTAACTTTGTTTTACATGTACCACCCCATGTGGTGATGCAGTAGCTAATGATAGATTGCACCAGGGCCTCGTATACCATCCTCATCGTGTTTTTGTCTGCTACGTCACGGAGTCCTTTAAAAATGTAAGTGAGTTTTCTTATTCTTTTTGATAGAGAGTAAATGTGGTTTCCAAAAGTTAAATTTGCGTCAATTTCGACTCCAAGATATTTGACACTTTTTGCGGGACTAATATTGGGACAGTTACAACTTGGCGTTGGAGGAAAGTAACATTTATGAGCATGGATATTGTAAGTATTGAGATTAGCAACTTCAGTTAGATTACGGATGCAGTATAAAATATATTTGGTTTTATCTTCATTTAAAGTGAGGGAATTTGAGGATAGCCAGTGACACACAGTGTTAAAACCATTTTGTGCGAGATTAAAAAGATCATTCCACGAGTCAGCGAAAAAGGTTAGGGCAGTATCATCCGCATATGCGGAGATGCGGCAATTTTTGATGTTAAGGGAGCAGAGCTCATTTATAAAGCAAAGGAAAAGGGTGGGACCTAATATACTGCCTTGTGGCACCCCAAATTCGACTGGCAATTCATCACTAATGTGTTCTCCAATTTTTACTGATTGGGTTCTATTTTTTAAATAATCTCAGACTCTTACTGACTAAAACCACCCCGGTGTTCCATCTTCCACCTACGCCGGGGATCGCGGGAACATAGCGACTTCCGTAATCCCCGGCTGGTGCCGGCCCGCCTCTGCGGGCCACATCTCGTATGCGGGGGGAGTGAGGTGTTTAACTCCCCTCGGGTCCGGATGAATGGGGGGCAACGGACATCCCCAAGTCCGCCGCCCCTGGACCCAATTAGGGGGGCCGAAGGAGGGCAGCGTACGCCCTCCTCCGACGCCCGGTGCGCCTGCTGCGGGCCGGGAGAGCACTCGACATCTCCCTCTCCCTTTCCGCAGCCTCCTTCTGCGCGATGACAGTTTCGCAGAAGGAGACCACCGCGTCCCAGGACTCCTCACCGCCGACCATAGAACGGACTACAGCCGGCAGCGAGAGGTCACTGCGTACCACAGAGACGAGGGCACGGCGTGGCTCCTCCCAAGCGGCACACTCTGCCAGCGTATGCCGCGCCGTGTCCTCCCGACAGTCGACGCAGTGGTGACACCGAGCGTCCGGCTCCCTGCCTATGCGACACAGGAACCTCCCAAAGCAGCCATGCCCCGTGAGGACCTGTGTCGCACGAAACGACAGGGAGCCGTGCCTTCTCCCGAGCCACAGGTCGAGCACTGGCCGGATGGCCTCGATAGTGATGAGGCCGGCGGTAGGGCGTGAAAGCCTGTTCCGCCATTCCGCCACCAGGACCTCGCGCAGCTGCGACCGACGCAGCTCAAAATGTCGCTGCGTCAGTCGCTCCCCGCGCGCCCGCGCGTCCTCGCGCCCGCGCGTCCTCGCGCCACCGATGCATTGACGCGAGGACTCTGACGGCCATCACCCTCTGCGGCTTCCGCAGAACAGAGATGGTGCCGGCCGTCAGGTCAGCCGCCCAGATCGGGGCCCCATACAGGGCCATCGATCGCACGATCCCCACGTACAACCGCCTACAGACGGTGCTCGGGTCCCCCAGATTGGGAAGCAGCGTTGACAGCGCCCCAGCCGCGCCCAACAACTTGGGCGCCAGCCGTCGGAAGTGGGGTCCGAAATCCCACCGGCTGTCGAGCACCAATCCCAGGTACTTCATGGTTGACTCGACAGCGATACGGGCCCCACCGACCACGATGTGTGATCCCGCCGGCGGCGTCCGCCGGGGGCCATGAAAAACTATGGCCTCCGACTTGTTGAGGGCCACCTCCAGGCCAAGGCGCCGTATGCGGCTCACCACCTGTGAAACCGCGGCCGTCGCCAGCAACGCTGCCTCCCTGTACGAGCTCCCCCGGGCAGTGACCAGCGTGTCGTCAGCGTAACACGTCAGGTCCACTCCTGGCTGGAGCTCGCCTCTCAGCACCCAGTCGTACCCGATGTTCCACAAGGGCGGGCCCAAGACCGAACCCTGCGGAACACCGCACGACATGGGGTGCTGGTGTATGCCATCACGTCCCAGATAGGTGACACACCTCTCCGCCAAATAAGCCCCAATGACGCGGCGGAGGTAGGGAGGCACTCGATGATAGCGTAGTGCCTCCTGAATACAACTCCAGGGCAGGGTGTTGAAGGCGTTGGAGATGTCCAAGGACACCGCCAACATCACCCCGCCCCGGGACACCGCTTCCTCCGCCAGGACTCTCACACGCGATATCGCCGTGATAGTGGAGCGCCCGTGCCGAAACCCGAACTGGCATTCGGCCAGGTCCGGCCCCTCTCCGCACAAGTGGCTGACGAGGCGGGCTGCGATTATACGCTCGAACAGCTTTCCCACCTCGTCCAGCAGCACTATGGGCCGGTACGCGGACGGCGAGTCCGCAGGGCGCCCCACCTTCCTGAGCAGGACCTGACGTCCAGATTTCCACTGAACGGGAAACTGGCCCTGCTCCAGGCACGCTGTGTAGAGTCCTCTCAGTTGGGGCTCCAGCTCCTTCAGAGCGAGGGCTAACGCGCAACCGTGAATCCCATCGGGCCCCGGGGCAGTGTTCTTCGCCCGGAGCCGCATCACGGCCGCCCTCAACTCTGCTTGTGTCACCTCTGGGACGCTGGCGTTCTCTTCAGGCTCTGCGGCTGTGGGCAAAGCCATCGACGGCGGAGTACGCTCCGCTCGGGCCGGGAAGAGGGCTGCGACCACGTCCTCCAGCAGCTCTGGTTGGAGACTCTCCGTAAGCGGGGGCGCCCATGGTCCGAGTTTCCCTCGGACCGAGCGATAGGGACGCCCCCACGGATCCCCGTTGAGAGTCGCCAACATCTCCTCCCTGGCTCGCGTCTTCGCCTCGCCGATGGCCAGCCACAGAGCCTTCTTAGCCGCGCGGTACACCTCATACAGCGCGGCTTCTTCGTCAGGGACCCGACGACGTCTTCTCCGGTATCGGGTGTACTGGCGCCGCACTCGCACGCACGAGACGCGCAACTGCGCGATCTCGGCGGACCACCAGTACACCTGGCGCCTTCTGGGTTGTGTGTAGACCCGGGGCATGGACGCGTCGCAAATTTGCGTCATCGCCCCGTGGAACCACTGCGCCTCCTCTTCGACGTCGACGGGTCCGGTCGTCGCCGACTCCCGGATCCAGGCCTGGAAAATAGCGGCCTCCTCGAGTAGCTCCCTGTCGAGGCGCTTGCGCGCCCAGCGCGGACCGTCCATTCGCGGGGCCGATGGGCTGCGGCCGCCCGCGGTCTGGGGGGAGACGTCGAAACGGATGTATCGGTGATCCGATAACGTCTCCACCTCCACGGCGACACGCCAGTCGCGGACACGGCTCGCGACAGCGGGGCTAGCGAACGAGACGTCCACTATAGAGCCGCTGCCGCACGCACGTGTACTCCGAACCCCTATTCAGGACGGTCAAGCCGGTCGTGACCACCCACTCCTCCAACGCCTCGCCCTTGGCATCGGTGACCGGGGATCCCCACGCCGCAGACTTGGCGTTGAGATCCCCGAGCAACAGCACCGGGCAAGGGTGGTACCTGTTCACGACGGCACCCAACTCGACAAGGAAGCTCTCGAAGTCGGCAAGGCTCTTGTTGGGCGAGAAATACGCCCCAATAGTGACCATGCCGTCCGCGAGGGCGGCCACCCAGCCGTGACCTCGGGACGGGTCAGCAAGAGCCCCGCCAATGATGGCAACTGAACCATCGAGGTCCCCCACCCAGTTGTCACGGGGAGGGACAAAATACGGCTCAGCGACCACCGCCACGTGAATCGACCACTCTGCCATGCTCTGGAGCAAAATGTCCTGAGTTCTGGCACAGTGGTTGATATTGCCCTGGAGGAAATGATAGTGTGCCATTATTGGTACTCCATTTCCTCGGGTCTCTCTTCCTGGGGCCGGGAGTCAGCCGAAGGGCAGCTAGGTTGCGAGGGGGGTGCGGAACCCCTGGCAGACGCATCCACATTGTGTTTTTTCGCCCTCTTGGCAGTGGGCGCGGCGCAGGCCTTGCCACCTAATTTGTGTCCCGCGGGTTTTCCCGCAGCCGCACAAAGACTACAGTTTGGTGCTGCGGAGCACTGGGCCACTTTATGGCCGGGCTGGCCACAGCGATAACACTGATCGCTGCGATCAATTTCGGTAGTGCACCGTACCCGGACATGCCCAATACCCAGGCATCGGTAGCACCGCATGGTCCTGGGTTGTAGCAGCCTCACTCTCGCCGCAACCCAACCCACCAGCAAACGCCCTCCGTCGGCAACCTTCTTCGCCACCGTTACCGGGCACCGCACCCAAATCGTGCCGAGCCCACCTGCGTCGAGGCGAATTTCGCCCGCCCGTAGGTTTTCAGGCAGGCACTCGCCGACTCGGGCAATAGCTGCCACTACCTCCTCTGGGGTAACCGAGTCGTCCAGCCCATTCACGCGCACTTCCGCCATTTTTATGGGCCTGGAGACTCGGATGTCCTCTGAATAAGTGTGAAAACACCTGTGCCAGGAAAGGCCGCTCTCCCTTAACTTGATTACATTTATGTATGTTAATAACTTAAATGTAAAATAAGTATGATATACAAAAGTGAACTAAATCTATGTGAGCACGCATGTAATGTGCGCACGTGTGTGTAGAAGCGTGAGTTATGGTGTTTGTGCTTGTGTATGTGTCTGTGGGTGCGTTTGTCTGTGTGTGTGTGTGACTGTGTAGTGTATGTTAGTGTGCGTGAGTGTGTGAAAAAAGTAACGGGATTTTATTTATTGCTGTATTGATGTTTCATACACATTTATTTGTATTTATTTATTTGTTTAGGTTCTTTTATATTAGTATATATTTTTATATACATACATACAAGCACATGCACGACATATAAAACATTATTACTTAATAATATGGATAATCATATTCTCAGTATCTTCGTAGTCTAGAGTTTTTAGCCACTCAGTTACCATCCGTTTACATTCCAAAGCAGCTTTTGTATATATTTTAAGAATTTTATTAATGGAGTTATATAAATGCGAAGATTGATTTAAATATTGGTGTCTAGCAAAGTAAGTTCTACATGCTCGTGTTTTAGTTACTATATCATTTCGTCTTTTTGTTAATATGGTGGGATCAACTGAAAGCGACTTATGTTTTTTTAGAGTGGCGTGTAAGATGTACAATTTACGAATAGTTAATACGTTGGCTATTGAGTAAAGAGAAGCTGTTGGAAACCTAAGTTTTAAAAAAAACATAACTTTCAAAAGTATCCTTTGAGCACGTTCCACCTCGAGAAATTTAATTTTGGATGCGCCCCCCATACTGGAATGCAGTAGATCATGATTGACTGAGCCAGAGCAACATAGACCTTTTTGAGTAGTTCAGTGCTAGCCGAATGTGAATTTTAAATATCCAGATCAACTTCCTAATTCTACCACTGATTAGATCAATCTGAGAGTGCCAAGACAGCCTTTCGTGAATCATAACTCCCAAGTATTTCGTGGTATCTATCTCGTTTATTGTAGGGCAGTTGCAGTCGTTGTTAGTTCTAAGACAGTTATGTATCCTAAGACTATACTCTGGGCGAGGTTGAGTTCTACTGTCGATTGCAAAACACATATAGTTGGTCTTTGAGGTGTTCAATGTGAGCAAATTCTTCCTCAGCCATAGGGCAGTAATAGCCAGAGCAGATTCAACATCCCTCTTTATGATGTCCCAGGATTTTCCCGTTATTACCATGGCAGTATCGTCAGCATATGAAAAGACCTTAGTGTTGTTGGAATTCAAATTACAGACATCATTTATGTAAATGAGGAATAGTGTTGGCCCCAGGACTGAGCCCTGGGGCACCCCGAAAGTTTGTTCAGCGTTATCACTCACAAATTGCCTCACCTTAACCCTCTGAATCCTCCCTCTCAGATAATCCTGGAATAGATCCAGGGCGGTGCCCCTTATTCCAATATCTTCTAGTTTTTGCAAAAGAATGTGAACAGAGACGGTGTCAAACGCCTTTTTCAGGTCCAAAAATACCGTTAGACATCTACCTCCATTGTCCAATTGATCAGATATTAAAGAAGTTAGAGCCAATACAGCATCCTTTTTTTTTTTTTTTTTTACGGGGGGAAATCCTCATGGATGTCCTCCGCCCTGGGGCGGGCGGAGGGGTCTGTCAGACTCTTACTGACTAAAACCACCCCGGTGTTCCATCTTCCACCTACGCCGGGGATCGCGGGAACGTATGCGACTTCCGTAATCCCCGGCTGGTGCCAGCCCGCCTCTGCGGGCCACATCTCGTAAGCGGGGGGAGTGAGGTGTTTAACTCCCCCCGCGACGTCAGAGGGGCGCACGGGAACACCACGCGCCGCCACCTCGGGTCCGGATGAATGGGGGGCAACGGACATCCCCAAGTCCGCCGCCCCTGGACCCAATTAGGGGGGCCGAAGGAGGGCAGCGTACGCCCTCCTCCGACGCCCGGTGCGCCTGCTAGCCGGATGCTCGGTGTATATAGTGACACCGAGCATCCGGCTCTCTGCCTATGCGACACAGGAACCTCCCGAAGCAACCATGCCCCGTGAGGACCTGTGTCACACGAAACGACAGGGAGCCGTGCCTTCTCCCGAGCCACATGTCGAGCACTGGCCGGATGGCCTCGATAGTGACGAGGCCGGTGGTAGGGCGTGAAAGCCTGTTCCGCCATTCCGCCACCAGGACCTCGCGCAGCTGCGACCGACGCAGCTCAAAATGTCGCTGCGTCAGTCGCTCCCCGCGCGCCCGCGCGTCCTTGCGTCATCGATGCATTGACGCGAGGACTTTTGCTTCCAGGTCCCAGGGCGGAGATCCGGCCAGTGCGCAAGCCGCCTCGTAGGAGATCGTGCGATAACCCCTGATGACTCTGACGGCCATCACCCTCTGCGGCTTCCGCAGAACAGACATGGTGCCGGCCGTCAGGTCAGCCGCCCAGATCGGGGCCCCATACAGGGCCCAATACAGCATCCTGGGTTGACTTACCCGATCGAAAACCGTACTGAGAGTTTGATAAAATTTTGTACTTCTCGAGGTAATTTTTTAATCTATTATTTATAAGTTTTTCTAGTATTTTGGACAGTGAAGGTGGGACAGAGATCGGTCTATAATTATTGACATCCTCTCTGTTCCCACTCTTGTGCACAGGGGTAATGACTGCTTGTTTCAAAAGAGTAGGGAACACCCCTTTTTTAAAACATGTGTTAGCCAAATGGGAGATTATTGGAGTAAGTATGTGCCTAGCCAGTTTGAGAAAGCTCACTGGAATACGATCCCATCCAGAAGCACTCCGATTTTAAACTCATTAAAACTTCGAGTACCTCATGCGGATCAGTGTCCAGTAGGACAAAGGATGAGAGCTGAGACTGGCGTGGAAAGCAAGAGTCGGATAAATTTTGCATGGGACTTAATGGTGGAATCTCACTAGCAAGGCTCGCCCCTATGCCTGCGAAACAATTATTAGCAAAGGTGACCGATTCCGTTTCAGTGGCTTTGATGTTAAGAAGTTTGTCGCTATCGTTTTTAGTCTGTTTTATGTGAGTAATATTTTTAATGTTTTTCCAAAGGCATTTTGAATTTTTAATAGATTTTTCAAGCAATTATTTTTCATAGTTATGTTTGAGTTTCTTTATTAATTTGTTGCAATAGTTACGGTAGCGTTTGTAGGTAACACTAAGGATTTCATCATGAGGATTAGAACGTAACCTTTTCTGCAATTTGTTTCTATTCCTAATGCACCGTCCGTAACACTCCCTGTGTTATCCAAGGCCTGATAACCCGTTGTTTTTTTGGTATGGGTTTCTCGCATGTGTTCTCTTTCAGTGACTCTGTGATATTTGATACTAAGCTATGACATATTATTTCAGGATCGTCGCAAAAAAGTAAGTTGGAGGTGTTCTTGTGTAGAAGAGTAACTACAGCGCTCTCATAATTAATAACAGAAGCCACTTTTGCAATTTTCGATTTAGTCTTTACGTTAGACAAGTGTAAAAACGTCGTTGAATGGTCAGTTATTGAGGTCTCGAATACTGTCACTCGTGCTGATGTCTTGCATTTATCTAACTTAAGCATAATGTGATCAAGGCAGCTTCCATCCCGAGTTGGCAAACTGTGACCAGGCATGATACCGTGAATACTTAGCATATTAAGATAATCCAGTCTGTTTTTTCTCATGTGTCTTTGGTCACTAGGGTTATCAATGATATTTATGTTTATGTCACCTACAATTACTATAACTTTGTTTAATTCATTTAATTCAAGGTGCGAATTTAGTGAGTTGATAAATCTTTGAGCATTGGGATTCGAGGGTGATCTATAAATCGCCAAAATGATAAAGCTGGTAGACTCAATTTGTAGACATGATGCATCATCCAGCATTATTTCCTTTACGTTAACTGACATCCTATCTTTAATATAGGCAATAACACCATCATTTTGATTAAAATGCCGGGTACTAATATAAGAAACATAGTTAGGCAGGTTTGGGATTGATTTTTCATCATTAACCCAACATTCAGTAAGTAGCACAAAGTTTGGATTAAAATTTAATTGAGCGAGTAATACTTGTAAGTCGTCAAAATTTTTATAGACACTCCTGATATTTTGTGACATCAATGTTATATCATTAATTTTATTAAGATTTACTGTTTTACTAAAATTCACAGTGTCACCAAAGGACGCATAGGCTATCTCTGCCGTGTCTAGGTCATTTAGCGTGTTTAGGGCGTCATCCATTAGAATATAAGTAGAATTTTATATAGGTGTTGGCTACAATACAAGTATCTGATGTTTGTAATGTATTTTAAAGAATAGTGCTACGGGCGTTATGTTACTTTCAGTTCGATACAGTATAAAATTTCCGTAATTTATGGTAGTAAAATTTTCACGTAAACGGAGCGGGTAGGTGGTGAGGTAGACTAGTATAAGATAGTGATAAATATGCGAGGGCGTGCATGTTTGTGGATTAATATATTATGAAAAATGTTATATGTGTGTCTGAGAAAATGTGTAAATGATAAATGATATTTATTTTGTAAGTAGGTTCAACATAACACTTTTACACGTCAATATTTTTTGGTCATTTTAAGCTAGATGAGGCCGGTGTTTCCTAGCTGACTACCCTGAGAAGAAACACCGAAACAAACTCAGAGGTCACAGTCTCTTTTGAAGTCCATACAAATTGTACTGGTCAAAGAAAAGGTATATGGTTGACGGGTATGTGAGTATGTGTAAATTATCATTAAGATTAAGATTAGTGTACATGTTGACACTTTAGTAAGAAACAGTAAAAACAAAATATGGAACCAATAAACCAGACAAATCGCACTAGTTGATAAGAAAGGAAAAGAGTGTTCACTATATAGTCAGTCACTATTAAAAAGCTGCTGTACTTGAGCCTCGGATTTTATTGTTATGATTGGGGAGTTCTGATTTTCTAATGTAAACACGCCCATAGGCAGTCCAGCAGGACTTGTATTTACCAGCTTTAGCGAGATCTCTTGCTAGGAAATGAAGCCGGGCACCTTTTGCTGTCAGCTGCTCCGAAACGAAGATGGGAGTATCGCCGGCCACCCGAAGACCCAGGTGTTTGGCGCATAACTTATACGCTCTGGTAGTGTTAAAGGCCTTACAGACCTTTAAAATGTCCGTTTTAATGAGAGTCGATTGCCGTCTCAACTATAATCGCAGTGTTACAAGAATCCTTCTTTTTTCCCCGCACCCTGTAAACGTCCTTAATGTCAGCTGTACTTAGTGTGGCTCCAATAGTAGAAGATAGACAAAGCACCATTTGGACTAAATCCTCTTTTGTTTCACTGAGCCTGCGAGGAACATTTTTTATTTCTAAGTTTGGTTTACGGGCCCCCATTTGCAAGTTTTCTATTTTTTCTTCTAATAAAATAATGTAATCCCTTTCTTTTTTTGATTTATCCTCTAATTCTACGATCTTTTTGCTTAGTTCTTCATTTTGAGCCGTAAGTAGTGCGATCGAGTTCTCAATATTTAGATTACTCTGCTGGATCTCCTTTAAAATAGCTGGGATAGATATAATTTCCTGCTGCTGTGCCTTCCATAAGGTAGTAATCATACTTTTTATCTCCTCCTTGAAGTTATGAAAGTCGTCCGTAGTAATAGTTTTACTGCGCGAAAAAACAAAGTTCGGCGGGGTAACATCAATAGTTGTAGTTTGCCTGGTGTCATCAAGATCACACACAGACATGTCGGCAGAGTGTTCCATTCTATTTATTTACGCACGCGGCGTAGCAGATCACCGTCGTCGAGCCGCTGTGTCACCGCGTAGCAGATACAGGCGGCACTCGTAGCACCGTAGCACACGTAGCACTCAACACGAACAAGCGCGTAGCCGACCCGCAGTGACGCAACGCGTTAGTAAGCAGCCGAGTTATTTCGCACGATGACGCACTTGTTCACTTGGCGCAGCGGCTACGAGCGCAGTCCCGATGTTAGATATGACCGGGGTTCGAAACTCACCAGCTGCTTCACTTTTTCCAAGTTTATAAATGATTCTTGTAGACAGATGAACTTGTGGCGACGATGACGTTCTTCTGATGGTGGGCTCGTCGGTAGACGGCCTTGTAAGAGCGAGAATTCCGACACAGTCCAATATGGCCACGGCACTCAATGAGCTCTCCCGCAAGATAGAACAGGAGGGTCCGAGTTTAGAATAGTTTCCAAAAGGAATATTTAAAATATAATTTAATTTAATTATAGTACACTGTCGCACAACAAAAAGCACGTCCAATCTGAACTACCGCCGAGGAGGGAAGCTATAAGCCATAAAGATAAATCAAGGAAGATAAGGAAGGAAGGGAAGGATAAGCCAAGACTCTGTCAATATTATTATTATGATGTCATACGAGGATGCCAAGATATTCACGAGCAACGAATGTAGCTTAGTTCTAATTCCTCTACAGTTCTGGTAGTAAATTAACAAATTATTGCTATCTATTATCAGAGTGCACTGCACACTGCAACAAATTTATATACAGCTCGCATTATTTTGCAAGACTTGACATATTGTGGAATCCAAAGAATTGCAACAGTACATCCATAAATGGTGAAATAAATTAATAAGATAACATTTAATGTTGTATATAATTTTGAATGACAAAGTATGATATAAGATTGAAGAAGAGGAGAAATTTAAAATTGTATATTATTTTGATTTGCATTTCATATGTGGATTTGATTGACGTGAATCTGACGATGACATTTTTTGGTCTAGCTCTTTGTTGGTGCGCATGTGGGACTCTATGAACGGCGACGATGTTCTGCTGTGTCACTGGGGAGTTAAGCGCAAGACCAATTGCTTCAATGAGGGCCGGTAGGTTTTCATTGCGGTTTTCATTGCGCCTTTCGGGCAAATTACCTACTTCAACGTTGCATTGACGAGCCTGTTGTTCCAAGGTATCAATTTTGGTCTCAAGAGCATTGACTATCAGCTCCACATCAGCAGACTTAGTGCCCTTTAGCTGGCTGGTACGCTTATCAAGGATATCAAAATAATACCTAATCAATGATTTAGCAAAAATAGACTATGATTTAATTCAGGATAAACTTTCCTTTGCTTTCCGTGGCTTTGGAAGTTCATTTTATTTTTGTGGATAGTACTCATAAATAGAAAGCTTTTTACAAATTTTCAACACCCGGAGAGTCACGGTTTTCGAGATATAAATCTTTAAAGTTTCCATACAAATTGGAAAATAATACACCATTTGTACATTTTTAGGTTAGATAAATTGTCATAGTAGACGTCAATGTTGACATTTCACGTTCCGTTTATGGTAGAGGTGTATTTTATTCAATTTTATGTCATGGTTTTTACATAATTTACATTTTATATAATTTTATTTTCACGTATTCACATATTAAATTTGGTGGGTAATTAATGTGCTGAATAATGGATGGATGGAGCAAAATTGTAACGGAATGGTACCCTAGAAACGGGAAACGAAATAGAAGTCGGCAACGCAAAAGATGGGAGGACGAACTCAAGTTAACAGTAGGTTGCAACTGGAGAAGAGTTGCAAAAGATAGAAAACGGTGGAAATCGTTAGAGGAGGCCTTTGCCAAGAGGCACACTGAACTCCGGGACATATTATAATAACCTAAAAAGAACATAATGAATAAGGACTAGTAATAGTGAAAAACAATGGAGTTTTGGGATAAGAAGGCTATATTATTATTATTATTATATAATGTGCTGAATAACCAGGATGTATCATGCAATTATATTGACTTTTGCTATAGCTGTGTTTCGATCTGTCAGTCGTGACTGTCGTGACTGTCAGTCGGGACATGGAGCACCCCGACTCGGACAGGTTAGGTTAGATTCGTGGTTATGTTTTTTTAAACCCTTGAGCCCCGCGAAGCGGGGCTCCGACTTGCTATTAAGAGGACTAAGGATGCAAGAGGGTTAGGCTTCAAAAAATGTTTTTTTTTTTTGGAAATGGTTAGTTTCTTTTTCATGATAGTGGTGCCAGGGAGGATGGGGGGCACCATCACCCCCTCCCACCTGCCTCTTTCTGATACTGGATACGAAATTTTAAGCAATTTTTTTATTCTAACCTATAAACTTTAACCATGGATATCTCCATAACCATGGGGCTCCGGGTGGCGGAGGTGGTAGAGGAGGGTAGCCCCCCCTCCCCCTCCGCCCCCTCCCCCCTCCCAAAATCAGCGGCCCATAAAGGAAAGTTTAACCTTAATTCAAATAAAAACATTTTAACACTTACCATTTTGCATAAATGAAACAGAACAGGATTCCTTGTTTCGATTTTTTTCCCACAGGAAAAATAGTGAAGTCTTGACTACTTTTTATGACGTTTTTCATAAACATAAAATAAGTAATGTTTCCTCTTTTTTTCGTAAATAAACATGTGAGTAGGTGATAACCTCCATCCGTAAAAATAAATCACACAAGAACTTTTTTATTGTTTCTTTTTATTCAACTCGATCACACTCACAGATTAAAGTTTTTTTTATTTTATTAATAAGTACTCAGATCTTGTTATTCGTTTGGTTGCCTTTAACTCTGCTGACTGCTGAGGTTTACCTTCGAAGTTCAAATCAAAATAAAATTATCTTCAATCAAATGTCTTCGATTTGAGTGTTGGCTTTGCGGCCTTAAGTCATTGTCAAATGTCACTGTCAGCTGATCGTGACAGTGGTGCAAAACATCAGGGGTGCGTTTAAGGAAGAAAGCGTTTGGCCGAATAAAAATTACACTAACGAGGGTTCGCTACACGAAGCTAAAGGCTTTTATCAATGTTAGCTGCCTTTAATCTGTCAATAATTCTGCCCCTTTCGTCTACAACAATTTGCAACATTATTTCATCCATGATCCACACACAATACAATAACAGTCATTTCATGATGAGTAAAATCTCGCAAAAATATTCGTACAATCAATCCTAAGGCGTAAATCGAGCATATATGCTTTTTAGGTCGCTAAATTTGATTCTGACAGCAGGATAAAATTTAGCGACCTAAAAAGGTCGCTAAAATTCGTCCAAGCCAGACGAAAACTTATAGGTACCAGTGGACGCCCGTGCCAGGGCTGTAGCTAAAGTCGAATTTGAGGCAGGGCAGCATTGGTTACAGATAGGGCGAAAGTAAAAAAAATATCATAATTGATCTACCCTCGATGCACATAAGCAAAGGTGTAAACAGCAGACAATAAAAATATAAAGACTATTAAAATTTGGAAAATTATAAATAATGAAACAAACAGGAACAAAAGAATAACACTGATTACACATTGGAGACTACTCAGGGTCTTATTAGCGAAAACCAACAAGTATTCCAATTAAAACTACTGAAGCCTTGAGTTCGTCACCTTCGCTTGGTTTTGATTTGTTACAGGCAAACGTTTCAGCCTGCCCGACTGAATTTAATTTCAAGCATATAAACCCCATAACAGTAATTAAAGCTTACAAACAAATCAAAGTTAAATTCACCGAGGATTTATGGGGATTGTCTATCAAAGTTTGTACCTCAATTATTGAGACTATAGCGGCTTACTTAGCTTTAATATTTAATTTGTGTGTGGATCAAGGTGTCTTTCCAGACCTAATGAAATTCAGTAAAGTGATAGGTACCACTTTTCAAATCCAGGGACAGTAAAGACACAAACATCAATATTATATACCAGTATCCATGTTGCCAGTGTTCAGCAAGGTATTTAAAAAAGTGATGCTTAATCAGATGCTTTATCATTTTAACACCAATTACATCTTGCATGATAAACAGTATGGTTTCACCAGAGGACGCTGTACGACTGACGCTGGTGTTACCTTATTGAAGCACATCTTTAATGAGCGGGAAGAGGCACAAGATGCCATAGGCTCTTCTGCGACCTATCTAAGGCGTTTGATTGTGTAAATCAAGAAACATTACTTCTGAAACTTGAGCATTACGGGCTGGGCAAACACACACACATACACAGGTTTAAGCCTGGTTAAATCTTATTTAAATGGTAGACCGCAGTTAGTTCAAGTAAACGGTGTCAATTCGTCGGGATTAAAAGTGAAAATGGGGACCCACCCCAGGGCCATTTAATCCTTTTTTATTTTTAGAATATAAATGATTTGCCCCATTTATTGCAATAAAAAACTTAATATGGTGTGGTTTATCGACGATACTTCTTTAAATATCTAACAGTCTGCTTAAAGCCATAAAGGATATAATTATCCCACCCCTTACTTATTTATTTAATGTTTGTCTGGATCAAGGTGTCTTCCCAGATGTTCTTAAAAAGGCTATCATTGTCCCTATCTTCAAAACGGGCGATAGGCACCGTGTCTGTCTGTAACTATAGACCAATTGCTTTGTTGGCAGCCATCTCTAAGATTCTAGAAAGTATCTTGAAAGCAATTGTTTAATTTCCTCTTGTTAATTTGGCTTCCGTTCTGGGAAGTCAACAGAGGATTCGGTGCATAAACTTACTGACCATATTATTAGAAATCTTGATGATGGTGACAAAGCTCTGGCCATCTTCCTTGACCTTGCCAAGGCGTTTGATACTATGTCTGTCCCGCGTCTTCTAGCTAAATTGTAACGACTGGGTATAAGAGGCGTGCAGCTGAAATTGTTTCAGGACTATCTGAGCGGTCGTAAACAATGCTTGAGAGTAGATTCCTACACTAGCACTGATCTACCTGTCATTTTTGGAGTCCCACAAGGCTCAGTGCTAGGACCTACACTCTTCTTAGTGTATCTTAATGACCTCTGTGAATTGAAACTTGAACAAGGTATTATAATTAATTTTCCTATGCTGATGATACGGCTTTGCTTTTTTCTGCTAAAACGTGGGCGAATACCTTCCTGCTAGCACAAAATGGCTTCAACAAGGTGTCCGACTGGCTGAAACTAAATGTTCTTACCCTAAATTCAGAAATAACTTTGTACATGCCCTTTTATTCACGAAATCCAAATAAACCTCCCAATGATCTTACCCAAAAATCACATTATTTTCATGTCCACCCCGCAAATGCTACTATATGTAACTGCCCTTGTCTGATCAGGAGATCTGAAGTCAAATATTTGGGCATCATACTAGACTCATCGCTGAACTTTAATGCACATATTTCTTTACTTCAATCCAGACTTAGAAAATTGATTTATGTTTTTTAAAACCTTCGACATGTGGTAGATATTTTGAGTATAAAAAAAAGAATTTATGGCACTCTGTCAATCACTTCTAACTTACTGTATTTCTTGTTGGGGTGGAGCTTCCAAAACCACGCTACTCCCTCTCGAAAGAGCACAGCGGGCAATTCTAAAGGTTATCTCCTTCCAACCTCTTAACTACCTTACACATCTCCTATATGCGTCCTGGAACTTACCAACAGTAAGCCAACTGTACATCCTTACTACGGTATTTAAACAATATGCCCTTAGAGAGGAATACTCTGCTTAAACGTCGCCGCAATGCTGTAGTCCCCCGGTTCCATCTACTTAGGCATTCATTTACTCATAGGTTCTTCTGCTTCACCGGTCCCTTTCTCTACAATAAACTTAACACTACATTTAACATATACACTTTAAGTAAACAAGAATGCAAAATTAAAGTGTTAGATTTTCTACTTACATGTGATTATAAAACTACAGAAGAACTTCTTAAAGTTTCAACAACAACTCAAAAACTCTCTCACAACACTAACACAACCCCCTGACAACCCTCACACAATGTATGTTTAGTATTTTCTAGAATGGTTTGTGGTGTATAATTGTATGTAGTAAGGAGTGTTAGTGTTTTGTATGAGTGCGTGTTTGAGAGCTAGTTTTTGGTGGATAACGTTTGCTACCTGGTTATGCCTATGAGTGTAGTCGGTCTGCGTGAGTGTTGTGCAGGCGCCAGTAATGTGCTGAATGGTTTCATTTGTTACTGTAGGGTCTTTAATTATAAACTTTCTGTAATTTTTGTGTTAATTATCTGATCTTGAATTGCTTTAATAAATCCCTCAGTTTCTGGAAATAAGATGCCTATTTTAAGCCATTTATTGGACGCTAATTTATTTATGTGAGATTGCTCTATATCATGAGGGTGCCGCCCGTGGAGCACTTTCTTCTTCCAATCTTCGATTTTTTGTGCCTGCGGGTCTTCATTGATAGTGCTTTCTGACTCTATCTGATTATTTAAATTAAGTGGAGAGTAGTTGAGATCATGTACGAAAGAATGTTTTTAATCGCCTAACTTGCTTCCGCCAAAGGTGTTGGATGTCTATGAGACCTCTCCCTCCATGTTGTCGTTTGACGGTTAATCTTTCTATGGCTGATTAGGATGTAAATTATTGTGTTTTGTAAGTGTTCGTGTAGTTCGTTCTAAATGTTCTGTATCTGTTTTGGTCCATTTTATAACTCCGAATGAGTATGTTAGTACGGGGATAGCAAATGTGTTTATAGCTTTAATGAGATGTTTACTAGAAAGTTGGGTTTTGCAGACGGCATTGAGTCTTCTCTTGTACTCTGTGGTTAGTGTATTTTTAATTCTTACGTGGACGAGTCCTTTTAATTGCGCGTACCTTAAGTATTTATATAAGCCTGTCGGTTCCATAGCCGATATAGTGTCGGTGTTGTTCACTACATAGTCTCCGGATCGTACCTTACCTCTCACAATATGAAGTGTTTTACATTTATCCAAACCTTTATATTCTTTATTTATGAATGAGCTAGCTTTTGACCTCGATCACGCCTGATGGAAAGCGATAGATGAGGTCCATGATGACGCGAGCGTGCCCAGAAGATGCCTTGAGGCACTGGTACTCCCACGCGTGGACGAAACACAGCAGGCTGCTTGACGCCGAACTCCGGTGGGAGGGTGGTCGCGAACCAGGCGGGCGTTAGCCCTACCACCGCAAGGGAAGGATTGGCCAGTCTTACAAGGTGTTAGGTGAGACTGTCCAGGATGCGCCGAGCGCTCGGTTCAGTTGAGTGTCAGATGGAACAAATTGCGCTACACGAGGAGGCTCCTTCATGCATCCCAAACCAAATTGCATAATAATATCTTTACTGAACTCTTCTGTAACGTCTACTTATTTTTTCATATCTTTTTGTGTTTTTGCATACAATTTGATGTCGTCCATATATATAAGATGTGATATTGTTGTTTCTTCTGTAGCGTCCCTGAGGTAATATCCGGCCTTACATTTCAGAAGCAAATGGAACAAAGGATTTAGGGCGAGACAGAACCACATGGGGCTTAGAGAATCACTTAGCGCTTAGATATCTGTCGCGTTGTGATGATATGGTTGTTGCAATTATTATCTGTAACGTAGTTTTCCATAGTAGCATAATAAAATAAATTGTGGCAAATAATCAATAATTTTTGGATTTATTCTATAAATCTCTAATATTTTTATCAACCAAGAATGAGGGACACTGTCGAAAGCTTTTTTATAATCGATACCTATAGGTGCAATGGAGGTTTCTGATCTTTGAAGTGGCGTGTTTATGTATAGTGGAGTTGATAATTATTTGTTGGTGTTGGTGGCCCTGTCTGCAACCCTTCTGTTCCTCTGCTATTATATTATTTTGTATGATGTGCGAGTTAATCTTTTTTGTTATTGCTGAAGTTAATATTTTGTATATTGTAGGTAAGCATGTTATTGGTCTGTACTGGGAAGCGGAAGGGTGAGTTGAATTTTTAGTTTTAGGGAGCATGTAAGTTATTCCTGTCGCAATAAAGTCGGGTGTATGCTGTTGTCCTAATATGATGTCTGTTAATTTTTTGCCAAATAGGTACTTATGTACCGATGTTAACTTTTTGTCCCAAAAATTGTATATTTTATCTATGCCAGGTGATTTCCAGTTATGTAATCTAGCGGTTATGTGTGTAATGTCTGACTCCGCTATCTCTAGAAACTCCATTTCGACAATGGGCAATATAAAAAAATCGTACAGTCATCAAAAAGAAAGCAGTATGAATTTCGTGGCAAAAAGGAAAAGAGTTAGAAAAATTAAACAAAAAGGAACAAATAGGGTTATATCACACTGTTATTAAAACAATGGGTAGGGCTCCAATTTTTTAATTTATTAGGTAGGTACTTCTTGTACATAAGTAATCAGATAATAAATCATAATAAAATGTGCTAAGAAAAAGCGATCAAGAAATAAAATCAAATAGACTTGACGTATTAAATAATAATCGATTATTTCAGGCATTAAAATTAAAAACTAATCCTAAAACAAAATTTAAACTAAACAAACGAAGATAAAAATAAACAGTAAAGAAAGGTAACAATAAAACAACTCACCTTAGATAAAAGAATAAGATGAAATTGCATTGGGATTTATGTAGTGTAAAGAGTGACTGAAGTGTGTGCTTGCGTGAATTCTAAAATGTCTACTCTGATAGTAGGCGATACACCATATATATAAATAATGCATTCGGTTTCGGTATAAGACAGCGTTAGAAGCCATTTTTTAATAACCTTTTTACACAGAGATACTTTGAGGTCTTTTATATTGCAGACCTTTATGATATTGCTATAAATGCGAGGAAATAGGTAGTCTGGGAAGCGTCTAGCCATAAGAGAGTTTACTTGAGGAATGGGAATTCTAAATTTATAATTACCTCTTGGTAGTCAGGCCTCAATTTTAGTTTTAAGTGCGTGTGAAGAGTGGCGTTGAGGATTGGTTTAGGATAAATAGCTGTCGAACACGAAGGACCAGGAAGCCCTTGTAAAAACTGTCCGTCGGGTACAAGTCCGCATCTTGAGCATTGCTTACTTTAATTACGGTTCTCTGTGCTCTTTCAGCTTCGATAAATGCGGTTTTACCTGATCCATCCCAGACAGAGATACCGTAGGTACTTGAGGACAGACTGGCAGAGCCCAAGATAAACAGTACGCAGTATAGGGGCAGGTGTGCCTTTTCATTATGTAGATCAATTTTCTGACTCGACCGGATAGTGCATGTTATGTCGTTTAAAAGATAGTTATAAGTTCTCGTCCAGTATAATTCCTCAATAGGTATCTAATAGAGTGTACACGGTCGATTACGGCACATGTACAGCAGTGCGATTCTGCCGGTCGATTCTGTCGACATCTCACGGTGTACATCTAGGCGGAGTGAACGACAATAGAGGTGTCATTCCATCTTATTTGTATGGTTTGACAACTCACCCGTCGTGCGCCCCGCCCAAGTGTTCACTTCAACATGTTTACAGCAGTGCGATTCTGTTTACAGCACCTGCAGTTTACAGTTGCAGCAGGAATGAAATTTTAGGGATAGGCGTTGCTGAATTAGACTATGCAATTCCGTTGCACACTCCCCAAAACGCAACCGATAGAAAAATTACAGGCTAGCAAATCGGTGTCGATGCTCAAGCCTTTGAAGCTTCGACTCGAGCCTATCATTGCCGATGATCCTCTTGGCTCGTTTCTCAAGTTCTTTCCACCGCTTTCCGGCGCGCATAATCTTTGCATCGCCAGATCGCCAGTAAAAACTCGTACTACGCGTATGTCTTTGACTACGGCCAACTTAGACGCAGCGCAGAAGTCATGAATGACATAATGTTCAGCATTGTCTTTGGTTTAGAAGGCTGGCGGTTTGTTGTGCTTTGTGGTTTTGCTTGTCAATGTCATGAATGTCATGTACCTACATACAACATGCTTGTCACTTGTCGTAATGTCGTTGTGAAGTTGATAATCGTTTATTTTACGGTGAATGTGAACAAAAAGCACATTATTAAATATATTCTAATCAAAGAGTAGAGTAGATAGTAGAAAAATAATCTACAGAGGAATCTGTGTGTTCTAGCACGCTATGGTCTAGCACGTTAGAGAGTAGACATTGCATTTGTATTGCATGCATACTGAAAAATGTGAATTTGGTAGCGTAAGCTTAATGTGATTACTGTGACAAAAGTCGATGTTCATCTTAGATATCAGCAGTTCTACTTCGTACAAATTAGAAGTTTGAGACAATGTCGAACTGGGTCGGGTATGCCATATCGGTGAACTGTGGCGAGCCTCTGGGCTGCTACCAAGGAACTATTCTGGAGGCAGATGGTAGCACTATTACTTTAACTAAAGCCTTCAGGAATGGCTTTCCTTACCCAAAGTCACAAGTAACTCTTAAGTAAGTTGAGAGGCTTAACTTTTTTGCATGCTGTTGTTAAATGTTATGCCAGTACCTACTTATTTATAAAAAAATGTCTTTGTAATGTTTCAGTGCTGCCGATATAAAAGATCTGAAGATAATCGAGTCTCGTGCAGAGCCTGCAGAGCAGACACACAGCACAGTGGCTGTCTCGAAGAATTTGAAGAAGGCTCAAAGAGCTACAGTCTGTGAGAACTTGCAGGCCAACCCCACAAGCTCAGGTATGATGCAGTGTTGTATGCCTACTGTGATATGTGGCTATGTCTGCAGAGCCATGAACACAGCTGCCTTTGTCGTGACATTCCCCTTGTGGTGCCTGGCAGGCAAGGATGTTTGCAGAATAGATATCAATCAACCTAATTCCAGTTCTATATATCTTTAGGCTTACAAAAACTCAACATCATTTTGTTTTCTTGAAATACACATACAATACAATTCATTGTATGGTAGCAACCAAGTCGACATGATATGAGTGTGCAGTGGTATGCTTATTGCTCGCATCCTCACATGTTGTAGGTGATCAGACTGTAATTGTAATGTGTTTGGAACTCATTGCTCTTATCTTCGGGATATTCATATTATTATAATTCAGTTTGTTTTTAATAAAACCAGCTCTAAATAGTAAGTTTATTTATTTATACTTTGTTGTACACCTCATTATAAGAACAGGACAAACATTTATAAAAATAAGTACAATGGGCGGTGTTATAAGTAGTACCTATCTAGAATTTATGTAGAAGTACCAAAACTCCTATACATATACTATCATGTGTATCAAGCACCTACATACTATCATATGTATCATGCACATGCATACTATGATATGTATCAAGCACCTACATACTATGACCATATGTATCAAGCACCTACATTCTAAGTTATAGTTCAATAAAAGAGATCCAAATAATGCACACAGAGCAGTACAAAGTAGTCTGTGCAGTGGCTCCTTGAGATACGAGGCCCTCTCCGCGCCATCAGCTTGTCCCTCATTCTTGCTATTTTTGTCAGAGTGGGCCAGACTTTTCCGTGATTGGTCTGGCCAATTTGTTTGGTCTGCCTCACTTACTTTTGGTTTTGAAGTATCAAGCTTGGATACTTAAATCAACAGACACAAATTCATGTGAGTTGGATTTGGATAACTTGGTGTATGAGACAAATTCACTCAATGTGTAGGTCCATCCTATACATTGAGTGTACCAGTATTATCAAAATACTGGTATATCCTGAACATTAAATATTTGTAGTTGTTCTAGTTTTTATCACAAAATATCTTGCCTGTATTATCTGCAGTTACCAGCTGCGGTGTATCCTACAATAGTACCCCCACATTCTTTGACACAGTGTTTTGCTTGTTTTTAGGGTTCCGTACCCAAACGGTATAAACGGGACCTGTCCGTCCGTCTGTCACCAGGCTGTATCTCATGAACCGTGATAGCTAGACAGTTGAAATTTTCACAGATGATGTATTTCTGTTGCCGCTATAATAAATAAAAAACGGAATAAAATAAATATTTAAGTGGGGCTCCCATACAACAAACGTGATTTTTTTGCTCTTTGTTATAATAGATAATGGTATGAAACCCTTTGTGCGCGAGTCCGACTCGCACTTGTTTCTATCATCTCACATGGAGCCGTTTTGCTCTGTGCCATGCTTGGCAGCTCTCTAACGGCCGCTTTCTATAACATATCTCAATCCCAATCTTGATCCGGATCCTTGTCTGTAACCAATCAACGGCCGAGTTTGTGTCCTTCACCACACAATCCTCACCTTTGATTGGTTACAGACAAGGATCGGGATCAAGATTGGGATTGAGATATGTTATAGAAAGTGGCCATAAAGCAGTGTTTCTTAATCTCGGGTTATGGGAGGTATTGGGGTGGGTCATTGGAGGTATTAGGGTGGGTCATGGGAGGTATTGGGGTGGGTCGCGGGATTACAATGCTTGAATTGCAGGGTGATGGAGTACTAAAAGAAAGATTTGCCAGAATGTGTCCCACAAATTTTGGGCAGAATTAACTGGGAAGCCTATTCTTAGCAATGAAGCTGCAAAGAGTATTGCTACCATTTCAAACTACTTATTTGTGTGAAGCAGGATTTTCGTGCCTAGCTGTCTTAAAAAAGTTGTTTTATTCATATTTAATTTTTATAATAATATTAGTTTTAGCAAATCACATGCTAATAGTTAATACTATTTCTGTATTATCACTGGATAAATTAATACCTTAGGGTCGCAGGCTTCAGGTTTATTTTATACTTTGTGTTGCCAGCCAAAAAGGTTAAGAACTGCTGCTTTAAAGTGTGTGTGAAGCCTGTGTTTGTGCTTTGTCGCACATTGCAAAGATAATGACTCGCTATGTTAATGTTGCATACTTTGTTGAAAATTCATTTTTAACCATATTCTATAAGTAATATTTCGGAAAATACAACATGATACTGTCATTGATTATTATTGTATTGAAATGTGTTGGATTAGTTTGCGTACTCTGGTGTTATGTGCGTTAGGTAACCAGGCTCCTCCGGGCGTCAGCAGCAGCAAGAGTGGCAACAGCCGCGCCGCCCCCCCGCCCGCCGCACGCAGCAAGCCGATAGACATACAGCCCACCCGCAGCAATAAGAACGTCACCCACGCTGGTAAGTGTGGCAACAGTCGCGTACAGCGAGCCCATACACATATAGCCCACTCAAAGCAATAAGAACGTCACCCACGCTGGCAAGTGTGGCAACAGTCGCGCACAGCGTGCCCGTAGACATACAGCCCACCCAGAGCAATAAGAACGTCACCCACGTTGGTCTAGTGTGGCGACAGTCGCGCACAGCGAGCCCATAGATGTATAGCCCACCCAAAGCAATAAGAACGTCATCCACGCTGGTAAGTGTGGCAACAGTCGCGCAAAGCGAGCCCGTAGACATAACAGCCTACCCACAGCAATAAGAACGTCACCCACGCTGGTAAGTGTGGCAACAGTCGCGCACAACGAGCCCATAAACAAAGCTCACCCAAAGCAATAAGAACGTCACCCACGCTGGTAAGTGTGGCAACAGTCGTGCCCAGCGAGCCCATAGACATAGCGAGCCCATAGACATATAGCCAACCCAAAGCAATAAGAACGTCACCCACGCTGGTAAGTGTGGCAACAGTCGCGCACAGCGAGCCCATAGACATACAGTCAACTTTTTAAAATCTGTTGCAATATGTAATCCAAGTAAATGTCAATAAAAATAATTAGAATTAAACACAAATTCAATAAGACCTAGATCCATATTGTGTATTGTTTTTGTATTTACCTAGTGTTAATCGCCCGCTTGTTCTCAAGTCTAATTTCTGCCCTTGAACGCGTAGTTTTGAAGGGTGCCACTGAGTGAACTTCCACTATATTATTATTACGGTTTCGCTCGATTCATTAGTGTAAGAAATTGAGCAAAGACCTTGGCGATCACATTTCACATCACCCGTCGCTTAAGTTGTAAGTAATAATGCAACATGATTGCTACAATAAATATATGTGTTTAGCGTAAATCTTACCGTTATGCCATAACTCGTGCTATTTTTTATGCTTTGTTACTGTTCCCAGATAACTATTTAAGCCTTCAAAAAGTGGTTAATCGAAATCGAACCATACGAGTACTATCGGTTAACAGAATCAACTGTTCAATAAAAAACTTTTTTTGTTTTGAAGCCGGTTGTATTTTTTGGTAAAAAAGTTTTTATTTTTCACTTTTTAGTGATTAGCTTTAACTAAACCCAACGCAAAAAGAATCATCAAGATCGGTTCATAAACAATAAAGTTATGCTCGAATAGATAACCCCAAAACCTTAGAATAATAACGCCTAGAAACCTAGTACGAGCATCAAAAGTGAAGCTACTCAGACTACACCTTAAATGGTGTAGTCTAGGCGCAGCGAGCCGTCAGTGCTCAAGGTCACGCTCTGTTGACTGCATGCACCTCGCGAGAAATATTTAAAAATTACAGTTTGTTGCATAAAAAGATGCTTCACAAAAAATTACGTTTCACAACTAAGTACTTACATTAACCTTTACACCGCCACGGACATCAATAGAAGTTCCAGATTTTCGTGCCACCAGCGCCACGACTTCATTAGAAGCTCTTCATTTTAACTATGTTATAAAAATAAATTTCCTGTATTTAACAGGTTTTTCTTTTCATTTTATTATTTAAAAGCACTGTCTAGTACCCTGTTTTTTTTATTTTTTCACACAAAAGAAGCCCTTAATTGTCTTAAAATTGGCAGAAACAAAAACTCCGAACATTTTTATTATCCCCAGAACGCCAAGGACTTTATATATAGTCGGCCAGTGATGTGACGCGAAAGTTAACACTGTTTGATTTCACCCGTTGAAATATTTAGAAATATATTATCGAAAGCAATTTGAAGTCAGTAAAATATGAATTTAGATAACTACTTTATAACGAAGGGATAATGGACGAATTTCGACCGTCGCATAGGTGCCGAACCGGAATTAAATAGTTGTTGGAAATCCTTATCGATAATTATATTCCCATCTCTACAAAATAATTGGTTGTCAGCTATAAGTCTATGGTTGTGAGTGCTCCGGGCGCCACGGACTATTATAGAAGACGTTCTGTGACGTCATAAACGTATGATTGTCAAGGTCACTTTGTCATAGTGCAGTCTGCACCAATATTTGTTGCACTTTTTATTGCTTCGTTATTAATAAGTAAAGAAATAAGTAAGTTATTGACATGAACGAAGAACTGGATACGGATGAGCTTTTAAGCATTCTACAAGGTGTGGAATCGGACTCGGAGTATTTTGTGGAGAATGTTGGACTAGAAGACGATGATTCTATGTCCGGCTTGATAATAATAATAACGTTTATTCAATAAAACATTGTACCTATTGTATTGTATTGTATTGTAAATCGGGCTGGTTTCCGCAACTCCACGACTAAGCGCGTATTTTGCGTGCAGGTGGGACAAATGTTTCATTCGATCCACCCCAGCTCCCCAAGGAAGGCCAGTAACGCCTTGGTGTTACTAACTATGTCACAAAGGGTACCTGAGTTTCCGAAGTACTTAGCCCTGTAATCGGCGACTACCGGGCAGCTTAGAAGCAGGTGTGCTGCTGTTTCATCCTCCTCCATGCAGGCTCTGCAGAGTGGGCTGTCAGTGACTCCTATGACATAGAGGTGTTTATTAAAAGTCCCGTGGCCAGTTGTGACGGCTGTGACTGTACGCAACTGTTGTTTAGTCAGTCTTAGGGCTTGTTTCGTAAAACGGCCATCAATGGAGGGAAGTGCCTCTTTGGCCTGCCTACACTCACCATGGGCAGCCCATAGTTTGTGATGTTTGTCTCTGGTGCGTTTCCTTACCAGGTTGCGTAGGTAACCGAAGGGAAGTGGCACAAAGGGTTCAGGACCTATCGTTGCCATACTTGAACCCCTTCTGGCGAGTTCGTCCGCTGCATCGTTGCCTCGGGATTCGCTGTGTCCTTTGATCCATTGAATGGTTACTTTGTTGTATCTACCAACCTGGTTCAGTCGTTGGTGACACTCCAAGATCAGCCCAGAGCTAACTGTGTGGCTGTTTAGAGCTTGCAGGACGGCCATGCTGTCCGAAAGTATGCGTATTGAGTGGTCCTTAACTTCCCTATTTAGGATGGCTAAAGCCGCCAGGGAAATTCCCATGCACTCGGCTTGAAACACTGTGTTGTAGACCCCCAATGGTGTGGCTATGTGAATGTTGAGGTCCTCTGAGAAGATTCCCGCACCTGTGCCAGTACCTGTTTTTGATCCATCGGTGAAAATCCGCAGCTCCGTAGGGCATAGCCCTTCGCAGCGGTGATCCTCATGCAATTGGATTTTGTATTTTTTATCAAAGATAAATTGTTTGGGTACCCGGTCGTTGAGAGCTTTTGTTATGGGGAGTTCATTGTTGAGCTCCTCAAGCAGAGCGGTGTGTTGTGTTACTCTCTTACCCCAGAGATCCAGTGTTTTAAGGCGGACTGCTGCCATCGTCGCTTCCTGCTGTATGAACAGGTGGAGCGGGGGCAGTCCTAGTATGGCTTCCAGCGCCGCAGTCGGAGTAGTCCTCATGCAGCCCGTCGTCGCCATGCAGGCCAGCCTTTGCATGTGTTGTAGTTTGTTTACGGCTGTAACTAGCTTTGTGCGGGTCCACCACACCACGGCCCCGTAGGTGATCATGGGACGAATTACCGCGCTGTACAGCCATAGTATTATTTTGGGAGATAGGACCCACTTCTTACCTATCATTTTCCTGCATTGCCAGAAGGTGATGCATGCCCTGTTTAGTTTGTAGTCTATGTGATTACTCCAGTTTAACTTACTGTCTAGGATGACCCCCAGGTACTTAACCTCGTTAGATAACTGGAGTTCTGTATCGAAGAGCTTAGGTAGGCGGTATTGGCCTAGTGCTCGTTTTTGTGTGAACATGACTAATTCAGTTTTAGTGGGGTTTACCGACAGATCATATTCTTCGCACCATCTTTCTACGATGCGTAGTGCTTGTTGAGTGAGGTTGCAGATCGTTCCAGTCACCTTCCCAGGTACTAGGATTGCGAGGTCGTCTGCATAACCTATTGTGTAGTAACGATGTGCGTTGAGTTTGGTGATAAGGTCATTTATCACCAGATTCCACAGAAGTGGGGAGAGGACTCCTCCTTGCGGGCAGCCTCTGGCTATCAAAGCCAACTTCTGCTCTTCCTCAAGTTTAACCACTCGTTTGCTTAACATATTAGTAATCCAGTCAGTAAGTACCTGTTTAACACCGTGCTTGGAGAGGGCGGCGCTTATGCTGGAGAAGTTTGTTTTGTCGAAAGCTCCTTCGATGTCTATGAACGTGCCCAGGCAGGAACCCTTCTGATGAATCGCTTCCTCTATCTGGCTCACCACCAGATGAAGAGCAGACTCTGTCGACTTACCTGAGCTGTATGCATGTTGGTTACCATGCAATGGTAGTGCTTTTAAAGCGCCATCCCGTAATTCTCTTTCGCACAGTCTCTCCATTGTCTTCAACAGAAAGGAGGTTAGACTGATGGGTCGATAGGATTTGGCGTTTGTGTAGTCACTCTTACCTGGCTTTGGAATGAATATGACTTTCACTTCCCTCCATCCCTTAGGAACGTATCTAAAAGCCAGGCACGCTCTCATTAATGGCACCAGTCTGACTACAACGGGGGTTCCTCCCCACTGCAGCAAGGCAGGAAACACTCCATCAGGACCTGGTGCCTTGAAAAGTTGGAAGCTGCTAATGGCCCACTGAACTTTTTCCAGCGTGATCATTTTTCCTGCATAAAGCCAATCATCTTCTGTTGGTGTTTGGATAACGTCTAGCCATTCTGTTACCTGCGCGAATACGCTTCCCGGGAAGTGAGTCTCTACTAGGACGCGTCTCGTTTCTTCAGGTGACGTGGTCAACGTGTTGTCGGGTTTTCGGAGCGTGGCAGCTTCAGGTGTGTTCTGTTGCGCCAGTATTTTCCTTACCCTGTTTGCTTGTTGGCACGATTCAATGTTATCACAGAATTTTCGCCATCCAGTAGTACTTCTGGATCTGATGCATTTCTTGTAGCTGGATTTGGCCGCGTAATAAGCGTCCCAGTCCTCATACCTACATGTATTCATGGCCCTGTTAAGCGCCTTTCTTACCTTACCGCGTTTACGCTCCAGTTCCGCGCCCCACCAGGGTTGTTTTCCTGGTGTGCTACGCGGTAACGTTTCCGGGCAGGCGGTCTGGTAACTGTTTATAAGTGATTCGGTGAGCTGTGTTACTTGCGCATCGATCTGTGTCGTGTCCCCAGGGGGACTCGAATCGCCTGGTGACTCAAGTCTTGAAACAAGGCTGCGCTTGTATGCCTCTATATCCGTGTTGCGCGGAATACGTCGAGGCTGTTTCGGTGGTATACAGACCTGGATGTCGAAGCGGATCCACCTGTGGTCAGAGCAGGAAGCCTCGTCGGAGACCTGCCAACCCGTTGTGAGTTCCGCTGCGCCCTCCGTTGCCAGAGTGAGATCAATGATAGTGCGACTACGTCTGGTTACGAAGGTCGGTTCTGAGCCTATGTTTAGTAGGGATAGGTTAGTTGTGAACAAGAAATCAACTAATGCCTTACCCCTTGCGTTTTGCCTGTCCATTCCCCACAGCGGGTGGTGTGCATTTGCGTCGGTCCCGATGACAACTTCGTCCCCGCTGCTTTCACAGTGGGTGATGAGACGAACAAGGTCATGTGAGGGCGGTTCCTCTGCCTCAGGCATGTAGACCGAGGCGAAGACGATCGCCATCACATTGACGCCACGCTGCATAGTCAGCTTAGCTGCAGAGATATCTCTGCAACAGAAGTCGAACATTGTACCTATTTGTGAGATTCAATTCTGAATGGAAAATAATGGCTCAGTTATCTTGTGCTTGTACACACACACCATCACATGGTGTGTGTGTGTGTGTAGGTATTTTGCTGTTGTCCTACGGCCCGCTTTCTCACATGCCTGATCGCGCCAGGCCAGGCTTTTATTGCTATATGGTATTTAAGCGATGCTTGGAGAATGAATATTTCTCGTCCGCTGAGGACTTAAAACTCCTTGTAAAATAGGTCTTTCAACCTAAATGGATTTTTTAGTGTAACTTTGATCAGAGTCCGATATCTCCAGCGTAAAATATAATAACTGTCCTTTTACCAGCGCGACCACATCCCTAATCAGAATTGAATTTAACGTGTTCTGAGCGCCAAGGACTTGAAATGAAGTCAAAGAATGACGTCATGAAACAATTAGAGATGTACCTCATTTCTTATGGCTCTAATTGAGTTACGTATTTGTTTCTTTGGTACTTATAATTAATATTGTTTTTTCTTAATATTCTTTTGGGAAATATTGATGTTGCAGGTAGCTACGGCAATACCAGCTCCACGCCGAAGAGCCGCGGGGGAGGGGGAGGGGCAGGGGCCGGGGGGGGCAGCAACCTGCACGACAGGGCTCGGCGCCGCAACGAGGCCTGCTTCGGCGACCTGGCCGACGCCGAGCTCGACAACGACTTCGACTTCGAGGGCAACCTCGCGCTCTTCAACAAGCGGGCGCTGTGGGAGGAGCTGCGCAATGCGCACAAGCCCGACGTGGTGCGCCAGGCCGACCGCGTGGGCAAGTTCCGTCACGACGAGAACGTGCTGGGGGGGCCGCCCGCTCCGCGCGCCGCCATCGTCGTGCCCGACGAGCTGCGCGCCGACGTGCACTACGTCACGGACGAGGGGCTGAGCGTGCCCGGCGTGCAGGCCGGCCTGCGCGCGCGCGTGTGGGCGGCGCTGGGGCGGCGCGGGCTGCGCGGCCAGGCGCACACGCTGCTGGCCCGCGCGGCCGCCGACGTGGCGCTGCGCCTGCTGGGCGGCGGGCGGCGCCTGGACCCGCGCAACGCGCACCAGACGCCCACCGTGGTGGCGCTGCTGGGCCCGCACGCGCTGGGGGCGGCGGGGCTGCAGTGCGCGCGCCTGCTGGCGTCGCACGGCGCGCGCGCGGTGGCGCTGCTGGCGGCGCCGGCGGACCCGACGGACCCGACGGACCCGGCGCTGGTGCGCGAGCTGGCGGCGGCGGCGCCGGGCGGCGTGCAGCTGGCGCCGAGCGTGGCGGCGCTGCCCAGCGCGGACGTGGTGCTGCTGGCGCTGTACGACCCGGTGCTGGACGACCCGCAGGATCGCTACCAGTCAGTACTTGTTTTTCATTTATTATTTTTTACTTGGTAGTGGTTTTTTGGAAGTCCGTTGTATTTTTTGTAAAAATGTTTTTAGTTTTCAGTTTTTAGTGATGATACTCCATAACTTATTGACATTCACATGTAGGTAGGTAGGTACGCACCCCTTCGTAGCGTACTGGCATGATGTTATGTTATGAACTGGTGTAAACAATAAATAACACCATACCATTCTGATAATTACTTAAATCTTTGTAAGAAATTTCATTTGCAACCACTCATAAATCGTCGTCGACTAGCAGATTGCACTTTTCTTTTAAAAATTATATCTAATGAGATTGACTGTCCAGATCTCCTGCATAAACTGCGCTTTAATGTCCCACAGAGATCGGTTAGATTTAATCCGCCTATCTCTATCCCTTTTTCCTCTTCTAACTACAGGCGAAACTCATACCTAGTGCGAGCGAGTAAGGACTTAAATATTCTTTGTAAAGAGTTTTCATTTGACCTACCACTAAAACCTATACTGCAAGCTGACTTTTTTTAAACTGCATAATGTTGTTAACGTTTTTGTAAGTAAGTAATTTTTTTTATTGTGCTTGTTAGTGATCCTAAGTTCTCTACTGTTTTTTCTGTTTTTATCCGTGAGACCTAATTGGCTCTATGTATCATATACAATTGTTATTTATCTGATAAAGCTGTTGATTCTCCTACAATTAAATAAATAAATAAATAAATAAACAGACCTGGTTTCAGCAGCAATCCCGGTCCGTTTGATGTCATTAATTGAAGAGTTTTCTTGCCTATATCCGAAGTTCTTCATCAGATCTTCACCAAATTGAAATGGGACAACTCCGAGAAAATACTCTTTCAAAAAATACCCAAATCGCTTCAAGTTTGCTCATGAAGAGTTCCCTTGATTTGCATTGAGTGCGTGCTCTCGATTAAATGCTGTTTAAATTTTCCCCCGTATGCTTCACGAGCGTGGAACGTAAGATAGAAACACGCTTGTACGATACGACTGTATACAGAAAGCAGAGCTAATAGAAATCTCTATTCTTAGACATCACGTTTCGCCGAAAACTTTGTTGATACAAAACATTGTTCGTAGATATCTCGGTCAATAGGAAGCACTGTTGACAGATATGTGTGTTCATAGATAAGTAGCACTTCTTGCCGGAAACTTTGTTCATAGAAACTACTGTTCCCAGATACCTTGGTTCAAAGAAAGAGCCTTTGAAAAAGAAACTAAACATATTGTATTATATTACTAAATTTCGCTTTTCTGGCTCTGGCAGATGTCTATAATAAAAACACGTTTATTTTATACAATAAAATATAAAATATATGAAAATGTAGTATACTAGCACTTCGCCCGCGACTTCGTCCGCGCCGATTTAGTAGGTACTCCACAAACTTCAACGCCCCCTCTATCTACCCTCTTTTAAAGGTTAGTTTTGAAAAAGTAAGCACGACGATTTTCATTAATTACCTAGCCAATTCTGCTTATTTTGTGGTCTCAGGAGGCCCTAGACAATGCACCATTCAATGAGCGAATGCGATAGCCTCTGTCAATCCCACACATTTTTGACGTAAGTATTGACAATCGCCTTCGCCACGCCACCGTTGACAGAATGTCACTTGTCTCTCGCCCAGGTCCAGCGCAACTGTTCACCCCGTTCAGCTCGTCAGGGGTTGATTAAGCAAAAATTGTTACATCTGTTTCAATTATCCCTGTTAGTTCATAGCATTCTGACGTAAATTGAAGCAAGGAATAATGTCCTCTCGTAAAAACTTTATCATCCCTCCTTCATCCCTAAATAATACCAACATTTGTTATTCTTATTTTTTGACGAAATCATTTAAATGCCGTGTTTCAACTTCATCGGACCAAGCATAATGATAAGATTCTCCCCAGTTCGCTCAAGCCGCAACATTTTTCTTACTTAGAACATGTTTATAACCGTCGTAACTTTTAAACGAAAGGTCCGATAGTCCGATTTGATTTACACGGACATAATCAACCTTAATTAACAAATCACTTAAATGGATAAGGATTACTATTATGATACAAAAATCACAATTTTTCCATTTCACCCGAGATTTGCTTGAATAATTTGAATAAAAAGCAGTCATGGTGACATCCATGATAGTGAGACATATGGTATCGCGGACTTATTCGTAGATATTGATGACCTCTATAAAACTTTAGTACATCACTTTGCTCTTGTTCGATGCAATCATTGCAATCGACCACGTTTGCTGACCTAGCGATACAGTACGGTCGCACTAAATGCGCCGCGAGCTCAGTGCATTACGAACAGCAACCGGGTGCATTCATTTTCATCATTTTAGCGATAGCTTAGCATTAACGTAACCTTGTTAACTCTCAGCAATAAACTCTTGAAAGTTATTTGAGTGTTTAACTTAGCAGCGTAGCGAATCCCACCAGGTACCACTTAGGTCACGCCCCTACATTTTGGTCCTTCGAGCCTCTATCAAGGACTTCGCGGTCGAACTTTAGTTTTTCGGGACTGATGGTTCGTGGAAGTGAACTTGAACTGAACTAGTGAACCTTGAATTGCAGTGTTTCTTAGCTTAGCTTAGCAGTGACTGGTGGTTACCTTAGCAGCGAGACTTTAAGAGTGACTTTAGCGGCAGTATATTGAGTTGGAGTGCTTAATATATTCTCTCAGCGGTATCAGCAACAGCGGTGCTCGGGGAGTACCGTTTCAGCAGTGAGTTCACAGCTCACCCTAGCGACACCAGCGGATCGCTGACGTGGGGAGCAACCCTCGTCAGGATAGCAGCGACAAAGGATTCTTCCAAGTAAGATCGTTCAATTTTCTATAAAGCAGCGAGATGGAGAGCCTTTATTTTCTTCAATCCGAGATTGCGGAAGGCATTAGAAAACTCCTCGTCAATTTTAAAAAGGATAGCGTAGAGCGTAAAACGTTAAATTACTGTAAGCGTAAACTCGAGTTACTTGAGAAGTACTGGAAGGACTTTCAAGTGAATCATGAAAAGATTCTACCTTTTGAACAGACGAATCATAAATATTTTACCAAGTCTGAATTTGAGAGTACGATCCAGCATTATTTAGCAGCTAAAGATCTTATTAGTCAATATAAAGAAGAGTTGATGCAACAAGATCAAAAATCACCGTATCTTCCTCAACCACCACAGCGAGAGGTGCCCGGAACTTCAGCGAGTCAGCCGGGACCGCCAGCAACAGCAGCAGCAACTCCGACCTTCGAGTCAAGAGGGTCCAATAGCAAGCTTGACGATATGCTTCATAAGCAGTCGATCAATTTTAAAGCGTTTCTTAGAGCAGTCGACAATATTGATGTTGAAACTATTGTTGACAAGTGGGAGTTCGAAGACGCCCTTCGAAACCTGCATAGTCGGTGGAATACCATTGATAACCTTCATTGGGAAATCATTGGTGAATCGGGGAAAGATGTAGCAGAAGATTATGAGTATAACTTCACCAAGCACGAGCGAACTTTTAACAGCTTGAGAAAAGCTATTAACTCCAAGATGTGGTCAACATCTTATCGCGAGAAAGCCACTCCTCAAATGGATATTCCTGTGTTTACAGGCCATTACCAGCAATGGATGCCTTTTAAGGATCTATTCAGCGAAGCAATCCACAAGAACAACGCATTGTCAAACGCTCAGAAAATGCAATACTTGAAAGGCAAGTTAAAAGGTGAAGCCGAGCGTTTGATTCAGCACCTTCCAATTAGCGCCGACAACTATAACGTTTGTTGGGAGATTCTAAATCATCGATTTGATAACAAGAGGATTATCTTTACAGCGCACGTCAATATGTTCTTGAATATTCCCAACATACAGCAGCAATCGTTTTCAGCTTTTAAAAAATGCATGACGCCACGTTAGAGAGTCTACATGCCATCAAAAACCTAGGAGCGGATATTAGCACGTGGGGCCCTCTAATTGCGCATATTATGTCGCAAAAGCTGGATAGTGAATCTTATTCCGAGTATATAGACTCGTTACAGAACCCTAGAGAGCTACCAGTCCTACAAGAGTACTTAGATTTTTTTAGAAAATAAATTCACTAGTCTAGAAACATCTCGTAGACGACAAGACACCATGCAAAAATCGCAGCAATCTCAGCAGCAAGCGGGTTCTTCAAAAACATTTCCAAACAATCGAAAATTTAGCACTAATAAATCGAATGAAAACAATTCGAAGAACTCAAAAGCAATGCACGTGCAGGAAATTAAATGCCCTCATTGTTTTGCAGAGCATAAATTATACAATTGCGCAAAGTTTCTACAAATGCCGAAGGAAATGAAATTTAAAACCCTCAAACAACTAAAATGTTGTATTAATTGCATTTTGAATCACAATGGCAACAAATGTCATTCCAAGAAACGATGCCTCACGTGTTCGGGCAGGCATCATACCTTATTGCATGATTGTTTTGCTGATGACCAGCAAAATAATACGAATGATGAAAAACTTAAGCAAGAAGAGCGTTCAAAGCAAAGGAGCGGCAATGGTGTTCACGCATCACAGCAAAATCTCACCGAGATTCTTTTAGCTACAGCGTTAGAGAGGGTAACAGCAGCAGATAGCACGTAGCTTGTCCTGAGGGCTCTCATTGATCAGGGCTCACAGGTATCGCTGATTACAGAGAAGGCAGATCAGCAGTTAGGTTTAAAACGACAGCAATTTTATGGAGCTGTTTCCGGAATAGCAGAAAAGGAGTCTAACTGTACGGGCAAGCTAAGCATTATATGTCAGTCTATGTATACTAACTTTATATTCCATATGGATGTTTTGATTATGAAAAGTCTAATCAAAAACTTACCAAATCGATCGTTTGAAAAGCCGTCATTGACGTATTTGGAACATATTAATTTAGCGGATCCAGAGTTTAATACAAGTCGTCCAGTGGACTTGTTACTCGGGGCAGACGCCTATGCTCTTATCATGCTAGATGGTTTGATAAGAGGTGCTGATTCGTCTTCGCCCTTAGCTCAGCAAACACAGCTAGGATGGTTACTGTGTGGAACCATAAAGCCACAGTTCCATTGTAACGTCATCGTAAATAATATAGCGGATATTCATCAATTTTGCCAAATAGAGGATATTCACGAGCAAAATGAAATATCAGCGGAATATCAGCAATGCGTCGAATATTACCTAACAACGACAAAACGTTTGGAAAGCGGTCGTTATGAAGTTAGATTACCGATGAAGCAGCAAGCGAGCGAAAAGCTAGGATCTTCAAAGGAAATGGCACTAGCGCAATTCAATAATTTAGAGAAAAAGTTAAGCAGGCAAGAATCTTTAGCTCAGCCATATAAGCAATTCTTAAGCGAATATGAAGAGTTGGGGCATATGAAATTAACGACTCTTAGCAGCGATGGAAAAGAGTGTTTTTTACCTCATCATGGGGTTCAGAGAGCGGAATCCTCCACTACGAAGTTACGTGTCGTATTTAATGCATCCGCAAAGACCTCTTCGGGACTTAGTCTCAATGATATTATGCATCGTGGTCCTAATCTGCAGCAAGATCTACAGGCACTGTTACTTAAGTGGAGACAATATCGATACGTATACACTGCCGATATCGAAAAAATGTATCGGCAGATACTAGTTAGCGAAGCGGATCAAAAGCTTCAACAAATCTTTTGGAGAGCACAAACTAGACAGCCAATTAGAGCATACCAGTTAACGACGGTCACATATGGCACGAATTCAGCACCTTTTTTGGCAATGATGACCCTTGAAAACTAGCAGCGGACGAGAAGAATAACTTTCCTACAGCAGCAAGAAGAATAATTTCTATATGGATGATCTAGTAACCGGCGCTCATACTGTCGAAGAAGGGAGAAGCAGCGTATCAGAACTCAATTCATGTCTAAGCAGCGGCGGCTTTTTGCTGAGGAAATGGTCAGCAAACGATAAAAAGCTGTTGGAAGAGATAAATTCATCGCAGCAAAACAATCAAGCACCATCATTCATTTTCAAAACTGAAAACACAGCAAAAACTTTGGGCTTGAGATGGGACCCAGAAACAGATGAATTCACTTTCCAACTCCATCAGCGAATACTACAAGGCTTACAAAAAGATTGCTACTGTCGGAAATATCCAGGTTATTTGATCCCTTAGGTAGGCTAGCGCCGCTGACAACAAAATTCAAATTGTTGTTTCAAAAAGTCTGGCTCGATGAAATTGGATTGGCAATGGAGCGATCAAGTTTCAGCCGAGAACAATGAGTGGATAAAATTAACTAAGGAAATGGGAAGTATTGGCAGATTTAAAATCCCACGATGGTTGCAAAGTAAACGAGATGACACTATCGAACTCCACGGATTTTGTGATGCATCTCTTAAAGCGTACGCATGTGTCATATATGCCAGAATTACATCAAAAACTGAAGCATCGGTAGTACTAGTCGCAGCTAAAACAAGATTAGTACCTAACAGCAAGACAGTATCGCTTCCTAGATTAGAGCTATGTGCTGCGGAACTTTTATCCAGACTATTTACAAAAGTAGCCACTAGCATGACTGGCATAGATTACGAAATCTATGCCTGGAGCGGCTCTAAGGTCGCCCTTAGCTGGATAAAAAGCTATCCAGAACGTTGGAAGCCTTTTGTAGCGAATAGAGTGAAGAAAATTATTAGCGTAGCGTCAAAAGATGTTTGGCATTACGTATCGACTAAGGAGAATCCAGCCGATAAAGCGAGCAGAGGACTATCCATTACACAACTAATGGAGCATACGTTATGGTGGCGAGGCCCAGCTTGGTTATCGACACCTTCTTTTAATCCAAAGCAAGAGCAAGCAGAGTACACGACGGAAGAAGAGGTCCGGAAGCAAGTTATAACCGTCCAAAATAACAATCCTGGAAAAAGCGTAATTGAAGATTTATTAGATCGTCACAGCTCATTCGTAAAAATAAATCGCATTGTAGCATGGCTATTACGTGCACCTGCACGGACAAGTAAGCAAAGACCGTCATTTCTCACATTACAAGAGCTAAGGAAAGCAAAATTAATTATAATTAAATGCATACAGCGCAGTGAATTTGGCTCGGATATCGAGGGTTTGATTAATAATAAACTTAATTCCGATAGAAAATTATTAAATCTACTTGCTGTCCTACCTATAGCAGAAAAGGAAGCAATTAACAAAAGTCCAGAAAAAACCGAAGCAAAAAAGCAGCAACAGCAATGCAATGAGGCAAAAGCGGAAGAAAAAGCGAGCAAACAGTTTAACAGTTGTCCTAAAATCTATAGCATAGCATTATCATTGCTATTTTTTATGAGCCTTATACTACCCACTGAAGCAACTTTCAAAATAACTGCATTTGATAGCAATCAAACGTTGTATTTTGACCCTTTGGGACAAATGCATCTTATTCGTGATCAGTGGAAAATCATAACCTACTATAATTTGACTGACTTTACTGGCAAGGAGACAAGGCGGTCAAACAATTTTCTCAATATCTCGAGCAAACCTGCGGGAAAATCCAAGAGCAGAGCCATTGTAGAATTATCGTCCTACAATTACAACACGAGTACGATGAACTAGTTGCGGATTTGTTCGAAAGAGTTACCGCGGCCCTGGAACGTAAAAGGCACTAAGAGGAGCATAGGTGGGTTTTAGTCAGCAGAAGTCTGACACTCCCTGCCGCACCACCCAGAGCGGGAGGGGTCATTTGATGATTCCCCATCCAAAAAAAAAAAGTACGATGAACTACAATATTATATATAATCAGCTGTTGCTCAATCAGCACTTTGGAGCGCGTCCGCGAACTCGACGCGGGCTTATCAACGCTGTCGGCTCCATAGCTAATTCATTGTTCGGAGTACTTGATCAAGAATTCGCAGAAAAATACAAGCGTGACATTGACCTAATACAAAAGAATATATTCCACCTTAGTCAGCTGTACAGGAATCAGACATCGGTCATAGAAGCGGAGTATAATATCTTAAAGCGAACAGAAGAGACTATTGAAAAGCAGCATAAGATAATTAATAAGCAATTGAATCATGTAGATAGCGTCACCAATACATTGCAGCAAGAGATCGACGTAATGTCTATTCAGCAAGATTTCTCTTTGGCAGCGTTAGCGATCATAAATATGATTCAGAATTTAAGGCGAATTCAGGATACTTTTCTTGATACTATGACAGAGATCTATCATGGTCAGATCAATCTGCATCTCTTGACTCCACAACAGCTCCGTGGGGAGTTACAGTTTGTATCTAGTCAAATTTCTAAAGAGCTAGCGTTACCCGTAGATGACATTCAATTCAACTTGTTTGAGATCTACAAATTGTTAAAAGTTAAAGCGAGGATGACGAAGGAATATCTCATATTTGAAATTACCATACCGTTAATTAGCAGAGATACGTTCCAGCTATACAATTTGATACCAGTGCCGGTTAAAATTAACAAAAGAATGATCAGCGTCAAGCCATCATCCGAATATGTCGCGATCAACTTGAAAAGAGACTCATACTTAACAGCCAGCGTCAGCGACCTTTGCCGTCTTCGAGGGCCTGTCCAAAGTTTAGGACCGGATGAACAATTCTGCGAAAAAGAGGAGCTGTCTACTTGCAAGATCATCAATTCTAGCTGTGAAAACGAATGGGTTCCATTACACGACTTTTCTACCTATTTGTATTTCTGTTGTGACTCATACTCTTTGAGAGTCATATGCGACGACGACCTACAAGCGAGCGAAGTCAGCAAGGCTGGACTTATTCAACTAACTAAGCAATGCATCGTGAAGGGTCATGATGTAACACTTTATTCTCATCAGCAATTAGAGAATGCGCTAAATCTTAAACCAAATATACTCGAGACTAAATTAACTCCCATAAATCGTTTGATTAGTAATCTTACGCCACCTATCCAAAATTTCCAAGACTACAAGGTCAACGAAGATACCACACCAATAAACGATTCTTTAAAGTTTCTCGGTGAACAAATTGAAGCGATGAAGGAATCAGCCCAACAGACAGAGGTTTTAACGACACATGACATACATCAGTATGCGTTGTCATATGGCCTATTAGTAGCAGGTGTCGCAGTGGTCCTGTGGTTCCTGAGGAGGAGGTGTCAGCAGGCCGGTGGTCCGACCACCCAAGAGCGGAACGAGAATGTGCCAGCGAGTGTGAGTGTGTGCATAAATCAATCTGAGCAAGAGCAAAGCTCTAGTGCAAGAGTGCGAAATCAATCCCTGCCCGAGCAGGGGTAGTGTGTGTATGTGTCAGTGATAGTGCGCGCGTAGCTTATTTTTCTAAACGGTGCTCTAGTTTGCGTACAAAGAGGCGAGACACGTCGACCTCTCCCCTAACCAAAAGGCAATCGGTATTCTCGATTAGTGACTCAACCGTTTGAGCATCTATGTGTAGCTATAAGATCATGATATGATTGTTCTATAACCTTGTCAATCATCTCTCATCTAATAATGTCTTAACTTCTTAGCGTTTAAGCTCACACTCACGTAACTCTTCATTTTTTATAAGCTTATCTCATTAACTCATCTCTTCCCGTCGGGAGCATGTTCGATGCAATCATTGCAATCGACCACGTTTGCTGACCTAGCGATACAATACGGTCGCACTAAATGCGCCGCGAGCTCAGTGCATTACGAACAGCAACCGGGTGCATTCATTTTCATCATTTTAGCGATAGCTTAGCATTAAATTAACCTTGTTAACTCTCAGCAATAAACTCTTGAAAGTTATTTGAGTGTTTAACTTAGCAGCGTAGCGAATCCCACCAGGAACCACTTAGGTCACGCCCCTACAGCTCTATAGTCAATAGTTTACGCAGCGTATGCGATATTAAATTTTTTTTGGTATTTTTTCACACCTTGGGTTGTGTATGTATTCCCAGCGGAAAAAGGTCGATTTTCTTAATTTCAGTTAAGCAGATATTTAGTGTATGACGTCGTGTAAATGTGTATGGTAAGTACGAATTTGTGCATCCAACCATTGGGGAGTTATTCAACAAAAACTGTTTCCGCTGGAACTACGTCATCCCAGCGGCACTTTTTTTTTCCTATGGACGTACAAGAAAAAAAATACATGCAATAATTAGTGTGTGATGAGAGGTAAATGTGTATGTTTAAATGAAATTTGTGTGTCTTAAAACTTCGAAGATATTCAAGTTTCCGCTGCGCTGACGTTTGGCTATTTGATGGAAATCATATAAATCGGTTTAGTGCAGAGTTGATTTTTTTTACGCACGTTGCTATGAATTTGTGTATAATGTTTGTGAAAACAGATTTTGAAAAAAGCATACCGTTTAGGAGATATACACGTAAAGGTGAAATATGGTTATTAGGTCTTAGTACTTAAAATAGGAACTTTAGAGCCTAACTTTTAACGTTTATTTGTATCTTGTAAGGGTTTACAACGTCTTGCCAAGTTTCATTTATGTGCGCTTAGTAATTAATGAGCAATGGCATAATTTACTACGAATGGACCACTATATTTTATGACATCCGATTGTAGGACTTTTTAATGGAAAAGCAAAATAAAACATATTCCACTATTTAGTGTATTAATTCAACTATTCATATGTAAAATTTCAGCTCATTACGCTCAATTATTAAAGAGATATAATAAAAATACCAAAACAACCGAATTACATGGATAAACCGACCAAGTTTGAATGGCTACAAAAAAGCGGCCTTGCAGTACATAGAGCTAACGTTCTAAAATTTCCAGTGTTTTACCATTATTGGACTAGTACAGGTCGGAACACAATATTCTTGACCTGGCTACGGATACGTTTCGAAACGCTTTACTTGGCATCACTGTTACCATTGCGATTATATTATTTAGGTACATCGAAATTGAATTGTTCAATTTTAATTAAAACGTCATTCGAAATGTGTCGAGCCAGGTGCCAAGTTAACGCGTACGGGTAGTAGTTACAAACAAAGACTAGATACAATAGTATAGGTACTAGTGTGCACCCAAGGACAACGTACGTATGCGCTGTTTATTTTGCCGCAACGTAATATTATGTACCTATTGGACTCGGTTATTGACATAGTGTAAGTGACTGTGACATACTTATTGAGCCAGTAGTGAGAATGATTAAAAGATAAACAAGGTAAGTACTTCCTAATAAAATACCTCATGAAAATGTTATCTGTTGGAAGGTAGGTTCAAGTGACACTCGTTGTTACTTACATCTCGACGACGCCGAAAGCCTAAAAGTTGTCTATATCTGCTATGTATAGATTCCAGTGCATACCTACAGTGTTTATGACAGCCATGTAAATACCTATAGTTATTTGATGAAAGTTGGTTCAGCTGTTCAAAAGTTGCAGTCTCTTATTCGAACTTGTTTCGAATAATAATATGTGTAGGTAGGTACCTTTTATTTTCTAGGTAGGTACTTTGAAGTGTGAGACGAGAATTTCGTTTGTTCTTGTTTGCATTTATTCAAACCACAATTAATAGGTATAATCCCGCAATAATATTACGTAGGTACCTACTTATTTTTAACCTGTCAGGCATTGCAAGCGCGAAACACAGAACAACAGTCAAGCCCCCGCCCGCATTTTTATATAATACAAGCTGTTGCCCGCGACTTCGTACGCGCATATCCCGTTTTTTCCCGTTGGAATTCCCGTTCCCGTAGGTATTCACGTTCCCGTAAGAATATGCGCTAGAACGTAGGTAAGTAGGTCAGTACTGCACTACACTATAAACCTACCTTTAAATTGAGTCAATTACTTAGTACTGATCTGTGATTGTAAGACATACTTATTTGTTGCTGTAAAAGCTCGAACGAGAAGACCAACTTCCGAAAATTTAAGTAGGTACTTAATACTTAAGATTTACCTATAGGTACATAAGTATTTGAGCTTTTACAGTAAGCAACGTATTTCTTATTTATAAAAGACTGATTCTTTATATCAATGTGTGGTGGCGTTGTTAGCGGCACAATAAATCTAACAATAATTTGATTTTATTTGATGTTATTATTACTTTGTTAATAATGTTTTTTAATTTTAATAGTCAGTAACTAATAAATAATTTTAAGAGTACAAAGTTAATGCAGTTGTTTTATTTTCTGCGAAACGATTGTGTACGCGCCTGTACGAATCTATTAAACACGATAACGATACTATACTGGAAATTTTAGAACGTTAGCTCTATGTACTGCAAGGCCGCTTTTTTGTAGCCATTCAAACTTGGTCGGTTTATCCATGTAATTCGGTTGTTTTGGTATTTTTATTATATCTCTTTAATAATTGAGCGTAATGAGCTGAAATTTTACATATGAATAGTTGAATTAATACACTAAATAGTGGAATATGTTTTATTTTGCTTTTCCATTAAAAAGTCCTACAATCGGATGTCATAAAATATAGTGGTCCATTCGTAGTAAATTATGCCATTGCTCATTAATTACTAAGCGCACATAAATGAAACTTGGCAAGACGTTGTAGACCCTTACAAGATACAAATAAACGTTAAAAGTTAGGCTCTAAAGTTCCTATTTTAAGTACTTAGACCTAATAATCATATTTCACCTTTACGTGTATATCTCCTAAACGGTATGCTTTTTTCAAAATCTGTTTTCACAAACATTATACACAAATTCATAGCAACGTGCGTAAAAAAAATCAACTCTGCACTAAACCGATTTATATGATTTCCATCAAATAGCCAAACGTCAGCGCAGCGGAAACTTGAATATCTTCGAAGTTTTAAGACACACAAATTTCATTTAAACATACACATTTACCTCTCATCACACACTAATTATTGCATGTATTTTTTTTCTTGTACGTCCATAGGAAAAAAAAAGTGCCGCTGGGATGACGTAGTTCCAGCGGAAACAGTTTTTGTTGAATAACTCCCCAATGGTTGGATGCACAAATTCGTACTTACCATACACATTTACACGACGTCATACACTAAATATCTGCTTAACTGAAATTAAGAAAATCGACCTTTTTCCGCTGGGAATACACACACCCTTGGGTTACATTATCGAAGTCTTCATATAGATCCCTAACTTTTTTGAAGATACTCGATAGCCTGTGTTACTCAGTGATAATGTAGCTTTCCAATGGAAAAAGAATTTTTGAAATCGGTCCATTAGTTTTTAAGTTTATTCGTTACACACAAAACTACAAATCTTTCCTCTTTATAATAATAGTGTAGATGTTTAGTTTATTTTCCAAAGGCTCTTTCTTTGAACTAAGGTATCTGGAAACAGTGGTTTCTGTGAAGAAAGTTTACGGCAAGAAGTGCTATCTATGAACAGACATATGTGTCAACAGTGCTTCCTATGGACCGAGATATCTACGCACAATGTTTTCTATCAACAAAGTTCGGCGAAACGTGATGTCTAAGAATAGAGATTTTTATTAGCTCTGCTTTCTGTATACAGTCGTATCGTACAAGCGTGTTTCTATCTTACGTTCCACACTCATGCTCCACGGTTTAAATAAAAAAATAGCGAGGTCAGTTTTGGCACGCAAGCTTCATGGTCTCGGTGTGTGCGCGCAGGGCGGCGCTGGAGTGGGCGGCGGCGGCGCGCGGCTGCGTGCTGAGCGTGGAGCCGCCCGCCGCCGGCTGGGGCCTGAGCGGGCGTGCCGCCGTGCTGGGCGCGCTGCCGGCCGCGCTGTGCGGCGCGCTGGGCCTGCAGTACCTGGCCGACGTGTGCGTGCCGCCCGCCGTGTTCGCGGAGCTGCGCGTGGCGTACCGGCCACCCTTCGGTGCCGCCGCCGTGCTGGCGCTGCACCGTGCCACTCCAGCCGACGACTGACTCACTGCGCGTGGCGTACCGGCCGCCCTTCGGTGCCGCCGCCGTGCTGGCGCTGCACCGTGCCACTCCAGCCGACGACTGACTCACTGCGCGTGGCGTACCGGCCGCCCTTCGGTGCCGCCGCCGTGCTGGCGCTGCACCGTGCCACTCCAGCCGACGACTGACTCACTGCGCGTGGCGTACCGGCCGCCCTTCGGTGCCGCCGCCGTGCTGGCGCTGCACCGTGCCACTCCAGCCGACGACTGACTCACTGCGCGTGGCGTACCGGCCACCCTTCGGTGCCGCCGCCGTGCTGGCGCTGCACCGTGCCACTCCAGCCGACGACTGACTCACTGCGCGTGGCGTACCGGCCGCCCTTCGGTGCCGCCGCCGTGCTGGCGCTGCACCGTGCCACTCCAGCCGACGACTGACTCACTGCGCGTGGCGTACCGGCCGCCCTTCGGTGCCGCCGCCGTGCTGGCGCTGCACCGTGCCACTCCAGCCGACGACTGACTCACTGCGCGTGGCGTACCGGCCGCCCTTCGGTGCCGCCGCCGTGCTGGCGCTGCACCGTGCCACTCCAGCCGACGACTGACTCACTGCGCGTGGCGTACCGGCCGCCCTTCGGTGCCGCCGCCGTGCTGGCGCTGCACCGTGCCACTCCAGCCGACGACTGACTCACTGCGCGTGGCGTACCGGCCGCCCTTCGGTGCCGCCGCCGTGCTGGCGCTGCACCGTGCCACTCCAGCCGACGACTGACTCACTGCGCGTGGCGTACCGGCCGCCCTTCGGTGCCGCCGCCGTGCTGGCGCTGCACCGTGCCACTCCAGCCGACGACTGACTCACTGCGCGTGGCGTACCGGCCGCCCTTCGGTGCCGCCGCCGTGCTGGCGCTGCACCGTGCCACTCCAGCCGACGACTGACTCACTGCGCGTGGCGTACCGGCCGCCCTTCGGTGCCGCCGCCGTGCTGGCGCTGCACCGTGCCACTCCAGCCGACGACTGACTCACTGCGCGTGGCGTACCGGCCGCCCTTCGGTGCCGCCGCCGTGCTGGCGCTGCACCGTGCCACTCCAGCCGACGACTGACTCACTGCGCGTGGCGTACCGGCCGCCCTTCGGTGCCGCCGCCGTGCTGGCGCTGCACCGTGCCACTCCAGCCGACGACTGACTCACTGCGCGTGGCGTACCGGCCGCCCTTCGGTGCCGCCGCCGTGCTGGCGCTGCACCGTGCCACTCCAGCCGACGACTGACTCACTGCGCGTGGCGTACCGGCCGCCCTTCGGTGCCGCCGCCGTGCTGGCGCTGCACCGTGCCACTCCAGCCGACGACTGACTCACTGCGCGTGGCGTACCGGCCGCCCTTCGGTGCCGCCGCCGTGCTGGCGCTGCACCGTGCCACTCCAGCCGACGACTGACTCACTGCGCGTGGCGTACCGGCCGCCCTTCGGTGCCGCCGCCGTGCTGTGTATGTACCTGCTATTAACGAGTGTAATTCAAGAATTACTAAAATATTCAGAAATAAATAGTAAGCTTGTATATTTTAAGTAATTGTGATACACCGGTGAGTTGCCGACCCACCTCGACCTGAAAGTGATGAGTGTGATGACTGCTTCAATGTTATGAAAGTGAAAATATTATATATAATGATATTGTAATAATGAGTAGCATGTGTAACTGTGCACTGGGCCATAGACTAATACAGTGGACGACCGCGACGTCAAATTACTAATTTGTAAAATCGATATATTTCCTTCTCTTATTATAATGTACATTTTGTTGTTACTAGTTTCGATTGTGAAATGATATCAATAAACTGGAATTTGAAGTGTGTAGTGGAACCTATTCAGTTACCTAAGCAAGCTGAGGCTGAGCAGTGTGCTCTGTGTGGCAGCATACATATAAAAGACTCTTGGTAATGTTTGTCACGTATACTACTTGTACTCGTCTCATTTTATTCAGGAGCTTGACATTTGGTGCAATACAAACTTTTAGAAAGAAAACAGAGGATACAAGTATCATAACGTGAAAAAAGAATGGAGGAAATTGAGAGAACTTAAGGCTCTAGTTCTCTTATATATTTCTCTTATATTTTATTAGCAAATAACAAAAAAAACGAGTTATGCTCGATTTAAAGATTGTGATTTTGTGAAACGTCAATTAAAAATAATTTTATGCTATAACATTTGTGGTGGACTAAAAATAGTTCTTCTTTTAGCCAAAGGGCCAACCAGTTAGTGGCACTTCAACCGAAGATTGCTTTGAACTGTCAAGTTGCTGAATAATATTTATTAGAATCATAGGACTGCAAACAAGCAATATTTAAAGCATGTGACCACATCCTGACCTGCTCTTGGAGCTGTTCTACAAGTGTGTCTGCGAGCCTGTTCACTGCACAACCTTGAACTTCCAAAACAGCAATATCATACTTAGTGTGTGGAAGATGTGACACTGTGGATAGAACGCCTCATACTTAGTGTGTGGAAGATGTGACACTGTGGATAGAACGCCTCATACGCCTCATACTTAGTGTGTGGAAGATGTGACACTGTGGATAGAACGCCTCATACTAGTGTGGAAGATGTGACACTGTGGATAGAACGCCTCATACTTAGTGTGTGGAAGATGTGACACTGTGGATAGAACGCCTCATACTTAGAGTGTGGAAGATGTGACACTGTGGATAGAACGCCTCATACTTAGAGTGTGAAAGATGTGACACTGTGCATAGAACGCCTCATACTTAGTGTGTGGAAGATGTGACAATGTGGATAGAACGCCTCATACTTAGAGTGTGAAAGATGTGACACTGTGCATAGAACGCCTCATACTTAGTGTGTGGAAGATGTGACACTGTGGATAGAACGCCTCATACTTTGTGTGTGGAAGATGTGACTTTGTGGATAGAACGCCTCATACTTAGTGTGTGGAAGATGTGACACTGGATAGAACGCCTTATGCTTTGTGTGTGGAAGATGTGACAATGTGAATAGAACGCCTCATACTTAGAGTGTGAAAGATGTGACACTGTGCATAGAACGCCTCATACTTAGTGTGTGGAAGATGTGACAATGTGGATAGAACGCCTCATACTTAGAGTGCGGAAGATGTGACACTGTGCATAGAACGCCTCATACTTAGTGTGTGGAAGATGTGATACTGTGGATAGAACGCCTCATACTTAAGAGTGTGAAAGATGTGACACTGTGCATAGAACGCCTCATACTTAGTGTGTGGAAGATGTGACACTGTGGATAGAACGCCTCATACGCCTCATACTTTGTGTGTGGAAGATGTGACACTGTGGATAGAACACCTCATACTTAGAGTGTGGAAGATGTGACACTGTGGATAGAAAGCCTCATACTTAGAGTGTGGAAGATGTGACACTGTGGATAGAACGCCTCATACTTAGTGTGTGGAAGATGTGACACTGTGGATAGAACGCCTCATACTTACGAGTGTGAAAGATGTGACACTGTGCATAGAACGCCTCATACTTAGTGTGTGGAAGATGTGACACTGTGGATAGAACGCCTTATGCTTTGTGTGTGGAAGATGTGACACTGTGGATAGAACGCCTTATACTTTGTGTGTGGAAGATGTGACACTATGGATAGAACGCCTCATACTTTGTGTGTGGAAGATGTGACACTGGATAGAACGCCTCGGGACACAACTTATAGAAAATGAAACATTTATAATAAAGTGATTTAATTTTGTAAATTGCATTTAAATGAATTTTAATAAAATTGTTAGTTTCTTATATTGTGTATTACTTGTTTGTCGCTTGTATAAGAAGGGAATTTGTTTATCAACTTACGGTCGATTGTTTTGTTGCCAAGGTTGCGGAATTTGTTATTTCGAACAAATTCCCTACAAAGCCACCGCGGCCCTGGAACGCAAAGGCATTAAGGAGGAACACGGATGGGTTTTAGTCAGTAAGAGTCTATCACTCCAGAAATCGTCAAATGACTCGCTCTGATTAGAGCGGAAGGAGTCTTTTGATTTTTCCCATGATAAAAAAAATCGAATGTTAAGACTTGTAGTTGCGAATCCCTGATGTATGTAAATCGGGCCGGTTTCCGCAACTCCACGACTAAGCGCGTATTTTGCGTGCAGGTGGGACAAATGTTTCATTCGATCCACCCCAGCTCCCCAAGAAAGGCCAGCAACGCCTTGGTGTTACTAACTATCTCACAAAGGGTACCTGGGTTTCCGAAGTCAAAGTCAAAGCATTTATTTCAATTAAACCATTTACAGGCACTTTTGAATTGTCAAGGTCGGTCAGTCAAAGAGGTGAAGCTATTTGCACGTTCCAAAGCGTAGATCTCTATGGAGAAGAACGTACAAGAAACTCCATGGACACTCTTTTAAATCAATTAATTATTACAAAGTTGTGGTTACATTGTTCTTGTTGAAATTATTCATAGACATGTGAGAACGATGTAAAAAGACGTGCACGACAAAAGCCAAAAAGGAACAATTCAAAATACTAACAAATTAAAACAAACCGTGGCAGTTGAGAGATGACCAGTCCTAGCTGACGGAGCCAAATGATGAATGAAACACAAACTGCACCATCAGAGAGACTTGAGTGAGCCTGACACTCCCAACAGCCAGGGCACATTAAAGTCTTACCCAAAAATTATAGTTTGACTTGAAGGTACACAGTACTCACACATGTGCTGTTAATGCATGAAATTATACAATGCAAAATTAGTTCGAGTCTATACAATGAAAAATCCATGTTCTTTCAATATTCAGCGGGTCTCACAACTGCTAAAAATAAAAATAAAAAATAATTAAATAGCTAATTTGTGCGCCCTAGTGGCTGTGGAGCAGGACCAGCATTGAGCCAAGCATTTTTATCATCAATGTAATCCCCCAACTTATAATATGCTTGCCTGCATAGTGTGCGCTTAACACAAGATTTAAATTTTGTTTCATTTAATTCTAATATCTGGGAGGTATTTTATTGTAACATTTTAAACAGTACCCCATGAAAGATGTGGCTACTTTAGCAAGTCTGAAGCCTGGTTGAACTAATTGATTCCTATTTCTAGTGACATAGTTATGCCTGTCGCCTCGTTTATTAAAAAGATGAACATTCATTCATTTTTATTAGATTACATTCATTCAGAAGTACTTAGCCCTGTAATCGGCGACTACTGGGCAGCTTAGAAGCAGATGTGCTGCTGTCTCATCCTCCTCCATGCAGGCTCTGCAGAGTGGGCTGTCAGTGACTCCTATGACATAGAGGTGTTTATTAAAAGACCCGTGGCCAGTTGTGACTGTACGCAACTGTTGTTTAGTCAGTCTTAGGGCTTTTTTCGTGAAACGGCCATCAATTGAGGGAAGTGCCTCCTTGGCCTGCCTACACTCACCATGGTCAACCCATAATTTGTGATGTTTGTCTCTGGTGCGTTTCCTTACCAGGTTGCGTAGTGTATGTATTCCCAGCGGAAAAGTGTCGTTTTTCTTAATTTCAGTTAAGCAGATATTTAGTGTATGACGTCGTGTAAATGTGTATGGTAAGTACGAATTTGTGCATCCAACCATTGGGGAGTTATTCAACAAAAACTGTTTCCGCTGGAACTACGTCATCCCAGCGGCACTTTTTTTTTCCTATGGACGTACAAGAAAAAAAATACATGCAATAATAAGTGTGTCACGAGAGGTAAATGTGTATGTTAAAATGAAATTTGTGTGTCTTAAAACTGCGAAGATATTCAAGTTTCCGCTGCGCTGACGTTTGGCTATTTGATGGAAGTCATATAAATCGGTTTAGTGCAGAGTTGATTTTTTTAGGCACGTTGCTATGAATTTGTGTATAATGTTTGTGAAAACAGATTTTGAAAAAAACATACCGTTTAGGAGATATACACGTAAAGGTGAAATATGGTTATTAGGTTCAAGTACTTAAAATAGGAACTTTAGAGCCTAACTTTTAACGTTTATTTGTATCTTGTAAGGGTCTACAACGTCTTGCCAAGTTTCATTTATGTGCGCTTAGTAATTAATGAGTAATGGCATAATTTACTACGAATGGACCACTATATTTTGGGACATCCGATTGTAGGACTTTTAAATGGAAAAGCAAAATAAAACATATTCCAATATTTAGTGTAGGTATTAATTCAACTATTCATATGTAAAATTTCAGCTCATTACGCTACATAATTAAAGAGATATAATAAAAATACCAAAACAACCGAATTACATAGATAAACCGACCAAGTTTGAATGGCTACAAAAAAGCGGCCGTGCAGTACATAGAGCTAACGCTCTAGAATTTCCAGTGTTTTACCATTATTGGACTAGTACAGGTCGGCACACAATTCTTGACCTGGCTCGATATGTTTCAAAACGCTTTACTTGGCATCACTGTTACCGTTGCGTTTATATTATTTAGGTACATCGAAATTGAATTGTTCAATTTTAATTAAAACGTCATTCGAAATGTGTCGAGCCAGGTGCCAAGTTTACGCGTACGGGTGGTAGTTATGTGTCTTCTTAGCGCGCTTTATCAGTCAACTCACAAATGTACACCCAAGGACAACGTCCGTATGCGCTATTTATTTTGCCGCAACGTAATATTATGTACCTATTGGACTCGGTTTTTGACATAGTGTAAGTGACTGTGACATACTTATTGAGCCAGTAGTGAGAATGATTAAAAAATAAACAAGGTAAGTACTTCCTAATAAAATACCTCATGAAAATGTTATCTGTTGGAAGGTAGGTATATAGGTTCAAGTGAAAGAAAGAAAGAAAGAAAGAAAGAAATAATTTATTTTGCGATAGCAAAAGACAACAAGTGACAACTGTATTATGTTACTTACATCTCGACGACGCCGAAAGCCTAAAAGTTGTCTGTATCTGCTATGTACAGATTCCAATGAATACAGTGTTTATGACATCTATGTAAATACCTATAGTTATTTGATGAAAGTTGGTTCAGCTGTTCAAAAGTTGCAGTCTCTTATTCGAACTTGTTTCGAATAATAATATGTGTAGGTAGGTACCTTTTACTTTCTAGGTAGGTACTTTGAAGTGTGAGACACTTCAAAGTACCTACCTACTACTTGTTTGCATTTATTCAAACCACAATTAATAGGTATAATCCCGCAATAATATTACGTAGGTACCTACTTATTGTTAACCTGTCAGGCATCGCGAGCGCGAAACACAGCACAACAGTAAAGCCCCACCCGCATTTTTAAATAATACAAGCTGTTGCCCGCGACTTCGTACGCGCATATCCCGTTTTTTCCCGTTGGAATTCCCGTTCCCGTAGGTATTCACGTTCCCGTAAGAATATGCGCTAGAACGTAGGTAAGTAGGTCGGTACTGCACTACACTATAAACCTACCTTCAAATTGAGTCAATTACTTAGTACTGATCTGTGATTCTGTGATTGTAAGACATACTTATTTGTTGCTGTAAAAGTTCGAACGAGAAGACCAACTTTCGAAAATTTACTAGTAGGTTCTCAATACCTAAGATTTAACTTTACATAAGTATTTGAGCTTTTACAGTAGGCAACGTATTTCTTATTTATAAAAGACAGGTTCTTTATATCAATGTGTGGTGGCGTTGTTAGCGGCACAATAAATCTAACAATAATTTGATTTTATTTGATGTTATTATTACTTTGTTAATAACGTTTTTTAATTTTAATAGTCAGTAACTAATAAATACTTTTAAGAGTACAAAGTTAATGCAGTTGTTTTATTTTCTGCGAAACGATTGTGTACGCGCCTGTACGAATCTATTAAACACGATAATGATACTATACTGGAAATTCTAGAACGTTAGCTCTATGTATTTTTTTTTTTTTTTTTTTTAGGTATGACCACTAGCAAGTTAACACACGTGGGATATTAACTGCTTAACCGGACTAACCTGTGGTGGCTTCAAATGAATTTAAAGCCCCCAGCCAAGGCAACAAAACTAGCTACAAGCTAAAAACACTACTGACCGCTCACTAAGGGCATTCCCTGTGGAATACGACCTCGGCTTAGCGGCGTCAGTTTGGGACAGCAAGGGACAATCAGGCTGGGTCGTTTTATTATTTAGGGGTTATTAAAGCTAAAGGCTCAGCGGCGCGGGCTGGCTCGTTTGCAAAAGTCGGGGAGGGGTTAGCTCTATGTACTGTACGGCCGCTTTTTTATAGCCATTCAAACTTGGTCGGTTTATCAATGTAATTCGGTTGTTTTGGTATTTTTATTATATCTCTTTAATAATGTAGCGTAATGAGCTGAAATTTTACATATGAATAGTTGAATTAATACACTAAATATTGGAATATGTTTTATTTTGCTTTTCCATTAAAAAGTCCTACAATCGGATGTCACAAAATATAGTGGTCCATTCGTAGTAAATTATGCCATTGCTCATTAATTACTAAGCGCACATAAATGAAACTTGGCAAGACGTTGTAGAGCCTTACAAGATACAAATAAACGTTAAAAGTTAGGCTCTAAAGTTCCTATTTTAAGTACTTGAACCTAATAACCATATTTCACCTTTACGTGTATATCTCCTAAACGGTATGTTTTTTTCAAAATCTGTTTTCACAAACATTACACACAAATTCATAGCAACGTGTCTAAAAAAAATCAACTCTGCACTAAACCGATTTATATGATTTCCATCAAATAGCCAAACGTCAGCGCAGCGGAAACTTGAATATCTTCGAAGTTTTAAGACACACAAATTTCATTTTAATAACATACACATTTACCTTTCGTCACACACTAATTATTGCATGTATTTTTTTTCTTGTACGTCCATAGGACAAAAAAAGTGCCGCTGGGATGACGTAGTTCCAGCGGAAACAGTTTTTGTTGAATAACTCCCCAGTGGTTGGATGCACAAATTCGTACTTACCATACACATTTACACGACGTCATACACTAAATATCTGCTTAACTGAAATTAAGAAAAACGACACTTTTCCGCTGGGAATACACACATGGTTGCGTAGGTAACCGAAAGGGAGTGGCACGAAGGGTTCAGGACCTATCGCTGCCATACTCGAGCCCCTTCTGGCGAGTTCGTCCGCTGCATCGTTGCCTCGGGATTCGCTGTGTCCCTTAATCCATTGAATGGTTACTTTGTTGTATCTACCAACCTGGTTCAGACGTTGGTGACACTCGAGGATCATCCCGGAGTTAACTGTGTGGCTGTTCAGTGCTTGCAGGACGGCCATGCTGTCCGAAAGTATGCGTATTGAGTGGTCTTTAACTTCCCTGTTTAAGATGGCTAAAGCCGCCAAGGAAATGCCCATGCACTCAGCTTGAAACACTGTGTTGTGGACCCCCAATGGTGTGGCTATATGAATGTTGAGATCCTCTGAGAAGATACCCGCACCCGTGCCAGTACCTGTTTTTGATCCATCAGTGAAGATCCGCAGCTCGGCGGGGCACAGAGCCCCTCGCAGCGGTGATTCTCATACAATTGGATTTTGTATTTTTTATCAAAGATAAATTGCTTGGATATCCGGTCGTTAATTGCTTTTGTTATGGGGAGTTCACTGTTGAGCTCCTCAAGCAGAGCGGTGTGTTGTGTTTCTCTCTTACCCCAGAGATCCAGTGCTTTAAGGCGGACTGCTGCCATCGTCGCTTCCTATTGTATGAACAGGTGGAGCGGGGGGAGTCCCAGTATGGCTTCCAGTGCCGCAGTCGGAGTTGTTCTCATGCAGCCCGTCGCCGCCATGCATGTGTTGTAGTTTATTTACGGCTGTAACTAGCTTTGTGCGGGTCCACCACACCACGGCCCCGTAGGTGATCATGGGCCGAATTACTGCGCTGTATTATTTTGGGAGATAGACCCCACTTCTTACCTATCATTTTCCTGCATTGCCAGAAGGTGATGCAAGCCCTGTTGAGGCGAATCCCTGATGCTACTTACCAGCTTGAAAGTGATGTCAGAACAAAGCGGTGGAAATCCCAACACAACACAACACTGCATTGCCTTTGGGTCGACATCTCGATCTCGATATCTCACACGTTTCTCATTAGGTACATCTTTGCTAGTGCCCTGATCCAGACAATTAGATAACTATTTTCGAATCGGTAGTGTCTCGTATAAACTTGACGAGTTTAATAATCTGATTTCGTGTGAAATATTAGCATTTAAAACATAAAAAAATGTGCTACAAATCGGAATCCGTATACTTTAAAACTAATTCACAAAACTACTGCTGAGTTAATTACTGACCACGGGTGATTTAAAAATGAATGAATTTGGTTGGACTTATAATGTACCTATTAGCTGCCGCCCGCATAGTTAGTACTTTCTTTTGTCCGTAGATTGAATAAACGTATACGAAGCAAAATGAGTATCGGGGATATCAAAAGTAGTTCAATGAACGTAACACGTTCTGTAGTTTCTGCCTACCTAGATGGCAAAAAGGCGTGGGTTTACGTGTGTTTGGTGTGTAACAATAAAACAAGGAAATGTAAGTCCATCGATTTAATTTGAAAAAAAAAAATAGTTCCTCAAAAAGCACATCATACTTATTTGGACAACAGAACATGATTATGTTATGGCTTAACACAACAACACTATCGCGTCTACGTTACATACTTATTTACAAGGTGGCGCCACTGTACACTCGCGCCTGCGCAACTCGGCCGACCTCAGCGTCCTGCACGGCCGGCTCGCGCAGTGTCGCCCGATATTTACAAATTAACAATAAATACATAAATTATTGTACGGAAGACTCGCGGAACAGACAGCAGACGCTCGTAGAAACCTTTCGGAACAGTTCGCTCTCATTACTTATTTACACTGATTAGCATTCCACTCTGGTAACGAAGTAACACCGGTACTTTACATACGAGTACACTAGCGACTGATGACTCTCATGGCAGATTGTGCAGAAACAGTTTTTCTATGGCTGTAACGCTGATGAAATGATTATAGTTAACAATTGAATTCCTGGGCTTGTTTTCAAAGGTAAGCTAGGGGCTGACTGTCGGGGTCACCTGACGACACATCTGTCTCTGAGGATGTGCACTCCCTTACAGATGAACTCCTAGGAATATGCGATCGACGGTTCGCCAAATGATACCTGTCAGCTGTCGTGTCGCAGCCAACTGGCTTAATCAACCGTTTAATTGGGCGCCTAGCCTTTTCATTGAACGGCGTCGTTTAATCGGCGGCCTAAATGACATTCAGTCAACACGTCGAATACAAAATTTTTCATAGAATAGAGTAACTGTGCGACGAAAATAAATAATTATTATTAAGTTTGTATAATATTTAATTTTGTGAATTCTAAATTCAAACACCAATCAATAAACATTGTAACGTCGACGCCGGACCCTGAGCGGGGCTCCTGTTTCTATCCGCAGGGTTTAAAGGAACCTAACATGAATGCTCGCTCGCAAAGTTCGTCATACCATTCGAACCTAACCTATTCGTGTCGGGGTGCCCTAAGCCTAAAGTCCAAGTCATTTCCCTAGTTATTCAATAAAATGCCGGGATGTAAGTTAGGCCGCTGATTAAACGGCGCCGTACAATGAAAAGGCTAGGCAGCCACTTAAACGGCTGATTAAGCTAGTTGGCTGCAACATACCTACCAAAATACTTGATTCTTTTCTGAAAAATATTAATTTAAAAGGGTTTCTTTTTAATAAACACGATAAAAATATGTTGGATATAAAATATTGTGTACACTTTGTGTGCAACAGTCTTTGGTTGTCGAGATGGCGGTAGCCGTGGAGTTATACCTTATCACAATATATGATATCTAATGTTGTCTACGCCGTCGTATGAGGCGGCAGTGACTTGCAGGCATCGCGACGCGTCACATGTGACGAGCTGTGCGTCGCATGTGACGAACCAAGAGTCGCGTGTGACGAACTATGCGTCACACGTGACGAGCCACGCGCGCCCTTTTAAGTACACGGGGAGACCGATATAAGTCGCTATCCTAAGGGATACAAATGATACAGACTAGGTAAACTGGTGTAAAAATATATCCAAAAAACTCGATATAAAAATGATTATCTGAATTTAGTGAGTACAAAATAGAAGCTATTAGCCCCTGCGACGTTGACAGAATAATGTGTCTGTCCAGTCTACAGCTTCTGATATTTTGTGACCGACAGCGATCAGCGGGCGCTGCGCTACTGCACTAGGATCGCGGACACGCACACACACACCATTACTTGTACAGACATCCATACGAGGACTATAGCTGTAAGTCACCATCCGAGGACCTTCTAGAAAACCAGGTTAACGACGACTTACGACTTTATTAACAAGACAGAAAGAAAGAGAAAACAATATTTAGGTTGATGAGCCTGTTCTTATAGTGCTATCTCAATCTTTTTTTGGTATGACTTCCTATGAACAATGCGAGGACCTAAATACATTCGAAAACCCGCCTGGGAAGTACTATCCGAGGACCTGTGTGTAAGCCAAACGAGGACCTTAACCATCTGACCAGGGACACCAATGCGAGGACCTAATTTAACACACGTTTTCTCATTTCTTGTACAATGTGAGGACGCAGTATTAGACTTTTCATGTACAGTACGAGGACGTTTTTCCGAGTAGACGGTGTACAAAGCGAGGACCTTTTGAAAATTTCCAGTACAAACTTTCTACACACTTATAATTTTACCGTAACAATATTTGAATTATCTTGATGTAGGCAATTCTATTCACACACATCAATTTCTTGATTTAAGTACCATCAGAGGACCTAATTTGATTTTAACTGACAAACGTTCAAAATGTAAGTGTGATGTAACAATATTATAATCATGGTGATTTTATGAAGTTTTGCTGGAATTGTCTCCTCAACGGTTACTTGTATCCTCAACGGTTACTTGTATCGTCTTGAAACTTTGTGTGCTATTTGTTGATATTAAATTTCATAGTAATACATCTGTTATGGTGATGTTATTGTAGCTACTGCTGAAATTGTCTCCATGTGAGACAACTCTTCATCGGTTTCTTGTAGCGTCTTGAAACTCTGTGTGCTTTTTGTTGATATTTCATAGCAATACATAGTCATGGTGATGTTATGTAGCTGCTGCTCAAACGGAGATGAGAACTACTGCTACCATAATTCTGGAGCTCAAAAGACAATATTGTTCAAACGCACCCCCGACTAGCATCGTCGCACACCATCACCTAATGTGGCTGATTCAACGACCGCAGCAGCACAAACTCCCATAAAAGGCATACACGTAACATATTGCTCAATGGTGCTTTAGGCCTCACTGGTCAGGCAACGACTCCGCCCAAAGTTCGACGCCCCTTTCCTCATGATATCCCGTCCTCATGGTGCCTGGAGATCGTTGAACTCCCGTCGACGCGGCTGCCTTTCTAGTGCAGGAGGAGTGAGAGGTATGCTCTCTTTCCCTCTCAGACGTCTCCTTTGAATGTATCTTTGACGGCATTCCACGAAGACGGAAGCGATAGACCACCCGACCACCCCCAGCGTCCTCGCTGAACGTTCCTCCAGCGTATGCTGCACGGTGTCCTCGGGAAAGTCCACGCATTGGTGACAAACGGGCATCCGCTTCCGACTCATGCGACGCAGGGAGTTCCCAAAGCATCCGGATTCAGTAAACACCTGAGCCAGCTGGAAACTGAGGGCACCATGTCGCCTATCCAGTCACTCATGTACCTAATAACCACCGCTTTCTGCGGTCTTCGCAGTGCCACCGCGTTTCGGGCTATTAGGTTTACCGCCCACACGGGCGCCCCATAAATGGCAGGCGGGCGGCCAATGGACCGCACGATCCCCACATAGTCTCCTGCAGAAAGCGTTTGGCCCTAAATTAGGTACAAGCCACGAAAGATCAGCTACAATGCACATAAACCTGGGGACCAGCCGCTGAATGTGCGGCTCAAAGTCACCTAGGCTATCGAGGACGAGTCCTAGGTACTTCGTCATCAGCTCGATACTGATGTGAACGCCACCGACCACTATAATGTGAATCCCGAGGTAGCTTGTTCCTAGGTTTCCATGGGGAAACAGAGGGCTTCGGACTTATGCAAAGCCACTTCGAGACTCAAACGCCGCATTCTTCCGACGACCTGCATAACCCCTGCCGTGGCCAGTATTATCGATTGCCAATGTCATTGTCCCCGGGCCGCCACCAGGGTACCATCAGCGTAACATATCTCATCGACACCGTCGAGAAGTGCAGTGCCCAGTCATATCCAGTTCAATGTTCCACAGCGGTAGCTCTAGGACCGAGCCCTGTTGTTTCTGGCCAGCCATAAGGATAATGGTTGAATGAATGTCGTAGTGTTGTAACAGTGATTGTCATTGATTACAGCTGTACAGCCAAGTTGAGGGCAGTTAAAAAAATTAAACCAAAAAAAAAAATTACGTACACACTTGCGCGATCTCATAATGGTATGGAATAAGCGACTGTCGCAATCACAACCCAGCGTTGGGCCCGCCACAATCGTGGCGAGAAAGTCAACTCTTTGAGGAGTGGTTAGAGAGGCGCCACGACGTCCCCGTATTCCACCTGACGCAGATCCTCACCGGACACGGTACGACACCCAATTGTCACCATTGTGTGGATCGTTATAGCGACACGGTAACGCATGCGATGGAGGTCTGTCCTTGTAGCGGCGATCGGCGGTGGTGACCTCTCGTGTTCGGCCCTGGTCCAATCCATGATCCGGAGTGAGAGGGCATGGGAAACAGTCACCTCCTTCTGCAAAACAGAAATGCAAGCGAAGGAGGAGGCGAGATGGGTGAGGAAGAGGCAATCCTCACGTCCCAGCCGTCGAAGGAGACGCCCTGTGCGTCAGCAGTCGCCCTCAAGCTCCGCCCAGAGCGAGAGAAGTCATTTGATGATTTCACATCCAAAGAAAAATGGGTATTTATTGTCTCGTACTGTAAATATGACGTACTTCCATGCAAATGGTCATGCCCAATTTTACCATCATAGGACGAGTTCTGTTACAATGGAAAAATTACCCAATTTAATTGTTACGTAGATTAAGGCCTCTGTAGATTGATTTGATTTTGATCACTCGAGAAGGAATTGATTTTATAACATTAGACAATTTTGAAACAATTAAAAGCCAATACACATGGAAATCTATCCAAATGGGGACCTGAATACACATGTTCGGAAAAGCTATCAATATGAGGACCTTTTAAACACACTGCGTGGAAAAACTTCCATCCGAGGACATATGTGTGAAAAATAACACATAAGTCCCCGCAAGGTACTTAAAATATGAATGAAGTGTAAATTTAGTGTGTTAAAAATTCATGAGAGCTCACACACGTTCGGAATGTGAACATGAATTTCCGCGATCAAACCGAGGTCCACCAAGGTCGACATCAAGTTTCCCTTATTAAGTATATAGAAAGGCTCAAAATCGAATGGAGAATACGATGAATTGGTCGGGTCAATCCGAGGACGTACGAAAAGGTCCTCGGATTGAAAATGTCCTCGGATGTGCCTTGTGTATTCAGGTGCATGTCCTCGCATGGTACTTAAAACAAACACACACACACACATCGTCACGACACAACGCAGGCTCGTCTTGTGACTACACCGTATAACCTTACCGATAAACATTCCCACGTAATAAAACTTACAACAAAACTAATGAGACGGTCGCCCGCCGCGTAATACTAACGAATACTTAACTAGCCGACACTGATCGGAATGATGCGCGAGCACAGCGCCGAACAGTTCCTCGGCCCACGGAAAGTGTTTCAATGATCCACAAACGACGACTTCATAAAGATTCATACAACACTGTGTTCGGACGCTGCGGCGCGGCTACAGTTCGCGCTCGCGCTCGTGCTCGCGCTCGCGCTCGCGCTCGGGCGACCGCGCGGAGCCGTTGGCGGCGGGCTGCGGGGAGGGGGGGGAGGCGGAACAGTCGCGCATGAGCTTGTGCGTGCGGTCGCGCAGGCGCAGCAGCTCGTCCTGGATGCGCTCGGTGATGGCGCGCCGCGTGTCCTCCTCGCTGGCGCCGGCGCTGCGCAGTCTGCGCAACACACGCACGGATATCGTTAGCATTGACGAGTAATGGAGCCTGTCACTATGTTACATGGACAACAGTGTGCATCAGGGTGGCGCACTACAAATAGTCATGCTTAATGTATGAGAGCAATGTACCGTGAAGTTCATTTTCGCCAATCACTCAGTTAACGCAACTTACCAAAATAAAAATCGGAACAAAAAATTATTCGGTGTATTCCAATCACCGCACTGGATGGGGGCGTCCATAAATTACGTGACACGTTTCAGGGGTGGAGTCTAATCTCACGTGGGGGAGAGCGGTAGTCTTGGCAAATATTACGTTTTTTTTCTGAAAGCTACTGAAGCAACAGTGTAAAATTGCGAGAAAACTTATCTTTCAACAAATCATTTATGTAAAACATGAGATGTTCCTCTGAGCTGCAGAGCACCGGTGTACGTTCCACAGTGCACCAGCAACACCACCGCGCAAAGTGCGACCCTTGCGGATTGGCACGCGTTGAGCCGCTGAGCTTCTGTGTGCAAGCGACAACAGTTTAGGAGTGCCTATGATGTGATGGTGATTTTACTGAAAACCAATAGTCATGTTGTTCCAGTAATCTCTCTTAAGAAGAGAACACACATGAGTCTTTTACGAATTTCAGTAGTTCCTTTATTTCCGATTCTCTCACTATGACTAGACTATGTCTTGGCTTAACTGGTCTGAAATAAAAGTAATTAAGCAAAACATGTTAAAAAAAAACCCATCGATGCACAAATTGACGTATTTACCCAAGAAACACGCATTTTGAAAAATCTGACGAGAATGGAGGTACGTTGGTGGGGGAGGGGTCGAGTCAAATTTCACGACATCACCAAGGGGGGAAGGGGGGGGGGGGGCTTGGTCGAAAAATCCCCTCACGAAATTAATGGACGCCCCTTTTCTTGTGAAGCAATGCGCTTCGTATTATTAGTAGTCGTCGGTAAGAACGTTGGGTTAGCTGTCGGTGTATATGTGTCGCACTCACTTGTCGAGCAGGTGGTGGATCTGGATGGGCTCGCCCACGTTGAGGACCACGTGCTTGCGGAACTTGAGCAGGTAGGGCTCCGAGTTGGGCAGCACGCGGTCCAGCCCCTCGTGCCACACGGGCACGATGAGCGGCGCCGCGCTGCACTCCGCCACCAGGCGACCCACGCCCCACTTGAAGCGGATGTGCTCCTGGCTGACGTTGACGCGGCCCTCGGGGAAGATGTGCACCCACTCGCCGCGCGACAGCCGCTCCACGCAGAAGTCCATGGCGGGCTGCACACAGGCACAAGGTCAGTAGTGGCTCTCCCAGCCGACGCCGCGTGACGTCACACTTGCCTGGTAGACGCCGGCGCCGCGCACCACGGGCACGCACTTGCCGAGCGCGAAGAAGCACGAGTGCAGCGCGTTGGTGAAGCAGATGTCGTGCGCCGCCAGCGACCAGCGCATGCGCGCGCGTGACGTCAGCGTGCCCAGGTTCAGCACGCCTGCGCACACACAACCTTACTGTCAAATATTATACAAGTGTGGCGCCTGCAAGGAACTTAAATCCAACCTGGAATGCGCACAGGCTGCCCATACGCGGTCCGAGCGAGATAGCTTCCCGAGAGCCCTCTGTCCCTTTCATTAGGGTGACCAACCAATACAATGTAGGTAGAGACTAATATAATAGGATATAATATACTAACCAATAATTTGATTTCATAAGTTAATAATAATTATGGTTTCAGGATGAATTAAAGTAAAACGCATTAAACTATGTTTTATTATATCCTGGGGCCTGAAGACTGCAAATAATGGAATATTTTTGATATTTGAATGACTTGGAATGACATCAAGCCATTTTTTCCTCCCTGATTCTTCTCCAGGCAGTCTGAAATTATAATTTTTAAATTTATTTAAAATATACGAAGTGACACACCTAAATCAGCAATTAATGTGGGAAGTTGAAACTTTTTGCCATTTCCCTACAATGTTCCTCGAGAAATGTGAAATTTCAAGATCACGTCTTTTAAGTATTCGGTACACCATTCCATATAAAGTTTTATTATGCTTACGTTGAAAACTACCTCCTATTTATATGCTGCATTGTGTAAATAATCTTATAATTTCGTTCATTATGGGCACCCTACTTCAAGAATTGAAATGTACTTACTTGAAGAAAGAAACACAGCATATCCTGCATAGGATTGGCTTTTGCAACCTTGAATCGCACACTTTCTAACAATTTTTATTACGTCTGAATAAAGAAATTGATTGTTTTACAACAAATAAATATGGCTGGTGGGCTACCAGTCTAACTTATACACTTCTGGACACATCTATTGGCCCACCTTGTATTTTCAGTTTCGTTTGGTCCTAGCTAAAATTTTATATTAGGTCGAGCAAAAAGTTTTTATGCAGTTTTGAACCTGGCACATTCACAATTTCATACAATAGTCTTTTTTTGAATTTCGAACACAGAATTCAAAGAAACAAAAGACAATTTGGAGCCTGTTTGTTGATATCAAACAATCGAATACTAAGAAAACTTGGTTTTATTGGTTTACTTGGATTTAATTCTTGAAAAAGTGATTGATATCTTTAGTTTTGCAACAAACATTACTTATTCTTAACATTAAGGTGAGGTTCTATTAATAATCTATGGATACTTCACCTAAAGTCACCGCCCAAGCTGTGGCACTTATTCAGGCCGGACACAGCCAAAGAAACGTGAGTGCTCAACTTAATTTAAGTCGATCTGCGGTCCGAAATGTTTATCGGAGGTACCTAGAGACTGGCGGCTTTGTTCGTCGCCAAGAAAGGCCACGATCTCGGGTCACAACTAAAAGGCAGGATCGATTCATCGTGACGACCAGCTTGAGAAATCGTCACCTTACCTCCATTGAGATACAAAACCAACTTCGCGACTTCCACGGAGTATCTGTGAGCGCTCGAACTGTTCGGAGAAGGTTAAAAGAACGCGATATGGTACCACACAAGCCAGCTAATGGGCCCAAACTAACGCGAGCCCACCGAACAGCGCGCCTTCATTTCGCACGCAGTCATTTAAATTGGACACAGCAAGATTGGAGCCGTGTACTCTTTTCTGATGAGTCTAAAATTGTGTTACATGGCAATGATGGAAGGAAGAAGGTCTACCGACGTAAGGGAGAGCGTTTCGCACAATGCTGTTTTGAAGAGAGGGTTGCTTATGGCGGTGGCTCATGGACTGTCTGGGGCGGTATATCCGCGAGCGGCAAAACTCAACTTGAGGTTGTTACAGGACCACGGCTGCCAACATTAAATGCTGAAAGGTACATTCGTGAGTGCTTAGAACCTCACGTGATACCATACGCGGACTATGTGGGCCCAAATTTCCTTTTTATGCATGATAATGCAAGAGCCCATGCGGCCGGCATCGTCAGGGAATATCTTCGGGATGTGAACATCACAGTTATGGACTGGCCAGCCAGAAGCCCAGACATGAACCCCATTGAGCACATGTGGAACGAGCTAAAAAGACGTGTTAGGGCTCGTCAGCCAGTTGCCCAGACGATGCAGGAGTTGAAAACTGCCATAGAAGAGGAATGGGAGATGATCCCTCAAAATTTCATAGAGCGGTTGATAAACTCTATGCCTAATCGTATGAGAGCTGTGGTAGATGCCCATGGAGGCAACACGCGTTATTAAATTAAACCTTTATTTGATAAAACATGTTTTTTATTCAAAAATCAATTGCCTTTAACAAGGCGCATATCCGACTTGTTAGGCGTAGCTCCATGTCGTATGGTATTCTGAATTCAAATTTAAAACAATACGATCGAAAAAGATGGTAAAATGTATCAGGTTTAAAACTGCATCAACAGTTTTTGTTCAATCTAGCAATCATATTTCGGTAGGGGCCATCGAAACCTAAACTCTAAGGTGGGCCAATAGATGTGTCCAGAAGTGTATAATTATATATTCTACTAATAATCTTTTCTTTTTAATTACGTTTCAATACAGTATCCAAATTATTGCTAAAAAAATGTTCTCATTCTAACAGAAAAATATTAGAAATATATCAGAACGAAAGTTAATGTTTTTTTAATAAGACACGACAATATTATTTTTTCCTACCATTCCTACAAAATTCGGGAAAAATCCTCCTGGCAACACTTTAGAAAGGGAAACAGGGCTCTCGAAGCGCTTTCTCTCTCGGACCGGATTTCTCTTTGACCAAGTGATTGTCTGTACCTAATAGAACTTAACTTTATAAACATAAGGTTTATTTTTATATTGATGTCAAATTGACAATGCACATTCCAGGTTGGATATAAGTTCCTTGGTCGCCTGTCTGTGTCATCCTTTAGAGAATTTGTTTAGATCTATAATAAAATTGATCAAAGAGGGACATATGAGGGGCATTGCCGTGCTCCTAGATCAATAGATCTAGGCCCGTATTAATAAACGGCCCTCAAAAACGTACTCAAGTGCGTTATCATTTGATACGCCATTATGACGTCATCAGCATCTCAAGATTATTGCTAATTAATAGACACATAAATACAGTATCTCAGTAACCAAGATCAGCATCTCACCTAGTTGTACTTGATGGCTTGATCTCGTGAACGATGACGTCACATTGACCGAAGTTTTGAAAATATAGCATCAAAAAATATGAAATTTAAAAAAATATAAGGCTGTAGTGGAAAATAAGGACTCCGGTGGTGCGTTGCTAAATAATGAATGAATGAATCGATAAAAATGAGACCTGGAAAATAATAAGTGCAGAATACACCGCTGGTCCGCACGCATCGACCCAGGTAAATAATTACATTATTTTACTCTTATTATTTTTACATTAGTACTCTTTATTTTACTCTGTTGACCACAAACAAGCTGGTTATTTAAAAAAAAATATCCATGTAAATCAAAAGGATTTGAAGCATCCCTTATATAATCTTTTGGTAATCGAAAACGTAAAGGCCACAAAATATCGTCATAGTAGTCTATTTCATCGTAATAATTAATATTTCTTAAAATATTTTCAAACTCCATGTTTCGCGCCACAAAGCCAAAGCGCCAAAGGGTCGAGTTTCGTTTATTAATCAGTCCATCACTCGGTTGATGACGTAAACCTAATCCGCAACTTGAGAACGTCAATAATCACGTTTATTAATACGATCAGGATCTCAACATTCATCTCAAATGCGATCTCGCGAGCTGAGTAACGTTTATTAATACGGGCCCTAGTCTCACGAGATCTATTGATCTAGGAGCACGGCAATGCCTCCGCAAAGTCGAAAAAAAAAACCAACAAAAGCACAGCGTAAGAATCCCCTTAAACAATCTGTTACTACCCCAGTCCACAAGGGTGGGAACAGAAGCGATATCAATAATTATTGACCTATCTCGGTGTTGCCAGCCCTGCCCAAAGTAAAGTAAATTATTTTAATAAGCGAGACACTGATCTGCATTATCCTTATACCGTATTGTGAATGTGGGGAACATATAGATCGCTATAATAGGGGTTAATTTCATGTTAGTCAACAATGTCTGGCAGTTTGAGTTTTTTTTATGCGACCTACCCAAATGTCCTTACTTTGGTAGGTATTGTTCGTCAAAACGTTGAGCTCCTTAAAGTTCTAAGTTTGAGCTACACGATAATTGACAAATGCTTGCACTGTCTGGACAGGTCCACTCAAATATGTGTGGTACTTTCCTCAAAAGACCAGACACCAACAGGTTCTCATATGATTTGTACAATTGTATGGACTTCAAAAGAGACTGTGACCTCTGAGTTTGTTTCGGTATTTCTTCTCAGGGTAGTCACTGTAGTCAGCTAGGAAACACCGGCCTCATCTAGTTTAAAAGGAAAAGATTGACGTATAAAAGTGTTATTTACAACCTACTTACAAAATAACTATCATTTATCACGTTCTTCTCCATAGAGATCTACGCCTTGGAACGTGCAAATAGCTTTATCTTTTTGACCGACCGACCTTGACAATTCAAAAGTGCCTGTAAATGGTCTAATTGAAATAAATGCTTTGACTTTGACTATTGCAACACGCTAAATGAAACACACACATGCAAACCATCACACCCAGACACACACGCATGCACACCATCACATACAAAAACATACTGTTTATATTTAAGGTACCTACTCAATAAATCGTATATAGCTGTAGAAGAGCGGAGTCTCCTATCACAGGCAGGCATTACTTGCTTAAAAGGAGGTTCCAATCACCAACTAATGTAAAACTTTTTGGTTCATAAATAAAGATTTGTATTGTATTGTATTTTCTGCATAGACCTATTATCTCAATGATTTTCTGGAAGCCTGAATTGTCAGCGACCAAGAGGACATATAAGTAACTAGATATATTCCCAAATTAAATTCCAAAAGCATTCAATTCTATATTTTCAAGAAAAAAAGATGTTGTTAACTAATTAGGTAAGAATTTATGACAAAGTTACTTGCTCCCATGTATAGAGTGCCTACTGAATAAAGTAATAGTTTTTTAAGGCTACCTACGCACTATGCGGTTATGCCGGCTGCGGAAAGGGAGAGGGAGATGTCGAGTGCTCTCCCGGCCCGCAGCAGGCGCACCGGGCGTCGGTGGAGGGCATACGCTGCCCTCCTTCTGCCTCCCTAACTGGGTCCAGGGGCGGCGGACTTGGGGATGTCCGTTGCCCCCCATTCATCCGGACCCGAGGTGGCGGCGCGTGGTGTTCCCGTGCGCCCCTCTGACGTCGCGGGGGGAGTTAAACACCTCACTCCCCCCGCTTACGAGATGTGGCCCGCAGAGGCGGGCTGGCACCAGCCGGGGATTACGGAAGTCGCATACGTTCCCGCGATCCCCGGCGTAGGTGGAAGATGGAACACCGGGGTGGTTTTAGTCAGTAAGAGTCTGACAGACCCCTCCGCCCGCCCCAGGGCGGAGGACATCCATGAGGATTTCCCCCCGTAAAAAAAAAAAAAAAAAAAAAGGGTTCCGTACCTCAAAAGGGAAAAACGGAACACTTCTTATAGGATCACTTTGTTGTCTGTCTGTCAAGACCCTTTATCTTGGAAACGCGTCAAAGTATCGAATTGAAATTTACAACCATATACAGTCCCTTGAAGCTGTGAAAACTTTTTGACTAAATTTCATGGAGAGCCATGAAATTTAGTCAAAAAGTTTTACTCCTAGCCTAGAGAGGCTAGGAGTCATAAAATTTGGCAAGAAGATAGATTTTACAGTACAAGTACAGGGAAAAGTATGAAAATTGGGAATTTGTAATTTTATCATATAACATTTTTTGCACTTATTACTGGTAAGACTAAACAGAGAGCGTCCTAATAATGATATTGTATAGAAAGCGTCCTAGGTAGCACATTTACTTTTACATTAGATCTCACAACTCGATGCGGTAAAACAAGTAAATGTTGCGCCACTTGCATCAGTTTACATGTTATGTTTTGATGGATGTAAATACGAGTAGTCCCGTAGAATTAAGTGCTATTCTCAAGCTGATCATTTAAGGAATAGTCTCTGATGGATGTATTCTCTTTCACTCGCTGGTTTGTATCCAGTGCTAACGCGGCCTGGTATGACTTCCTAGCAGACATTGTCGAACACACCGCGCAGAGCACGTTGTTAGTAAACAGTGCCCCTGTAGCCTTTACTAACTAATATGAACACCACACCACTACTGTCTGTCGGAGGCATAGTGCCCTCTCGTTGACTCGTTGGCTCCTCGTGTATAAGGATACACGAGGACCGAACGAGTGCGTTCCCATCGAATTTTATTAGAATTTTTAAAATACACCTGACGGGTTAGTGGGTCAAGCAGGAATCAATTACGCTGACAGTAGGTATACATAATTATGCACAGAGTCCTAGAGCCTAGAAACTTCAAGTTAAAGACCAACTAAAGAATGAACAAGTGTCCGTTCAGTTTCACACTGTGAGATGAGCGGTAGCTGTCGTCGTCGAGCACAAAAGAGAACGTTCGGTCAAGTGTCACAACTCACAAGCATCGGTCGCCGAGCTTTGTTCGCAATAAGAAAAGCCTCCGCGATCATTGTGAGCGTGCTGTGAGTCTGAGTGTGACAATAGGCGGTAAATAATAATGTAGCGTCACACGCAACCGTGTGCGGCGTGCCGCGCGTGTGCCAGTGCGTCCAGCTGTCTACACGACAACGAGGCGGCGCGCAGGGGTGGGCGGCGAGGGGTGCGAGCCTCGCCTGATCACCGTTAGAATGACGTCAGAGATACGAGTAGAAGCGATAGATTTAAGAACAAAACGCATGCATTCGTCCAACGGAACACCTTGTCATTGACGTGACTCATTTACTGTTATTTAGCTGATAAACTATATTATCAATCATCGACGCTTATCAGAAAGATGCCTACCTACCTACTCATTTCCCTCACAAAAAGAAATGAGTAGGTATAAGGATGATGAACAAACAAATATGGATATTTGCTAACATCACAGTTGTAATTCTCTAGGGTCGGGATCGGGACTGTATTGCCTACAGACACGTGTTCCGGCGTGCAGTGCTAGGTGCTGGGCAGGGCTAGCCGCGAGGCGTGGCGCGGCGCCACGACCACGACTGTTTGTGTCGTAATGAATCATTACTACCTATACAGGGCAAGGCCAAAGGGGAAGCTTTGTCCTTCACAGATTGTTGACGTGGCGGCGTGTACATAATGACGTAGCTTACAGCTCCACGGTAGCGTTAACTAGGGCAGATGATATTATGGTTGAGGTCATTGTTTCGCTCAGATTCCCGTGATTAGGCAGGCTAATTGATTTGGCATTGTATTAGCACGTAGTGAGTAGTTAAGTGTAGCAGTAGGTATGTATTGGGAACGCGTGGCGGGCTTCCCATCTGCTAATCGAGTAGTTCTATGTTTTGAACAACTCCTAAAACATAAGGTAGAAAGTACTTAAAAAACGAAACGCATGATAAACATTTTTATCATGTTATTTTAAAACCATATACTTGTTTTAGATGTCCCATAAGTAATAGGTAAGTACAGTTTGTAGTAAAATTTCCTAAATAAGTAAAGTATTTATTATCTGCATTTTTTTTTTATTTTTTTTTATTGGTGATGGGTTTGCTCTTGACTGTAGTCAATGTCAGATATGACAGAGACAAAGTCTACGATGGAGCGAGCTTACCCAGAAGGAGCCTGTTCACTCTAACTTTGAAGAGATTAGGGCTGTAAGCTTTTGGAAACATTAGTTTCTGAGATGAGATGGGTCATCGTGGGTCGGAGTTCGGATATTGCTTTACATTACAAGCAGAATTCGTGAAAATATGGATCTGGAGTCGAAAAACTCGGGCTTCTGATCCAAATCCAAACTATTCATGGGCCATCTTTGGCATATCTAAGGGTGTTACCACAGATCGATGGTAGAATGGATACCTACATGTTCAAATCGCACGGGAAACTGATAAGTAGTTCGCAGCTGGCGGGATAGATGGCGTTGCGGTTCTTGTTGTTGCGATCTACATTTTGCTAGTTTGGTTTTCGTTGCGATCTACATTTTGCTAGTTTGGTTTTCGTTGCGATCTACATTTTGCTAGTTTGGTTTTCGTTGTGATGTACATTTTGCTAGTTTGGTTTTCGTTGCGATCTACATTTTGCTAGTTTGGTTTTCGTTGCGATCTACATTTTGCTAGTTTGGTTTTCGTTGCGATCTACATTTTGCTAGTTTGGTTTTCGTTGCGATCTACATTTTGCTAGTTTGGTTTTCGTTGCGATCTACATTTTGCTAGTTTGGTTTTCGTTGCGATGTACATTTTGCTAGTTTGGTTTTCGTTGCGATGTACATTTTGCTAGTTTGGTTTTCGTTGTGATGTACATTTTGCTAGTTTGGTTTTCGTTGCGATGTACATTTTGCTAGTTTGGTTTTCGTTGCGATGTACATTTTGCTAGTTTGGTTTTCGTTGCGATGTACATTTTGCTAGTTTGGTTTTTCGTGGCGGCGTTGATACCGCTTCAAGTCGACGTCGATAGATAGTTTGTACTACACCAATCGCTCGATCGTGCATCGATGCCATCGATCGATGGTAGAATGAATTAGTCGACGTCGATCGATAGCTTTTACTTCTTTCTTATATCAGCCACACAATCGATTAATGTCTATCGATCGATAGTATGTACGAAGACGGACAGATATGTGAGTCTCCTCGCGAACGCGTAAGCGAACGGGTGCAGAATTAAAAAAAAGCGATTACTCCGCATTGGAAAGCAGTGTCGCAAAGGAGCTCCTTTTTACGTCTTTTTCAACTACCGTCAGAAAAGTTGTGCGACGTAAAAATAAAGAACAAAAGGACGTGGAAGATATCATAAGTGCCTTTACAACTGTTGATCCGGATAAAATGCCCATCTTTGTGGCAAAAGAACTAGCTACTTAAGTTGCCACCAGTAACTTTTGATAACATAGATGCAATAAGGTTGTTAAAAGATATTGTGTTACTACAGTCAGAACTAAAACTAATTAAGGAAGCTTATGTTACGAGTGAGTACTTGAAAACTAAGTTGAATACTTAACGTGAAATATGCATCATTATTATTATGAAGAATCCAATGTAATCAATAGTCGAGGTGCCTATTTATGAGACAGCGGGCCGACCGCTTTTTTGAATATTGATGACGAGTCCGCGTCAATAAAGAATGCACCGGAGGTAGAAGCAAGAAGTGCGAAACAGCAAGTGCATAATTTGCCGTGTTCGACATTTACACAATCAACTGGTTGCGTACATGAATGTAGTCCTACCTTCGCACTCAAACTCAAAGCAGCTGATAATGCGCGCACGCATTATTATAGCTTGTACGCACACAGGTACCACAATGGCAGCGACGGAACAGCTGACGGGACCGGCCGCTAATCACACCGTAATAAACACGGCTAGTGGTATGAAGTAAGAACGTAACGAATAATGATAAAACAATGGCGGAAATAGTTATGTCGCAAGGTGAACCGATACCAAAAGCTTCGACATTAAGTAATGAGTGGTCGTTGGTACAGAAAGACAGAAAACAGAAGATACAGAAATAGGACGGAGGGGACTTCAATTAAACCTGAAGATAGATTCAGACCAGCAGATCTTAAAATCCCATTGTTTGTGATTAGACACAAACAATGGGATTTTAAGATCTCGTAATCGAGATCGTGCACAAAAATACCTCGGAGAAGGACATAATCGAGTATATTTTCACAAAAACCAACGACAACGTTTTTTAATTAGGTACAGTAATTTATAGATTACCGCTAGAGATACAGAGATATCTACAAAACTTTCAATACTTCCTTTTAACAAGTACTTATCTTGTGGCTAGCTAAAGGTAGTACATAGACGAGTTCAGGTTGCTGCAGCGGCGAGTGACACTTCGGTTACAGATTATTGTGGGACATACAAAGCAGCAGAGTGTAGGTGGACGAGTTCTGAAAGCTGAGCCGTGTAGTGAGATCTGCTGAGCTGGTTGGATGTGAGCTACTGACCCCAGAGGCCGGGGTCGTCGAAGCACGAGTGGTGGTTGGACACGGTGAGCAGCGGCGTGCCGCGCGGCCGCCGCACCGCCGCCGCCAGCGCCTCGCGGTTGTACACCGTCGTCTTGTTCAGGAACTCTGGAACACCACACATACGCTTTTTATTATTTAGAGTCACTTCAACTTTCAACTGCTATAAATGATGAAACTTGAAGTAATTGTTTTTTAATTTTGATCAATATTATCTTTAATGATACAAGGTATTACAATTTGAGTTAATTTTTGCAATGTTTTGAGGTTCACAGGTCATCTTTATGTTCCTGTCCATATCCCATGATACTCGAGTTCTTCCTTTCCTTTTCATTGGAAATGAACTTATTAGTCTTCAGTTGGTTGGATCACACCTTGTGATCAGACAAAAACTTTATTGATGAAAACTTGGATACGTAGCTGAAATAATTATTTAAAAAATTCACAGAAATGATTGCTTAATCTGGCGCGTTGAAGAAAGATATGATAAGAAAGTGTGGAGCAATAGATAAACTGAGAATCTAAGTGTAACCTAATAGTAATTAGGTCAGCGGGAGCCGTACACATGATAACACTCTACATATACATGATATACTATATTATTCATCAGTTATATTATAAAACAAAAAAATTATTTCATTTACAAGTTAGAATTGTACTCATTTAATATTTCTTTGTGACGTTCTTAAAGCCAGTATTGAGGAGTGTGAACAATTAAAGTATAAAAATATTTGTCCCTGAGCATATATTTAGAGCATGTCTACAACTAGAAGGCACCCTGTGTGTGTGTGTGGAGTGTGATCTTGACTTACTTCACCTCTGCATTTAACATCAATAATGTGTAATATATTATGTTGTTGCATAACTATTACAAGGTTATTTCACAAAAACAACATTATTTCATTTTATAAGTTAAGGGGTACTTTGTACAGGTTTTTAAGGGTTTTATATAATAGAATAATATTAGGTTCATAATGTTTGTAAGAATTTTTGAAAGGACAATTATGTATCAGTATACATTAGTAAATGTGCATGATGAGTGTTATGCAGAGGGGTCAGTGACCCGCGGTGGGGAGTGCGGCCACTCAGTGCACTCTGCCACATGCACCACACCACCACAGTGTACCTGCGGCACAGTGGGCCACTTTGGTGAATGTTGCCCAGTTAATTTATATACTAGTTTATGTAGACGACTAGTTATTTGAATAATTACTGTACTTTATGTTTCAAATAAGCTGTAAAGTTAGAAAGTGGTAGTACTTAATAGAATATTTGATTGTGAGCTCTGACGTAGTAGTAGGTATCATGTCTAGATAGTTGATTGAACATTTGATAGGAAAGGTCAATACACTGTGTATCATTCAAAACAACAGGATTAAACATACATTACAAGAACGCAGGATACTAGAGTTCCAGGTTGACAGAGATGTGAGAGCTGTTCAATGTATTCAAATATTGTTTTTGTTAGTTGACATTGAGTCTAATGACATACTTGAACTAAGGTTAGGCAACAATTTGAAAACATTTCAAAGATACTGTGTTGTTGGACTATATAACTCGTAATATTCAATATAACGGCGTAGTCGCGTGTGCGTCGTAAGCAACAAGTTACAAATGCGCTGATGTAAGGGAATCCGTCCCCACTACACTTTGAAATGCTAATTACGCATTCAAAATCGAGCGATAATGAGTTTTAACAAAAGATTGCAATGTAGGTACATCAGCTGCCACAAAGTTAGGGTTTAAGATTGATAATTTCACTCACCAATGATAATTTTGCTAAATAAACCGACGACGGCGACTGTGATAGAGCTCGCGCAGTACCACAGCCTACCTGGATTCCGCAGCCGCGGGATAATCCACCCGATGTCGTAACCCATGGTCGCGGCGGAAGCGTACCAACACGACAACACACTACAACAACATCATTACTGTGATTAACTTTGTATAAAAAACGATTTTCCTCTCGAAATCCAACACTCGAGCGACCTATTGTGCGAAATGTGTGACAATGACATTATGACATGATGACATGACTTGACAGGCAGTCTACGATGACAGCTATGTAGTTGACGTTTTATTGTCGGTGTTGCTATTAGAAGGATGGAATAGGTGGTTCGTTCAAAAACACATAAATGGGAATGTGCAAAATAAGAAACTTGCGGTGCGGAGTTAGATAAATGCCGTGTAGATACCTTTTTATTATATACTAGCTTTTGCCTGCGACTTCGTCTGCGTAGACTTTAGACCGGGCGCTAGTTCTTGGTCTAGAGGAGAAGGTGGTAATGCGGCTCCCTTCATTTTGTTTTTGTGCCTTCCTGCAAAAAATACTAGAGTTTTAAATCAACTAAGTACGTTACAGTGTTCCTTACTCATTGGCCTATGCATGCCTTACTATTTAAGTAACAAATAAAATAACAACAGACAAACAAATAAAACAAATTACGTACATGTTTGGTAATGTGAGATCAAGTGAAAGTAATAATGTCTTTGCAATATGTTTTTGCCTAATTACCTAAAATCCAGTAGGAAAACGTTTGTCAAACATACTGCGTCAATCACCAAAAACGAAAAACTTACATTTAATAATTTTGCAATTTTCAGAGCGGTTTTGAAAGTTTGCCTGTTTACGTTTTTCCACAGGTTCAAATAATATTAAAACGTAAAGTCATCTTACGGATTTGATAATACTAATTCGATAGCTATCACAATAGCTACTCGTTGTATAAAACTTATAGGTAAGTAATGGCGTGTTTCTAAATGATAAATATTCAAGGGGGCTAATATACTTGCAGGTACCATTTATATTAGTCTATGCCTGCAGGGGCCACATTCCACCTTCTCCTCTAGGTATAGTGTTCGTTCTGACTTCTAAAAACAAAAAGTTTGTTTCATTACCTATTGTACAGTCCTACCAACTTATCTGTGAACTGAAAGAGGACGGCTGGACGGCACCGTCGATTCAGTGTTGCTAATTAATATAAGGTGCCCAAAATTGAGTAAGTTTTCAAGAAGGATATTTCACATTAGACATAATTAGGGAATGCAATCTCGTCTCGCCGAGATCCCGATCTCGCGAGATCCCGGCCATATTTTACGAGATTGTATCTCGTCAAATTTCGTACGAGATCTCGCGAGATAACGAGATCGACAAATGCAGCGTGACGACGATGAAGGCTTCGATATTGAAGACACTACAATGCCTCTTTCTGCCGTCTCCGCGGAAAAAAATATCACACTTCATGAAAAGCTGCAAAAATCGCTGAAAGCACTGAAACAGCCCACTGCTCGCTCAACAAATTCTACAACAAATACTTTAGACATTTTAATAAAAAAAGAAATGAATTTGTACGAAGCTGGTGGAGTAAGAGGGGAACTTTTAAACTTCGTATATAACTGCCTCTCAACTGTGGTTCCCACAAGTGTTGAGGCAGAACGAGCTTTTTCAGCAGCAGGGTATTTGGCATGCAAAATCAGAAGTCGTCTGTCAGATGATAGTCTCGACATGATGTGTTTTCTGAGAAGCCATTTTCAGACAAACTAACTTGCCTTTCCGTACCTTGATAACTTCATCTGACTTCTACTTTAAACTTCTTTTATTTGATTAATACGATCTCACAACATTTATTTAAGAACTTGTGAAGTTAAGTTTTTGTTTTGTTGTATTTATTTACCATAAGTAATGTTTCTATTACTCTTAATTATTGAAACTAAAGTAATAATTTACAAAAGACTAGATATAGATAATTATTGTTTTGTTACCAATATTGTAAGAATTTGAACTGATTAGCTACAGTAGGTATAATAATTATAGACATAAACAAATGTTATTAGAGTTAGAGACAAAATAATAAGTACCTACTCTGTTGATTTTTAAAAATAAAACTTACATTATTTTTATAACTAAGCAACGCAGTTTCTATTTAATTACATATCATGTCAATTACTAGTTCTTAAAACAAGCATTTGTATATGTTTTAATTGCGATTCTCCCAATCTCGCGAGATCCCGTAATTTGCGAGATCTCGCGAGACTGGGTTTTGAGTCTCGCGAGATCTCGCTAGGCGGAAATCTCGTACGAGATTGCATTCCCTAGACATAATCGATTAATAATAATAATTAACTAATATATACTGATATATAATTATTAATAATTAACTATTTTTGAAATTAGTCCTTGACTCACACCTGAAAATATAAGATAGTAAATTATCGTTATATTATAAATGTTAGTATAAATTTGAAATCTGGCAGGTTAGTTTGCTCACTCACTTAGCAGGTTGCCTATTAGATGTACGTTACCGTTACGCTAACCTGCATCAAGAATAGAAACGATTATTTCGTGGGCTTATAAAAATAATTAGGTAAGTATCGGGTAATATATAACAAGAAAGTTGACAACACTAACCTGTCGCGGCTACCGAAATTCGTTTTTAAATTTGATTAAATGGAATAATCGGAGACCCCACACGAGCTTCTTCTTCAAAAAAGGTTGTAACCTTTAGAATAATGTTTCGAGCATCGCTTTTAATAGCTTTCGGCATAATTATTTAACTTTATAAATTCAGCAATATCACGACAAAACAACCAGAGAACCCGAATGTAGTATACACTGACAATCGAATGACATTTCAACATGACGGCCGTAGTTCCAATTTTCGCCATTTCACAGATAAGTTGGTATATTGGAGTGTACCTACTGTTTTCTCGCAAATGTAAGTTGGTATTTTATGAATAATTGTTGTAGGTATGACATACGTGCAGATTGTTTTTTTACAAACTCGTGACTATGGTAAGCCTAAGCTTACATTCGTCTACTCGCTTGTAAAAACCAACTTACCGCACTAATATCATAATAGTTATTTATGATATTAGTGCGGTAAGTTGGTTTTTACAAACGAGTAGACGAATGTAAGCACGAGACGAAGTCGAGGGCTTACCATAGTCACGAGTTTGTAAAAACCAAATCCGCACGTGTGTCATACAACGTTTTTCGACACATTTGCGAGAAAACATTACAATAAGTAATGAAACAAACTTTTTGTCTCTAGAAATCAGTCGGAAAGTCGCAACAATCTTTGACGTTTCTAATATGAAAATGGCGCGAATTTGCAAAGGGCGCCACATGCGCGTGGTGAAAATTAGAACCACATACTTTATTTTTTTTATTTATCTTCTCTCATTTTCTCTATAATATTAAAATGAGACAAACGTATACAGCAAAAGCGCTTCCAAGGAGGTTCGATCATTCAGCTTATTTATTCTCGTGATGTGAAACTCCTTGGTGGAATTCTTATTAATTTAAAAAAAAACCGTAAAGAATACGCACGGCGCTATACAACGGAGTTTGCGGTAAAATATGTACTTAGGTGAGAGTACCTACTTTGCCGCACGCTCCATTGTGTGGTGCATAATTTTTAACTTTCGAACAATGCATACAGGCTTCGTAAATGCATTTTTTGAGCAAATGTGTTGAAAAAATACAACCGACTTCAAAACATAATAAAAACACTACTTACAAAATATAAAATAACTTTGATTTCGGAAGTCGATGTTTTTGGTTGTTTCTTAGTTTTTTGACACTTTTTAGTGATGGTTTGCTGTAACTAAACGAAGTCGGTTAACAATAAAGTTATGCCCGAATGGATAAGGTCCCTAAGACCATGGTTGACTGTACACATCTGCGTACCCCTTCACAGCGTACCGGCGTGATGTTATGTTATACTTATGTACCTAAACAATAAACAGACTATGCGATTTCAACAATCCCGGCAGGTTGGTAGGTATTATTGAAGACTTCCCGTTACCAATCTCCGAAGTTCTTCATCAGATCTTCACCAAATTGAAATGGGACCAGGGCCTAAACCACCAACTCTTAAAGCAGTGTTACTTTAACATTACTTCCAGTGGGAAAGAGACGGAGCAAGAAGGAAGTAATATTGAAGTAATATTGCTATAAGAGTCGGTGGTTAGGCCCCAGTCCGGGAAGATACTCTTCCAAACAAAAAAAGACTCATCAAACTCGGTTGATAATTGGCGAAAATATCACTGAACAGACTTCAATTAAAAAGAGGAGGTTCTCAATTCGACTGTTTTTTTTTTGTAAACTTACAAAAAAAAATATGTCGAATTGAAAACCTCCTCCTTTTCATTGTCAAAGTCAAAGTCAAAGTCAACAAGTAAGTAACTAAAACTAAAAATAATCTAAAATATGGCGTCGAAAAATTCCGTTATTTGTTAAAAACTAGATTATTAAGTGGGTACATGCATATCTTCGATCAACAATACCAAGTTGGTACACATACAACGTACAACAGAATAATCTGTGGTAATACCTCATACGGGGTTATTGTACCCATCATTATGAACAACTTTCACCATGGGACCAACACTGAAATCACGAAAAAAAAAATCGACTGCTCCATACCACAGATTACTGAATAGTTACTACGTAATCCATACATTATTTAAGTGCGCCTAACTCGACAAAATGGTGTGTATTCCCAGCGGAAAAATGTCGTTTTTTTAGTGTATGACGTCGTGTAAATGTGTATGGTAAGTACGAATTTGTGCATCCAACCATTGGGGAGTTATTCAACAAAAACTGTTTCCGCTGGAACTACGTCATCCCAGCGGCACTTTTTTATTCCTATGGACGTGCAAGAAAAAAAATACATGCAATAATTAGTGTGTAACGACTACGAGAGGTAAATGTGTATGTTTAAATGAAATTTGTGTCTTAAAACTTCGAAGATATTCAAGTTTCCGCTGCGCTGACGTTTGGCTATTTGATGGAAATCATATAAATCGGTTTAGTGCAGAGTTGGTTTTTTTTACGCACGTTGCTATGAATTTGTGTGTAATGTTTGTGAAAACAGATTTTGAAAAAAGTATACCGTTTAAGAGATATACACGTAAAGGTGAATTAATATGGTTATTAGGTCCAAGTACTTAAAATAGGAACTTTAGAGCCTAACTTTTAACGTTTATTTGTATCTTGTAAGGGTCTACAACGTCTTGCCAAGTTTCATTTATGTGCGCTTAGTAATTAATGAGCAATGGCATAATTGACTACGAATGGACCACTATATTTTATGACATCCGATTGTAGGACTTTTTAATGGAAAAGCAAAATAAAACATATTCCAATATTTAGTATATTAATTCAACTATTCATATGTAAAATTTCAGCTCATTACGCTACATTATTAAAGAGATATAATAAAAATACCAAAACAACCGAATTACATGGATCACGACCAAGTTAGAATGGCTACAAAAAAGCGGCCGTGCAGTACATAGAGCTAACGTTCTAGAATTTCCAGTGTTTTACCATTATTGGACTAGTACAGGTCGGCACACAATTCTTGACCTGGCTCGATACGTTTTGAAACGCTTTACTTGGCATCACTGTTACTGTTGCGTTTTATATTATTTAGGTACATCGAAATTGAATAATTGTTCAATTTTAATTAAAACGTCATTCGAAATGTGTCGAGCCAGGTGCCAAGTTAACGCGTACGGGTGGTAGTTATGTGTCTTCTTAGCGCGCTTTACCAGTCACAAATGTGCACCCAAGGACAACGTGCGTATGCGCTGTTTATTTTGCCACAACGTAATATTATGTACCTATTGGACTCGGTTATTGAGTGTAAGTGACTGTGACATACTTATTGAGCCAGTAGTGAGAATGATTAAAAGATAAACAAGGTAAGTACTTCCTAATAAAATACCTCATGAATGTAATCTGAAATGTTATCTGTTGGAAGGTAGGTATGTAGGTTCAAGTGACAACTGTATTTTGTTACTTACATCTCGACGACGCCGAAAGCCTAAAAGTTATCTATATCTGCTATGTACAGATTCTAGTGCATAGAGTGTTTATGGCAGCCATGTAAATACCTATAGTTATTTGATGAAAGTTGGTTCAGCTGTTCAAAAGTTGCAGTCTCTTATTCGAACTTATTTCGAATAATAATATGTGTAGGTTTACCTTTTATTTTCTAGGTAGGTACTTTGAAGTGTGAGACGAGAATTTCGTTTGTTCTTGTTTGCATTTATTCAAACCACAATTAATAGGTATAATCCCACAATAACATTACGTAGGTACCTGGTCTACTTATTTTTAACCTGTCAGGCATCACGATCGCGAAACACAGAATAACAGTCAAGCCCCGCCCGCATTTTATATAATACAAGGTGTTGCCCGCGACTTCGTACGCGCATATCCTGTTTTTTCCCGTTGGAATTCCCGTTCCCGTAGGTATTCACGTTCCCGTAAGAATATGCGCTAGAACGTAGGTAAGTAGGTCGGTACTGCACTACACTATAAACCTACCTTCAAATTGAGTCAATTACTTAGTACTGAGCTGTGATTCTGTGATTGTAAGACGTACTTATTTGTTGCTGTAAAAGCTCGAACGAGAAGACCAACTTCCTAAAATTTACTAGTAGGTACTTAATACCTAAGATTTACCTATACATAAGTATTTGAGCTTTTACAGTAGGCAACGTATTTCTTATTTATAAAAGACTGATTCTTTATATGTTAGCGGCACAATAAATATAGCAATAATTTTATTTGATGTGATTATTACTTTGTTAATAATGTTTTTTAATTTTAATAGTCAGTAACTAATAAATACTTTTAAGAGTACAAAGTTAATGCAGTTGTTTTATTTGCTGCGAAACGATTGTGTACGCGCCTGTACGAATCTATTAAACACGATAACGATACTATACTGGAAATTCTAGAACGTTAGCTCTATGTACTGTACAGCCGCTTTTTTGTAGCCATTCTAACTTGGTCGGTTTATCCATGTAATTCGGTTGTTTTGGTATTTTTATTATATCTCTTTAATAATGTAGCGTAATGAGCTGAAATTTTACATATGAATAGTTGAATTAATATACTAAATATTGGAATATGTTTTATTTTGCTTTTCCATTAAAAAGTCCTACAATCGGATGTCATAAAATATAGTGGTCCATTCGTAGTAAATTATGCCATTGCTCATTAATTACTAAGCGCACATAAATGAAACTTGGCAAGACGTTGTAGACCCTTACAAGATACAAATAAACGTTAAAAGTTAGGCTCTAAAGTTCCTATTTTAAGTACTTGGACCTAATAACCATATTAATTCACCTTTACGTGTATATCTCTTAAACGGTATACTTTTTTCAAAATCTGTTTTCACAAACATTACACACAAATTCATAGCAACGTGCGTAAAAAAAATCAACTCTGCACTAAACCGATATGATTTCCATCAAATAGCCAAACGTCAGCGCAGCGGAAACTTGAATATCTTCGAAGTTTTAAGACACAAATTTCATTTAAACATACACATTTACCTCTCGTCACACACTAATTATTGCATGTATTTTTTTTCTTGTACGTCCATAGGAAAAAAAAAGTGCCGCTGGGATGACGTAGTTCCAGCGGAAACAGTTTTTGTTGAATAACTCCCCAATGGTTGGATGCACAAATTCGTACTTACCATACACATTTACACGACGTCATACACTAAAATATGTGCTTAACTGAAATTAAGAAAAACGACATTTTTCCGCTGGGAATACACACACGACAAAATGTACTTAGTGAACAGCTGACTTTTTTTCGTTTGGTTTGGTCCCATAGTAAAAATTGTTCATAATGATGAGTAGGTAGGTAGGTACATGGACTCCTTACGAGGAATTGCGTTTATTTGTTAAACGTTGTAAATTATTTTGTTCCTTTTTTTACCCGACTGCCAAGGAAAGGTTATGTTTTACGCGCGTTTCTTTTCAGGATGGATAAGTTTGTTTGTAATTTTCTTTATTACCTCGTATCTTCCAAACGGCTGGATGGACTTCGACCATAGATATAATAAACAAGATTTCGATTTTTTTCTGCTTCACTAAGCTCGTACCTAAATTATAACAGCCGAACAGACCGCTTCAAGGTGAAGTAACGCTTGCCGAGGTTGGTCTGTAGATGGGTGACCATCTTAACATACCGAGACTCTTCCGTGCCTCGGAAAGCACGTTAGCCGTTGGTCCCGCCTGTCATTTCACGTTAATCTTTGGCAGTCGTTAGGGTTTGTCAGAAGCCAGAAAATCTGACACCCAGTTTTGCCAAGAATTACCGTGCGTGATAACCAGTTAATGGGTTGTGGAGGTTTAAAAGGTTAGGTTAGGTTAGGTTACCTAAACCTAACCTTTGCCTTAGGCCTTAGGGGGTGGCGAGCAGGGCAACTGCCCGGGGCCTCGCCCTTGCAGGGGCCTTGCGCAATCCGAATACAAAAAGCCTTACATTTGAAACGTTTAATATTTCTAGCAATAAATATACTCAGCAGCACGGAAACTTGCCCACATGTAGATTTGTCGATAATTCATGCTTAAATGCACTTTTGACGCTGAAATAAGAGTTGGTGCATTAAATAAGTGTTTCTTTTGCTTTTAGAACTTAAAAATTAAAACATCACTACACGAATAAGTTTGTTTTCTAATTAAGGCACTTATGCAGATTTTGAAAGGAATTTTACGAGTTAGTTTAAAAACACCATAATGTTAAAAAAAACATTATTTTTTTTTATTTTTTTATTATTTTGTATCGTGCGGTCCCTCCTCTATTCCTGGTGGACTTCTTTTCCCAGCATAGCATTTCCCAGATATGCTCAGCCCAATTTAAGTCCGGATTACGAGCTGACCACTGCGATTTTTCAAAAAATTGTAGCGTAGGTACTTATGTGATTGAAAATTTGGTACTTTCGTGACCTAACTTTTGATTCAAATAACTTCAAAAAAGAACAAAGGTTTGCCGCCCGGGGCCTCGCCACACTAAAGGCCGCCACTGGTTACCTACCTGTGCCTGCAATAAGTTGACAAGGGCGGGAAAGGTTCAATAGTATCTGTGCGGACAAAGGTCGAGAATTGTAGGCACAGAACACTATACTAGGACGATTGTAGGCCTCCCTTTCTAACCGCAGACAAGAGGTTTCTAATTCTCTATAACGTGCTATAACAATTATTGGTGTGGACATACTTCTACTTAGTCCTAAGCACTATTTGTTTATTATTCACTACTTACTAAGTCACTTCTAATCAACTAAACTGGCACCGATAAATAGTTTTTCTTTGGTCATAGTGTTTGGAGCTTCCTTCTTCGACAGTACACTCCCAATACGTCCTAAATACTTGCACGTTCAGTGGTCGCGAGGCGGGCGCAGTCGTGCAGCAGTTCCCGTGAGTTGTGGGCTGTGGCGACCTTGCTCGCCGCCAGCGTCGCGTGTCAGTTCTTCAATATTCACTGGATGAGTCCTCGTCAGTAGTAGACTCCGTTCCCGCCCGCACTCGGTTTCACTCCCAACAGGTCGAACTCGTACACCTGCTTGTGCGCGCACTTGTCCTTTTGACAGAGTAACTTAACAATAAACTGCTTTCGGCTAACGTGATCACTGTCGGGGTCCTCCGCTGGGGCATTGCTCTTGAACTTCCACAGGGTTCTGACGAGCACGTCGCCGGGCACGTCGTGCTGCAGCTCTGCGCGCTCCTGGGGCGCACGTGGCTCGCTGGCGGGCGCGGCGAGGGCGCGCGCACTTAGCAGCAGCAGGCAGGCGACGCGTATCATGATGAAGTGATCGCGGATGCGACAATGCAACTGGTTTTCCTGCGAGACGTGCGTCGTTTTTATGTGGGTTAGCCCGTACTTTCCGTCTACACTGTCTTGCATATGAAACTGGAAAGTTTAATCTTTATAGCCATTTTATTTTTATCTAATTGAGATCATTATGGCTTTTGGTTGGGTTTTATACAATCGACAGTTCACGACAAGTAAATAAACAGAAGTTATATGGATGTGAACATTGTGTGCCTGCCTACTAGAAACCTGATTGTTTCGTCAGTTGTCCTGCAGTGGAGACTGGAGAGTGGCTGGTCAAAATTCATATTTTATGAATATTTAATTTTTATGTCGCACCAGGGCTGTAATTGTACATGATGGTACTTGCTTAAATGTGTCAATGACGGAATAAGACATATTTTCAAACAAAGGGAAGAGGCCAGATGGGATGACAATAATGCCTTGGAAGGTGGGTAGGCCTTTGGTGTGGGATGCAACATGTGTCGACACCCTTGCGCCATCCCATCTTCTTAGCACGGCGGGCTGCGCTGGGGCGGCTGCTGCAGGTGCAGAAAATCTGAAACGGCACAAATATAACAACCTCATTGGGAGTTTTATATTTGAGCCGTTTGGGGTAGGCCTAAGGCCCATGGCGTCCGAGTGCTCACCGATTCTTTCGGGACATCAGCAAACAATTTGTCGACTATTCACGTGACCAGAGGGCTGGGCTTTTCTTTGGCCAAAGAATCAGCATTGCCATTCAACGCGGCAATGCTGCGGCAGTGTCCTGGGCACTTTTGTCATTGACAGCGATGTGGATGAATGTTTTGATTGATTGATGCCCAGTGATTTATTTTGTTTTTATACACGTTTGTACATTATTTGGCAATTTTTTAGTCTAGATTGTATATAGTGAGGTTCAGTAGATATAAATAGTTAAGTTAGTTAAATATAACCATGTACCCACATGAGAAATAAATAAATTTTACGTTTAGCAAAGGTGTCTTCTCAAATTAACAAAATAGGGATATTGTTGCAGTTCCGAATAGGTCGAAGTACCTTTTAAGTATTTAGTCGTTTTTGTATCTGTGTTTAGAAAGAAAGTCGTGTTGGCAGGGATGTGGCCTGCTGCCTATTAAATACTAAAATATTTACTATATTATACTGTAGCTAACCTACTTGATCACAAGGTGATCTAAACTGATGACGTTAAATGCGGTGTGTTCCTGCCAGCTGTGGACGATTTGGGGAATTCCAAAATAAAAACGAGACGCCCTTGTAACGGATCATGACTTAATTCTCAATAGCCTCTCTGTTCATTGTTTGTCTTTATTGAAGCTACGGCTGGGACGGAAAGACCAAGCACTTTTTCCCTACAAGTCTAAAGGTGTTTAAAAGTTGTCTAGTTCTTTAACACACCATCGAGCGAGGGCTAACATGCTGAGTATATAATAATATTAATAATAATACTATTATATAATAATATTAATAATAATACTAATAATAATATTAATAATAAATACGACTGGCCTGTTGGTCTAGTGGTTAGTGACCCTGACTGCAAAGCCGGAGGTCGTGGGTTCGATTCCCACCCAGGACAAACTTTGTGTGATGAGCATTATTGTTTGTTCTGTGTCTGGGTGTAATTTATCTATAATATGTATGTATTTATAAATTATATAAGTATGTATATCAGTTGTCTGGTTACCACAACACAAGCTCTGCTTAGCTTGGGATCAGATGGCCGTGTGTGAGTTGTCCCAAGATATTATTATTATTATTAATATTGACCGTTGTTCTGGCATTGCGGCCTTTGTTATGTAACGAGACAAACCTGTCATGTCGGAGCGCAATGATGCAAATATTCGCGGCCACGAGTGTACATTATGACTCGGAATGCGCGGGAAAGCCCAGCGCCGCCGCCTGCTCAGTGGGGTCGCCGCGCGCCGCTACCACCGCTACTCACAGACCACTCGCCTCTCAGTGAGCTTGTGACTGGTCAGGAGGGGCATCCTCGCAATCGATAGTAGGTATACTCCTCGAAAAAAAAAACACTTGAATATCCAATTTGTGCAAGCTTACTTATATAAGCTTCTTGAGTACTTACTTCAGATTCAGCCCTTCGGCTATCAGTCAACGCATTGTCTGGTAGTTTCAAATGACGTGACTCTGTGCGAGTTGGTGGCACATGGTAGCCGCAGGCGAGCACGTGTACTCTTGCGCATATAATGGTTGCCTCACCCGAGCCGTGTGGATGACATGTCATTGTGTGCCATACATGCGGGTCGCGCGGAAAACCCACACACAAGAGGAGAAGGAAAAACCTAAAATTAGATAACAAAAATTCTCGATAAATAAAAAACATTCTAAAACCCTTATAAACCATTGAAAAGTCTAGAATGGGGGAGGGGCCTACGTGCGAGTCCACTACCTGACAATGTAATATTTTGAAGAACGCATGTTGAAATAAATAGTTTCATTTTTTTGTTATTCTTATACTGACCGTTTGACCGTAGAACTACCATAAATCATTATCATAAGCAGGGCGGGCAATGTGCGGGGAAGGTTGCACTTTACATGGCACTGCATGACCCTCACTTCACAGTTCGCATGCGAGTTGCTATATTTTACGGGCTGCCATGGTATAACGAGATCAATAGCTCGTTCGTGCCCCGTAATGTAATCAAACTTGCATGCGAGTTGCTTGCAGGCCGCGGCCAAAGATTGAGCAGCGTTAAAGTTTATGGAACAGTGGACCACGCATCGTAAATCAGTGGCAACAATTTGACGTTGACAGAACCTTTTTGCTGATTACCATTGACGTGCGGAATGTCTACCTTAGCCTGCGTGCAGCATGTCTACCTTAGCCTGCGTGCAGTACTTATACTTAGCCTGCGTACAGCATGTCTACCTTAGCGTGCGTGCAGTATACTTAGCCTGCGTACAGCATGTTTACCTTAGCCTGCCATGAGTGCAGCATTTTTTTCCTTACCTGCGTGCAATATATCTAGCCTGCGTACAGCATGTCTACCTTTACCTGCGTACAGTATACATAGCCTGCGTGCAGCATGTTTACCTTAGCCTGCGTGCAGTATACTTAGCCTGCGTACAGCATGTCTACCTTTACCTGCGCGCTGTATACTTAGCCTGCGTACAACATGTCTACCTTAGCCTGTGTGCAGCATGTCTACCTTAGCTTGTGTGCAGCATGTCTACCTTAGCCTGCGTACAGCATGTCTACCTTAGCCTGCGTGCAGTATACTTAGCCTGCGTGCAGCATGTCTACCTTAGCCTGCGTGCAGTATGTCTGCCTTAGTCTGCGTGCAGCATGTCTACCTTAGCCTGCATGCAGCATGTCTACCTTAGTCTGCGTGCAGCATGTCTACCTTAGCCTGCGTGCAGCATGTCTACCTTAGTCTGCGTGCAGCATGTCTACCTTAGTCTGCGTGCAGCATGTCTACCTTAGTCTGCGTGCAGCATGTCTACCTTAGTCTGCGTGCAGCATGTCTAACTTGGCCTGTGTGCAGCATGTCTACCTTAGCCTGCGTGCAGTATACTTAGCCTGCGTACAGCATGTCTACCTTAGCCTGCGTGCAGTATACTTAGCCTGCGTACAGCATGTCTACCTTAGCCTGCGTGCAGTATACTTAGCCTGCGTGCAGCATGTCTACCTTAGCCTGCGTGCAGCATGTCTGCCTTAGTCTGCGTGCAGCATGTCTACCATAGCCTGCGTGCAGCTTGTCTACCTTAGTTTGCGTGCAGCATGTCTACCTTAGTCTGCGTGCAACATGTCTACCTTAGTCTGCGTGCAGCATGTCTACCTTAGTCTGCGTGCAGCATGTCTAACTTGGCCTGTGTGCAGCATGTTTACCTTAGCCTGCGTGCAGTATACTTATATAGCCTGCGTACAGCGTGTCTCGGCTTAGAAATACCCAATCTGTAGACCGGGTATTTCTAAGACATATCTATAGTATCAGGCAGGGTGCACGGGTGGAGGAACACTTGCGTTGAACAGAGCAGTCGGTATAGACTTCTACATCTGACCGTATGTTTTCAGGGGTTGTACCAAGTGGACATTCTGTAACTTCTCGTTACTACGATCTCAGGTCACCCATCATAACATAACACATCATAAATTATACTCCAGAATCCAGTTGGTAAACATTTAAATTTTTCAAATACCTACTTACATAAATACCTGCTTGCATATTAAACTGAGCAAATGTTTTGGGTTTTTCCAGATTGTTTCGTTTCAAACTTTTAGAACAGGGTTGGCGACTTTATGTATCAACGTGCCATTTTTTCTAAAGTAATGTTAAATGAGGTCATAGACGTGCCATCACATAGCATCGCAAGTTAGGGCCAGCTCACAATATAATAATAATAATAAATACGATTTATAACTCAAAACTCTTTATTTAGGTAGTACAAAAAAAAAAAAAACTTTTTGCGATGTCACAGTTATACCTACGTGTAATTTAAATATAATTAGTGAGACTTCTGTTTAGGGATTGCAAATATTCGATAATTTTTGTTATTCGAATATTCGAATGTTTTTTCAGCTCTATTCGAATTATTCGAATAATATTCGAATATTTCAGAAAAGTAAGAGTTTTTGTATAATTTGTCCCATTTTTAGTGCCTTACAAACAAGTAGGTAACATATTTCTATGTAATTAGGCGTAACATCCCAATCAGAACCAATTTTAAACATCAAACTTTTAATCAAATATAATTTAACAAATTCTTAATAAAGTTAGAAGTAATATGATATCTCAAAGGCCTTTGACAAGGTCTGGCATGCTAGTCTGTTGGGTAAGGTTCCAGCGTACGGGATCCCTGCTGACTTTTGCAATTGGATTTCCGACTTCCTCAGTGAGCAATCAATTAAAGTCGGATCATGTGGCTATTGATGCCGGTGTTCCTCAGGGATCTGTTCGTTCTGAGATTCTATTTCTGCTGCACATCAACGACCTGCTGCAAATAGGTGCAATCGGTTATGCCGATAACAGCACAGTCTCAGAAAGATACCTATCCAGTGCAGGTGCCAGCAGAGAGGAAACGGCTACTCTTAGAGAGGCCATGGTAGAGCGAATGAATTTGACTTTAAATCTCATTTTAAATCTGATCAAAAGCAATGTTCTGAACACAGGCGTGTCTTTTCACTGTCAAAAGGAGTCCGTTTCAGTTATCTCCTACTTTCCGAGTTGTACCTGTTACTGATCGCCTGGAGCTTTTAGGCATAAAGCTGACGTCTAATCTCAACTTCGGCTCAACCATCGATTCAAAAGCTCAGACTGCAGCCAAGAAGCTGAGCATTCTAAATAGAATTAGACGATACTTCACATCTGGACAGCTTCTGAGTCTGTACAAAGCCCTAGTTCGTTCCTGTATGGAGTATTGCAGCCACTTATGGGATGGGTCAGCAAAATACGTGCTTGCTATATTGGACTCGATGGAATGCAGAGCAAAAACACTTATTTTAGGCGACGAGACGCTGGTGGCTAAGCTTCACAGCCTGTAGCTGTAGTACTTCGGAGAGTGTGCGCAGGAACTCCACGACCTCATTACACCATCGCCCTTTTACCACCGGAATACCAGACGTACTGCTGGGTACCATCCGCACTTGGTCGATATTTCGATTAGTCGTAAGGGCTTCTCCTCCACATTTATTATGCGCACAGCCAAAATGTGGACCTCTCTACCAGCGTCTGTGTTCCCTTCCACATATGACTCGTCTGCTTTCAAGGCAAGAGTGAACAGGCATCTTCTGGGCACGCTCGCTCCATCATAGACCTCACCTATCGCTTTCCATCAGGCGTGATCGAGGCCAAGAGCAAGCCCATACCTCAATAAAAAAAAGGATCTTCGACCTTAACGAGAAAATCAAAATTTTAGAAATAAAACAAACATTAAAAAAACTATCAAATTGTCAACCAAAACTTAAAGTTTTATGTTATTAGCTAAAACAATGCAACAAGTTTATCCTTTTACCTTCCATTGAAAGTTATTCAAGCTAAATAATACAAGTAATCTTAATACATAACACAAAGTCGGGTTTGTTACAAGACTTAAACCTCGAGAACTGCTGGACCGATTTTAATGGTTTTAAATTTGTTGGATTTGTCTCCATCTTTCCCAAAATGTTCCTGGGTTTCGCAGGGTAGGGTAGATAGGTACGGTAGGTAGTCAGTTGACGGGAGCGAAGCCGCGGGGGATAGCTAGTACTGTCCAAAATCTCTATACAAAATAACAAAATGCACGGCTCTGTTGTAAAAACTACGCGACTGTTGTCTTGTGAACTCGGCGGGAAGCGCCCGGCGAGCAAGTTGTAGTCAGCAGAGGAATGGAGGCCGTTGATTTGTCGAATGACCGTCAATCGTAGTAGTGCCGATCTATTCCAAAATTCCGAGATTTGAGGACCACGCGTTAGACGTCGCGTTCGTAATAAAGAAAATATTGTGAACTTAATTGTTGTGGTAGGTAATATTCGAATGTTCGAATATTTTATAATTTACTATTCGAATATGAATTTCAAATGGATATTCGAATAATTCGAATATTCGATTGCAACCCCTACTTCTGTTATGACATACATAGCCCAACGGACTTCGTGAAATAGAATATCTGTACGTACTTCATACTTCTTTTTATAAGTGCATTATGAGTTTTTGTGATAGGTGACGTGCCCAAAATATTGCCATTGGTTCGCCGTCCCTGTTTTAGAAGGTTATCAGAACAAGGTTCATGTATCTACCTTGTTAAACATGGGTTAAAAAAAATATTTGTGATTGTTTTTTTCTGGCAACAATATATTATTGTTGCCATATGGGTCAATATCAACAAAGTGCATTTTTTTCAATTTTGGTGGCAAATTTTTTTCTTTACTTTTATATAATTATTATTTATTATAATTAATAGCAAGTCCAAGCTAGAAGGATCTTCAAAAGGTCTGAGAATATCTCGATAACTTTCTGAGATATTTCAGTTCTTTGTCTAATGTGGCCACCAAAATCGAAAGTGCCCACCAAAATTGAAAATCAGTGGCACCATAATTGGGTTTCTTTGTCACAATCCTCAATCTCACTAATAAACTGCGTATTTTTATTCTGAATATTTCTCCTTTTACTCGTGTTTCGCTCCAGTAAGGCATCTATCTCATTTGATTCCATTTCATAATCTTTGTGCTTGTTTCATGTAGCTAGTGTTATCTCTTCTTAGTCCTGAATTTCTTCGCTGCAATAACTCTATCTCTTTGGCTTCACTTTTTTGACTTTGTCTTCGACTGATGCTTCGTCGCGCGCGGACGCCGTGATAGATGTGTTGCGGCAAGGAATGAAGTGCTACATTCCGTTCTCTGACGTAAGAATATCTGGCGATGCTCGTCCATGGTTTGGTGCCGATTGCAATCGCGCTTAAACACGCGGCGTACCTAGCATGGGTAGACGTATTCGCAAAGCAAATGAAGTGTGGCAGAAGAAGAGAGCCTTCAACAGGGCTGCCAAGTCCTGCAAGAAGGTGTTGCGGAGGGTTAAGTTTGACCACATTAATCAAATTGACAAACAAACTTGCTACATACCCAGCAGGTAGTAAAGTCTTTCGGTCCCTGGCTAAGTCGGTTGAATTGAACTTCTGTCGCCCATCACTACCACCACTGCTGAGACCTGACGGGTCACTGGCCCACTCCGCTGAAGACTCCGTTTGCGGAATCTTCAATCCTGGTAGCGCGAGGCCCCCTGCTTTTCCTGGTGCATGCGAGTCGAGTATGTTGAACATTCACATACATCAGAAGGTCGTCCGGGGTACTGCTTAACCGTATACCTGCAATTGTACTGATTGTGTAGACTTGTGCGCCAGATTTCGTGACTTGGGCGTGTCTTTTTACCGCAAATAGGAGTCATTTTGACCAAACTCCTACTTTGCGGGTTGCATCTGTTCCACAGATCGGCTCGAGCTCCTAGGTATGGAGTTGACATCCAGTCTCAACTTCGGCGCCACCATCGAGTACAAAGCCCAAATTGCGGCTAAAAAGCTGGGCATCCTAAATAGGGTGAAGCGATACTTCAGGCCTGGACAGCTTTTAACCCTTTACAAAGCACAAGTCCGATCCTGCATGGAGTATATTCGTTATAACCTTTTGGATGGCTCAGCTAAGTATCAGCTAGCCGCGCTTGACTCGGTGGTACGTAGAGCTAAGAGGCTCATCGGTGACGTAAAACTGGTGGATGCCAAGTTTTCAAAGCCCAAAAGCGCTGCTTGAGAGCTATATTTGGACTTAAAGTAACAGACAGTTGTGTACCTATATTTAAGTCTCATAAATTACTAACCTTCCCATGCCTTTACATCATTGAATTAGCAATATTTGTAATAACAAATCGAAGCTTTTTTGCAACTCTAATAGAAATTAGAAAACGAAAAACAGCTATGAGATCTCAATACCAGAATCTACTATGTACGGGCGTATTCAAAACTAGCTTATTAAAAAGAAATGTACTTTGTATGGCTCCTGTAATCTTTAATAAAATACCTGACCAAATTAAAAACTTACCGTTGCAAAAATTTAAAAAACGATTCACAGAATTACTTCTCGACAAATGTTATTATTCTGTGCAGGAGTTCTTAAATGATGATCTTTTGTAATGGCTACTTACTTTGTATAAATTTGCATGCTATAATAAGGCAGAATGTACATGGATCCTAAAAGATATTTTAACAACCAATTTTTATGTACCTACATTCTAAGCAAATAAAGAACTATTCTATTCTATTCTATTCTATAGCTTGGCTCATCGCCGCCGTAAGGTTGCCTGCTTATCGGTCTTCTACAGATTGTACTTCGGTGAGTGTGCCCAAGAACTCCACGACCTCATCCCACCGGCCCCCTTCTACCATCGGACATCCAGACACACTGCATCTTACCATCCCTACCTTGTAGCTATACCACCAATTCGCACTAAGCGTTTCCAAACGTCTTTTATAATGCGCACAGCAAAAGAGTGGAACTCTCTGCCTGCGTCTGTGTTTCCAAAAGCTTACAAAACTAATCTCTTCAAAGATAAAGTGAACAGGCTCCTTCTGGGTAAGCTCGCTCCATCGTAGACTTTGTCTCTGTCATTTCTGACATTGACTAGAGTTAAGAGCAAACCCATCACTAATTTAAAAAAAAACTTATGAAATCAGACGCACAAGTCTGGTTGTGAATTAGCACGACTTGTGGTCTGTTGTGAAGAATTGACGGCACGAAATCGTTTGATTGTAACTTTTAGTGCGAGTATCTGGACTATATACTGCAATCACGACAGGTTCGAGGACGTAAATTTCTAGTTACCGAAGTATGTTGGTGCGTGCTCTCATTATCAAATCCTGAAGATCTCGTCGTGCTGCTTGCAAGAGGGTCGTGCGCATCAACATCTCTACTATTAAATAAGATGTCTTTGCTGTCACAACGTAAAAACTGGCTTTATTGGTAAAAACAATACATATTGCAGTACACACTTAAAATTTGGTGGTTCGTTTTCAATTTTGGTGGGGTCAAAACGCCACCAAAGCCACCAAAATTGGAACCAGGTGTAAATAAAATCTTTAAAAATAGGGGTTTTTAGTTACAATTAAATTAATACCACCGATTTATGCGTAACCCAAATCACTACGTATAACGTGTAGCTTACTATTAAACCAATTTAAAATCAACAGCAAATTGATCCACCAAAAATTGAGAAATTCTTGTCCCCCGTGCTAACCAGGCTGGTAATTACGTTTTTGACGGGAAGTCTCAGCACTAATCAAACACCTGTTACGCGTGAGTGCAGGAGCACGACTGACAGATGCGAAATAATAAAACGCGATTGATCGCACACGCACGAAACTTCATGTTACAGTGAGTTGAAAAAGTGTCACCAAAATTTTGATTTTTGCTTGGACAAACTTTGATCGAGTATCCTGTACTGTTAAATTGGATTTGCTGATATGGTTTAATTGTTTTTAGATGATGTGTCCTATGCATATATACTAACTAATTTGTTTATTTTTAATTGTACCTTAAATTGTTACTTTGGTGAATTCAATTATATCAAAAAATGGAGCTGGGACAAGCCACCAAACTTGAATTTTAAGACGATTTTTTTTCCTGATTATTTAAATATAATATGCATTTATCAAAGAAAATAATATGGCCCTAATTAAACCAAGTTATGTAGTTCACTATAAAAAAAATTAAGAAACATCCTATCATTTAACACCTCGATTCTCAACGGGGACATGTAAAATTTGCCGCGGGGATATTCACCCATATACGCGCACTATTGCGAAATATGTAAGTGAACTCGACAGTCGCATTCGCTAATTAAATGGCACATTGTCTAGGGCCTCCTGAGACCATAGAATAAGTAGAAATGGCTAAGTAAATAATGAATATCGTTGTGCTTAATTTTCCAAAATTAACCTTTATAAGGGGGTATAGGGTGCGTTGAAGTTTGAGGAGTACCTACTAAATCCGCGCGGACGAAGTCGCGGGCGAAGTGCTAGTATACAGGGTTGTTTGTAAAACACCAACCACCTTTCAGGGGGTAAAAGTACTCATCATTATAAACAACTTTTACTATGGGACCATCTCTGAAATATCAAAAATTAAATCAGCTGTTTCATACAAAATTCAATAGTCACCCGATGAAAATGTATGAAATAGCAGATATTTTTTTCGATTATTCAGGGTTGGTCTCAAAGCAAAAGTTGTATATAATGATGAGTATTTTCACCCCCCGAAAGGTTGTTGGTGTTTTACAAATAACCCTGTATAACAAATTACCAGAAACAATTATAAATGAATAAAAATGTAATATATTTGTAAATAAACTAAAACAATACCTTATCTATAAATGCTATTATAGTATTAATTAATATTTTAGTAATGAATTATATGAATAATTAAAACCTGCCAAGTGCGAGTCGGACTCGCGCACAAAGGGTTCCGTACCATTATCTATAAAAACGGCAAAAAAAAACACGTTTGTGTATGGGAGCCCCCCTTAAATTTTTATTTTTATTTAATTATTTATTTTTAAGGTAAACATCGTCATCATCATCATCATATCAGCCGAAAGACGTCCACTGCTGGACATAGGCCTCCCCCAAGTATCGCCACAACAACCGGTCCTGTGCGTCTCGCATTCATCGGTTACCCGCGACCCTCACCAGGCATAAAAATCACGTTTGTTGTATGGGAGCCCCCTTAAATATCTATTTTATTCTGTTTTTTAGTAGGTATTTGTTGTTATAGCGGCTACAGAAATACCTGTGAAAATTTCAACTGTCTAGCTATCACGGTTCATGAGATCTGATGACAGACGGACGGACGGACGGACGGATTGCGAAGTCTTAGTAATCAAATCAAATTGTTTATTTCAGAATTCCATCCATAAATTGTTAGTAGTAGTATAACTTAGCCTAATGTTAGTATTAAATTAAATTTACAATAATAAACATGTAGACACCGCTTATTTGGATAAGTTTGTATGAAGACTTACCCACCTTCGTAAGAGGGGAGAGTCCCACCGGTCTGTAAACACATTCAGGATGCCATTGGAGGAGGAGCGCAAGCGCGCCATCATGGAAGCGCATCGCTTCCGCACGATCGCAGCGAACCCGTCGACGCACGCTTCCGCGAACATCCCTGACGCGCTACAACGCCACGGCAACCCCAAAAGCACCCTGAATGCGTTATTGTACTGGACGCGCAGGTCACTGTATGCCCGCTGGGTATACTTGGTCCACAGGCTGCACGTGTAAAGCGACTGGCAGAAGGCCTTAAAAAGCGTTATCTTAACCGCTTCAGTACAGCGTGCAAACCTGCGATGTGTAGTGTGTGCGTGTAATAGGGTCCCGTTTTACACTTCGGGTACGGAACCCTGACAATGAATACCAAAAATAATAAATAAAAATAATCAAAGTCGAAGTGAGTAGTAGAAATTATCGTAGAAAAACATTTATATTTTACTTTTTTCCTAATAATAATATAATAATATTAATAACTAGCTGTGCCCGCGACTTCGTTCGCGCTTGCTTTCGTATTTAGGAAGATATTAAGTACACAAACTCACTAAATGTATATAGGTACTCATCGTGATTATGACATGACTTACAAAATTACGAAGAACGAACGAATATTAACACTTAAAACATTTCTTTGTAAACAATATTACTTGTTATGTGATATTCATCAGTACGTATACACAGGCTTTGCGCGCTGCTTACATGCGACAAAGCGACATACAGCCTGACCGTGCGAGTTACAGGACTACCGCAGATCCACACCAACACGACTAATAGTTTGTCTCTGAGCTTGATTAATGGTCATGCCAAAACTATCAGAAGATAAGTCTCCGCAGAGGACATGGTGGAGTATACGGTGGAGGTCTGCCCTGCTTGGGCGGAGCATCACCGTGTCCTCGTCGAGGCGATCGGCTGCGGCGTCCTGGTTTACTCCATGGTCCGGAGAAGAATATAAGAATGACTGACAGCACGATTTGATAGTTATTCCTAGTTCGGGACCAATCGTAAGTCCGTAGGTGATACGGAGTAGAAAACGCCAAACACTAAGGCCGAAACTACAGACTTCGGGCTTAAGAGAGTAGACCCCCTCAGCCGCCGCAACAGAAAAAGACAACCCGGGCGTTGAGTCGGGAGTCGCAAGGCAATTCCCAGCCACCCTAAGCGCGGGCCCGCAGATGGCGAGCGTAGGTTGGCTCACTGTCCGAACGGAGCAAAATTTGTTCGAAAAGTCACCACGGCCCTGGAACGTTAAAGGTATAAGGAGGAATACGGACGTGTTTTAGTCAGTAAGAGTTTGACACTCTCTTCCGCTCCACCCAGAGCAGAAGAAGTCATTTGATGTTTTCCTATCCATAAAAAAACCCACAACGGATAGAGTAGAGTAGAGACTCCGTTGTCCTGGCTAAGTTTGCAAGCCTAGCTCCGCCCAAATCTACAAAAGCCACCAGTGTGCTTCACAGGTTGAGCGGAGAGACGACCGATAATACTCAACCCGCAAGTGAGTGATAATCTGAGATAAAAGTCAGCTCAATCACTTAGCACTCACAAACCTATATTTACCACCTGTATATGTACATTATGGATTGCAATAAACGATTTGATTTGAAACCTGCACCTCACCGTTCCGAGGATTTTTTCACGTCGGAAAGTCATGGCCAGGATGACGTAGCCGGCGTCGAAACAACCTCCTCAAATTGGGGTGTCTGTAGTGCATAAGTTAAAAAAATTTAAGGGCAATGATCCGTAATAATAATCCCTATTATTACGGAGGTAATTTTTACTTAAGCTGAGAAGTCAATTAGTTAGTCACGTTTATAGACTTGTCATTGCCATTTTTCACTTTTTTCACCATTTGTTGTCATGAAGTTCAGTTGTTCTCTGGCAAATTCATGCACGAAACTGTGTGAAAGAAAGAAAGAAGGAGGAGCGGGTACGGGTCCAGTACTACCATCTCGAAACCTATCTTGGCGAGTTCTTCTGTGGCGTCATTGCCCAGGGATCCACAGTTCCCCTTGAAGCTCTGGAGTGTGAAACCCGCTACTGGTAATTTCTGGCCCTAGGCTGGTCACGACGAATCACCAGCTGACTGGGAATTGAACAGTTTTGTTTCAAAATTAACAGAAAATAATTAGGAATGAGGGAAATCCTGGGAAAGAAATTCAAGAGGTGAAAGTCTTGAGCATCGAAGCCGAGTTTTTAGCCTTTCGGTTTTCTATCGGTTGCATTTTGGGGAGTGTGCGACGGAATTGCATAGTTTAATTCCGCCAAGCTCGTTCCATCATCGGACCACAAGACGTACGGCGGTACATGTTTTCCTATCCATAAAAAAACCCACAACGCATAGAGTAGAGTAGAGACTCCGTTGTCCTGGCTAAGTTTGCAAGCCTAGCTCCGCCCAAATCTACAAAAGCCACCAGTGTGCTTCACAGGTTGAGCGGAGAGACGACCGATAATACTCAACCCGCAAGGGAGTGATAATCTGAGATAAAAGTCAGCTCAATCACTTAGCACTCACAAACCTATATTTACCACCTGTATATGTACATTATGGATTGCAATAAACGATTTGATTTGAAACCTGCACCTCACCGTTCCGAGGATTTTTTCACGTCGGAAAGTCATGGCCAGGATGACGTAGCCGGCGTCGAAACAACCTCCTCAAATTGGGGTGTCTGTAGTGCATAAGTTAAAAAAATTTAAGGGCAATGATCCGTAATAATAATCCCTATTATTACGGAGGTAATTTTTACTTAAGCTGAGAAGTCAATTAGTTAGTCACGTTTATAGACTTGTCATTGCCATTTTTCACTTTTTTCACCATTTGTTGTCATGAAGTTCAGTTGTTCTCTGGCAAATTCATGCACGAAACTGTGTGAAAGAAAGAAAGAAGGAGGAGCGGGTACGGGTCCAGCACTACCATCTCGAAACCTATCTTGGCGAGTTCTTCTGTGGCGTCATTGCCCAGGGATCCACAGTTCCCCTTGAAGCTCTGGAGTGTGAAACCCGCTACTGGTAATTTCTGGCCCTAGGCTGGTCACGACGAATCACCAGCTGACTGGGAATTGAACAGTTTTGTTTCAAAATTAACAGAAAATATTTAGGAATGAGGGAAATCCTGGGAAAGAAATTCAAGAGGTGAAAGTCTTGAGCATCGAAGCCGAGTTTTTAGCCTTTCGGTTTTCTATCGGTTGCATTTTGGGGAGTGTGCGACGGAATTGCATAGTTTAATTCCGCCAAGCTCGTTCCATCATCGGACCACAAGACGTACGGCGGTACATGTTTTCCTATCCATAAAAAAACCCACAACGCATAGAGTAGAGTAGAGACTCCGTTGTCCTGGCTAAGTTTGCAAGCCTAGCTCCGCCCAAATCTACAAAAGCCACCAGTGTGCTTCACAGGTTGAGCGGAGAGACGACCGATAATACTCAACCCGCAAGGGAGTGATAATCTGAGATAAAAGTCAGCTCAATCACTTAGCACTCACAAACCTATATTTACCACCTGTATATGTACATTATGGATTGCAATAAACGATTTGATTTGAAACCTGCACCTCACCGTTCCGAGGATTTTTTCACGTCGGAAAGTCATGGCCAGGATGACGTAGCCGGCGTCGAAACAACCTCCTCAAATTGGGGTGTCTGTAGTGCATAAGTTAAAAAAATTTAAGGGCAATGATCCGTAATAATAATCCCTATTATTACGGAGGTAATTTTTACTTAAGCTGAGAAGTCAATTAGTTAGTCACGTTTATAGACTTGTCATTGCCATTTTTCACTTTTTTCACCATTTGTTGTCATGAAGTTCAGTTGTTCTCTGGCAAATTCATGCACGAAACTGTGTGAAAGAAAGAAAGAAGGAGGAGCGGGTACGGGTCCAGCACTACCATCTCGAAACCTATCTTGGCGAGTTCTTCTGTGGCGTCATTGCCCAGGGATCCACAGTTCCCCTTGAAGCTCTGGAGTGTGAAACCCGCTACTGGTAATTTCTGGCCCTAGGCTGGTCACGACGAATCACCAGCTGACTGGGAATTGAACAGTTTTGTTTCAAAATTAACAGAAAATATTTAGGAATGAGGGAGATCCTGGGAAAGAAATTCAAGAGGTGAAAGTCTTGAGCATCGAAGCCGAGTTTTTAGCCTTTCGGTTTTCTATCGGTTGCATTTTGGGGAGTGTGCGACGGAATTGCATAGTTTAATTCCGCCAAGCTCGTTCCATCATCGGACCACAAGACGTACGGCGGTACATGTTTTCCTATCCATAAAAAAACCCACAACGCATAGAGTAGAGTAGAGACTCCGTTGTCCTGGCTAAGTTTGCAAGCCTAGCTCCGCCCAAATCTACAAAAGCCACCAGTGTGCTTCACAGGTTGAGCGGAGAGACGACCGATAATACTCAACCCGCAAGGGAGTGGTAATCTGAGATAAAAGTCAGCTCAATCACTTAGCACTCACAAACCTATATTTACCACCTGTATATGTACATTATGGATTGCAATAAACGATTTGATTTGAAACCTGCACCTCACCGTTCCGAGGATTTTTTCACGTCGGAAAGTCATGGCCAGGATGACGTAGCCGGCGTCGAAACAACCTCCTCAAATTGGGGTGTCTGTAGTGCATAAGTTAAAAAAATTTAAGGGCAATGATCCGTAATAATAATCCCTATTATTACGGAGGTAATTTTTACTTAAGCTGAGAAGTCAATTAGTTAGTCACGTTTATAGACTTGTCATTGCCATTTTTCACTTTTTTCACCATTTGTTGTCATGAAGTTCAGTTGTTCTCTGGCAAATTCATGCACGAAACTGTGTGAAAGAAAGAAAGAAGGAGGAGCGGGTACGGGTCCAGCACTACCATCTCGAAACCTATCTTGGCGAGTTCTTCTGTGGCGTCATTGCCCAGGGATCCACAGTTCCCCTTGAAGCTCTGGAGTGTGAAACCCGCTACTGGTAATTTCTGGCCCTAGGCTGGTCACGACGAATCACCAGCTGACTGGGAATTGAACAGTTTTGTTTCAAAATTAACAGAAAATATTTAGGAATGAGGGAGATCCTGGGAAAGAAATTCAAGAGGTGAAAGTCTTGAGCATCGAAGCCGAGTTTTTAGCCTTTCGGTTTTCTATCGGTTGCATTTTGGGGAGTGTGCGACGGAATTGCATAGTTTAATTCCGCCAAGCTCGTTCCATCATCGGACCACAAGACGTACGGCGGTACGCCACCGGTACACGATGGACCTCACACCCACATGAACAAAACGTTTTGGAAACACATGGCGTGGAATTCCCTGACTGAGTCCGTGTTTCTGGATAGTTACAGCCTGGGAGTCTTATCAAGAGTGAATAGGTTACTTATAGGCAAGCGTGCTCCATCTTCGATCACATCATCGTTTGCCATCAGGTGAGATAGTGGTCAAACGCGTTACTATCAAAAGTAAAAAAAAATGAAAACGAAGTCAGTGGAGCAATTTTATTTTTGCATCAAATGCGTAACGCCTGGTAAGTATCAAAAGAATCTTTAACTAAAAAATACTTTTTGGTGTAATTCTCGTGCTGTTGATGGTAAGTACAGTTTCGCTCAACAGATGGCATTGCAAGTGTCATTAAAGATACTTACCCCTACTTACTATGCATGTAGATAATAAGTTGATTTCTTCTAGATTGCCATAATCCTATCAGGTTTATGTGAATGTTTTCTACATTAGTTTTGTATTTTTTATCGGGATGCAAACGAAACATAATACATATAAACAAAAAATAGGTTCTGCTTGTCTTTCTAAAGAGATATGCAAAATACAGCAATAACATATTATTAATATTTGAAAATATTAGGTTTGGTAGGAATAAAAAAATAAGGAAATAAGTAAGATAAAAATAATTCAAAAATAATTACAAAATTTGTGGGATTTGAACCCAAACCTAGTCTTTCGAGAAGCAGGCTTTAAACCAAATGGACTATGAGGTCTGTTGACAATAGATTAAAATAGCCGATAGCTTAGCTCCCTGAAAGGGTTCCACATCAGATGCTCTAGACCTTCATTTTTTTTATGTCGACAGACAGTACTCATCATGTTGACCAACTATTCCTAAAGCGGTATATTAATATCTCTTATAGATTAGCCGGGCTGCTAAGTTTCCACGTCTTGTATTCAGATCTTCAAAATAAATTATAGCCTATATGTTGGCGAGGACTAATAGCTATACAACAAAAAAGTTTCATTAAAATCCGTCCAGTGGTTTTTGCGTGAAAGACGAACAACAGACAGACAGACAGACAGACAGACACAGACAAAAAAAAAAAAAATATTTTTGGCTTCTACTGTTTGTATAAAGCACCCCTGGAGTATTTTTTTTAGTTTATATTCAATGTACAGAATTGACCTCTTCTACAGTTTTATTATATGTATAGATAGCTCTCTTCCTCTATCCATGTTGCTGTGCCCGACATTGTCCACAATCATCTAAAATTATGGATTTTATATGTATCTGTCGCAGCTAACTAGCTTAATCAGCCATTTAGTTGGCTGCCTATTGCAGTGTGGTCACTACATAATTCCTCAAATCATTCCAAGAAATAGGTGGAGGTTTTAAATGTCTTGTTATTTTTTTTCTGTTTGAAACGCGAAACTCCTTGATGATTTTTCTCAGATCACGTACAGTTGATTTTTGAAAGTCATTCGAATTTTTTGACATGAAAAAAATATGGATTTTTGTTTTGGACTTGTGGGCGTGGGTTGTCAATGGCCAGACGAGGTCATGATTTTATTCGGAACATTAATAAATAAAAATTATTCTGAGTTTTTTTAGCCAGTTGAGCTTAAGCCAAGGTGCATATGTCCATGCAATATATCAACAACTCTTGAAGCCGGATCACCGGTTTTATGGTCTGGCGATATAAATCGCTAATAAGCGGGCGAGGTTCCCAGGCTGCCACCCGAGAAGCGAGTAGCAGGGAAGGTTATATCCCCAGAGGATACTGCGGGAGAGACGCCCTATAGCCGTCGTCAGGAGGACGACGGGAAGGTTTCCTTTAAAATATTCGCCCGAGTATAATATTCTTTTTTCGATACCCATTTTGGGTTGACGTCGACGTGAAAAGACATTTATCGTACGCTTTTAAAACTTTATGTAATAACGTTTCCTTTTTTTTCCTTGTGAGCGAACCAATCATTACGTGTTACTTATCCTTTAGGAATCGGCCTACCGGGTTTAAATAAAACGTGTTGCAACCGTATTTTTTAAATCCGCGATATTCGGTCAAGAAAATTTTATTACCATCTCAAATTAAAAATGTAATGATATTCGTACAGTAAAATAGATCTTTGTTTTATAAGATTAACGGTCACGACAACATACAATTCCTATTTTTTTTGTACTTTTATTTACTAATTTTCCTATTTTTTTTTTATCATCAAATTTAGTTTTTTTTTCATTTACAAAATTATACGTATACGAAGCGTAATGAGTATTTCATTTCTTTCCTCATTATAATGCTACACTTTATAGCCGTTTCATTGAACGGTGCCGTTTAACTTGCTGCCTAAATGGCATCCAGCCAACTTGTCTAATACAACATTTAATGAAAGGGCTTAGCAGATGCTTCGTAAGAGTTTTCTACACCAATATTTTCATTTAACACTTAGCATTTACTGACACAGCTGGTCAGTGTTACCAGCTTTAAAAAAATATTTTCGCTAATATCAAAGTGAAAACGGGTTAGGTTTAGAATCAAGTCCTTTGAATTTCACGAATCTGTCACTGTGGGGGGGCAAGGGGGCTTACCTCAAGCGCCTTCATGCTATTTCAGCTGCCGAAGCCGCGTCGAAATATTTTCCAAAAATATTTGTAAATCACTATTAAAACGTGAAACGGAACTATAATTACTCTAAATTCTTGAGCTCCGCGCAGCGGGACTCCGTCAACTACACTTTAGTATTACTTCGGTTGAGGGAGAACACATCGCCCCCCCCCTGCCTCCCTATTAAGGTGATTTTTCTCAGTAATTATCAAGTAAAAAATTTAAACTTCAACAATTATTATTAATATAAAAAAACCACGCACCTCCGGCGGCGGGAAAAGGTGGGGGGCTAACCTACGAAGAATTGAGTCCCCTTATTAGGGTAAGGGGACTCGATTCTTCGATTCGAACTTAAACCTTTTTAATTACCAGTAAGCATAGACTAACAAAGTTAACCACAGACGATGTAATAAATAATCCTTTTTTTATGGTTAGCACTAGTGATACTTGCTTTTTCTTTAAACTCCACATTCTTAGTCACAAGGAATAATTCTAAAATTGATTACGTATCGCTAGGTCAATAAATAAAACTTATAAATATACCACTTATTTGATTACGTATCGCTAGGTCAATAAATAAAACATATAAATATACCACTTATTTAAGTAGGTACCCCTTTTAGGAGAAAACCCCTAAGTTGAGAACCCTGCAGCTGGTCGACGCAATTATGACAGTTCCGCCTACAGCGCGCCAAGTGTCAGAAAATGGAACTAAATTTCAGTGAATATGGTCACTATGGCCAAGCAAACCTGTCATATCAAAATGCCGTTCAATTCCACCTACAGCGCGCCAAGTGTCAGAAAATGGAACTAAATATCAGGGAACATGGCTAGACAAACCATTAAATATTAGAGAGCCTAAGTCATATGCCTAGCCGTTCAATTAAATGCCGCTTCGACTATTCTAATAAGAAAACGGCGCGAATTTGCAAATGGAACTACATCTTTCGTCTCATTTTCGCTTTAGTATTAAAGTGCGACAAACGTATTTTGCAATAAAATAATAATTAAATATTTATTCTAGTACTTAATGTGAAACTCCTTTGTTGAATTCTTAAATATTTTTTCAACACATTTGCTCAAAAAATGCATTTACGAAACCTTAACTTTCGAACAATGCATACATTGTTCGAAAGTTAAAAATTATGCACCACACAATGGAACGTGCGGTAAAGTAGGTACTCTCACATAAGTACATATTTTACCGCATACTCCGTTGTAAAGCGCCGTGCGTATTCTTTACGGCTTTTTTTTATTTCCATAAACATTAATAAGCATTCCACCAAGGACTTTCACATCACGAGAATAAAATAAGCTGAATGATCGAACCTCCATAGAAGCGCTTTTGCTGAATAGGTTTGTCTCATTTTAATACTAAAGAGAAAATGATAGAAGATAAATAAAAATAAATGAAAGATGTGGTTCTAATTTTCACCACGCGTATGTGGCACCCTTTGCAAATTCGCGCCATTTTCATAATAAAAACGTCAAAGATTGATGCGATTTTCCGACTGAGTTCTAAAAACAAAAAGTTTGCTTCATTACTTATTGTACTGTTTTCTCGCAAATGTGTCGAAAAACGTTGTACAAACTCGTGATTTAAGTGATAAGTAAACTCGTGGTAAACCCTCGACTTCGTCTCGTGCTTACATTCGTCTACTCGTTTGTAAAAACCAACTTACCGCACTAATATCATAAATAACTATTTATGGAAATAAAAAAAAACCGTAAAGGATACGCACGGCGCTATACAACGGAGTAATCGGTAAAATATGTACTTAAGTGAGAGTAGGTGCCTATTTTACCGCACATTCCTTTGTGTGGTGCGTAATTTTAAATTTTCGATCAATGTAGGTATACCTACAGTCTTCGTTAATGCAATTTTTGAACAAATGTGTTGAAAAGGATTTTTCACTTTTAATGGTGATACCCCACTTTTTTTTTTTTTTTAGGTATGACCACTAGCAAGTTAACACACTTGGGATATCAACTGCTTAACCGGACTAACCTGTGGTGGCCTCAAATGAATTTAAGCCCCCCAGCCAAGGCAACAAAACTAGCTACAAGCTAAAAACTACTGACCGCTCGCTAAGGGCATTCCCTGTGGAATACGACCTCGGCTTAGCGGCGTCAGTTAGGGACAGCAAGGGACAATCAGGCTGGGTCGTTTCATTAATTAGGGGTTATTTATTTTATTTTTATTTATTTATTTAATAACAATTGCTTACTATACTTACAGTTTTTACCAAAGCGTATAGCAAGCCAACAACATAGAATAGACTTATAAACTAAAGAATTTAATACATATTTTTATCATCGATCTATGTGTGCACGCAAATATGTCAACCTCCGGTTCCTGAGCAATCAGGGCGTTCAGCAAACTGATCGCTTGGGCAGTTGGGGCGTAACGAGCCGTAAGGGTACGAGACGTGGGAACTGCGAATAGGCATCGAGAGGCACCGGCGCGCGAAACCCGCTGTCGGTCCGGAGCGAACAGTGAACAGCGAGCTAGCGTGGTCGCGTCGTCAATCTTACTGTTCAGTAGTAAGTAGTAGTGCATCAATAGCGCACATTTACGTCGCAGTTCTAGCGTGTTGATGCCCACCATTCCCACGACAAACAGAGATGGATACATATAGGGATAGTACCCATATAACTTTTTATAAAGAAAGCGAGCAAATTTGCGTTGGACCCGTTCTATCATCAGCTTATACTTTTGCTCGTGCGGATCCCACACCAGCGAATTGTATTCCAGTTTACTACGCACGAAGGAATAATACAAGACCACAATAGCATTCCTGTCCGCAAACCTACTCGCCTGCCTCATAACAAACCCAAGTGATTGGAAGGCCTTGGCACAAATACTCTTAATATGCTGATTAAAAGTCAAGTTCACGTCCAATGTCAGTCCCAAATCTTTTATTTCATTGACACGCTCCAAGGAGACACCCGATATGTGGTAATTGTACTGGATGGGCGCTCGAGAACGAGTAAAAGTGATGGTCTTGCACTTAGACGTTAATTTCTAAGTGGTTGACTTCGCTCCATCTAGCCACCATATCGATATCCCTCTGAAGCGCCTCACAGTCTTGTACGCTATTTATCTCCATGAATAACTTCAGGTCATCAGCGAACATATGACACCGTGCCGTCCTGACGACCTTGGACAGGTCGTTTGCCATCACTATGAACTGTGTCGGCCCGAGGGTACTACCCTGACTCACTCCGGAGCATGTAGCAAATGTGCCAGATTTATGCCCTGAGACTGGTTGGACGTACTGTAGGCGATCAGAGAAATAGCTGGAGAAAAGTTTAAGCAACTTCGGGGTAAAACCTATTGCGGATAATTTTTTGAGTAAGACGTCATTTTGGACCCTGTCAAACGCCTTTTTAAAATCAAAATAGGCTACATCAATCTGCTTATTTTTGCCCATCTCTGTAACAGCAAAATCTACAAAATTTATGTGGTTTGTGACTGTAGATTTGCCGGGCCTATAACCATGCTGACATTCGGATAGTTGAGATTTGATCTGCCTGGTAATATATCGATTCAGTATTGACTCAAAGACCTTGCCGAAGGCCGGCAGGACCGCAATAGGCCTGTAATTATCAACCTTTGATCTGTTGCCACCTTTGGGTACAGGGGTAACCCGCGAAATTTTCCACTTTGCAGGATACATACCTGTTTTTAAGGCTAAATTGTAAATAAACAAAAGTGGCTCTCTAAACACTTCTGAACAGTCCTTAAGAATAAACGGCGGAATTCCATCAGGGCCTGCAGATGAATGGGCTTTTAGGCGGCGAATAGCTACTGATAAGTCAGCAGAGTCAACTACATCTACCGTGATCCTCGCGGAGCACAAAGGGTCTGCTGTGTCTTGCTCAGCCTCTGGTGCAGATAGAACGGGATCATATGGAAGAAACACTGAGCTAAAATATTGAGCAAATGCATTTGCTGCATCTACCCCTGTCACAATCCGTCCCTCATACTCAAACTCATTACAGGTTTGTCTAGAAGTCTGCTGACTCTTAACAAATTTCCAAAAACTTCTGGGATCCCTTTTTATATACATCTAAAGGCTCAGCGGCGCGGGCTGGCTCGTTTGCAAAAGTCGGGGAGGGTTTTGAGTGGGTCGTCGCGACGGACCTCGGCGGCGAGGTCGGTATACGGAACGCGGTCTGTATCTGTTTATTCTAAGGGTGCTGGTTTTACTACAGCTTTCCTGAATCTTTGTGATCTCGTCGTCGGACTCGACGAGTGTATGCCGAGGAAGGCGAATCTTACTAATGCGAGAGGGAGTGTACTGGGTTGCCTTTGAAATCAAAGGGTTGTGATTCCCCACAACTGAATTGACTGAAGCGAGTTCCGTTGCCTATCTCCGAAGTTCTTCATCAGATCTTCACCAAATTGAAATTGGACCACTCCGAGAAAATACTCTTCCAAAAAATACCCAAATTGCTATATTAACGTCACGTATTAAGTAACACAAATATTCATCGCCGCCGCCGCTCTTGCATCTTTAGTTCTCGAACTTTCAAGTCAACAAAGTAATTTCTCCGTCTGTAAAATAACTAATCTAACCGAGGCAGGGTGCATTACCAGCTAGCTTCGCTTGTTCTCGCATCCTTGTCGAAACAAGGATGCGAGAACGAGCGATGTGAAAAAACATCTGTTATGTATGATTAAAATAAAATGTTGCGTCCGAGACACGATGGTAAAATTTTCGAGCTGGCTTGGCTCGCTCATTCAATCTCTTTTCTTTTCAGGATTATCCTGCTTTTCTACAAACCAACGTTAATACATCCGAGATACTTTAAATTTTACCCCGTGGTTGTGTCCGCGAGAAGTCAAAGGTCTTGTAGATACGCCAATGCTTTTGTTCTTATTATAATTAACAGGAAAACTGTAAGTAGGTACCTAATATTCGTACCGACAGTTTTATCGTTGGCCAACTGTCAGGTCTTGCTGTTCACACTAAAAGCTGGCTTTATTTCAACACGCGTTCATCAAATCAATCTTTTTGAGAGAAGATTATGTGCGCGATCGATTAGATCATCAAAGGAAGAACATTCCTAAGTAATTTAATTTAACTTTAGCTCATCACTTATTTCTTAATTGCTTATTAAGTTTGAAATGTTCCAACTTCATATTGCTCGGTACTGATTGGATGCACCCAATAATTCTTTTTATTTTCTTCTATCTTCTACTAGAACGTCGTCGCCGTACACAGAAGCCAACTCAAAACTGCTTTGTGGCGAGCTGGTAGCGGTTAATGATGGTGCTGTTCACATTAGGTCGGACCGGCAGCATATAGTGTGAACAGTAAGCCCCGACAGTCGGCCCACGATAAGGTCGGTCCGACGTCCGACCTAATGTGAACCAGGCCTTAGTGTGTGAGTATCGAGTGTCGTCGCGACACTGCTGCGGCGGAGTGTGGCTGGCAGTAGTGGCAGTGTGGCAGTAGGCGCGAGCGCCACACCACAGAACACTACGCCACACTGTCGGCGACGCCGACGGGGCGACGTCGTCGGCGTGCTGTCCTGTCTTGAAGGCAGGCGATGACTTCAATACCTACCATCGGGTTTTTCGAGCTGTACTTTACGTGATTACGTTGCGTTGTTTCGGAACTAAAATTACCTAAAATATAGCGCATTTCATTATTCATTATAAGTGAACCATTTCATTTATTATAAGTTCGCCTGGTCTTTCCTCTTCCAATTAACAAGTAAAACAAACGAAACTTAAAATAAGGATAAGCACAGATTAGTAGAGATCTGAATGTTCAGGAAGCTGCGCTCCCGTGTTGTGTGTGTGGTGCTGTGAGCCTCAGGTCAAGCGCGAGCGCGGGCGCACGTCGGGCGTCCAGCGCGGGTCCGCCATCTTGTGCAGCACGCGGCGCAGCACGGCGTCGTTGCCTTCGGATGGCTCGGCGTCCCGGTCGAAGTAACTGCGCAGCATGCGGGGGCGCGGGGGCGGCGAGCTGCGGGCCGGGGGCGCGGGGGCCGCGGGTGGCGGGTAGTACAGTGCGGACAGCACGCCCTGCTCCAGCTGCGCGCGCGCCGCGCCTAGCAGTGCCGCCACCACCGCCAGCATCAACGGCTTCAGCAACATCTGGTTTTTTTGTCTCACGAACTAAACGGCGGAGAATTAGAACACCTAAGTCAGCAGGAGGCGGTCGGCCTCCATCAGCGCACTGAACCCGGCCTGATCCCGCTCCTTAATATACGTCCTCACGGAGCACGGAGCGGGAATACCCACTACGAGGAAAACCCAGCGATAACGTCCACTTGGCACACACTGCAATGCGCGTGATCGACTGCGAATCACAATTCGATACACTCGGGGAAGTGGACGTAGGTAGGTAACACATCTACGTGCGACCAGTGCGACTATGCTGTGTTCATTGAAATGAACTGGTGAGGAAACGAATTGAGAAATTATGCGGAAAAATTGGAAAATTAAACAATAATTCATTATTTATTAAATGTGGTTAGAATTATATTACATTCTAGTATGTTTATCCTATCGAATATTTTAGAAGCGCCTAGACAGGACCCACAGACTACAATACTGGTATTCTCGGGCTGTGTGCGCTTTGCTCAACTATAGCGCTGAAAATATCAACCTATATGTCATGGCAGGTAAGCGAAAAAGATGCGAATGCGGAACAAGTCGGCAATGCTGCTACCACAGACCACACTGCTACCAATCAGTGTGAGCATTGGGACGCAGTTGATCTGTAGATGACAGGAGCCTTCGAAACAATATTTCCGAATACCCACCCACCTATATGACCCACCTACCTATTTGTAGATTATTAGGTTAGAGAATTCATATGAACCACATTATGTAACGATATAGCTATGTAGCTGTATGTTGCCCTGGCTACACATAGTGCTTTGTCCTTTTCTTTTGTTAGTTCTTTTTTTTAATATTTGTATGGTAATCACTAGTTTTTATTTTGGTCTTACCTACCTATAATTTTTGTAACTTTTTTTTGTGTACTGTGTTTTCTGTTCCTGCACCAAAATAAATGCTCATCTATAGACTATAAGAATAGTAACGGGAAAACGCGTTGAGGACATTTGAAAAGTTTCTTGGGAAAGCCCAAGGTGTTTCTTGACTTGTCCGTGTAATATTCTCAGTAGGAATGAGGTACTTACTTATAGTTTGAAAATATTCTTATTGAATCTGGCCTCAATTTAGCATTCCACATCGATAATTATAGTAATACTACATCGATAGGAATAAACCCACGTTCGTTGAAAACTGGGAAACACATACCTACTGAGGTACCTACTTATAATACGAGGAACACAATACAATCTTGTGGAAAAATGTATTTGACTTGCAAAATTTTTGCGTAGATAAGGAATGCTGAATAAAAAACTTCTTCGTCTTCTCGAGACAATAGTTACCTATCTTATAAAATGGTCATGACTCATGCGTCATCTTTATAATGATGCAGTGTTGTCTGTTGATTTGGAGCTAGATGTAGTGCAATCTGACGGGAAATGTGATATCATCTGACCCAATGTGTAAGTACCTACGCAAGTTAGCAGAGGTATGACGAGCGTTTTTCTTTATGAAACTTAGCACGTGGATTTTTTCTTGTACATACCTACAGTTAAATTCTATTTAGGTACCTACACAAACTCAGGGTGAATCACAAACAAGTACTCACTTACCTACCTATGATACAAACTTGCTTTGCAGGATTCCAGCCGTATGTAAGTAATAACTATACAAAGCAAATACTGTAACCTTATTCGTAATTACAGTTTTGAGCCGTTTGGGGTCGAAACGCTTGGGTCATGGGGTCCGAGTGCACGTCTCCTTTTCAAGGATGTATCTCGCCGACTGATCTACACTTTGCGTGACCAGAGGGCTGGCTCTTTCTTTGCCCAAAGAATCAGCATTGCCATTCAACGTGGCAATGCTGCCAGCCTTCTGGGCACGTTTCCGGATGACGGCGATGCGGAGGAATACTTCGACGCCTGAGTGTATTTTATTTTTATATATTACTTATTTAGTTTGTTTTTATTTTGTTTCAATGAATAAACACTAATCCTATATTTTATAACTATGTAAGTGCAACATGTTACATGTTCAACGCAACACGCTCGCAAAGACAAGCACTCCGAGAACTGGAACAAAATAATTGATGCTTTATTGCTCAATAACAACCTGATATAATTCGATAAAGCTACTGAATAAATTCTAAAGTCGATGGTTATCTGGTTACCTACATATCGAGATTATTTGGGCCCATTTGAGTGAATAACTGAGTGTTTCACAATTCCCGTTCGGCTACTCAACGCTAGATGGCACTAGTAGTACCCATGCATGTTTTCATGCAGTCAACAAATTGTATATCGTTAACTTTATTGATGAATAATATATTTTTGTAACCTGATGCTTACTGTATACCTATTCCATTTTTTAGGTGATGAAGTATCGCTTTTGGCAATTTATTAGATTGGACAGGCTGAAGGCATTTGGGATCCCACAAACGCTATGGAAATAAACTTTGCAAGAGGAGGGTTGTCCTTTGTTATTTCAAATAGATACCTCATCATAACAATGAAATTTTCTTAATAATTTTGAATTAATCTATAAGTTCGACGAAGAAGGCAACGACTCCGTGGCGCAACGGTAGCGCGTCTGACTCCAGATCAGAAGGTTGCGTGTTCAAATCACGTCGGGGTCAAAGTCGGTTTTTGGACATATTATTGTGATGCACCATTTGTTTAGCATTTTTGATGTAAAATTGTTTTAAAACATTACACTAATTTAAAAAAAATCCAAATTCTTTTAGTTTTTCCTTCCATTTCGTAATAGCGTTACAAAAAGTTGGAGATGCCGGGGATCGAACCCGGGGCCTTTCACATGCAAAGCGAACGCTCTACCACTGAGCTACATCCCCATTTGTAAATCGTATGAAATTACCAAGAAGATTCACAGAGACATAGTTTAAGGCTCGCGACAACCAAAATATTAGTAATCCGCTAATAGGTATCAATTTAACAAGAACGCTACAAGTAGTGCGAACTGTGAATGCGTGAGGTCGCAGTTGAGTAACTGTCGGCTTAGAATTCTCCATTTCATGATATGGCCGAAAATTTAACGAAACGGTTTATGAAATGGCCAGCGAGAACTGACAATGAAATGCCAGGGCTCCTTTTTAGGGTTCCGTAGCCAAATGGCAAAAAACGGAACCCTTACAGTTTCGTCATGTCTGTCTATCTGTCCGTCCGTATGTCACAGCCACTTTTTTCCGAAACTATAAGAATTATACTGTTGAAACTTGGTAAGTAGATGTATTCTGTGAACCGCATTAAGATTTTCACACAAAAATAGAAGCTGTTGATATCGACAAACACTGAATTATTCATTGATCAGGCCTGACCACTTTATGATGTGGGCAGCGCGTATTTTCCAATTTATGAAATTCACCATTTCATGAAATGGTTGGCCACATCATGAAGTGATCAATTGTATGGTATGGCCACGGCGCCCACGACGCCCACGAGAACTATAAAATAGGTCATCTGTCCCTGAGTTCAGTCATCTTGTAAGATTAGATCCTATATATGAGCGAGGTGGTCAGCTGCCTACACACTAAGTAAAACCATCTCATTTCAAACGATATCCTAGGTCGGTATTGAGGTTTTAAGAAAACGTACATATTCGTTTGTGTTTCACAGTTTCACTGCAAGGGAACAGTGTTATCTAAAGAAATTCGTCACGGTACAAAATAATCGTCATAGTCATGAATGCGGAAAATTAACGATAAATGTTAAAAGCTTGCTAACTATAGTACCTATGTATATATTTGATCATCATTTTCTTGCCTACTTGACCTACATCCCAATGTATTGACGGTCGCGTGGCACAACATGGCTTCTTCCTACTTGACCTACATCCCAATGTATTGACGGTCGCGTGGCACAACATGGCTTCTTCCTACTTGACCTACATCCCAATGTATTGACGGTCGCGTGGCACAACATGGCTTCTTCCTACTTGACCTACATCCCAATGTATTGACGGTCGCGTGGCACAACATGGCTTCTTCCTACTTGACCTACATCCCAATGTATTGACGGTCGCGTGGCACAACATGGCTTCTTCCTACTTGACCTACATCCCAATGTATTGACGGTCGCGTGGCACAACATGGCTTCTTCCTACTTGACCTACATCCCAATGTATTGACGGTCGCGTGGCACAACATGGCTTCTTCCTACTTGACCTACATCCCAATGTATTGACGGTCGCGTGGCACAACATGGCTTCTCCCTCCTTGATCTGTCACATCTGTCACGGTTCTGTTAGTTACCTAGTCGTCATCTTAAATACTTAACAGTCCTCATATTTCTGGCCAAGTTGTCTTTTTTCCGCAAACATATCCAGCTAATATTAACCTTTAAATAAAACAAAAGCGTTTGATATTGTTATTTATATTTAAATAGTTTGTTTCCTTAACCCTTGTATTTTTTTTTTAAATAAGGTAGCTTTTACAGAACACAAATATAAATAAGTACCTACTTTTTACGTATTATCTAATCGTTAATCATTTTCAAGCAGAAGTCGTCAGTGTCGATCCGTACCGTACCTATACATAATAAACAATATAAAATGTGGAACACCACGCACAAGTGACGTCCCGAGTTATAACCCGAGCACTGCGATGGTTAGTAAATAAAGTAATTTAAAAGAAACAGACCGATGTGTGCAACCGTGCAAGTATTCGTGTGTACCTACCTACCAGCGTCGCCGCGTCGCCGCGTCGCCGTCGTGTCGCTTGTATTGTACGTAGTGCTACTTATTAATAATTAAAAATAAAACTTTGCACGTCATGTTGGTACTGCACTGATTGAACTGTGGCTCAGTTACCGCTAACTTGCTTGCTCATCATTTCTCACTAACCGGACCGCATCCGTGTGTGCATAGGTAAGTTCTTGCAAGTATTTCCCTTTGCTAACCTTCATATAGTCGTGTTCCAGGTTTCAAAGCCAACTCACACCCTCTCAACCTAAGTGTTTTAGGTTTTGTTCCATGTTTTAATTTTTCCATCAATCGCCCATCAATCAAGTTGAAAACTTGATGTTACAAAGACTTAGGTTTGACGCTTAAAACTAATCCAGCATTCTAGACTGCTAGATTGTCGTTTTACCTGCATTTATGAGCTATTCGTGAACACACCAGTGATGTAAGCCAGCGGTAACTGTATGCTGTTGTTGATGTCGAGCGCAGCAGCAAGCACGCGGCGTGCACGAGGACGGCGCTCACCGCGCCTCCGCCTCCATGATGAACTCCGTCATCATCATCTCCATGGAGGGCGCCACTCCGTGCTTCACGCACGCCTGCTTGAAGCACTCTGCCACGTGCAGGATGCGCCAGCAGTGGTCCTCCTCGTGGTCGAACTGCTGCTCGCAGCCGTGGATCAGCGCCACCATCTGCCGCGCCAGCACCTGCCCTGCACACACGACACAACTCATCACAATACGACAACAGGAGTCGGCTCTCCACAGTGAGCCACTACTGGTACTAATAAAATGCTTATATAATAGAATAGCTCTAAAATCATTTCATTAGAACTCGGCACCGATAGCAAAGCGTTGACTTGCCGTTCGGAAAGGACTGGATGAACTGCTCGGTGTTGTCGTGGTGCATGCGCGACGAGTCGGTGAGCAGGTTGAAGTGGCGCGACATGCACTGGATGGCGCAGCCCAGCTCGCGGTGCTCGAACTTGAAGTCGTCGCGCCAGAAGTGGAAGAACTCCTCCATCTTCTCCTCCGTCAGATCGCTCTGGTACAAAAAAGGTTCAAGAATAGGTCAAGCGGAATGCCAGAACCTTCCGGGTGCCGGTTATCGCTAAAGGCAACAAGGAATTTCATTTCTTTTTTTTTAAGGAATTCCATTTCATTCAACGGACCTCTGGGTGTTGTTCTGTAATCACAGGTATGAAAATTGAAGAAACCCCTAACTAACCCCCTGCGTGTTCAAAAGTGCTCCATATGTAGATATGGAGCACTTTTTATTTCTTTTTTTTATAATTTCTAAGTTAAAAAAGTGAATAAAAATCCCTAAACTGCAACTACGGATTAGCAAGAATCCCTAATCTAAATCGAAAGGAATTTGAATATATAGAGTTTGCTTATGAGCTAATTTTCAGTTAAGCAGTTTTAAATAAAGAATATGTAATGCGTAATGGTGGTCACCTCCTGGCGGCACTTGTCCAGCGCCTGCCCGAAGCCCAGCGTGACGTCCTTCATGACGTTGACGTCGGCGCGCGCGGCCGCCGCCAGCAGCACCAGCGCGACCACCACCAGCTGCATGTTGGCCTGACTCTGTCCGCAGAGAGCACGCGCGCGCTCATATACCCGCCACAAGGTACCTAACGAGGAGCTGCATCTAATGTGTGTCATTAGCTGGGAGGCTCTAGCACATACATTGCTGGTTTGTTTTTTTTTACATTGTAAGCTTGTACCTACTTAGTATGGGGAATTAATTTTTAAAACTGTTATTTAAACAATACAGAAGTTATCATGATCAGTTGAAAAATTGAATGGGCAGTCATTTAATTTTTCGGCGGTTACTAAATTAGTGAGTGAGTAAACATAAGCAGTAAGTAATAAAAATATTGGTCTGTTATTTGAACTGTTTTCTGAACTGCTTAAAATAAAATTGATTACTAACCAATTACGATTTGTTAACTGTACGCGCCTAACCACCCAGTTCAACTATTCCACTGCTCAGTATTTATTGAACTGCCCGTAAATTATTTTATGACTCATTTTTATTTAGTTTACTGCTCAGTTTGTACTGCTAAACTAGTTTGCATGCGTTTTTTTATTTTTTTACCTACCGTAACTCAAATATTGAACAGCCGCTTTAATTGTATGCCCTTAGTATGAGTGTAGGGAGAATGCTGTTTGTATTGGTATGGTTGTGTTCACGGTGTTGTAGCGCCTGTGGGAATATGTCAGCAACAAGTGGTTCTCGTGGTCGACGCGACGCTTCCGTTACAAAGGTCCAACGACGCGCTGCGGTGTGAGCTCTGTTTTAGGTAGCATATCTAGCTCTACCGACGCCTGCTGGACGTATACCACATTTTTGTCGACCTTAATTAAATCCTTATCCTAAAATAAATTGTTTACCAGTAATTAAATCCTTATCAATGTTTTGAATTCCCAGTTATCTTTTAAGTCGGCGAAAGTAAATGACGCCAATGATTAGATTTTGGCCGATGCTATGTTTAGAATGATATATATGCTTAATATCTAGTTACTAGTTAAAGTTCTTAATTGTAAAAGGCGCTCAAAAGTTGAAACCCTGACTCCTAAACTAGGAATACCTGTGACTTAGGAGTAAAAACGAGAATGAGAATGTAGATAAAGAGTGGATACCTACAGTGTGATAGGTACCTAAAAGTGTTGTCCACATAATAAAAAGATACCTATATCTGTTGAGGCGTGCCAGGCTGCCTTGTGTTTACACAGGTGACCTAGGCACGAGAGGGACACCATTAGGACGCCCGCTCATTAGCGGCGGTAATTAGCCCTCATCAGTCAGCTCAGCAAATTATTGAGCGTTTTTCTATGATAACATGTCATTGATGCAGAGTTTCATTGTCTCCTAGTACTTCATGATTTATGTTTGCACGTTACATTGTTCAAATCAAATATCAAATCAAATACGTTTATTTGTGTACACAGGTGAAAAAGGTGGAACAATTACAAGATTAATGGGTCTCTGTGTCCTGCCACAGTAGGTGGCATACAAACATTAAATATTACATTTCAAATGTGCCAAAATATTTTAAATTATATTTAAATCAAATATAGACCTAAGTGAGTACAAACTTCAAAACATAATTCTAGGCATAATTTTATTGGATACCATTTAATTTTTTTTAAGAAATTACTGAATTTCTACTTATACCTCTGAGATATATCATAACTATCAGTCTCATAATCTAGTAGAAATTCACTGATTGAGTAATATGTATTTTTTAATAAAAACAATTTTAGTTCTTTTTTAAATAATCTTATGTCACTAATTTCTCTAAAAGATGCTGGTATTTTATTATATATTTTTGGTGCCATACCGATAATATTTTTGTCATACAAAGCTGTGGTATGACTGTGTTACGATGACGTCGGCTGGTAAATTTTTCAAAATATTCTGGAGGGTACTTGATAAATACTGCTAATTCAAATATGTATACAGATGGGAAAGTTGGAATTTTTAGATTCTTAAAGTGTGGTCTGCAACTATCAGGTAATCGTAAACTACAAATAGCTCTAACACATTTCTTTTGAGCCTTAAAGGCTTCTTCCAAGTCAGTGGAGTTTCCCCAGAATATGATGCCATATCTTAGAGTAGATGAGACATACGCATTATAAGCTGCCAAAACTGCTTTTTGTGTTACAACCTTGGAAAGCATACACAATGCATAAGAAAACTTACTAAGTTTCTTACAGAGAGCATCCACCTGTGTTATCCATGACGTTTCTTGGTCAATCCAAAGACCCAAACATTTTGTGGTATTGACCTCGTTATGTTTATATTTTCATATTTTACCTTTATATTGTCTAACGTTTTTGTTTTTTGTTTGTAATGCACAATTTTAGTCTTATCTAAGTTTATCTTCAGGTTGTTTTCTTTGAGCCACTTTATAATCGATTTGATTGAATTATTGACTTTTCTTTCGTACATTTCTAAATGTTCATTTTTATCAATAGAAAATATTACAGCACAGTCATCGGCAATATACTATACTTGTGTATTCACCTGTGTAGCGTACGTAGGTGAGAAGCATATCTTATCCTTAGGTATGTTTTGTAACAGCACTCTTCGTTTTCTCGTCTTCAATTCAATTTCTATGTTTAAGGAAACATCATTATCATTTCATTTCAGCAACTCAGTTATCATTTTATCGACTTATACAGGATGATTTTTTTTGTGTGCATGGGTGGTCAAATCCGGAACTATGAGGAATCTCGAAAAACACTAAAGGAGTCTTGAGCCCCAATTTGCTGATAACTAAAACGGCATCATTGGTTTTTTGAAAAATCAGTAAGTATTCCTAGCCAGGAAACGATTTGGGAAAAAAAACACCCTATATTATTATACCATCCAAAAGTTGCTTATAAGTATCAAATTCTGAGAAGAAATAACACAAATGGCAAACTAAAGGAAAGTTCTCATTTTTAACAATTTCCCGAAGTTCCTACGGGAATGGGAAAAACGGGACATGCGCGAACGAAGTCGCGGACATGCGCGTACGAAGTCGCGGACACAAGACAACTGATAAGATAAGTACCCCTGGTACCCCTGCACCCTGGCTAGAACTGATTGCAGATTGTAGGGAGGTACCTCAAAACTGTAGTTTAGCTAAAAGCCCAATCGAAGGACAACAATCCTTACTTCTCCTTTCTCTACTTAGCAGTAGTTGACATAATAGTTCCAACATGTCCAGATTTAATGTTTTACTTTGGTTTTGTGCAACATAGCTGGGCCCCAAGTCTGCTATTTTTATAAATTCGTCATTCCAACACGATCCCATTGTCATTTAGTTATAAGTTCGTAATCTGCTAAATTCATAATGGTCGATCATTGGTCGGTCAATGGTCTCGTAATAGAATCGTGGTTCTAAATATTCAATGCCTTCGAAAAGCAATGACTGCACAATGACGTTCTAATGGTAGGTCACTGATCGAAGGAACTGTCAAAATTTTAGCAGATTACCGTATACGTCTGTCATTCATTATGTACGAGATTTTATTTCAATGGAGTGTCAGTGGGTGACTATTGGAAAGTCATAATGACGCTTTACATTAGAAGATTACCAAACTTGTCAAAATCAACAACTATGAAATCAATGATAGACCATTCTAACACTATTGTAATAGCAGACTTGAGCCCATGAAGCCTTGTTTTGGTCCTTCGAGCCGGATGAGTTCAACCAGTCTTAGCCGTAAGGATTAGCAACATATTCTGTGAACAACACAGTAATTTTTCAGCGAGTTAGAGGCCAGGTTCCAGTTCGTTTGGTATGTTAATGCTAGCAAGTCAGTTCATCCCACTCTGCGGCGTGTGAACGCGGTCACGTTCCGGGCCGGATGTGGCGCGTACGGCACGGCCGCCGGTGATCGCGCTAATTGCGGCCGCTCCGGCTGCTCGGCCGACACGCCCCCTGTGCCGGCGCACGGCTCTCGTTACATACTGCATGGAGGCTCCGCACGAGGGAGCCTCACCCTTGCGTGATGCTGTCGGTCTCCTCGCGTTATGGTGCAGCTTTTACATTTAAATTTAGTTAGGGACGGAAATTATGAATTTACTTTTATTTATTATTACCTTTTTGATTGACTAAGTAATTTCTGACAGTGGCGTCGCCTGCGTGAATGCTGGAAATTATCTCAAGGAAATATACTTCCGGGACAAAAAGCAAGCCTATTCCAGACTATAAACTAACTCTATGCCATATTTCATCCTGATCCGTTCAGCCGTTCTGGCGTGCGTGACTAACAAACAACCATCCATTCAGGCTTTTGCATTTATAACAGTATAAGTTATAGTAGGTTTCATCAAAGTCAAAGTCAAAGCATTTATTTCAAATAAACCATTTACAGATACTTTTGAATTGTCAGAGTCAGTCAGTCAAAAACATGAAGCTATTTGCACGTTCCAAAGCGTACCCAACCAGCAATTTTGCCCTATAACCAAACCTTATATCTCAAAACAGCTGGTTAAACGATGTATAAAGGTTTTGACGGTGACAGATTGTTGTATAAAAGCGTTATACAATACATTTTGGCTCTATAAGTTTATACAGCAAAAACGACCTATTACGCATTGATGTAAAGGTTTACTTCACGACTTTTTATAGCTGTTATAGTCAGGCGTTATAGAAACCTCCAATGTGACTAGTATACAACGATAGGACTCTATAACAGCGTTTACTGTCACCCTAATGCACCTGATTTACGCAATAAAGGTTCTGAACGAACTATAATGGGTCTTTCGTTCTAATAGAGATGAAAACTCAATAATAGGGCGATATAGTGATATTGTGGGTTTTTAGATCGCCGTTACAGTACAGAGTACTATAATGGAGACAAAAATTCTACAACAGTGTGATTAGGTGATAGAGCGGAGTTCCAAATAACATTTATGTAGCTTTATTGTCATATAAAGGTTTGTTAACGCTCATTATAGTCGTAGTGATAAACTTATCACGAAGACACTTTTTTTAGAACAGGATTATTTTTTTATAACTGTTATAGTCCTTCTATTGCACAATAGTACTATAACGGAGATCCTGTCTCATTTAAAACATAAATACTTTATATAAAGGTAGTCTAGCAATGCTTTTAAATGATAATTTAGTTTTGTAAAGGCATTTCTATCGCTCTTCTACAACAATATTGACATTTTGATTCAGCGTAATTAATGAAACAACCAATATTTTTATAAAAAACGAAAAATGGATTTAGAAGCTTGGAAAAGGTTCAAACGCAGTGGGACTTATAGACGAGAAGTGAAAAGACAATATGAGGAAACAGCAACGTCGTCAAGAATCATTCCTATCACTAGTAATAGTCAAAACCAAGCTGGAGACCAAATTATAGAAAATGGTTCCGTACATAAAACATTTCGCGTTAGTGAAGAAATGGAGAATAATTTTAATATGGACAATGATTCCAGGTGTGACAGTATTTCAGATTGTTTTAGCTGTTATTCAACAGAAGATAAAAACCAGGAACTACGTGATGACAACCATTTTGCTTAATACTGCACTGAAAAAGAAAAAAAAAACACTGTATTGACTAGTACCTAAGTAGGTAGTGGTTTTGTTCCCAAAGCTCAATAATTATTCTATTAAGAAAAATCAGCAAGTTTATCATAATAAAAACTCAAGAGTATTCATAAATAATAACTCATAAGTATAACTCTGACGTCGTAGTAGAGCTGATATATAAACTTATATTTTCTAACGTGCTATTTTTATAAGTTAAATAAAAAATATTCATCATATATTTGTGGCACAAGGTTGTCCTTGTTCAAAAGGAACCCTAACTTCATGTAATGGTGGTTTTAATCTGTCATAACGAGTGCTATAGTAGAGTTCAGGAAGCTGGAAGTATATTTATGACTTAAAATTCATAATTCTTTTAGTAAAAGCTCAACAATTCGAGAGGGGCATTCAAATATTGTCGTAAAGCCGTATATAGTTTATCAGTAAAATTACAGTCGCACGTCATTTTCCCCATAAGAGATGAATAATTTAATTACAAAATAATATCTTACTCACCACGATATCCTCGTACTTCCTTTTATTATATCTTTTCTCTTCAAAAACACTGACACAGTGCAGCGGCGTGAACGAATGTAAAATGAATGAATGAATGATAAAAAGGTACTTTAGTAGCGTTACGGTGGCTTGTATATCATCAAACAGAGATTGCGTTACTGTTACATCAACTGTAATAGGCCAAAATTGTCATAACTGATACCGCTACAGTTCCACTTTACAACTGAATGGAGATATAATTGCGCCACTTTCTTTGTAGGTGCACCTTCTTAGGCCTTTTATATCACCACCGATTAGTTTTTACAAAACGTTCTATGGTCTTCTATACAACTAACTTTTGCTGGTTGGGTAGATCTCTATGGAGAAGAACGTGCAAGAAACTCCACGGACACTCTTTTAAACCATTTTATGATTTACAATAATCCTGGTTACATTATCTTTGTTGCTTCTACATGTGAGAACAATGTTAAAGAAAGAGAAAAAAAAAATTCTTAGTATCAAATAAACTATTGAAATAAGCCAGCGACAGCTAAGAGATGACCAGTCTCCACTGATAGCGCCCGTTCACGAACATGACGCGTGCATCAGCACCATTCAGCTCAACCATTTTGAAGGGAACCGAATGATCCGAAACACGCGCCACCATCAGCGAGACATTCGAGTGAGCATGACAAACCCGCAACTGCCCCTGCTCATTCATGTCAAACAAGGAAACCATCTATTAACATAAAAGGCTCCATGGTCCTCACATTTACAGGATTCCAAAATAAAAAATGCTTCTACTTTATATAAAACTATAAATATCAATTGATAAGAACAGAAAAAAAGGGAAAAAATAAAAGTGTATTCCAAACCTTATAGAAATGTGGAATATTATTATTATTAAACGTAAAAAATAAAATAAAAAAGGGTGAGCATCTCCTCCAAATATAAAATCCTAACTAGTGGAACCAAGCGGCTGAGGCTGTGGAGCAGGACCGGCATTTAGCCAAGCATTTTTATCAAGGATATAATCTTCCAGTTTATAATATGCCTGTCTACATAGTGTGCGTTTAATGCATGTTTTAAATTTTCTCTCATTCAGTCCGAGAATATCAAATGGTATTTTATTATACAATTTTAACACAGTACCCCATAAAAGAAGTGTGTACTTTTTAAAACTGAGAGAAACATAATTATATGTATACTTATACTACTTACTAAGTATATTCTGTTTATTTTTTAAGTTAATAATGTTGTGCCCGACAGGGTCCATATTGACCTTTTACCTTTGTTTGCCATCTTTGTAATACATATGGAATGCAATAAAATATTGAGTATTGAGCCAAATCGTTACAAACAAATAAATCTTTGCTCTTTATAATATTATTAAAGTTTAGATCAGTTTAGATGTACATCACACCATACAACTATTTAAAAATACAATTGTACAAACCATTTCATTGGGATAGCGAGCGATCCACAATAAGAAGTAGGTACCTAATGTAGCCAGTAATAAGATGTTGTAAGCGATGGTATTGTGTAGAACTGTGTAGCTCCACCTGTTCCTCCAGTGCGTTTGAGCACACCAGCACGCCAGCACGCCGCACGCTCATCACGCCCGCTGCGCCCGCGCAGATTCGCGCGCACATCTTTAAAAGTTGAACGTCAGGGCAGTATCAATTACCACAGGTTCACTCACTGTTAGTTGTAGCAGGTAAGTCCGAAAGTAAGGTGTGGTGCGATGTACCATTTCGGTGCAGCTGGTAACGGTCTCGATCACATCGCCTGGGTCCTGGATAGTACTGGTGAACACTTGTAGAATTGTTGTATAGGTAGGTATCGTGGCCATATCATAGAATTGGCCATTTCATGATGTGGCCGAAAATTTAATGAAATGGTTCACTAAATGGCCAGCGAGAACTGATGATATACCAATCCACGTTTGGCCACATCATGAAATGCATGGCTACATCATGAAATGACAACTTTAAACCTAACTTAGGCGAGAGCGCCGATACACGGAGTTAATTTCTCTCTGCAGGGTTTAAAGGAAATAACATGCATATCACGCTCGCTTCGCTCGCTCACTCTCTAGCTCCCACTATGCCATTCGAACCTAACCTATCCGTTTCGGGGTGCCCCAAGTTTCCTCAAACCTGATCTGAACCTGTGTCTGAAAGTCTGAACTAACCTCGGCCAACATAATGAAATCGTTTTTTTTCCTTCAGCTGGCGCATTATTATAAGCTTTTTTATCGGAATAATTCTCCGCCGCCATGATGCATCACCAAAAATGAACGAAGTCAACGCCTCTACTGATGGATAATGTTACTATAGGTTTGACTATATTATGAAGTAGCCGTGTGTAACTGTTGATATCGACAAACGCCTATCTGGCCAGACTACATCATGACATCATGATGTGGTCTGGCCATAGGGTTAAGGTGAACAATTTTATTTTTGTAAATTGTTGTATTAATGCGTCGGGACAGGTTTGTGGCGCTCGTGAGATCTGCGCAGATTTGCGCATGCCTACCCCCGCCGCCCCGCCGGCCCGCACCCCTCGCACTATCACGGCTATATTTATGAACAGAGTAGGTAAGTCCGCAGCCGAGCAACGGGTAATTATTATCAATAAGAATGCGACGCCCATGATCTGTTTTATATTAGAACTATAATTGTATACGAACTCAGACAGACACTAGGAACAGGTTCCGCGCATGCGTTATACCTGACTACGCTTCTTGAGAATATTGCATTCTTGAGTTTTTCCACATAAACCGTTCATGGGCTGCTAGCGGGCAGAGCGCGGTGTTACGCGGCGCAGAGTACCTAGTATGTGAACAACATAATTATAACTATTATAATTAGAAATGGCGCCATCAACTGCCATCTAGACCTCGTCGGCAGTACCGGGAATGGTTCCAAGTTACGAGCTAGTCGGGCCATTACTGCAGTGTCGACGTCTGCGCAACGTTATAGTTCGCGGAAGGGGCGCGCGGCGGGCGGCGGCGCGGCGGCGGCTGCGTGAGCGACACATTCAAACCTTACTTAATTGCTCTCGGGGGTCAGCACACTAATTAGCGTAGCATTCGCAGCGACCTGGCGCGGCGCACGCGCAGTTAAGCAGGGAACTGGAAATAAGCAAGTTGTAGCTATGCAGTAAATGTGTACTTTATGGATTTTGGTGAGAATGAACATGATCACTATGATCAGTAACCACTGATGATTTGCTACGAAACGAGACGAACGAAATTGATCGTTACTGAATTAAAAAACTACTAAATAGATCATGGTACCGAGTCCTACCAACAAGTCATGGACGTAGATAAAGAAACCCATTCAATGATTGTCACATTATCTTTGCTTATTGCGACAACACGCGCTTCAGAATGCTCTTGCGACAATGATGGCAATCTCCTCAGAATATCTTGTAATACCTATAAACTTATTAATACACCGCGTCTGTCATTAAGTTATTCAGATGTTGTCGTCAAATAGAGTGGTCCCAGTCCGCTCGCGCGGCGGCGTCGGCGGGCGGCGGGGCACCTCCACTCGCAGGACCGCGGGTGGTCCCACTGATCCGAACTGAGTCGTTTAGTGAGGCCAATAATATAAATATCTGCGGCCTGTGATAACAGCGAGGATGCGACAGTGGCGGGTGACCAGCTGTCGGGCGCAGGCAGGACTCGCCTCAGGGAAGGTCTCTCATGGCAACATACAGGGAAGGTGTCTTGCGAAGTTTCGGCCGATTTGAACTAAGTAATGGCTCCAGTGAATGAACACCCCCCCAATGAATGAACAAAACGCAGTTTTATCTACAAGCCTTGTGTTCATTCACTGGAGCCTACAAAGCCGTCAACTTGACTCATATTGTAGGTACTCCAACTATGCATATAACGTTTTTAATGATTATAATATACCTACCTATGCAAAATTATTAAAATAATTGCTTGATTCCTTTTACATGCTAATGAGTTCCCTATAAAAATACATGATGTCATTAATATCAGGTGCAACATAGAGGATGTCTCCAAAACTAAGAACTGCTGGTGGCCCGAAGATATCCGTCTGCGATGAGGAAGACGCAGACGTCGTGTGACAAAGTGCTGCGTCATATTAACAACAAGAGGATTTGATTTTTTTATTATTTTTAGAAATTAAATTGGATGTGTGTAAAGCTGTTGTTTTCTTTACGGTACGGTTAAATTGAACAGAGCGGCCAGAACTTAATAGTGACTAAACTAAATGAATCACGTGTGGTGAAATCGCCTGACACAATCTAAAGCCTTAATTGAATTGCGTTTAGAAAAGGTTATAAAATCAATTAAAAGGTTATAAAACCAATTAATACTTATTACGGAGGCTCCTTGTGAGCTATAAACTGATGAATAGTTTCTGTAAAAGGTAATTAAAATATTTGGTGTGTGTTGTGCGAGCGCGCGGCCGCGGGCGGGTTGCGGGCGGGGGAGGCGGCGGCAATTAACCGCATAATTAGCGTTAATCATATCGTTTGATGTCGCCGCCGCCGTGTGCGGTACGCTATGCGAGGGCCGCTCCCGACTCCCGCACGACGCCACTTACGTAAAATATGCAAAAGCGCTTCAAACTTACGTTCAATAGCCAAGACGTCAGATTGCAGGAGCAACGTAGATACTCATGATAGCTACTCAGCGTTCGATCTGCGCATGATCTGCGGCATCGATAGTGCTACAAAGTTCCCATCAACTGAGCTTTACGCTGAAATCTCGAAACAGCAGGAGGCCTACCACAACCTCTTAAAACAATATTATTTTAATATTACTTTGTAATTTCTGTTGTTGCATTTTCAACTCTCGGCGCTGATCCGAGCGTTGAAAATCCAACAGAGCGGAACGCAAAGTAATATTAAAGTAATATTGTTTTAAGAGGTTGTGGTAGGCCCCCAGATCTATGTTACCCGCGAGATGCAGCTGTTATACAGAATGATTTCCTCAAGTGTGCGATTTTCTAGTCAAAGGTTCGTTTGTGTGACCTTTGCAAAGTTTAAGTCCATTAGTGCTGTTGCTTTAGAAATATTATTTCAAATTTTCTACCTCTCCTAAAATTATGACCTTATGAACTACGGTTAAGTTTGGTGTAACAGATCTATACAAATGCAAACAGCCTGATAGGTTGTAGAGTTGTCTCAAAGCGGTGCATTGTACTTGTGTGGTAGTAATGAGAGGCACAATAAAGAAGTCATAGAGGAGGAAGTGACGTCATAAATACGGCGGATCAGACGACCAATTATATTTGATTGAGTGGCGGCTGTGCGGGAACTAAGGCAACGCTTAGGGCTCAGACATATTCAAGACTTAACTTTTTGTTCTAGATTTTAAGGACAACTTGCTTGTTTCGTATGGATTCAATGTTGTACAGTCGTTTTACTCCAAAATGAAATCATGAGGTTGGTTTTAGCACAATGTTTTAATTTTATTTAGGAATTGGCTTGCTCTTTACCTCGTACCTCGATCACGCCTGATGGAAAGCGCGTATGATAAAGCGAGCGTGCCCAGAAGATGCCTGTTCACTCATGCTTTGAAGACAGAAGACAAGACATATTGTTACAAGATTATGTTTCTTAGTTCAATCATTCAAATAGTAGCATAAGGTATTGGAGAGAATATGTGTAGAGATGACCCCAACCACAACCACAACGACAAAGGGTGGAAGCTGTTGGATGATGATGATGAAGATTAATGCCGACTGCAATCCTTCGTTTCGTAAATTAAATTGATACCCTGATAGTGTGTCTAACCCCTAACCGTTAATTGGTTGTCGTAGCGAGCCGAACAAGAGACGTCCTGCCTGTGTCGTTGGGCGGAGGACGCAAAAACAAGCGCCGCCGCGCCGATCCGTTGTTGACGAGCCTCCAGCATACCTGAGAGCAGACGACCAACAAATATGAGATGAGACCTGCCTACCCGGGTATCAAGTTCAGGAATGTCTCGTTGAGTCCGTTGTGTCTATTGCTAACAAGAATGCAGATGTCTAAGTTTGTCTAAACGTTGCTGATTTGAGGGTGAAACTACTTGGGTGGTATCTTTGTAGTCTGTTTTACAAAAGCTGTGGAAAGCAATGGATGTTACTGCTGTGCGTGGTCATAGAATTCTTTCTTTTTTTATTTTTCTTTTTTTATAAAACCACATTTTGCCCCACACTAGAAATTTCTCCTGTTTACAAACAAACAAAGTCACATACACAAACAGCCAGACCCGGAACAACTATCTGTAGGCCATACAAATATTTGTTCCGAGCGGGAATCGAACCCGCGACACGCAGCGCAGCAGCCGATCGCTCAACCACTGCGTCAACCGTGTCGTGTCGTCGCAATGATGTTATGTTTCTGATCTTATACACTAAGAAGCATTAGCAAAAAAAACATTTCAAACAATTAACTTTTCTAAGTATATGTACTTGGTCAGATGCAGTTGGTGGCATTTATTTTAGTTCAGTTACATATTTGATGTCACCAACTTGACCAACTGCATCACACTGCTTGCAAAGTGGTGTTACTGCACGTGTGAGCTCCAGACACGTGCCTTTCTCTGCGTGATGCTCATCGAGTGACCGCGCCGGTAACCTGACTGCGATGAGTTCTCAGAAGTGAGTGCGGCGCTGGAACATGTTGAGGCTCAATCAGGGTCGCTGCTAGGACAAGCTTAAGTTAGTTTGTTCGTGACCAGGTTTTTTCCCGCGGTGTCCCTTCCGTAGCCTTTTCCACTGTACCCTTCAGCTTATCAGTGGATTTTGAATTTCCATAATCGGGTCAGTAAGTACCTAATATCAGAGATCTGTACCTATGTGTAGCTTATCAGTACACTGCCAGTGAAGCTGAATTGTTCGAAAGAGTTGCCGGAGCCAGCGAACGCACAGGGCTTTTAGAAGGAGGGTGGGTTTTAGTCAGTTAGGAATGTGTTGACTCTTTTCTGAAATCATTTGATGATTTTCCATAAAAAAAGAAAGATTTTCAAACAAAGGTTCTATAAACAGGTGCTGTAGATTAGGAGTTAAGATCGGTCATAGGCACATTTGTATAGATCAAGATATCTTGGTTCTTTCGGCATGTGCGTGAACACCTGACGTTTGTTTCCTTAGTACCTGTGTGAAAACACAGGTACTAAGGAAACTGGAGTGCTTGTTTTTGATGATTTATCACAGTTTTGTGAGTTGACTATTCACAAAACGATAGAAGTCGTATTTTTCAAAAACAGTACATTCGATCTCATTGGAAAAGGTGTTATTTTTTTTGCTTTTGAGGTCAGTTTCCCTCGCGTATGGATTGCCTGTAGGTATATAGTAATGAAACCACAGTATAAATGAAACGCATAATGAATTGTTCTTTATGATCTCTAGATTACAGTGGCAGTAATATTTGTTACCTTACAAACTAGAAATAAAAACTGCACGCGTTCATGAGTTCATAGCAGAATTAGCAGAGCACAACATTTGCCGCCGTCTGGTCTCGGGCACCGTTTTCGATGAAATCTGGATTTACAGTTTATAGCACACCTTTCTGGGTTAAGTGTTTTCCTTGAAAATGCCATACTTATTCAGTTACTTAGTTAGTCCTTTAAATAAACCCGGAAAATCGAAATATTTAACAATTTCATGCAATTCTAAACTAACGGCTGTCATTATTTTGATGACTTGACACGTGCGTCAATCAGAGTCAGATACTTCAGTGATAATTAAATATATACCTACAATATAAATTATTGGTATTTCAAAAGCGGGTTTAAAAAACAGCATGTAGTTACCTACCTAGTAGCTCGGTTCAACAACAAACAAACAACCACACACAACAGATTAAATGCTATTTTTGATTTCTTGTTAAAACTTACCCATTTGTTAACCACTCCGAACTGTAGTTAGGTACTTAACTTTTTCTTCAAATAACCGTTAAAAGCGCTTCAATACATGCAGCTTTCCGACACTGACGACCATTCTGGAACTTGGAAGAAAATCACAATAAATATATCAAAACATTACTTTTCATTAAGATTTCATGACCCCGCCACCATTAAACAAGCAACATATGAAAATTATAAAATATCTACTTTTTTTGGTTGTTAAAATTTGAACAAATAATCCTCGACTTGACATTAACGACTGGTTTTTACATTAAATAGATTTCTTAATGTAAAACGAGTGCAACAATTTTATCAGCTTCATTAAGGAGACGGCGGCGGCATGTGAATAAATATGCGTTATTAATGTATGCATGATATTCAGTGCGAATCGCGAGGGCTCCTGATGAGCTGACGAGCTGGTCCCACGTCGAGCAGACTAATGTGGAGCCCCTAGCAAGAGTTATTGCTAGCTACTAGGTACGGTGAACATTTAGGAAGTGGTGCGCTTATTCCTAGTATGACCCGGAGGCGCTTAAATACTTAATAAAAAATATTAAAATAAATTAGAAACGTACCTGCTATCCTATCTAGTAGGTTCCTAATGAGCAAGACTGCCTACTGCGTATAAGTATCAGTGTTACCAAACTAAAAGTAACGGAGGTTAGCCGCCACCACTTAGGTACGTAGGCACTTATTAATTCTCGATGCATTTACTTAAGTAAGACTGAAGTACCTAGGCAGTGTGGGTATCAGCTTGTATCCACTTCTTGTAATAGAATACCTAGGTGTGTAGAAACGGTCATGCGCTGCCATCTATCGGCGTCGCGGCGCAACCACATACTAGGCACTAGGCAGAGAAGCCATAGAAGGTGCACTTTTAGCGCAACTATTTAGTCAAAGCGAGTACAACAGCAACAAGGTAACATTTAGCTGTGTCTGGCTCTGGCAGACAGGTGTAACACGACAGTAGGACAAAGTGTTTCCGTTTAATGTTTCGGTAGAAGTTAGAAGTCTTTTGTCCAGTCCTTTTTAATTGGTATAATATTTTGCGACCGTGTACCGGAGTCTTTCAATGAACCTGGACCTGGATTTCCTTTCGATTGTGAGAAAATATGTGATCGTGTTACGTCTTCAAGTGCTGGCTTACTTGCTGCCTGCTTGCGTCGCATCGCAGGTCTATGCCACACAATTTCATAATTAGTTATAGGTACAACTTTTAGCGAAGTATCAAGGGACCAACCCTTGAATCTATACTTCTATACTAATATAATAAAGCTGTAGTTTGTTTTTTTGTTTGATCGCGCTAATCTCTGGAACTAGCAGCGGATTCAGGAAATTATTTTTAGACTCATTACGATAGCCACATTCATGAAAAGGGGAATAGGTGTGAGAACGAGAACAACGGGATATGCGCATACGAAGTCGCGGGCAAAAGCTGGTCATCAGATACTCCATACATTTGTCTATAATTAAGTATGTTCATCCTTAACTTTGTATGTAACTCAACATAACTGATGGAACCAAGGGACAACGGTCATAGTATCTCATACAACGAACGAACGCAATATAGCTGAAAACGGGTCATTTTATACTCATCATTATGAGCAACTTTTACAATGGGACCAACACTGAAATCGCGAAAAAAAACGACTGCCCTGCCCCACTTATTTAAGTGCGCAGAACTCAAGAAAAGTTACTACACAGCAGATTCTTTTTTCGCGATTTCGTGGTTCGTCCTAAAGTAAAAGTTGTTTACAATGGTGAGTACAATGACCCCTTTTCAGGTATTGCTTTCATTCTGTTACACGTTGTATTTGATCACAGCACTACTATTATAGTATATAGTATTATAGTGGTAGGTAAGTGTTAGCCTTCTCACGTGTCCCTGTGGAGTGACGTTGGGGACAAATGGCCGCGATTAAGACTTGCGTGTGCGCAGCCATTGCACACTGATCTTATTTAAATTGTCACATTTATTATGCTTTAATTCACTAAGTACGTGATTGATAAAAATACATCCTCCGAGTACATTGACGTTGTTGATATGTCGCAGCCAACTAGCTGAATCCGCCGTTTCATTAAAAGTCTAGCCTTTTCATTGACCTGTGCTGTTTAATCAGTGAAATAAGTGACATGGGCAAGTCATCAAACGATATTGAACAAAAGATGTCACTATGTCGCTGAAAAATCGGCACATTTAAATGAAAAGGCTAGGCAACCAATTAAACGACTGATTAAGCTTATTGGCTGCCACAGATATATCGCGTCGTTACTGACTGTGTGTCGGCGGCTGTTGCTCGCGTGACTGCGTATCACTTCACCGCGGTTTATCTTTCGACTATATTTATATGCTATAGTTGTTAATTACTTATGATATATAGAAGTCGTTAGACTAGGGGTCGTTTGATGTTGCAGTTCTTGATTCTTATTTAGAGAGTCGTTACAGAGAATACAGACTTATTTAATTACCAGATCACTAAATTATTGAGCGAAATATGATTTTGGAAACTGTGGAGATGACTTTCGGGAAAAGGAAGGTACTATGTCCGCTCCAAGCGCACGCGATTCTAACACTATCGTGTAACAAGTGACGCAGTGTAACGTCTGTATTGCCGTGTACTCGCACACAATTAGTGGACAATGGGTGATCGTAATTAGGGCAACAAAGGCGGGCGCGGGCGGCGCGCTGATTGGCTGGCCGCCACGCCCCGCGGCCAATCAGCGCGCGCGCTCCGCGGCCGACCCAGGACTACGACTGCGAGGCTGTGACCAAGTGGTCGTAGACACGTGTCTACTTATTGAACACTTATAAACGCATAGTGGGCAGCAGAGGGACGAGGGCCACTTCTACCATTTTTTTGTCCACAGATCGCACTCGCAATCTCTCTAAATATAAGGATCCCGAGGTGCTTCTGACAGATTGCGACGGAGATGCTAATGCGAACGTTGCCTTAAACTGGCCGAGTGCGAGTCGTACTCGCGTGCACAGGGGTCGCAACCAATCTCATTTTAGTAACATGTTACTTTAAAACTACAGACTTCTTACCTATAGGTTTTCCTGTAATCTTTAGGTAAAGCACTGTCACATTTTTTTTTTAATTTGAGGCCCATAGTTGTTTCGGAGGTAAGGCGGAATGAATAGGCATTTTTCATCTAATTTCTTGAAAAGGTAACTTTATTTTTTGATTAACGTTTTATATAAACGAAGAAAGAGAAAGAGATATTTGTAACCCCCACAATAAGCCCTTTTCATTAGAGAAATAAATAGGTATGTTACACGTCGCAGTTTGGAAAACTTTCTTTTTTAGTTTGTCTCCAAAAAGTGATCCTCATGCTCCTTACTCAAAATTTATTTATTCATGTAACGTGTCAGTGAGGGTCAAGGAATTTTGCATTAGGAAGATACCTACCCATTTTATTTTTAAGCGCCATCGTGCTGCATCAATCAAATCGTAGCCACTTAGACACTGCCAGAAAAACTTTAATCTCATTATTATAGCTGTCAATAACGACAAGATACGAATGACATCATACTGTGATGACTATCTCGCTAAGCATGATTGCTAATTTGCTCACGACTTCACTGTTCCATGGTCTATTATGCTCTGAAAATCCTTCTTCGATGCTATCTAATGTTTTGTCTGGACATAATATGACAGGTGAGGACTGCTGAGTGCGACAGTTTTTTGTGTTCCTCTACGGCGAGTGAGTCACGAGCAGTGTGAGGCGAGCTGGAGTCGTGACGTGGGTTACTACTGTCTATAGATTGGTAAATGGCAATGGGTTTTTTTTATTCAATTTTCTATTAAAGTGTAGTTAGTGATGATCTATAACTTCATGAGTACTCACAGTAGCAACGATTCGTTTTTAGAATAGGCCAGTAAAAAAACAGCAGGTAAAAATTATATAAATTTCGAATAAGGAACTCTTTGGGAATCCTCGTAGATGTGTAATGAATTCACAAATTAGTCATTTGTTTTATAAATGGGCGGCAATTTAAAAAGTGTCTGTCATGCGTCGAAATGGTCTGGAGACAATTTTCGATCAATGATTCATAACTTTCGTTGCGGTCTTACTCAACAACAATGTTACGTACGTCTTCGATTAGCATTTCATGACGAAGCCCCATCCCGTGCCACTGCTTACAACTGGTTTAATGAGATAAACGTCGAAGCAAACTCACTGATGATTCGCGAGAAGGACGAGCTTCTACAGCGACACTGAAGATAACGTGAGTGATGCACGGCTAATAATAGAAGCTGATAAGGGTGACGTACCAATAGATTCCGGCGGCAGCTTTAGGCATTAAGTACAAAAAGTCTTACTTGAATATTTAGGCGTCAGAAAGCTTTGTACTAGATGCAAACCTCATAATTTGACGGAAGATCAAAAACTCCGTTGTTTGGATTGGTGCCGCTCAATGCTTGAAAAGTATGACGGAGGTGACCCAAATACTGAACCCTGGATATACTGTTACGAGCCCGAAACCAAAAGATAATCTGCGCAATGGATGTTTCCATTCGAAAATTTGCCGAAAAAAGTAAAGAAGGGCAGATGTCAAGGGACAAAGATGATTGCCTCATTCTGTGGACGGGCGGGGCATTTATTTTATTTTATTTGGATCTCCAACAAAGAATACACCTTACATGCTATATTTTATAGGACAAGAACAAAAATCTATGTGCTCCCTCAATTATTATAGGAGACCACATCACGCAATAGAAAACAATCAAACATAGTTCTCAAAGTTAAAATGAGGCAAGTATACAAGTTTACATAAATTAAATTAATTAATTAACGAATTATTCATAAGTTAATAACAATTACAATAATTATTATAATTATTATTAAAGTTGGCAATTTGAATTCAAATACCTATAAAAAGAAAAAAAAATATGCTTACAGACAAACAAACAAAAATACCAAACAAAACATTTATAGGTACTAGGCAGGCAGTTCTACACCTACATAAGATTTTTACCGCATTTCGCAACAAATTGTCCTATAGAAGATAAGATGACTGTTACTGCAGTTGTCTGTTGTCTTAGAAAATGTTAGAAAGCAGCGCCCAAGAAGCAGGATCCTCCTCCACCACGACAACGCTTCAGCTCACTCCACCAGACCGACTGCCTGGTGTGACTGTGAGGAGTTAGTAAGTCATTCTCCTTACACTCCCGACCTGGCACCATGTGACTTTTATTTGTTTATCAAAAATAAAAGATAAACTTCTGAAGATGCCGCCGGGGCTGCGTTTGAAAAAGGCGTGGAAGAGATCCCTTAAGAAGAGCGGGCCCACTGCTGCTTCAGTCAATCGCTATCGCACGACGGTGCTTGGAAAGGAACGGAGACTACCTCGAAAAGCAATAATAATAAACAGGCATTCCGTTTTTTTATTTTCTAAAAACTTTCAGTGTGACGCACGTACTGCACCTACTGGATTTTAAAAGCTGATAGTTTCAGATTCCTCCTCTATCTTCACACTTTTGCCAAGGCCTCACACAAAACTCATCGCCCAAGTTACGTTCATTCAATTATAACTATAAGTGAATGCTGGGCGGAGAAGGCAGAACGGACATAAACATAATCGGTAGGTGTGATCGAATTATATGTAAACCGCAATAAACGTTTATTTCAGAGCAGACAACTTGTAATCAGCGCTTGTTTACAGTGCAAACATCCGCTAATTTAATTAGCAGAGCCGAAGAGCGACGCCGGGTATTCCAGTTATGGCATCTTTTATAACGCGGATAATTAAGACCTGCAGGAATGGCCGATGACATCGATTGTTGACTTCTGTGTCTAGTTCATTCAAATCCGTTCAGCTGTGCAAGGTACCACACAGGCAGTCTAACTTTGCATTTCTAATAAGAAAAGAAAAACTATACAAATAAATAAATTGAAGGTTGAATATCTTTCTGTCTGTTTGTTCCGGCAAATTTCTGAAACGGTGAGACCAAATTTGACGGGACTTGCACTGGCTAGTTGCTGTTTAATAAAGAGTAAGTACCTAAGTTTGACAGTTCCTCGCCACAAATTAGGACTTAAAGAATTTTCGATTGTGCTGCTTTACGAGGTTGACCGTTGATGAAGTCGCGGACAACAGCTAGTAGTTGGGCTTATAAAATAAATATAGGTAAAGATGAACATTGGGAGCGCTTTGCAGCACATCCTTAAATTCAGCGATCTAATGACTAATGCACACGATACTAACGAGATTCCGAGCAGCTGAGTAATCGTCAAGTAACAACATAGGTACCTAGTCACTAAATCACGCGCATTGCGTATTGGCGCAAGTGGTAGCAGGTGAGCGCGGGAGTCCATTGCGATTGATAGCGATCATGACGCGCATCCTGTCTGCTGCTGTAGCCCGCAGCCCCCAGGCTCTCTACTGACGCCGCCCGGTAAACACCGCTATCTCGGCTGTCTCACCGACACCTCGCCGAGTTTCCTCTGACAGGCGGTAGCCTGTCAGAGGAAACTCCTGCATTTACTGGCAGCCTATTACTGCACGATGGACCAGTGAAAGTCTGCGGTTAACTTTCCAGTTACACAATCTAGATCAGTGTTACGTAACGTACCTACCCGTAAACTTTCCAGTCCCTCTAAAAAGGCTAATCCTAATGGTCTGTAGTAACGTGAATAGGTACACAATCTCATGTGAGTTTGAAATAGTTTACGAAATATATTGTAATGTTGGTGCAATCAGATAGGATGCGAGGCGGTCAGCTGTCGGAGCGAGCTTGTTACTACAGCTATTGACCTTATTGTATAGTTCCTATTCTGAAGACATTGTTCGTTGGTATGTCCTATAGTTTGCACAATCCAGAGCCAATTCAAATATTTTGTACAAAGTGCGGTTCCAGTTGAGAATGTTTGCGTCACTGATATTTGTTGGGATCATTAACAGCTATGGATTCATTTTCGTGTGGCAAAGTATTTCCTTGAAAAGTGCTTTAGGGTGATTCCGTCGTTTCGTGCAAATTGCGACGATCAGCGGAACCAAAAAAAAAATGTTAGATTTAACATTTTTTTTTTATTATTCGAGTTAAAATCGTCATCACATTCATAAAAAGTGGTTCAAGGCACTTTTTTATATTATTTATTAATTGAGATATGGCTGGCTGAAAATCAACAACAGGATGGTGATGAAAACTGTATGGATTGTAATGAACTAGAACTTCTCTTGTCAACTTTTTACGAGTTTTACCCATATTTATGCTGAAATTTATAAAATTAATACTTAGTAAATTATACGAAAAAACTTGTCTCATATAGATAATACACACAGACACTATACATACTGGAACACAATTGTTTTTAAATAAAAATAAGAATTTTTCATTTCCTTCCAAAACTATTCATTACCTTCCAAAAAAATGGACGGAACGGAAGGTAATGCAGAGGAGATGAATGAAAAAATTCACAATTTATATTAATAACTTCGTTGTAGAATACATTTAAAATTTGATTTTAAAACAGGACGAATATGGCTTTAAGAGATAGACATATTACGTATTTATAATAATTTAATTATTACGGTACCTTGTGAAATCGAAGGAAGGTGATGAGCTGATTTATAGACGAAACACTGGTTACAATTCGAAGATCGTAAATAATTTTATCCACAACACGCGCACGTCCACTCGTTTCTGTTGCCAGGGCCGACTGACCAGTATAAACCCGTTTTGACGGGAATCGTATCGGAGACCGTCTCGTATTCTCTTAAATTAAGAAGTTTCTGTGTACGGATGGTAATGAAATTTTTTTTGTGACATTTCGAAAAAGAAGCTTTTTACATAAATAGATTGCAATAAATTGAAAATAAAAATACATAAATTGTAGTTCAGGCCTTTAGCTTTAATATTGCGTATTAGTTAAAGTCATAATCACAAATATAGAAAAATAAACATCGAAAGATCTACCGAAGTCCCAATTTGGAAACGGAGAGGAATGATTTTTCAGACAGTTTTACATTTTTTTTTTAACATATAATAAAAAAAAATGTAATATTAGCGATACTACTTTTAAAGTTATTATGTCTTTGTTCTCTAAGCAAAAATCAGTTCACTTTTTCAAATAAATTCATGGGTAAATTCGTCTGGAATTGCTTTTTGCACAAAACCACGGAATGACCCTTTAACAATCTTGCCTCCAAGGTTGTTGTCTGGGTTATAATAATAATAATAATTTATTGAGTAACTTAGGACTAGATTACAATGCAAAGTAGAGTTACACTGGTATAATAAAGTTTCTAGATCTAGTTAGTGGGTGCAGTACAGTTCTTCTAGATAGGTTACGAGGTAACCTGTGTTTAGAAGAAACAGTTCCGATCCCCTGTGATAACATAGTGGTTTACTTATACCTAGTACGTGTAGCAGCAAGTCAGCATCGTATAAATTTTACATAGAAAATAATATTTATTAGATCGATGGGTAACTTATCGTAAAAACCAAAAATAAATAAATAAACAAAGTACTTAACAAAAATTAAAAAAAAAAAAAGAAGTTCAGTGTTATGTGAAAGTATTTGTAAATAGTGTGGTGTGTGTTAGGTTTTTATTATTTTTGTGTTGTGTGTGATGCATGAATGTGTTTATATCATTTCTTCAGGAATTCTTCCGTTTCGTTGTAGTTAAGGTTAAGTAGGTAAGAGCGAGCAGTCTTTTTACAAATGAGATATTTTGAGCCGTAAATTGGAGTTTTCTTATTAATTTTATTATAAAGTGAAGGGCCGAGGTATAGAGCGAATTTTTTAATAAAAGCTGTACGTGCCGGTGGGACTGTGCAGATAAGGTCTTTTCGTCGTTTTGATATTTTCCTAAAGGACGTTCTTTTGTGTTGTAATAAAATTATTTGTAGGATAAATTGTTGTCTCACATTCAGTAAATAGCATGATCTGTAAAGTTCGGTAGTTGGGAAAAGAATCGGTCTGAATGTAGCCACTTTTAGAATAGCTCTATGAGCGATCTCCAGTGGCATAAGTAAGGTTTTTGCCGCACCACCCCAGCAAGAGATACAATAAATGAGGATTGACTGGCAGAGAGCAAAATATACATTTCGGATAATTACAGGATTCGCAACGTGCCGCAGTGTTTTAAAGATATAAATAAGTTTACGTAAGCGTCCAGTAAGAGTGTTGATATGTGATCCAAAATTAAGGTTTTTATCTAGAATTATACCAAGATATTTAACTTGTTCCACTGCGGTTAAAGTAGGACATTGACAATTCAGTTGTGATTGTGTGAGACAAGAATGGGCTTTTAAACAAATTGAGGTTTTTGGTTGCGAATTGTTGGTGATGGAAAAAGTGATAAAGTTAGTTTTACTGGCATTGAGAGTCAGTGTGTGTGCGTAAGCCACTTCAAGGCAGAATTAAAGCCGTCTTGTGCCGCTGCTTGCAGTTCCGGCCATGAGCTAGCGGTGAAGGTGATGGCAGTATCGTCTGCAAAGGAAACTATTGTGGCATTTGAGATTCGAAGATTGCAGAGGTCATTAATAAATACAAGAAACAGTGTGGGTCCCAAAATGCTTCCTTGAGGCACGCCATACTGGATGGGTAGCTCATCACTTTTGTGATTCTCTATAGCCACTAATTGGGAGCGATTGGTAAGATAACTCTCGAACAGATCAAGTGGAGCCCCCTTACACCTAAACTTTCAAGTTTGAGTAAAAGAGTGGGGACGGGAACGGTGTCAAATGCTTTCGCAAGACCCAGAAATATAGTTAGGACTTTATGGTTGGCATTCAACTTTTCCACTATATTGTTGACTAACATATGTACAGCGTCACAAGTGGATTTGTTCCTGCGAAAGCCAAACTGATGAGGTGATAACAGCTCAAAGTGTTCGAGGTAATGCACTAGGCGTTTGTTTAGGAGGCGTTCGAGAACCTTAGACAAGGCACTAAGAACAGCTATTGGGCGATAGTTATCCGGCAAACTCCCGTCGCCACCCTTAAAGATAGGATGAATGATTGCCTTTTTAAAAGAAGTAGGGAAGGTAGCCAATTCAAAGCAGAGGTTGAAAATGTGGCATAGTATAGGTGCAAGGGTTCGAGAATATCTTCCAAGAAAGGTTTGAGATATGCCATCCCATCCAGTGGCCGCATTAACCCTTAACTGGTTAATAGTACTTATGACTTCATCAGGATCTGTTTGTTCTAAAACAAAAGATTTGTTGGATTTAGAGCTGTGTTGAAGGTTCGTGGTTTTGAGTATTCTGAATATTTTCTGCAAGTTTTTTTCCAATATTGACAAAGAATTCGTTTACCTTATTGCAAAACTGTACGGGAGAGTAGGAGTGAGTTAAAAGTTGGTTGGAAGGATTCTTCGTTTTTTGAGAATTAGTGATAGTTTTAATGGTGTCCCATAGTTTTTTTGGATTTTGAGATGCCTTGTTTAGTTCTTCAGAGTCATATTTTCTTTTTATTTTTTTCAAAAGTTTTGCGCAAAAATTTCTGTACCGTTTGTATGTAAGTATTAATGTTTCATTTTCCGGAGACTGTTTAACTTTTTTATGGAGAGAATCTCGGTGCCGGATACACCGCAGCAAGCCTGGCGTAATCCAAGGTTTAAGTGTTCTTTTACTTGCTGGGACTTTGACAATTGTCGTGCAACTATCTATGGCATTTTTTGTAATGTGTGTAAGGCTGTTGATAGCATCGTTAGGGTCAGAGATAAAGAAAAGGGGCGTTAAGTCTAAATCTTTCATAGCGATGTCAAGTTGTTCGTAATTTATTTTAGAGAAAAAGTTCCGGGAATTTGTTTTTGATTTTTTATTACTTACACATAATAGGGAAGAGCAATGATCAGTAAGCGTTGTGTCGTAGATTAGGGTAAGAATAGAGGCCTTGGATCTAATCATGATATGGTCTAAGCAGTTTTGTCCTCTAGTAGGCTGTGTATGAGCTGGTAGGAAACCGTGATACGCCATGGTGCTAAGGTATTCGTGGGATCGTGAATCTTTAGTAGTGGGTTTAATATCCAGATTAATGTCTCCAGTTACGATGACTACTTTGTGGGAAGTTAGGGATGGAAGTATGTTATTGAGTGCTGTTAGAAATGTATGAATGTTATCGTTTGAGGGGGACCGGTAGATACACAGTACAGCCATTTCTGAGTTTAGCATGACGAGGAGACCCGAGGCAGATCCAAGGAAATCAGGCTCTTCGCATATCAATGAAATGTCCGACTTAGCGTACACAACAACCCCGTCGCTCTGTTTAAGGTGTTTGGTAGTTTTGTGTGTTTTATAGTTTTGTAGTGTAGGGATACAGGTATTACTAGCGCACTGTAACCAGCATTCTGTAAGCACCAGAAGATCACAGTCGATATTCATACGGTGAAGTAGGGTTTCGAGGTTTAGGTATTTGCAGTTAATGGATCGGATATTTTGCGTAAGCGTAGTAAACCAAGAGCTCCCGTTTTTAATGTAGGTTTTGGTGTCTTCAGGGGTACATAAGTGAGTTTCGGATACAGAAAATTGGTCGAGATTTGACAATCTCGACCAATTTTCTGGTTATGGTTGGATTTCCTTTGGGGAGTAGGTGCCTCAGTAAAACAAGCGTCTGTCTTTGATGGTGTTTATTTGTAACTAAACTTAAATTATCCACACATCGTATTTAATAGGTTCGGCGGCTAGCAACTCACTATAATCAATGTGGACTGTATGTACAACTATTACTTTATGTATTAAAATGTTTCAACAAAGGTCTTCACTACTTTGATAAGGTGAAGATAAGAATCAACTGCATCATTTTTAACATTCCCATTCATTGTTAGCGTTTCATCTAGCTCCCCCTGCCCTGATGGTATTGATCACTGGATTGATCCAAGATCTCCCAACTAATAATACTTACTGTCAATTAAAGGCTCTCTTACTATGGAAATCGTCGCCAGAATAACGAATGGAGCAAATGAGTTTATCCTTAAGAATCACAAAAATGATAAACTTTGGCTGTTGAACATTCACTGTGGTTACCTGTAGCCGAGTTGTTATGAATTTGATGCACTACACGTTCTACACTGACATGCTGTATATAGAGCTTGTTGGTATTCATTAACACGGAGCATTCCCGATTGTAGTCTATACGTTATGATGACAGCTCGTATCGTACGTATAAATAGTGTACAATGTGTACATAGCTCTAAGCCTTGGCTGGGGGCCTTAAATTCATTTGAGGCCCCCACAGGATAGTCCGGTTAAGCAGTTGATTGCGTGTTAACTTGCTAGTGGTCATATCGAAAAAAAAAATCAGCTCTAAATTAATATAAATCACAGTTTCTAGCCTCATCTTACGTGCAACCTATCGTATTGTATCATCAGGATCAGGACTGATCAGTGTCTAGTGGCAATGAGTTGTAGCGGCATATATAGGTATCGTATTAAAAGGTTACTATGTACAGACTTATCTGCGCCATTTGAACAGATACAAGATCGACAACAACGAGCGGCAGGGGCGGTTGCAGGGCTTCACATCCTGTTCCGCAAACCTCTATCAACATTTTGGGTATTAAACATGGTTAATTGATGCCTTCTGAATACGTGACTCTTTCAGACATGGATTTTGCCTAATTATTCATATTCCGCAAAGTATTGATGTATTTGACATCTATCATAATTATTATACTTAGTAATCATTATTTAAGGTTTCGTTGCAGTAGGTCTGTAAGTAGTTGGGACACCTAATAATTTACACGTGCAAGGCCCACCAGTTCATATTGTTAAATGTAAATGCGGCTCGTAAATGATAAATAGTACACGATACGTTGTTGTCAGTAAACGTTCGCCTGCAGACCGGACCGAGCCGGACCGGGGCGGCGGCGGCGGCGACCGGGCCCCGCCGGGTACCTACCTATACCGCCTTAAATATTGTGACGTTGTGCCAAATACACGAATGAACTAGTTAACCAGATGAGACGCGATTACGAACCTTATTGGGTTGAGATAAAAATACTAATTATAAATAGTTCAAAGTATTTAGCTAATTACGATGAGAAACTAACAAATACCCACGAGTACTGCATGCAGGACGAAACATTGGAATATTAAGATGAGTCTTTAGGGATGTATCGTTATTGTTCCTCAAAACAATTGTGAACCTAATAGAGCTATGGACATTTTGCAGATTTACAATACAATAATGTACCTAATTGAAAACGTGTTTCAGCAAGAAATACGCGATTGAAAAGCCTCACAGATTTGTACCTTTTGCCTAGAAGTATTCTGCGTTATTGGTGCTGAACTTTTCTGCAAATTATTATGCTTTTGACTTCTTACCTGCCATACGAATCGTGTACCGTAAAATGCTACAACATTGCCTGTATTTTGACGTTTTTAATTCATAAATCCTTCATTTTAGAGAAAGTCATATGTGTTTTCAATTACAATTCAATATTGTACTTTAAGCTATCGGGATAAAGTTCTTATTAGCTAAAAACACTCCTATTTATCACCAAAAAGTGCGTTTAAAGAAGTAGGCAAAGTTAAGTTGCAAACTGCAACATTGCCTAGCTAAAAATATCATTGACTATTATGGGTGCAAAGGGGACAATTTTGCGCCTATTTTGCTTATAATTTCTTTTCCATGTTAGACTTTATCTAGTCTTTAATTACAATATATATATTTTTTTAACGATGGTAGGCAAAGTTGAGTTTCTCCCGAGCCGGTATAAACCATTCACGACCACTGACATTTAATTTGACACTGAGTTTATGGTTGGATTATTTGAATGAATGATGCGTAAATGTTGCCATATAGATTACCAACTTGCTTTTAACAGTACCACAGACAATACAACCGATTCTATAAGAGAACTATTTAACATTTTTAGGATTTAGGCAATGTTATGTAGAGACGGCAATGTTGTAGCATTTTACGGTACACTAAAAACAACTGATTAGTATGAATAGCGGTCTACATCTACAGTCACGGTGGTACATCAATAAAATTAGTGGTCGCTATCAATAAAATGATTAAACTGCTTCAACACACCGAAGGCGGTTTCCACGGGAACTGCCCAATGTTCGACACTGCCGATTACAGCGCCATAACTAAATGTTAGTTTGCTTCATAATGGCGATACAATCTCCACAACACTCCACGTCGTTACAGTTTATGTTCGTGTATTGAGCTATTATCTAGTGTGGGCTACTAGTTGAACATGGCTTCTATCTCGTTATAGTAGTAATCTTGTTTGGATATAAAAACTATGGGAATGTTTGGTCGCTTGAATGTTTCATAAGATCAGTCTGGTCTCTGTATATATTACAAGTTTTACACATTTATAAACCTACGCCTTTCCCCATGGGGTAGGAAGAAACTGCAGAATGCTACTTGCTGCGATCCTTACATACTCCTTTGTCCTTTTGCGTCGTTAACGTTCATTCATTTGGTCAAACACGAGAACTGAGCTCCTGACCTTGCTGAAGAACATCACCAATAAGATTTTTATAACCTTTAAAGGCTTTCGTCCATCATCATCTCTGAGTATTGCTTTAATTAATTACTTATTAGGGCAGTAAGAATACCTCAGGAAGTCAGAATACACCACTGGAGCAGTGGGTATCCTGAGTGGGCCACATTGCGTGATAATCTAGCAGCCGCCTCACCAGATGGAAAGTGAATGCCGCAGTCTAGGGACATCTGCACTACGAGAGACATCACAGATTTTGCTGAAGTGCCTCTACACCGGTAACTCATACCATTAAAGCCGGAACACAGCAAGTCACTGCATGCTGAGGAAGTAATACAGGTAAGTATCAGAACTTAGGAACATGAACCCCTTGATAACGAGAAGAACGTAAAGGTCTAGGTAAGCACTGGATAGCGCCCTAAATCCGGTTTTCTCTTTAGCTGGGCGACTGGTGCGCTAATATAAATTGAGCCATAACTCATTGCTGACTAATGTGGAGGTCAAGCGTATCTGTGACCGCTGATATTATCAGAACGCAGCGTGTGCCACTGTCGTCTGCCGATTGGTTGGTATTTCACCATGCAGTAGTGCGTAGGGGTGTCACATATACGCTTGAAAAAAAAGTACCAAGAATCCGATTCCCAACATCCTCTCTACGATGACACAACGGTCCCGGGCAGGCTTAAGAGCCGGAAGAGCTTTCTTCGTTGCACAGAGTCCATCCACGACCGTCCACTAAGTGCTAGAACCAAGCTGTGGAAAAAACATCATTCGTCGCCACCCGCCACTACTTGCAACCACAGGAACATCTGCCACCTGGACGTGACCTGCAGTGGCCTATAGGGATAGCGATGAATCGGTGGCGCATCCAGGTAGGCCGCTGCAGACATAGCCTGGCAAAATTATGTTTCTCATAGACCAGTCGAATAGTAGGTACACAATGTGCACCTGTACTATGGGGGATCTGATGAATGCCACCGACGCTGCAATTGCCGTGTCCACCTACTGGGCCCAAAAAATCTAAGGAGTTAACCATCGACTCGAAAACAAGAAGAAGTCTGCCGATGATGATCATTGATTTAAAGCCGATTTATTGTCAACAAATAGTTGCTTTTAAAAAGAAATTCGCCTCACTTGGCAACTCATTTGATGATAGTCGACATGCGGTCATCTGCGAAGTACGTAGACGCACGTCCAATGAAAACTTTGCTTAGGTTTCTGCAGTGCGATTCTATAAACATGTCGAAGTGAACACTTGGGCAGGGCGTACGACGGGGTGAGTTGTCAAACCATACAAATAACATGGAATGACAGCTCAGTTGTCGTTCACTCCGCCTAGGTGTACACCGTAAGATGTCGACAGAATGGACCGGCTGCTTCTTTCTGTAGTTCTCTTTGTTTGCATGCTTTAGTTATTTCGTGCTTGAGGGTCAGGCAAACGATGGAGTATGGAAAAAGGCGATCCACTGACTATTCTTACTTTTTTCTTACTCTTTACACAGCCATTCAAATTCTTTGCAATCTTTTAAATCGAATAAGTTATTTCCTCTTTATAACGTTTCCTAATATTAAACTACAAATAAATAAGTAAGTATCTATCTGTATATTTATGTTAATGGAGAATCAGAAATATTCAGAATGGGAACTTCAAAAACACGAAATCCCAATATAGTCCGTCTTATGAGCGTACATGAGCATACGACTATTAAAAAACAAAAGAGCTAGAGCACACAGTGCGCAGTCTCGCGGCTTGACTGATACCTTCATAACGGTCACTCGCGGAGTCGCGGCGGAATATGTGGAGTATTTCCTCACACGTGTTCGTAGGCATGGGGACACGGCCGGGGCCTCCCAAACATGCGGTATCGGCACATCGCAGTGGTTTGTCAGCGCTATCTCCACATCGGGACATCAGTCACCGAGCTGGAGCCGAGCACCTCGGCTCACCGGCAGGAAGGAATCCGTCACACATTCCGTGTGGTAACCAGTAACCCCGCGGTCATTAATACAAGGTGCGGATAGAGCCGCGTGGAAATATTACCGTCTTGTAACACGTTCTTACGATCTATAATTAATAAAAAGTTTTGTCCCTCCGTTTTGTTTTTTTATGTTTTGAGAATCTAATAAAGGCTTCGCTATTTTTATGGTCACAATTAATCTACTTGTCATATCATTTAGGTTATCAATACTGTCAATGGATACAAATCGATCAGTCACTTCTTAAAGATTTTACTCAAAGCAGAACCCAAACCCACCCATGATGGAATGGCAAGAACTGTCCATTTCATTACAAAGTCAAAGTCAAAACTTTTATTTCAATTAGGCCATTAAACGGCACTTTTGAACTCCATCATGTGATCATTTACATTTAAATACTATGTAAGTATAAAAAATAAAGTGTCTCTTTTGTGTCTACAACAGTGGATCATACAAAGATTTGAGATTAAGATCACTTAGCCTTGTTAGAGCATGATAATCCTAACAAGGCTCTACTACTAAGTAATGGGGGAGTAGTAGAGACTCCGCGGGTTCCAGTACATCCGGACAGCGCCACAGTACCGCCGCACTCACAGTACTACGAGATGCGGAGCATCAACCAGCACTTGATGTACATATAATTGCGCTGTCTGATGATGATGACTGCACTTGCGCTAATTATTTAATAAAGCTTCGCATTCGTCTTGTTCTAACATTAGCTTATTTATTTAGCAATTAAAATAATATAACATCGTCCTATTCAGCCTGTTACATCAACCTCCGAAACGGAACTCTTAATTTTCTTTTGACTTTTTTCAAATCAAATCAAATTTTTTATTGCGAACTAAGTGTACTTATAGAATTTTAAAGGCAGTAACAATAAGTAGGTTCTTAGAACTTAGTTGCCTGTTAAGGCATTGCAATTTAAAAATAAAAGAAATATACATAATCAAATTACAGTTACACAGTTTACGTTTCAAACATTTTAATAACTTTGTTAAGGCTCTATATTGATAAATGATAGATCAAATAACAACACACATACCTTCATACGTTTGACTCATACATATTGATGAGACATGTTTGACAAGATACAACCGCAGATACAAACCGAATGTTTCCTGCTGGCAGACAAGCAAGCAAGCTTTGAGTGAGAGTCCCACAGCTATCTGGTAGATTAAGGCCCGGGCGGCCAGGCGGCCAGGCGGCCCAGGCGGCACATGGCCGGCCGGCCGCGTCGTGAACATGCGTGTTTTTGTGCGTGCCCGAGTAACCCGACCCGCCTGGGCGGAGGTGACAACTCAAGTGTAGGGACAGAAGACTAGCCGCATAGTTTATTCGCTGATGTAAAGGAAAGACAAACACAAAGAGAGGACTGGCGTTCGAACTAGTTTGCAGTTTTTCCGTGGTCATGAAAGTCTTTTCCAAGATAAATAGTGGTAAAGAAGAAATGTGGTGAAATATTTCTCAAGATATACCTAGTTATCAAAAACACTAAACTTCAGAAAAACATCCCTGGTAGTATGCGATGCCTGTCAATAAGGTTTTCTTTTGTATCTAGGCATGAGTTGAGGCATGATGATGTTGTTGTCACTTGTCAGGAGTGAACCTTCTCCCTCAGTGGTCGGGGTGGCGCGGCGCTGTCACGGCGCGTTGGCAAGACAACGTAATACTCGCAGGTGTCGGGTTGCAACCTCCACACACAGCGACGTCGACGGGGCAGGCGCAGGTAAGCTGCGTGGAGTATGAACCATGATTTATCAAATTATCATCCATGTGAATGATGTGACCAGCCTGAGTAAATAGACTAACTTTAGGTTAGCAATAGGTACGTAAAATTTGAACACGCAAGTCTCGATATAGCAGGACAGACATATTGATAAAGTTAAGCATCTTTCAGTCCATCAACATTAACATCATGACAACCGATATTCGTCCATTGCGGTTGGACATAGGCCACAAACTTGCTTAACAAGTTCCATCCAGGTGTCTACAATAGGTACATTTTGTGCTGCTAGTTAACCTCAGTGAATCAAACTAGATTTTGAAGGTACAGGAAGCGTAGTTGAACGGTGGCGCCGCCCGAGGGCTGTGGGGCACATGCTAATACAAGGTGTGTCGCATTCCAGCATTCTGTGCAGTGAGTGTGTCACACAGCTCCATTGTGGGCTTACATAGATGTCGCAAACAATAACTCAATTACTGCGAACACTGAACATATAGTTTGGCGCCAGCGCGCGCGCTGAATACTAAGCGCCGCGCTCTACGAATCCAACGTCCAACCTAGACAATCATTATTTACCTATTTAAAAAAAACAATATGTACATAATGCCTGTAGGTTACTAGGTATAAATAAATATTTAAATTTACTTAGTTAAATGTACTATAAGTACTGAGTCTATTGAATCTTAATTAGATAACAATATATAGCAAATGAATAACATCGTGGTAAACTGTATCAATCATATAATCTCAGCAAAACAATGAGTCCATGTTCTCACGTAAGAATGTCGGTGTCGCGAGCCCGTTGGCAGAGTTGTTGCACAATGGCAGTTGTACAACTGAAAACAATATCGAACGCTGCGCCAACTGCTATACGAGTATCCGAGTAATGTCAGAGTAAAGCCTATCACCGAGTTGGACCAGCGCGACTGCGTAGTAATCTACTGAAATATTCGCTAACGTTTCCAAAGTAGGTATCACCACCATGACGTCTGGTAACATAACAAATAATGTTTCAACTGCTGGAGCTCAGATCAATGAAAGAATTAAACGTCGCGGGACGTTGAAGGAAGATAATCTGGTAAACAACAACATCAACAGGATCTTCGAGCCATCAGTAAGGGGTAATGGTTAGGTGATACCTCGCTATCAGTCAGATGCATCGGAGATGGGGACTGTGTTGATTAATATGACACAATCCGAGCCGGGCGCCCGCGCCGGAGAGCGCACCTGTCTAGTTCCTGCATGTAAGATGGAATGCTTAGATGTCGATGTGATTTCATTAAAAATAAATGTTAGAGATGATTAGTATAAACAAAGAATTTTTATAAAAATCTGTAAGGTTAAATGACAAGGGTGAGCCAAAAGAGCAAGTTCTACATAATAACGTCTCATTGAGCTACGCTAGTGCATTCTTTCTATTCAGGTAGTCCAAACAGCATTCGAGTGAAATAAATAATAGATAATACCAGTACCTATTTATAATCATAGTGCACGCTGTACCCGGTACCTAATATTATGTTCAGCTCTTTGTAATTAGCTACTGATGAGTCGCAAAGCTCTGCGCCACACAGAGAAGAGCTGTATAAGTTAACTAACGGAACATTTCACGTATGCTTTGAGTATTCGACTATTCCACAAAACAAGACGAGTGTGCTTGCAAACATGCGAATAAACCTGTGTGCCTTTATGATGTAGGTCCTGTACCTCATACAGTGTCAGGTCTCAGGTCGTCCGTACCGCACGCATCAGGCAGCTCGCTCACTTTCCCCGCGTGACCGGCCGGGCCTGTAATAACAGCACGTGTGATATTATTACAGCCTTACAGCGGCCTCGTCAGAGCACCAGCTTGTATGTGCAGGCTCGCAACCTGTTCCCAATCACGGATAATTAGCCATTCTTCACAATACATGCTGCAAAAAAGCTCGGTGCTAAGTAACCTCTTCTGAGATGTAACGCAGTTTTATTAGCCTCACTAAGGTACTTGATTCTTCAACGTTTTCTTTTGAATCAGGTTAATATTTTGCTGTCCCATAACCCATTACTCGTACTAACAGATAATAATCTGTTCAGTGTTTATCCGGGTGCGCTACGAGAATATAGAATATTAAATGAATCCTAAGAATGCATTAGATTAGCAATTAATGTCATTAGTCTGCGGCCGCTGTGATGGACAGCCGACGCTCAGACAGGATGCTGTAAATCATAAAAAACTTATTGCGAATATTTTTATTAGGGCGCGGGCGATTAAAATCAATAAAATTCTGCCTGCACTACATGTTTCAAAGTATCTGGCGGGTGTTTGTAGGAGCGACGGAACACGCTCGTAAATCATGCGCGAGCGTCGCCATTTGTTACCAATGCTCAGCAATAATTAATTGAGGTTTTGTACCAAGCGTAAAAGGCATGGACCCGCACGGACCCGCACAGACCCCGGACCCGCACGGGCCGCGCCGACTCCGCCACTGCGCCAAGATTGCGCGCTTCGTGGGAGCGCAATCATTTTACTTTTATCTGTGGAGCTTTTTAACGCAAAAAGCTGGTCGCAGGTTGTGCGGCGCGCGGGCGGCAGTGAGCGCCGGCCGCCCGCCGCCGACCGACGTGCGCGCGCACTTTCAGCCTCATTGGTCCGTTCAAACGACAACCGCCGAATTTAGCCGAGCGCGAGTGTCCGCGTGTGGATTGCGAGCTGTGTCAGTGTGAGTGTGTGCGACTGCGCACTGTGCTGTGAGTGCGTGAGTGAGCCTGGAGCCCGGCAGAGCTGCAGGGCTGCAGGCTGGAGGGCTGCTGCAGCGGATGAAGAGATAAATCTTGGTGCGTTGACCGGGTGCAAGTTCGACGGCCCGCAGTATTTGTGTCGTAGCGGGTAAACGGTAACTATTTATTAGTGCTAGGTGCAGGGATACGTGTAGTGCCGAGGAATCCGGTCCATTTGCTCTGCTAGCGCTCACAACCAATCCAACCTACTTTCTCTGCAGTAAATAAACAATGTTCTGTCTGCGAGAGCTTTAAATTAGTCAGGTTTCGTTACCGCTGCAGTAGAGTCATAACATTATATTTATGATCAGTACACGACTTACGACTTGCTACATACAGTTACAAAACTGGCGGTTTTGCAAAGCTGATTAAAAACAATTAGTTGATTTTAACTATCCTCTACTGCGAGGTGTAAAGAGAAGCTTCCTCGTCGCTGCATGTTCTGAGAAGTAATGTAACTGTTCCGTAACAGGACTCGCCGCTCATTACAATTAATGGTTCGGGAACGCGCGAGTGCGACTTGCAGCCATTGCTCATACATGACATGCTCCAAGCTTACCACAACGTTTAACACAACATGAAGCAACATTGCAACACCGTATCTTCAGATAATGTTATCCGTAATGAAACTTACTTCCTGCTCTTGAAACTAATAAATGCAAAGCTGCTGCTGCTATCATACTGACCCTAAAGATTTTTGCCGCGAAAAGGGCTAAGGCTTTAATACAAATTCTTCTAAAATGACCTCCACCAATAATAACGGCAGGATTCTCATTTAAATACAACCAAAGTACCTATCCAATAAGAAATGCACCTCGGACGGTGTTCACTTCCTAAGTACAGTCCTACTCATCCAAAACACCCAATTACAATTACAGCACAGAACGGATAATAGTGACGTTTACGGTCCCTTACCGAGCAAAACGATCAGTTGCTTGCAAATGACACCGCTTTACTTGACGACTTCATCATAGCTTGCTGCCCAAGTGACGGCACACAACGAGCCCCGACAGACGCCAGCCCTGAGCCTGTCATCTCGGCCACTTGGCGTGATCATCCACCATTAGACATGCCCAGACGTAATGCATACAATGAGCACTATCCGTAGGAAGAGATTTGTTAAGATTATATAGATACTAATGCGTTAAAAGCGGAAAAAGCACTTTTGGATTATAGAGTGACATTTTGAAAAATAACAGCAAATTAGAAACTCTTTGTAACTGTGTACCTGGATGTTAAATACTATCTGATAGCTCGTAGAGGTGGACTGAGAGAAAGGGGCTTAACATCAGTTGATGAAACACAAGTTGCCGGGCTTGTAAATTATAGGCTACAACTTGTCTCTTTTGAATGTACATCAGGAGAGATTATTCAAGCTTTGCTAGTAAAAGTTAGTTCAAATTCTTCAAATCGTTAGCAAAACGGTTTCAGGCAAACAGGACATTCTTAGAACTTGCATACTCGTACAAGGATAAGAAATTATATTAATGTGACTGGCAGACTTAAATGGTCGGGACAGTAATATTGTATGTTTGTTGGTTGGGTAACTCGGCAGCGCAGCAGTGCGACCGGCACGATCATAAGCGTGCGACCGTCGCTGGCGATTGTGCGACTCGCAATTAGTCGCGAGTCTGGACTGCTATGGCAGCAGCGTGGCAGTGTGGGCACACTCGCTCAAGCGACTGCAGCAATTATCACTCACACAAGAACTAAATGAGGGATAATCTCGGCGACAATAAACTTTATGTATTTTATAATGGTCGTAATAGCGCGGGAGGTAGCTCCGCTGGCCAGGACGCGGCAGGCGGGGAATTTAGCGCATCTCGGGATAATGTCCAGCAGCGAGTGCAATGAGCTTCCGGTCAGACTAGCGTAGTCGTATCACTATTATCTCTATGTCATTCCGAATATTCGCGTTTTTTATCGCAATTGGTTCTTAGTCTGCTTGTAAAGATTTTACTTTCGCATGATTTTGCTGCCTATCAGCATGTAATTCAATAATTGAATTAAGTATCCCGTTCTAGTCTACGAGACAATTAAATTCTTGGATCTTAGAAAGCTGCAATGTATGCACCTACCTATTGACGTGGTTGTAACCATCAGAGAAGAATACGCAGTAAAGCTATCAACATACTAGCCAGAGCCACATTTCTATGTCTCTCCCATAGTCCAACAGCGCGCTAAGTATCAATAAATAAGATATTTAATCTGACGTGCAGCATTAAGTTAAATAAACACACGGTGCACATGCAGACTTGTATTAATTTGCGTCAGCGATTGTGGCCGAGACCGTTACATGCACGACCACACGAATAGATGGACTTCGAAGCGACCATTCACCTATATAGAAATTTTGGTCAGGAACAATCAACACTCGTCAACTTTTTCTCGAATTTATGAAACGTTTTCTACGTTTCATAAATTCGAGAAAAAGTTGACGAGTACCCATTTACAGGTTGTGGAAATCAGATAGGAAGCCGCTCTATGTAAAATACTGATACGTCTCAGCTGCACCTGCTTAGACTGGACGCTGACAATATATTTTTTTTTTCATTAGAGATGTGTTTGCTCTTGACTCTAGTTAATGTCAGAGATGACAGAGACAAAGTCTACGATGGAGCGAGCTTACCCAGAAGGAGCCTGTTCACTCTAACTTTGAAGAGATTAGGGTTGTAAGCATTTGGAAACACAGACGCAGGCAGAGAGTTCCATATAGTCGGGGAAATGATACACAGACTGAATCAATTCGAGAAAAAGCAATTTGATTAAGGAAAGAGGCAATTCAGCAGCAGCGTTTCACTGCATTGCGCCACTAACAAGTAATACAGCTTGCTGATACTCATCTCTCTGCTAATCGTAGAGAGTATTATTTTGACCATTCATATACGAAGACATTCAGACGTATTATAGGTATATATAATAAGGTATATTACATATATAATAACGACGATGAGAAGTTGAATTAGGCAAGACACAAACTTTAGAGTAAAGACGACAATCATACCTACACAAAACAATGTAGGTACATATACGATAGTCAGTTTTTTTTAAAGATTGGAAATCATCAAATGATTCTTTTCCGCTCTGGGTGGAGCGGAAGGGAGTGTCAGACTCTTACTGACTAAAATCCACCCGTCTTCCTCCTAATGCCCTTTGGGCCGCGGTGACTCTTTCGAACAAGTTCCGCAACCCTGGCAGGATAGTCAGATTATTGTGCTGAAATATTGATGAGTACAATTTAACCTTTATTAGCACGGGTCCTAATGAAGACGAAACCAATCACTGTCCAGACACAATAGTGTTGTTATCATTTACCGTTGCTGGACTGTGCAGGATGGTGGTCGCAATAAAACTTTTACGATATTGTTTATAGCCGCAACATATCAAAACGGTTCGTTCAGTTAAATTAAACGTTCTCGTGCAGAGATAGGCGACCAGTTAAGTTCTCCAAGTTGATAATGCGTCTAATTCATTATCAATTATTACCATCAGTTCCGATTCTCAATATCTCATTAACATTTAATCGTCTACTGTTTGCAATGCGAGGCATGGATTAGACTGTCTTTTCTGAGTTTTTATTTTGCGTGTTACTCACTAGGTGACTTGCGATTAGAGCCAATAAATAACATTATTAAATTATTGTGTAGAATATAGTCAGCGTTTAGCATTCATATCTACGTACCTAGCTCAAAGATATAGATTGAGCATCACTATTCTAGAAGAGTCGTTACATTTAGAAGGGTATAATTATGGTTCGGCGGCAAATCGGCAGTTCTGATGGAGGTGGAACAAATTGTAACGATCTCAAATGTTCGGACGGGACATCAACGTGACTCGGGCCGACTGTACCGCCAGGGGTTACCACACGAGGTGCCAATAGAATACATAGATGCCCATAATTTTTTATCGAAACTAAACTGGCTTTTTAAAATAAAAGTATCCTTCGCTCCTCGACTCACATAAATGAAACTTTGACATGTTGGTTGAACATGATTATTTTCTCCGTTATTTTAATAACCCTTGTACTGTAACTGCTACAGCTTCCTGAACAGTAAGTACCTACTTAAAGTAAATATAACCGTGCAGGAAACAATTGCAGGCAGACCTACATTTTTGGGCTCTCAGTAGGAAACGCAACCACATTACCACAAGCTGTAATATGCAAGTAACAATTTACTTATCGCAGTTAACCACACGTACCAGTGTGGGTGCCGCATGTTCCACTACCCTTGCCCGAGGCGACCTTTATTAGTCGCGGAAACAATCCGAAACACCTACTATTGCAGAGTTGTGCGGATTGTGCCACAATTGAACCTTTTCACGAATAAGCATGAAATAATCTATGGAAGCTGTGGTCATTGAATCACCCGTAATACCTGCGCATTTCGAAATACTCTGACATTTGGTGTACTGGCAACCTTGTGAACAGTGTACACCGGATCAGTCACAGTGTCGATGATGCGCTCTAATGTGGCTGTAGTTGTCGCTTGTGCAAGCCTCGATGAGGCTCCATTAGCTGATGACGTCACCATGTGATGACACCTAACAATGGCGGATCGACGGTTGTCGGGTCAGTCATTGTTGTCAGTGACATGGCGGTCACAATCAGGCACAGATAAGTTCGTGTCACGATCTGTTCATTACATTTTGGGATCATTGAAAGTGAAATTACAACACACTTTGTCGAGATTAATGATAAAAATTCGAATATACCTATACATTTATAGAGCTGAAATATATAGATTAAAAAATCGTAAGAAAAATTTCAAAGGAAAATAACGTTTTAAAGATAACGAAGTCACTCATTTCCGAAAATCATGTAAGCTTTCAAAAGCGTCTCTAGAAAGCTAACATTAAGAACTAGGGACCATAAAATTATTAATAAGAGCCGTGTTGCACGTTCCCAAGTTATCTCCTGATCAGGTTATAAGGCTCGGCAGCTGAAACCGAAGCTACTGGACAGCGATTGCACTCGATTCAGTTCAAACGCTTTCCTCATAGCTTACGATGCAGTTAGGCGCTAACTGTACCCGGTGCTGCCATCGAGAGTGCTTTTACTAGGAGTCGTGGCTGTGTATCAGTGTATTGTATTATATGTAACTTGAAACTCAACTCGTACTAAATGTGGCTTTTCTGCAATTCTCTGAGACAGTATTGTCATTTCATTCATCGCGTCGTAGAATCAAAGCTCAATCCTTGCACAGGCATAGTCTCGATTGTTAAATCTGAATTTGGCAATATTATTATGTAGTTCTATAAACTAACAGTTGGACGTCGAGCAATCATGCAAAGATAACGTTTACTTTGCTGAATAACTTGGTTTGCTTTTTGGCCTGATTCATTTCAACACCTGCTGAGTCTGCACTCAACGTCACATTCTTCATGCACTCGCAAGGCCTCACCGTTTTATTCACTTACTATTCCAGTCTCAAGGTGTTCGAATAGCTAAGAATGAACGAAACAAAAGAAATCTCATACAAAGCTGAGCATTGAAGCAGTTGATTATAAACTTGTTGTTCCTGCGCAGTGTGAGAGTTTCGAAACAGTTGTTAATCCGAGTGGTTGTGAGAGATGCTGCGTCTGGTCGTGAAGGTCACACCAATTATACCATTACCCACCATCGGGCATCGAGCATAATTGGACGACAACCAAATGGACTGCTGCGAATCGAACATTCTCATACCGAGTTTTTTCACTATTTCGGTAATCGGTTGAAGCTTTTGAAGTGGACTACATCAACTAGGTACATGTGATTTGGAAAAAAACTGCCGTAAAAATAAGAACGATGATTTGAAAAAGGATTTTAATTTATCTCTTGTGATATAATGATGTGATGTGCTTGATATGACTTCACCGATATGAAAAAAGATGGCGGAATTTATATAAAGTGGAGATGATTATATTAGAAGCTTCATCAGACTTGAGCTTTAAAACTAAATTCGCTATGCCAGGAATAAGATATTATGTTAATCTTTAGATTAGACGCACAGATAGTTTCCACCGATCACACAAGGTATAATGCTTTCTCAACTGATTTTATCCCTGTTTTATCATTAAACTTCACCATTCAGTTCAGTACTTCGCTATCGGTCGCACATGTGAACTCATGGTGTATCATAAGGTCAGGCGTGGCCCCGCTGCCCGCCGAGCTGCGCTCGCGCAAGGTGCAAGGTCGTCGCACGCGCAGGTGCGCTCCCCGCCACGACCTGCTGAGTAGGCGTATTGTATCACTTCATTTTCCAATGGAAAATATAAGCAAAAGATTTTGTGATGTCAATAATTGACTAACCAAGTGACAGACACAATGTTCATCATGTTGAGATGTTTATAACAGCTTTTACCTGCGACTTCGCTTATACGCGCATATCCCGTTTTTCCCGGTGCCGTAGGAATTTCGAGAAATCCTCTTAGTGTCCCCTTCACTCTCCAAGAAACCTACATGCCAAAATGTCAGCTTTTTACGACCTGTAGTTTCCGCTGTGCGTTGTCTATTCGTCACTCTGTCAGTCAATAACTCATCAGTCGCGGAAGCATTTTATATACCTAATTATACCTATGTATTGATAGGTTTGGCGGTTATGGCCCATATTCCAAAACGTAAACTCCAACTCAACTCGAACTACAACTCTATCATGAGCACAAAGATAACAATGAAAACTTGTCTAATTGACGTTTTTGCACTCGAGAGATGAGCAAGCGAATGCGTAAACGCGCTTGCTGAGCAAAATCTCATCGCTTGAGCACGAAAACTTCAATTTATGACAAGCTCCGATGGAGTTGGAGTTGACGTTTTGGAATATAGGCCTATGTCTCGAAAACTTAGTACAAGGAAACTTTCAAACAGTAAGAGCATCTATAGATTTTCCCCACGTGCTGGTAAATGTCTCGCTCATCAACCATGGAGCATCGTTGTTTAATGTTGATATAGCCGACGACACGGGGCGACACCGGCCGCTAATGTGTCGGCAAACGACCCCGCCGGCTACGGCAGTGTTTGCCGAACAAACATCACAGCACACAAAACTACTCTTACGTCAAACGAAGTGAAGGGAGAATTAGACGGCTCACTAAACAATGATCGGTAAAAAGGGGACCATTTTTAGGGATATCGTTTTCTTTGTAAATAAATGATAGGCGCTGGAGCAAGAGACTTTACGAAGGTTAGATTAGAAAACGACAGTTCAAGAATGGTAAATAATTGAGTACTTCATAAACTTAGTTGACCTTTTGTACATAATAAGGTAACATATGAACAGATAACAAAACAAAACCACATAACTTTACAACTGAAGGCCAATTTTCGTACTTAAAAACATTAAAATGCGTTCAAATTCAAGTCGCAATATCATCTCAGCGAGAGTCAACGTAATAGGAGAGCCTGCGCTTGTGAATGTTTGTGACTGCGATGCGAATGCAAACTATTCTTAAGAATACGTAAATTACCCTCAGATTGGCTGTCCCAAGCGAACCAAATATTTACAGATATATTGCACTTTCAACTGTAGTTTAAGAACACGATATCGTTGCATCGGTATGACCCTTACTCTCGAAACTCTAAATTCTTCACCCGCAATTTCCAAGCATATTCCGATTCTTCTTGTTCTTCTCCTTACGTAACGTTACTCTTGGTGAGATTCTGTTGCTCTGGCAGCAGCTTCTTCCGACCGATCAGCTCGGCCTCGGCCACGGTGTCCGGCAGCTCCGTGCGCGCCGTCTCCGGCATCAGCAGCGTCAGCGACCCTGAGAAGAGCGACGTCACTCCGAACAAGACCGCCGGCAGACCCGCCCAGTACGACATCTGGGGAAATAATAAGACCTTGTTATCACATATTAATGTGAGCCTGCAGTTTTTAAGGACGAGCTCGAGGCTAAATAATAGCAGCTGCACTGTACGAACAACGAGGTTAAGCAGCGCTAGCCGAGGTCGGTTTGTGGATGGGTGACGACCTTGTTCGGTGATGACCTTGGAAAGTACGGTAGGCCGTTAGTTCCGGGTGTCATTTGTAGATCGTCGACAGCCATTACGGATAGTCAAAAGCCAGAAAATCTGATACCAATCTTGCTAAAGGGTACTTCACAGTTACTGGGTTGAGGACGTCAGATAAGTAGTTGCTCCATATAAAATACTGGTAGTCAGCTACATTCTGTTAGACTGGAAACAGAGCCCAATATATTCGGGAAAAAGCTAGGCAGATTTATGTGCGACTAAAGTTTTAGGTGTAGAATGTAACATTAAGGGAGTTGATATACAAAGCGCGGCGGGCGCGCAGCGGCGACGCTTATTATATTTCGTTCCTTTGACGCCATACATTTTATCTAGTCAGCGCTCTGGTCGCGCACCTTTTCGCTTTGTATATATCATCAGCCGATACATATGAGCTTGAGTCCATTGGGGTTAGGGACTTTTTTTTTTTTTTTTTTTTACGGGGGGAAATCCTCATGGATGTCCTCCGCCCTGGGGCGGGCGGAGGGGTCTGTCAGACTCTTACTGACTAAAACCACCCCGGTGTTCCATCTTCCACCTACGCCGGGGATCGCGGGAACATAGCGACTTCCGTAATCCCCGGCTGGTCGGCGCCCGCCTCTGCGGGCCACATCTCGTAAGCGGGGAGAGTGAGGTGTTTAACTCCCCCCGCGACGTCAGAGGGGCGCACGGGAACACCACGCGCCGCCACCTCGGGTCCGGATGAATGGGGGGCAACGGACATCCCCAAGTCCGCCGCCCCTGGACCCAGTTAGGGGGGCAGAAGGAGGGCAGCGTATGCCCTCCTCCGACGCCCGGTGCGCCTGCTGCGGGCCGGGAGAGCACTCAAGGACTCAAGGTAGAAAATCTTTTAGTCATGAAACAATCTATCATTTCTACTGTCTGATTAGGCTGAGTTGACATTTGAAGATGAGTGGAATACGTTCCAAAAAAGGCTGGTCGGATTTGATAGTGTTGACTCACCAAGAGCGGCGTCTGCGGGGCCACGAGCGAGCCCACACGGCCCACAGCCGAGCAGATGGAGTGCATGGAGTTCCTGGTGTAGGTGGGGAACAGCTCCGACGTGTACATGTACACGATGTTGTACGAGAACGTCGCCAGCATCTCGAACGCCATGAACAGCGACAGGCCCAGCCATGCGTAGCCTGGAAAAAGGCAGTGAACATTTTTTAACTAAGAACTACAAGAAGACTTTTATCTACTTCCATGCTATAAGTCCTCTATAAAGTTTCTCAAACAGTTAGCTTAATACCAACATTAAAACAACCAGTGTCATAGTAACCATAATAATATCATCCAAACGAGTGTTATAATGTTGTACTAAACATTATGCAACTTCTTCACTTTTTTTAAGTGCGGGATCGAAAAAGCAAAGATTTAGATTACGTTTCAATGTATTTTTCTGTATTTTAGTTTTCAAGTCACCTTTAGGCACAAACGGCTGCGAGATGCAGAACACTCCCCCGACCATGAAGGACGCGAGCAGCGGTATCTTCCTCTTGTATTTGGAGAGCGCCAGCCAGTAGAACACGTTGGCGGGGATGTCCATCAGCATGAGCAGCGAGAAGTTGACGTACTTGTTGCCGGCGATGTGCACGGCGCTGATCATCATGCCGTAGTTGATCAGCGTGATCGTGAACCACCACACCATGCACACCAGGAACCTGGCGAACGAAATATGGACTATATTTTCACAGAGTTAAGAAGTCGCCCTAAAAACCCTATTTATGAACAGTATTAAAAATGGATAACCTCATTATTAATATGTTACTTTGACAAACCAAATACCGGCTGATATCATGCAATGCAGATGCAAAGTTTGCACAGTTTTATTACTCACCCATATGAACCACAGATTGTCTATCTATATCTGTGATATTAACACTATACTTACGGTTGTTAACATTATGAAAGAGGTAACTGTAGTTTTATTGAGTCAATAAAATACTTCGATTGTGCAGAAAGCAATTTTTACTCGTTGACTTTAGTTTTACGATTGCGATATAATATGAAAATATGATTAAGTATTTGTAAGACTGTTGATTTTAATGAGTAACAGATTTTATGACGATTGCCACTGACCTCTGCATCATGATCCTCGACTTGAATGTCTTCGCGAGCAGCTTTATATCGCTGACGCCGCTCTTGGTCTCTTCGTCGACGTAGTCCAGCTTGTCCAGCATCATGCGATCAATCTCCACACCGTTCCTCCTGGCTATCTTCTGAATGAGTTGGACGGCGCGCTGCTTCTTGCCCTTGCTGTACAGCCAGCGGATACTCTCGTCCAGGAAGAAGGAGTAGCTGAGGATGAGCAACGTGGGCGCGTAGATGACGCGGAGGAAGTTCCTCCAGTAGGGCACCGCCCACGCGATGAACGGCATCACGATCAGACCGCACGTGTAGCAGTTCAGTAAGATCATTTGGAACAGAACTGTTTGCTTCTTCTCGACTATTTCTATACCTAGGAAAGGAATTATTTGATTAACTATCACATTCACAATCACACATCAAAATCATAGGGTAATAACAGGAATTTTAGGAGGCCGTTTGAGAGCGGGTTTATGAGATTTGTTAATAACCCTTCGAAGCCTCACGTAAACTTAAATAATAGTAAAGCAGAGTAATAACTTACTGGCGCAACAATGTAACGAAATAGTTAAGGAGCATTCAGAAGTCAGCATTACACAGATATATTGAACGATTCCAAAGACAGCCAGATGAGCGGTAAACTGATAGTGTTCTTGATCAATGACTTTATTTCTCGAAGTCATGATTGTTAAAGGTGAAGAGGAGCGCCGACGATGATGTTGATGGTGACGTGTAACATTAATAACTTCGGTTCATTGGAAACACTGCAGCGATATATTATGTTCATAAAGACATCGCGAATGTTTGGCTCATTACTAGTTCTAGTGAACTAATACGCATCTTTATTACATTGATTACAAAGGACACCGTTGACTTTACCTAACAGTAAAAACTAGCGCTGAATGGATGAATAATTGAAGCACAGGAAATGTAAACGTGATGGTGTAATAACAAGTACATGTACACAATTTAGCACAGAACATATTAAAAAGCACTGATTTAGCATTATCTTTGATGGCTATGCGTCCTGGATGTTTCTAGTATTGGAGAGGTCGTCGACTTATTCGTCATCAAAACACTTACTCAACATGAACATGGGTGAGAGCGCGTCCCCGATGGCGGCCTCGAGTCCCTCCAGCACGATGTAGAACCAGAAGGAGCTGGCGAAGCTCTTGGTGAGCCCCAGCACCGAGCCCATCGTGCCCGCAAACACCGCCGCCGTCTTGCGACCGTACCTGACGAAAAGTCAGATCTTTTAATGAAGGAGGAAAATAGGCTAGCGGTAATGAAGGGCTTGAAGAGTCCTCTTCAACTTCATCGATTTCAAGAACTGCTTTCTGAGGGAATTAAAAAATGGATTCATTTCCACATACAAAATCCTGTGGACCAATTGAACAGCTTTAAATTCTGCTTTAAAGTTTGATTGTACGACTATTATATTCTGGAGTGGGTAGATCATTTTGGTCACTTACAATCTTCACGGATTCTGTTCACAGATCTGGCAGTGGCCTCCATTTCAATCCACTTAAACTGTGTTGTGAGTCACTGCTTTTACAATGAATGTTTGCAGTTTATTAATAGTCAAAAATGTATTATTTGGTCTGTTATTACTAAGCACAATAGAAAATTGCTCAGTAAATTAGAGATAAACATGCGTGCTTGCCGACCGGCCACGCGTGGATGAAGTATGTGGTATTGTCAAGTCACCACGGTCTACATACAAAGCACACAACTATTTTAATTACTATACAACATCGGTTCGACTATGTAGTCACACTGGAAGAAACACGGAGAAATATGTTTCGAAAGTCATTATCAAATTAAACCTCCCGGTCCTTTCAAACGACTCTTCATAAACCAAATTGAATGCTTGATTAAATATTTGTTATAAACCTCCCATCTTTAAGAAACTTGTGTCGAGGGGTGGGGTCGTGTTCATAAAGCGGCTATCATTCAAACGAGCGGCCATTACGATCAGCTGATGGATGTCCTGCCGAGGGGGGTAATTAAGACACAACATAGTACAGCCTGCCCGGCAGGCCACTAGTGCGCGTAACTCAGGCACCGACGCTAATGACCCCGCGCTTCACTTGCGAAGCACGTCATACTCGTGTGACGAATTTAACATTCTATTACACGGTAATGGTGGACATGCTCGTAATTAGGACAGCTATTAAATGAGAAGATAGCGAATATTATGTTCACGTAGAATCAGCGTGAGATGGACGTGTGTGTGTTCAAGCGTCACGACCGGTACTTGGACGTGTAGGGATGTGACAAAAACACATGTTCTGTATTGTCGGCCTACGATTATGTAGTCAAGTACACTGCACATGTAAGATCTGAGTATGTTTACTGGCTGTACACCATGCAAAGTGCATGTTTGTTTGCACCTACAGCTCCGACTGCCGTTGAACTCTTTTGTACAAGCAAACAAGTTCCACTATCAACTTCAATAATTATCACAATTATATTTTAAACGCGATAGGCAGTCAGACTTGTTGCTCTGATTGCCTATCGCAAATACCTTCCTGCAAAACTGACAATATCGTATTGATTGATAGACCTAACTATATCGATATGTTGCGAGTCTGCCACACCCATCACCATCAATACATTACCTGTCTGAGATCTGTCCCTGTATGAGCAGTCCGACCATGCTCCCGAAGCTACGTACCGTCCCCACCAATGTCTGCTTCCAGTCATCACACGCCAGACCAAACTGAAACCAATTCACCCTCAATAGTCTATAAAGCGGTTACATTTTCATCTACATCACCATCTTTGTATGTAAAGTGAAGCGGAGCCTTCGGCACAACACAGAATTAATTGCTGTTATGATGTTTAAGACTGCGACAACTCAATAACTTTAGTTCGTTGTTGGAAAGAGTTGTAAATATGTCGGTGACAAAGATGGAGAGGCTACATGCTCAGCGGCTCAGGCTCCCGGCGCAATCATGTATGTGTCCGTGTAATACAACCTTGCTCACAAATGTGTCTGGGAATTGTTGCTACATTTCTGCGGCTGACGAATATGTCGCATTACATTTTTAATATATTATTCACCATGAACGTGAATTATAAAATCTCACTAACTTATCCAACATTTCGAAAGTTGACAATGTCTAAACGGTTCCTGATCAATAGCCTCATGTTTAACTCCACATAGTTCGAGTTGTTCGCGCAAGTGTAGTGCGCGCGAGTGCATCGCCGCAGTGTCCCGTGCGCCCGAGCAGGGCTGCAGACCGGTCGCGCGGCAAAAACTATGCAAATAGCTCCACACGCGAGCGAGCGGCCGGCGACGACGCACGCCCCCCGCGGGAAACTCCTGGATGTAGACTATTGTCCTAGCGCGGGCACTGGCATTACAATGAGAATAATATGTCGGATACGCAAATCAATTGCTAGGTGTTGTTCGGCATTCTGCTGGGATTGCTTTATTTAGATCTTTTGGTGGGAAATAGGGATTATAGACGTAGGACCAAAAGTTACTGTTAGTCCGACGCCATTTGTAATTTCGTTTTGCGTTTGTGATGGCTGCAATAATACAATTGGTGTGCTGGTTTTATCTTTACTGATCGAGTGAAGCTATAAAGACAGGTAAAAGCCCCACTTGCTTCCAGACTGTGTAGTAGGCATACTGTTTATATTAATTGTCTGTTTGAGGTCACTCTTAGAATAACAATCACTTCTATTGCAATTACTATGGTTCTTCTGAAACAGTAATGAATAAAGCAATTACTTGATTATTGAAAGCTCATTGAATTCGTTTAAAATAACGGTCTTAGCGATTGCTCGGGAAAACCCTTAGACGAAGAACCTACTGAAATATCGTTTAATAAAACTATAGAAATTGCTCCACGTGCGACGCACCGCCATGGTTGGTAGTATTATGCGAGTGGTGGACGACTCCCTGCGCGGGCGCTCCCACGGAATACCAATGAGTCAAATAGTTATTCTTATTCACCTGTAACGTTTTATATATCGTACTTAAAGATTTAGATAAACCTATGTTACCAATAGCTCTTCTCTACGGTTGAATGAGATTTTGCAAGGCTGTGTTGTTAGCAAACCTTTGTGTCGTTGTCTTAGACTTGGTAAAATAATATCGGTAACAAATAATATTATTGATGTAACATATACTAAAGTTGTAGGTACTGAAGACGGTTTGGAGATCGACATAGCAAACAATGACAAAAGAATCTGTGCCTTCTTATAGCTTAGATAGACATTGACATTGCTACAGCTAGCGAGAACAGAGATACCTTCACAATCCTGCTGGGTCATGATCTGATAAATACAAGGAATGTTCTTAATTAATTGGGGAATGGTTCTTAAGGACTATCTACAATCATCTGTCAGAAACAAGATCATAAAATTAAATCAAACAAACTTTCCAACAGTTCTAGTTACAAATTAAGGAAACAAATCTATCTTATCTGAAGCTTTTATCAGTTTTGAACATAATAACATTCAGGAATTCCTCACCTGTCACATTCTTTATACCTACCTTCCCCAATTAGGTTCCCCAATTATAATTACATAACCGAATGTTTTCACTAATGAATCGTCAACATCATCAGATCACGCCTACCTGCCTACCTTTCTGTCTGTTTGTATGTCTGTCCGTCCGCCTGCACTCAAGCCCCTCTCTACTGTATTTCATTCATTAAACTCATCGTTATCTGTGTACTCATCTCCTGATTTGACAACCATCTCTAATATGTTGTTAGCTGATGATTACTGTAATTAATTCTCATGAAAAGGTCGTGTGCATCTTCTCAATTAAAAGTCAACGTCAATATTTTTTTAATGAGCTTTAAGCTCGAGATAATATTTTCCATGTTTTTATATGTTCTAAGTATAGTCTATAATGAGCTTTCGATTGATATACTACCTCATATTAAAAGAAGTTTGGATGTTTGTAAATCAATCATGCCCTAACAGATAAATGGATGGAGATGAAATGGATTCAATGGGCCAGGCTAAACCGCTGGCAAATGCTAGTTTAAATCGAATCGAGTTTTTTACCCTTTTATCTGGATACCGATGATGTTTTGGTTCCTATAATATATACGAGAAATGTACAAATTACACGTAAGTCGGTCAACCACCAAATTTTCATTTCCATATAGCAAAGTTTAGAGAACCGTTATAGAGCCCAGATGTAATATGACATGCATAGGACACAGCGCATGCAGCTATTCATTGTGTCCCATTGATGTCGCAGCTTCATGCCGCCTCTGTAAAAACTGTGTTCGTGACCATTCATACACTACATAGTCAATTACTTAGGGAGCCACTGGTTGTCTATAGAATTAAAGTCAGAAGGGAGGGCCCATTGAACATGTTATTTGAATATTGTGGTGTATGAACATCAAGGAGGTCTTGATTCAAATAACATTATGGTTAACGGAAACGTATGCATAATTCAGTGACAAGCTGTAATTATAAAGCGTCGAGCTTCGTGTAGTAGCAGATATCTAACGGAATTGAATGTGCGTCGCATACTCGTGTCATAACATAACTGGTAGCTCACGTAATTGAGCGCCGCTGTAACGACACCTCACGTAGATAATTGTGCAGAGTCAGTAAGCGCTGATAACAGCGACGTGTGAGCAGTTTTAATTAGCGAGCATATTTGCATGAATTGATTTCACGCTGATATTGTAAATTATAACTAAGCCTGAAGTTCTTCAGAATTTAATTACGTTTCCTATCCACCTGTTCAGCTAACTTATTTTAATCGAACGAATCCTAGTTGATACTTATTATAAATTTTAATGTGAATGCTATTTCTATTACTGCATATGACTACAGTAGCGGCATCAATGCCGCCACAAGAAACCAACGCAGCAAAGTCTACATCGCAACAAAAATAATTTCAACGCCATCTATCCCGTCAGCTGCGAACTAACTGAACGAAATCGCGGTATCAGAGTTTTCCGTGCGATTTGAACATAATTATACAACAGTCCGAGTATCAACTATCGGGCAGTTGCCCACCAGACACAACAACCGTCTGGTCGGAGGATCCTCCCTGTTCAACGGAGGTATGAGGGACTTTCCTGTCTGTTCAAGAATGACAATATATGAATAAATTATTGTCATTCCATGTTTGTCACAAGAAAAATATACACACCGTACCGTACACCAATTAAACAAATTAACTTACCTCAGCTACGAAGCTGTCGGGCTTCTCATAGATCCACTCGGTGCAGAGCTGGTCGGTGGAGTGGTTTGCCCGCGCGCAGGCGTCCAGCGCGGGCGCCTGGCACTGCTTGACGGGCGAATCGGCCTCGGGCGGCGGCTCCAGCCACGCCGCGCTGAATGACGCGTCTGGCCCGTCGCACGACGGTATCTTGCATCTGGGACCACAAGTGTACGTGTGAACCAGAATTCAACTTATGTATTTGAGACTGATAACTCTGATAAGGGTATTTTTGATTGAGGGTTAATTTCACTTTGTTTTATGCAGCCTGTTGGTACTGTCCCGCTGCTGAGCAAAGTCCTCCCCCAAATCTTTCCAGTATGTTTTACCCGAGAAACATCGAACCAGCCCATCCAGTAGGTGCCAGGCCCCCGCCACCTCTTCCTAATGAAGCGGTAATGACACTTATGAAACGTTACCTAACGTAAAAGGCACTAGGAGGAGCACGGATGGGTTTTAGTCAGTAAGATTCTGACACTAGCTCCCGCTCCACCCAGAGCGGAAGGGGTCATTTCATGATTTCCCATGCTTAAAAAAAAAGAGCTGCCAGTGTCTCCATGTTGTGGAACATGGACAGTGATTGTTCTTGTACGCGGCTTAGGTTATGCTAATCGCGTTCTGTTTCATTGCTTAAATTCTCCTTGTACTGTTGAAGATTTAGATGCTTTATTATGAATTTCTTACCGTTATTGTCACCAGACGGCGGCGCTTATTCAGGTTCAATACAAATTGATGTTTATGCTAACGCGATCGAGAACATTAAAAAACGCTCACTCAGATCGCACATCGCACTAAAGCCACAGCCACTCGACTATTCAGATACTTAATAATTTTATAAAAATTAGTACTTGGTAGGTACTATTTTTTTAATAATTGATAGTACACTGAATATTTCTCATTTATCTAAAATGTTTGGTACCTAATAAAGTGACAGCTAAAATAATAAATGTGAAGTTGTTTGTTTGTTACACTTTCGCGCCGTCGCAGTTCTAACTGACTTCGCTGAATTCATGTACAGAGTTAGATGAGAAATCTATATTAGTAGGTAGGAATATCATAATTATCCTTTTAGTAAAATCGTATTTGAATGATAGACAGCAGCTAATTCTTATAAATGGCAACAATTCAACAGGATTAAACGTGAAAGTGGGGGTACCTCAGGGCTCAATTTTGGGTCCTTTTTTTTTCTAGTTTATATAAATGATTTGCCTTACATCTTACAAAATAAATTTAATACGAGTATGGTGTTATTTGCTGACGACACATCTTTAATTTTTAGAATAAATAGACATGCTAACAATCTTAACGATGTAAATAACGCCCTAATGCAGGTACATGATTGGTTCACTGCTAATAATTTAGTATTAAGTGGAAAAAAACGAAGTGCATTCGATTTACTTTACCAAATGTCAAAAGTAGTGATTGTGACATATTATTGAACAGGGAGAAACTAGAATTCGTCGATGAAACAGTTTTCCTGGGGATTACGCTTAACTCAAGGCTACAATGGGGTCCTCATTTGACATCTCTTGCAGGAAGGCTAAGTTCGGCAGCATATGCTGTTAGGAAAATCCGCCAATTTACAGATGTTGAAACTGCGAGGCTAGTCTATTTTAGTTACTTTCATAGTAGTCTTACGGTATCTTACTATGGGGACGGGCTGCTGACATTGAGTCTATTTTCATTCTGCAGAAAAGAGCCATCAGAGCCATTTACAATCTCCGCCGGCGCGGAACTGTTTAAAGAAATTAACATCATGACGGTGCCTTGTCAATATATCTATGAAAATATTATGTACGTTAGGAAGTATCTGTATCTTTTTAGTAAACGAGGTGACAAACATAACTATGTCACTAGAAATAGGAACCAATTAGTTCAACCAGGTTTTAGACTTGCTAAAGTAGCCACATTTTTCATGGGGTACTGTTTGAAATGTTATAATAAAATACCTCCCTTCCCTTTTTAAACCGACTTCAAAAAGAAGGTTCTATGTTCGACAGTGTTTCTTCTTCTGTCACCGATTTCTCCGCCAGTTTTGGACCGACTTTTTTTTATTTGTAATAGTATTTTCCCGGACTAGTCCTGTTTTAATTTGGTGAAGATTTGATGAAGAACTTCGGAGGTAGGCAACGGAACTCTTTAATAAATATAGTAAATCTAAGGAATGATTTATTAAATTACATATTTAGAACGTTTAAAATGATCCCAAGTATTCGCACAAAGTCTCCAAGTATGTTCGCCCAAGGAATTAGTTTTTTCGTACAAACTTCCACCCCCTATTTCACCCCTTTTGGGGGGGGGGGGGAGTTTATAAAATCCTTTCTTTTGACTTCTCCTACTTATAATCTATATACCAATTTTCACCTTCATAAGTCAAGCATTTTTTGTTGCATGCATTTCGTGATTAATCAGTGAGTTAATGAATGAATGAATGAGTGAGTGAGTGCATGACCTTTCGCTTTTCTATATTTACATAGATCTAATGATGGTATCGATGGAAGCGATTGGCGAGTACTGATTTCTGCGGTGGACTGCTCTGAAGGATAATGTGAGAAGCATAACTCACCTGTAGCCGGCATCCTCGACGGCGAACACGTAGTTGGCGTTGTACATGGAGTTGGTGGCGTACACCAGCGCCAGCATTGCCATGGTGAGGGCCTGGTGGCGCCCGAACGCGCCCAGCCGCCCCAGCACGTCGTCCAGGTGGACGCGGTTCGAATCCTCGCCGTTCAGGTCGGCCATGATCGGGCACGTGATACCTTTGGCAGGCCTTCTCTGTTTCCTACACTGGAGTTAGTTTGGAAACCAACCCCAACGGCATTGATTCGAAAATCACTTTTTGCGCAAAGTTCACAGAAACCCAAAAGTTACAACTTCGATGTAACGAGACTGTTGAATGTTAAACGCAACTTTAAAACGCGCTATTCTTATTTCATTAAATTATTTTGGTATCATCATAAGAGTCAGGGGAACGTCTTTATCACTTTCCGTGATTGTCAGCAACGAGCGCTAGCTATCGACCATGTTGAGTGCACACTCGATGTAATGTTCCGTTTGCAATGCGGCTAAAGCATATTGTTAGGAAGCGAGTCTCGGCTACAGCGGATCATAAAACTTTCATTCACAGCACTGCTCAAGTTAACGTCACTTTCAGTCACACTTAGCACTTACTTTAACGTGTTCAACAGTCCGCCATGTTCTCGCTCCAACTTTATCGGATTGATTTTTACTTTCTCCACTTTAACTGGCTGGAGAATTTATAAGGATCAGATTCTCAACACATTCGTTTATTTTTCGTACACATGTGTCTACCAGAAATAGCTAATGAGTATTTACATCTAAAATTAAACGAGTCATTGAGATAAATTTGTCGCGACTTCGCGAGAGCGAAAAGAAAAATGTTAAAAGGTGCGATAAGGCGCAGTGTTCACGGTGTAGTATTCGTTAGTTACCGACGCGACAATGGTGCCCGTGCACAGTTATATGTCTTAGCTAATTAAATATTGATTGCGCAGTCGCACGACGGTGATAACCACGAGGTTAACACTCTTCACCTGCATGCCTCAGCTTGACGTTGATAAGCTGCCAGGATCGTAAAACTTGACGCCTCGGGTGGTTAACATAGTTATGCTTACTCCTTGATTAACAAAAACATAAAAAAAAATACAAATCCGGATTGAGAACCTCCTCCTTTTTTAGAAGACGGTTGAAAAAGAAGCTTCGCCACGGAAATGGGTTTTAAACCATTTCCGTAGCGAAGCTTCTTTTTCGATTTTCTGGATCTGATTCGATTTTCTCGAATTGTTTTTTAAAACAATTCGAGAAAATCGAATCAGATCCATTTAAAAATGTCTTTATTTTAGGTAACCAATAAATGTACATAACTAACTTAACTAAACCTAACTATATACAAACTAGACTAAAATTGCAAAATTATGTACAAATGTAAAAAACAAAATAAACTCATCCACATCGCTGTCAAAGACAAAAGTGCCCAGAACACTGCCAGCATTGCCACGTTGAATGGCAATGCTGATTCTTTGGCCAAAGAAAAGCCCAGCCCTCTGGTCACGTGAACAGTCGACAAGTCGTTTGCTGATGTCCCGAAAGACTCGGTGAGCACTCGGACCCCATGGGCCTAAAGTGTCAACCCCAAACGGCTCAAATATATAACTCCCAATGAGGTTGTTATATTTGCGCCGTTTGAGATTTTCCGCACCTGCAGCAGCCGCCCCAGCGCAGCCCGCCGTGCTAAGAAGATGGGATGGCACAAGGGTGTCGACACATGTTGCATCCCACACCAAAGGCCTACCCACCTTCCAAGGCATTATTGTCATCCCATCTGGCCTCTTCCCATCGTCACGTGCCAAGCCATTAGGTTCTAAAACAGCTGGCACCCCGGCGGTGACAAGAGCCCGACGGATGATGTCATTAATGCTGGCGTGCCGCGCTAACCGACCAGCGCTCCTACTGCAGGACAGGCCATGGTGTCCGAGGCGGTCGACTGCTTCATCGCATTGACAACGATGTGGAGCTCCGCTAGGAGCACCCAGACGCAGACACGTAGCGATCTGGAAAGTACCGTCACTCAGCATGGTACCTATGTTGGGTGACGGTAGTGCATGTGTAGCCAAAGACCCGACTCCCATTCACCCACAGCCAGCAGGCGAGCATGTTCCGCTGTATTGGTGGACGTATTTATGAGGTTATTCCGTACCAACCTGCAGGGCGGCTCGTCCCATTGTCTCTGAGAAAATGGGTTATCGGGCAACGCCGTGTTCGGGCAAGCCACTTTCCAGGCGCTCACTGCATCGGTCAAGCACGGCACTTCACAGTTAACCAAGGATGAATTTAAAATTCTTTTGGTCAACTTTTCAGTGCTGTGGACCGAAGACAGGAACGCCGGTTGGTAGGCTAACACCAGAAATTTTGCGGAAGCCAAGCCCACCAAAACGAAGGGCAGTGTGACTTGCAGCCACGCTCGGTCATCCAAAGCCACATTTAAAATAGATGTTAGTGTGCATTGAATGATTTGATCAATTTTGTCCAACAGATGTAATTGCTTCCATAAAGGGGAAGAGCGGAGAAAATACATAAAATTTGGCCCAAAACAGCAATATCTCATGAGGGTGAAAGCCGAATGAAAATTGATTTTGGACAGTCTTTCCGAAATATCATTAAAACATTTAATTTTGACGTCAATGAATGAAGAAAAACTGTCTTCCAAAATTGGTGAACCTGGAGGGAAGGAGGTGCAGAGAAGTCTTTTCAAAAATTTTGATATCTGGGGCTATTGCATTGAATTTCTGAAGAGTCATTTGTCTGTCGGTCTTGTCACAAATAAAAAAATCACATTTGAAGTGATTGAGGTCAAGGCCGATGGATTGGAACTGCTACTTCAGGAATTGGAAATCTTTTAAAACGGTGTCTACGTCACCTCCTAGTGTTCCATCATCTAAATACCACCCGTTAAATTTTGAATTTAGTTAAGGTTCGATTTAGATCCATTTAAATGAATGTATGCAGAGGCAACTTCAAAACCTATAAGATACTAAATAAGCACTTCGTCTACGCAGATTTAGTACAAAATATTTTGAGCTTGATTTTCCAAAAATCCCTTCTCTCTCACCCTCATCATACAAGGAAGCCTTTTGTAAAATTTCATGTTCCTAGTGATTCTTCTTCTTTCGGCTCTGCAGTATTATGTCAGTCAGTCAGTTTCCCGTAGACTAGCATTAGACATGGTCGACCTTTAGCCAACAGTCGATCAATTCAAATAAATACGTCCCGTTTAACGTTATTAAATTCGAATTATAAATTATTGTTCAAAATCAATAATAACTAAATAAAACTGACACAATATAAACTCATACAGCTGTTGTTACATATTTCGAAATTATAATTTTGTATGTTATGTAGTACCCTCGTTGTAATTTTGTTAAAGATAAAGACTGAATAGGTTTATTCAGCTGGTTGTTAGTCTTTTTAGGGCAACGTGGCCAGTAATATTCGTGTCTTTGTATTTATTTATTGAAAGGTTGAATTATTCCTTGTTATTACGTCTATGAATTGTTACTGAAGTGAAATAAGTACATAATAGAATTACATATTAAAATATCGTTTGTTGGCTTATTATAACTAGTTATTTAACAGTAGGATGCAAGAGCGAGCGAAGAGGACTCTAAAGTGTGTACCTCCCAGGCTGGGGTGGGTAAGATTTTCTTTTGTCAGTCAAGCAAATGGGGCGGCAGGCTAGATGAGCACGTATAGTACTCATGTTAATATCAGACAATAAGCAGCTAGTAGGGCCGGCAGGCTGGTAGGGCCGGATACTGCCACTCCTCTGTTGTCTGTCACAGCCAGTTTCCTCCGTATCCACTAGACCGGTTCACTTGAAATTTGGTACATAATATGAACATTTGTGACCCGACTGAGTGGCTAGGGATGGCGGGATGGGATGGGTGCGGATTTTGTTCGAAAGAGTTACTGGAACGAAAAGAATAACGTTACAGGTGAATCTGTAACGTTATTAAAGCGAGTATAGCATAACGTTACTCCTGCCAGGGTTGCGGATTTTGTTCAAAAGAGTTACCGCGGCCCTGGATCACAAAAGGCACTAAGATCATGGATGGGTTTTAGTCAGTAAGAGTCTGACACTCCCTCCCGCTCCACCCAGAGTGGAAGGGGTCATTTGATGATGTACCATCCTTAAGAAAAGGGATGGCATTCCTATACATGCAGAACAGATTTTTTTGAAAACTTTGATAAAATCGTCACCAGCCTGTAGATTCTATCACAATTCACGTGTGACCTAAAACCAGTTGCGTCGTAACACTCGTAACACGTAGAGCGAACAGGAACAAATAGCATAACTCAAACATCTGCAAACACGTCGGCTTCTGTCAGAGAGCTCAACGAAAATCTTTATTTATGTACTGCTTATATCTTGACAGTCATTAAGTACTTACCTACTTTTACATAAAAATAAAGTACGTATATTTTTCTAAGAAGAATCTGGTTGGTTATCTCTCATATGTGACATCTTACTTAAATAGCTTATGTGTATTCAAATACCGAGAATACTTATATAATATGCGGAACTCATGAAGCAAATCCTTACACGTGAGTCCCAAATACTATACCTGTCACAATCACAACAGTTGGCTGTGATTCTAAATCAATCCTGATAGGATACTTAACGAGTTTCGAGAACATTCTTGGAGCTAAAAATATCCGACAAATATTACTGTAGGTACTTCATGGACGTGCAATTTACAATCATCGATATCCTCCACCGAGCCTATCGCAACTGTGCTTCCACTCAATATAATGTCAGCAGAGATACTACGGATACCATTCGTATGCAATCATACGTCTTCGTAGTATGAGTCAGTTTCAGTTTCATCACAGATGTACCTAGTAGGTATAGCCTAGAGGTATTATCTTCGCGCCTCTAATCCTTCACGTAGTCTTATAATAACTGCGACATAAACAATGTTATCACAAACAAACGTTATTCTTGCAATTTATTGTGTATTGTTTTATTATCATTTTCATGATTATGAAAGCGTCATGTTTGATTAGAGTTTACAATTACACTCCACACAGTCCGTCGTTGTAGGAGCCGACGACTGCTACTGGTTGTGCGAGTGTAGGTACCACCTGTACCATAATATTAACAGCCATCGCAGCTTATTTGAATGTTGGCTTTGAATTAAAGTTTCCACTGGATAACAGAAGGCTATAGGTATAATCGTCTGTCTCCTTTACAGATCCATTTATCTTGAAGATAAATTCGTTCGTAAAAGTAACCGAAGAGATCTCTCGACTATTTGCCAGCCTTAGATAATTTAAGACAATATTAGGTTTACAAATTACGCGGAAAACGAACTACCAATTATGACAGTTTTGAATCAAACGAATGACAAACGGATGCACATGCCGACACTCGCTCCTACATAAGCTTGCGACATATCAGGTAGGTATCGTACAGTGCAATCTGCTGATGGTACTAAGACTACCCCTTCATCAGCGATGGCTTTGATAAATGAACAGGTGTTCGCGAACGCGTCCGTGATGGCGCCACATCACTGATTGATCTAGTGCAATAACTGCGACTAGATTCACTAAGGCCGGTCTACACTTAATGCACAGCAGTGCAGGCAGTACGTGAGGTGTGCAGGTATAGCAAGCAAGTCTAAGACTTGTGTGAATTGTGTTTGTGTTGAGGACTAAATGAGATTATAAGACGTTAATATGTATAAGAGTAGGTTCCAAAATTTTGGAAGGAAACCATTTCATCCCTGTTTTTTTTTGTGGAAGTCATCAAATGCCTCAAAGGGATCTTACTGACTAAAACCCACGAGTGCCCTTTGCGTTCCAGGGCCGCAATGACTCTTTCGAACAAATTCCGTAACCCTGGCAGGCTCCGGCCCAAGCGGGGCCCGTCACTTATGATGACGTCTCTTTAAGCGCGCGTGGAACACAACACGCCGGCGACCCGGGATTGGTCCTCATCGGACGGTGAGCCACTCATCGTTCGCCGTCCGCAGGCCCGCAGGCCCGCGCCTACGCCTACGTGGCCGGGATCGCCCTGCGACCCTCGAAGCCCGGGGCGTCTTGTTCTGCTGCGGTGAGGTTTGCGTCCCCCTCACGCGTCCCGCGGCCCGCCTCCTGCGCTTGCATTACTTCCTAACTATTTCACTCTAGGACTTATTTCCATTTCAAAACGTATCTACTAAACCCAAATACTTTATTGTATACTCTATGACTAAACCTAATCTTTGGGATCTTTGTGAAGGGTTTACAAATTTTACAGTAAGTAAGTACTTAATTTTAACAATTTTTGATGTACAATGAAGTATATTCTATCTATCTATCTATATGTATAAATAATGCTTGACAGGCTTCACGTGATCTGTGAACACAAACACAGACAGAAGCCGCGACAGTTTTAAAGTTTCAATTGAATGCAAAAGTGAATCCATGGATTTCTCATAGTTGCATTCAGTGTGGCAAAGCTTAAATCATTAAAAATATGTAATTTCTAAGTTAGTTTTTGCAGTCAGCGATGTGATGATAGATGTGCGTTCAGTACGCTGCAGCTTCACTATGTCCCGCGTTGTACTTGAGTCGCGTGGAAGTGCTCCGAGCCGTACATCACATGTTTATGATTGATTCAACCACAGCCTACTTTACAAAATAAGTAGACCGTACCTATCTCCAAGATATTTTAAAATTAGCTACGTTTTTTAAGTCAATGTAATTCATGAAATTCCTTAGAACTTCAAGCGCAAAAGGCATTATTGAATTAATTAAAAGCTCATAACTATTTGCTATCAGCTAACCTAGGCGTATGCTAATCTAATACAAAATTATGTTAGTAAATGGAAATCATTTAGCCATGTAATCTAGTAATTTGGAGAATAATTAAGTAGGTAGATACGAAATAATTTAGCCCGAAATGAGAATGATGACATGTCCTTGTGTGTGAGACTGTTTTGAAGTCACAAGATATTATGTAGTTGAGTGGGTCTGTATGTTGTTGGGAGTCATCTGTCGCAACTGCCTGACAGTCGAGTGTTTGTTTGTGGCACTGACAAGTCGACTGATAAGCAGGGAACAGGGAGCGTTGTGCACAAACAGTGGCACGCACTCAGCACAAACAACGTTACAAATGACACAGTGTTTGAATAATTACTTAGTTAAGAATGTGCGTTTGACGAATTACTTTACTTTTGTCAAAATTATATCTATTTTTATTATTTCTATAATTATTTCCTATGTCGGTAGGTATTAGGCAAGTAAAGAGTCCGATTTAAATGAAATAATTGAAATCTCATGACTGATATCAACAGATATCATTGACTTCTGGCAAATACGGCCACTCGGGACCGTCCATAATTGATTCTGGTTCAAAAGGAGTTTTAACTGAACTACCTTCGTATAAAGTCATTACATGTGTGTGTCGTTTCCCTCATTAGTGCGTAACAAAGCAGCCGCATGCAGTGATAAGCTCTTGTTGTTCCCTCGCTCCCACGCTGCATCGCGCTGCGGAAAATGTATCACTATTCACTACCAACTGGTTGAAACAAATGCAGTAGGTACGTAATATATGAGGCTCATGACACCCTCAACTCAACCATGTGTCGTGATGTGGTGCCGTGCTACGCCATGTAACCATGGTGTTACTTGTGTGAGTGATTTAATTACAGAGAATATAGGATTTTGTGCCTAGCTCATTTTTGTTTTGCTGTGGCTGTTAATTTAAACAAGAAAATTTGTATTAGACCCTAATATTTTTGTGAATGACAAAATTACTCGGTAAGTAAGTCTAGGAGCTTTGCAGCTAAAACTAGAAAATTGATTATATTTCTACCAACCATACGTCAGTCACTGTTTTGAAAAGTATCAGTAAATTGCAATTATACCATTTATTTTGAACATCTACGCGCTATTGTGTTGTCAATACACAAGAACACCCCGTCTTCACCTGTGTGTGGACATACAGACCGACACTGACTCGCCCCTCGCCCCACCCGCCCCCACAGCCCCGGGTCACAGGCATCGACCTCGTGCGGCCTTGTCCCGCCCTTCGCGCTGCGCACACGCATCACAAGTTTGTGTGTCAGGATGTTTGTGCATGTGTTATGCACAGAATGACGACTGTGTCTTATGTGGTCATGTTTTGGGAGAATTCTATGGAATTTTTAATTTAAATTAGATACAAACTATGATGACTGTTTATTCCTTCGTTGATTGATGTTCTCAAGACTCCAACAGAACCCCTATGCCTTTTCTGAAATCGTCGGAGATACCTGATAGATAACAATAGGTTAAGATTGAAATAACCTTTTCACTATGTCGAATATAGTCAATTAAGTAAATACGTTCCTCTCAGTCTCACAAGACATCCTAGGAAACAAGTAAGGTCAACATTGTAGCAACCAAGTTTATTTTGTGCAAGCATGCTCAAGCAAAATATCGGTCGTGATCGGAGCTCTTCGGTAATCTTCGGCATTGAGCAATATTTAGGTATTTTTTTATTTATTACACCTGATTACTTGTGGAGTGACGACACGCTGCGCGGTTCACGCTTGACACTACGCCCGCCGTGAAATAGATTCGACACAACACCACTGGGCCTCTGAGCTTTATTCAATATTTGCTCGAGTTCTTTAGAGATCCGCAGCGAAAATATTGATACGTAATAAACTAATAATTCTACAGCCAGAAAGCTCGCGGTATGCGCTGTTGCATGCGTGTTTATTTTATTAGTATTTGGTTTAATTAAGTAACACTTAATTTTCCTGTTATATGATAACAGGCTAATAAAATGAACAATATTTATAATCTATCACTTAAAGTTTAACGTCATCGTTTTATGATTCCTATTAATGAGGAGTGAGTTACCTACCCTGAAGGGGATTTAAGGAAGCACTTAGTTAAGTAAGAAGATAATTATAGCAGTACATAGTTTACAAGCTTTCTCGTGCGGGCTATCCCACGGGACATTTCATTTTTCGGGATAAAAGCGATACTGTGGCTTTTAACAATGAAATAATTTTCTTACTGTTATGTCTGTCTAGGTACAGTTCCGATTACGAAAAATAACTACTATTATGAATAGTAGTTTAAGTGACGAAAGGATTCACTGCAAAGCATGAACTGACCTAATTTCTAATTAACCCGTTTTGGTTATTCAAACTCCCTGAGTCCCATTACATAGCTTCACAATATGCCTCAGCAGCCCACGGAACCAGTAACAACAACGGCATTGTTTCCACCGCGCAGGTGTGGAGGTGTGACAAGTGACGCCTGACTGTGGGCGACTAGTTCACAGCACACACACGTGACCGGTGGACTATGGGGAGTCGTGGAGACAAACATTACGGTCCGAATAGTGAAACGGTCACTAGAGCTATACTATTGGGATCTAGGTTGAAACTTGAAAGCAGAGCGTGTGCTTGGTGAGCGCCAAGCCCCTGTCTTACTTCTAATTATTTATTAAAAGTTTTTGTAAAGTGTGGCGTATATAATTTCAACTTTTCAAGATTGGCTTGTCAAGATAATCTGATTGATCACAATACTCTCACACATGTTGTCACTGTGGGCTTTTATGTTGTTGGGCCCGTTTTAAGATCCTTCAGTCCACACAAAAGTGGTCTGAAAGATATCGCGATACGATTACCACTGAGCCTATTTTAAGAGCTGTGTCATTTTATTTAAATGTATTTGGTTTACAATCAAGTAGGTACTTATATTTGAAATGACCCATTAACAAACCGTCCTATAGCAAAATGACCTACTAGTAGAACGTCCTATTATCAAAGACTATTACTTGTAAGTACTCCTATTGCGTATTCGCGAGCTCTCCATCTATACCCGTTACCTACATCATTGTTATTAGCTGAACAGCACGTCTAAACCTTCTTGCTCATGATAACGGCCGCCCGCACGACCTGCCCCGAATGACCAGCACATGCCCACACCGTCCACCACCAACCAAACATTCCTCTCTCCAATCAACCGCGACCGATGGCTCTTATCATTAAACATTCTCCACACTGACCATCACGTTGGTACAAACGCTGTGTTTCTTCACGTCACCGTCACGCCTCTTGACCCATATTAACCTGTCGGAATCCAGTACTTGGGTTGAGCTTTCCTCAGGTTGCGTGACAACGCTGGTTGTCAACACTCAACGAAAGTCACAAGTCAGAATGTTTTGTAACTTATGAAGTTGCGGTGGATATGTCTCCTTATTATTGCAAACACAGTAGGATGGATTGTAGTAAATCTTGACTAGATTATCGGATAATTTCCAACACAATAAATTCCATCCGACAGTTTTAGACAATACATCTGTGTCTTATCGAGAAGAAAAAGTTTACAATCTTACGCGATTTATTATAAACTTCGGTGTTTGCAATGGTCAGGTGACAAATACATACCAGAGTATAATTCGTACCACACAGAGCGTGCATGCTGGACCATTACTATAACCGGACATATTAAATCAAGGATAATAATTATAATAAAGGCATAGCTGTAAAGAGAAATCAAATAAACACCTTTTCTATTACTGGGTAGCCACCAGCCACCAGCCTGCTAGCCGGGTAAGACTGCAGTATATGTAGGTTTAAAATGAAGTTTACGACGACAATAATCTTTTTCTTGCCTCAGTTCAAAAGAGCAAGTCACATGAGTGATAGTTAGAATTTTCCGCAGTAAAACGCTTTGGCCATACCAGCACCGCAAGACAAAGAAGCACAATAAGGCTCACTCCATTCAAGTTACCTTACCATCTTTGACTTTTGCTTCAGCCTACATGTAACCAAAGCACTTTGTCTTACTACTTAATTTCTGTGTATTTCAAAATAACCAATCTATTGATCGGTTTATCCGGTGTTGTCAAGTAAACCTTCTGACGTCATGACGGCATGTTGGTAAGTCTTCCGAGAGGTACCGAGTACCCCACGGCCCCACCGCGTGAACTTTTCATTTTGCGCTGACTTGCATATTACACTAACTCATTTAAAAGTTCTCTCGCCGGTTGGACTCGGGGCACAAGATTGTCGTTTAAAGTGAAAATCCACTAACTGTCATCATGACTCATTTTAGGGACGCTTTAATTCATTTCTTTTGGGTTTTGGTAATTTGGTTCCGCGCTAGTTTAGGCGAGGTGGCGACTCGCAAAGCTTGCAAAAGTTTTCATGTTGATAATGAAAAATTCTAAATTACATTTTTCTCAATAAAACTGTAATTTATAGGAAAGCACGTAATGCTAAAGTTCTGGCTTAGGCTTGAGAGATAAATCTCTACATGGAAAAGGCTTATCTCTTAATCTAATAAACGGCGAGTCCTAGTGGTCATTTATTAACATTACTTGCTGTTGAAACATTTAACCACCACTAGTAAGTACATATCGCCGACTGTCACGTACCAGTGGTAGGCCAGGTACCTCGGGGACTAGCTGCCAGTTAATTATATAAGCTAACAGTTTTATTGGTTTTCTCAAACCTGTTGCTTTCGCCGGTTGTCCCCGGCATCGCGAGTCCCTTCCAGTAGGTACTCGCTGTAGTGGAGCGTGTCGAGCTGTTGTGCGCGCGTTTGAGTATCCCATATAATGTCAACTATTATTAAATTATAAAGCAAGCTGTGTTCTGTTCTGTTGTTCTGACCAGCAGAGGCTGCAGAAAACTTTCTTAGTTAAGTCACTGTCAAGCATTAGTATAACTATATTATAACCATACATGTATGGGTGACAATATTTTCCCAGTATTTTTCTTCTGAAAAATCCATCATCAATCATTGATGGTAAGCCATCAACACATTGAGATTTATTATAAGTCGGCGACCATCAGATCAGCGCCTTTTGTTCTTTGAAAAATTTAAATACAAATTTTCTGAAAAACTCTTTGTTGTTTCATATTGTTTTGACTTGTATTCGTGTCTTGCTCCTTCACGAACTTCGCGGTTCGAATGTAAACAGTCGTTTACAAATGTTCTTCAGTAACTTGGATTCCGTCATACCTACAGCTACTGTTGTAACGCATACCAATGATCAAGTCGTAAATGGTATTTCAGTTTTGACAAACACATGATTTTTTTCTTAAAAATGTGCCTTTTTTTTGGATTTATCTTTCGATATTGTCTATATCAAATCATTAGGAACGTTAATGCTCGTTCTAATTCTGCACGGGTGCGTGGGCGCATGTTTCGGACTAGTTTAATATCTGACTTGTCTAGTAATTAATATGTTAATAAAACCTGCTCGAATTGCTTCATTGATTATTATAGGAGTGTCGAGTGCATGTTTACCTAGTATGTTTCATTGAAACATGTACCTGTTCATCACTCTATCTTGCCTTTTCCCAACTATGTGGGACTTCATGTCCAACCGAGTGCAGCTGAGCACCTGTGTTTACATGGAGGCCTCTATCCTCCACAAACCAGTAACTGGGTATTACGGGTGTAACCTTTTTAAGATCTTCAAATGACAGCCGAGACCAACGGCATACCGTGCTTCCCGAGTCACGGACGAGTCTCACATCCTTATTCAGAAAATCCTTTAAACCATAACTTACTTACAGAGATTCTAAATTCAAAGTGTGGAAAATTACAATTACTCTACCTTCAACTGTTACACACGCGACACGGTGTCTACATCTCTTATATTGGACTCTCCTTTCGCAGGTGTGCTGGACGAGATTTCTTTAGAAATAAGCATCACCTTTGTACCTATTTTTCTGTTTCCCTCTTCTTATTTACTTTTTTTTTTAAATGTGTGTACATAAATTGTTAAATAAATAAATGAACCCGTCTGCCTTCAAAGCAAGAGTGAACAGGCATCTTCTGGGCACGCTCGCTCCATCATAGACCTCATCTATCGCTTTCCATCAGGCGGGATCGAGGTCAAGAGCTAGCCCATTCCTCAATAAAAAATTAAAAAAAGTCTGCTTATGGTATAATATTTTAGCCAAGTAATGGTTATAAAGTTTTTATGAATAACACAGACCGACCTTTGCTAGCGCTACTCAACCTCGAAGATCGAACTGTGCGGCGTTATTTTTTAGCAACAAGCTCCTCAAACATGTGGTTGTTCATCTATTACTTTCCAAGTGCTAACTGTAGCTGACTGCCTCCCGCATCACTTCCGATCGTGAAACGTGTAACGTAAGCTAGTGCCGAGGACGATGACGTAGAAAATATATATGTTTGTAAAGATTACAGCCAAACATTCTGCAGGAAGACCTACTTTTAGGTATCATTCGTTTATAATGTTTAATTGATTGAAGTTATTGTTCGTGATGTTTGTGTTGATGATTAAAACTGATTGTTGTCACTTGTGACTCGCGCCACTTGAGTCGTCAACAACACGCGAGCCCCCTCGACTCGATATACGACAGTTAAACTTTACATACCCTCAACAAATCATCGTTGCATTATCCTCAAGTGTAACCCTCCCACGCCGGAATAACACCTCAAACTCAAACGAGACCTTTTTGAGGTCATCTCGAGTATGAGCGTATGAATAGGTACCATAGATAGTAGATGTGCTGTCTCTATTGACACCTAAAACTCGTTCTTTCTGTTGCAGGTACTCGTCGGCGTCATTAGACCAACATTGGACGCTCTCCCAAATTATTCGTTACATCGTTACCCGGCCAAGTTCGAAAGTTTATGGTTTGCTGAAGCATGTGAGTGACGTGTGTGTATTGAATTTGTTGAAGCTACTCCGATTGATCAACACTCTATTGTCCAAGTAACGGTCACGCGGAGGACTTGACATCGGTTAGGGTTAGGTACGTCATCCGAGATTTTTTGAGCTCCATTATTAAAATCCAACTAAATCGTAAATTTGGTTGGATTTTAATAATGAAATTAATTACAATGAAAGAAACTTATCAAAGGCCCATGGTTTTACTTGACTTTTTTAGTATGAAGTAAGTATGATAATTATATTTAAAACATCAGAAGGTTGATGTACATGAAGTATGGTCGGAGCGTCTCTGGTCCTTGTGTGATTGTTTGGTAGTGTTGTTAGTGTCATTAGCAAGTAAATGTAAATTACTACATACACTACGTGTACGGAACTCCGAGTGATCGACACCCGTTTCAAACACCTTTTTTTTTAACATCAATCGTCAGACGTCAATTTTCTTCGATGAGAATACAAAATATCTATGTTCTTGACACACAAACGATTGTACACTTTATTTTAATCTCAGTAAGGTACCAATTAGATCGATTGTATGGAAGTGTTTGTATGTTTCCATGATTGTGTGTTGAAGTGAGAAATTTTAATGAGTTAAAAATTAATTGACATTTTGACAGTAGTGGAAGCTTTACGCACAAGTGTCGAAACAGACTAATAAGGATGCTTTGTTATGTACAGTGATGGATAGTTTGGAGAGCGTCTTTAAAACACCTAATACATTCCAAGATAAATTAATAGTTTTTGCGAGAAGTTAAAGTATCATTTTATAACTTAATACAAAGTGCCAAAAAGTGTAAAAAATGTGTCAAACAAAAATGTGAACAAGACAGTGATTTAAAAAAAAACAGCGATTCAAAGTTCGTACCAAACCAAAGTGCCAGTAGTAAAGTTAAACACAATGTTCTAAACACATAACAAAAAGTTTTTGAGACCAGAGTGGTACAAAAAAAGTGATTTTCAAAATTGGAAGGTGGTGGTGTGTTGTGATGTGTCAGGGTGTCAGTATGCGATGAAGCGCAGCAAGTCGTACACGTGGCTGTCGGGGCTGCTGAAGGCGAAGCCCGAGGAGCGCGACGACGAGGAGTGGGGCGCCGGGCCCTGGGTCCGCGCCGACGTCATGCACCATGACAGGTCAGGATCTGCATGCTTTATATCTAGTTACTTACCGGGAAGGATACTGCTACAGCGATTGAACTATCCAAATGATAATGTTTCAATCTCAATATTTTTGCTCGAAAGCTGGCTCTATTTGCACTGCTTTGGCAAAACAGTTACACGTGTGTGTTTTGCACTCGTGTCATTGGGGACTACACAAACTTTTTTCGCGTTGCTAAGTCAAAGTCGTCGTTGATTCAGAGTATTCAGAGTCGGTGGTCATAACGATCTAACTGAACACGAGAGCCTTATGCATTTATGTTATACAAATGTGGTTTAAAACATAAAAGCGAGCGTGCGGTCGCAGGGAAAATGCATATAAAGCATAATAATTATGCTTAACATGGATTTCCCCTGCGTCCGCCACGCTCGCTTGTACACGTCCCATGACAAGAATACTGCCCAAAGACACCTGTGTCAGGTGTCTCTTGTGACAATTGAACGCAATCTCGAAAGGTTTTCCAAAAGTTTTCGCTGCATTGAAAATGAATACCTAGCTTACCTAGAACTCTTTTCGGCAGTGTTTTGGATGCCTTATTTATTCCCAATACCTGCAGTATGGTATCCAAGCCATAACCATGTCTGACCTAAAACTAGTCTTGCATAACAATAACTGATTTATCTTGCTTTAGCAAGCCACAGGTTAGACTGGTAAACTGTTAAAGCTACAACTCTTGAGAGTATAAACGTGTTGTCATCGCGCTTTCCTGAGACCTTCTGTCCCCGTTTTTTGTCATAGTCGGAGAAAATGCGTTCCAGGTATGAACCCGCGGTGCCCGCTGCGGACAAGACCAGGAACGCACGCAAAAACAGCGACAGTTACATCTGTACCTACCCGCGCATGAATAAGGCAATACGACGCGATAAACACTCCTCTACGACGCAGAACATCGTAAATCTGCTGTACCTATGTCTGTGTGTTACCGAATCAAACCTAGGACATAGAGCGCACTAATTAATTGGATCGGCCAATCGTTTTGTAAGTCTGTCTGTGTAAGGCGTTACACAGAAATCGGTGTGATTTATTTGCATAAATGTTTCGTTTATGGAACGCCTTTGAACGATTTGTAGATATCGATTGGGTCAGCCCGAGGTGTGTTTTATTGTAGATGGTTCGGCAGCTCTCACAAGAAGTAAGCTTTGTGAAAGCCTACCCTGTTGCGTCAGTTTCCTGTATACAATGAAAGGTCTGCTTTAATGGTAATTTACATTAACTTTCGGAATATTTATTTGATTTTCGGATCAAATGGGAAAACAAACACCCTCATAAATCATAATATTTTCCAAAGTATTCGTGAGTAACAATCCCTCTGTGTTAGATACGTAGTCAAGAATGTAGTTATGAATATGTGCAGACATGACTGTCATCAGTCATTTTAAGAAAACAAAACCTGAATACAATAAAATTAAAATAGGAACGTTATAAGTTATAACCTACAGACACAATAGTAGCGTATGACACCGTACGGGCGGAGCAGCGCGTGCGCGTGGGAGCCCGAACTGTCCCGAGAGAGATCGAGCGCGGCCGAGTGCGCAGGTCGCGGGTCACGCATTGTTGTGCCGCGACCATTGTCCTGCTGTCCACCAGCTGATGGAGATATCGCTTTGAGTCGTATTTGGGGACGCGTGGAGTTATTGTGTGAGCCACAGAGCTCGGAGGTGGCTACAGGCACCAGAGGGCCTAGGCGAAGTGATATTCTATCAGCAACGATTGTCTAAAATGTATGGTATTAGCAATTGCTACCGAAATATCACGCGGTCCATTACAAACTATTTGTATTGTTGATAATCGTTGTCACTGATAGATTTGTAGAGGCTCAGCAGTGCGATTTTGTAAACACCTCACCGGGTAGGCTTAACTGAAGTGAAGCATGATGTGAGCTGCTCTGTCAACCCACACAAACAAGGTGAACTGACAGTTCACTACATGCTCACTCCAGTCTTCAGTAAACACGGTGAAATGTTGATAGAATAGACCGGCTGTACTTAATGATTGTAGTCGTTTGTCTGGGGCACGGACAGCTTACACTCAATCTCAGAATTATCGTCAAATGCTGTCAGTTTTTACGAGAAAACGCTTAGTTTGTACGAAAAGCGTTGGCAATCTAGCAGCGACAGACGAGGTGTCTTCTTGCTCTCTGGAATGGACTATTTAGTGATAATTGACAATAAACAAAGTTTCATTTGTTAAAGCGCTCCAACTCGAAAATGATTTAAATTAATTTACCTTCAGAAGCAATATGAACCAGTTATAACGATTATCAACATCGTGTCATTTAATTTCATGCCAAACGTTTTATGGCAGATTTTTACTATCTACTGCTGTTCGACCAGTCTTCTTAATTATATTTCCATAATTTGTGTAATCAATTTGTACGGATGTCGCTATGCCATGGAACCTGTTTGTTACATATTTTTTGTGTGAGATCTGTCACACGACTGGTTTTTGTGTGGTTCTTAAATAGCGTACGAATATCCTTGAACTGCACGGGTGCTTTGCGCAATCGATTTGATTCGTCTGTCTTTACTTGTTATTCAGTTTGATATGGTCTCCATTTTATTTAGGTAAATAATGTCCTGTTTGTTTATGGAGAATGCGTGCATCATTGAGAGGTCGCTAAAAGCTCAACCAAGGCATTGAAATCGTTTTCTTCTTTACAATGCGATACCTATTAAAAAAATAGGGCTCGGTTTCTAAATTTAGAATTTGAAGATGAAATCTCTCGCAGTTGAGATCAACTTCAACCTTTTCTTACTTTAGCAATAGTTTGACAAGTTTTCTCTCTTTCTTGAAATTTACACATTTTGGTCACAAACAGAGAACCGAAGACTGCTAAGTTCATACATCGTGTATACTTCGCCGACTAGTCGTCATAAAAGTAAAACGTCTATGAATAGGTCACAAATTGATTCATCACTAGCCCTTACAATGAGCCTCCGCCACCGCCCCGGGCTCGCCGCGGGCGCCGACCAATCAGTGCTGTTTATGTAGCACTTCATAACGACCGCTCCTTGGTCCATAACCACTGACCTTATTGACCGGACCGGAGGCGTGACGTCATCATTTATTAATGTTTTAGCCTGCTCATTCGTGGAAGGTGCAATATTAATACACATTGCTAAGACAGATGACTCACAAGTCACAAGTCAAAATGTTGGCAATATCGCTTAGTAAACAAAAGTGATCGCATAGTGTTTCAGGAGTACCTACCATTCCCGTAAAAAATATTTACTCAGATGAGAAACTTATCCTAATTTACTAGTGGTCGCCATTATTGCCCGTAATTTTGTCCAACCGCAGTTTTTTTCGGTCCCCCTAAAAACAATAAAACCATCCAGATTTATACCCACTAAAACCTTCATCATAACGCGTTACTTATCCAAATTCAAGAAGGTACTAGGTACCTACTTAACTAAAGAAAAAAATATTAAAAAAAGAAAGGTAAGTAGATAAGAAAATACAAGAGCATCGCCATTTTGGGTCAGCAGATTACCTTGGGCAACTTCTATGCGTCTAATCGAACTATCTAACGGTACTTCGAAATTGACCCACCGGCGAATAAAAGAGCGGGTCATGTCGTGTGGTTATTCTAAGAATAGCACTCCATTGTCGAAGATATACCCAAAGTAATTGGGTAGGTGTTGACGCAGATTTGAATAAAAACAGCCTATTGAAAATTAACACGTTTTATTAGAAGAAACTGGAGACTTTTTATTCAATTTAGTATGTGATTAGAAGTCTGTATTTGATTATAAAAAACCGTGAGTTCGGTGTTGCCAACACCAAATTCCAAACCTACCTAATCTACCTGTAGAACTATTTACAACGCACCTAGGTACCTAGTTATCGCAAAGTAATAAAAACTTTCGATCTATCATTGGTAGCTCAGAGGGCGTTGATTTTGATAATTAAAACATTGATCAAAACGAAGTAGATTTAATAAAACACAAATTTTTATTATTTTAGCCATTTTTACTCACTAAAACAAAGTATTCTGGAACGCCTTTTCATGCAAAAAAAAAATCCTAGTGGGCATAAAGAAGAAAACATGGCTCTTCCATTCCGTACAAATACCATGTTTGTTTTACAACACCGTGTTTCCTTCAAAGGCCTGAACTGTTCTGTAACACTACCGCAGCTGCTACGCCTGACGTGGCTGACCGCCAGCCTGTCAGGGCGCAGCAGGGCGCGCATAATGCAGCGCGCGTCGCACGCACCGCGACGACTCACTCCCGAGCACGCCCGACGCGCCCCGACGTGCGACATGCTCCACTTGGGAATTCTATCAAGTTATTTTAGCAAGAATCGTAAAGTATAAACTGTGTTAAGCGTAGTCACTGTTTTCAAAGTTATGTTCATGGTTTTCATTTTAATGAGGGTGCAGTTAATGAACTATTTGTCTATTCAGTAGTAGTTCTAGAACCACGGTCAATTACCTTGATTCCAATTTAAGGTTCTCAGTGTTAACTTGGAATTCGCTTTATTCTTTATGAAATCCAACAAGCCCACAAATATTGATTTACAAACCGCAACCAAGTTCGTAAGTGGTTTCCATTTCCACTCACTCGCCTTACATCGATCTGTACATTTCCATAACATTCAATATGCCAGATGCGTTTAGTTTAACATTTGAAGTGTGAACATAAAGCCGGTGCGGCCGCACCGCTGCTCGTAAACTATGGCGGTGCACGTAAACCATGGAGCATGCTGGAGGAGGGAACGGCTGCGGTAGATATTTTTACCGTGGCTGCGGTGTCGCTCACCACATCACACAGCAAGAGATGTTACGTTGCACTACGCCAAAGCTTAGAAATAATGTACTTACAACTAAAATAATTTTATGTCAATGCCTGGCGACATCTATCAATCTCTGGCAATCGTTAATAGTAAATCAGACTTCCAAACTCATTTTCGGCAGCTATTTTTAAAGGACTTCAAAAAAAAGGAGGAGTTTCTGAATTAATCGACAGCTTTTATTTTGAATCAATCTCTTGACTTTACCGTTTGCTTGTAGTAGTTACTAATCGATAATTATAAAATTCCTAAATGCCTTTTACATTCAGTTTATCTTTCCTGACGTCTTTTTGGGGTAGGTAACTCTGTCACCCAGTTGAGCCGTACTAAAACTGTTTCATTTTAACTATTTATTTATTTATAAGTACATGAGCAACATTACAGACATTAACGTCTTATGCAGTGCGTAGGTGTGCGGTATGTTTCATGTTCATAGTCATAAAGCTAGCGTCACGGTGAACGTTGAGGCTTGCAGCACAAGTAAGCGTGTTGGTTGTGGTTTTGCTGGCCACAGCAACGCTTAGTATAAGCAAGCTTAAAGCTAACTAGGTATACCTACTCGTCTAAAGATCTTAGCGTAAAACTCATGAGAATTAGGTTTTTTTTTGAATAATTTGAAATGATACGGTCTATCGATTGCTATACATATAGTGAACTTAGATTTGAACTACCCATTGGAAATGGAAAGAGATTCTACGTTTCATGAATCAGAAGATTTGTTATAAGTACGGGAATTTGTTTTATGCCTTTTACGTATGGTACGTATGGTACATATGGTACATATTCATTCACACACTTCCTGCTTCTGTAAAATACCAAAAAGAAGCAAACCAACGCTCGCATCTAATCCCCGCACACTTAATCCCTCTTCCCACATAGTTACTGTACTTTCTAAATTAAAAGCAAATAAAGCACGGCGTATCTGTTCGGCTGTCACTTACAATATCCGTTTCTTCACCGAGTGTGAATTGGACATGTAACCGCAGAGAGCAGGACGCTGATTGGTTGAGAGGGCTGTGAGCTGTGACGGCCCGCACGCAACCTGCGACACTCACTCACACAGGGTGACTGTCTTATAGGACTTGCTTTTGTTTATGTAGATGAATTGTTTAATTGGAGAAGTTAGCTAATGAATAAAATATTGAAACGCCGTTACTAATGAAACTCACACGCAATGTTTAGCGGGGTACCTAATGGAGCCTTTGCCTAAGTTTAAGGTATGAATACAATTTAAATAAATAAATTAGTTAATTATTATTGAAAAAGCAAAACGAATAGTGGTAGCTAACTGATTCCAATAAGGGAATGGTGATACTGCACATCAAGAAAGGTTCTGATAGGTATTTGAACAGCAGAGTTTATTCTTGCACAAGGGGAATACTTTTTCTGCATGCGATGATACCACTGCAGCTCAACTCTTGTTTATTGAGCCGTTTTTCAGTTTTTCACTTGCTTCTAATCTTTTGGTTCGTGGTGTGGTGACCCTACCAGCTAACGCTGATAGCCAGGCGTCGACCGCGGCACAGACGGATGGAGTTGCGTCGATGTCTGACCGCACCGCGTCGGAACCGAGCCGCAAACAATCAATACTGATTGCAGTTATGGAGGGCAGTCAATAACAGACAACCGCCGAGCGACGAGCGACGTTCTGAGGTATTTGTAGAACGTGGCTACAGACGGCTTTCACACATTAAATGCTGCCTTATACGCAGTTCCTTGCTTTTAGGGATAAACTGTGAGGTTCACATGCTTTCAAATTACTGAAGTTTACACTTTTAGGGCTCCGAACGTCTTTAAGACAACCCTTATAGGATCACTGGGTTGTCTGCCTGTCTGTCACAGCCGGTTTTTTTTCCGAATCGACTGAACCGATTCAGTTGAAATTCGGTGTACATAACAACGTCAAACTTCGCCACAACTGCCACAAATGATGGAGTTTCGCGGGAAGTACCAACAGAAAAGTAAGGAGCATTCTGAGATTACAAAAAGCTCAAAATTTAGAACTAAGTAAAAACACTACTCCGTACCGGCACGGGGCGTGGAAAAATGATGATTGTGCATTTAAATTTAGTATTCTAGGTTATTGTTATAATAACTAACAATAATCCCTGAACGGTCCAACTCAGTTACAATCGGTTCCGTTGCCAGTTGGTTAGGACCGGGAAACATGATTGCCATGGACACCAAATATTTTTACCACTTACTGTAACTAGTCGTACAATACTTAATTTCTGCTACTTAGCTTCGGGTTTACTTGTCAGTCGGGAAGCTAATAAGGCTCATTATGAGCTTGTTCGAGTAAATTAAGAAAGCTACACACTTAGTACAATCATAAAACATGTTTGAGCAAATAAATTTCTTATTCTTATGTTATGAGGAATCTAGACAACAGGCACAGCTCATTTTAAAAGATTTTCCTTGAAAGCATAATGGTGAAGCAACCTGAAAATATATTTACAGACAGTAGGTACTAGATACGGTAAAAATTAGATCAATGGCTCACGACAAATCAGAATAATTTATTTTGTAAGAGAACTTTTACGACCCCTTCATCATGCCAATAGACTTTAAACAGTAATATTTTAACAGTTTACGCGACACAGGCGCCCCTGCCTACCCCGCCGCCCGAGAATGTGCACATCATACAATTTAAATCTCGCAATAAAGCGGTTCCTCTCGCTAAACCGACATAAGTGCCACTTACCATACGCTCCATAAAAATGCAGTTAACTCACTTGATAAACACACCCCAATCGAAAGTAGGCTTTATTTGGAAACAGAAAAGGTTGAAAGTGTAAGGGATGTGAATTAAAAAAGTGCCCTGAAAGATGACATTATTCATATAAATGGGTTTTGACAGTTTTATTCTTTGATATTGCCGGATATTACGCGGTGGGGGCGGCCGCACACGGGTGGCGATGGCGACCTAAGGTGCCGACTGAAAGCTTCTTTACTGTCTGTAGTTATGTATGGCTGCTACGAACTGAACGAAATTATATTGTTGACAATGATCAATCTAACGACAGATAAGTATATATCCTTCCCCTTCAATGCCAACACGCTAGGCTCGTGTGAGTCAGACCGAGCACTCACTAATATACTATCTCGAACAGGAGAAGGCCGTTACACACAGTTACGACATATTACTGACTGTATTTAGCAATGTTTATTACCACAGGTACTCTCATGACTGTCAGAAAACACGAGATTTATTTTCAAACTGATTGAAGTGGGTTTAAGAGTTCCGAACGTGTATAAGGAAGAACGGAACCCTTATAGGATCACTCGGTTGTCTGTCTATCTGTCACAGCCGGTTCTCTCCGAACCTACTGGACCGATTCAGTTGAAATTTGGTGCACAATATAATCTTCTGTGACCCAAGCACAAACGTGTTACGATAATAAATAGACTTTGATATTGGGGTTACCTTTTGGGGAGAACATGAGAAAATCTAAAAAAAGTTTTTAAACTGGACCTACCGTGTGATATATTAAATGACAGGGCTTGTTGTAGGGGTTTCTTTTCACAATTTTAAAATAAATAGTTTTGACAGTTTACTAGTTTTTAACAAATTATATGAAAGATGATCATTCCTACCCCATTATCACCGAAACTATTGAGTCTAAAATTTTGAAAAAAGTACGGATAATAGTTCTTTGACTATAGATTACAGGAAAACCTATAAGAAGTCTATGATTTGAAAGTAACATGTTACAAAAATGAGATTCGTTCGGATCCCTTTGCATGCGAGTCCGACTCTCACTTGCGCGGTTCAAGCGCACCAGCCTCTCTCGCAGGTGTTGTTCTCCAGTTTTAATTATCATTAGACAGTTCCTTATGAGGCCCTGTCTAAATTACTTCCTTAATAAATGTTGTATCAAAATACCACATACGGGACTAAAGCTAATTTGTTTCGACACCTTTAAACCTGCCCGACCGTAGCTGGGTAAAAGGCAGTACCAGTTGACCCGGACGTATCGCAAGAGTTAAGAGAGTAACGACTGTTAGGTAGTTGGCGGACACTAACACTGTGCGGATGATTTCACACGTAGCTGGTGAGATACCCGGCTCTGACTGAAGCAGGCCCTTCACGATACATTGCAGCTATTAACTAAGACTAAGCAAGTTACTCGTAGCACGTTAAAGATCCGTGTCGTGTCAACAACATTCCGTTTAATTGATCGTTGATCATGGTTATAATAACCTTGTTGGTAGTTATATTTTCGAGCCGTTTGGGGTTGAAACTCTCGGGTCGTGGGGTACGAGTGCTCATAACTTGTTCAAAGATCTGTCAAGACGTTTAGTTGACACTTCGCGTGACCCTAGGGCTGGCTTTTATTTATTTATTTATTTAAACTCTATGTACAATAGTGGTACATGGGCGGACTTAATGCAACAAGGCATTCTCTACCAGTCAACCTTTGGGTCAAAAAGACTACACTGTGGTAGGTGTACAACAAATAAATAAGATTTAAAGTAATAATTTAGATTTAAAGTATAATTTTATTTTGGAAATAATAAAGAAATAATATACCTATATCTTTTCACACACATCTTTTAACTCGGACAAAGGATAAGTATTGCCATACAACGTGGCAACTGCCTGCCTTTTTGGGTACATTACAAGTGGCCTGCGATGCGGAGGAATTTTTCGACTCCATGTTTTAGATTATTTTAGTTTTAGTTAGTTAAGAGTTTTTTTTATTTAATTTATTACATTAAATAATAACTTTCATTGGTTATTAAAACTTTATGACTCAGCTGGTAATGCAACCTCTACCTATCGTATTGATATCTAACAGAATTATGGTTTTAAAACATTGAATGAACTTGAACGTTTGAGTTTTACCCTAGATCTTACACTACTCACTATGAAAGTAAGTTATTTTGGTTTGGCAGCTTCATCACTTTATCACATCATCTCACTTGTACTTATTGCACCATGTCTCCGGACACAGTCGCGAGGTGTCCGGAGTGTCCGGCCCGCGTCGCTCGGGCCCGCGTGCCTGACTGTCCGCCATGTCCGGCATGTCCGCCAGTCCACGTGTCCAGATAATCGCTTGTTTGCCGAGTCTATTGGACACAAAGCGTGGGCTTCTAACTACGGTCAGGCTATGAATATTAATTCCGATTTGATATAATTTACCTTGGGATTAGAGTTGGTTAAGAGTCGAGACCGAGGGCTGGGTGTCCTGTGTCCAGCCATGACTGAGTGACGACTTAGTCGTAAAGGATTTTCACAAATATGGCCCTTAGACATCAGAACAGGTACCTACCGATGTGATAGCAACCTTAGAGACAAAGTAACATTCCGGAATACAGCAGTAGGTACAATCTTCCTCTAATGGAGTCAGCCCAGATATACTCACCCGCCTTAAATATTCAATTCCAGCGTCATCTGGTTAGATTGAAGCATCAAAGTCGTCCGTTCCTTTGAACAGAAAATGTGCACAATTCTAGTGTTATTATTGGAGTGTACAACATAATAAGACTTCCGGCCAGAGACGAGCTGTAGTCGGTACACAAATAGTCTTAACTGTTGCCTTCCGCTGCTCTCCTGGTACGTGCGGCGTTGGCTAGGAACACTTGTAAACATGGACACGCTCGTGGGATGTCTTGAGTGCAGCTCATTTGCAGACTCATGTCCAACATGTTGTCGAACGGATAAATTCTTCCAGAGATACTTAAATTAAAACTTAACTCAACATGCATGGTTTTATAATCATGATGAGTAGGAGGATCTAGGACTAGCTTTCAGGACAACTTACAGGGACAATGTTACAGGAGACAATACATTATTCTTCCATCTCTTCCATAATTATTTTCTGTTCTTCCAAATATTGATGAATTTAGGAGACGCTTGTGTAAAAAGGCCTATTGGTACTACTCATCAAATACCTAGGTACTAATCAACTAACTACATCATAAGACATTGCGTGTCTTACCTAGCAGCAAACAGTTGAGCTTGTACTTCACTTAGTAACTGAACCACTGCCGGAAGAAAGGCTGATTTATCAGATTTTATCAATCTTGATGTAAGGCGTGTTAGATACGGTGCCCCTGACGATTTGTGGAGCCCGGACACGCGAGGGAATAGTCCAATTAATGATAACTTATCACAGAGGGAATCGTATAAAGATGAAGAGATAGATTTCTAGAACATGTCGCGGAAATTGAAAATAAAATTATATTGTGGTGATGGTTATGTAAGATATTACTGTTGATTTATTGCGAGATGTAGATGCACGGTTTTAATAGGTAGGGGAAAAAGCTGATCATCCTAACCACACAAATGCCATAATAGTATTATTTTAAGACTTCTTGACATCATTAGACTCCGCAGATGAGGAAACTGAACCAAATGTTCTCGCTAATGTTAATAATTCATCGATCATCATCACCGCGACGTTGATACATTTTGCCTGTCTGGACAATTGGGCTTCGATATAAATGACGTCAAAAACTAAGCTTGCATTCACATAAGATGTGTCTCCACTTACTACAACATGGACTTTGCTTTCATTGTAGATCTATCGTAGATTCGTCGAGTGCTCACACGAAGCAATTAAAATTTTATTCGTCATTACATATATCGGATGAGGAGTTTATGAGTGCGTACAAGCTAATTACTGCCTCGGCTAATCGCACGACTGATCGCTGCGATTACTTGTCACAGCACCTGGAGCAAGTTTCTAACAAATATTATTGTGACGTCGTAATGTGCTACGATAATTCCAAAAATAGTAATAATTGTAAAACCTAAGTACTTATTTATTTATCGTCGCATTTGTAGAAGAAGCCATTATTCGGATTGTGGGTATTATTGTTCGTCTCTCTGTTGCTAATCTGAGTTTCTCGTTTAGATCCAGTATATCAATCAATAAATATAATAATGTCACCGGATGATTGTAAACTCAGTAAGATTATAAAATATCTTGAGCGATTGTAAACTCTCGATAAATTGTCAACTGAACCTTTGGAATACCTACTTTTTCACGCACCAAAATTTTATATACTTTAACGTTTTTTTACTTGCTACTCCACAATGTCTCGGAATGACATGAATCTCTCGAGATTCAAATTTTGATGCGTAAAAAAGTATTCTAAATGCTCAGCTGACAATTAATCAAGAGTTTACAATCTCTCAAGATATTTTGTAATCTTACGGAGTTTGTCATTATCCGGTGACAATATATAAAAGTCTTGAGTTACTACTGAGTTGGTGACTGACTGAGTGACTGACAGACGACGCACAGCCGAAACTACTGGTTGTAGAAAGCTGAAATTTGGAATGTAGGTTCCTTGGGGAGTGTCCTTGCGGGAACGGGATGTGCGCGTACAAAGTCGCGGGCAAAAGCTAGTAACAATCACTTTATCATCAATAATCATCATCTGTTTTGAACAGGAGCCATCGTTTTGACTGTTCTTCAATCTGTGTTTTGGTATCTCCCGTAAGTAAGCATGCATTTATTTCACTTCCCTTGCCTCTGGAAGCTTACATTTTCAAATAAAAGCAGCTATACCTATGTATATGGATTCTGTTTCTAACTTGCTACAAAGAATAATGAAAGAAAACAGACACTCAGCTTCAGCTGTTCTTAATTTTATTTGTATCGGCCCACCTTAGCGAACATTAGGATGAAGTGGCGAGTAAAATATGATGGCCGCTGCAGTAGGGACTGTGATGGTCGTTATGAGTACATTTCTCACACACGGTGCCAGTCTTGACGAAGCGCGGGAGGAACCGAGGGACCTGCGTAAGACGATACAGTAGCGGCTTGGAAGGAGGGACAAGGGAATGAGTCTATGAAGAATGAGGCAAACAGAAAGTTAAATGTGGTTAAATGCTGTTGTACATTAGTAAAAGGGACATATGGACTTATAGCAATAACTTCCCTATAAGTTAAGTCAGTGATTCACGAAATGGTTTAATAATACATTTTGTGAGGTTTTTCCTATGTATTAACGTATTAAATGAACCTAAACTATAAAATCAAAATCATTCTCATTAATCGTCATCGTTGTCTGGTGTCATCCCTGCTTCGTTTATCAGCGTGTCTTTAAACCCACTTGTCGGCAGGGTGTGCTAAGCTCTCCGTCAGCGCCGGGGTGCCCCACCCTCGCGATGAGCTCTGTTTGCCCCACCGTGCCCCACCCTGAGACACTCCGGATTTATTGCACGTTAAGGAGATCATAAAATGAGCACAGCTTTTGTACTCTCGTTTTATTGGTCATTTAAATGAAAATCCGTTTGCGTAAAGCTGCTTTTGTGTAATGAAAACCTGTGGTTTGATGTGTTTGTTGGTTTTCAATGTGTTATGTGGAAGACTGGAATGTAGTCAAAGAACAACATGGCTAGAAAAAAATATGATTTCAAGACCTAAAGACAGCTTGTCAGATAAAACTTTTGGATTAGACCAATTATAATGAGGCCGATTGCACTGCAACTAGAGTTATATTTTTAATTCGGAGTTAGTTGCTAACCCAGGGCTGTATGTGTAGCAAATATTTGTTTAAACCTTGTTAGTAACTTTTGAGTTAAATTTTTGGCCCAATTTGCCCTAAGTCTTGATTAACTTTAGTTGAATACTTTAGTACATCTTAATTAGAAAAACACTTGATCAAAGCAAAAGTTTAACATTTATTTCCCCAAATGTTAGTAAGGATCCCAAGGCTCATCAAATTCCCGCGTGCCTCCCGGCAGTTCCTGCCAAGCGCTTCAATAAATAGAATTGTTCGTCATTTTCCCGGCCAGCGCGTGTAGCCCTCTCTGGCACTTAGCTTTATAGTTTCACTGATTCAAAGCCCCATAGCCCCGCTGCCGAGACTTGCCGAACATTGGCGAAGGTGCCCGAGCGTTACTGTAGGAATTTGAGATACACGGAACCGTATCATAAGCTTACTATTTTTCTGTGAGTTACCTATAGGGAAAATGTCACGTTTCGTACGTAACGTACGGACGTAAGTTGAAGTTAAAACAAAGCATAAAAAAACAAAAATGTTGTCAAAGATAGGCACATTACTAAGCAGTCGAGTGAATTTATAGTGACAGTTTGCGCAGTTCTACAATTAGCTGGTTGATAAGCGTAGCTTGTAGTAGCCAGTTTATCACTGAGCGATTATCTCTCCTCTAATGGTCTAAATGGTAAAACCAAAGGTTATCTATGCAAATCAGTCGCCAGCGGGCCATTAAAACCTAATCAATATAATTATTGACCCATAAAAATGCTATAATCTTAACGAATTTCTTCTCCGAAGTGTTTTATTTTATGTTAAGTATTTTATATTTACTTAGGTGCTGAGGTAACCAATTCTGACGGTGCGACAGGTTTTTTTAAATACTCAGGTAGCTTTAAACAGAGTTGGTTCGTTTTCAAATACAATCGTAACAGGCACAAACGTATATTCCCTGTATACAGGATCTAGCTGACTCAGCACAGCTGCTAGTCTGCTTACCCCTTGGATCAGCGTCGTCGTCGCCGCGATAAATGACTTTACTTTTAAACAAGGATTACGATTTTTTCGACCGAGGGAACTTTACTGCGGTGAAAAATGCGAGTGTACCCCTCCGGGCAAAGAACGCAGAGAGTGGGCAAAGGGGCAAGCGCGGGCAAACGGGGCCTTAAGTGTATTCAAAGGAGAGGTTTTATTGGCGCTGTTAGTGAGTGAGTCTTTAGGTTCCGTGCCCAGTTACTGCCGAAAACGATATGTTTTGGGAAGTGATTTCCGGGTTTCGGAAAACAGGGACGAAAGGTTTATTGTGAACGAAGTCTTTCTTTCTATGTAGGGGCCTGGGGCAGACACGTAATCTGAGTCTAGTTAGAAGTGGCGAGATAAAGCTGTCACATTCGTCATCTATTGAAATAGATTTTTAAAAATAAAATTATAGTTCAGGATTGACAAGTAAAAGAGGATAATTTGAAGCAGAACTTCAGTTAGGTACCTAAACGTACCGTGAAGTAAGCATTGCGCAAAAAAAAATCTGTATTTTGTAATACGTAGACGCAAATTACTTAAGGGGGATCCCTAAAGAGACCTCGCCATACATTTTTCAGGAGCTGTAATCTCCGTAAATAAACAGTTTCTGCAGAATAAAGCAAGTATAATGAGATTTTATAATGTATTGTGATCGCCTATCGCCCAAATTTTAGAAAAAAAACAGTCTTTCTATGAGAATTAGACCCAATAAAAAACGAAAAATCTTTACATGTGTGAGTGACCTGAATCGCGCCATCTGACAGAAATTTATAGAACCACCGAGAAAAAGTTCATTGCTGTTATGTTACGAGTTTACGTGCGGTGAACATTTTAAGTAGATGGCGCTGTTCGAAAATTCGAACAAGCGCCAAGGTTATCGAGTGACGGACGCGGCGATGCGACGTTGCCATTCAAGACGCAATTTGGCAACAACGCGTGTTGCCAAATTCCAGTCCATGCGTGATTGTGTGTCAAAATTGTGTTTCTAGCAAGTTAGCGCCGGCGCGCGGGTTTGCCCGCGGATTTTATATTTTATGATTGATGAAATGTTTTTTTTTAGGGAATGAGAAATAATGCTAGAAAGTGAAAACAATTATCTGCGATCTGCCTTTGGTTCACACAGATACAATACTAATGTTATTATTGTATTACTTATCTACTTTAAATAAATAGTGCCTACCTACCTAAAGATTTAAAAATCTTTCCACTGTATGTAAGTAGGTACTGATAAAACATTTTCTGACACGGTTAAGTACTAATTCATTGGTTTGGGTTGAATCAAATCAGAGAAAAGAAGTTCATGTAGGTATACTTAGGGTACCTATACCTAAATCAGGCGATCAGCGTAGGCAAACTTACCTATTTTTTTCCTAGCTACCTACGCAATGGTCGTCCGTCTGTCGGTCCGTATGTCTGTCTGTCCGTCTCTGTCTGTCACCAGACTGTATTTCACGGACCGTGATAGCTACACAGTTGACATTTTCACAGATGATGTATTTTTTTACATTTGTATCGCATGATTGTAATATTATAAGTCGCGTAAGATTGTATATTTACAAGTACCTACTTACTTATAATTTCTTCTAGATAAGACAAGTATTGAAACTATTGAATTTGGGTGTGATTCAGTGTATTCGAAATTATTTCTTCTCAACACATCATCTGCCTAGCCCTTTCCCAACTATACCTACTGGGATTGGCTTCCAGTCAAACCGGATTCAGCTGAATACCAGTATTTTACGTGGTGCGGCTGCCTACCAGACCTCCACAATCCATTATCTGTTCTCAACATAATCATAGATTATAGTCTAAAACATAAACAACATTTATTACAATCTTACGATGTTTGGAATTATCCGGTGACACATACGAGTACTTACATAGGTAGGTACCTACTCTAACCAACTAATACCAAGATATTCTAAGCTGATAACAACCCTTTGCTTTGCCATCTAAAACCATTCCACCAAAGAACGCCAGTAATCACACTAATCACTGAATGTTACGACTGTATCACCTAAAGAAAACATTCTTAGATCGCGACGAATAATTGCATAAATAATCTTTTATTTATTTAGTACCTACACGTCACAATTTATTTACACGTTAGGTACTATTTAGGTTCAGTCACATTACAACAACCTGTGTAGGTACAATATACCTTTATTACCATTAGATACGGGACTTAGTCACAGCAAGCGGTCCTACTCAGTTGGCACTCAGTCGCGCACGGAAAATCATTGATGTGACCTTCAGAATGATTGGCCAAAATGACCGATCAGCTTAAAAATATTACTAAGATCTAATACCTATTTGCTACTATTTGATATCTTTGTTTAAATAATTGGTACCTAATTAATAACTGAGAAAATGAATTTAAAAAATGGGCAGTCATTCTGATGTCAGGATGGACTGCCGACATTTAGGATCTCCACGTAAAGGCTCAAAAATTTCAATTCGCCTTTACAAAAATTTAGTACCTATTTGATACCTAAACATACCTATATTTTTTCTAGATTTTTAAGGCAAAGAATTTTATTAGAGATTTTTTGTTTAGGTAGGTACTATGAATAAATATACTTACCTAGTTCTACCCACATGTTAGCTTTTATCAGTATCTCGGAAATTGTTATTAATTAGTAGTACTTATTGCTAATTATCGTGTAAATTGAACTACCTTCACTCCATAGACTTGAAAAAAAATTGACTTCACTTGACATTCTGTATCAAGTAGTACCTACCTAAACATAGGAAACCAAAAATCTGTAATAAAATCTTTAATCTTTGCAGCTCAACAGTGTTTTAATAATACTAGGAATAAAAATAAGACACACCACTCGTAAATACAGCCAAAAATGTTAATTTGTTGAAAATAACAAAAATATTTTATCGTTTGCTTCGCCATGTTTGTGAGAGCGAGATAGATATTAAAAACATGCGTGAGAGACACGATACGCACAATTCGCGAGTTGTTGAGAGATTTTGTAAACAACGCGCGACGACTAGTACCAGACCGAGGTTGCGTAAGGTTAGCAACACAAATTTCTTCAAACATATTAATAGTTTTTTATTATTATTGTTTTACCAACCATGATTATTTAAATTCAAGTCAATTTTATTAATAATTGATAACAGTTATGTTTTACGCAACAGGTACTTATTTAAAAAAAAATGTTTTATAAGACAAAGTCTAGTTTTTAGTACCTAATTGTTGGTGCAGAATCACTACTTCACTATATTTAGTTATCTTTATTACGCGACTGTGGCAAAGCAAACGGTTATGATTTCAAGGCTTCCTCGTAACTCCCAAACTGCACGTCATGTGCAGCCATATTCTTTATTTATTTATACATAAATGCATAATGGTGATACTTAAGGCTCTTTTTTATTCAGGTTTCCTAAAGATGAATTAAGGAGACAAAAGTGGCTTGTTATTGTCCGAAAACAAAGGCAGAAGTAAAGCTTTAGTAACCTTGCGCGATCGAGCGAACAATATTAATTTCTTTTTTAACTACCTCAAAATAATTAATGTTTTTTATTTTATTTGCTAACGCTACCACATGCCATGTCATTCATAATCGTAAACATTCGTCAACATTCGGCAGCTAACGCGATTTCGCTCGCACGACAGCGCCGTCTCCTATCTCTATCCTTGTCTATCGGTAACAGTAGGTTGCGACTGTGATGACACTGATCACAGATGTGTGAGTTTCGGTGCATAGTCGTACGCCGAGCCCATGTTTACTGATTGCGATGTTAGAGCGTAACATGCAATGTTTATTACCCAAAATAATTTATCTGAATAATTTGTTATGGTGAAAAGGGATACCTTTTTACCACCAAATCCGATAGGATATCGAGCCTAGAAACAAAAATATGCATAGACCAATAATTATATTATTATTAATATTTGAAAATATTAGGTTTGGTAAGGATAAAGAAAGATAAAAAATAATTCAAAAATAAATACAACTATTGAGATTTGAACCCACACCAAGCCTAATGAAAGGCAGTCTCTAAACCGACAGTCTATTTGTACGGTTGATAATTGTTTCAAATAGCCGACCTTATTTATGTCAAGGTTTTTAGCTGCTCAGCTTCCCGAAAGTATAGCGTGATGATAATCATTGCTAAGGTTATATTAATAAGAAATAGATTGGAATATAACAATTTGGTCCTCTGGACATTTTAATTTCCAACCATTTTTGAATAAAACGACATCTAGTAGGGTCGAAAGTTACTACTATTTACTTTGCATGTGTGTGTAAAGAGTAAATTCATGCGGCTAAATCTTTATTCTGCTGTAATCTTTGTATGGTAGCAGTTAACAAGCATAGTGATTATCTAAAAAAATCAAGTTAATGCCCTAGGTATAGCCTATAATAAAGTTGTCTATTAAAACTTTCTATGTTAAGTGTAAAAATTGAAAATGTTCGAAATTGTGGATGTGTCGCCATCTAGCGACAAAATGGCAGTGAGAGCATTCATCCATTCACCTTAAGTAGCAATATGTTTGCAATACATTTATATTAAGAAAGAAAGAAAATTAGTTTATTTGGCACACACAGATACACACAGTGTAGGTGCAAACAAGAATAAAAACATTGTGTGCCAATTCCAATGTAAAACCACAAGTTAGAAGTACTCAGCAATGTTAGGCTTAATGGGAACAATATTAATTAAATATTTTGTTCAACAACTACTTAAGACCACATATTTGCTATTTAAGTATTGACATGATTTTAACATAAAATACGTTAGCAAACATACATCTTTATGTAATATTACATATTAATTTAACGGTTGCTAATTAATAGTTAATGGTACTTAATCAAATCATCTGTATGTAGATTTGATAACAGTCCAACCACTTTCGACCAAACAGACAATCATTATCATAAATTCCTGCCGTTAAGTGTCGAATTTGCATTATCTTATCGGAAATTATAGTTTTATGGAATAAAACTCCTCTTAGGCCATCAAATAAATAAATACTAATAACATTTAATAGGTTATGTAAAAGTCTAGTGTAAAAATACATTTTTCATGGTCATTGGTCGATACCATTCATAGCAGTCACTATACTTACGTCACAAGGTGACGTCAATAACACTGTCAGATACACAAGTGTAATTTCGAATCCGTGTTCAACGACTCCGTGGCGCAACGGTAGCGCGTCTGACTCCAGATCAGAAGGTTGCGTGTTCAAATCACGTCGGGGTCAAAGTTATTTTTGTATTTTTTCCGAACCAAGATTTTTTTTTTGTTACTGTCTTTTTTAACACTTACTTTAATAGTTAAAATAAAATAGTAATATCAGTCGTACATTGTAAGACCGAGAACTGCCCTTTACCAATAGATATTCCCGATGCTTCGGAATGAGAACAAATTAATGAACCCCATTATTGATGAGACAGTTGTTTCGGTGGCAGCCATCATGGGTTCCCACGGACGGAACTCGGAAGCTGTCGGATTATTTCACGGTCCATGCGTCCACGGCGGCGGTAAGGGCTCGTCGGACTGTGCCGCTGGCAGGCGCCGCGCCGTTGTGGTTAACGAAATACTACTGTCTGTTGTTGTTGTACTCTTGTGAGATAACTAAAAGTATTCGTTGAATATACAGAAGTCAACCGCAAGCTTTCCGGTTGACCACTGCCCATTTTACATTTTTTAATTACCTACTTAATTGCCTTTAGCCTATGTCCTCCATATCCCAGGCTACGTACATATAATATCTGCCAAATTTTATGACGTTTAGTTTAAGACAAGTTTTATTAGTAACATTAATATTTTTTATATATTTTATTACTCATAAATATTAATCGTTAAGTTTCCTCTACAAATATTAAATTAATAATAAAAAGAAGACTTATTTCAGTTTGAGAGCTATCATTATTGAGCCCACCAGCGTTTAGCATGATCACTTGATCAGAGATATTCAAACGATGTTGACAATAAGTGAGAATACTGTGTAACGATTGAATGCTCGCATACCTGTCATAATAGTAATCTCCATCATAATAGTGATCTGCGTAATTGTTGCGTCTGTGAGAACTATCGCCTTTTGTGCTAGTTCCTCATAGCGAGCTCCCACCGCTGCACCGCGCACCGTGACGTGATGGAAATTATCAAGTTTGATTGAGTTCGAGAACGATTCGGTGGCCGGCTCATTTGTATAGCTGCCATTATCATTTAGATTAATGTTCAAGTTTTTTGTGTCGAACAAAAATGTGTACTTACCTAAGCGTGGTTATACATCGAAAACACGTTTCAAAGAACATCGAAATTTTGCGTTTTTATTTTGTCTTATAAAAAGCAGGCAAAAGCACCCTGCTGTTATTGACGCAACGTTGCGAAGTTAGACTTGGTAGGTAGGAAAAATTGCAAGTTCACTAAATGGGCATTTTACTTTACAAAACAACACAATTTAACATTAGTAGAAATTAAAGACTGACAAGTAGGTACCTAACTCTTACATTTACCACCAGATTTAATCCTTGGAACATTTTACCTTAGTAACCAAACCAAAACAGCATTGGCATTTCAAAGAATTTCAGTGTTCCACATCTTTCCAAGGAAAACATCTTGAAGAAGCCACCGTGCACCGGCAATAAGTCGGAGTGGTATTGTTGCCATATTGCTAAGGTGTGCAATACACTAATGGTAACAGTTGGCACAACCTCAAGACACGTTCGAGCTGTGGCTTCTAAGAAATGCACACTTTTGTTCAGTGACCTACGAGAGGAAAGACGTGCAGCATGTCTTAAGACAATGCTATAAGAGTAGTAGCCGCTCATTCACTGATCAATGAACAATGAACAAGACTAAGAAGCTAATGCTCCTCAGCTCGGGTACAGTCGCCAGCACATCGAGCTACAACAATTAGATTTTCAAGTTTATCGCCAATGCAATAGGTTCAAGGTTGATTGGGAAAAATTTGTCATTTTCAGGTAGCTTGGCGTGCTGGCGTCTGCATATCGGGACATAGCTTTGTGCTCCGACACAGATACAAGGCAGAGTTAAGTGATTAGCCTCTGCTGTAGATGATGGTGCTGTGTTGAGCCGTCAGTGGTAGGCAGCGTCGGCTGCGTGGATGTGGAATGCCGACTGATTGTAACTGTCATTTCGATGATAATTTATTATGATGAGTTTTTAAACAATTTGCTGCTTCTTAATGCATCTGTGTTAGTTTCTATTGTACCTAGAACTGAATGCGGAGGTGTCATACAAGTAACGCGTTAGCAAGGTTCTCCTACTTCTCAATCATATGAATTAACCGCTTAAGCACTGGCACTGACTGGCACACCGGTGTGCCGCGAGATTTTCGCGATTTTAATGTTTATTATTACTATTACGTAAGATATATTACATAATTTGGAATTTTCACATGACAGTGCTTGAGCGGAATGGTAAATTTCATGTGATTAACTATGCTCTGATGCTATCGCTGTTTAAAACTGGTCACACTTCTATCTGAACTTGCGTCACATTACAAAACTTTCCTAATAAAATGAAACCAATAAATTCTATGCAAATGTCCAAACTCGTAAAACAGCTGTTAAAGTCAGTGATCCAATTTTAAAATCTCATTTATTTTATATATAAATGGTCATATAATATAAGTTTGATGACGGCGGTGACCTTGGGGCTTGCAGTCATTGACCACGGTAACCACCGGTGACACAGGTGACCAGTGTGGCTTCAGTGACGCCGTCCTCGTGGATGTCACCGCTCGTTTATTACAACGTCACTGCGCGCTTCGTAGTAGAGGAATTCCGACATGTCAAGTAACTCGGAGATTTAAATCACTATGGTGGCATGACCCATGAGTAATAAAAATCGTTAAAAATATTAAATTACTTGTAGGAAACAAGTAATTTAATATTTTTAACGATTTTTCGAGGCACTGAATCATTTGTTTCAACTTGTGTAGCTTGTTTTAGTTATGCTTATCACGTATTTTTCTACGGAATTCCCGTGGTACGACTTAGTTAGGAATGTGTGGTCAGCGATAGTTTTAATTCGAAGGGGATGAGCAAGAGGTTTCAAAATGGTTGACGAGGAGTTATTAATAATCAATTAATCAGCCAACATTCCATAAATAACGTAGGTACTTATACCTAGATTTACACTTAGCTTCTTTTTCCCCTTGCCTAGCGACAGCATACAGCTCACCAAGTTGCCTGCCTCTTCATACCAGCTTAGCATCAGATAAATATTCTCATCTAGATAAAGTTCAATGGATTTTCTTCTTTGGTTCTTAAGTAATTTGTTTACAATTCGGTTCCCCGGGGAGTGAATGTCAACCGATCTGTCGTGACTCGCGAGTGCTCCTCTGTGACTCTTGTGACGTTTTGTCTCCGCGAGGTGTCACGTCGGGGCAATTAGCGACCGAGCAGAACTCCCGGCCACATTGCTACTGCATTCTATCATACAACACACCTTTGCGAACATAACCAACTTTAATTGCTTGGAATAAGGTTCATTTTTTATTGATTACTTCCTGAAAAAGTGGTGAATCGTTCGCGTAGCTCTGGATGTGAAGCTAATCGTTCGTTGGTTTGTCTTTAAACTTCAAAAGTCATGAACTAAAGAGATGTAGAAGGCACACTCCGGAGAACACGCGATGTGCTCATTAATAGCAGTCACTTGTACACTATGAACAAAATGCAGCAGACTGTAACTAGGTGTAACATTGCAAATGGCAGTTATTTTTATTCCGCTCAGCATGTGGTGCTAGGATTTATTTTAAACATAACTATGGAGTATCATGTAGAAACTACTAGGTAAGTTATTCTAATAAGATTTTCTTGGGTGCTTCAGATAAAAGTCCACAGTTTGTAGGTAGCTACTTACAAATAACTTTGTCAAACAGAAAGTACCTACTGTGGCTTTGGGTAATTAACTTAGATGATTTCGAGCAAAATCTTGATTCTTGATTCAGGCAGGCCTGCGATGGTTCACGAAGCATTATGACGCGACGGTTCAGTTTAAGTATTCCTTATCTTCTGAATTACCTGATGGGCTGAGCTTTTCAAAGAGTAGGTCCGGTCCACCTTAGTTTGTAGGCGACAGTTATGTTGAAGCATCTTGTTCGGGTGTCGTCGGCTCTTGTCGGGTGTTGTCGGAGCCATGTCCTAAAGTGAGAAGATATGTTACTGGATACGTATGATGACATAAAACTGGAACTTGACGTTTTTAGGGTTTCGAAGCCAAATGGAAAAAAACGGAAGGAACCCTTATAGATTCGTCATGTCTGTCTGTCCGTCCGTATGTCACAGCCACTTTTTTCCGAAACTAAAAGAACTATACTGTTGAAAATTGGTAAGTAGATGTATGCTGTGAACCGCATTAAGATTTTCACACAAATATAGAAAAAAAAAACAAGAAAGTTTAGGGATACTTAGAATTGAAACTCAAAATTTTTTTTTTATCAAAAGGTCTTTAAAAATTAAATTGAGGTTTCTAATATAATTTTTTTCTAAACTGAATAGTTTGCGCGAGAGACTTCCAAAGTGGTAAAATGTGTTTCCCCCCCCTGTAACTTCTAACATAAGAGAATGATAAACTAAAAAAAATATATATGATGTACGTTACCATGTAAACTTCCACCAAAAATTGGTTTGAACGAGATCTAGTAAGTAGTTTTTTTTCGCAATTTACCTTTCATTCAATCAACTCAAATATAATTTTCACAATGATGTGTTTCTGTTTCCGTTATAACAACAAATATTAAAAACAGAATAAAATAAATATTTAAGTGGAGCTCCCACACAACAAACGTCATATTTTTGCCGTTTTTTTATAGATAATGGTACGGAACCCTCCGTGCGCGAGTCCGACTCGCACTTGGCCGGTTTTTTTATTGAGGGTGCCGTAGTGTCATAATTATAATATCAAAATTAAGTCAAGTGCGAGTCGGACTCGGCGCAAAGGATTCCGATCGAATCGTATTTTTACATTTTAATTTGAAACCATACCTAGCAGACTTACAGGTTTTTTGTATTTTTAAGTAAATAACTATTATTTGTATTTTTTCAAAAAGCCTCATTTATTTTTTAAGTTCTATCTATTTACTCATTAAACTAATAAATAACGGAAACCCATGGATAAATAAATTAAAAATCGCAAAAAGGGAGTCAAATCGTCTACTGCAGGGGGGTGGAGGAAGTGGAGGTGGTACACACACATTCCTCCGTTTTACTTGCCTCGCGCTACTGAGGACTTGTTCACATATATCAACTGGTCACTACTCAGTCTCTACACATTTGCCATATAGGCCAATAGCCCACAAGGGGGCTCCTCCTCGATGCAGACGGGGCTGCACACTGAATTCACAACAGCTGCTCGGCTCAGCGTATTGCTTCAACGAGGGGTGGGATTAGCACAGGCCCACCCCTATCCACTGTCTCACTGAGTAGACACGGACTCCCGTATGACACGCGCAGGTTATCGTTATGATGTTACGAGCTACGAAAACTTTGATTGCGCGATTCAGGACGGCTTTGTTCGGGTCGCGAATGTGAAATGGACGAGGAGTCTCAAGTTCGCGTCCCACGGATTACAAACCTTTTTGTGTTTTTGGTTTCTTCCTTTTTATTATTTTTTGCTTGAAATTAATTACGAATCTTGATATTTTAATGGTTAATTTAAATAACTGTTGAAAAGTAAATCCTCAATAATTTTATTAAAAAAACAACCTTCCACAATAAAATTATATTACAGTTTCATTGGTAAGTACTTACTTACTTATTAGTAATTAAATACAATCATCAAAAATCATCTAGCAAAAACGTAAAATGTGATAAATAGCTAAGATTGAACTTGTGTATGGTATGCAATTTTAGTTGTCATCAAAATCGGGCCCGAATCGAGTATAAGTACTTAACTATAAGGTCGTTTCAGAATTTTCCATTCATCCATACAAGTACATTTGATTCGTAGTAGGTAACAAAAAAAACATTCAGTCGCATTGAGAACCTCCTTTATTGAAGTCGGTTAAAAAAACCGGCCAAGTGCGAATCGGATTCTCACACGAAGGGTTCCTTACCATAAACTCTGGGGAATTTGGGTATTAAAAAATGTGTCAAAAAGAAGTTTGGTAACTTTTGTAGGTGACTGTACCGTATAAAAAATCTAGTTAAAAACGGTTGACGAAACGGGAATGAACATGAGGAACAAAATCTTAACGAAACGCTACTTGTCTTCATTTGTTTTATCTACTTTTGACGTGTTGACGAGTCGGGAAGTAGCCGCTGCGACACACCGGTGTGTCGCGAATTAATCGCGAATTTAATGTTTATTTACATATACATAAGATTTACTTTATATTAGGGAATTTTCACATGTTGGGCCTGAGTGGTTAACTCTCTGTGGCAGTTGTAGAATGGTTGCAGACGCAGCCCGGTCTGCGGTAGAAGCGAGGTCGAACTAAGTGGTGCCTTCGGTGGGAACCGGAGCGTTGACCACAGCTGTGAGATACTGCTCGGGACTTTGTTTCCTTTTGTGAATAGTGTTGAGGTACCTGTGTTCTTATGTTTCTTATATAACTTCTTTTAGGACACAATTTTGTATGATAACATTATTAAAATTTTGACAGGAAGGGTTTCCCCAAGGAGGTACATTAAGACCACTTTTATTCGTTAATAAAAGTGGCCTTAATGTACCTTCTTGGGGAAACCCTTCCTGAAACAATTCAATGTGGAAACATTGCTTGGTAACGACCAAGCAATGTTTCCACATTGAATTGTAAACTTTAAAGTTACATTTCGTTGTCAATTAGTGGAATCAATTTCAATTCAACGAAAATCCGGATTCGGATTTCGAACGATTTAAAGTAAATTGAGATCAAGTCCTCAATCGAAAAGTCATCACTTTCCATTCCTTTTCATCTGTCAGTGCGTCAGAGTTAATCCGTCGAGCACATGCGCTTGAGCCGCGGCTTTCTCCACCGTTACTCAGCCCTGCAGGCTAATTGCCGGTCCGGCGACCGTTACCATTGGCCAGACGGATAATTGACCGGATCGGTCGCACGATCCGAAGCCCTTAAGAAAAAGTGGCGAAAATTATAAAGTACATGGTCTGTGTCTGTAACCTTTGTTCCCTTTGCACACGCAGGCTGGCCGCGTGACTTGTAATGTTAGTAGATAGTAATCATAGCTGTCGGAAAGAGTGGCGTGAAATTATAAAGCCGTAGACAATTACACTTGCACAGGTGTCTGACTGACCCATGCCACTATTACAGTATATTGTTATGGAATTAGTAATACGGTACTAAGAATATATTTTTGTGAAATTTAACGTATCTATCGACAATATTGATGATAACGCTAAAGACAAAAGAACGTGTAATTACTTAAAGCTAACCATTGCAAAAACGCCAGGGCTGACCAAAAACTTTCTTTCAAACAAAAAGAAGCAAACACCAACATTTCCATCAGAGCATCAGTTGTAAGCCGACGATATAATTAAGCTCTAAGTACTTCGAGCCGGATTCCAGTCGTTAATACGATGTGTAAGTGACGTCACTACACTCACAACCAGGACACGGCCCGATGTAAGACCGACGTCAGCGGAGCGACGCGCGACGGAGCGAATGACAGAGGACGGGAACATTTACTTAAAGGAATGATGTGTCACGTGAATCCACGGTTACTCAGCCGGTGTTCAACTCCGGCCTCATCTAGCTTAAAATGACCAAAAAACATTGACTTGTAAAAGTGTTATGTTTAACCTACAACTTACAAAATAAATATCATTAATCACTCCACGAGTAATAAACATCGTCATTATCTTAGGAACCATCAGGTACCAAACTGTCATGCCTGTACCTAATATTAATCTGTTCAAGTGTACGTTTCCATTCTTAAAACATACGTACACTGTCGAGCAAGTTGCTGTAGATGGTTAAATGTCGACTAGCGTGGCAACTAAAACTTCATCTGGTTACAACTTCAAAACCATGCGCATTTTGTCTGGTGGTGTCTCCACACAAAATACACATAAAGACGAGCATCCACCATCCGTTGCAAGTTCGCGACCGGTCTGCAGTAATGAGCAAAAAATGTCGCTCCCTAGTCTGTGTCTGTCAGTGTGGTGAAGTGTGTAGTGTATAGGGTACAACAGCTACCAGTTACTGATCTGCTCTGTGGGACACGAACTGATAAAGGAAACCTGATCTTTTCAACGAAGAGGTCAATGCTGTTCATTGTTATCTGTGATAAAATCAACGACAAAGGTATAGCAATAGTAATGTTAGACAGATCTAAAAATGGAATAGTTTGTGGTTTTTTTTATCTTTGTAGATAATAATATGTATTTATTAGACATGCTTTAATAGTAGTTTATGCAACGACCATATAAAAGGGGTTATTAAAACACGAGTGTGGGTTTATCACACGAGGCGTAGCCGAGTGGTTTTATCTTTAAGTTTTATTTTTAATGGTTTTTATCTACATCAAAGTTCCAAATATGAGTTCAAAAACGAATGAACGATAGGTAAAATTTTTAAAAAAATCCATTACAGTTCAACATTTTCCTTCGATTTTTAAACAACTGCATCATAAAATAACTTTTTAATTTTTATAGCACACTTTTACTTTTTAATTTATTGGCGCGGGCTCATTGACTTAAAATCCCCAATCAATGAGCCAGTTTTTATCTTTGTCTATGGATGCGTGCGCTGCGCAGTCATTCGAATACGCAATGAGAATATCCACCATATTGGAATAAACAATTTTCCACTTATTTTATTTCAACTGTATGAGTGAAGATAAAATAGTGTACCTATGCAACGGTATATAAATTAGGTATTAAAACACTCGTGTGATGCTATTATCACACTCGGCTACGCCTCGTGTGATAAACCCACACTCGTGTTTTAATAACCCCTTTTATATGGTCGTTGCATAAACTACTAATTTTACCTATCCACGAAAAAAAAGTGTTTATGCATTCGTTTTTGAACTCATATTTGGATCATTACGTTGTGAGTGTAGATAAAATTAATTATGTAGGTAGGCAACCAAGAACATTTTCTTTTTCAAATGTTGCCCCATACTAGGAATTCCTCCTGTATCGTGGGTGCGTTTACAAACACATAAACTGACACACACAAACAGCCAGACCCGGAACAACTATCTGTAGGCCATTTGTTCCGTTCGGGAATCGAACCCGCGACAAGTAACGCAGTACTGCAGTCAATCGCTCAACCACTGCGTCAACCGTGCCGTAAATTATTGGCTATCTGTCCTAAATAAAGTCATCATTTGTATGATTCCATGATCCATGTAACCCTTACTACACAAGATAAAAGTACCAGCTAATACTTAGTGGCTTCCTTTAATAGATTCTGCAAACGGTCTGCAGGTATCTCAATCCCCCTGGTAATGCACAACACTTTGTACCTGATTACCTCGTGTTCACACTTTGATAGCTCGTTCCTTTGCTAGTGTTACCCACACTAGACACTCGTTAAATTGAATACAGTACCACTGTGTTTGTCCTAGTCATGGTCTCTTTGTGTTGGTAACTAGCTGTGAACAGTAAGCACATCCCAAAGGCGCATGTTATGATAACAGGTTAGTTAGCGCGGCTATCGAGACTCATTACGTGCGGACATTTATTGGTGTGCTGCGAACATCATTGATTGTTTTATCGACCGTTATGTCTTGTTAGGTACTAAGTTATAATAATGATGTCTTACTTTAAAGTTCTGAGAATTTTAACGAGCAGAGCGAATGCCTTTATAGTTTTTCTTGGAATCTCTGTCACTGACTAAGTTCTGCCTGCAAAATAATGTAGTATTTTGAGACTAGACACAAAATACACACTGCTTCTCCCATATGGAGTCATAGAGCTTGTGTCTGCACTCGCCCAGCACTATAACTGTTCTATGAAAGGACATACCATGAAACAATTAATTCCGTACTCATTGCATCTAAAGTTTCAGCAAAATTATGACGAAGACGTTTATTTATTACGTACTTTATTGTGCACCTCATAACAAACACAGGAAAAACGTTTATAAAAACGTTAGACGTAAAAAAACTTTTTAACAATAAAAAAACCGTAGGTACTTAAGTAAAGTACAAAATAACTTTAATTTCGGTAGTCGGTGTTTTTGCTTGCTTCTTTGTTATTTGACACCGACTTCCGAAATTAAAGTTATTTTGTGCAGTGTTTTTTTTTTGTTAAAAGGTTTTTAATTTTTCACTTTTTAGTGGTACCCCCCACACCTAACAAAACCACTGGAAAGTCACAGGAAAATAAAAATATGCGATTTCGTGGATGATTTTTCCATAGGTATATTTTTCAGCTATTTGGATTTAAAAACTAAACTACTAAACCGATTTTGATAAAATTTTCATGGGACCATATGGGAAGAATTTTTCAAATCGGTTGGCAAGTGACGGAGTTATGCGCGATCAAACATAAAAAAAATACAAACATCCGAATTGAGAACCTCCTCCTTTTTTAGAAGTCGGTTAAACAACTTATCTAGTCTATAAAGGTTTCCTGAGAGGTATCCGTGGTGTATTTCTCACTCACAACGAGGCACGATTAGGGTACTTTAAACTTAGTGTAAAACCAATAAATGAGGTACGAACTACAATACTACTCAATACTTGTTTCGTATAAGGTTTACGAATGTAGCAAGAGAACTGACGCCTTTAGCGACCCATAGCCAGTGTGTGGCTCGTAAATACTTGCTATGCGGTAGTGACGACGCGAACGTCACATGCTGTAATTAATATGTTGGACATAGTGACGGTTTTTGTGTGGCAGTGATACCAGCTACTTAATTAATGTTACATGCTTAGATATTAATGTTGTAATGGATATCTCTGCATGGAATGCCGAATGCGGATAGTTAAATGTAGAAGAAAAACTCGTTTTGCGTGTGGAATTTGATGGAAAATGTAAGTTCGAATGATGAATATGGTGAAATAATGAGAAGGTCGATGTTATCAATCACTGCAGTCGTCTTCCTTTCACTAGGTCTTGGACTCGAGCTGGCCAGTTATGTCACTATGTTCATCAAATATCGAAAAGACGCATAAGGATTTATTAGTGCAGGTGCTCCTTAGGAAGTTGCTAATCAAAGAGGTTAAATGCAATTAACTAAATGGTTTGCATCCAAGTGGATGCTTTAAACGAAAACAAACTAAAAACCAAGCATCCACTCCGCTTCCTTGTGCCAAAATCCAAGGAAACTTGATCTGCAACTGAATCCTTAAGTAAATACAAGATTACCGAAACATCAAGTCTTGTATAAAGAGACATCTTATAAATATTAATGTCAAACAGGAATCAATCATCGAATCAGTTGCAGCCTTTAATCGTTAAGGGCCAGGGTTCGGTTCCCGGAACGTGCAAAAAGCCTGGCGTGGTGGAGAGGTATATTATTATGTGTATGGATATAATGAAGCATAATGATCGGTTTTTAGCACGAACTGAACTGTATGGCGCTGGATTCTAGACTTGGAGATAATTACAAAATGGAGCTCAATCATGGACTCGGTTTTGTTGTTATGCATGTTTGGACTGAGTTATTGGTAGAACACGATTGTATACAGAAACCTACCTAGAATAGATGCAAAATAGAAAATTAAATGAGCGAGATGAAATGTCTAAGATTGTTTGCCTAGCCTTTTCCCAACTATGTTAGTGTCGGCCCAACATAGTCACAGTGTCAGCAGTCTAACTGCATACCAGTATGCTGAGTAGTAGTAGTATTTTACACGGAGCGACTGCCGGTCTGACCTCCAGATCCACAAATCAGTATCTGGGTAACACGATGATACCCTTTGGTAAGACTGACGAAGTCGAAGATTTTCAATTGACAACCAGGACCAACGGCTTAAAGTGCTTTATGACACACGGAGGAGTCTCATTGTTCTATGGATGGTCATCCATCCACGGACCTCGGCGATCGTTGCTTAACCTTCAAGATCGACCCGTGCGGGTTAACCACTCGGGCCCAACATGTGAAAATTCCCTAATATAAAGTAAATCTTATGTATATGTAAATAAACATTAAATTCGCGATTAATTCGCGACACACCGGTGTGTCGCCGGGGCTGGACAGTATCCACGAGCTACAAAGAATCATTTAATTTGCGTCTTTGTAAAACACTCGTCAGCTTTTTCAAACGACACGGGATTACCTTCACTTTAATCCCTGAGATATTCTCTTATCTCAATATTTCATACTCTAATTGCTAAAAATATCTTCACATTCTCTTATACTTAATTCTCAAGTAAGAAGGAGCTTAGCCTCACTCATAATCTTGTAATGAGGAGTAGTTGTAGGCTCAGTGTCTGTCCGTGACCATCGGATTAGTAGCGTGATCATAAAATGTAATAAGGAGTTTAATTTAGTTTCGCAGGAAAGGAAAATACTTGGATGAACTAGTTTTATTAACATGTAGGTAGGAGTTATTGTTGTATGAGTATAAGCAAACAAACCGAAATACATTTCTTATTGAATGTTCACTTCATAATTAGTTTGGTACTTTTAAAGGTTTAAAATTTAACTTGTGTGTGGATCAAGCAGTCTTTCCGGACCTAGTAAAATTCAGTAAGGTGAAACCATTTTATAAATCTAGTGATAGTAAGGAATCACATAATTATAGACCAATATCTGTGTTGCCAGTGTTCAGCAAGGTATTTAAAAAAGTAATGCAAAATTAAATGCTTAATAATTTAAATACAAATAATATCTTGCATAAAATAATATGATTTCACCAAAGGAAGTTCAACTGACGTTGGTGTTACTTTAAGCACACCTTTTATACGTGGGAAGAGACACAAGATGCCATGGTATCTTTTGTGACCTATCTAAGGCGTTTGATTACGTTAATCACAAAACATTACTCCTGAAGCTCGAGCATTACGGACTAGGCAAAATAACGTTAAGCTTAGTAAAATGTTATTTGATTGATAGACAGAAAATAGTTTAAATAAACGAAGAATAAGTGTCAATTGGTCAGGCTAAAACCGACTTCCAAAAAAAACACTACAAAGTACAAAATAACTTTTTCAACACATTTGCTCAAAAAATGCATTTACGAAGCCTGTATGAATTGTTCGAAAGTTAAAAATTATGCACCACACAATGGAACGTGTGGTAAAATAGGTACTATCACCTAAGTACATATATTACCGCATACTCCGTTGAATAGCGCCGTGCGTATTCTTTACGGTTTTTTTTTTATTTCCATAAAAAATAATAAGAATTCCACTAAGGAGTTTCTCATCACGAGAATAAGTAAGCTGAATGATCGAACCTCCTTGGAAGCGCTTTTGCTGTATAGGTTTGTCTCATTTTAATACTAAAGAGAAAATGAGAGAAAATAAATGAAAGATGTGGTTCTAATTTTCACCACGCGCATGTGGCGCCCTTTGCAAATTCGCGCCATTTTCATATTGGAAACGTCAAAGGTTGTTACGACTTTTCGACTGATTTCTAAAGACAATTTTTTTATTTCATTACTTATTGTACTGTTTTCTCGCAAATGTGTCGAAAAACGTTGTATGACACACGTGCAGATTTGGTTTTTACAAACTCGTGACTATGGTAAGCCCTCGACTTCGTCTCGTGCTTACATTCGTCTACTCGTTTGTAAAAACCAACTTACCGCACTAATATTATAAATAACTATAATTTCGGAAGTCGGTGTTTTTGGTTGCTTCTTCGTTATTTGACACCGACTTACGAAATTAAAGTTATTTTGTACTTTGTAGTGTTTTTTTTGGAAGTCGGTTTTTTTTTTGTGAAAAAGTTTTTTATTTTTCACTTTTTAGTGGTCTTCGTAGTGGTGACTTTCCAGTGGTGTTTTCAGGTGTGGAGTACACCTAAAAACACCACTGGAAAGTCACAGGAAAGCAAAAATATGCAATTTCGTATGATTTTTCCAGCTATTTGGATTTAAAAACCAAACTGCTGAACCGATTTTGATAAAATTGAAATGGGACCAATCGAGAAGTATATCCTTTCACATAAAACAAGAATTTTTCAAATTGGTTCATAAATGACGGAGATATGAGGTAACAAACACAAAAAAATAAAATACAGTCGAATTGAGAACCTCCTCCTTTTTGGGAAGTCTGTTAAAAACGTGGAAATGGGTATCCCCCAGGGCTCGATTGTGTACTTACGTCTTATATCGTTCATCACTTTGTAACGATTTATTATTTTTAAAAGTGTTCGTGAGTTTCATGCTCTCTTTTGGAACGCACAAATAGCTTCATCTCTTTGACCGACCGACCTTGAAAATTCAGCTTTGAGTTGAAGTTGAGTTTGTAATCTCGGTTTCTGGAAATATAATGTTTTCTGGAAAAAAATGTTTCCATCTGATGCATAATTGCACGCATGTCAAATAAAGCTATAAGACTATTGAAAATTTATTCAAACAATCATAGCAGAAAAATACGCAATGCAATTTTATGTTCACTTATAATTTTGGTTTCAGAAACTGAGTTAAAATTTGGAATTTCTCTTGGCTCGGTCTATGAAGACAATCATATTTTGGAATTACAAAGTGGATTATTAATACCGTAAATAACTCATGATAATATACCAGTGGAAAATATTTGTGTTATATGAATTGTATATTGATATTCCTATTAAGCTTAATTAAGAGCTCGTTCGAATGAATTGGAACAATCGAGCCGTCGAGAGCTCAAGACAGCTCAATTTATTGGTTTCTTAGTAATTCAGCACAAATTATAACAACCTGTAAGGGAACGGGTTATTCTAGATCTGTGATTCTAACTAATAGTGGCTTGGTTTCACAATTAAATTCTTGATGATGGTACGTACTTAGTGCTCAATGTACTCACCTAGTTACAAGTCTAGAATCAGAGGCTACGATCCGGTTTGTTAAGACTTCCAGATATTTAGGTCAATAAATCCTACTTGATTTAAACTAAGCTCTTTTGATTCTTTAATAGACTTTTGTTAGCATCTGTTGAAACACATTCAATTATTAAAATAGTCGGCCGTTATTTTTAATTACCTATACTCGTGGACCGACTGTATTAAAAAGGCATGTATTTAACGCGGCGACACACTAACCTGTTATAGGGTTTTAAAAATAATTAAGATGGGTAGCAAAAATAATAGGTTGGCAGCTACAGTGAAGTAGCATTTTAAGTATAAAGTAGCAGCTTTATATAGAGTTGTGAGCTCTGTTTAAATTTAAATTGGCAGTGATTCTAGTATAGATAAATAAATATTTTTGGGTGGTTTAAAAAAAAATAACCACGAAGGGAATGGCGGGGTCTGTTCGCTCGCTTCGCTCGCACTTGACCCCGCCATTCCCTTCTAACCTAACCTGTCCGAGTCGGGGTGCCCCAAGTCCCGAGCTCGCTTCGCTCGCTCTTACACCAATTAAAACACATACACGAATGACATCCCACTGTTAATATTAGTCGCCAAGTCATTATTTTTTGTAACCAATTAGTTAGTCGCCTAATAAGTTGTTATTCGCCTCAAAAATAATTAGCCTATTAAAAATGATGTATTATTAATTACACACCAACAAAGTCTTACGCGCCATTTCAAATTGAACCCTACACTATATTAGTATATGCCCTTCACAACAATATCTGACATTGATATTTAAAGTCCACTGTCATCGACGTACTATAAGGGTTTACTTATCAAAGTAATAGTAAAATAAAAGTTATCTTGGTACCAATACCCCAAAAAATTCGTAGACAGTATTTTTCAGACACCATCAAGAGGCAGGCTGGTGCTATACCCCTATTATAAGGGGACGCAAGATAGTCAACATTCGTGATCGCATTGGGTTCGTTTTTTTACCGGTCACCGGAGAGTGCTGACCGGTGAGATTCGGTAATTGGATGATAATGAGCAGTGGCCGGCAGTGGCCATCAGGCCGGGTTTATAAGTGCAGGGTGGACACGTGTTGAGGCGAAGATGAGACATTTCTGATATTAAATGTGGATCTCTTCATTCAACATAGTTCTTCAATCGTTCATGACCTATCCGAAAAGTATCAATTGACCTTCCAGGGAGGAGTAGATTTCTCATCATTTGCAGTTTTTGATCGTGGGGCACATAATTTATATCTTAAAACTTTCGCTAACTCGAAAATAACCTACCACGTTGCAAATCAGCTCTAGTTTTACCGTTTAATAAAACGCATTCAAAAATGTAAAAAAAAACACATTTTTGCGAACTTTGACCTTGAATATTTTTTTTTGCATGTGAGCGGTCGAAGGGGACTTTCACATTCCATTTAAAATGGTGTTCCCAACATTTGTACCAAGTTTTAGCTCTAGATATGCGAATTATTGTAAGCTTACCCCAATTAAATGAGCTAACTTGACCGGACTATTAGAAAATGTCTTTAAATAGTAAATTGCAATTGTGTTGCCAGTGAAATGATAACTATACTACTATCTAAGTAATTAGACAGAAGTGTTACAGCTTCACCATACTTTTCGCATTTGTCCCGTTTTCCACCCAACGACGGGTCTACTCACTCGGACGGTTGCGCCCGCGCCGCATTTAATGCACTGATAAAAACAAGCCGCGCGCCGCTGCCGACGCCGACGGTTTTTTCTGCGAGAAGCTCCCAAACTTAAAAGCTTCATGTTTGTGTAGCTGTTCGAACAAAAACACGTTTGTTTTTGGTATTGTTAAAACTTTTATCAAAAGGTATTTTTGTTGACTCGTTTGTCATATTCGAGGTAACTTTGTGGGCGGTTCTGACTGTTTAAAAAGGGGCTGATAATTAATTAGGGCCCATTATAATGGTTCGTATTATGGCATAATTATTGACATTAAAATGTTTGGACAAATGTTTCGTAAATGTCTTTATTACAACTATGGGAAATGACAGTGGTTTAGCCAAGTTCGCGTTTTTTTACTTCAACTCGTAATTAACAAATCCAGTCCATTAAAGTTAATTACATAATTTATGTCCAAAACCACCAGACCAGACACAGGGTCGCACACTCCGCACTGCGAGTACTGTCGGGCCCATAACGCTTACCAGAAAACTGTGAACTACTTAAGATGCCGGGAGTTACGAGGAGTGTTCGTGGGGGTCGGCGGCACTCGGCATCGCTCTCTGCCAGGCCCGCAGTTATGAGAGCGTAATTATAAACAAATATTTAACAATCTGCCGACGATGATAGAGATCGCCGGTAATTGGCGAGCGAGTACATTGTCATGTGACGTATGTATGGTACAAGTTCGTATAAAGTGTACGACGTCTTAATATTTGAGACTATTTTAATAATTGTGTGTATGTTTTCGAGCGTATGGCACTCGTGGGTTGCAGCTGAAAATCAGCGTCAGGTGGTATACCTTGTGTTGCCATCTGGCATAATGCTGAGCTGAGGCCCTTTTGGCATTATTAGTTTTGTAATTTTGTTTAATTTTAAGGTCTTGCGTGTTTTAATGCCAATAAACTCAATTTTCTTTCTTTTCTTTCTTCTTTCTTTCTTCAGACGTTTATAATTACGTGTTATGATATTTATAAGACACGTAATTATAAACGTCCGAAGGCGTCTGGCGATGTACGTATATCGAAATTAATAAGATTTCACCATTATTACCAGATCACAAGACTTTGGGGCACCAACACAGATTAACAGAAATAGGTAGGTAATTAAAGCTATATGTTGTTATGCGCTCAAAACGATGCCTACTTATGTAAACATTTGCTAAGTGGCATTTACGACCAGTTCTACCGTGCGCCATCACAACTTGCACTGATATTATAATTACAATGTTCCACTAACACCAATATATTCCTCAAAATAATGCTTTGTTCTAAAATATCATCCGGTATCGTAAGACATTGGACACGCACAGCAGACCGTAATGTCGTAGGTCAGCTCTCAAGCAAGCAACGACGTGAAATGCGATTGTGTTGAGTTGTTGACTACCGCTTGTGTGTGGTTTGTAGGTACTACGAACTAATTTGAATGACCATTGTGCAAATGACCGGGTCCGAAGTTTCGGACTCCGTGTGGGAAGGCGTGTGCGAATTCTGTCAAAGACCCTTAATAGTCAAAAGCAGACTTTTTTGAGCAAACACTGCTTCAGCAGCTTTATTTACTTAATTATGATTACATTGATTACTTAGGTCTCTTTGAAATGTAATTATAAATTATAATAAATATCTGAAACGAAGTGAAGCGACTGATGAATGTACCCGTAAGGTACAGTCAACAAAGGTATTCGCTATACAGTCAAAAATATTATTTTTAAGCTTATAATATTTACTTGTACAATAATTGTCTACTCAGCACACTCACAACATTATTTAAAAGTAGTTGCAAACTTGCAAGTTATGTGCCTGCACACCAAATAGCTTTGTTAACTGTACATCATAAAGCTGCCCGCACCGCCAGCACAGTCTAAGTAAATTACGTTTAAAATTCATTTTAGTTCTAATAGGTCCCTGCCTCGTATATAATCCTGACTCTAATCATCCGTAAGAGGCTTTCAAAGCAAAATACCACTGGAAACGGTCCATTGTGCAATTTAATTCTCCTTTTATTGGAAGATAATCATTTTCGAAGTGAAAGTGTTTGGCGTCGGATTTTCATTAAGATAAGTCGTTGCGCGGGCGCAGGCCACGCCCCTCCATTACACGCACGTGACTGCGCCGCGAAAAATCGATGTAATTTACTTGAAGAAATAAAACAAGTTAAATAATATTATAGTGCGGTGGCATGGCCGCCTCCGATAGATGCGAGGCTGAGATTGTTCCGTCGCCGTCGTAGGCGCGGTGAGTACTGCGGTCACTGTTAGCGGTCAGCAGTAATTCTTTCAATAACATTAATAGCTGTAGTAATAGCTACATTGAGAAAATTATAGAGCACTCGGAGCTTTTCATTTTAAAACCAATCGATGTGCTATTTCCTCACAGCATTAGACCTAGGTGGTCACCAATACGGTAACGGTGTTGAATGATTAACTGACTTTAGAAACACGACATAAACCCTTGTTATTATTAATTTATTATCATAGCTTTCAGTCCTCGTAAACTTTAATGCTCTAATGTTATTACTATGAGTGAGATCGATATATAATCTAAACCGGTTAAATTAGGTTTCTAGATGAAGCTAAAACTTTTCTCTTGGAACCAAAGTCCTGCTAGCAGTAGGTCAGTTAGATTGGAATATTGGGAGTACCTGCCAGTATTAGTTTAGGTATGATAGATTTTGGGCTTCACCTCAAGGGCACTGGGCTATCGAAGGAGTTTCCTTGTACGATTGAATCAGAAATGAAGATCTTCGCCGGAGATCCAAAGTTACCAGTATAGCCCGGAGAACAGAAGATCGATGGGGCTGAATGGTTCAGTAGTGGCGACTGCGTACCGGAAGACGTAGCGTTGGAAGGTCTTTCACTACGTAGACCGAGTCACCTGTGGGGACCATGGCGACTCTTGATGATGATGACACATTTTTATTCACTTGTTGTACTTCACTGGTTGTTGTCCTTCAAAACTTATTAAAAACTTTCATCGTCTTCATAGTGTTGTTGGCACGAGAGTTACTCTAATTTGTTTGTCCCAACACTTTCCACTTCCATGGTGTCGATGGTGGAATAATAAATTCGTACTGTTATTATCTATGTACCTAATAAAATATAGGTAAGTCAAAATCCATATTAACACACACTCACATCTGTACACTAAGTTCACTTAAACTGTACTTGTACTTACTTTGTTAGTCGTAAACCTCTTATAAAGATGAGGCAGGTTATAAGCAACCACGCCAAAATAGTTACGACCGGTACACGTGTTTCAAGCGACAGAGTGTGCAGACCCTTACCTTACTCACAAGTACGATAAAATAGCTGTTATGTGTACCTACAAATATAAATATGTTCGTAGGTACACATAACAGCTATTTTATAGTTGGTTGATTGTTAGTTTGCAAGATTCGCAGCTTCTCGCCGAGACTTCATTAAATATTTATCGTTTCTGGGAAATGGCAGAACTTTAAGTAAGTTAGCACTTTAAATATGATATTCAATTCTACTAATGAAAATTAATATTTTCAGCACATAATATTATCGGGAAATCGTATACGAGGAACGAAGAAATGAAACGAACGACGAACTGTAAGCTCTTACTGTACGATTATAAACTAGCTGCCGCCCGCGGCGCCGCCCGCGTGAGTGTCGATAACCATCCCAAGGGAACATACTCCCGGGATTAAAAGTATCCTGTGTGTTATTCCAGACTATAATCTACCTCTGTGTCAAATTTCATCAAGATAGTTAGATCAGTAGTTTTTGCGTAAAAGAGTAACAAACATAATTATATCCATCCATCCTCACAAACTTTCGCATTTATAATATTAATTAGGACAGTAGGAAGTAGGATTAGTAGGAAGGATAGGAAGTAGGATATAATACTAGCCCAGAGCCGGGAACAATGAAAGGAAGAATGGGAGGCCTTTGCCCTGCGGTGGGACGAAATAAGCTAAAAATAAATAAATAAAAAAATAAATAAGTAAAAAATAAATAAATAAATGTATAACATAAAGTAGGGATTGAAATTAAATAAGAACACACGGTTAAGTCAACTCGTATCGCGCATCATGACGAGTCTATTTCTCGTGACACAGGGCGGTAGGGCACACATATTATCTCAGCACGTCTTTCTTTTCCTCACAGATAATTTGTGGGGGAAAAGGTGCGTAAGTTTGTATGAACTTAGCCGAGCACACTACCGTGCTGACCGTGCACCTTCATCATTACCCATGTATCGTTTTACAATAAAATTATTATTTAATAAACGTTAATTACGAAGTGTTCATGTAGGTACGTAGATCGGATTCTGTATGGGGAAGGCTTTCCTTTTTAAATTGCATCTGCTACGATGTCTGCACCACCCTAGTAGAAAATGCCTAAGGTATTAATTCCGCCTTTATACAGTGTTATCATACTCGATGAAAAAAACACCACTGCATAGTCAGAAAACGCTTTCTAAATTACTGCCAAAAAAACCCACTTATCATTCACCTCTCGGCGTGAAACCAATAAGCGAAGCCATCCATCACTGACGTGTACGCAAATACTCGCGTGTCGCGTAGAACGCAGGGCGTCCTGCCAGCATCCGCTACGCATGCAAACGCCACGGCTCTAAGCTTCACATACTAGCCATCGCATGCGACCTCGCTCGCGTGATTGTACGCACACGTCTGTCAGACGAACGTCATCATTACTCAGCCAGATGCATTTCCCGGGGGAATCTTATTAGAGTTTTACGATTGCAAATACTATTTTTATTAACAACTTACTGATACTAGTTGTTTTCCTTTGTGATAAAAAGCAACGTGACTGCCTGACGACGATATTTTTAGGTTTCCTAAAAGGTCTGGCGGCCATTTCGACTGATCGTAACTTGTTTGTTTATTTGTATCTCTTCACAGATTACCGGCTGTACGGATACAGAATGTTGGATGAAACTTGGTACATGGATAGTCCACGGACGAATGTATAACTTTCTACTTAACGCGGGCCAAAGTGCTGGAGGCAGCTTGGTTCGAAATAATGGAAATTAATTCAAATAATTTAGTGTCTTTTTTCTCATTACACATGAACAGTCTGCCCGATCTTGTGCATCATTTCATTCGTAGTGCAAACAAAATATATTTTCACGAACAGACAGCCACTTCCATACTATTCCCTGTAAAACAGAGGAGGTCCCTGCTAGGTATACGTTGAGCACTGGAGAGCACGAACCTCCGCCGCCGCCGCGCCGCCCGCGTGCCCGTGCCACCCGCGTGCCTGCGCGTACGACACCAACACGAATAATAAGTTGTTCAGACATATGCCAGGCTCCCCCGTACAATACAAAGTTGATGCGAGATCTACGATAGGAATCATAGGACATTCAAAAAAGCTATAGAATAAGTGAAGAGAAAAGGCTTGTTTTTGTAGGTGGCAGAAAACATTACCCTTCTTCTAGGGCAGTCGGGTTGAAAAGCAAACCTCCTGTTTTAGATCGTGTAGATAATACATATACGGGCAGCGGGTAGCCTTATCGTCCATAGCCTAGAAAATTGAATTTTTGCCCAATCTAATCTATCCACTTTGTATACCCCAATATTTAAGTTACCTACTTCAAAAGGATTGCTATTCTGTAAAATTTCAATGTGTAGACTAAGGTGATCATCAGATGGAGGGCCCACATCACCTAAGTTTTGACGGTGCTTTGTTAAAAAAATGATGAGCCATCTCTTATCATCACGACAATTCTCTTCATCATTACCCTCGGCCTAATGACATAACCTCCTAATTCCCGTATCACCGTGAGAACTAGTGACGTCCCACAGATGGTATCAGTGTATCACAGAGAGCGTGCGCACAATGCTACGCCACTATAATTATGTACGTGGCGGCTATCACGTTTGTTTGGGCTCTTAATGGTTTAGAGGCCGTGCATGTGTGCTGTGGGACTGGGGGCGTGGGGGCGTGGTGGTGGACCGGCTGGTAGGTGGTGTTTGGAAGATTTGGGTTGTGTTGAACAGATTCATTGGAAAGTGGTATTAGTTATTTGTAACAGTAAAGCTAAGTATGCATAGAAAGTAGGTATATTTTCGATTTCTTTCGTTAGATACCTATTTCTAATCGAGTTCATCATCATCGTGTTTTCAGCCGAAAAGTTCCTGTGCATCTCGCATCCAGGTCTTCACTAGGTCACTGGTCCACCTTGTGGTAGTTAAAACGATATCTCTGCGGGAACGCGGTCGCCACTCCAGAACCTTTCGACAAAATGTTACAGAGTTCTTCCGTCTGGAATTTCTCTGTGACAACCCGAAGTCTGAACTGGCGCTTGATTAATGGCAATTAGTGGCAATGTAATCGCCTCTTATTACATGGGACTCATACATAACTAGCTAATAAACATTCGGAGAATACTCTTCATACAAATTTTGTCATGCTATTTTTAAAGCCATTAGAAACCCTCTATTCTGATCAACAACGTATCATAGGCCATACATTTGATCAACAACGTGTACACAGGCCATACATTTTCCAAAACGTAAACTCCAACTCAACTCGAACTCCAACTCCATCGGAGCTTCAAACTGTCAATAAAGTTTTTCATAAATTGAAGTTTTCGTGCTCGAGAGATGAGCAAGCAAATGCGTTAACGCGCTCGCTCAGTTAAAACTCATCACTCGAGCACGAAAACTTCAATTTATAACGAACAAGAACTTCAGAAATCTGTATGAGAAACGGTTCTTGCCCCACAGTGGGACAACTAATGACTGATTTTAATTAACAAATGATAGCGTTTCCGTGCCAATAAATACTGTAGAATTTGAAAATATGATCGTGAGCATTGGTTTAAGTATCGCTTAGCCGTGTTATGATCACGACCCGCCAATAAACATGCTCGTTACGGCGGCTGTCGGCTCTGACGTCGCATCTGTTAATTACTCAGGTTTCCGTGCGAAGTATACTCTTATCAATAATAATAGTTATAACGGCGATATGATACTGTTAGCGTTTCCTGGTATTCATTTCAAAAACTGAAGTCTAAAAAGTCGCTGCCACGACCACGAAGGACCGTAGGCGTTCTCAGCGCGCATTTTCTTTCATTCTTTTCTAAATTTTAACTATAAAGGCGTAACTGATTTTGTTTGATATATCTTCAAGTCGTAATGGCTGAATGGATTTGTATGAAACTTGGCAGACGAATAGACAATGTCCTATGTCTCTGTAGGATATCTTTCATACCGGGAATATGTTCTCTTGGGGTATTTTTTTTTTAATTTCACGCGAATGAAGCCGCTGGCTGAAGCTAGTCAAACATATTTTCTTTTTCCAAAAGCTTGCTTTCATTTTCAATTATAGTAGGTTCTTACTTATTTGGTGATGCGTCGGTTCTTCAGCGTGAATTCCTCAAAGTACCTACTTTGTAAATTAAGAGAATTGAGTTTAAGACATTAGCACCTTTAACATCACCGAATCATAGATCTTGCCATAAAAATCGTAACACACATCGTATCGTTTTCTAGTAACCTGCATAGCTATAGACTGGGCCGTCACTATCCGCCAGCACTGGCGTGCTCGGATACTTGCACGTCCTGCTGTCACGAGCCCCACCTCACGTCTGCAACACCACTTTTTGTGCAAGCGTGATAATATGGGCCTTGTCACTTGCTAACATCTCTTAGGAATAAATCCCACACTGCATTTTAAACTGTACTTGCATATCTTAAGGTCTAATTTATGTTATCTGGGAAAGTTACATCGTAGAATGTTCTGATGCTCCTAATACTTTGATAATAAGGGTTAGTTGAGGATCAGGAGTTATCACAGTTATGTCAGTAACAACTGATAATATAGAATTCAAGATGTTTGCAGAGTATCGTGTTGGGTTAAAGTTTGCTTGGCTTGTATGGGAAAGTGAAATAATAATGACAATTAGGTATGTCTGGATTCTACGAGGTATGCGTCATTTATTGACTTAACCAACGGTTTGAGTACAATGTTCTAACTAATATTAGATATAAATGCGAAAGTGAGCATTGGAAATCATCAAATGACGTCTGCTGCTGGGCGGAGCGGAAGGGAGTGTCACATTTATTGAGAAATGCCCATTGCGTTCCAGAGCCGCGGGAACTCTTTCGAACAATTCCGCATCGGGGTGGGACCCCGGCACGGATACTTTTTATCCAAAAATCAACGCGGGCGAAGCCGCGATCAAAGCTAGTAGAGTTATAGATCTTAAATGCAGTTTCTTTGATTTTTGAAAATTCTTTCTACAATAATAAACGCAGGCGTTACTAATGCATGTATTAAAATAGTTAAATTAATTAAATAAGACACTGTTTTTTAAATTATTGATTTAAATAAGAACAATAAATCACCCTCCACATATCTTCATAGCTTTACGGCCGAATGAGGAAGCTCTTCATGTCAAACACTACTAAATCTTCTCAAGAACTGAATAATTAGTAGCTCACATTAACATTACAGACATAAATCACAGATAATGAACTCATCACGACTCCTTTACATAACACGGCATCAGCATATGGGAATACTTCTCACTCCATATATACGAGGAAACATCTCTATCGGGCCACAAATGACCACTATCTATCACTTACCCTATTATACTGACAGACCACATCCACAGTGCGCGAGTACCCTAATGTGTGGAACATCCATCTAATCAGAACGTCATTAAATTCTATTAATACAGTCTAAGTTTGTGTTTCTAAATACTTAAACTATCTTATTTTGAAGTAGTAAAGAATAAATTATTTGAAGAAAAACAGGGGACTGAGAACAAAGTTATTGTTGCTGCCACAATGTGTTAAAACACCTCTCAGATGTTTGAAACACAAAGCTTTCCATCGGTAAAGTTAAGTTAGCAGCTTTTAAGTAAACTGATAATGTAACTGAAACATTCTTATCACTATTGCCCACGTAATAAGGTGTGTATTAGCTTGTAACTCATCCTGTCCCAGTAGAACGTATGATTCCACTTAAGATTGATAACAAGTCTTGGCTTTAATTCGTGAACGCTCATTAGGGTGGCCATTAAACCGACGTCGATATGAATTTAATTATTTTACGAAATAATTTAGTGAATAACATCAATTAATCGGCTTGAGATAATGTTGCTTCTTAGTTAATTAATATAAATCATAGTTTAAATGATTTCAAGTTTTTTCAAATGTTGTTAAAAGTATGTTTTTAGCTTTATATTGAGGACTTTGTATAGAAGGTCTAGGTAGGTTATTTTTGGTATTCTTTTGGGCGGTTTTTATTAAGGACAAGTATTTCCTACAGATTATCCTAACTTCGTAATTTATATTATAAATTCGAAAGTGTATTTTGTTAGATCTGCTTCTGAACCACTTTTGATGAAGGTTGACACAGACCTGGTGGGACCCTTGACATGGTATCTAGGTTACTTTTTTTTGCGAAAATCTATGTCAACGCTGGTGAAGCCGCGGACAAACTGTTACTTGTGAGTGGGCATTTAAATATTGAGGAGTTTTTATATAAAATTACCTTCTTACAAAAAGTTCGTTAATCTTGACAACCTTTTATAATAGTAGGAGGAGGCACGAAAGGTTAGCAGGACTCAACAAGTCCTAGTATGTGTGTGTTCCCAAAATATGGAGCTCCGCCGGCTTCATGGCCCCGCTGCTGTCTAGACAAAAAAGTTAAGTGCCTTATCAGAAGTAGACTTATCCCGCAGGCTACAGGAGTGCGCAGACTTCGCTCATTAATAATATTGCACAACTGAATAATCACTTCATTGGATAGGCAATTGTATTCTATGCACAGATATAGATATTCTATGTCTATTAATTGTGTAGATATTCTATATCTACACAATTAATAAATTCGTAGACTTGCCGTGTCTGTTAAAAAAAATATATTTTTATACAAAAATATATGAGAAACGGTTTTATAAGAACACAAAAATGCAATTTTTGTTTTTGTCTGTTTTTGGAAGCATCACAGTCAAAAACCACTGATTGGATTCGAAATCTAGGTAGTTACTTTAAATAATATTAACATTGTGTTATCCCGAATAACGTTTGGCGTTTATTTCAACAAAATCAAAAGTTTAGTAAGAAACTTCATAGAGCGCAAGTGTCACGCTTACTGACTCCTGTACGCATCACGACAAACTACAAAACCAATATAGATATATAGATAGACCTTACTTTTAATAATATTATCTACATAAGAAATTTTAAAAAATAATGGTTTTAGTGCAATGGGCCGAGTAAGCGAGATTGCTGGAAAACCTAGCTACCTCTATAACATAAAGGTACTTTGGATAATATGAATAGCTCCTTGCCACTTGTTGCTTTCCTTCCCTTCATTACATTGTTTCTTATGAGTTATTAATCTCCATCCTCATTTATCAGCCATTACGTACGTTATTACGCGTGTAATATACCATCAATTAAGCGTTTATGAGCGGACTACCGTCTCCGAGCACCGTCCATGAGCGTCAGGTTATGCGTTGTCCACCATCGTTATGGGCAATAAAGTTATAGTTCAAAGATTCTTATAGCACGGAGAATTATCTTTATTTACAGCATGAGCATAGCTAATTTGAGGGTTAAGCTGATCTATTCAAAGGAATAGAGCAGCCTTATATAAATAGGTACTTACTAAGTTTAGTTTCTTGTAGACTAAGAAGTTGAAAAGAGGTTGAGGGTTAACAAAAACCAAGTCATACAATGCTAAGAACAAGATAAATGTGAAAACTTTCTAAATATCAAAAACAGAAATAAAGACAAACATACAGCTGTCCTGAATCGACTTCTATCGTGATCCTTAACGTTCTTTAGTAATGAAAAACGATTCATAATTTATTGTTCGGGGATCTACGAAGGGATATTAGGGAAAGGTCAATGTACTTTAGTGCAAGTTTATCTGGCGCCTACCATAGCAATCATCATGAGGAATATCAAATAGATATGTAATGTGTGTACCATACGTATGCAACCGCGGATTCAGTAAAAGTCGTTCACGTCGTGTCCTCCACCTCGAATCATCTAATTGGTAGTATCTTGCTAGCAATTGATATAGATCGAGGGAGTTTTTCATTGTCAATGGCAACTAAGTCTCGTGTAAGTCCTAGAAACTGACTCTGAATATGAGTCTAAGCTTGTATCAGCAAGCTTGTACAGATTTATTAAAAGTATTTTACGAAGTAAGTAGGTATTCATTTAGTTGATCAGTTTTATTTATAGGAACTAAGTTGTCGGTGTATCAAGACCTATACGAGATAGACATAGCGGGACTCGGAAATGATAGCAGTAAACTAATAACGAGACTACGAGACCGCTCGTAATATTGTAATAATATTAATTAGTTAGCTATTAGTCCATTACCCTTTCTATGGGGTGGCCAAATCGGATGTATACAACTTTTTTTCGCCTTTTCGCCTCCATTTCAATGTATGTTGCAACTGCCAACTGTTGCAGTTTTTTGGAGAAGGTATTTAATTTAGAGTCGCAAATAAACTAAGCAAATTAAGCACTAAATAAGTAAGTTTAACTGCTCCGATTCTGATGAACAAAAATTGGAGTAAAGAGCGATCTTTGGTGAACCACGCAAGATCCCTTAACCCGCTTTGACTGACTATTATATTTTCATAGCTCCATTCTTCAGATATAGTATTACCAGGTAGTTTCCCTAACGTACTAGGTAGTGTCGCACTTTTAGATTTATATCGATTGTTCCTACTCTATTTCCGATTTCAAACCGTCATCCATAGTCTATGCCTGCATCACTAGCGCTTCCGTGATTTGCTCATTCCTTTTTTTGTGCGCGGTAGTGAACGCACGTTACGTCAAATTATTACAAAAACGCGTTACCCTTACATTTAAAATATGGGGAAACGAAAGGCTGAAGATAAAATAAAGCGTTACAAAGAAAAAATCAAACGTTAAGAAGAAAACCAAAGTGTAAATAAACGTCGACGTAATATTATAATTTCCGATTCAGATTCGGATATCGAAAACCAAGGTAAGTGAATATATATTTTTTACAAGTGTGAACGGATTACGAAATAAATGTGTGCAATACAGCGTCTATAAGTCTGCCTGGAGGGTAACCGCGAGTTATACACGATGGCTAGACATGACGCAATCAATCTAAGCCTGGAGGTTGACCGAGAGTCATACACGAAGGAAAAATACATGTACCTACACAGATACATTGTGAGCATTTAACGAATTTATAAAGTAATATTAAATAGGTTATAAGTGTAATGTTAATATTTCACAATCACAATAAAAATCCATATGGGTGATATTATTTTTAGTTTTCAAAGTTAAAACTATATTTTTACCTTATACTTTCAGATATCCAAATGCCCGAAAATTACAATGTTGAGGACATTGAAATTATGCACCATGATTACCCTAATATACAAGATGAATCATTACCGACGATACCGGTTGACATACTGTTATCTAGTACACCAGGTTTATGCGACCCATTGCAGTCGCAAACATGCATGGACATAAATATTAAAAATGATTGCGAGTCATCTGAAATTCCAAATCATCCTCTAGAGCAAATTAAACGGTTCCAGAAACCTCAAATGAAGTTCCTATAGAACTTGATCCAGAAATACGTATTGCATTGGGGGATCCCACTGAAGACAGTCCTAAATATGGAGCTAATATTCACAATGACTTGGTACAGCGCTGGTTGCCAATACTAAGGAAAGGCTTGACAAAAGAGGTTAAAGAAAACTTGTTGAAGGAACACCATATTCCAGATAACTGCAGATTACTAAAATCACCCAGTTTAAACCCCGAGATAGCCGCTGCTGTTGCAGAAGCAGTTCGAACTAGAGACAAAAAGATGGAAGCAAAACAAAACCAATTAGGATTGGGAATCACTGCTATTTCAAGAGCTTTGGAGATAATAATTAATGACGGAAGTAAAATTGAAACTATAAAACATCTTTCTGAAGGTTGTAGAATATTGACAGATCTTCATTATACCGAAACACAAATTCGGACTAAATGTATTACTCCGTGTCTAGATAAATCTATACTGAACATAATTCAAGAAGAGGAAAGAGATGAATTCTTATTTGGCAGTCAATTATCAGAAAAAATAAAGGCTGCCAAAGCCATAGAAAAGCAAGGTTCGCAAATCAAAAGAAATATACTGCAAAAACATTATCAAAATCAGTCGCAATCAAAAGGCAGATACACGGGAAACTGGACACCTCCTCCTCGATATCCCTCGTCGTCGAGCAGGGGGGGGCGCGGAGCATACATGACGAGCAGAGTACATCCGAACAGGCAATTTCGCCCTCAAGCACCGCCACCGCCGGCAGCGCAGTCGCAGGCGAGGAACGCCACATATTCCAAGCAACGTGCCCAAACACGTCAATAGTTCAGGTACATGCAGGTAGATTAACTTTTTATTATGAGTGTTGGCTACACATAACAAAAAATAAAACTGTGTTAGATTATATTTCAAATGGCTATCGGATACCATTAATAAATAATAGGTATTACACGGCCGCATATACCAAGTAAATCTTTATCATATAAAGAGAAACAAAAAATGCAAATTGCCATTAATAACCTTCTTGACTTAGGAGCTATTTCTGTATGCGAAAACCACACTGAACAATTTTTCTCACCAATTTTTTTGATTCCAAAACCTAATGGGACAGATCGTTTTATTTTAAATTTAAAATATTTTAATAAATATGTAAATAATGAACATTTTAAAATGGAGGATTACAGAAGTGTATGTACTTTACTATCAAAAAACAGTTACATGGCTAGTATTGATCTAAAAGAGTCATACTTATTAGTTCCTATACACCCCGAACATAAAAAGTATTTAAGGTTTCAAATTGAAGACGATTCAAGAAATTCAATTACGTATGAATTTAATGCAATCCCCTACGGCTTATCATCAGCACCAAGAACATTTACAAAAATAATGAAGGAAGTGATTGGCTACTTAAGAAAACGTGGTTTTAGTTCAGTAACATATTTAGACGATACCTTGTGTATTGAGAATTCTTATGAAAAATGTCTTTTGAATGTAAATGAAACTGTCAGAATCCTCAAATGTTTAGGTTTTATCATAAATTTTGAAAAAAGCTCCTTAGAGCCAAAACAAACATGCAAATTTTTAGGTTATATGTTTGACACACAAAATATGACTATATCCTTACCAGAAAACAAACAAACCCATATATTACATTTGGTGAAAAAATTCAAAACATTACAAGAATGTACCATTCGAGAATTCTCTCAATTTATAGGTGTTATAACAGCCGCATGTCCGGCAATAAAATACAGCTGGTTGTACACAAAGAAATTCGAAAGGGAAAAGTATCTCGTCTTGAAAAAATGTAACAATAATTACGATGCGATGATGAAACTGTCGAATACCATTTTACCGGATTTAAATTGGTGGGAAAGAAATATATTAATTTCTAAAAATTTTATTTCACCTCCAATATACAAATTAGAAATTTTCACAGACGCGTCAAGGTCAGGCTGGGGTGCTGTCTGCAACAATATGTGCGCCAATGGTCACTGGAAAGAAAGTGAGCTAAAATATCACATTAATTATTTAGAGCTGCAAGCAGCATTTTTTGGCCTTAAATGTTTTGCCCGAGATGTTACCAATTGCGCTATATTGATGCGAATAGACAACACCACGGCCATCAGCTATATAAATAGAATGGGTGGTATACAATTCCCACACTTAAATGACTTAACAAGATCCATTTGGCAGTGGTGCGAAGAACGCAACTTGTGGTTATTTGCATCTTATATCAACTCCAAAGAAAATAAAGAAGCTGACACTGAATCGCGCAGAGTTAATCCCGACACCGAAATAGAACTATGTTCAGATGCCTTTCAAAATATTATCAATAAACTAGGAAAAATTGATATAGACTTGTTTGCATCTCGCACCAATGCCAAATGTAGGGTATACATATCCTGGAAGCCAGACCCCGATGCGCTTACGGTAGATGCTTTTACGCTATCATGGTCAAAATATTGTTTTTACTGTTTTCCTCCTTTTGCAATAATTCAAAAATGCTTACAAAAAATTGTCAGCGAACAGTCAACTGGAATTTTTGTTTTTCCTTATTGGCCCACACAAGTGTGGTTCTCGTTGTTGAGCAATATTATAATATCAGACATTATTTTTCTAAAAAATGCAATTCGGTCCGATTACAGGATACATCTACCCGCGCAGACTACCCTGGCAGCAGCCATTGTCTCCGGGAAGCCTTCACAAAACAAGGCATTCCGTCAGAAGCGATACATCTAATGATTTCTTCCTTGGCGACTAATACTGTTAAACAATACAACACAACATTCAAACTGTGGTGGAATTATTGTTTAACCAACCATATTAACTACTTAGAAGCACCAAAAGCAGCGCTAATTTTATTTCTTACGAAACAATTTGAAAATGGCGCTTCTTATGGGACACTAAATAGCCATCGTTCAGCTATATCACTGCTTCTAGGTAATAATATAGGTTCTAATGAACAAGTTTCACGGTTACTAAAAGGAGTCTTCAAATGTAGACCTAGTATACCTAAATATAATACCATATGGGACCCACAGGTAGCTCTAGATTTCATGGATAAATGGTTCCCTCATACAAATGTATCATTATGTCAATTAACAAAAAAGTTGGCCACACTTTTGGCTCTTTGTACAGCTCATCGCGTACAAACATTGTCTTTAATAAAAACAAATAATATTATAGTCCATCAAGATCAAATCATAATAACTATTTCAAATTTAATTAAAACCTCGGCAATCAATCGTGAGCAACCAACCTTAGTAATACCTTATTTTACTGACAAACCTAGTATCTGTCCTGCAAAATGTTTGGAAGATTACTTAGAAATTACAAAAAATATTAGAAGTGACTCCTCTAACTTATTTCTAACTTATAAACGTCCACATAAGCCGGTGACGTCACAAACCATCAGTCGATGGATTAAAAATATGTTAGCCGAGAGTGGCGTCGACGTGACGAAGTTTAGCGCTCATAGCACGCGTCACGCCTCCACATCGGCCGCTCGCGCCTCAGGTGTATCACTAGACGCGATTCGGAAAACAGCCGGATGGACGGCTACATCACAGACGTTTGCAAAATTTTATAATCGCCCCATTATTTCACAAGAGTTAGCTAGGTCTGTTTTTGAAACAAACAATTAAGTTTAATTGATTATTAATAATTTGTGGACAAATATAGCTATAAGATTATTAGTCAAGTTAAAGATTGTTATTTTGAAATTGTTTAAAAAGTGATTGAAATAAAAACCATTTTAGTTTCAATAAACTTTGTTTTATTAAAATACACTTTCCTACCAAAACTTTTAAAATAATATGCATTACTTCAGTTCTCTGAACATCTACCTGGTAATACTATATCTGAAGAATGGAGCTATGAAAATATAATATATGATCAAACGAACTTCTAGAAGGAAGTTCGATCATTATTATATGAATAGCTCCATTCGAAGATATAAGAACCCACCCACCTCAACCCTTCGTAAAAGTTTTGGTATCTCTAAAAAGAATGAGCAAATCACGGAAGCGCTAGTGATGCAGGCATAGACTATGGATGACGGTTTGAAATCGGAAATAGAGTAGGAACAATCGATATAAATCTAAAAGTGCGACACTACCTAGTACGTTAGGGAAACTACCTGGTAATACTATATCTTCGAATGGAGCTATTCATATAATAATGATCGAACTTCCTTCTAGAAGTTCGTTTGATCATATAATATGGTGGAGTAATTTCATTATTCTTCTTTATAGAGTTGATGTTGCTATGGTTGGCGATCACCGTTTCAAGAATATTTTTTTTTGAATTCATAAAATTTATCTATAGAGCTAAAGATTTAAGGAAACCCTTGGTTTTTCGGCGCTCCAAGCCTTGCATCATGTAAGATACACAAGTGGAAGTTTTAGACGAACTTTTTCTAGGCAATTAATCGAAATCGTTAATTATCAACCACCAATTTAACAGAGGTGTTAGTTAAAAGGACGTATTTTAAAGACTAATAGCAGACGACATTTACCGCATAAAATAGCAAAGCCTGTTTACTTAATATGTAATCATTGGAAAAATATCTGCGCATTTTTATTACATAAAAGAAAACGCTATTTAAAGTTGTATTCATCGGGTTTGGCCACCCTTTACTTAAGTTAGCAGTAATTAATATCGTTAAATGTTCATCTGGTCACGGACGTAATATTGAGAGACTTTTCTTTACTACACCGGCTCATTTGAAGCTAGATAAAATGAAAATTATGGCCAAGTCTTCAACAAAATTGAACAAGTTATTATTAATATCAGTCTCTGTAACCGGAGACCTTTCGAGCTTTCGTACAATCCAATCATAACAACTTACAGAACAGCCACTAATTACTGAAACTTAAATTAATTATATTTACCATAGTTACATGCATTTAGATCACGCGATCTTAAACCATGTGCCACCAGAAATAAGGGTGAAATGTGGTGCATGTGGTGATTGTAAGAGATCGCTATCGATGGAGTCATCTGGTCGTCATGGCAACGGTAACACGAGTTCTGAATTCGAACTTTGGAATTCGGAACGTGCTCTCAGCGGTATACGTTGCAGAAAGATGTTGATACTTTACACTTACGAGTATATGAAAAAAATCGTATGAGTCAGTCATACCTATTTCCATTGGAAAAACTAGCCAATATAAATTTGACGGGGCCCACTAGGGCCAGTGTTGCACAATTGTTCGAAAGAGTAACCGCGGCCCTGGAACGCAAAGATCATTTCGAGGATCACGGGTGAGTTTTAAGTCAGTATGATTCTGACACCACGCCCAAAGCCGGAGGAATCATTTGATGATTTCCCATAAAAAAAAAAGAAAAAGCCAATATATTTTTCACTGACATGAGAGTTCAATTATTTATAGTAATAAATAATTGAACTCCCATGTCAGTTGATCCGAGCAATCCAATGAATCCTTCAAACTATCGCTGCATTAATAGACGCCACTTACAATAGTCCTCTTTGTGATAGTTGAAAAGTCCTCTATTAACAATGGAATGGAATTCTTAAAACGGTAGTGATCACTACCTACATCACACAGCAGTAGCTGCCATGTGGGCTCTTTAAAGAATAATAATGAAATTACTCCACCTTACATTAGTAAGTGGAAGCGGGTTGAGGGATCTTGCGTGGTTCACCAAAGAATGCTCTTACCTCCAATAGTGTTTTTATAGCAAATCTCATTTCGTTCATCGAAATCATACCAGTTACAGAAAAAAATAACAAGTCCTCTATAAACATGGCATGCTTTTAATGGATGGCTTAGAAAATAATATTGCAGTTTATCCACTTTAAGTTGAAACTCACAACTTTATTTTCAACACGTGAGGAATAAAATGGCTGTTAGCCGGACGTAGACGGACTTTTAAATAAACTTTCATTAATTGTGTTGGTTAAAAAAAAGCAAGTATCAAGAGTGATATGCGTCGTTATTCCAAACAAGGTGCGTTCGGAGTGTGGAACAAGGAACAAGTCACGTCTGTGGGTTTCAATATGTCTGCCTGGAGACGAGCCCGGATTGCCCGGAGCCGACAGACGGCGACAAAGGCGGGAGGTAGGCATGTAGCATTACGAGAACTGCCTGTTCTACACGTGTCACTGCGCTTCTGGAGAACGGTGCGGCTGTAAAGTGAAGGAAATTGGTGGTTCGGATTAGATGACTTTCAGCGTTACACAAACTCATCTGCTGTGGCGGCCAGACACAGAACTTTTATTCTTATCCTCTAAATTATCAATTTATTAGATACACATACGAACACAAACACACTGCAGCTCTCTTTTAACAGCTTGTGCAAAGGCGACCTTAGCTTTCGAATTCCAATAAATTGTCGTGATACGAGGTACTATGGTAGGCGCCACATAAATTTGCAATAAAGTACAATGCCTTTTCCTTAATTTCCCGGACATTAAATTACAAATTGGTTTTCATTACTAGAGAAAGAAAAGGATCACGATAGATGTCGATTCAGGACAGCTTTTAAATTTCATTATTTCTGTTTTCGGAATTAAGTTTGACATTAAAATGTACTTAACCACCTATGTACATTTTACCGGTATTGCATCTGATGTCGACCGTTCACTGATTTTTTTTTCAATGATACCATCCTTGACCTGTAAACTAAGAAGAAAAAACACCGCCATTTCTTAATCAGTTAAAAGGTTGTATACTGAGGAGCGATCGTCGCTTAAAATATAGGAAGTTATTTTCGTTTTTGAAAGTAGTAAATATGTTAATAATACTATTTGCATATACAAAGCTATTAAACTTATTAGTCATTGTGGGTAAAATTATTGCTCAAATGCTCACATACAAAATTAACTAAATGTTTTTAAAAAATTGTATGGTAGGTACCTAAATTACGATTTTTGCCGTTAAAAACATGAATATTCTTGTAAAGTGTATTGTAATATAAAATATATTGTTATTCGCTTTGAATAATCACATAAAACTCATTGTAAACGTACGTTTTAATGTTTTGAATTTACAATTTTTCTCATTTCTCGCTTTACCTAGGTACGTTATTTAAAACCTCTGAGTTATTATAATAGTTAATGTATAATGGTATAATGAGCGTGGTACTATAGGTAATAATGTGTAAAAAGAAATAAGATAAATTGATACGGGGTCTTTTAACATTATTATATCTTAAAGAAGGGGAATATTTCTTTCAAAAGATACGACATTTCTAGATAGCGTAACTGAATTAATGTTATTACCCCCGTAAATAGTGTTCTTATAATCCTAAAATGAAATTTATAAAAACTTATGTACATTTTTCCCTATCTTTAAGTATTTTTAGACCCATTTCCCCCAGAACTTAACATGATATAAGTACATTAGTATACCTTTCAGATTATTTTTCCGAAATTACCCCAGGTCGATAGCGGTATCGTTCCTGGGAATGTCCGCGCTTCCCACGGATCAATTAACAAAATCGTTTTATGTTGCTGTCGATACGATAGGTGCAAGTTTTTGGGCTCGGAGTAATTATTATATACAGGTTGTATACGGTACCTAGCGAGTGTTGTAGGAGTCCGTATCTAATTGTTGTAACAGTTCAATAAATGTTTTATTGACCCTCTTGTTATGTTTATATGATGCATGTTTCGTAGTTTAAGTACTTACTGTTTGTTCCGGATTTTGGCCTTGTTAGCAAAAACTGAAACTTTTGATGCGGCTTAAATATTAAAAATGGAAAGAAATAACTAGCCAAGTGCGAATCGGACTCGCACACGAAGGGTTCCGTACCAATATCTATAAAAAAACGGCAAAAAAATCACGTTTCTTGTATGGGAGCCCCCTTAAATATTTATTTATTGTTGTAGCGGCAACAGAAATACATCATCTGTGAAAATTTCAACTGTCTAACTTGTTTTAGTAATAGGGTCTCGTTTTACCCTTTGGGTACGGAACCCTAAAAAAGACATGCTTACTGGGCACACGCAGATACACACATGTAAGGAAGCTTAACTTTAAAACAATAAGCAGGTCCTGCCAAAATATTCTTTACTTAAGATTGTAATCGTGAAAACTTGGTCAATGAAGTGAAGTGAGCGTGAACTGACATGTGCTCACTTTACCTAAGTTTTGACAGTGACATGATAACAGAGTGCCTACTGCAGTTCAGTAAAAAACCAGACAACTAGATGTTGCCTGACGCTGGTTCTCAACTGAGCCATAAGTCGTTTTTAATTTGAAACAAGTCGCACTTATAAATTAGGTACAAATTTCAATGCAAGGCATCCTAAATATCGCACCGTGTTTTATGCTTGAAGTAATTTTCTGCGACATGATTACGGGAAACCGACGATTTTGATCGCGGCGACGGAAATTGGAGCAAAAAATATTAGTAGAAAGATTGTTGGTGCGTCGGTATGCTCGTTTCAGGTATAATATCGAATACCTCCACGCCTTAAAAGGTAAAGTTGAGTTATTTATCAAAATTAGCCGTTTATAGACGACATACCTGTAATTATTTTTTTAAATTATATCCATCGTAGGCGGAACTTTATGAGCTCAAATTAAAAACAAGTTATAAGTATGACAATAAAACCTCTTTTTTTTTTTTTTTTTTTTTTTTTTTTTTTTTTTTTTTTCTAGGATGGGAAATCATCAAATGACCCCTCCCGCTCTGGGTGGAGCGGCAGGGAGTGTCAGACTTTTACTGACTAAAACCCACCCTTTAGTCCTCCTAGTGCCTTTCTTCCCAGGGCCGCGGTAACTCTTTCGAACAAATCCGCAACCCTGGTAGGCTCTGGCCCTATTGGGCTCCGACCCATGCTGACGTCTGCTGGTTTGGCGCGCGTAGGACACAGCGCGCCGTCAACCCGGGCCTGTTCTGATCGGACGGCGAGCTACCCATTGCTCGCCGTCCACAGGCATCAGTCACTGCGCCATGCTCAGGAGCATCAGTTCCTGGGCGGCGCAGTGGCTGACGTTCAACAGGAGGGGGTGAAATGGGGCCATTACTGGCACTCCATTTCAGCCCCCTCCGGAGCCCTTTGTAGGGGCTCCACTGCACAATAAAACCTCTTTGGAAATTAATTAATTCGCCGTTTTGGCTTGTAAATGACACTTGGAGGTAATGAAGTGGCCATCTTACGTTATGTTTATATTTTATTATAAGCTGCGCCCGCGCAAGTCGCTGTGGATAAGTTATTAGATCAATAATTCATATTTTATTGTTTTTTTATTAAGTATGCGTTAAGACTCATATTTCACATCATGTTTTATTTGAATGACTTAAGTTGTTGATTGTACCTACATGTATATTTTAATTAATTAGATATAAATGGTACCTACTATGGTACCTAGATTTTATAAAAAATAACTTTCAGAAGATTGAGCTAGAATTGCACGTAGATAAAGGTAAAAGTCTAATTAGAAACAGTAGAAGCTAAACCCTCGTAAAGTATATTTTCTCAATAAGGAAAAAATACTCCCTCAATTGATAAAAACTGAAAATAGTTATGTTATCTGTAATCGTCAATGCTTCTGATTTATAAGACTAAAGCAAAGCAGATTCATGGGTGACCAATTGACGATGACGAACCTTCCAAGACAAATCACCATCATTAATGACAAGTAATCTATGTGGCGTCATATTAACATCGAAATGTTAGATTCACAAGTTTATGAATATCCAACGTAATGTTATATCGAGCCTATCGTCATAATGTTGGATCATTATCAAATTTTATGATTATTTCAAACTAAATATTTGGGAATGGAGCGCGTTGAGTCAGAGGGAGATATGTATGGTAATGTTTAAGATTAGGAATGATTAACATCGCTGTGTTATCATATCACTTGCATGATTTATAAACTGTCGTGATGGGTGGTTTTCGTGGTAGTTTAGCGGCCAGATAGAACTTGGATTAATGTTTTGTACAGTTTTTAATAGTTTTCTTGATAACAGAACCCTCCTTCATAAGCGCTGATACACTCGAGCATTCACTTGTAATGAGCATTCTAGCGAATGCTCTTTTGCTTAAAAAAAATCAGAAGCGTTCTAGCGAGCGTTCGAGCGAACGAAAGTAGGGCCAATTCAATTAATTTAAAAAAAAAACCTTCGTATTTAAATCGAAAACTATCAAAAAAGCCTTTTTTCATAAATTTTTGACAGTTTGCGATTGAGATGCGAATGCGAACGTTGCTTGAAAATGAGTAGAATTGGCCCTAGTAAAGCTTCGAGCTTTTGCCGAGCCGAGAAATGAGCGTTTACCTACTAAAGCCTTCACTACAATGATCGTGAAAGAGTTCGTAGCGATGTTTGGCTCTGTGCTCGGATCTGTTCGCTGTCTAGTTCGACAAATTTAGAAACGGCGAATGCTCGATGTTCTGTTACACCCGAAATTAATAATCGATCTAATCCAAAATCTTTGGATTGAAGATCGAAAATAAAATCCAGATATTTAATATAGTGTGTCAAAAAGCTATCCGTGGATTGAAATCGTGATCTTTAAAACCAAGCTATCTCTGAGAGGATGGACCACAGATTACAGATTGACCTCTGTTCGTAAATGACAGTTTGTGCGTGTTAATAACCTATCCATTGAATTTGACGTTTTCTTTGATCGGTGTAAACAATCTCAATCGTAATCTTAGAAATTCCTCAGATTTAGCATTGGTTTTACGGATTTAGTTTCTAAAAATGGCAGTGTCGATATTCTCCAGCAGTGATAGTGACAGTGATATGGAGGTATTGGCACAGTTATCAGATTGGGACAGTACAGATAGTGACGCGGGTGAAGAGTTACGACGCCGACGCGCTACTTCAAGGAGAATTAAAAGGGTGAACTACATGCAGAGTCTGGATGATGCTGACTTTACATTTAGGTTTAGGTTATCGAAAACTGCAGTTAATTGCCTGTTGACTGAAATTATGCCTGTTGTCCGTGTAAAATCATCAAGGTATGTTTAAAAGTTACGTAATATAAAATGTGTAGTAGAAAATTTTATACTACTTATATTAAAAAATCTGTAAAAATCATTGCAGAAACCACGGAGTGCCACCGCTTCATCAACTCTTGATGACATTAAGATTTTATGCATTAGGCACTATGCTGATTTCCGTAGCTGATTTTGTTGGAGTATCAAAATCGACAGCAGGCAGAATAATACGGGACATTTCATCAGCAATCGCCTACTTCTATGATAAATATATTTTTATGCATAGTGGAGCTTCAGAAAAATTCTACGAGATGGCTGGATTTCCCCGGGTTCTAGGAGCAATTGATTGCACACATATTCGTATACAATCTCCATGTACTTATTTACTTTTGAAATATAATTTTTAGTGCCTGTTAACATACCTATTTGACTGACAAAACTTCTTTCAGGTAAAACATTAGGTGAAGAATATAGGAACCGGAAGGGTTACTTTTCTCTCAATGTTCAAGCTGTCTGTGATGCTGATTTGAAGGTAGAGCGAGCTTAGGAAGTGAATGCTATCAGCACCTTTAGGATAAGGTTGCAACCTCGTTGAGCTCGGCAGTAGATTGATATTAAACCTTGCTGTTTCCAACTAGAAGGCAGGTATACTCGACATCTGAATTCTAAGTTTCGGAGTTTTGTTTCAAATTATCGATCATTTTATTGGAAGTTGTTCGCCTCGGACAGTGTTTTATGTAAGAAAAGAAGAAATTAAGAAAAAGAGTCAATTTCCGCCGAGCATGACGCATACTTACCAGAAAAATAACACGTAAAAACCAAATTAACGACTGATACAAGTTGGGAAGATAATGTATGCGTCACAGTCGCGCAAAACGGCCATCGCCCAGCATAATGCCTGAGACCTGCCTGACCTTCACAATAACATTTCCAAATCACAATTTCGTCTAAATACGTACGTACGTAGACGTATTGCACCGACCCCAAGTAGCATGGAATGAGAGCAGGATGATGATGGTGATGAAATTCGTCTAAATACCCTAAGAAACCGTTTGACGTAAAACAATTCATTTTATCGGTCCATCTGGCCCGCTCCGCCCCTTGCGTGTAGATGCGCCGCAGATAGACGCGACTGGAGGAGAGAGGGGTCATCGGGACATCTCGGTGTTGAGCGAGACGCACGGCTTGATAGCCCGCAGTGATTCAGATAAGTGGCTTCACGATTGTCGCTGGTCTCTGTTGTTTTAGTCCCTTGTGATGCTTTGAGTTATATGATGGCTTTGGTCTTTAGTGGGTAATGCTCTCAGGCGTCGTCGTCCTGATACTCAGCGATCATCGAATACGCGATCGTCGACTTCATTTATATAGGAAATCCGGTCGTATCGTCGCGCCTGTAGGTGCTTTCCAGTTTTCCCGAGCAAATTTACGCGACGATCGCGTATTTGCGTGATGATCGCTTTCAAAGAAGTAAAAGGTCTGAAAGTACTAATGTCACTTTATATTTTGTGCCTTCTTCTGAATACTGAATTAAATTGATCTCGTGAATTAACGACGACACGCTAGAAAATCCTATAAGTTTCCAAATTGTGCAGTCTTGGAAGTGAGAATTGTATGATAGATCTTATGAACCTCTTATTCTTTATGTACACACAAAACATACCTACAAATGTAACAGGGTAGCTAATGTACAAAGGTAATCCCTTTACTGGGCTCTCCTACAACACAGCGCAGTGCAATAGAGAGATTTGCAAATAAGTACAGTACCTATAAGTGAGAGAAGTGCGTCTTTAGGTATCTCCAAAATAAAAACGCTAAAAAGTTATTTTTTTTGTTTCCTCACCTTGTTATTGAAAAAGGTCTCGTAATTCATCACCTTCCACAATAATGAAGCCGGTGGGCGTGTCCCGCGAGTGTGTCCGTACCCCTGGGCCCCTGGGCACGCGCCTGTCACTGCCAGATGGATGGCGAGCGGAACAGGGCGGTAATTGTTTACAAGCCACGCGGGACTCGCTGGAATGAAACTGATGGAAAAACGCACAGAAACAAACTGACGAAGTGTCGTTTCCTAAAAAAAAATGTTTGTTTTTTGGCGAACAACGGAAACAACAACTGCATCATTACTTGTTGGTTTGAGTAGGTCAATGCACCTAAGCACTTTCGTTTCCAGCGACTTCGCTCCCGAGTTAGCAAAAAACGTAGGTAGAGAGTGGAGACGAAATATACTTTTCAAAAAGTTCATCATAATTTGTGAACTATGAGGAATAACGAAAAACGTCTCGAGCCCGATTTGACGAAAACTAAAACTGCATTAATGGATTTTTGATAAATCTACATTCATAGCCAGTAATCGAACCGGTTGTATTTGAAAAAAAAAACACATTCTTCATTATTACACCATCCAAAAGTGTCGCTAAATAAGGACCAAATTCTGGAAAGTAATAACAAATGGCAAACTCAAAGAAAGACCTCATTATTATACAGCTAGGAAAAACACATAAGTAAATGACAAACTTAAGTAAGTCTTGTAGCAATATTCTCTTCAATACTTAAGAAGGCAGATCATTACTCATACACATTTATATGTAAAAACCAAACCCTTAGGGTCCACCGCATACAAACAAACATCCAAGTTATCCACATTCCGGGCCCACGCGTGGGATTACCGGGAAGTCTTCCGATATTACGTTTAATGTAATACCGAAACAAAAGAAGATCGTCGCAGATGACGCGCCGACGTGCCAGCCCTACTGATTAGACCCCTTATGTACCCTCAACCACAGGGCAGTAAACACACTTGTACTGCAAACATCACCCTTACAGCTAAGTTAAATAGGCGCTGGCGTTGTTTAGCTTGTTACTATAGACGGGTGGTTGTCTGTACCCCCAGATAAAGACGTCGCTTATGGCCGGATTAAGATGCGATCGCGGCTTTAAAGTCGGCAGTGCCGGATATTGGGCCAGAGATTGGATCCCGGTCTTGTTAACATGCAGGTGCATGGGGCTGTAACATTGTGATAAGCTTTGTAACGCAGACGGTTAGGAAAGAGTGTAACGTGAAGCGATTTTGAATTTATTTGTCATTGGTTTCTTTGATACGAAGGAGCTCTATCCTAGCTGGCTTAGTTGTTCCTGGCTAAAAAGGTTACACCCGATATTCTGAATTAAAAATTCGTAAGTTGAGTATTTAGTTCAACTCATAAGCTTAAAAACCTGTCAAGTGTTCTTAACTACAAATTTACTCAATTTCAGAAACAGGCCCTTGATGATGAAAAATTACATTGACGCAGAATTTCTATTTGACCAACGGAAAATGGCAAACGCCGTTAGATTGTAAAAAATCGCGTGAAATTGTAAACTACTTTTTCTACATAAGACACGGATATATTGGAAACTATTGAATTTGGATGGGGTTTATTGTGTGCAAAACGATTTTTTCATCATATTTCCACAAATTTTAATCTTTTATAGATTTATTATAATCTTAGGGAGTCTGCAATTTTTCCGATGACATACCTATACATTTTTTAAATGTAATCTATAAGGTTAACGACAAAATCAAAGCAAAGCTAAAGTAGGTACAATCAGGACCCAGTAGGTACCCTATGGCACAGCAAAAAATTGTCAAATAAAATCAACACTAAGGAAACTTTCAAGAATTAGTCATTAAATAAAATGAATTAAATTATACGTAGTTAGAATAGGTACCTAAATTATCCCATAGAAACTGGCTGAAATACGAACAGTCAAAACCTCAGCTTTAGTTTTATGATCTTTATCCTTCCTTTTATATTTGAGGACAAACAATACTTTCTGGAGTATCATTCACTGTCCTCGCGTATAACCGCGGCCCCTTCATATCTATCATGGGTGTTCTTCATCCAGATTTCTAAATCCCTACTTTAAGACGTTTTATATCTCCATCCGTCTTTGGGACGCGTCATTGCCAGCTCTGTAGGGCGACCATGACTGTAAATATTATATTGCAGGATTGAGTCCCCAAATTCTTTTTACGCTTAGTTGGTGCCTGTTTGCGGAATATGAAATAGGTAGTCCGTGACTTGGTGCATAAAGCAGTATTATAGAATCATTAGAAGATGAGACTATTTCATTTGTTTGATGCGTATGACCATAGATTTAATTCATTTTCTTCCATCTTAATGAGGTCAAAAATGTATAATTTAATGATAACATATTTAAAGAAACTTCCCGGTAGAACACACGTCATTACTTCAGCGTTTAGCTTAGTCTTATACAAGAAAAACGCCAGAGCAGTGTTTAGTTTTGCAAATTATCTCTTCTTCTGCTACTAGCACAGCATCCTAACCACAAAGCAGCAAAACATCTGTCGCTGGTTGACAAGCAGGTCACGCGCGCGCCCTCTGCTGATCTACTCCAGTAACTGCCACCGTTCTTTTATTCCACCCCGTCCCCCACCCATCGGAAAGTCGTATTGTTTCGTACCAAGAATATTTTAAAACGGAGGAAATGTATTATCGTTACGTAAGTGAGAGTGCAAGGAGAAAGATTTTACAAACAGCCTTCGATGTCGTTTGAGTAAAATTTTATTAGGTGTTTTCTTCGGCAAATGGCGCAGTATTGTTGTGCTGAGGAATGTGAAGTAGAAATCAGAGTTTATGATGGGAGAGGTGGCCGAGATGGCAACTTGTCTTCATGTCGATGGTACTGTAAAATTTTCTTGTCCAAAAGTTCGCAACTTTCACGGCATCGTCGGTGGCAGCGCACAGGTTTCTTCGACTGTATATTTTGGTACACATGGCCTCAGTCTAGACCTACTTTTCTAGTAAGCAAGCCATATCTGTGATGCACTGACACATCCACAACCGAATAATATAACCCGCCGGTCGATTCTGGAAAAAACTCACCGAGTAAAGTTAGGCGAAGTGAGATGTCATTCAAATTAATCTTCGGGGTGAGTTGCGACAGTGCAATTGTTACATTCCAATTCAAAAACAAAAAAGGTGAGCTTAAATCAGTACAAAATTCAAAGTCATAACAAATTAACCAATGAGCAATCTTAAAAATCGCACTCAAAGTAAAAAATAAAAGTGTAATATCCCTGTGTGGGCTTATAAATTGAGTAACAAGGTGTCCAATAACGTGTTTCATTAAACGACGCGGAGGTTATAGCGCTTTTTATTAACCTCTTTGTCAGACACTCTTCAATTTATTTATTATCATTTTGTCAATGAAAATATTCTTGTATTATGTTGATACTTAATTTATTAATTACGAGTTCATTGTTGATTGAAAGTACAATGTATGGGTAATTAAGAAATAAGTCAAATAAATATGAATTATCTATGAGTTTATTGATTGTCAGTGATCCCATGAAGATTTCAAAAGTTGCTTAAGAACCCACTGCAATTACGTCTGCCATAAAAGTTACTATGATTAATTCCTTAACGTAAAGCATGCATGTACAAATATTTACCAGCTATTATAAAAGCGTTAAGTAACTGTTTGGGCAAGACACCAAAGGAATGGTTTGGCGACCATTCGCAACGAAGACTAATCGCTGCAGACAGAAACAAATGCGAATCGTAAAGGTGAACCTTGATTTAAGAGACTCGATAGCAAATTGATTTAGTTCACATCAAATAAAACTTTACATCGAGTCTTTAACTGAGATCGAGTAATTAAACCAAACATCTTTTATTGCTCATGAGTCTGATTGATTGAATTCAAAGACTGATGGATTAATGAGCAAAGTCTTTTATGCTTAGCTTAATAGGGCTTTGTAGGAGGTCATCCGCGAATATGACCAGCGTTAATGAGGTAGACAACCATCAGTAAGATGAGGGCGCATTATAAGTCTGATTAGTCATTGACTTTTTGTGCAGAACAAGAGAATTTATGCATCCTGAGTAAAGTAGTTTATATTTAAAGCATTGGTATAATTATAGACTACTTATTAGCAGTAATGCCGCCATCTCGTATTTTTTTAACATTTCGCATTTTCTTTACGATAAGTGGAACCAGTTACTATAAATTAAAATGCAATAAAAACTTTAAGTAGGTATACAAGTTGTACGTTTTCTCAAGTCATGCGAACTCATTTGAAATAGAAATGTTTCCCTTGTGACGAGTAACACGAGTGTTAGATAAACGTCAGTTTCAGCCGATGCGAGACAAGCCTTGTTGATATACATGTGCACTTGGCGATGTGGGCCGGACCGGTCCTTGCAGCTCGCTAATTGACGTCCGACAGGTTCACAGGCGGACCGATATAACCGCTCATAAACCAACATACGAATCTCGCAATACCAACCAACGACCGAGCACATTACATTCAATTTACATCGGTCGCTCCGCTATGCAGAATTCACTAAACCATTCGACTGTGTACACCAAAAGAAAGCTGCGGAAACCTTCCACAAAAAGTCGCGGAACATTGATCTGTTGTAGTCTTGGAATAAAAGTCATTTTATTGAGTGATCGCTCAGCCGTTGTCACGTTTTATATCATTGAAAAACCTGGAACCCGTTATGGTGATGCAAGGGTTTACACTGGGGCCGGTCAAGAGCAATTTTATATCTTAATCTGCTGGGGTCAGAGTTCGATATTGAATGCGATATATTTGTGAGTTGCGTCGTTCGATGATCTGCGCGGGTGCAGCAGGCCGGAATGCCCGCTTCGGGAGAACCTGTCCGCCGTCCCGCGCCCGAGACATGCACTTCAAGTCTGCTTTATAAGATTCACGTGTGGAACGCGTTTACTACGTCAATGATTCACGTTTATGGCAGCGTTATCTTTTAGAAGTTTTTTGTAAAAAGTTTTATGGCTCGTTAGGTGAATAATTTGAGCGTTCCAACTTAATCTGCCGATGATCAAATTGAATCGTATAAATTAGAGTCTATCTAAATTGAGGAATTCATATTTTTATTTTTGCGTTATGTTTGGTTAAATGGTCATAGCTTCCTCAATTAACACTAGTTTTAAAGTTATTAAATTTTCACTTTTCATATTTTATAGTGTCCGGATTATTAAAATCTTTACCTCTTCGACCCACTTATTAAATTAAAAATAGTTAGTGGTGTAAAATATGTCTTCATTTACTTGTGAAACTTTAAAATCAATTCCGACTGGTTCTTGTTCACATGCCAATGTGAGAAGTGAAGGAGGACACGTCACACGTACTCGCCAGGTGGTGTCAGTGAATTATTTGATATTTGCTATTTAATGTTTGTCGTACTTGGCTCGGGCAGTTTTAAACGATTTGCAAATAAAGTTAGTTGGTAAGGATGGCGTTAATATATTATTTTTCAGAAGGTATTCCCACTCTGTCATCAATCAGCGGCACGTTTTCACTGGCGTTAACGATGTGTTAAAGCTGAGCAAATACGCATCACCGAGCGGTCATTATCCACAACGACCGGTTGTCGCTGTTTGTCGTAAGTCAACGTGGACTCAATCTGTTTGAGCTTCGGAGATCACCTGAACGGTAATTTTAGTATTAGTCAAGGTTGTGATGCTTATTTTTACTGAGTCATGTTGTTTGTTAACTTTTGAGATGTGATCAGAAGTAGGACCTCCAACGGGATATATGATACATAGGACTGATGATGTGATGTCCTGTTCTATTACAATCTGCAGGATATTGAAGAGAGTTCCAAATCCATTGTTTTAATGTTTGAAACGCTCGTCTGCTCGGCAGCATGAATAACACATTGAATGTCGTTGAATATCTGAAGACATTGCCGTTAATTGTGTTTCAGAATACATGTAATATTTTAGTAGTGCATGTTAATCCCGTATATTCTAGATTTTCAGACAATTTGTGTAACGGACAGATTGTCACTAACTTACTTAAGTGACGCGCGAACGCAATTAAGGGGTCGACTGTACGAGATCAGCTTCTTCGCTCTGACTGCAAGTATATTTTGAATGAGGCTAGACGGAGATGCTTCCCACCCGTCCAGTATTGCGTTATTATCCCCTCGGGGGTGAGCAGAGCTTCGTAATTGGATGTCAGTCATACCGCGGAACGTGTTTCTAACTGGCTCGACCAATTAGAATTATAACGGATAGAATTAAACAGGAGTCAGGACTCATTTCAACCTGAAGAGTCTATGTAGAACACATCTATTTTTGCCAAAGGGAAACAGATGGAAAAGTTCAAAATTAACTTAATATTTGTTAGTGTGTCGCATTATGTCATTTTATAACGCTAGTCGAGGTCGGTATGTGGATGGGTGACCATCTTAACATACCGAGACTACTCCGTGCCTCTAAAAGCTCGTTAAGCCGTTACTCCCCGCATTCCTTTATAGATTCTTTAGCAATTGTTATAGATAGTCAGAAGCCAGGAAATCTGACACCAGAAGTCAGTACTTCTACCATCCGGTCGGTACCTCCACAACCCAGTAAATGGGTAACACGGTTGTTACCCAGTTACTGGGTTGTGGAGGTCAGATAGCAAGCTCCACGTGAAGTACTGATATCTCAATACCAGTCGGCTTCCATACAAACCGGATCCAGCTGACTGCATCCGGTTTGAATGGAAGTCGAGCCCAATACCAGTTGTGAAAAGGCAGATGATTCCTACATTCAGTACCTACTTCCCCGTAATAACCCCTACAGGAATCAAACCTTGGACCTACACAGCCAATACACACTTCATTTAAAATAACACACACATGCTCCCAAGTCCCAATTGAGATATACATCCGGTAATAAAACACAACAATACTTACCGTCTAAACGAAATTAATTTAGCAAAACAACGGCCCGGCCCGGGAATCGACCGCGCGTCCCTAGCGACCACTTAATTCCATTACTAATTCACCGGACACACACCAAATTAAAATAGCCATACATAATCCAACAGTCTTTACACCGCAAGGAAAAACACACGTAAATCTAAGGAGCTTCTTCTCATTTTATGTCTAAAGTTGCGTGAAAGTGCGGCTGGTGGTTAGGCTGTTGTGTGAGGTATGCGGTGATATCTAGATGGGCCGCGAAGTTTTTTTAATCCGTAATGGCCGCGCGCCGCTGATAACGGACAGTATGATATACTGGACACGAGGAAATATTTTGGAAAACGTATGGCTCTGTGTGGAGACCGCTTCTATTCGTGCAAAATGTTAGCGTATCGCACATATTGTATGTACGAGTATTTGTTAAACGGGAGACGGCCTCTTCATTGTTGGGACTTTACAATTTAAGAAACTAAAAAATACATCTTGATGATGATCAGCTGGAACCATTGCTGATAACAATCTGCGGTCCCTTATCTTAAGGTCGATTTTTCAATACCTAATGAAATAGTAGTCATCTGATGAATAAAAAGGTATATATATTTTCTACCTATATTACAAAAGCTGTCAAATCGCCATATTTATTCCACAGATAACAGTTATTTGACGATTGAAAAATTAAATAAGGTACTCTTAATTGGGAGCCCACTGTTCAACAGAATACTAGGTTATAATATTACTACTTTAGTGTTTCATAGTTTAATAAGCAGTTAGAGATACGGTGGTCTAACGGTCAAACGCACCCCCGCCGTAGTCTCCCAGGCTGATTATGACATGATCCTGCGCACAACATTCATAAATACATTAGGTGGATATTATGTCCCCTAGACAGGTTTCAACGTCCACCTATCTGATAACATCTCATATGACACAAACGGGTTCTAATCAGGGTTCCGTGACGGCCGCCAAAGGAGATCGGTTGCTAAGGCTGCGGAACCAGCTCCTTAGCGGAATGGGATTCTTGAAGGAATGGGAAGATAGAGAAAACTAGATCAGAATGTATCGTCATTAGAGGAATTAGATATGAGGTGGATTATATAGATGTGAGAGGTACCTAGGCGTGTCATACTATCTTAACAATACACAGCTTCAAGCATTATGTGGCTTTTCTGTTCTATACCGTGTTTAGCTATTGATTTAGTGTTTTCATCGTATTTAGAGTTAGCACGATGAGCTGTTATTCGTAACATGGCCGATAGAGCTATAAAACGTCTTTCTTTGATTTACATCATTGCATAATTAATCTAGACATAATTTGGAAGCGTTTTAACTCAATTTGTATATTGTAACACCACTTTCCTAGTTTTTTCCAACTATATTGAATACTTACTGTGACAATAAAATAGCCATATCGGGTCTTTAAACAAAGTGACATTATTCCAGCGATATATGTAGATAGCAGAATATATAACATGAATAATTAAGAGACTTACAAGCGCTACCGGAATGTCACATGGCTAATTGGAAACATTTTGGTATTTAAGAAATAATAAATGTTTATTTGAGACTGGCTCAGGACAAACAACAAAATAACTTTCGACAATCGCTATCGACGACGGAATATCACTCCGTCACCCTAAGATTGTCAACGAAAGCCGTCGCCACACCATGCAACCGTTGTAGGTAAGTCAGTGGTCCGGTAGTCGGCGCGCGGTAATTAATAGCCGCAGTGCACGGCGCGGGCTCGAACCCGCGACCCACCGCTGCGTGCTTTATGATCACACTGCCGTGTCAATACGTGAGCTTGTTTGACTTCGCGACGGATAACAGCTGTCCCGTGGCTGATAAGGTGATAAGGAAGCATTGTGGAGGTTCAGTTTGGAAATTATTATACTGGAAAGCTACCTTGAGCTCTAGTCTGGATTAATTGATTTTATTAAATTAAGTGTTTGTGAAACTGCTTGAGCCATAAGGTAAGGCTAAAGCAGAGTCAAAACCTGCCAAACTGTGGCATTCAAATATGGTTTATCATTTCAGAAACCGGTCTAATATCAGCTATTTCAATGGCTTAAAAGTCCAAATTGTATGTGATTGACATGCGACAGCGTACACGTCACGTAATCAGTCGCTTGCATTTCGTAATTTTGAGAATTGCACTGATAACATGCCACTTTGTACAGGCCTTCGAAACACTTTGTTAGGAGAGCAGCAGCTATTGTGTGGGTAGGTTATCAGCAGCTATACGAGTACTTGAAGTGGATTAGGAAGGTTTGGTTCGAAGATCAAAGGGAAAAGATGAAAAAGATCAAAAGAAGCGTGAACAATTTCCAACGTTTTTCCTGTGATTGATATGAGGTGTACAATAAAGTATTTAATAAATAAATTAATTAATTTATTGATTTAAGAAGTAGAATCCTATAAAATCTATTAAATCTCTCAAGCATTCCAATTAATAACAGTGCACTCAAACGAATAGCTTCAAATTATCGCCCTGTCCCCTCTAGGGACGGGCACCGCTCGGGAAATGTTACATATTGTTAATTTAAATGCAATCCAACTTTCCCTGACAATTAAACATTTATAATTCCAGATAATTTTCCTAAAACCATAAACAATAAGCATGCACACATCCAATAAAAAACACTCGTCCCGGAACCCATGACAGACCATAACGGACCATAACATTTCCTTTATGTGGCACAAGCATTAGAGATAAGGCTAATTGCACGCGAGGGCGCGATACACGCTGTCGACAGCGCCCGGGCACGCCACGAGTGTCGCTCTCATGCAAACAGCCTTACGTGCATGCTGTTATGCAGTATTTCATAGTATGATAGTTCATTAGGGGATGCCATTCAGCGGGAAATTATATTAAGTAGGTAGGTACATCATAATAAAATTGGCTGAGTTTTTGCTCATAGCGTACGTAGCTCCTCCTACGGACAAGGCCTCGCCTCGCCTGCTTTTGCGAGCGAGGATAGAAGAATTGCTCAAATGGAAACCAATTCAAACAGTTCCTGTTCCGAATAGTAATAAGTGGTTATGTTATTTAATTTAAACTACAAATTAATCATTGCCACCTGTCCAGCTCCACCTATAAATCTTCGGAACACAATCACAAATGAATATCTATCCATGCAAATTCTTCAGCATTGCTAGTTCACATGCAAACTACTCCATTTATTCAGCGCTAGGTGCTAATCAAATCCACTTCGCACTTGCAGCCTATAACTCATAGGTTTCTCCGGCTATCATTAATCTAAGTTGTATAACGGTTTGCCAGTATCTGGGGCACTGTACCCTCCCGTACTAACTATATTAGAACATGTGCCAAGGGCCCATAAGAAGGCAGTCTTCAATTGAACACCATTACTCTTAAGCTATGTTTAAGTACAGTACCAATTGACGTTACATGCGACAGTAATTTCTATGTTAATCGACAAGATTTCTTATGGTATGAAAAAGGTAATAAGTACCATAATTACGAGTATCTAGACCATAAGCCTAGCTTCAAACGATGTAGGTAGGTAGATGATTTCCTTTAATATTATTTAATTTTCCGGTGTCATAAAATGTATAAATAATAATGTACTGAACAGCTGATTTTTTTTTCGCGACTTCTTGGTTGGTCCCGTACCTAGTAAAAGTTGTTCATAATGATTAGTACAATGATTCCATAACAGGTATTGCGTTTGTTCTATTGTATAAATTGAAGTTCTTCAAACTTAACAGACTTATACTTACCTATGTTGCTGAGGCATAGAAACAATTTTTTCTGTGCGTAGTGAAGTGAATCTTAGTCTAAATCAGCAGATCATGGCATTCCTGTATCGGAAATATAACTCCATAAGTTCATCGAAAATGTCCTAGGTCTGGATGTGGACTAACAGACGATTATCCACGGCCATAATGTGAAATGAGACAGGTGTTATTCCTGCTCAGTTCAAAGGAGTCTTTATGTCTGGACTTGTGATATTCCAGGATTTACGCTGTATTGTAAAAATAACTCCAGGCATCGGTAGTTCCTGGTTCCTTAAAATTCAACCAAAGATGACTTGTGGCTGCAAACACACAGGTAGACCATCTTTGATTCACGACCGCCTTCATGTCTCCATACATGAATTATAGAAAAAACAGTTCTCAGCCTCCATAAGACGAGATGTCAGCGTATTCAGGCGGTGACAATTCACAAGTATGTAAAGTTCTCTGAATAAAACATTTTCGCAAAATGGCGGCGCCTTCAGCCGTCGACTCACAATTAGAAAGCGCGGGATTATTCCGGATTACCGTCATAGTGCTGAATAATCGCTCACTATGCGACTACTATACGAGCACGGGCCATTGTATTGAAATGAAGTCAGCGCGGTGTGAAACTATCTGACGACTGACATTGCAGGTTATTGCTATTTTAAGTCGACCATGAAAAAGTCTCCAGAATTTTACATGATACAAAAACTTAAAGCTGTTGTTGAAAATGAAAAAGTTAAGTTTCCGCTGAATAGATGTCAACTAGAAATCATTTTATAAGCATTTTAAGAAAATACATTACTTAACATAATTATGCGTGTTCTTAAGTTGATGTCGCGATAATCATTTGAACGCAAGTTAAACGCGCCGTAGGCACTTGGCGACACGTTCCTTAATGGTATCTTTAAATAGAAGAGCTGGCAGCCTCCCTCGGGAACTACCCTGCTCAAGGGTGGCCTCCGATACGAAATCATTTGAATAACAATACGAACACAGGAAAAGAATATACGAACCTGAACTCAATCGAAAGAGGAATTGATTTTTCCATTTCCTTGAATGTCCTTTTTTATTTTACGGAAATGAGAAAAGTTTTCGATGCTAATACTTTCATATATTTTTACTTCCACTATGACTATATTATTTAATTAGTGTCATGGTAATGTTATCACCGGTCAATCGCCGTGTCATACAAATGACGCTGGAATCGAACTCGCGACTCACAGCAGAATCATAGCTCAGTAACTTCTCTAATACAACCATTGATAGTTAACATGCACTTGCTCTCAACTTTAATTACATGATTTACGGACGTACGCACTTGAACTGTCCTAATAAAATAACAAATAATGTCAATTTAAAGTCGTTCCTCTAAAAGCCTATAAAACGAACCAGTAATTAATCGGTAGGTACTTTCTTATTAATTAACTTTAATTGCTAACAATAAACCAATCCGGCGAACAATTGGAAAGTAATCAATTAATAGGTTTATATCCCGTTTGTTTGTTGTTCCAGGTACGTCTTACTGCTGTAATCAGGAGCGAGTGCTGCCTCCCCCCCCGCCACCCCCTCACTGTAGAGTAGGGGGTGGGGAAGGGGGAGAGGTATAGCGATGCAAATGAGATGATCGTCGTGATTCAAGTGAACTGCCGGATCGACAAGTGGCCTGTATGGAATATACGGAGGTGAGTTGTGTGTAGGAACGCGCCGGTTTTATTTCTAAGAGTGACCGAATTTAAGGTTATGCTGTATTGAATGTGAGCATGTAGGATAAGACAATCGATGATCTTCACAGCGTGTCTGCTAGCAGCTAGATGAGAGTTGCCGACAATCGGGATGCATGGTGAGTATTGGAGAAGCCCATGTCCAGCAGTGGACTGCCTGATGATGTTGCTGATGTTGAAATACGGTGCTATTCTCATATTTTCTGTTGTATTTCTATTAGTTGCTTAATTTCTATAAGCTCTTATTTTACATTCGTTAGCTTTCTTTCAATATAATTTTTTTTAAAGATGGTAAATCATCAAATGACTCCCTCCGCTCTGGGCGAAACTTTCAATACATACAAAATTTAAACTTATCATGTAAATCACTTTAGAAAAGATATAATCACAGCTTAGCTGCGGTAAAGTAAATAAAGACCGTGCAGTAGGTAAACTACTTATTTGAACCAGTCAAATGCACTATCATTTGACTGGTTCAAATACAGTACTTTTTATCGTTTATTTTTATCCTATAGCTAACATGCTTTAATTTGTCATTAAATTCTGACAGCATTTTACGTCATCGCTAGGAAAACCATTACGGCGTTCTTAGGTTGAATAGGCAGGCATAGCCAGCAGATTAAATTCATGAAGTGTTTGTATGAAAACGCCACCATGTCAGTCCGACTTCAGGATCAGACATCAGAACCTATCCTCCTGCAGCGGGGTGTGAAGCAGGGAGACGTAATTTCTCCGAAACTGTTCACGGCCGCAATGGAGGACGTCTTCAAGGTTTTGGACTGGAAAGGCTAGGCATTAATGTTAATGGCGAGTACATCACTCATCTTCGATTTGCCGACGATATAGTCGTCATGGCTGAGACCACGGAGGACCTCAGTACAATGCTCGATGACCTCAGTAGAGCTTCCGAAAGAGTGGGTCTTAAAATGAACATGGACAAAACCAAGGTCATGGTAAATACCCATGTAGCACCCACTCCTATCAAGATTGGAGGCTCTGCACTCGAAGTTGTTGATGAGTACGTCTACCTGGGACAAACGATCCAGCTAGGTAGGGCTAACTTCGAGAAGGAAGTCAACCGTCGAATCCGACTCGGATGGGCGGCGTTCGGGAAGTTGCGCGGTATCTTCTCGTCTCACATACCACAGTGTCTCAAGACGAAAGTCTATGACCAGTGCGTGTTGCCAGTGATGACCTATGGACTCGAAACGTGGTCGCTCACAATGGGCCTCATCAGAAGGCTTAAAGTCACCCAAAGGGCAATGGAGAGGGCAATGCTCGGAGTTTCCTTGCGTGATCGAATCAGGAATGATGATATCCGCAAGAGAACCAAGGTTACCGACATAGCCCGAAGGATCGCCAAATTGAAGTGGCAGTGGGCAGGGCACATTGCTCGCAGAACAGATGGTCGATGGGGCCGAAAAGTTTTGGAGTGGCGACCGCGTACCGGAAGACGCAGTGTTGGAAGGCCTCCCACAAGGTGGACCGATGACCTGGTGAGGGTCGCGGGTAACCGATGGATGCGAGACGCACAGGACCGGTGGTTGTGGCGACACTTGGGGGAGGCCTATGTCCAGCAGTGGACGTCTTTCGGCTGATATGATGATGATGATGATGATGAGCTAACATGCTTTAATTTGTCATTAAATTCTGACAGCATTTTACGTCATCGCTAGGAAAACCATTACGGCGTTCTTAGGTTGAATAGGCAGGCATAGCCAGCAGATTAAATTCGACCAAATGGGGTATAACCAATCCATGCCAACACCGTCTTAGTGTGGAGCTTCCTCATTGGTCAACACTACTAAACTTACACTCTCGAGGACTTAATGATGTAGGTAAATGATAGAGCTGTCCAGCAGATATCCACGTAATGAGCAAACCTTATACGAAACGTCGCCTCGAGAAGAAGTTTTTCTAGGATAGTTTGATATTTTAGTAAGGTCGCATTGTACCTAATCGTTAACAAAACTGTCATTTTGTCGTATTATTACTACTAACCACAGTAGGTAACCAAAAAAAAGCCGTCGAGCAGCCGCGTCAGCAAAATCGTCCCGTATGTTCTCACAGTCGCGGCGCGCGGCGGGTAGGTACTAAAGGGCAGGCGCGTCCTGCTCGCGGAGAGGCTGCGACCCGCCGGCTTAGTGCTCCAGCGCGGGCCGAGCGACGGGCGGTACCATCCTCTTGATCCACTGTATCAATTTAGGGGTCAAACAAATAAATGCTAACGTTTTCAGGTACAGACTCCAACACATCAAGCTACAACAATCTGTCAGATTTCTTTAATAGATTTTTGACTTTATCGCTAAAGCCTAATCCTAAAGCATATTATTTCAAGGTTTATTGGGAAAATTTGACAGTTTCGGGTCGCTTGATGTGCTAGCCTCTATACGTACACATATAGCAGTCGTGTCCACGTCTCGGAGACGTGACAGACGTGTCCTCGTACACTCAAAATACTGATAATGACCGCGGTCAGACTTCGTTCTGGACATATTCGTTTTTAATGAGGAAGACTGATTCACCCAACTGTTCTGAGTGTAATGATGACATAGAGGATGACACTCATGTTTTAGCGGAATGTGTCCGGAACGAGGTTGAAAGGAGTTATTATTTAGGTAATAGAAAATAGATGGGATTCCAATAATATTGGTATTCATAAAAGCCGCTAAAACCTATACTGGAAGACTTTTTTTCTAGTGCGCAAACTTTAAGAACCACTTCTGCCCATGTAAATGAACTTTCCCGAAGAAAGTCATAGTCAATTACTAAAAAAAAAATTGAGTCTCCCATACAAATTGTGAACAGTTGATAACAATTTTGTATGGGAAGTTCAAATTTTTTTTTAGTAATTGACTATGGCTTTCTTCGGGAAAGTTGTTCATTTACATGGGCAGAAGTGGTTCTTTAAGTTTGCGCACAGGAAAAAAAGTCACCCAGTATAAAATTGTAAATTTAGGAATAAAACCTAGGTAACCGTGTAGCATGTATTTTTGAGGGTGGCGGCGTGGTCATACTGATCAAACCCTCTGTAAATAAATAAAGATTAAAAAGAAAAATCTCGACTTAAAATTATCGTTTAACTTAGAACGCAGCTACGTAATCGTATGGCTTCTTAGTACTTTCACTGTATCAGAAATATGACGCCATTGGCCAACCAAGTCATATTTTCTGTATGTTATTAAAGTACAGTATAATAATGACATCATTCCCAAGATATCTCTATCCATATTTATCTGGAGAAATGAGCATAACAAACGCACTGACTACTTACTCGCACAGAACTTGTAGTATTATGTACGACGGTGTAGGCGGAGTTCCAGATACAAAGTCAGTAAATACTCAATCATATTATGAATATTGCAATACCGTCTTATACAATCGGCTTCTACTTGGGTAGGTATATTTTGTATGTTGAGGTAACAATATGGTGCCTCTCGGTGCCTGATCGCGGTTCCTACGTCTCGTATCCTCACGGCTAGATATAATATGCCCCAAACAACGGCCCAAGCGATCAGTTTGCTGAATGCCCTGATTGCTCAGGAACCGGAATGTATTATTTTTTTTAGTTTGTAAGATGTAGTCTATGTTGCTGGCTTGCTATACGCTTTGGTGAAAACTGTAAGTATAGTAAGCAATTGTTACTAAATAAATAAACAAAATAAAATTGTATCCTGGTAGTGAAATATTTATTTTATTAACATTAATATCTTTGGTAGTCATCATGCCCTAATCATCATCATCAGGATCATTACAAAATATAAAGTAGGTGGGTAGGTACTTCTAGAACTAAATTATTTAAGAAAAACAAAACAGCACACAGTACACTTAATAAACTAGCTATTCGAGATAGTCAACATAACATAATTCAGATTTAATCACAATTAATAAATTTAAAATTTGACTGACGATTGTTAAAACTACAATCAATACACTGGCACCACTTGTAGTCATAAATTATAGTAGTTTATGCAACGACCATATAAAAGGGGTTATTAAAACACGAGTGTGGGTTTATCACACGAGGCGTAGCCGAGTGTGATAATAGCATCACACGAGTGTTTTAATACCTAATTATATGCCGCTGCATACACTATTTTATCTTCACTCATACAGTTGAAATAAAATATGTGGAAAAATATTTTATTCCAATATGGCGGATATTCTCATTGCGTATTCGAATGACAGCACAGCGCGCGCATCCATAGACAAAGATAAAAGCTGGCTCATTGACTTAAGTCAATAAGCCCGCGCTGAAAATTAAAAAGAAAAAGTGTGCTATAAAAATTAAAAAGTTATTTTATGATGCAGTTGTTTAAAAATCGAAGGAAAATGTTGAACTGTAATGGTTTTTTTTTTAAATTTTACCTATTCACGAAAAAAAAGTACGTGTTTATGCATTCGTTTTTGAACTCATATTTGGAACATTACGTTGTGAGTGTAGATAAAAATATTTTCACACCACCTGATCGAAAACTTCAAATTATATGTCATGCAAACCTAACATAAAGTAAGTCATTGTGGGCCCTGGGCACAGCCGGGCAGCCGGGTACTGGATTTCATTAAAACCCGCCGGTTAATAATGTGATTTAAATTTAGAACCTCACCAGTCAGTTTAATTGGCGGTATACTACTTACAACCCTCTGGTGTTGTCAGAAAGAGGAAATATATTCTCGATACTCTCACTGATGATGATATTCTCGATTTTCTACAGAATCATAAGGACTGCTTCTTCATATCGTTGCTGTGTTTTCGAAGACATAATATTGTTAGAATAATTGGATAAGTACGGATCATTGTATAAAAGGATTAGAATAACACTCAAAAACATCTAAAGTCGATTTATCACCTTTATTAATTAAAAAATGTTTTCTCGAACATCTCCAATGACGTTCTAAATTCAATACAGCCAAGCGCCCGAACGCCCGAACCCATTCTACCAGTTGATTTATAGCCTAGCATGACATAAAGCTTAGTTTACACAAATATCGTCAATTTTAGCCACATATAAAACCTCAGAAAAGTAAAAAAAAAACAAAAATCGAGAGTATACCTAATGGAACGCAAAAAAGCGCGAATATTACAAATCCTTTATGCTATTTCACTAACTTTTTGTAAATGTGTATACCTATTTCTAAATAATACTGCTTGTAAATTTAATTAATACTTTGATTTTAGTGCTATGGCTTCTTAATTTCTCACAGTAGGTGTGAAAAGTAGAGTATCCGCCTCAGGGATAAAGGTGTTTTTGCCTTGGGCTAGCTTGAATCCCTCGTTGCATTCAAGATTCTTGTATTAACCCCCTCGCTTCGCTCGTGACTTCGTGAGTTAAACTCTAAGCTCCTGAATCCGTCAATGCGTTCGAGATTCAATATGACGCCCGTGACTTAAGACACTGCTTTGTCCCCTGGGTGCATAATCTACTATTGTTGCTATTGTACTCATTAGCGTGTGTGTGTCATTAGTGTGTGTGTGTGTGGCTTACCCAGCTAAAGATGAAATAATTACAGAAAATGCGTATTATGTCCTCGAGAACGTTTAGCCGGCTAATTTGGAGTTTATTTCTACACCCATCCTTAGCCGTAATCTTCGTTGAATCCTTCAAATAAAATGAATAAGTAGGTAGTTGAATATTGTACGTCTTTGACTCATGGTTGTTATAGTGGGAACCTCGAAAGTAAAAAGGAAAAAAATATTAAGATACGAGCATAATGTTACATTGCCATGTTATACATTGATATATTTTATGTCTTAAAGTTATTCTACATACTTGTACGATAATACCACGTCTCTGTTCCCCAACATGTTACAAAAAACATAAATAAATATAAGAAAACATTATTTTATTTTTCATCTGCCACCTTCAAATACTCGTAATTACTCATTAACGTTTGAGTTGATTTGCATATGTGTACTACATAACAGTCTTGTTCAATATCTAGAGTCGCCGGTTGGTGGACAGCAGGCTCTCGAATATCATTTTCCTGCGTCACCATATCCTGATCTCTTCTATTTGCTCGTGATTTCTCACTCAATCTATTGAAAATATATTCGTACCACATTTTCCTATTGCTTTTTAAAATGACTAAATAAATGTTTAATACTATTGGGTTGAAGTAATTTAGAAGTATTACAACCAAATCTATTAATTTGCTATATGTGGGGTAAATGATACCAATGAACTCTAAAACATACTTGTAGATCAAGAAGATATCGCTTAATAAAAATATTAAAGTGGCGATGTAGAAACGACGGCATTGGTCTGCGTGACTGCTTGCGTAGAAATTTTGACACAATGAATATACAATTATAATGTAAAGAATACAGCTAAACAGCAAAGGTAATATAAAAATAGCAAATCCTAAGTAGTCGTACTTCCAAATAAATAAAGTGAAGTAAAAAAGAATCATATAAATGAGGGCAATTATGAAAGGTGCAAGCCAACCGAAGAGCGCACTTTTCAGCTGCCTCATTCGGATATGATTGCTGAAAACTTTTACAATGTCCACGTAAAACATATGACTTATAACTATCAGCCAATGGTGCTTCACTGTTGAAAGGAACATTGTTAGAAACAAGGTAATGACGTAATTCAAAAGTTTCGATTCGGAGCTCGTGTTGACATAAGTTGTGATCACCATGGTAGCGGACATTAAGAAGTTAGCGAAGATCGCGTTGAGGAACACGAAGTTCTTGTATTTGCGAAAGTTCTTGATGAGGCACCACGATGTCACTCCGTAGATCCACGTCACTGTTGTCAGCACAAACACTGCGTTCTCGAGAATAGCGGGTAACTCGGCCATCGCGAGTGTCACTAGCACGGACTTGATAGATTCACTTTTAGTTCAACAAAAGTACTTGTGAATGCTTGCTTGATGCAAAGCTCTGGATTTATTATTATGGTGTTGCTTGGAAGACTGTTGATGAAACAATAAACAGTTAAAATGATATGAATCGAACAGCGGGTTTTTAAAAGAACCTACTATAGAGTAGGTTCTTTTATACAGGGTGATTAATAGTTCAGTGCGTTCCTAGTTCGGTCAAGTTAGACATGCAAGGTTACAAAAATTCGCATAGAGCTAAGTACGAATGTTTGGAACATCATTATAAATGAAATGTGAAAAGCCCCATCGATCCGACGTTTGCAAAAAAAATATGTTCAAGATCAAAGTTCGCGAATACCTATGGTTTTTTTTGCGGTTTTCAGCTAAACGGTAAGTTTTATCATAAAAATAGGTCAGAACAAAAATTGTGGATCATGTAATTATGTAAGTTTCTGAGATGATAATGAAATGATTCAAAAAGTCCAAAAAGTTGTGTTCTTCATGAAGGCCGTTCATGGTCCCTTTATGACGCATGTACATATAGGGTCCTTCCCGTTGACCTAGAGTCATGCCATTTGGCAAGAAGATAGAAGAAAGATCATTGCTGTAAAAGTAAAGAAAAAAGTCTGAAAATTGGGAATTTGTAGTATTATCAAAAAAAATGGGATAAGTATAAACTTATATTTTCGGTTGAAGAATTGACCGTGACGCACCTATATACACAGTTTATAAACTTTCGTAGGTAATGTACACTCGGGAAATATATGTATTTATAGGTAGACTCGTTCGGAACCCTCGGAGCGCGAGTCACGTACTTTGTCCGTTATTATTAACACGTGGCAGGAGTGGATACTATTATACCATTTTAGAAAGCTTACTAAACAATGCAGTGTCTTCTGTATGTGTACGTCAAGTGCCATAATATTTCGAGTAAACTACCTCAGTAACTAAGAGATGTCTTAAGAAACTTTCATAACTTACGACGCTTCATTTCCAAAGATAGGTATGGCAATTCTTTTTGAAGGATTTGTTCCTTCAAGAGCTATCCAAAAAAGTTGACTATTTAGAGTGGAACAGATTCCTCACCATTTACAGTTTTTGGTTGTGAGACAGAAAATTTCTAAAAAACGTTGATAACTCGAAAACTACCTAAAATAGAGCCCAAGTTTTCGGGGTCAAAATTGTTGCAAATCAGCTCTAGTACATCTAAGGAACGCACTTAAGAGGGCGCCGACCAAACGCCGAGCGCGCAGTGGCGCCCTCATCGTTAGTTTGGTTATTTCTTTTATTTTAGAATGAAAATGCAGAAAATAAGCACGTTAAGCAATTTAAAACTACCGTTTATAATAATATTAACGTATAAACGGTAGTTTTAAATTGTTTAGTTTTATTATAATCACTAAAACGGAAAATAGTGACCAAACAAACTATGAGGGCGCCACTGCGCGCTCGGCGTTTGGTCGGCGCCCTCTTAATAACCGATCACCCTGTACCTATAACTAAACCAATAACTCGAGCTCACAACCAATTCAATATTATTATGACGTAGTCAGCCTTAATTGATTTTATATAATAATATTAATAGCAAACAATTAAATACCTACCTACTTAATGGAATACTCAATGAAACTTAAAATTAACTAACACGTGTTATTATAACTAAATATTAATTTTGCATTTCAAAGAACTGGACTGAGCTTTGTATTGGTAACATTTAAGTACATTTATGGGCCGCTGAACACCTCTTACAGATCATAATTCGCTTCTGAACAAGAAAAATTAAATACGCCTCGATTGGATTGATGTATTGATAACCAATATTTAGCAGGTATCTTAACAAAAACTATATTCAAATACAATGGACACTTTATTTTACACATATATCTTGGTATGGTACGGGAAAAACTACTAAATTTTTAATTAGGTACTCGTTTGCCATAAATACTAGATAAGTACACTTAGAAACAGTGAGAGCTCGCGGTTGACGTGTAGATAATACATATGACAAACAAGAAATCCTTTAACCAGGCTCTGGTTAAGCCAGCGCGGGGCTTGTCGCTAATTCCACCGAGGGACTGACTGTTTTAATATGTTTGATAATTTAAAAAAGATAATTAAACAAAGACGTTATGTTAACTAACCTCGGGAAATGTAGGCTTTCATTATTATATATACTTTCATTTATAATTAGCCAAATATACGTTACTTCATAGGCATTGGCAAAACCAACAATGTCTAATGAATTTATGGATACGCGACGCGGACTAGTTCAATCAATCAATCAATCATTATCTATTTTGTAAAACATAGGTATGGTCACAGATAGTATATTTAGTTACATTACAAATGCTACTATTCATAAATTAATAAATCATCGAATAACAAGACTCATAGTGTTACTAACACTATACTTACAAACTATGTTAGTATTTGTAGGTGGCTGAATAAAATTCAAGTAGGTAATGTTTTCTTTATGTAACATCTATTTCTTATACCTTGGGGAACAGGTCTCAAATTTAGAATTATAATATTATTAAGATAGATAAAATATAGTGTAGGACAGCATGAGTCAAACAATAGCTCTGTAGTCAGCGGCTGTCTTTACCGTGGCAAGGCCCCGGGCCGCAGATTTTAACGAGGTCCCTGGCGGCAGATCTTAGCGAGGTCCCCGGAAACAGATCTTAGCGAGGCCCCCGGCGGCAGATCTTAGCGAGGTCCCCGGCGGCAGATCTTAGCGAGGCCCCCGGTGGCATAGTGCGAAGCCTCCTTTGCTTTTCCAATTTACTTTAGACATTGACAGAATAGTCAACATCGGCTCTGTTTGCCGTTTATAAAAAAAAAACTTGAGAGGTGTCAAGGGACACCCGGATGGAACGAAGTTCCTTTCCAATAAAATTTATACACTACACATTCTTATTAATAAAAAGCAACTCGTCTAAAAGTTTCAGTAGCAGTCACTGAAGTGCACCTCAGGTCAAGAGGCAAGATTCATTAGGATTAAAATTCACTATCGGCGACCTCGAAAACCATTAAAATGACATCCATGACGAAAAGTTATCAAAACTCGTGGGCGCCATCTTGGATTTCGATTTTGACCCGGTAATCGTTATTAGCGACCCTGAAAACTATGAAAATTACACCCATGATGAAAAGTTGTCAAATCTCATGGGCGCCATTTTGGATTTCGATTTTGACCCGGTAATCGTTATTAGCGACCCCGAAAACCATGAAAATGACACCCATGATGAAAAGTTGTCAAATCTCGTGGGCGCCATCTTGGATTTCGATTTTGACCCGGTAATCGTTATTAGCGACCCTGAAAACTATTTTCAAAGTCAAAGTCAAAATCAAAGCATTTATTTCAATTAGACCATTTACAGGCACTTTTGAATTGTCAAGGTCGGTCGGTCAAAAAGATGAAGCTATTTGCACGTTCCAAAGCGTAGATCTCTATGGAGAAGAACGTGCAAGAAACTCCACGGGCACTCTTTTAAAAATGATATTTTGTTACAAAATTATGGTTACATCATTCATATTGAAATTATACATATATGTGAGAACGATGTAAAAGACGTGCAGGATAAAAGAGTCCGGAGTAAAAAAAGAAACAATTCAAAGAAATAATTAAAATAAACCATGGCAGCCGAGAGATGACCAGTCTCAGCTGACGGCGCCCGTTCACGAACATGACGCATACGCGAGCACCATTCGGCTCAACCATTTTTTAGGGAGCCAAATGATCCAACGCATGCGCCATCAGCCAGACTTTTGAGTGAGCATGACATCCCCAATCGCCAGGGTACATTCAAGTCAAAGACCTACCCAAAATGATCTTTATAGTTTAAAGCTACACAGTACTCACACATGTGCATGAAATTATACAATGTTAAATTAGTTGCATCTATACAATGAAAAAGATTTGCATTCTTACAATCTTCAGCCGGTCCAACAATATTACGAAATGCTAACAGATTACTTTGAGCCCTTAGTGGCTACCTAGTGGCGTTGTGGAGCAGGACCAGCATTGAGCCAAGCATTTCTATCTTCAATATACTCCCCTAACTTATAATATGCTTGCCTGCATAGTGTGCGTTTAATACAAGATTTAAATTTTGTCTCATTTAATTCTAATATATGGGGAGGTATTTTATTGTAACATTTTAAACAGTACCCCATGAAAGATGTTGCTACTTTAGCAAGTCTGAAACCTGGTTGAACTAATTGGTTCCTATTTCTAGTGACATAGTTATGTCTGTCACCTCGTTTACTAAAAAGATGTAGATTCTTTCTAACGTACGTGATATTTTCATAGATATATTGACAAGGCACCGTCATGATGTTAATTTCTTTAAACAGTTCTCTTAGAGAATCGCGCCGGCGAAGATTGTAAATGGCTCTGATGGCTCTTTTCTGTAGAATAAAAATAGACTCGATATCAGCAGCCCGTCCCCATAGTAAGATACCGTAAGACATTATACTATGAAAGTAACTAAAATAGACTAGTCTCGCGGTATCAACATCTGTATACTGGCGGATTTTCCTAACAGCATATGCTGCTGAACTTAGCCTTCCTGCAAGAGATGTTAAATGGGGACCCCATTGTAGCCTTGAGTCAAGCGTAATCCCCAGGAAAACTGTTTCATCGACGAATTCTAGTTTCTCCCTGTTCAATACTATGTCACAATCACTACGTTTGACATTTGGTAAAGTAAATCGAATGCACTTCGTTTTTTTTCCATTGAATACTAAATTATTAGCAGTGAACCAATCATGTACCTGCAGTAGGGCGTTATTTATATCGTCATGATTGTTTGCATGTCTATTTATTCTAAAAATTAAAGATGTGTCGTCAGCAAATAACACCATATTAAGTTTATTTTGTAAAATATAGGGCAAATCATTTACATAAACTAGAAACAAAAAAGGACCCAATATTGAGCCCTGAGGTACCCCCATTTTCACGTTTAATCCTGTTGAATTGTTGCCGTTTATATGAACTAGCTGCTGTCTATCATTCAAATACGACTTTACTAAGTTCAAGGCTGTTTTGCCTAGTCCGTAATGCTCCAGTTTCAGGAGTAATGTTTCATGGCACACACAATCAAACGCCTTCGACAGGTCGCAGAAGATACCTATGGCATCTTGCGCCTCTTCCCACGCATTATAGATATGTTTTAGTAACGTAACACCAGCGTCAGTTGTACAACGTCCCCTGGTGAAACCGTATTGTTTATCGTGTAAGATGTTATTCGCGTTAAAGTGACTGAGCATTTGATTAAGCATTACCTTTTCAAACACCTTGCTGAAAACTGGCAACACAGATACAGGTCTATAGTTATTGGTATCTTTACTGTCCCCGGATTTGAATAAAGGAATTACTTTACTGTATTTCATAAGGTCCGGGAAAACCCCTTGATCCACACACAGATTGAATATAAAAGCTAAATACGGCGCGATAGTGTCAATAATGGAGGTACAAACCTTTACAGACATACCCCAAAGATCTTCGGTCAATTTGATCTTGATTTGCTTAAATGCTTTTATTATTGCAATGGAACCCCCATTGCAATAATAATTGTGCTTAAAGTTAAATTTAATCGGACAAGCTGAAACGTTCGCCTTTAATAATTCAATAGAAAGCGAGGGCAAGGAGTTTAAGGTTTCAGTAGTTTTGATTGGGATACTGGTAAAGAAATTTACAAATTCTTCAGCGACTTCTTTACTATCGCTTATGAGTCCACGTGAAGTCCGCAGTGTATAATCATTATTATGTTTTTTGTTCCTGTTTGTTTCATTATTGATAATTTTCCAAACCGTTTTAATTTTGTTATCTGCCGATTAAACCTTGTAGCTAATGTATAAGGCTTTAGTGTTCAGGTGTACACTAATTATGTGCACGGATGGAAGTAATAAATAAAAGACCGTTGTGCGGTACTTACAAGTATAATGTTCGGTTACGCACAAAGCACAGTAAAACTCAATCACAGAGGCAGAAGACAGTTTGACACACACAGTTAGGAAGCACAATAACACTAGTTGAAAGTCTATGCTTAGTTCAGAACACAATGATATGCGACACAGATAGTTAATCCCGAGGGAATAGGGCACGTGCGAATTAGTCGAAGAAGCGCAATGTTGCGTGGGCTTCGCGGCGCGGTAGTAGTTTCGACTAAAGGTCACGGTAAGGTGCCGGGCTACGCGTACCTGTGTTGCGATACCCACTCGTACGCACCGAGTACGTCACCGCGTGACGTAATACGGCGCGCTTCCACTGCACCGTACGGTATTGACGTGTGTGTAGAATATAAATAATAAATAATTATGATGTTTGTGTGTTGATACATTTTAGTGTTGTGATTGTTTATATGTGTATATATTAGTTAGATAATAGATATATGTTTATACATGTATATTATTTTATTACCTATGTTTAGTGTTACGGATCGCCACATCACTCCCCTCCAGAGACCGTCCTACGGGCGATAATAATCTGGAAATCGAATCCTTCGACCAGACCTGGTAGTTCTGACTTGTGTTTCAGTGGGCTGTTTAGCCTCTTTTTGCATTACCGGGTCGGTTGGTGGGGTTTCTACCAGTATATATGCTGGCTTTGCTGCCTTACAAGTATTCCTAAAGATTTTTGAGTAACAAGCAACATACTTATTAAAAGTTTCCGTGTTAATAAAGGGCTTAAGGCCATACAGCTCGTAAAGCTTTTCTCTACTTTTCCTGACTCCTTTAGTTGCCCAGTCACTAAATAAAAACTTAGGACAGATAGTTCTAGACCGCTGCTTAAAAGTGACATTGAATTCGGTTTGTACCAATGAAAAGAATTCTTTATACAAAATATTACCATTGTTCATTGTGAAGCCCTGGGGGCCTACCACAACCTCTTAAAACAATATTATTTTAATATTACTTTGTAATTTCTGTTGTTGCATTTTCAACTCTCGGCGCTGATCCGAGCGTTGAAAATGCAACAACAGAAATTACAAAGTAATATTAAAATAATATTGTTTTAAGAGGTTGTGGTAGGCCTCCTGGTCACTTAACTTACTGCTCAAAGTGCTGTTAAATTTATTTAATTTGCCGATTGTAATTTGCCTGGATTGTATCTGCACTTGTTGTATTGGGATGTTGGACTCAAAAGATACTGTTAGTCCACTGTGATCAGAAGGCAGGTAATTTACGACTGTTTTGTCTAAGTAGTCACAGCAACAAAAAACATTATCAATACATGTAGCAGTATTTGTAGTAATTCGGGTTGGTTCTTTGAACACGTTTGACAAATGAAATGATTTAAAAAGATTTAATAATCGACTGCTATTTGAATTATTTTCTAAAATATTAATATTAAAGTCACCACAGACTATCACTTGTTTATTATTAGTTGCAAGTTTTGCCAAAACATCTTCCATTACTGACTCAAATATAGAGTAGTTTTGATAATTAGGGGGTCTGTAAACGCACACTATGATATGCCTATCCAGCTCAACACAAGACAGTTCTATGTTATGTTCCACCGACAGTTCAACAATGTCTTTACGTGTTTTAAATTTAATACAGCTTTTAATCAATATTAATGAACCACCACGCAGCATTGATTTTCGACTAAAACAACTGCCCATACTATAATTGTCATAATTAATTAACATTTCTGAATCCTTTAACCAATGTTCAGTTATACAAATAATATCGTACATTGTTTTTTCTAAAAATAATTCTATTTCCAACTGTTTTGATGCAAAGCCTTGAATGTTTTGTAGGAATAAGTTAAACGATTTCTGCTTAGCCCCTTTTTTTTGAGTGCTAGAAGATACCTTATTGTTGTTGAGTTGAGCTAAGTTGCTAATAGTACCTACTGTTGTCTTATTCTCTAGTTTAAATTATTCGAGTCAGCAACCATAACATTAGTAGTACTACTAATTTTGGTGCTAATAACAGAGTACTTCGACATACTAATTATGTCTGAGTTAATATTAAAAGCTAATAGCCTCGCTATTTGACGTCTAAAACTAATGGGCAGATACGCAGTATCCCTAGTCGATCTAAGTTTATCAACAAAATTGTTGATGTCAAAAAATAAAAGTTTGTCACTATGGTGACTGGCTAAAAAATGCATTTGATTATTTAGCCTATGTATATACATATTTTTCCTATTTGATAAATGCTCAAAGTAGGGAAAAGCACACAGTATTACCTTCTTACAATTAATTTTCAATAGCTCATTGACACTGTCAGTGATGTCATCTTTTGTAACATTAGAACTATTACCTATAAGTATGGTGATTATGGCATTTTCATCATATTTATTCCTAGATATAGATGACATTATCTGTTTGTAGCTAGTTTGTGGCATACAATAATTTTGAGACGAATAATGACTCAGGTTATTACCAACTAATTTACCTAACCCTTTCCCTAAACTGTCTGAAAATATAACTGAGCAATAACTACTACAAGGGAGAGAACTACTGTCTAACTGTGCAATTTGGGATAAACCTGTCCAATATCTGGTTCATTTTGACTGGGGGTACAATCCTGAGCTCTTCCTGACTGGGACAGGTCCACCGTTGACTGTGGACCTCCGTGTGTGTGTGTGGGTCCGTTGCGTGGTGTGTGTCAAGACTGGATTCCCGTGGCAAAGAACAAATAGTCTGTGTGTCTAGGCTATCTGATTGTTTGTTGCATATATCCACTAATTCATTTTTAGCAAGAATATGTTCCTTTATTTGATTCTGAGACACTAAATACTTAGTATAATAGGAGTGTAGTGACTCCTCCAGTACCTGAATTTCAGACTGTAGGCGTTGTGTGTCAATCTCATAAATATTCTTACAATCTTCTAGTTTAATTTGGTAGTTATTTAATTTATTAATAAGAAAAACACGTTCTTTCCTTAGTTTGATATTATTGAAATTATATGAAAATGACACCCATGATGAAAAGTTGTTGTTGTTGTTGTTGTTGGTGTTGTTGTTGTTGTTGTGTGTTGTGTTGTTGTTGTTGTTGTTGTTTTATTATTAACAAATATCTTGCTTTCTATAAGAGAGAGAGAGACAGACAGAGAAACATGCGACGCCGCACAGCTTACAATAGCTTACTATAGCAAAAAGTGTCGTGACAACTTTTCGTAAGAATTTTTTCCGTCTAGCCCCCTTTCACAACGCGCGATAAGGAACATCGTTCCAAAAGTAATAGAACGGTAGGTCAGTTTATCTGCGTTATTAAATCCAGTCTGATTGAAACAAGCAGGTTATAGACATGCGCCGCGCTAGTAAGCCGTCAGGCGGTTGATTGAGATGTAAGTGGCACTTTCAATCTAGTTTTGATTTGCTTACCATATCGGCTATGTTAACTGTCCCACGTGTAGTCTTCCTGTCGGTAATATTCTAGACTTGTGCACGTAGATTTTGTTGACAGCAACAAGTATTGTAGTACAGTACAACTATTTTCATGTCCCTCGGCAATCATAGTATTTCCGAATACAAACAAATTATAATTTCCATGCCCATCTGAAAATCAGCACTTTTTGAACGTCAAAACTTACATGAAGACAGTCCCCCAAATCGCCCAGGCCGTCACCTGGCTGATAAAATTAATTTTGTTGTATCACGGCAGTTTATGAGCCCTTGCTTTGTTTCGATTGTTGTCCCCTAAAACAGCGTTAGTCTTAGAATTGGCGTTAGAATGGTAGAAGACGCACTTGCGACTTTAGATAAATAAACACTAGATTATCGATATCGATTCGTACTCCCGGATGCGAACACGAACCAATATAATACCGCCGAGCATCTATCGAGGCTCTAGATAGTGCCTGGACAAAGCGTCTTCGACACCAATGGACCGGGGCCGGCCTCGCGAGCCTCGGCTAATACGTCAGGCGAACTAGTCGCGCGCCACCCGCCGCACTGCACCGCACCGCGCTCTCACTGATGCAAATTGTAAGCACTGCCCTATCTGATCTAGTGTGTCCATGAGACGAGACTTATTAGGACTAAAACAACATTCAGGAAAACGAATCAAGAATATGTTTATTTTTAAGAGTGAGAGTAGTAATAAGTTTTTTTTTAAGTTTATTTTGAAAATTAGAGCACCTGCTCTAATTTTCAAAATAAACTTATTCTTGAATGACCTCATTGTACTCATCATTTTGAACTACTAGCTGCCGCGCCAATGTCAATATTTATCTCAAGGGAACATACTCCCGGGATGAAACGTATCCTGTGTTATATAATCTACCTCTGTGCCAAATTTCATCAAGATCCATTCAGTAGTTTTTGCGTAAAAGAGTAACAAACATAGGTACATACATCCATCCATCCTCACAAACTTTCGCATTTTTAATATTATTAGTAGGGTAGGAAGTAGGATAGTAGGATTAGTAGGAAAGGATAGGATAGGAATGTTACTAAGTTCTTTTTTTTTCGCAATTTCGCTGTTCATTACATTTTGTCGTAAGTACCTTAAAATATGGCGTCCAAAAATTCCTCCTCGTCGCTTTCGACTGGAAAGTGCCCAAAAGACTGGCGACACGAATTAAAAAGATGAATTAACTGTTTATACTTTTGCTAAGCTTTTTACTAAGCGAGACAATACCAGGTGATGACGTTTCCTTTCCACACCTAATGTCATTCCCATACATTTGGTCGTCAGCGTCAGCGTTTAACGCTACAGAAAAGTTTTTTGTCTAGGCCCCCAGTATTGTTAATGACTTACTGGGGCTGCCTCAATTTTGTATGTTATATTACTTACTGCCGAAAGTTGTAATATAGTACACATAACATACCTACCCTAAAAGTTGTATGAACAGGAAAAACCCTATACAAGGAGAAGAACTGTAAAATGTAACACTAGCAGAGATAGAACCGACTAAATAGAACCGATTGAATAGAATTGACTGGTAGAGAATGCCTTGTTGCATTAAGTCCGCTCATGTGCCACTATTGTACATAGAGTTTAAATAAGTAAACCCGGTCAAACCGAGCACATAAGCTTATAAATAATGCTATATCTATATTTTAATTGGGAAAATAATATTTTATGTCATTCACATAAATAATCAAAATACATAAATATACTTACTTAATAAGTTATACCACAATGAAGTCATACATTAGTTATCAATAGAAACGGAAATTTATAATGACATATTAGTATATTATGTTAATTATGTATATTTCATATTAGTCTTGATCGTCGCATGGAACCTACCATATAAGGATAAAATTAAAATGCCTAAGCCATTCTGTTGTGTTGCGTGAAGTTTTAATAAATTAATTGAATGTTAGTTTACTGTAACTTAGAAGCAGAGGTATGCTGAACAGGGTGTAAAGTCACAAAAAAAAACATGTCTTCTTTTAAAAAACCCAACCACAAAAAAGTTCCGAACAAATGACTTTTCAAGCAGTTTGTAACAGTTAGTGGCATTTACAAGTTTGTGTTCAATCATTGATTTGATGTCACTAACTGCATCAGACTGCTTGAAAAGTGATTGCTGGTGAATGAACATCCTTCTCAAACTTCCTGTAGGTGTCGCTACTTTCGTTTATGTGGCAGTATAGATTGCGTATTGTGTCGGCCGTAAAATAATAGCACCATCCCATCACTTCCCGTGGGTGTCGTAAGAGGTGACTAAGGGACTCACCACAGAATGGGCAGCAGCATTCTCTGTATGTAGGTACATTGCTACAGCTACACTGCGATCGCCAAACTGCCTGCCAAGCGTGGCGATTATGGCAAATCCCTCCATTTGGGGAGGCCTATCTCCAGCAGAGGACGTCTTTCGGCTGATATGATGATAGATTGCGCTACAGTTTATATTTAGGAAAATAATCGTGTTTATTTCCTTACATAAACCAGGAATCTCCCATGACATTGCAAAGCGTGGCGCTCCTACCGCGATGGTATCCTGCGCCTGCGACGATTTACATACAAGCAGTGAATTGTGCCGCAGCTGTAGCGTATTGGTTATTGTGCACTTAGCAGCAGATAGGCGGCTGGTGGCTCCACGGGATTGTATTGAAATGAATACAAAGCGAGGGTAGCTGCGCAAGATTGAGTTATCACGTGGGAATTAAAGTAATAACGAGTGGAAATATTCAGAGCAAGAAGCTTGGTCTTCCTTTTATTATGTGCTAAATAGGGGGCTTTATTAGACACAAATCTATAAAAAAACGAATCCATTAAAAAGCAATGTTAATTTTGGCTATATTTCTGAGAACTTGATTATTTCCGAAACACGTCTTTAAATAAATTCGATAGTAATGAACAGCAAACTAACCTCTTACTTTGAACATTTCAAATGTTAAATATCTTATAACCAGCCAACATTAAAATAACGATAAAGTTCATAACAATAAACTAATGACGTCGAACTCGTTTGTTTTTAATTTTTAACAACTTATTTTTGAGTAAATCGATTAAATGCATGAATGTGTGTCACCGTGTATCTCTTTATTTTGTGCAAGCAGGCAGTGATCGCGCTTCTATAGTATGCGCCAGATAAATGAAGAATAATGGTCATTGACCCACCTACATTTATTGACACACTTAATTTCAAAAACAGAAATAATTACATAGAGCTGTCCTGAATCGACATCTATTGTGATCCTTACTGTTCTAGTAATGAAAAACGATTCATAATTTACTGTCAAGGGGTACCTACGAAGAGATATTAAGGAAAGGTCAATGACCGTTATTCTTCATTTATCTGGCGCCTACTATAGTCACGACACGGCATTAAAGTCAAATGCAAGGAATGTAGTTAGAACAAGAAAGATTACCCAACAGCGTTATTGAAGAAGTTTTCCCACGGAGCGTTGACTTAAAGCTTTACAAATTCCTACTCATATCTTATTCACTCCATCGCCATTATAATATTTATAAGAATTCGAATGCTTTATAACGAAAGCTAGAAACTACCGTATCTCTTTTCAAATCTAATCACGTGACAGGCCCGTTTCCCCATTCTAATAGATTTACAAAGGGCCTATAACTCAGTCATTGCGTTCACTTCATTGCCAGCGCGACCATTCACGTCAGCGGCCGGGCGGCGACTGACCGGTCCATTCGTTAGCGAGCTGTCAGCGGGCGCCGCGAGATGGCGGGAGCGACGCCTCGGTGACACGTCACGTCCGCTCCGAGATAAATCTTATCTGTAGACGTGGGACTGTGGGTGTACCGTTATGATAACAAGTTTGTATTCAAGTGTATTGGTGTTATAGTTAAAAAGAATTTCTTGTTAGAAAAAGAATATGTACATGATTTATGATTTGTATTTTTTAGAAATTTGTACATTGTTAAGTGTGTATTTTAACTGTATCACACATTAACAACCGTTTTTCTCCGAATCTACCTGGCCGATTCAGTTGAAATTTGGTACACATATATTACCTTCTGTGACCCAAATACGGACGAGTTACGAAAAAAAAATAATTGAAAATGGGGTTACTTTTTGGGGGAAAAAATTAGAAAATAAGAAAATTAACGTTATTCCAACTGTAACATTCCATTCCGAAGTTATTTCTTTTCCTCCTCTTTAGTTTACGTTACCACAAGTACTTAATTATTTGAAGCAGATGGCAGCATTAAGCTGCCAGGTTCAGGCACCGGTTAATCAGTTACAGGCTTATTCAAATAAAAATAACCATACGGTTAGATATTCTTTGTTCAAATTTTCTAAGAGAGTTTGAATTTAAATTTAGAATCTGCTAATAAACTAAGCTTACGATTGAAATGTTTTTTTTTACGAAAATGGAACATTATCTGACACCTAAGTTACCTCTTCAATGGACCTCTCCATTATATCTATGATCTCTCTCCTAAGTAGCGCCAACTGGTAGCGTAAACCTGAAAACCTTAATTAAATATCGTACTAAAGTTGCACACAAGACAGCCTAGGTCTGACTACGATGTAGGTCAGTAACGGTAGCGCGGCAACAAGTGGCGGGTCGCGGGTTCGATACTGCGCGGTGCATTCATTGCGTCTTATCTGTGAGACGCTATTATAGAGGTTTGTTTACTGAGGAACGTTTGCTGATTATATTGCGGTGGAGTGCATCATCATCATATCAGCCAAAAGACGTCCACTGCTGGACATAGACCTCCCCTAAATGGGGGGTTTTCCATAATCGCCACGCTTGACAGGCGGGTTGGCGATCGCAGTGTAGCTGTTGCAATAACTGGTGAGTCCCTTAGTCGTCTCTCGTGGATAGGTGGGAAAGTAGAATGCCAGAGAAGGATAGTAACTTATCAAAATACACTTCATACCTTGTATTAATAATTAATGTTTAGGTGGTCATCTATTTCTCCATCCATAGGTACTTATTATGTCTCAACGACTGAACGGATTTGAATGCAAATCGGCGAACGAGTAGAGCTTGTCCTGGAAAAGGGGATAGGATACTTTTATCCCGGGAGTATGTTCTCTTAGGATAATTTCCGTACGTGGGGGAGCTAGTTTCCTGTGATGTAAAGACCACTACTGAGACACGGGCTGCCTCTCTGTGGGAGGGTCCACCAAGCTAGCTGCTGGCTGTGGAGCTGGATGTGAATTTTATGTAGAAGTAATTAAGCACGTAAAGTACTTGCAGAGGTTCGAACCCACGACCTTCATCTCGCTTACAGTCACGGCCGTTACCACTGGGCTACCAGTGTAGAGTTGGGTTGGATACGTGTGTACCTAAGTATTGAACGTTGGGAACCCATAGGTAGCGCTGGTGGTGCTGTTGGTGTTACAACTCCACCAGTTATGCCAATGGGCATCGTATTGCCCTGCATGTGGTTAGATTGGAACCTGACCCCAATATAGAGTTAAGAAAAGACTGGGTAGATTCATTGAACATTGTAATAAAACATTATTTTTGGAACACCCATATATCAATCAGTAATATTTTCCCCGACTACTACATAACACTATTAGATATTGCTATATTACAATGGTATTAATTTACAACAAAAGCTTAATATGTATAATCACAACTAATATTCAATAAAACTGCTTATATAAGAATCCAAACTAATTTATACAATGGTATAACATTTTATTTGAATTTTCCATCGAATACGATTACTGTCAGTTAACGACCAGCTAACCAAACAGTTAACAACACTAACCGCACGTGGTTGAACTGGTACACAGTGTACACCACCCTCATGGCTTCGTCAACAAAACTATGAGTGTTTCAATACCTAATTATGTACAGTTGCAAGACGTAATCAACACCTCCACATATGAATCCTCTGTAAAAGGTTCTTTTTTAATTCATGAAATCTTGATACTTACGCCAATTCATATTGTTTATTGGTTAGAAAAGTCCTTTGCTGCATTAGAAATATTAAAAGTTTCAGAAACTTTTATAAAGGATTTATAGCATGGAAGTAGATCAACGAATATTGTACACGACAACTCTATAAAGAATGGATAATCCTTCAGCTAATCAAGCACGTAGTACAGCGCATAGACAACACGGGACGGGACCCGGGACTCAGGAGCGTAGGGCGGCAGTTGGCGCCCAGCCGCCGCGCAGTCCGCCCGCCCCGACGCGCCGCCCGCCTTACGAACGAACATCGAACATAATCACGATAAACACGGAAATGATCACTGAAAAGTTTTTGTGAGTGCTAAAATATTAAAGACAGTGATATTAAAATGTGCTACCAAGTTAAGTGAAGCTGATTTTCAGTGTTTTAATGAAATATTTCTTTTACTTTTTGAAGGAAAAAATATTGAAATTTCGCCTTAAGATTGTTGAGTTCAAAGTTTGATAATCACCTGTTTTTAGTAACGATTTTCGAAGTGATATAATTTACCTACATATCGTTATTAGGTGTATTTTTATGTATTAGTTTTAATTAGCATTTATTAAATAAGTGTTAAATCTATCATATCAAGAAGGTCATCAAGTGCATATCAATGTTTGATGACTAATCAGTGATTGTGAGTGGGAGCTAGATGCTCCTGTGATCGTGAATAATTACAACAATAAAGGTAAGTTTAGTTCATCAATGAATGTATGAATCATCTGAATGAAACTTTTATGTAATAATGAAATTTTTATTTGAGTTTTCGGAAAAATGGGTTCTGGTACCTAGTTTAAATAACTCAAAAATAAATAAAATATATGAAGTAAACAATCGTTAATACTTTGTAGAGGTATTTTGAAACGACTCCAAAAGTAACTGAGGTTTTTGAAAATCGAATATTAAACAACCACATAAATATTTACCAGTTTATTTTAATTCTATCCAAATGTACACAATTTGATTTAGTATTTTTTAGTTTTCACAACATTATCTCAAAGACACGACCTTTTTCTCTCTTCTCAGCTCCTTTAGAAAGTTTTAGTTAAAGATATTACTATGTATTGGTATTGCATTCATGTAAGTACCTGTCTCAATCAGATCGATATTATAGGAATAACACCTAACATAGAAGTTAACTCAGCCTTAGAACTCACGAGGCAGCTGTCACTTAGGTTCGTCGCTTATAAGTAGATACTGCTCTAACCACTGCCTTATAAGGAGTTATTTATAGTTGGCACAGAATCTATTTAGTCAGTGTCGAGCCATTTCATCACAATCCTAGATGAATATTACTAGAACATTTCAATAAAAATAGATGACTTTATTTCGTACCAGGGACTGATTAATCTTTGATACTCTACTGGTAATCTCGTACTCAAACGTTGTCTCACCCAACAGACATACTCATATACTCATCGTCAGTCATCGATAGAGAAGTACCTGTCCTCTCTTCACATCATTCAAGATCCGATCACTCCTCGACACTTAAATCACAATAAACAAAACGAAGGAACACAAAAAGCGTCAAGTCCACAGTGCACAGCGCATTAAGACTAAGTGCCACATTCACAGATATGCTTAACGAACGCTTATCTACCACTTAAGCGAGCAAAGCGAAACGAGCATCGCTTATTCATTACTTTTTTGCTCAACTTTGGGAGCCAATTAAGTGAACTGCTCGATACATTAGGCGTTTTATCGGTCTCACGTGATAATTCAATGCTAAGTGAGGATTGTATCTATATTGTTGCGCAGACGCAGTTCAGAATAATCTTAGCGCGGAATAAGTAATGGCGGTGCTAGACTTGTGATAAATCGCGCTTTAATTAAGCCTCTGGCTCACTTGACTTAAGTTATCATTGTAGTTGTTGCGAAGTTTTTTAGTGATATCGTTAATGAATAAAACATTCGAGTGCGAGGTGTCAATTAGACACGGAATATAAATGAGCAGTGCAGCAATGTAGAGAGTGGAATGCGTAACAGAAGTTGATTGACTTTGTTCTGGAATATAACAGGTTACTAATCTTCAAGCTCTTGCACATAAAAAATACATTGAAATAAAAGCTAACAAGATAGAATTAAAAACGTTAAAAGCCCCAATCCTACATACCCCTTTTGCGTAAGTTCCGACATTTGCATCGTCAATATTTATTCGGTCCTAAAAATAAAACAAAATGAAGGTTTCCCAGAGTGAGTGATGAACGTATTTAAACAACATTGCTACTGGCTGAGAGCTACCTTCAGATCACGTCTCTTACCCCTCATCAACATGTCGCTTGAGTTGAAGTCTCGTTTACAAAAAGAGATACCAGTTTTTACGTAATTCAAAAGGGATATTTAAGCAACGACTGTATTTGTTCGATTTCGCAACATCTATCTATAAAATCATTTAATGTGCACTAAAGTCGGGTTACTTTGGCCCTGGGGTACAACTTGGCCCAAACTAGTAACCAATAAGAACACGGTAAACACATTGTGATGTTCTTTTTTTTTGTTGTAAAATTATTTTAATAAAAATCGGTAGACAATAAAATTGGCGAAAATATCGCGGAACAAACATACAAAAAAAACATTTAGTCGAATTGAGAACCTTCTCCTTTTTTGGGAGTCTGTTAATAAGTACGGTATACATTATCGTGTGTAGCCTTGTCTAAATGTTACCTGAAACACGCTATATTATTTTTTTACGCTTTTATTCATCAGACATTACCCTGTTAACAGAAACATATCTAAGCACCACAAACCAATAGTACTCTACACAAGTATCATGTGTCGAGATACCGGTGCAATACAAGACAATCTAATGATCACACCACTTGTATCTCGATAGTGGATGGCCAATATTAACTGCTCCATTTGGAACTAAGTCTCAACACTATTGGCTATGTTCACACTTACACTTAATGATCAAGTTAAGAACATAGATTGCTTACTTTTTGTATTTATCACATGTGTTGGTGAACAGAACACTTTATGAATGTCCTAACTAGATAAATAAAACATTTATCTACGTAAGACATTCATACGTTTCCGGGATAGGGACCGTTTTCGGGGGACCATTTATTGAGAGTGCAAGTCACCCCTTACCTTTTTAAAGCCGTGTATATTCAGTTATTAGTGATCAGGCAGGCTCCTATAGTTATTCGATAGTATACGGTAATCAGTCCACTACACCACCCAAACGCTACCATATTTTGCCATAGTAGATAGGCCTAGTCTGACCAACCATGACAAAATCAAAATCAAAGTAAATTTATTCAAATTAGGCTGAGTGCCAGCACTTTTTGAAAGTTCTACATAAAGACAGCCCCGCAAAACGCCCACCCGTCACCACTTCCTAGTGTGCTGGGAAGAAGAAGTGGCGCAACAAACTCCCTAGCAGCACATCTGTCTGTAACGTTCTAAAAACTTGAATTGTAAAGTAGTTTATAATACCTACTGACACAGAAAAATAATATATCCAATAAGTAAATCAATTTAACTGACAGTGTGCTAGCTAACAAGTACCTAGCTAGCACACTCCGTTAAGCCAACAAAAACAGATTCAAATTCAAGCATTAACAAGTTAACCAAATTAATGAAGCATCCAGGTAGGTATAATCTAACAATAGAATGAAATGGAAGTGGTAGTAATAAACAGTAAGTTTATCGTTGTTTGCTTGCAAAGATTAGCCATTACCAGGGTTATCCTTGAGCGTACTTGCGGCGCATCCAGGGATAATCGTCGTTTGGTGTCTCATACATAACACTGAACTCGTCGAACGGGGCCTCTGCGAGTTGGCTTTCTCCAGGGTTCCGAGAAATGTCTAATTAAGAACTTAGATTTTTGACTGATATGAGGAAGAATGTATTTTAGGTAGACCTAAGTTCTCAAAACAATATACAAGGGAACTTACCGCTCTTATGATATTTAACAAAACAGAATACCCAAAGACATTCGCTAACGTTGTCCAGTACCACACGCCACACAGCGGCAGCGTCATAAATAATAGCTCAAAGTTGTGTCAGTTAGCGCATTACCGCGCGGTGCACTGTATGCTCCTGTAGCCCATAGCCCGTAGCTTGGAGCCCGCCATAAACACAGCACAGAAATAGCTCCGGCCGAACTGCAAGTAATAAACAAACGCAAGTTAAATCTGTCACGCGATGCAGCGTTTACGCTGTAGGGTGGGGACAGTGGCTGGGGCAAGTTACTCGTACAAATGATTAACTGAGTATAGGTACTGTTTTAATGATAATTTATCACAGAGTTATTATTAGTTAGTATGAGTAGGCTTGATAACTGCGCAATGATATTTTACTGTTTGTAAAATTACGAGAAGGCCATATACATTTTTTGCGTCACTATGTGGCTATATATGGAGAAAAATACATGTTGCGCCGACCCCAAATTAATTGGGATGAGGGAAAGAAAATTATGATACGTGTTATGTGGTTATGTATTAGTCTTATTAAAGGTGTTTAATCAGTTATTTGTTTTAAGTAGAAATAATCCAGAAAACTGCTAATAGCCTTACTAAATCTGACTAAAATAAATCTGCTACCACACTATACGAGATGTAATTGTCTAACAGCCAAGCCAAGCTAGAAGCTGGAACCAGTAGCTCGACTCCTTAAAGGCCTGACATAACTACGTGCGAACTGAAAACCATAAACAAACGCGAGTTAAATCTGTCGCACGGTCGCTTTGCACGCGATGCTGCGTTTAAACGTGGAGGGAAGTGCTGACGCTAGTAAATGTTATTTATTTGTGTTAATCAGGACGATATTTATTGGTAATAATAATTATGTCCCATGGAATTAGCCGCAGGTTTAACTACATATTTATTATGATTTTGATTGAAATTAGCTTTCATTCGAAGCAACTTACAGTGAAATGAATTTTTACCTAGTATTTAGAACATGTCAAGTGGAAAAATGTTAAAATACATGATTGGTTTAGGATTACACATTTCACACCAGAAATAGACAAACACGCGAATCACGAGCACCATGAACCTCACAACATTCACGGGCCAAATAATCGTAAATGAGCCAAATTAAAGAAATATAGATTAAAGTGCATTGACTTCCTTACGTATCTTACAGCGCTCTGTATAACGACATCGCGTGTTTGCTTATTCACTTACTGCAGAACAGCATAACGTCCAGTAACTGTTCAAACTACTCGCTCTGTGTGAACGGGGCTCGCCAGTCGCACGTGGCAGTGGTGACCGGATACACATTAACGTTACAGTTACTTGTTGATTATTTTAAGAATACATAATCATTTGAAGTGTCTGTTTTGTATATCAAATAACAGCTTTTTACTAGATTATGTAAGTGTAAACGGTTGGACCGATTTTGACGTGATTTTCATTGGCGGATTTACACGGAGGAACTTAGGCTATATACTCGTATATTTTGTTTGGAAAAAGGATTTGAGATCCGTGCAAAAAAAAGCCCATGAAAACATATTTTCTGGCGCGGTTAGAAGCTAGCTATGAATAAGAATATTTAAACATGGTATATTTAAGTTTTTTATTATATTAGGGTAAAATTATTATAAAATGTGATCTTACATGTTTTGTTTAGGTACATGTATACCACAATATATACTGGATTTTTTATATTAAGTACTAGGTTTTAGAAATAAGAAAGTGCCAAAGGGTCAAAGTGTAATATGACGTTAGAGTTCCAAACTATCCCGTTTGGCAGGACTTACATGTTTAATACAAAACCTCGTTTAACAGTGAGAAATGTCCAGCCTATTTCCTTTCTCCACCATTATTTCGTGGGGCAGTTTCCCGAAGCTATCCGACAACATTCAATCTCAACTTCGTTACAACTTCCACCCTCCCATCCTCCTCCCGGCTGCTGACGAAGCAAGTAACGAAACTATTTCACTAAAGGGTGCGGAACTCAAAAATGAAAAAGCACATTGTTGGTTTCCTTGTGAAATGTAAATGTCGGGAGCGCGGGCCCCTGCCGAGAACCTTCGATATTCTATTAAGATAACGGGGCAAACGACGTCGTTTTATTATTGTGACTCGCGCCATATTTTCGTCATGCTGAAAATCTGTCAACTTGAGATATGGCGGTTTGTGGTTCGGACGATTCAGACAAGACGCGGCGCTCTGTGTAGCCGCTACTTTACACTCTCATTTCTGTCTCTAAATTATTAATTTTCAGGAAAACCGTTCCTGAACAGTAACTGGTAATTTAAAATATATTTTTGTCTGTATACTAAAGTAAGTATACGTTGAGTACTAAACACCTGTAAAGTACCTGTATGGACTGCTGAGACCTGTTTATCTCAAGGTTTTTTAACCTGAGGTTTGTGATTTTCAAAGTTTTTTCGATCATCTAGTCTTTTTAAGTCTTCTTTCCTCTTGCATATTAATATAAATTAAAGATTTTTTTTTAACACATTATATTAAATACATAAATATGTAAGTAAGTACTTATATTGATTGCCATAATTGTAATGTAAAGTTTCACTTCTATAAGATAATATTATTTAAACTCACGGCAGCTCTACGCTTTCTAAGTCTACCTCACGTCCCCCAAAGATGGCGCGCGAAAATATGAATATTATTCAAAGTGATTTGTCATAAATTGAACAGCGCGGTACCCGCCCGTCGACACTGCTGACACCCGCCGAGAGCCGGCGTTATGTTTTGACAAACAACTTGACACACGTACTTGGGTATATTTCATCAATTTTGTGGGTATAAAGTTCATTGGGTCTCGGTTTTTTCTATAAGGAGTTGGATATGTTACAACGACGCCATTGTTGTTTAAAGGGGCTGTTACAAATTATGGAATCAATGTTTTCAGCTCAAAAACATAAACAAGCAATTTAATTTTACCGATTTAAATAGGGATATAACAACTTAAATACGAGTATCGATAGAAAAAATTGAAATCACTCAAAGTAAATAAATAAATACATCGATTTTTTTATTTGAAGATTGATGAATGTGATTTTCTGAGTATATTTATTTATTTATTTATTTATTATACACTTTATTGTACACCAAAACGTAAACAAAAAAAGGAAACTTAAAACTAAAACACATACAATGGGCGGCCTTATCGCATTACGCGATCTCTTCCTCTTCTTCTTTGTGAAGATCCCAGACAAGTGTAACTTTACCTCAGAAGGGAATCATAGAATTAAACGATAGATAAATCAACGCAATAACAACATTTATTATCAATCTCTAGACACAATTTCAGTACATGTTAACACTATTTTACTAACCTTAAACTTATCACTCCGGTGCCTCGTTCAAGACTGCCTCATGGCGGCAACTTGTTAAACTCACAATTCAATTCAGAATCGAATGATTTGACAACTTGACAGTGACATCGAATGATCCGAAAATGACACAAATGACACAAACGAAACTCGACTATAACAAGGCTCATCTATGGACTGTTTAGTCTAGTGACACATATAAATCTACCCTCACATAGTATAAGTCTTGTTACACAAGTAAAGATAAATTAACGGAATTTATTGTCTAAAACTAGTAGCAGTTCTAAATACTCTCTGCATTTTTTTTTTCATTGCGTTTTGTTTGTACCAGGTAAAGCTAGCAATTTCCTTACACTATTCGTAGCTATCGATTTATAATAGTTCCGTTACTATCACCCAATTAATATCGCTTCTCCGACGCTCAATCACGACGCTCCACTTATATACCCAGCTGCAGCGCAGGCGCAGCGCCGATTACTTAACGAGTAACCATCCAGTCTCGATCACCGGTCGGCTAAACTTCGGTTACCGCGCTTACCTTCAGTGGCGGATCCAGGAATGTCGTTTCGGGAGGCTAGACCCTGCTGAGGGTAGATTTTAGCAAAGTAAACACTAAAAATGCACACATCTTTTTATTTTGCTTAACGCATAACAAGCCTCCCTGAATTACTTTTCGTAAACTGCCTAAGTAACCTAACCTAACCTAACCTAACCTTGTAGACTGCCAAACATATCTCGGTCTTTGGAGGGAGGGGGAGGAGGGCTGCAGCCCCATAGTCCCTCTCCTTGATCCGCCAGCGCTTGCCTTAATCACCGCTAGGTTATATTTGCGCTAAGACGTGAGCTCTCGCTCACATAATAACGTATCGAATCAGTGCATTGAGAGCAGCAACAAGTTCTCGAATTCCGCAGTAAATCGGAATCGAAGACTTTCGAGTAATTGCTGATCATATAAATAAATGTTTGCGAGTGATTCGTTCTGTAATACGAATCTGATTGATGTCGGATTTTGAAAAATCACGAGGATTTTTTAGAGAACTGGCTCCTGCTAGCGGCTTCGCCCGTGTCAAAATCGGAAATCACCCCAAGGCGAAACGAAACTCAAAGGGCATTTGAAAGAACACGGATGGGTTTTAGTCAGTAAGAGTCTGACACTCCCTTCCGCTTCACCCAGAGCGGAAGGAGTCATTTGATGATTTCCCATCCTTAAAAAAAACGCTCCCGGGAAAAAATTATCTATGTCTGAATCCAAACCATGGTCTACACGTGTGCTAGCTGCTAGCTATTAATACGTGAATTGGTAATAAACTACCAATATTTTTTTCACACACCGTCTTTCGGGGAGTTGTGAAAATCGTATAATGACAACCTTTATAGTTTACTTTGGCCAATATTTGCACCAAGTTTTAAGTTTATGGTTTATACAAACTTCCGCCGCCTTTAGGCCTAATGAACTCTAACCTTTGTTAGTTGAGTTGTCGTGATTTTTTCACTGGGTCAAGGCCCATACTAAGAAATAAATGTTTTCGTATTGTTTTAATTTTAGTTACTAACCCTAATTTGATTGTTTTTTTTTTTTTTTGAAATAAAACGTTTTTATTTATTTTATTTTATTTTATTTTATTTTATTTTATTTTATTTTATTTTATTTTATTTTATTTTATTTTATTTTATTTTATTTTATTTTATTTTATTTTATTTTATTTTATTTTATTTTATTTTATTTTATTTTATTTTATTTTTATTTATTTATTTATTTAGAGGATGAATTTCCAGAAATCCTTTCTTATCGGATGTTTATTACTTATGAGAGACGTCCTCTAAATTCAACGTTTCTCTGGCCAGCGATTTAGGCTGTGCGTTGATCCGTCAGTCAAGATCAAGCATTTTTATATACAAAATATTACATAGTGTACTTATTCTACGACCATAATATCTACTTTAACTATGTATGCTTATTCAATATGCAGTGAACAACGGCTGAACACTTTGCATATTCTAATGAAATGCCTTATATATAAAACATGAAAAAATATTCCCAAAAGACCAACTTATTCTGAGCCGAAACGCGACAGAAATTAAAACTGTTTTAATACAAAAATTCAATTAATATTTTTCCTTGTTTCAGGTAAGGACATCCCTAATTAATTCCGGGAGTCAACCCTGCTGCGCCGTGTAATTTATGCGTGGACATGTGTCGTCCCGGGCCCGGGACTAGCCGGGTCCTGGGGCGCGGGACGCGGGATTCTGCGGAGGGTTAAGAACGGTGTTTCCGGTAGATTTGTAAGTTTTTTATTTTGTTTGCAGTTGTTGCAAACTTTCGTGCGTACTAAATATTGTGTTCAAGTATTTTTTCAGTGTTTTACGTTATGGACTGTTTTTTTTAGAACTTATACTTAAACAATAACAATTACTACTTCAAACGAAGAAGATATTATAAAAAACAACTTAAACATCCATGTTTTACACGGCTCCACAGTTCGAGTGGTCGTGAGTTGATTTAGATAAGTAGTAAACGCTCCGCGCGCCATTAATACGGAGATCGTGCTCACGAGCAGTTATGCTAAAATTAAACTTAAACCAAAAACAACGAATAATCCAGAACTCTGCGATTTTGCAACGAATAGTTGCACGCTTTATCAGGAAAGGAAATAGTCTAATGACTGCACGCAGGGCAAACTGCAAATTGGACATCTAGATACTAAGCCAACAGCGGAATATACAAACCTGAAATGTATTTCAATGGCAGAGGCATTTAGGCTATCAGGGTTCTGAAAATTCGACCCTCGAGGGTTCAATGCCGGTTGAGTACGAAGTCGCGGAGAATACCTAGTCTAGCCAGTTATTCGACAAGGACAAAGCATAACAATAACAGCATCATCAACATATCAGCCGAAAGACACCCACTGCTGGACATAGGCCTCCCCCAAGTGTCGCCAAACCAACCGGCATGTGCGTCCCGCGACTCTCACCAGGTCATCAGTCCATATTGTGGGAGGCCTTCCCATCGACCACATGTTCTGCGATGCAGTGCCCTGCCCACTATCACTTCAATTTGGCGATCCTTCGGGCTATGTCGACAGTCGTAACGTAAAAGAAATAATAAATAAAAAATCTGACACCAGTCTTGCCAAGAAGTACCGTGTTACCCAGTTAATGGGTTGTGGAGGTCTGGTAGGCAGCCGCTCCACGTAAAATACTGGTATTCAGCTGAATCCGGTTTGACTGGTAGCCGACCCCAATATAGTTAGGAAAAAGGCTAGGCAGATCATGAAGGTACAATAAATTGCGTTAGGTGTGCCCATATTGAAATAATTACCATCTCAGCATTTGCTGTGCTTCAGACACCCAGCGCTGGTTTCCAGTTAACACCCCGTGACATGACATACCAAGTTTATGTCCAGTAGGCTTGACTACTAATTCCTTCAGGAGTAACAGGCACTACTACTTTTATTAAACCCGAGTTACGAGCGTATAAAATTACACCACACACACGAAAACCAATCAAAATTCAATTTGAAATAAACTTTTTGCAAGCTTTTTACTACATTCTTTAATTAAATCAATTATTTGAGTTCGTAGGCTATAATAATACTGTCAAAATGATGGCGCAGCGAGACATATTTTAATGTTAAAGCAATAAATTGTTAATTAGAAAAGTTTACAAGCAAATAACGATCTGGTATCGTTATAATTTTGTGCGCCTGTTATATGATGCACTGTACGTTACCTTATGTTCGGAAAGGAATGGAATGAAAAACACTAAAAAATATAGCGACAGACCACTATCAGGTACTTAGTGAACTGGCTTACTCGTAAAAGAAAATCGTATCATATTATCAATAGGTAGTTTCAATGCAGCACATTTTAAATTGAAATTACTACTGAAACATATCTTATTTTTTTTTTATAATTACCCAGAGCTGTTATTGATATTCTGTAAAAATGGTCACCGTGGAAACTAAGGTGAAGTGAACATGATGTGAGCTGTGCATCCAACATTGTTATAGCGACAGCTATGTTTTCATGGTGAGATTTTTACAGAATTACAAAATAGACCTGCTGACTTTTTTTATGAATGGGAAATCATCAAATGACTCCTCCCGCTCTGGGCGGAGCGGGAGGGAGTGTCAGACTCTTACTGACTAAAACCTGTCCGTGCTCCTCCTAGTGCCCTTTGCTTTCCAGGACCGCGGTAACTCTTTCGAACAAAATCCGGAGCCCTGGCAGGCTCTGGCCCTAACGAGCCCCGTCTATTTTGCTGATATCTCTTTGAGGCGCGCGTGTAACACAACGCGCCGTCAACCTGAGCCTGGCTTTGATCGGACGACGAGCCACCCAATGCTCGCCGTCTGCAGACCCGCGCCTACGGTGGCCGGGAATCGTCCTGCGACTCCCGACGCCCGGGGTGTCTCCCTATGTTGCGGCGGCTGGCGTGATGGTTGTCTCTCCCTCACGCGGCCCGCCTCCTCCTTCACTAGCATTACTGCTTCGCAGAAGGAGGTGACGGCTTCCCATGCCTCATTGCCTCCTCGCTCGGGACCATGGATTGAATCAGGGCCGGACGCGAGAGGTCGCCGCCGCCGATCGCCTCGACGAGGACACGGCGGTGCTCCGCCCAAACGGGGCAGACCTCCACCGTATGCTCCACCGTGTCCTCCGGGCGATCATCACAAGACCTGCTGACTGGAGACGGTATCTTGGCACTGCAATGGCACCTAGGGAAACCCAGTTTGCGGCTAAAAGTATGTATGAGACGCGCACCAGTGCTAGCTAATAGGTTGAGTTCATGGTCAAGATGTTGGTTCTCCTCAATTGCAAGGCCACCGTAAATGTGCACGCTTACGGGCGACATGTAAATAATACCGTAACGTTCTAGTTATAGTGAATCTGGCTATAAGGACGTAGGTACTTACACCAATGCTGCAACAACGGTACAACAAATGAGCCACACTCGTATTTAAATATTATCTCGGCGACAATCACTGTCAAACACTTTTGATAATGTGAGGACACAGAGTTGTAATATACAGATTGCGACTGCGAAAGCTCCTTAAAAATTGCCCTGTTCAAAACACACAAATAACAAGGACAATGTAAATACAAAGGCGATTTTCCTCTTGCTATAATTTTTCTATGTAAAATAGACAATACATTAATTCAAAAATTAAAACGCTTATAGCCAAAATTGCAGTTTCAATACTGACAGTTTACATTTTCGTGCGAAAACGGACGATGAGTCACTTCTGTTTGTCATTGGTCATGAACTGTAATGGCTGAAAGATTTAAGGTCGTCTTTTCGTTGTCTTATCAGCAGTGACGTCACTATTCGCTGATTCCTTCCACGTTATTTTAATTCGTAATTAGTGTTAAAAATCAATATTATATCTAAAGTGAACGAGGTAAAGAGCAAGCCCATTCCTCAATAAACAAAAAACATTACTTTGACCATTATTTTATACACTTACTTTTTTATCATTTTATTCACAAAATTTTAATTCATTCTGTATTTTGTATCTTTCTTATTGGGTTCTCCTACAGCAAACCACAGTGTGATAGAACTATGTTTTACGAATTAGTGAGAATGTCTGTTCAGTCAACATCTTAAATGTGAAAAACTTTTCCCAACTGTGTCGGGGTCCACACCCCAGTAACTGGGTGGGTACCCAACATCGTTGATGATCCCATTTTTTTTTTAAGTTTGTGGAATCATCAAATGACTCCTTCCGCTCTGGGTGGAGCGGGAGGGAGTATTAGACTCTTACTGACTAAAACCCATCCGTTGCGTTCCAGGGCCGCGGTGGCTCTTTCGAACAAATTCCGCAAATTGATAATCCTAAATCAGTTTTTTTTTCAGTACAATTTTGGGACGTCTTTTAGAAGTTGTTGAGTTGTTGTCCCGGAGATATTCTCATTGGTGTAAACTTGTGAAGTGCTTGCTGTTTGCAATGGCGGGTTGAGACAGAGATTGGTCACGCCACACCGCGTCCTCGGAGATAGGGTTAATTACCTTTTGGGAAGGATCCTTAAATATTTGGAGCGATGTTCCCTAACGCGGCTTGCAGTTGATCTGGAGAAAATGTAACGTCACGTAAGATTTTTGCTTTATACCCCCTCCATACCCCTTGATCTCGTTCGGAGTTAAAATACGTGAGGATCTTCACCCCTGACTGCAATATGTTTTCCTTGTCACTATTTTAGTCAGTTATGTGCTAGTCATATTAGGAAACTGGGATTTGAAAATGTCTTTTATAAATTATTTTGCATTAACATCGATTTACGAAGGGTTTACGAGTTTCTCGGTAAGGAATGCAATCATTCCGCTCGAAGTTCACTGCACGAATGCAAATCTTGAAAATTGCTTCTTTATAGTTATAAAATTCTGAGAAATTATAAATGGCAATTTCCCACTTCTGGTTTCAGTGAAGATTTATTACTTAGGGCGTTTTTATTATTATTATTATCTAAAGTAAGAGCAATAAAACTATCGAATTTCATTAATTCTGAGCGTGTCGCGTGCCGATTAGGGTGCGCGCACACTGCATCCGTACCACGAGAATATTCGACGGAAAATGAATCGACATTTCGAATCCCATTGCATGTTGCGGTTGCATTTCTATCTTTGAGTGAAATAGTAATAGTGCAATGGATTCCGCATGAGGGAAAACATGTGTGTAATAGATTTTGGGTGACGGGTTGCGAAGGGGAGAGTGGGGACACGAGACACCGATGTTTAATGTTTATGCGTTTGGTCGCCGCGAGGGGGCGCCGCGAGAAAACTGTGTGTGGACGAAAAGCACAGAGAATAATTTAAAATATTGCGTTAGTCCAAATTGTATGGGACTCAATTTGGTTGGTGTTTATTTGATTTGATCAGTCAGCTACGTACGTCTAGTTTGAGTGTTTGTTTTTTTTTAATTTATTGCATAAATAATTATTGTGAGTAATGTTATACATAATGCAAGATAATTCGCACATTACTTTGTATTATATCATACAGGTATGTGGTTGAAAAATTTACCTATCCACCTATCCGATACCTTTGTTGACAAACATGTACTATCGAGGAGCACTGCCAATCCTCGTAGCAGCGCTCACTGCTGCATACATTGGCACAAGGTCACCGCCCGCCCCGCCCCCCTCTACACCCCCACTACTACGACAAATGAATGAACGAGGGGTGCGCCGGACACACAGGGTTGATTCTAACAATCACGACACTGTAGACTTGATACTTGACTCACTGTTGGGCAGCATTTAAGCATTTTTGTAAGTAATAAAACAAAATATCTATTCCATTCTATTTTTTTATATATGACAAGCAAAGCCGATGTCGACTATTCTGCAAACGTCCAAAGTAAATAGGATAATTGGCATGTCGAGCTTTTAGCCAACTTTCAAAAAGTACTTATCTAGTATTATTTATGATCAAGTTACAGTTTCCATGTGGATGAGTATTGAATTTTTAAACAATGGTGAAGAATACAGATAAATAATATAGCAGAGATATATAGTTCTTGAAATAAAGATATCACAATAATATATTTGCCTGTGCCGCAGACAACTCTAAAAATCATTTATTGAAATTGTGATTAAATTAGCAATAGATTTAACATTTATGACCATCATAAATTAAACTTTAATGGACTGCAGCCACCGATTAACAGATCATAACAAATTCAATATTTAAGACCGTCTGCATACCTACTCTTATCTCAATTTCAAAGCATGCGACATTAATGTGAAAGAAAAACACGTTTGTATGTTCTAGCAAGGATCAAGTGTGTTAGCGTGGATAGATATTTTACGATCGCGCCCCGAGTGCACGCAGCAAGGTTAGGTTAGTTCACAACGTGGCCGCATAGCCGCGCCATCTCCCGCCGTTTTAAATTCAAAAATATAGACACTGTATTTTGAACATTTAAAATTAAATTAATTATTCGGGTATCGTAATTTAGTGAAAGGTGCAGTGTGTGAGCGTCTTTAAAATGGAATTCTAGTGTTGCGATCGTTTTCGTCAATGTTTTGGTCATGTTTGTGGTTGGTGAGAGATATTTCTAATTAAAAATGTGTGCAAATATGATTTTCTCGAGTCTAACTTACGTACGACAATGGTAAAACAAAGAAAACATAGCTAAAACACGTACGTAATGCAACTTATTGATCATAAAAATACTCTGAATTTTTTCTTAATTTTTCCGTAATTATTAGTTTAATGTATTCATAAATAATATTTGTTAATGTTGGCGTACAAAGTGCAAGTGTTTGTAAACAGCGGTGCATCGATTTCACATAAAGTGGCACCCGACATAAGACGGGCGCCAGAGGGGAGCGGGCGCGGGCGCGGGCGCGGGCGGACACGACTGTCAAACTGCAGTCCTTCCCCTCGTGGAAATGCACCACGAAAAGTTTATCGACTTCATCGATAAAACACCATTGTAGTTTGAGTCAGCTTTTGTAGTATTTTTAAAAATTAATATTCATTTTAAAACCGAGGATTCTAAGCCAACCTGACATTATACAATCGTTCTTAACGGTTTAATGACAGAACTTTTATAGGAATTGCAGTTAATTTCTACATCTGCTGTTTCCAATTAGAATCAACTCCCTTGTCTCCATTCAATTCCATTTGCGTGTCTTTTGTGAATCTAATAAAGACCTTGTCTATTTTTTTACAACTATTTTGAACAAATATGACGTCAGAATGTGTCGTCCGTCTCGCTGGCACGCGGGACGCAGCCTTACATCCACACACTGGCACGCAGCAGCCGGTGAGCTGCGTGACGACGCGCCGCGCCTGTGTGGGTTAGGACTTTACTATGAGTCACGCTGCGACTCGTTGCTACTACGCGATTGTCAGGCGCCGAGAATTCTGGCCGGCACTGTATTACTTGCGAAGTTACTACAGATATGATCATGTTTTGGCTGTAGTTCAAGATGCGTAGCTATTCTGTATAGTTTTATATATGTTTGAGTTATTACTCGAACTGATTCGCGTCTGTGGTTAGATAAAAAACCCAGAGGAAAACCTAACATTTCCGTTCAATCAAATCATTATGATGACATATTGTGTGAGTATTCATTATTACGTAATCATTCTCAAAAACATTAGCTAGGTGTATTTGTTAAAGAACTAACAAAATTATATTTTTTAATGTAATACAGTTTTGTATTGCATTTAAAATTATAATAGCAACAGCCGTAAAATGTACGCGAATGTGTTTATTTTAATTTCGTCTACCTATACCGACACAGCAGACTTGTCCGAACGGGGAAATCATCCCCTCTGTTAAACGTGCAAATTAATTTACACTTTAGGCGTGTTGTAATAAGGTCCTAATTCAATTGGTAAACGTTTTGTTTTGATTCGGCCTGCGATAATGAAGTGAAATGTGGAAAAGTGCAGCTAAACACAGGAGACATAGCTATGTATGTATGTATGTATGTATGTGTATCATCCGGGAGGGGTTAATGGAAGAGTTTAGTTCGAGAGGCTCAGGGTTCGGTTGTCGCGGTTGAAAACGTATTTTATTTTAAAACTAAGATGCTTTTATGTTGTTTTTTCAATATTTAATAATCATTTATGCTGTACGTAGGTACTTATATGTTACCTATGCAATTTATATAGGTATAAATTATAAAAATGTGAGATAGATTCTAAGTAAAGTTTTTAGTTCTAAATATGGCAATTCAATTAGATTCTAATTGATTTGCCATATTTGAATACGGCAATTCAATTAGAATCTAATTTGAATTGCTTGTAATGTGTGTGACTGAAGGAGCATGTAATCATTACATGCTCCTTTAGTCGAATCACCACCCTACATTATACCACAGCTGGGCAATGGTCTCCCTATAGTTTTCCGACGGTCTCTGTATTTTGCCTCTGGTCATAATTATTACACAATTCGATAGCACACAATAACTTAATAATTACAGTGTATACACCCCGAAGCACTAATAATGTATTTGATCTATTATGTACCCACCTTTACATACATTCAAGCGTGTACAACGCACCCCATAAGTGCAGCCGTGCATCCCTTTGCATTAGAATAGTTTAGTGAGCTACACAGTTATTCTACCTCTTGGTATTGGATCAGTGTCAAAATCACTGTGATCTTTATTCAGTTCGCAACAAGGTTGCGAGTGGTTCGCCGCTTCGGTAAATGATACGGGAATGATAGAAGCACAGATAATATAATACGAGCGTAGTAGAGTTGTACCGTACAATGGCTGATTAAAAAAATAATCACTGAGCCATATTTTGAAGAAGAATCGAAGTTTATCGCATTCGGTACAAATGTCGTAGCGCGTAGCCCGTAGCGCTACGGCGTAGCAACGGTACAACATGCAATATTTTCATCTTGCTCTCATTTTATTGAATCCCATTGTAAAATAGACCCTACATATATACTATCTACATTGTAAAATTAAAACGCTTTTACTTATTGCCAAAATTGCGGTTTTAAACAGGCAGTTAAAATTTTCGCGCGCAAACGGACGATGAGTTACTTTGTCTGTCAGTGGGTCAGTGGTCATGAACTGTCATGACAATACTCAAAGGTTGTCAGTTCTCTGAAGACTGTCTGATTGATGAATATAATACGTCCCGTTGCACGTTATTTTAATTCCTAATTATTGTTAAATCAACAGTACCTAACTATATTAAAAAAGGTAGCAATGGCTTCTCTTTTATAAATTTTATCACAAAATTGTCATAGATTCTGTATTTCCTTCACTGTAACCTCTACGATTTCTGCGACCAGCAGACCATTTTCAGGATTCATCCTATAAAGTGACAGATGATTTAAGGGATGTTATGATGATTAAATGACTACTGAGAGGCAGTGGACAATTACCCACGACGTGGACCCGGTGCGGGCTAGTAGATAGGATGCCACATTGTGTTCGAAGGTTTGACTGTAGGGCAAACGAGTTTCCTCTCGATGCTTGCTTCATTCGTATTGGGAAAAGTCGTGATTGAATAAATTGCATGAAGCGCCTGTCTTCCAACCCGCGCTAGGCTTCCACAACTGCTCACTTATATTATAACAAACTCAAATTCAAATTATTTCATTTCAAAGTTACTTATTAAATACAGAAGCTAATGCACGATTCTAATTGGTAATTTCACTACCCACGGTCAGGTACTGTTTAAAAAAATGATTTTATAAGGTTTTGTTATGTGTTCATAAATAGAAACTCTTTAACATTTAATTTCCTAGCGAGTTCATAGAAACAGTTCCTCAGCTCATGATGCCGTACACCGGTTAATTCCTCCCTCCTGAGTGAGAGGGACTGCTCCCTTTATTGTAAATGCTGATTTATAACTGCAGGGACAACGGTACCGTAGTGCAGACTGTAGACTGTTGAGGAGTGTATGACGGAATGAATGCTGAATTGTGTTTGTTAGTAGGTTTGTAGACAGTCATTAATTAGTTATTATAGTCGGTGACAAAAGGGAGCTTGTGACTAATTCGTAACAGCCTCACTTCAAGGTAAAGCAATGCTTGCCGAGGTATGTCCGCGGGTGGCTGACCATCTGTTACACACCGAGTTTCCTCCTCGGCTCGGACAGCATCTTAAGCCGAGGGTCCTGGTTGTCTTACCGTAATATTCAGCTGAATACCAGTAAAATAAAATACTGCTGTTAGTAAAACACTGCCGCCGCTCGGTTTTGGAGGTTGTGGAGGTCCCATTAACTAGGTAACACGGTACTTCTGGTGTCAGATCTCTGACAATCTATAAAAATTGGCAAAGATCTCCAAATGACAGTCGGGACCGGTTTAACCTGCTTTTCGAAATGTTAAGATGGTAACCCATCCACAGACCAACCTCGGCAAGCGTTACTTAACCTTGAAGATCGACCCGTGTTATGTAGCTTTTATAATGTAGCGGATTAGTAGTCCTTAATTCTTTCGTGTCTCGTGTGCGGTTGTAGTGACAGCCTAGTACTTCAGGGTGATGCGGTACGGGTTCGATTCCCATGCGAAACAAATATTTGTATTTGGAAAAGTGTTATTTTGATAAATTCTCTTTTATCTTGTGTTAGTAACGATACTACTGAAGGGATGGAGTATTTTAATTATCTTAGCTATTAGATATTTTTACGCATTTATAGTTATTATTATTATATGTACCCGAGCTGTCCCACCGCTGGGCAAAGCCCTCCCTCCATTCTTTCCACCGTTCCGCCTCTTCTTGCCAATTCCCAAGGAAGACATCCGAGTCGTTCCGACATAGTAAAGTAAAGTAAATTTATTAAGACACGTTTTTTGACATCTTAAGCACAACAAATAAAAGGTAACAAAATAAAATAAAGAAATAAATAAAGATAACGTATGAATAGAATAGAATAGAAAAAATGTATTCGATACAGACACAACACAACAGCAACAACCGCATGTTATAAGAAGTCGGTTAAAAAGAAAAGAAAACATACACAATAAGATGGTGCTGAGTGTGCCCATCCGAAAGGGTTACCATCTCAGCATTTGCTGGGCGTAGACACCCAGCGCTGGTTTCCAGTTGGCACCCCGCAGTGACACACGGACGTCGGTAAATAAACTAAATACATACTTGAATAATGATAATGAGTAATGTTTAGAATTAGAAATAAATAAATAATGTTTGTTTTTTTATTTGCGTGCAATAAAGTAACCCTAGATACCACACTAGGATACCCTGTGTCGTGGGATCTAGTTATTTCAAAGATAATGACTTGTTACAAGTGCACTAGTGGGTAGTTCAGTATCCAATCGTTTGGTTGCTTAGTCTAAACAACATCTTAACTTACATATTTAAGGAAAACATGCAAAATTACAATAAAATATAAGGTTTGTGTAGAGTGTAATGTAGTGTAGATTGTATGTTTTTGTGGTTATGTATATGTATGTGACATCGCATTCAGTATCAGTCAGTAATGATTTTTTAACTTCAACTATTTAAATAACATACCTATTATGTTATTTATGTATAAATCCTTTACTAATTGCCTAATATAAACACACAATCACAAAGCACTGCCACCTACCTAGATTAGATCCAATCTAATCGCCTCAAGCACCTACAAATCAATTCGTGAGGCAGTCGTAATCACTGTAATCTTAATATGTGCTGTTTATCCCCATCCTCCACCCCCCATCCGCCACCCCAGTGCAGCGGGTGGAGGATGGGGGCCCGCTGCATTGTGATAACTTTAATCAGAGCAAATGTATTGAAAGATTACCGTGCACTAGGGGGTGCTTGATTGAAATAGTTTTGGTATCAATTGTATTGGAGATGGGTGGTCGGTGGTGCATGGTGACCCTTTGATGTGTGTGTGTGCGTTTTTCCACGTTTTTGCTCCTATTTTTCTGGCTTTAAATGTATGCAGGCACTCAGCAATAACGTAGCTTTTTATCAATGGAAAAAGTATCGTAAGTGATCCTTTACGCCCTGCCAGAGTTGCGGATTATGTAGTTATGTACGAAAGAGTTACCGCGGCCCTGGTAAGCAAAGGGCACTAGGAAGAGCACGGATGGGTTTTAGTCAGTAAGAGTCTGACACTCCCTTCCGCTCTGCCCAGAGCGGGAGAAGCTATTTGATGATTTCCTATCCAAAAAAAAAAAAGTAATCCTGTACGCACCTCCAGAGATTAACCCTGAAAAAAATACAACTTAGTTAAGTTTTCTATTTATTGCTAAAGGTATTTTATTAAAATATTTTGTTCGAGTAAGTATTTGGAAAAGCTAGCCACCCCTATTCCTAAAAATTAATTAATTCTAAATACTTACTTTCATTTTCGCGTATACTAAAGTAAGCAAACTAAATGAAACAAAGCGTCTTAAACAGCTTAACATTTAATTCGTAATCTACATAATCAGCTAATTCCGTCCCCCGCACAAGGCGTACAAGGTTATAAATTGCTTCATATACCAGTTAGAGACGTGTACGTCGCTACATACGAGTACTAGGGAGCCGTGAATCGTCACGTATTCAACATACGGTGGAGGTATTCCGTAACGATGGTGAGGACAATTATTCAACTTACTAAAGATATCGGGTGTGAATCAGCGATGGTTGAGTATATGTGGTTTTTGTGAGACGAATTTCGGAAGCTTGTTTGTAATAATAAACTATGATCCAATGAGAGCGTTGGAGGGCTTATCATTTTCTAAGCCGAAAACACCAAGTTACTGCTTGATCTACAATTCTAGACATACGCTTTCTTTCAATCATCGCTTTATACAAGCTAGTGGGCCGAAATACATCTACTGCTGCACATCTAGGGCTGCCTATGGAATCACATTTTCTTTTCGTGATTTCGTATGATCATTTTAATATTAAATAGAAACTTCTTACTTCTGACAGCAGCTTCGCCGGCATGATAGTCGAGTATGGATGCAGGTGACATTAGAATCTATAATAAGTAGTCTATATATCCAAATAATTCTAAAATCTAATCTAGCTAACTAATTAGTCCCCCAGTATGCGTCCACATGTCCGTACCGGGCAGTCTGTCTCGCCCTCACGGGCTGAACCGCGCGGTGTTTGCCAATTCATCAGTTATAAATGTTACGCCCGCGGCGTCAGGGGGTCGGCAGCGATGGTAGGTGGGCACTTACACACGTAAACTGTTTATGACTGTTGTTGTATGACTGTGATTGAGCAATACAATTTCAGGGTTGTGCAGTCTCGTTAAGAATTATTTATTTATACTTTACGCACACAGATGTACAGGCAGACTTAATGCCTTAGGCATTTTCTACCGGTCATTATAGTTTGACTGTGAATTGTTGGTATAAGATTTTCCTATCTACGGGCAATGGTTTACATCAAACAGGCAACTTACTCCTTATTTCGAAGATTGTCTGTAAATGATATGAAAATAAATGACTGTCTGAAAAATCAGGATCACGTTTTCGTAGAGTTTAACACACAAATAGAGACTCGTGTCAGCGCAATGCTATTATGCAGGTAACTTGTGTTTTATGTTCCCTAGTTACTTCTTCCTCGACAAGCCTCATTTCTCATTTCTTACAATGATTCCCATCCCCACAGATCATACCTTTATTACACAGATTGTAAATCTCAGCGGCGCGCGACGCAGCTATAATAACAATAATAATCCTGATGGAAATAGTTTCTCCACCCCACCTTCACGCCGACTCATCCAGGAACCTCATTCGCTGCACAGTGTGACGACACACACATAAGTGTCGCTATGAATTTTCTGCCCGGCTCCCCGCCGTCAGGGCTTGAAGATTTATTGCCTTACTTATGCTAGTGCTCCTTATTAAACGCTTACTCCACGCTTCCGATTCACGCTCACTATCCCTTTCTAATCTCATTTATGAGACAGAGACGAATTTCGTTTCGAATTTTCTTTCAAGCATAAGATTTGAAAACGGAAGTTTAATAACGGTGTTTTGAAAGGCGGTCGTGATTCTTAAACTTTCGATTTTGATACTTATCTTTTGTTCGTTAAGGTATGTATTTGCATGATAAGTAGTGGTAACCCATTGTTTTGGAAAACTCTTTTCCGGCGTGATGTACTTTATACACTTGAATTCAAAGTCTCTTTTAGAACTTCCAACAATATTGTTTCTAGAGTTAGGTGCAAGTGCATTCACATTGTTCCTTACTGTTATTGTCTTAAGGGTTGTTTTGTTTTATCAAAGATAAAGTTTTCAGGAGTGTAAACTACTTGGAGCTATTATGAATCATTGTTTGTGAATCTAATAAGACTTGAGGATTTGAAAGATGAATCCATGGAGTGGTTCCGAAAGTTTAGGAATTTGATATTTATGAGATAGATGGTTTTTGAGTTATTGTGAAATTCTTCATAGTTTCATCACTTTTGATAGAGGAAGGCTAAATTGTAAAGAGGACGGAGACAAATTTATCCTTCAGTATTAGGTTACTGGAGTTTTCTAAAATAACTAGATATTTTGGAAAATTATAGAGTTGAGTACAATATTCCTTAATTTACTTGGTTTAAAATAGTTACACAACTGTTTTCTATTTTTTTATCCAAGTTTGATAATTAGATTATTAAAAAAGTAAAAGACGTTTTGATCTCAGGATGCACTAGGTACGTAAAACCTTATATCTTTCAAGCTTCCAGCAAACCAAACCAAACGAAACATGACCAAAGATAAGCTAAATCAAAACAGAATGACAGTTCCTTTGAACGATAGTTAACGACACCTCGCCGCTTAATACCAGCGCAGTGTTCATAGTGTTAGTGTAATAGTGTCAGTGAAGACTAAGTGGCCGCGACGATGACGGAGCACTGGTCGTGGCTGACGGGCTCGCCGGCGGCCGAGTACACGTACAGCCCGCCGACCCGGCCCAGCCGGCCCCCGCAGCGGCCGCTGGTCAAGCTGGCTACCAGCGCGCATCTCCATACAATAGCCAGGTGAGTGATGATGATACAGCTTGCTGACAAGCTCGGTTGCGGCTGATTACCTACATTTGTGTATTTAAGTAACCTAGTGAGTGAAGCTCGGTCATGACGATTGTGTTTTTTTTCACACATTCGCATGAGGAGCTCGTGGTAAAATTATAATAGCCGCACGGACTGATCTTCAAGGATATGCAACGCTTGCCGAGGTTGGTCTGTGGATGGGTGACCATCTCAACATACCGAGACTCCTCCGTACCTCGAAAAGCACGTTAAGCCGTTTGTCCCGGCTGTCATTTGGAGATCTTTGGCAGTCGTTACGGATTGTCAGAAGCCAGAAAATCTGACACCAGTCTTGCCAAGAAGTACCGTGTTACCCAGTTAAATGTGTTGTGGAGGTCTAGTAGGCAGTCGCTCCACGTAAAATACTGGTATTCAGCTGAATCCGGTTTGACTGGGAGCCGACCCCAATATAGTTAATTGGAAAAGGCTAGGCAGATGATGAACGTTCACATTCGCATCTCAATCGCAAACTGTCAAAAATGTATGAAATTTAATAGGCTTTTTTGACAGTTTGCGATTGACATGTGAATGTTGCATAAAAATTAGTAGATTTGGCACTTCGATAAATGATATTTATATCTAGAATTTGTTTAAAAAGGTTTAAATAAACACTCAAATAGTTAAACAAGATGGTCGGTGCTTCCTATCTCACTACACTAAGAAAAAGATTTTCTCAGTTCAGTATTCACAATCCAGAGGTCGCTGTTTTCATTTCCAGATATTATCTTGCTCAAGTTATTTAGTGGACCATGTAATTTGGAGTTACAGATGAACTTTCGAGGAAAGCACAGACTTGATCTGAACATTCCGGGCAGCATTTCAGTAATCGTACAGCTCACATAATTAGCTTTTATCAGTGTTATTACCACTTCAGCTTTTTTCGCCAAAAAAACCCACAAAATGGAGTCGTTTTTAATTTTGAGATTAAGATTCTTAATGCACTGTCTGAACATACAACTAGAGTGTTTGTCGAGAATTTAAAATCAATGTTATAAAGTCATTGTTTCCTCACATTTGGTATTCAAAGCGCTGTTTTCTTGAAAAATGGTCAATTCCCCATGGAATCTATTTCTTCCAGGAACCAATTTATCTTTGCCTCTATTTAACTACGACGCAAGCAAAAAGCAACCTTATGCCATACGCTAAAGAAAAACTTTACATTGCATGATTTTTCAGGAACGTGAAAGTTGTTTTGTCAAAGTTGACTTCTGTTTTGACTTTTAAAAATACTCTTTTTACTTTCTTTTTAACACGTATTCCGGTAGAAAAAGAATCATTTTTCCTTGTCACGTCTGCAAAGGGAATTTACTAATGGTGTTTTAAAACAAACTTTTGCTTGCACTTCAGTGGGGCACTTTGGCAAAGATTAAGTGTATTTTGAGGTGCAAAGATAAGTTGGTTGCAGTGCAGACTGTACGGACAGCTTGATGGATTGTACAGTACCTACCTTTGAGGATTTCATTAAAATTGATGTATGGACACACACATTGTACGTGAAGGAATATTGGGAAATATTGCAAGATTCGGTAACAAAACGTAAAATGTATAGTACATAGCGCGCACTACTTTAGCATACTATTTAATTTTATCTTTTAGTACCTATAGGTAGATAAGCAGCACAAGCTTACTCAACTAGTTATACTACATACCATATATGCTTTGTTTACTAAACTTGATATTGCAGCCCAACTTCGGCAAACATTCGCTCCTCGCCAGCTGCTGCCCAATTTAGAGACGTGAACGAAATACATCTCATTTTCAACTGTCGGCAACGTTACATTATGTAGGTAAGCGCCTAGCTGTGTAGATACAAACACGAACCATAAACGATGTACGAAAGAAACAATAAAATAGACGTGTTATTTTAAAATTCTGAATTTAGCGCACGTTTAAAAAGAAAATCTCTCCAGATTTTATTACCGAACCAATATTGTCTCTGGTTCGACACCTGAGCCTTGTGTTATTGTAAAATTATAAAATCACACACGCCACAACTTTATTTGATGGAAAAAACATAAAAATTTACATATAGAACAGACCGCGGATTTTCGCGGGAAATATTTATTTCTCCCCTGGCAACACTACGTGAGGCGAATGGGGAGTGATCGCGAGGCTGGCAACATCGACTATTACTCATTGTGTGCTCCCCCTTTAGTTTATAGGCTGTATACTGTGATTGTTTTGTGTCTTTGTAAGTGAAGAAAACGGTGTGCCTGTGTTTATAACTTGTTTTTACGGAATTGGCAAACATCCAAGTGCATTCTTTTGCACCCAGTAACCACACTGAAAAGATTACTAGCGACCTGCTATATTTTCCATTTTCGTTAACCAAAACTTATATCAACATAATTTCTTTACCAAATTACCGTAAAATAAGTCACAGAACATGAAAAATCACATGTCTACCCTGTTCAACTGTTAACATCATTAGTCGAGAAACACGAACATGTCCCGGCAAAACGGTAAAAACCTTCCATTTTTCTTGTTTTCCCTCCAAAAGAGCTGTCAAAGTATTCTCATTACTGTTGACAGATCGCTAGTACCCTGCTTACCCTGTCTCGTATGATGGATGGGGAAACTTCACGGCGAATACTTACGTCTTCGGGGAAATTAGTGGTTCTAATGATAGTTGAGAAATAACTGAGTTTAGCAGTAAGATTTAAGACTGTGCTTGTAATTTTTGGTCTACTGAGTCATTTTCAACTTAGTAACTTTGTGCAAGAACAATGATACGACCTATTAGGTGAACCAATTGATAGACTCATTAACAAGGTAGCGTTCAGTAGACAAAGAGAGAAAAAAACTCATCAAACAATTTATATCCAAACAGGTGCGTCCTGATTTTGAATAATAAAATGGATGCAAGGTTGTTCTATCTATGTATACGTTTCCAATTGCCTATTCCTCTGGTTCTCGTACTCAGACATTTTTTGGACGTGGCCACGCGCAGTTCAGCACGCTAGGGCTGGCTACTGCTTTACCGCACTTAGTATCTAGACATCAGCTACTTGCATTAATTCTTATTGCATTCTCCGGGACGCCATTCTGTCTGGCGAGAGGATCGTCTTGAATACAAACATATATACAGATTGCCACTTCTGTAAGGTCGATAATGAAGGAGCAGAGTCTTGATACAGATTGCAGACTTGTACGTCTCAGTCATTTGAAAAATTAATGATTAATCGACAACGTCTGAGTGACTTGACTGATGTGTGTAAAAACCTTTATGAGACAATATTATTTGAAAGTACAAATATATAGTACAAATTCTGACGAGCTAATAAGCCACCCAGGTCTCTTTTAATATAAGCACACATTACGCTAAAAACCAACGGGGCGAAGCGAGCATATTGCAACTGAAATGCAAACTTGACACAGATGTATTTAATAAATTATGAATACAGCTACTGCTGTTGTTGACAAGCGAGCAGATAATATTGTACAGTTTATAACATAATCTGCTGCTGGTTTACTAATAAACCTGAAGCCTATTTTCTGGTTTATAAATTATTCGTTCATAAATACGTAATGATTTGATTGGGGGGTCGATCGTGTTGGTCTCGTTTATAAAACAATAAATTCTGAAGTACGTAGAGTTTTCAACTGCCTAAGAAAGGATGTTTGTCGTTGTTACTAAACATAAAACTTTAATTCTAAAAATATATAAGTAAACTGAATAAGCCTCCTCCCTTTTGAAGTCTCAAAAAATACCTGTAGGTACTTAAGTACAAATCGATTTAAAAACACTTTCAGCTGGTTTCGCTGTAAATCGTGTAACCATGTACGTGTCACCGTGAATGCAATGCATCACGCTGCACGTGAGCGGGGCCAGGGTAGGCAGGGCCGCAGGGCCCTCGCATGCAGCCCCGCGCCGCGCGACCAATGGTCCGTGCTATGCGATACAACGTGCCTCGCATAACGAGCTAATGCTGGAAACTAGCCTATTGTTTGTTGCGAAATTGGGGCAGCTTTGAACAAAATCTTGTCTTTGTTCAGTTTAATCTCTGATTCTCTTGTTGTCATAAAATCTAGGTATCTTGTTTATAACCCTTTCAGACGGTTAATAAGATTAACCCTCTTATTTCCGCTCTTGTTAAATCGCGTGCTGCTAGTTTTGAGCAAAAAACATTAATGAATATTGTTTCTAAATATTTGAACCTGATTTATTCCAACCAACCCTAATATTATTTTACAGGGAGAATTTCACGCACACGTATGTAAAAGTTGTCAAACCGCCATTTTTGTTCCATTAATAATAGCTAACCGACTAAATATTATTTATTACATTAAATTAAAAATAGGTATTATATTAAATATAGTTCATTTATTATTTGGTTGTAAAATCAGCCTTAGATATTTTATACAAATTCAAAACCTGCTAAGACAGACACGTACGCCATCAACTTAGGTGGTCTCGAACAGCTGAGCGCGAACACAACTTGCGACTCTATTATTTATAGCCTATCGATCCAGCCTAAACATACAGTTTATTAAGAGTTTATTAAACGCCGACTTCTGTCGTTACTTATAATAAGCATAAGTGGCCTCCGCCGGCTGTCATTAGCTAAACCACCACGTTCGATATGACTGGCAACATACGACCGGCCCACAATTACATACAACATACATATTACCTATGTCTTTGACTAAATCATCCGTTTGTAACGTCAAAGATAAAACTGCAACTCCTCCAACTTAAACTAGACTTTATTTAGTCGAGATAGGGGTTTTCGCGGCTGCAAATGGTGCTGGTTCCTTAATACCATACAATTGAATGAAGTAAAAAAAGTTTAGCTAAGATATAAGTGAGGTGGCGGGTGCTGACGGGTCACTTGTGACAAGATGACATCGAAGAGCAGTTTGATCCTGGTTGTCATGGCGACGGTCACCAGCTCCGTGATGGGCACCGCTGAGGTGATGAGCCATGTCACCGCACATTTTGGGAAGGCACTTGACGAGTGCAGGGAAGAGGTGAGCGTCATTCATGTTTTATTTATTCTTTTATTTAACAATTTGGATTATTTAAATCTGGAATGGATTCTATAAAGCCATTTTTACTACTCTTGCTTTAAGGGTTACATTTGGGGACTCATTCCTAATCCACTTTATTATACTCTAATCATGCTAGTGTCCAAGTCACGGATTAACAGAACCTGGAACAGAATCACAACCACACCACAACATAATTTCCAAGCACTTCTGATTATTATCTTAAACTTCTACGTTATCCAGTCAGGGTTATCAGCGGAAGTCCTCGAGGAGTTCCAGCACTTCTGGCGCGAGGACTTCGAGGTGGTGCACCGCGAGCTAGGCTGCGCCATCATCTGCATGTCCAACAAGTTCTCGCTGCTGCAGGACGACAGCCGGATGCACCACGTCAACATGCACGACTATGTCAAGAGCTTCCCTAATGGTTAGACTGTCTTTAATTTTGTCTCCAGTTCTCTCTTTTAGATGCAACAGTGGAATAGTCCGGGATTGTAAAACCTTGTTGTTCAGGCGTGAACTTCAATCCGGGCAATCTTTTATCCTTAACTTTTCAAGTGTTTCTGCCGATTCCTTTTAAGATGTCCATAGTAACTTCTCTTATCGGTTAGTAGGTACGACAATCTTGCATGAAATTTTTTAACCGCCAAGTAGCAGTTTCTGAATATTAGGTAATTAGTCAATCATTTTCAGCATACGAGCACATATTATCCAAAATGATAGTTGTGCTACACACCGTGAATCTTGTCTTGACAACGATCACGAAATAATACATGACATCAAGTCTTGCGTTTTTTAGATTTATGACACATTGTAGACGATGTGCCCATGCAGTTACCGCAGGTACTGCGAATGCTTCGAAGCATAACAAATTATTCTTTCTAGTTTCAAAAATTGCAATTCCCTTCATGTTATTCCTATTTATTTGGACTGCTACTGTTGAATTATTGTGGTTGTAGACGTTATTGAGTATCCCACTGTACATGCGACTGAAACAAAGGTCACGCGATGCAATCTGTCCGCCATATTGTTTTTTGCTGAATTTATCGCGAAACTACCCGCAAACTTGAAAGCTAATGTTCCAGGTAAAGGGTTACATAAGACGTGAATGTTCCAAGTAGCTATTATTTGCAGACGAGTTTACATAACAACGATGTAGCAAAATGGAAAGCAACCAGAGGCTCTACTAGACAAGTGAGTTTCTGTCGGGCGCGCGGCGGTAGCATGGCGAAAGCAATGATCAAAACCTGAAAGACGGTTAACGCTGTGGGAATTTCACGTGGTCAATCCCTTATATTTTTGCATTTCGATAATCGTATTCGCTATGAGAATGGCACTTTTTCTAGAGCCTTAGATTGTGATTAATTTATTTAGGCGCATCAATTTCACACAGTAGTCACTATTGATACCCGTAGGTAACACTATTGCAGTAGGCGTATAGTTTTGTGGTTAAATGAGCCTTCATGTGTGACTAATAAAGACTATTCCTCATAAAAGCACCTTGATGATTACGAGGCTATTTATTAATCTTGATAGATAGATATATGCTACAGAATCATCACTGAAGTCAACTTGATTTCACCAGAGATCTGGGTTTTGTAACGTGCAAATTGCTTGAATTTTTGACTGACTCTTGACTTAAAAGTTCATGTTAATGGTTTCATCCCGACTCCGCCCACTGCGGGATATAGATAGGTCTCTCTTCTCTTGTACCTTCTCTGTATTCTCACGCTCTCACCATCAACCAGGTTCGACCCACGATGTCAACAATGTCGTCTGCCCTTCTAGCTGCCGGATGAGCAACATTCCTTCTACCAGTCGTTGGACGCCACTCAGTCACTGCCTCTAATGAATGGTTTAGTCGAGTTGAATGGTTGCTGTTGCTTTGAGTTTGAGTGAATGATTCGAACCACCCGTGACGTACTTTAACTCATTCATTCTTTACTAATATACAGGTGAAGTCCTCTCCGGGAAGCTAGTGGAACTAATCCACAACTGTGAGAAGAAATACGATAGTATGACAGATGACTGTGACCGCGTCGTGAAAGTCGCCGCTTGTTTCAAAGTCGATGCCAAGGCCGCCGGCATCGCGCCCGAAGTCGCCATGATCGAAGCCGTCATGGAGAAGTACTGATGAGGATGATGATGATGATGATGACTCAGCCAGACAATTGGACAGTGAACTGCTTTTGTTAGTGATAGTACTGCATGATCAAAAAAATTACAAAAAAAATGAGAGTTGTTTTTTAGTTTATTATATTTTGTTGTGATAATATTTTTTTTGGTGTTTCTGTTTCCTTGAAGTTTCCTACTGAAAATCTTTGATAATGAAGACTCATGTGAAGCTGAAGTTCGAAACCTGCCTGTCCTGTAGTTGTAAAATTATCTGAAACTGTAAAATGTGAAAGTAAGAAATATATTTTATTTTATTTTGATAATAGAAGAAACACGCAGTAGGTGAATGAAACAAGCATGCAAACGAAACGAACCTTAGCACCCATACATGTTTTGAATAGTGGTTACTCTATTTTATTTAAGGAGGCGGTATTATTTACTCTTTTTTACCGACATATAAATAAAAGAATGCTTTTCTCACCACTGTAATACAAGTAGGTAATAGGCTATCAATTCATAGGTGAATGTTAAGAAAATGTTAGATACTTACTACTAAATAAGTAAATATTCCGCCACCTGAACCAGCCAGTCGATTCTGTTGACATCTCACGGTGTACACCAAGGCGGAGTGAACGACAATAGAGCTGTCATTCCATCTTATTTGTATTTATTTTTATTAACAAATCACCCTTCACTTCGACATGTTTACAGAATCGCACTGCTGGATACACCGTCAACCTCTTAGCGCGGTGATGTAACAGTGGCACGCGGGTCTTTTAGACCCGGTGTGGGTTTTTAATGTCGCCATATACAACACGAAGTTTAAATAAATTACCAATATTAATAGTTACATGGAGCGACAACAAATATATACCGTGCGTGCGTGCGTGCAAATCCAAAAGGCTGTCTTACCACTAAAGACTGCCTGAAAAAAACTAAATAGCTAGAACACGCCCGAGGCTCCAAACTCAATAACATGATCTATCACAATTGACATTAGGATTTTAACGTATGGTAACTAGAAGTACCTACACTTGTTTATTTACTTTATGTAAAAATAACTGACAGATACGTTATTCGGCAGTGAAACGTTTTAGTGGCTCCGAGAAAAAACATTGAATAATATTCGACAGTATAATTTGTAAAACTAATTTAACAAAACAAGACAGATTTTCGGAACCGACATCAGTCTCTTTATTTGACATAAGTTAGTGAAGAAGAAAGTGCCGCCACCTAGCGTGCAAACACAAAACTAACTAAGAGTTGCGTTCCAATTTATCAGGCCGTAAGTGAACTGAACAGATGGCGAAGATGAAGATGGCGGGACGTGCTCGACACTTGCGAAAAAAACTGGCCCTAGCAATAATAGACAGATTAGTGTGGACAATGAAGAGGTCGACTTTTGCCCAGCAGTGGGACCAAATACCTATGCCACAGGGATAAGACTAAACAGTAGGCGCTGGTGGTTATTATCGATCACGTGGTCTTGTGCCGTCGCCGGTGCATTGATGACTAGTCACAGAGAAAAGAGCACAAAGGTACAGCTTATTTCAAAGGAAATTTCTTCCAGCAGACCTGTGACGGAAAAGTGGGATAAGAAACGTTTTAATTAAAGTTGAAATCATTGTTTGTTCAAGTTTGAAAAAAAGTTTCCTTGTTGTCTTTAAGAATTTACTAAAGATATTTTATTTTCAATGTCATATTGTTTGCAGTGAGGATGCTTGCCAAGTGGCAAAGAACACAAATAATTTTCTTATATAGCACTTGATAATTTTGTGCATGAACATGATACAGGAATATGAATTAATGGCATTCAAGAGAACATGGTACCTGAAAAGTTAGTTAATTTTTCAGCGAAGTCGTTACAAAGAACCTGGATTTCTTTCATTTTTATGTTCTTGCTGGCTTGACAGGTTTTCAGGTTTAGAGTAAGACAATACTCAACTGCAAATGATTAATTTAGAAGAGTTTTGACCAGCGTGTTAATGTATTATGTCCTTATTCAGAGGACGCTTGCTCAAGGGTGGCAGAAAAATATTATACTATATAATGTTTAACTAATGATCGATTTCAACTTCATGAATAAATTAATTTACCCATATCGAGCAGGCACTGTCATAAGTGCTCAATCATGAGACTGCAAATAACAGCTTACAGACAGCACGTCATTTGGATTCCATGAATGAATCCGCTACACTAATTAAAACACGTCTAATCAAGCCGAGGCCCTCATTGTCGCGTCGCCGTAACTCGTAATTAACGAAGTAATTAAGCGAGGATATAAGCTTGCTCGTCCACTGCTCCGCCACAATGGCGCTTCATCGATCGACCACCATGTCGGTACGCCTGGCGCTGGTGGCTATCGCCATCCTCTTCATCACTGTGGAATGCTCGCAAGAAGTCATGAAGAACTTGTCTATGAACTTCGCTAAGCCTTTGGAAGACTGTAAAAAGGAGGTAAGACTTTAAGATTATGTTTTAGTTTGAAAGAAAGAAACCCTTAAAAACTTCCCGCTGTGGCGCAAGATTTTTTAAAGCATAAAGGCTTGTATATTTCTTTCGACATAAATCTTGCACTGATATACTGCCCAAGTTATTGGTCAATCACGCTATGCGATTTAGATATCTTGTCCTTTCTTCTTCCATTGTCTTATTCTAATTGAGATGAGCGTTTTACTCTTCTATTCTTCCTTATATTTTTTTGTTTTCATGTTCGTCTGATTACGCTTTGCCTCTAAACTGTTGTAGATGGACCTCCCTGATTCAGTGACCACAGACTTCTACAACTTCTGGAAAGAGGGCTACGAGTTCACGAACAGACAGACTGGCTGCGCTATCCTCTGCCTCTCGTCTAAGCTGGAACTGCTGGACCAGGAGCTGAAGCTGCATCACGGGAAGGCTCAGGAGTTCGCGAAAAAACATGGCGCTGGTTAGAGATTCTTTCTTATGTTTTGTGCATTACTCTATTTTGTACTGAAACAGTTTTGTCCCTGATCTTGTTGCTTCATCTTAGGTCTTTCAAAGACAAAACAAGTATTCCACATCATGTGTGAAAAACCGTGACTGGTCGATTTTTTAGAACTTCGGGGTTCATTTTGTAAGCATTGCTTGAATTATGAGACATTTAAGCATCTGATACCTATGTATGGACCAAGATGTGAAAGTCTGGTTTTGTTGAGTTTTGCGTAACTTTTGATGCGATTTCGTAATGATGCAATATTATACTAAGCACTAACGATAGTAGTTTCATCTCCGTGTTTTTCCGCCAATCTATCCAGAATCGTATGTTAAAGCTATTTCAAGTGACAAGATAGTTCGATCCTATCCAAAAGGGAGCGCTTTACAAAATTAAAATGTGAGTCAGCGAGATTTCCGAACGGTTGAAGCGGAAAATTGTAATGAAAGTGTAATGTCACGCAAAATTTATTGGAAAATAGCTCGGCATAATGTTATAGAAATCCAACAGATATTTACTGCAAAATGTTGGGAAACTCTTCCTTTGCGATTGCTCCTCAATATTCTTTAAATTATGCATATGGCGAGTTATTTACAAATCTAAGATCCTTAGTTATGTACCAGTAGCTTTACTTAAACATTTCAGACTCCATTTTCTCTTTCTCCCTGTGGCTGTACCTATACCTTTTAGACACTACATTATAACTTCTTACATCGCTTTTAAAACCCCCCTCAGACGAAGCCATGGCGAAGCAGCTGGTGGATCTGATCCACGGCTGCGCGGAGTCCACCCCCATCGAGGCGAACGACCCATGCATGAAGACCCTCAAGGTCGCCATGTGCTTCAAGACCAAGATCCACGAGCTCAACTGGGCGCCCAGCATGGAGCTTATCGTCGGAGAGGTCTTGGCTGAAGTCTAGAGGATCTAGCTTTCCGACCTCGTACATTTGTTTCTCTAATGTTTTCTCCGTGTAGTTACATGACTGCATGTTATTTGTCTTCTTTATATTGCATTTTTTTAGTGAGCAATAATTCCCTAAATGTATTGCTATCTTCACTTGATGTGGCTTTTGCGTCTTCAAGATTATTTGATATATTATTGAAATGTAACATCTTTATCAGGTTGATATCTTTCATTGCTCCAGAAACACCTTCAAATTGTATAAATTTCTTGTGTTCTATGTTAAATAATTTTATTTCTATCCTATCGACCTGGCTTGTTGAATGGACCACAGTTAGTATTAAGTTGTTCGTGTGAAGAATCTCCTGCCTCGCCAGTTTGCCTCGAAGGGGGTGGGTAGTTATGTAAGCTGCAAGTACTTGATGTACTATTATCTAATAAAGATTTTACATCAATGAGTTTCGTTTTATTGAAATCGATATCGAACATAGAAGTCCCTCGTGAAACAACTTATGTTATTCTTATAAACTACCTATAGGGATAATGTCCTACCTACCCTTAGTCATTTTAAGCTTTGTTTGGGTAACTACTGCAAGACGCTTGAAAAAGTGAGAAGAGAGGTTCATCCTCCTCTTTCATTGGGATTCAATCTATTATAATTCAATCTATAATTTCTATCTTAAACTGGATTGGATTTCCAAACCCTGAATAATTCTTGCGAGATTTTGAGCCTTGTTTTTGAATGTTTCAAGGCCAAGATCCATGATCCCGAAATTCTGAATCAGGAATGACCAAATCTTTTTTTTTTGATGATGAGTTGGTAATCCTTGATGGATGTCCTCCGCCCTGGGGTGGACGGAGGGGTCTGTCAAACTCCATCCTGACTAAAACCACCTCGTGTTCCCTAGCACACTTGCACCAGGGGCTACGGGAACACTTAAGCAACATTCAACGCAGCCCCGACTGGTGCCGTCTGGTTAAGCTGGGGGAGTGAGGTATTTGACTACCCCCGCCCCTGGATCCATTTAGGGGGGCTAGAAGAGAAAATTATCTGCCCTTCGACGCCCGGTGCGCCTGCTGCGGGCCGGGACTGCACTCGAAATCTCCCTCTCACTTTCTACTGTCTCCTTTTGCGACATGAGATTTTCACAGAAGGAGATCAACGCATCCCACGACGAATTACAGCCGACCATGGAACAAATTACAGCCGGCAAGGAATTACCAAATCTAATACAAATAATAATAAAATTTATTTAATCAAAAAGTAAATATGTAACTAAATGAAGGTATATGTATGGTTAAATCATTGTACAGTGTAGCAAATACATATAGCACACTGATTCTCAAACTGATCTAATGCAACGTGATGAACGAAAATCAAATATTCGGACTCGTTTTGTACCTTATTGGATTAAACACAAAAACGAGTTCGAAATTCTGTATACCAAAATAAATCTTAAACACAAATCCAATTACAAAAGTAATTAATCCAACACGTTACCCAATTATTACAATTTCTACGCCATTGATAAAATCATAGCTGCCACCATTTTGAGAGCTAACACTGATGTTTGAACAGTGGTTGAAATGAAGGGAATATTAATATTCTGTTCTTTGATATTGATGAGTGGTGCCATAGACCAGGTGTCTGTGATACGGGCCCTCAGCGATAATCTGGGCGATATGATCTTACAGTGTCAGACTGAGGTTGGTTTTGAGAAAAGTCCTTAGTATTAATTTATAAGAAGATAAAGAGATACTTTCAACGTTAACACATCTAGCTGTGGGAATGTAAATGGTGTGACAGGCTACTGGGCAGAGCTTACTAGTGCTATGGCCATAAGTTAAATCAAATTATTTCATTTCACATAAACGTTAATGGGCACATATGAAACGGTAAGAGCTCACACGGTTCCTATTGGTCGTTCCATATGAAGAAGAACCAGCAACAAACTTTACGGTTACTCTTTTCAAAGAACAATTGTTTTACAATTTTATCATATTTCAGTGTTATGGGTATGAAATAACTCAAATAACAGTGTTGAGAACCTCAGCTATATTTATTGTTGCATTTTAAAATGACCTACTACACTGACTGACCTACTCCTTGCATTGTATTGTTTGCGACTTCGTTTCGTATCTTTTTATTAAGTTCATGTAATCCTAAGACATTAAAGTACAGATAAAATAAAATCAATATCTTCAGATGGAGTTCAAACCTGAAGTAATTAGTGATCTATTGGACTTCTGGAATGAAAAGAACAATCTGACAAGTGAGGACCTAGGTTGTGCTCTGGTGTGCGTGTTCGAGAAGAATGAATTCCTGAGTGAAGACGGCACCGAAGTGCAGCAAGATAAAGTGTTTGCGTTCTACAAGTGGATCGGCGCTGGTAACGTTGCTTTTCTCTCCATTGACTGTAGCTATTTTTTCAAGACTTTACGTTAGTTCCTTCTTCAGGACTTGATGTCATATGGAATTCACAAGTCAACCAACAATATGTCCTATGATTTTATATCACCACTTTCTTAGACCTATGCGGTTTATTTCTGCAGGTTTTACCAGTCAAGTTATGTTTAGCCTGCGTTCATATAGCCTATTTCACTTTACCAAATCAAAAGAAAGATAATGTACCAACGACCACCTCACGAAAATGATTTCGGACTTTGTCACATAAAATTAGTTTCTACTCAACGTTACATTTTGTACTAGGCACTTTGCATTTGACAAGTATAGGCAAGACAAGCGAAATTCTATCAGCGATATCGATTGTCAAGGCGTCAAACATCTTGAAGCATTTGTTTGCTAAATTTCAGACGACATCTTGTCTAACCAGCTGGTGGATCTGCTACTACTGTGCAAGAAACAGACTAGCTCCATCAAGAGCTTCTGCGACAGAGCCCTGGAGATGGCCAAGTGCTACCGCTACGGCATCTTCACGATGCACTGGAACCCAGAGCGCTTCTACTGGAAGCGATCTCAGCGTCTTGGCTCTAGACAGGAGTCAGGCAAGATTTGTGAGGGACCAGTCTGTGAGGGTATCGGTGAAACAGAGCTTTTCAATAAGCTTTTCAAAACTTGTTAGCAATAAATGTATGAAATACTTTGGTTTTATCATTCTACCTGAGTAAAAGATTTAGAACAGAACTAAATATGGATCTAGATGCTGAAATACTGTCTGACACAATTTTTTTTTTTTTTTTTTTTATTTATGAATGGGCTAGCTCTTGACCTCGATCACGCCTGATGGAAAGCGATAGATGAGGTCCATGATGAAGCGAGCATGCCCAGAAGATGCCTTGAGGCACTGTTACTCCCACGCGTCGACGAAACACAGCAGGCTGCTTGACGTCGAACTCCGGTGGGAGGGTGGTCGCGAACCAGGCGGGTTTTAGCCCTACCACCGCAAAGGAAGGATTGGCCAGTCTTATAAGGTGTTAGGTAAGACTGTCCAGGATGCGCCGAGCGCTCAGTTCAGTTGAGTGTCTGATGAAACAAATTGCGCTACACGAGGAGGCTCCTTCATGCATCCCAAAAAAATACTTTTTAAAGATTATAAGCAGTATCGCCAGAAACCGAAGTTACACCATTCTTGAGGATATTTCCTAAACAGAAATATGTGTCTTCTTTATCACAGCTGGACTTAAAACTTTCCTCTCTCCGATTAAGACCTGGCACACAATGTCTATCTATAAAAACGACTACCTTTTTAATCACTGAATTTAATTAGACACGTGCCCACGAACAAAAGACTACCGAGAAATTACGCGACCGCGCTAACTTAGTAATAACCCGTCATTTGACACCAAGCACGAAACCACCTCATCATCAAACCACTAATTACGTGGTGTCAACAATTAGACACGATCGGCAACAGAACCACCACTTACTGGTATATAAAGGACAAAGTAGCACTACTCACATGGATAAACCTTTTTGGAAATGGGAAGAAACAACGTATTCGTCGTGCTCGTGATGATTGCCATGGGAGTGAGAGAGATAGCACCTTCGAAGGATGCAATGAAGTATATCACTTCAGGATTCGTGAAGGTTTTGGAACAGTGTAAGCAAGAGGTAAGCGTGACATTGTAATCTTTTAAAAAAATCGGGGAGATGGCATGCGGAAGTCCCGTAAGCCTCCATAGAAAAGGGAGGATCCTCCGACCAGACGGTTGTTGTGCCTGGTGGGCAACTGTCCGATGGTTAATATTTGATGGATTATTTTTTGGCTGTTGTGAATGTTCAAATGACACGAAAAACTGGTACCGCCAGGTACCGCGATGCAGGATTTTACGACGTAGTTCATGTCCAGCGCTATAGATATCGCTACTTTCGTTTTTGTGGCGGTATAGATACCGCTACCGAAGAAACATGTGTGTCATCGAGTGATCACGCACATACGTTTTTTGATAAATCGATACTGCAAAGTGATCCCAGTAATCGGTAGCCTTCTGAAACTTCATACATTGGCCTAAGATATTCGGATGCTAGTCCCAGCGTTTTTTGACACTTTTATTGAATCAGCGCTCAGAAATCTCCTATCACTTCTCGCCACTACCAATCTTTCCAGCTGAACATGACCGACCAAATCCTCGCAGACCTGTTCCACTACTGGAAGCTGGACTACACGCTGCTAAGCCGCGACACCGGCTGCGCCATCATCTGCATGAGCAAGAAGCTGGACCTGCTGGACGCCAACGGGAGGATGCACCATGGAAACGCGCAGGAGTTCGCGCTCAAACATGGCGCTGGTTCGTTGAACGGAAAATTATATTATAGATACCCTTTTGAATGACTTTTCCAATTGATCGTTTCAGCCTATCGCTGCTCCCAGCTGCTAAAAGGTCTATTTAATCAGCGTCCCTTTTATTCTTCTCCCTTTTAAACGTCGCAAATCGACCCTTTTGTATCCAATATTCGTGATAAATCCATACGAATATTATAATTGCAAAAGTTATTCTGCTATCTGTTTGTTACTCCTTTAAAGTTTTCATACAAATCCTTTAAACCGTAATTAAAGGATTTGTATGAAAACTTTGACAAGGGTAGTCCATCCAGGCCTAGGATACTAGATCCTTTTCATTCCGGGAGTATGATACTCAAGCCGCTGGCAGATGCTAGTTAGTTTAAATAACAAAAGTACAGTAAACCTGCACTTTTGTTATAACTAACTAGCATCTAATCCAACTAAAATAAAACTTCAGGAGAGGAAGTAGCATCAAAGATCGTGACGATAATCCACGAGTGCGAGAAGAAGTTCGAGCGCGACGACGACGAGTGCCTACGGGTGCTGGAGGTGGCCAAGTGCTTCCGCAGCGGCATCCACGAGCTGGACTGGCAGCCCAAGGTCGAGGTCATCGTCAGCGAGGTGCTCACTGAGATATAGGGTAGATTATATACCTGACCGCTTACATGCTGTTTTATTTCTGAGTCTAAAAACCAAACTAAACTAACCATACACTTAAAAAAAAGCTTACCATTAAAAACTTAAAATATGGCATCGAAAATTCCTCTACATCGTTGTCCACCGTGTTTAGACTAATTTAAAAGACTGGCGGCACCTTTTGTCACGTGAAGTGTCAACTAGGTATCTGGCCAGATCTTTGAACAACATATGAACAGTCGGACCCCCACGATCCGAGAACATCAACCCCAAACGGCTTGAAATTATAATTATTATTTAATATTCTTCTAGGACTTTGAACATAAACAGAATTTGATTTAGTACATACCTACATTCATATTTGCTCACTTGTGTCTAAGCAAATGTAAGAATGCACACTTACCCTTCCTAAAAAAGCAATTGGACATGTGTAAAATAATGTTAAAGAACCACTTTGTTCGTACAATGAATACTCCAACCAAGTGTCAAATAAATGCTGAGGATATACGAGTACAAAGCAGTGTCTGCCGTTTATAACTCCTTAGAAGGCGTTCAGTTAACCTTTCTCTTGTACATCGCCTTTTACTTACCGCGTAATGGAAATGAATGTGATCGGTGGAGTGTTGACCGTAAAGTATCGAACGAGGAAAAGCAAATATGATTTCACTTTTCATGAATACCTACTGGGTCTTCGCTTTTATGTTTGTGTCTCCGTTCCATTCCAATGTTTTCTTTACGAGTCGTACCTTCATTTGAAATTTCATTTATAGAATCTGCATCCGGACGTACCTTTTATGAATAATTTTAATATTATAGTAAATTTCTCTTCCTTTGATTTTTAACCAAAAGTAAACATTTCCCATTGTGATTGACTAACATGCAGAGGCTGTAACTGTGACCATTAAAAAGTAACCACCGAACCGACTGAGGAAGAAACAACGAGTCAAGTGCTCGTCTTCTAGCTTTACCACCGGACACTATAAACCTTTTAGCAGCTTCACAGTCCACACCCACATTGCTTAACCTTCCATCAGCTCTAAACAATAACCCCATCCACGTAAATCGCTTCACACGGGTTACCTCCGCCACGTGAGAAGCGCTCGGTTAATTGCGCCATAACTCGGCTCTATCGCCACCATTACGCGACAGCACAATCGCGGCGTGCGCTTGCGCAGCATGCACTACCACTGGTACGGGAACTGGGAATAATGTGGTCAGAAGGATGATAGCAAGGGTAGGACCTGTTGATTGTATTGTGTGAGAAAAGTTGTATTTAGAAAGCTTTCATTTCTACATTGGTGATGGGGATGTCGCAGCCAACTGGCTTATTCAGCCGTTTAATTGGTTGCTATTGAACGGCGCCGTTTAATCACCATTCTAAGTGGTATCCAACCAACGCATCTAATACAACATTTAATGAACGGGCTAGCTGAATGCTTAGGCCGTTCATAGAATATGGTAACCGTGTGACGAAAATTATATGAAATAGATGAAATATTTAATTTTGGGAATTCTAAATTCTAACAACAATCAATTTCAACATTTTGATTCTCCTAATAATCGGACATCCAGACGCACTGCATCTTACCATCCCTACCTTGTAGCTATTCCACCAATTCGCACTAAGCGTTTCCAAACGTCTTTTATAATGCGCACAGCAAAGGAGTGGAACTCTCTGCCTGCGTCTGTGTTTCCAAAAGCTTACAGCCCTAATCTCTTCAAAGTTAGAGTGAACAGGCTCCTTCTGGGTAAGCTCGCTCCATCGTAGACTTTGTCTCTGTCATATCTGACATTGACTAGAGTCAAGAGCAAACCCATCACCAATAAAAAAAAAAAAAAAAAAATTATATATGCAGGGTTTAAAGGAACCTAACATGAACAGCATGAAGGAGCTAAGATCGCTCACTCTAGCTCCCGTCATACCGTTCGAACCTAACCTATCCGTGACGGGGTGCTCAAAGTTCCCTGTGCCATATGTCCAAACGATAGGTATACTACGTTTAAACGAAATTGAACCGAGTAATTTGTGTAGCTGTTCAATTAAATGGCTGGATGCCACTTAGGCTGCTGATTAAACAGCGCCGGTCAATGAAAAGGCTAGGCAGCCAATTCATCGTCTGATTAAGCCAGTTCACTGTGACAGAGATACTGCAGAATGCAATGGAAAAACCAAAATCTCATTCCAACGGCTATGCCAACGTTTCTCAGTTAATCACCTTGTAAGAAGTGATGTCTAAAGGAGTTTGAAAAGGATTTAATCAATTGGTTACTATACTTGAGAGTAGATACCCAAAACTTATCATTTTCTATACACCTTGCATACGCATCGAACTTATTGAACCCTCTGAATCCAACGATGATCCGAATTTTTTCCAATTAACTACGCTAGGCTATTAGTCAAGATTTATTATTAATTTATTACAGTGGAGACTCGACTTCAATCAAGTGTGCCTTCTGTCTCTTTCTTATCCATTGTCCACTGAGCTAAGCATGCAGCGTTAATCGAACTCTGATGTAATGATAACGACGTGAACAGATTTACTTCGTGTTTAGATAGTTTTGCCGCTACGGTCGAGGATTATAGTGCAGCTCTTTAGACTACTATGTATGTGTACTAGTGAGGTACTTTGAAAGATTAAAAGAGGTGCTTCACCTCGATAGCCGGCTTAATGTGTGGTGGAGGTTCTTCAATCAGGATAATTTATGGCTCATTAAAGTGGTCAATGTTACATCAATCCGCATTTGTAAATTATCGGACATTTAAAAGAACTATTGATGATTTTAAGTATCTAGTTACACTTTTAGCAGGTACCTAATTAGATACCTTTTTGAGTGATCCAAATTTTCCTGAAAAAATCAATAACTTTTGAATAGAAAGTCCATCCGTTTTACCAGGTTACCTAAGTTTTATCTACGCTGAAAAAAAACCTAATCATTCATCATTCAGTCAGCGCCTTGCTCTTCGCCATCTTTGACAATTTAAACCATTCAATTGTACAATTCTGTAATAAAATCGTAGCAATCTCGACCGGCCCTAAGATTCACACACACATTCCGTTAGCGGGTCCCGTATAAACCAGCTCGACAAACAATACGTGCTCGGCGCAATCTATTCGAGGCTCCACCTGAGACCGACGCGTTATTTACTTTTATTGCGGAACCCTAACAGCGGTACACACTGTATAAATGTGCGCAGAATTACCAGTACGATGGTTTTCAATTGAATTTAATAATTGCAGAATGTTTAACAGAGCATTGTAACGAGTTGTGGTATTATTTTTTTTGGCTTAAGTTCCTTTGGCAGAAGTAAATGAGAGCTGATGCTTGTGCTAAGAAAGAGTACTTGACAACATCAATGCTGCAGCTGCTTTACATGTTATCTCACGTCCAGCAGCTTCAGCAGGGAATCCTGAAAATTTAACCATTTTTCCTGGACTTTTCTGGAAAATAGAGCCAGAGAGGCAATGAACTCTGTGCTATTGTTGAGGTCGCCTTTTGATTCCGGTTTTCTGGAGTTGCAAATAGTGTGACGGGATTGACCCGTAAACATTATTGAGTTTATTTTTTTTATTTTTACCCTTATAATTTTATCTACAAGAATTTGCTTAAGTTCTACCAAAGTGGACCTTTTGCAGTTTCCACTTTTATTGCAAAGATGTGACTAGAATGCGATACTTTTCCTTATTTATAATTTTATTTGTATTTGTCGGCGAAATGTTGGTAGTAGCTACCGATACACGAACGATGCGACGCAGGTGCAAGGTTTTATTGTCGATTCATAAGACGTGCCGGCTTATTGAATCTAAGTCTTATGCTAGTTAAGGGGGCGAATTTTACAGAATCTGTTCAATAGTGCAGCAATAAATAGGTACATAATATATTATATTTTTGATCAAGAAGTAAAGAGTTATTTACAAATCCGTGCAACCGAGAGGTCGGTAACAAACAGACTGTTAGACTTCCGCATTTGTAGTATTAGTATGGATTTAGATATTTATGTTGTAGTCTCCTGTAGACCTACTTGCATGGAAGAACATAGCAAACTCAAACCTAGTAATCCCATGCCAAAAATGTGTTTTTCAAATCCGATGACATTTCTCGAGACCCTGGCAAACAAATATGTCTGTGTAAATCTACCTTAAGCCGAGATTTATTTGTCGTTGTTCTCAGTAATACACAGCAAACATCAGGAGTTTATTGGTGATAGCTTTACGGTGTAAGACATCGAACGTGATGGATCGCCCACTGTTGGGTGACGGACAATAGGACATTGGGAAAATGATATCGGGTCCAGATGTCGAGAAATATAAGCTCAGACGTGTCAATGTTTTTCTGAAAGTTTATTGATTCAAAGTTATGGCAAAGTGAATGTTAAACGAAATATTAGTTCCAAAAAAGTAAAGTCAAGTTTTTCAAATAAATGTAACAATGTGTTTGAACTATTAACCTGACCACGACTTTCAACCAGTTTAGTCAGGTGACTATGTTCTGAAATAAATTAGCCGTTACACATTTTTACACAGTGAACCAAAACATTGTGTATTTGGCACTTTCTTCAATGAATTAATAAAACAGAACCAATTCCAACACCATTTTAATGACAAGCTAGATAATAAAAGTAAACTGACGAGGGAGTAGTAATTATAAAATTATGAAGAAAACACCTTCACCTTTTGGGGAACATTTTAGACTGCATAGTTGTGATGCAGTCAGAGCGCCGGCGGTCAGTAAATGTCCCTACTACCTATATTCTTATTATTTTCAAATGATGTTAACTAAAAGGCTGCTTGCTGAACTTAAGCACATAAATAGCATCTAATAATCATCTCAGCCAACTGATTTCATTCCTTCTCAAGGCCTACCTAATTCATTAGCACCCTTTTAGAACCAAACATTTATTTTATATTTGGTTTTTAATTTTTCTGTGTTCAACCGCCAATGTTTTCTTTGAATTAGTTTCCTACTATCTTTTCATCTCCTTCTTCCTCTTTTATTTCCTCTCCTACTACGTCTTCCGCTCCTACTTCCCTCAGCATCAACACTTCTCACGGGCTACCGCTAGAGACGCTATTGTCTAAACGTTTCATACAAACTGCATGTCTGTGAGACTCACGATAGTGGACGATCCGTGACAATTCTAACTACGGCTTTGACAGACGAAGCTTTTGCACTTATTTATTAGAAATGGCGTCACTAGTTGCAGCCGGCGGCGTCTCGTACTCAACCGGTCTATTCTGTAAAAATCTCACAAAGAAAACTGAGGTGAGTTGAGCTTCAAGTGAGCTGCTTGCTAAGGATTGACAGCCCAAGCTAATCTCACCTAAGTCTTCACGGGGACATTGCAGAATAGACCGGCCATGCCAATTCCCCTCCTCTTCTACACAGCCGTCATGATCTCCTCCATGACGACTTCCATGCTGGGCGCCCACTTGAGCTCATGCATCTTGGAGCGGAAGCACTTGGCCACCTCCAGCGTGCGGGAGCAGGCGTCCTCCACGCCCTGGTGTGTGTTCTCGCAGTCGTGGATGATGCCCACGAGCTGCTTGGCCAGGTCGTCGTCTGTGGGGGGGGGAGGGTGTTAGATGAAGTGTGAGGCTTTCATTTGTTGTTTGATGACGCTAGAACCGGGCCTTTTAATTATAACTACTTATTTTAGATATAGACTAGCTTTGCTTCTGAGAAATTTCTGTGCCAAAATATATAAAAATCGACTTAGTGAAGCGCAACAAAAAAACTCAGTATAGCATTTATAATACAAGTTAGGATTAGGATAAGTTAGGCTTTACTGTATTTCTATAAGTATATAATATGACAACGTAGGATAGGTAAAACGCCAGGTGTCAAAACTTTTACAAGTTGAAAATTTTCCCTAAATAATGAAAATGGTTTTAATACATGGCTATCTGGAAATCGTCATCGCTATTCAATTTTTATTGTATTCTATATTTTATTTTACTGACCTGAGTGGCAATTTACAAGCTGTGGTATTTAATTAAGATCAAAATAACTTAGGTTTTTTTATTGTATTCTAAAATGATGTTTACAAAGAACGTACCAGCTCCATGACTCTTGGCGAAGTCGGCAGCCTTCCCGTGGTGCATCTTCTGGTCCTCGCCGATGAGATCCAGCTTGTGGGCCATGCACATCACCATGCAGCCCAGGTCGCGATTCACCAGCTCGTACTCCTCGCGCCAGAAGTTGTACATGTCTTGCATTATGTGCTCGCCCACGTTTAGCTGGAAGGTGAAATTATTTTGATGAGGAGCTAAACGGAGTAGTAGGACTAAAGGGTCTTGTTCAGGAAATTAGATACTCCAAGTAAAACCCAAGTAACATGCTGGGTTCCATGTAGAAGGTTATTGGTAGCCGGGAGAAAAGTCTTTAGACGAAGTGCCTTAGGGTGCAGTTCCACTGAGGCGGAGCAGAGACGAGCTGTGCCACGATTAACCAATCACATGGCTTGAAATTCATATCTCTTCTCCACTTCGCTTGGTTGTTTGGTGAATCGCGACACAGCTCGTGTCCGCTCTGCTCCGCTCCGCCTCAGTGGAACCGTACCCTTATGCGATTGTTTAAATGCCAAAATATTTTTGATTGATCACGTGACATTTCGACAACCAATCCTCGTACATTTTTGACGTTTTGACAATCGCCTTCGCCACGGTCCCGCTGAGAATGTCACTTACCTGGCTGGAGACTGAAGGCTTTCGAAAATTAATTGTTTCTCAGGTTGGAGACACATGGGTTCATTACCACGACATTTCAGTAGAACCACTTTCAAACAAGACCTTTCTCAATCATCAAATCTTTGTCAGTATCCAGCTCATGACTCATGGTGATTATTGCATTGACTATTTCTTGATTTGATTAGGCTGCCTGAGATAACAATTAGGTATTATAAACTTTACCTCATTTTTGCACTGATCCACGACCTTCGTGAACCCTGAGCTCATCTTCGTGATTAGCTCCTTGGAGGCCATCGCCGAACTGGCCACAAATATGGCGCAGAACAAACACGAGAGACGCCATTTTGAGTCAGTCATTTTGAATACTGAAGTGATCTGAGTTCTCGGTGTCTTTTATAGTGATGCATTGATTAATTGACTTAATTGTCACCTAGTTTTAATTAGTAGGTGAATAGTAGTTAATTACCGAATGTGCGGTATTGTTTTGTCATGATGTTTTTGTTCAAAGCATTTGATATGATAATTGCTGTGCAGGAGATGGTAATTAAAAATACTTTGCCTGTCATCGTGACTGGTGTGGTTTCAGTTACGCGTCTTTTCTGAGAATGGGTTTACGTTTTGCTAGAAATTGAAATGGTAATTAGATAAGGATGCGCTCGTCATGATCAATGAATTGAAAACCATCAAATTACACCGTTTCGTTTGTGGCCCTGTGCTTTTCAGAATTTACTCAATATTTTGTACTATAGCTTCTTCAGGGAAACACGCCCAATCATTTGCTGAGTCTACACATTTTTGCTATCGTTATATGATGGAAAAATCTCAACAGTATTGAGCATACTTTCATCGTGGGTACTTACAGCTCGAGAGCAATTAGGAAATTAAGTCAAGCGCGAATCGGTCACTCCTAGACAAGCGTGCTCCATCGTCAACAAAGTCATCGATATCATCATGTGAAATTAAAGTGGCCCAACGCAAAAAACTTGTAATATTTGACTAGCTTCTACCACCGGCTTGGCCCGCGTGAATATCGGAATATTCTATAGTAAAAAAAATGCCTCTGTCCTTCTCCAAGGTCGAATCTATCTCTGTACCAAATTTTATCCAAATCCCCTCAGCCGTTAAGTCGGAATTACTTTCCCCTTCATAATAATTATGGATTGCGGCTCAGCAGATATTTTAATTTCATATTCTATCAAAATAATAATATTACACAGGTATTTTGAAAGTCCATCGTCTCCTATACCGACATTACAGGTTCATTACGAATGCTGCGCTCGCGCACGTTCCACATAACGGATGCGCGACGTCCTTGTGTCGACGACCCGCGTGCTTCCCAGAAGTTCGTGTATTAATAGCTGTTAGCTGTGCAAGTGTGCACTGGAGGAATGGGTCATAGACTCAACTAGCTCCGTTTGAATTTGAAGCTTCATTCATGTTTTAAGGGTACAAGTGGAAATGTTGTTTTAGAGCTCCTTCTTGTGAAACAGTTGCACATTTTACATTTTTATCCTCAAGCAGGCTATCAGTTTCGAATTGAAAGGATTCTTTTACACCTACGATCTCCTACCTCTAAGACGTTTTGCAAACAGTAAAATCTCGCTAGAAGTGACATAAGTTTTGTCTTTCCGATCTGCATTGCAATGGGGGTCGAAAGACAACAGAGACCTCATAATATTAGGACGTCGACCCAAATCCTACTGCGGGTTGTAGAAATGCCTTATTTAAGTCAAGTAAACCAGCAGAATTAAATAATAAAATAAACAATGCAGGCCTGTAACTCCATAAAAGTTATTAATCCTCATACTGTTGATGAGTATCGCTAATTACACATGGAGGGCGACACGGCTATGTGTTTAGACGCGCATTAGCTTGATAGCTGCGGACTCCCCGCTGCGGGGCGCGGTCGCACTGCACCACGGGCTTTCCGAGAGTCCGGCTTGAAAAAGATCTTGGATATTTCATTTCAAACTAGATTCATGGATTGTTGTACGTATATTTTTTTAAATTTACTGCTAATTGACAGAAAACGAAAACTGATTGATCCTTCTATGGCTTTTTTTTAAAAGCTTATGCATAGGTATAGTGATCACAATTTATTGTTTCTGTCGGTTTCTGCCACAGTAATGACGTCTTTGCCATACCTTTCTTTATTTATATATTTATTTAAACTTTATTTTCAGTAGTTGCACATAGACATTTGACGGCACGGTTGGCACAGTGGTTGAGCGATTTATTGCTGCGCTGCGTGTCGCGGGTTCGATTCCCGCACGGAACAAATATTTGGATGGCCTGCAGATAGTTGTTCCAGGTCTGCCTGTTTGTTTATGTGAGTTTATATGTTTGTAAACGCACCCACGATACAGGAGAAATTCCTAGTGTGGGGCAAAGTTAAAAAATATTAATATATATATGACGGACTAACTGCAACAAGGCAGCTTTGGTAGTCACGCGTTCACGACACGGCATTTTGTTTATTTTTATGTCATCCATCAAGAGTGTTATCGTATCATCCACACAATGTGCACGCACCCTCCGCAAGTCTGCTTCGCTAATCTGGTCACAAATAACTCTTCATTAGAGCAGCGCCACCGTCTGCCACGTCTAAGTATAACCAGTATGTGTTTATGCTCACATGGCTCATGTTTCAGTAAGCTTATTAAAGCTAGCAATTATGCTAGGCGCCAGATAAACTTGCAATAAAGTACATTAACCTTTCCCTGATATTCCTTAGTACTCGAACAATAAATTATGAACCGTTTATCATTACTCAGAGAACGTAAAGGTTATAATCAATAATTTCTGTTTTTGATGTTAAGAAATTCAATTAATGTTTATGGGTTAATGACCGCTATTGCACATTTATCTGACGCCTACCATATTATAATTTACAACTATGATGGCTACGCGTACTTCGCGCATGTATAACAATGTATTAAGAATGTATCAATCAGTCCAGCCTTATTTCAAGTGTGTTGTTGTTATTGTTCCGGATGCAGCTGAGTAGGTACCAGTGTCTTACATGAAGCCCCCACAGCCTAGTAACCCGGTAATCCCTCTTGGCAAGGCTGTTGTCAGGTTCATCTGGCATCTGACTACCTGTAACGACTGTCCAAGATGTTCAAACTTGGACAAATAGCAGGCTGGCATAATAGTTCGTATCCATAGGATTACAAACCTCACATCCTACATCCCTACTAATATTATAAATACGAAAATAACTCTGTCTGTCTGCTACGCTTTCACGCCAAAGCGACTGAACGGATCGTCATTAACCTTGTAATTGTTCCACCTTTTTCACCTGTGTGCACAAATAAACGTACATATTTGATTTGATTTGATTTGTCATGAAATTTGCCAGATATATAGCCTGGGATATGGAGAAGGACATAGGCAACTTTTTTACGCGATAATCTACATCCACGCGGGCGGATCAGCGGGTAAAAGGTAGTTTTGAAATAAATTAAAGCGGATAATTCCACTTCACTGCGGTTCTGCGGTGTGACTGTAAATAACACCCGCGTATAGAGTTGGTCGCGAACATCTATCACATCCGTGTACCATAGACCATGAACGTACGTGTGCCATAGACCACAGACGTACGTGCACCATAGAGCATCTAGACGCGCATTGCATTACACACGATTGATTCCACAGACTGATTTATCGCCGGGTTTTGGCACAAAACCTGCGGTTTTAGCTAACGTTGGCAATGTGATGCCAGGATGAATGTGTTCGATAACTCAACGAATCTAGATCGCATTTAAACATCCTTTTATCTAGGAGAATGGTGGGGCAGCGTTTATTTATGTTGTTGTACTTAAAACTGATCGATGAAAAATTATCGTTGGTTGACAATAACACAAATGTAATAATATATTTTTCAATTGTTTCAGGTAAGATTTGAGTCACTACAAAACAATGGAGCATCGGGAAGGAGTTTTTTCCTCATGTAAAACATCTATGTAGGTAATGTACCAATAACTTAATTAGCTGTAATCACAGCGACATGCGCTTTTAACTAACGTTTGCGGTAGGTATGTCATGTAGTAATGCACTGTCATAGTGATGCGTCTGAGCAAGTTGTAAGCGTTGGTGACGTCACCTGGGCAGCTGGGGCACATGGCAATGGGAAATATGATTTCTGATCTACGTGTATTTTTATCTTTGAGACGCGAGACGTGGTTTGAAATTGTTAACAAAGTATGTATGCATACATAAATAACCAATAAATAAATAGTAAAATATTACTTAATTAATTATAAGATTATGTAGTCTCAAAGCGCACTACATAGCTAATTAATTATCGTTATAATATGTTAGCATTGGCTGTATAAGTATATATATTTACTGTCGTCTCCGGTTATGTACTGCGCGGGCTTTACTGACGTGGGGCTGGTCGTATGACAGCTGTCAGGGAGTGAAGACGTGGTGCATGAACTAGTGAGCCGATATTTATGTAATTATGTAAGTATATTTAATTATCTAGTGCACATCAGAACACTACAGTAAGAACTAGCTTCTCGTTTCTACTACCGGACTACATAGATATGAATATATCGAAATTATCAAATGACTTCTCAGTGTCAGACAGTTACTGATTAAACCCCACCCGTGTTCCTCCAATTGCCTTTTGCGTTCGTGTGCCGCGGTAACTCTTTTGAAAGATTCCGCAACCCTGGCAGAACTGTATTATCCATCTACTGTTCTAAATCTAATTTCCTTCAATGAACTCAATCACAGCAAATCCCTTTGAATCCCCATCAACGTTTATCGCCGATAAATCCATAGAATTAGCGACATAACGCGCTGTCCACCTGGTGATGCCCGGGGTAATCCCGCGGGATCCCGGCAGTCCCGCGCTGAATCCCGGCCGGGATTGAGACAGCTGCGCGAAATGGCTGCCCACTGACTGATCGCGGGCGATTTGTCTAACTGACCCTTAAGAAGTTGTGCTGTACGTAGAGATAGGAATAAAGTGAGACCTTTGGTGTTCGAAAATGTTTGTGAGTAAATTAATTTTGTTTAGATATGTTTTTAGAACAAGCCATTTCATCCTTCACTCCAAAGGAGGAGAGAAGGGTGAAGAACTTGAATTTCTAAAAATCTTTATAGGAGAGTTGGTAATCTACTTCGATTACCAACGCTCCTCACAAAATTAACCGTTTTTCTCACCATTTGATTGCTGAAGTCTCCATGTGTGATGGTATCTTTATTTTCAACTTTTAACTCTTTTTTGACAAAAACGATGAACCCAAAAATAATGAAAACATTTTCGGTTCCCCTTCTGTACCATTCCCCTGTCTACATCAATAAATTGTTCCTTAAACTTAGTAAACGTCTCACTCTTATCTGTAATGGCGGCACGGACCGGACAGGGCCGGACAGCCGGACGGCGGACACCCGGATTAGTGTCCGGGGCCGGTACGTCTTCACCGCTGAAGATTGCCGATGGGGTTACGAGATTAGTGCTGTAAGTTTTAGGGTACATGTAGCGGCAATAAGTAGCTATTATTGTAAGGTTTTGATTCTGATTGGGCAATGGACATTATGGACAAGGCTACCCCAATAAGGTAGGACAATACATCTACTCGACTCAGCTGTCATGGCAACAGTAAAACTCTTGATGAATATTAAGAAAAGTTTTGAGTGTTCCGGCCGTCAATTTGATGATTCGAGGTGGAGTCAAGTTGGAGGACCTGCTTAAAATATAGGTAGGGGTTAGACTTACAAATATTCACTATTCTTCTTCTACGGACTTCTATTAGACTCCGTTAACTCCGTTTTTTTTTCACACAAAAACATGAAGATATAAATACAAATGGGACACCAGAAAAATAAATTCTAACTGAAATCGAAAGCCTTCTTCTAATAATAGCTACCATTGTGGTATAGTTTTCAGTTCATTTACTACCTGAATTATTATTAAATTGTTTGACAAAGTGATATTATTATGCTATTCACATAATGAAAATAGTTCATGATGTGGCCATACCCTGATAGAGTCCATAGCTACATGACTGCATCATCACCCCAGTCCGTGCGGCAGCGGCAGAAACCGCGGCTCGGCGCGAGCAATAAATCGCGCGAGCCAGCCGCGTGTCGACGCGATGCCGCGCGACAATTTATCGCGCGGTCGTTATCGGTAAATGTCGCATGCGTGCCCATGCCGACAGTGTGTCGTTAATGTTGCGATCATTTGCGCTTCACTAAAAGGATTACGGAGTTCAATATGCTTTTGTTTTCAGTAAAAGCTGATAATTTTAGTCAAGAGGAGATCTTAATCGTTGGACACACAGAAAAGACGTAAGACGAGGATGGGGCGCGGACAGGGCACAGACGGGGCTCCGTTGCGACTTTTTAAAACATATAGAAAACGAGGCACGGACGTGACGCTGGGTGCCGCAAGAGATGACTGTTTTCAACCAACTTCATTCAACCGTCTGAATTTGACGCCCACCCGCCCGCACCCCCGTTCTCGCCCGTCCCTCGTCCGCTCGCGCCCGTGTCCCGTCTTTCCTGTATGTTATACAAAAGGGCGCAGACGCGTAAGCGAGTATCTAGACTACCGGTGGCTTCAAATCGAACATTTCTTAGGCCTTCTAAGTACTTATGAAGGAAACTTTCTACACTCGAATCCATCCGGAAAACCTCAATTACAGTCAATAAATAACAAGTTATAAACAATGACGTATTGCCAACTGTCATTTTAATTTATTGCAGTGGAGTACCTACATGACATAAGAGGCAACAAGCAAAAAAAATACAACTGAATTGAGAACCTCTAAATATACGATATTAATAGTGATTGAAAAATAAACGTGAGGTAGATAGGACTTATTATAGACTAGAAGATTACACTAAGTAGGAAATTAACATTTTCCCAAACAGGTACCCAATTATTTTTGCTGTGTTTCTCACGAATTTTAATGTCGCCAAACCTTTCATGGAAACAACCTTTTAATAGCGTTTTAATTATTCGACAATCACATGTTGAATTAAATAAACATTTGAATATGGGTACCTAATTAAGTCACGATCTAAAATCTTCATGAGAACTTAAGAAGAAGGCACTGTCTTGCACGCAACTAACTGAACTACAATTGAAAATAGGTAGCCACTGATATCTAAAGGGTAGTATTTAAACGAGTGACTGTAAATTAATGTTTTAAGTGACAAAAATAATTAATTTACGTTATAGTATTACTAAGTGAGCGACTGACAGCGAGTGACGAGAAATCAACAGAACAGCAACTTACAAACATTAATAAATGAGAAGCTTTATAATATTTGAGCGACCTAATATTTGTTTGAGTGTCAACGTTACGTCCTGCATTTTTTTAAATATTTGGCAAATGATATTTCTGGGTGGTTTAAAAAAAAATAACCACGAAAGGGATGGCGGGGTCTATTCGCTCGCTTCGCTCGCTCACTTGACCCCGCCATCTCCTTCTAACCTAACCTGTCCAAGTCGGGGGCCCCAAATCCCGAGCTCGCATTACTCGCTCTTGCGCACCAAATAACATATTTGGTGCGCAAGAGCGAGTGATGCGAGCAAAATGTTAAAACCTCAATTGGAAAAATCGTCTCTATCTTAATATTGAAGTTGCCCTTTCTGTATTTCTAGTCGCTCACTTAGTAATTTAGCCGCACGGGTAGAATTTTAATATCTGAAATGGATTAATCACAACCCACTTTTTGTAAGCTCGTTCTGGATTTTATTATTAATCAATATTCGTCGTTAGTTTAGTTAATTTTTCGCTTACTCAAATTCATACCGCTCAAGTTATTTAAACAGTATCTCATCATCAGTCGCTACGTTATTATTTTATTCGATCGTTTTATAATTTCCCATATCTAAATCATAGGGAACTTCAATAATTAGCGAGGGCTATTAGCTATTTTGGTGTACAACTATTTTAGAGATTCAACAACAAAAATGTCGGATTCATCCCACTTCTCCTTGCACTTGTCACAAATGAAATACAACTTGAATGATACGATCGGCCATCGATTCAGCTGAGTCCGGTTAGACTAGAAGCCGACTCCAATACCTATAGTTGGGAAAAAGTCTAGGCAGATGATGATGACCCAAGCTTACTTTAATTTATCTTAAGTTAGTTTATCTATCTAAATATAACCAAACATTGCGACTGCACTATTTAAATGTTTGTAGAGATTTTGCGTTTATCCTGTTACACGTTGTATAAGTCGGTAGATATTTATATATTATGGGGTCCGAGTGCTCACCGAGTCTTTCGGAACATCAGCAAACGACTTGTCGACTGTTCACGTGACCAGAGGGCTGGGCTTTTCTTTGGCCAAAGAATCAGCATTGCCATTCAACGTGGCAATGCTGCCAGTGTTCTGAGCACTTTTGTCATTGACAGCGATGTGGATGAGTTTTTTGATGCCCAATGATCAATTTGTTTTTTACACTTTTTTTACATAATTCGCAATATTTAGTCTAGTTTGTATATAGTTAGGTTTAGTAGATGTAATAGTTAAGTTCGTTATGTACATTTACTGTTCCTTAATAAAACAATCTTATTATCCATTAATACCATGAAACTCCTGTTATTGAATTCTGAAAGCGTCGTCAAACATCAAATTAAAACCTAGTTGAGTGAATAATTCAGCGGTCAGCTGCTATGGGGGAGGGACCCACTCACAAAACCAGACGTGTTCTGTACCTCTACCATGAGTTTATGCAGCCAAAACTCGCTAGCGTCTCTGTAAATTATTTGTACGACATACTGTACAGCGCCCCTAGCGGTCACTGAAAGAATTAAAATTCGTACCATGAGCACTATAGATTTCGATAGGTTAAAAACCTAACGTAATCTATTCGATGGTCACTGACGTTTTTCAGCTATCCCCATACAAAACGGCACCATGAGTCACTAATTTGACAGAAGCTATCGAACAATACGCTTACGATATTAGTTACGTAGCTCACTAGCATTTTGCCGTGTGAAACATAAGTTTACATTAAAATTATACACGTGTTTGAGTATAATAAAGTCAAAATAATGTCTGCAAGAGCTTATTTAGCGTGGAATATGTTAGTTGCCGCTGATTTTGAAGACCAACGACGTGAACAACGTTAATTTCAAGCCAAAATAAAATTTTATGTTGGATCTCAATTGGAAAATATAAGTGAAAGATAGTTTATTAAACTTCACACACACTATAGAGAAGCGTTTGAGGATTTGTGCATTTATATTATTGAATAATGTTACGGATTTGACGTCAACACTGAACACAACGAGTTTCATTAGAACTAAAGGTAGTACCTAGTATGGTATGCAGCTATCTCAAAACAAAACCAATTATAATCTATTGTTGTAAACTTTTAAACCACACACACACAACTGTAACACAACGCCAACAAACAAAACATGATATGTTATAAGGAATAAAAATTAAAAAACCACTAAATACCATAAGTAGTCCACTAACCGTCAACTTTTTTATTTTGTCGGTTTATTTTGTGATAGTGACTATCTTAACATTTTTAGCATAGCGATATAACTACATTTTGAGCTTAAGAGCCGTTCTCTTTTCTTATTAGTGAGAAAGAAAGAAACAAAACATAAGTAGTGAAGCATTATATCGAGTAGAGTGAAGTTAGCTAGACAACGCGATCTATCGAGCTTACCTTAGCGAATGCGTCAGACTCCGTAAATCTCATGGTGCAAGCATTATCGAAATCTGTTCGATCCACGTTAGTACGCTAGCGAGTTTAACGCTAGCGAGTAATTTTTCGATGAAATCTCATGGTAGAGGCTCTGTTGTTTTTACGTCAGTAGTACCTTGAATACATCATCAGCAGCAGCTGTCTAGCTAGGCGTTTCCTAGAGGGTCAGCTTTTAGTGTTACTGAATATGGCTGAATATTTTTTGGCCAGTTAAACTATCTGTCTAAGCTGATGCATGAGACGGTAGTCCGAGTAAGATTCTTAGGAAAACAAGTTGGAAAAGTTGCCCGGAAAATGAGAAAATTCGGAAAAAGTGAACGTACTTTTGTCTATGGGATTCTTGAATTAACTTTAGGCCAGGACAACGTCTGTTATTAGGTCAGCTGTTAAAAATATCCTGTTGGACTAAGACCACAACCGTAACTGCTCGCTAGAATTTACCTACTTATGTACCAAATACTGGGTTAAACTAGTTTTTGGTATTTACCTACTTAGTTAAAGATAGCAGATATGACAAATATTCGCCAAAGCATACAGTACACTCGTAGTACATAGTAGCATCATGATTGATTATATGATTCATATCTAAGAGCAGGTTAATGTTTATAATTAGGTACAACAAGTCTAGTAGACACGTGGATTTCAACTTTAACATTTCAAGGGCCTGTTATCTGGGGGTCGAGTCTGCTATTGCAATCGTGTCTCAATGACCGGTCAATGATCGATTTTTGACGTATAACGTCAAACTTATGACACATTTCCCAATACAAAAACTGTCAAAGTTGTCAAATATTCGATCACTGACCGGTCATTGAGACACGATTGCAATAGCAGACTCGAGCCCCTGGTCTCTTGAACACACCATCCCCTCTCATTGCCGGCGCCATATAGCCGTCCGTGACGTCATCAAGTACGTCACTTCACGGCTGACCCTGCTTTCAACGGTATTTGTTCATGTGCTCGGCCCATTTCATTCCTTTCGATGTTGATTGAGCGGCCAGTGTCGAATGCCATCTATTGACCGCTTGCGGCAACTACCTAGCCGTTCGAAATAGTTTCACTATTCGATACAAGATGGCAGTAGTTTCCTTTAAAATTGTGTCGTAGGTACTAGGTATCTTTTTTTCAATTCTTTTGGTTTGTAATTTTTTATTTGAAAATGGTTTTGAAATATACCTACCTAAATCAATTTTTTCATCATAAAACTGCTCATAAAATACAGTCGAGGACCTACAAAAGTGTAAGTATGTGGGCATTTTAACAATTATCTCATTAACTACCTAATTAACATGTTTTATTCAACTAATTCGCCGTTCGGCCTTCAGTTGGCACTAATTATTTAAATGTTGACGTCACCAGCCAAATACTTAAATAAAAAAATGGTCCTATCAACGGACCTTGACACTATGTTTAGCCACCATAAATAGACTAACTCAATAGTAGTAGGTACACAGATGTACACTCTACTAAATGGTTGACCGCATCGTGTAACCCGACACTGACCAAACCACACACCATCATATTTATGGGGTATAAACCATCGGCATCGGGCCGTTTAATTTCCGGATCTATACCCCATGAAGTTATGATGTTACCCTACTAGAGATAGTCCACAAAGATGGGAAGATTTAAACCTTAGTTACGACTAACTTCTCTCTTATCTTTTAGGGGCTCGTATCTGAATAATAACAGCCGTAGGTAGGCCGTAGGGTTGATCTTCAAAGTTAAGCAAAATTTACCTACCGATATCCTTGGTACCTCGGAAAGCTCGTTGAACTGCTGCTGGCCACGTCCTTGCTGTCATTTACGCCAGAAAATCTGACGCTAGTCCTTACCATGGGGTGTTACTCAGTGACTGCGTTGTGATGATCAGGTAGGTAATGGCTCTATTGGTATTTAGCTGCATTCGGTTATACTGGAATTCGAGCCATGACATGTAGATTATTGTCGTAGGCAGAGCTGGGCAAAATAAATGCTTTGCTTTAAAAAATACAAATTACAAAATACTATCTCGTATGTATTTAAATACGAAATACAAAATACTTTTAAGTCGTGTATTTGAATTATAAAATACAAAATACAGTATTTTAAATATTTTTATTTAAAATATAAAATACTAATTTCAAAATACAATCAGGCATTACGTTAGGTTAGCCTCTAAGCTTACGAAAGCTATCGAGTATGCAGAACGCTAAATGTATGTGCAAATGTATGTTTTTTTTTATTTTTTATTATTGATAGGCACGCGCTTGACCACTACCTCACCTGAAGCCATAAGTATTATAAATACTAATTACAAAATACCTCAGCGTCATAGTATTTGAAATAGTAATTACAAATTACATTTTTAAGAAGTAATTGAAATACAAATACCAAATACTTACGTATTTGTATTTCAATTACGAATTTTAATTACAAGTAACTCAAATACTGCCCAACCCTGGCCGTTGGTATCTTAATTACAATGCGGTAGGTTCAAAAGATGTGTGACCTAGGTCTACATCGATGACTTTTAAATATGAATTAGTTATTCGTCATCTCCAAACTTGTCTTTCAAGGTTTCGGACACAATTCGCGTTGTTCAGACTAGTAAGGCAACACAATCTCGCACAGACTTCCTGGTGATATCCGTCTCATGGTTGGCAAGACTGGTATTCGATTTTTGGCATTTGATTACCAGTCGACTGTCAAAGCAAATGGCAGCCAAGACGAACAGCATAACGTGCTCTCCGACTCATCAACTGATCACTGATCACCTATCCACGGACAGATGTTGGCAAGCGATGATTTAACCTCGAATAGAATATCGATCCCTCCGGCTCATCATCATTATCATATCAGCCGAAAGACATCCACTGATGGACATAGGCCTCCCCCAAATGAGGGGTTGCCGCTTGGGAGGCGGGTTGGCAATCGCAGTGCAGCTGTAGCAATGTACCTGCAGAGAATGCTGCTGCCCATTCTCTGGTGAGTCCCTTAGTCGCCTCTTACGACACCCACGGGAAGCGATGGGATGGCTATTCTTTTACGTCCGACACCATACGGAACAACTGCGGCTATTATTATTAAACTGCGAGCTCTTGAGTACCAATAAAATCTGCCTGTTAATTTGGTCAACACCAATAACACCGAATTGATAACCTACTCATTTTCAAGTACCTACATCAGTACCGAATCAATTTGTCTCACTGCTGTGTTTATAGGTTGACATTGAGCTTTGTATACTGTTTTTTTCCTATTGTTCTTTTCAAACACATCTTGAATGTCTGTTGTGATTCAAACAGGCTGATTGATTCATTGTGTTGTGATGCGTTCATTGATGAATCCTAATATCCAACCACTGATGACGGGATTTCGACGAGGAACACGAGTAAACCATGACTCAGAAGGACATTTAAAAATACTTTTTCAACATATTTGCTCATAAAATGCTTTTATGAAGCCTGTATGCATTGTTCGAAAGTTAAAAATTATGCACCACACAATGGAACGCGCGGTAAAATAGGTACTCTCACCTAAGTACATATTTTACCGCAAACTCCGTTGTATAGCGACGTGCGTATTCTTTACGGTTTTTATAACTTCCCTAAAAATTAATAAGAATTCCACCAAGGAGTTTCACATCGAACCTCCTTGGAAGCGCTTTTGCTGTATAGTACGTTTGTCTCATTTTAGTATTAAAGAGAAAATGAGAGAAGATAAATAAAAATAAATGAAATATGTGGTTCTAATTAACCACGCGCATGTGGCGCCCTTTGCAAATTCGAGCCATTTACATATAAGAAACGTCAAAGATTGTTGCGACTTTCCGACTGATTTCTAAAGACAAAAAGTTTGTTTCATTACTTATTGTACTGTTTTCTCGCAAATGTGTCGAAAAACGTTGTATGACACACGTGCGGATTTGGTTTTTACAAACTCGTGACTATGGTAAGCCCTCGACTTCGTCTCGTGCTTACATTCGTCTACTCATTTGTAAAAACCAACTTACCGCACTAATATCATAACTAACTATTATTCCGATAGTTCGACCACATCACCGTGGGATATTTTGTCGTCTTTCACGCCGGAAAATTCGCTGCCAAAACTGTAGGTATTTTCAAGAATTTCAGAACCCGTCACGTTGGAACATCGTATTATGTTTAGGTTAGAGTTCGTAGATCGTTTACAAATAAGTATTTGCCACCTGACAGCAGTTATATAGCCTTTCCCCAAGTATATTGGGGTCGACTTCCAATCTAATCGTATGCTGAGTCCCAGTATTTTACAGATAGCTATTGCCTATCTGACCTCTATAACCCGGGTACTGGGGGTACTTCGCATCTTTAAGTGCGGCTCTAAACAATCCCATCTGTACATTTCGCTATAACTCACAAGCGATCCAGTAATCAACTTCTTTCACAATATAAAGAGAGGAATCCGCCCAGAGCACTCATCGCAGGAATTTCATTATTCGTTTGAAGTCTCTCTGGAGGCAAGTCAAGTTAATGGACGATTGCGTCATGGACGCGGCCATTTTCTTTTATGAATACTGCAAGTGTCATGTGATTTAGGTGGTATTACGTAGTTTATAAAGCTCTTAAATAAATACCTAGGAACTTCTAGCGATATTATAATGGTATGCAGATTGATTCACTTTGATTGAGAGGCGCAGAAATATGATAAACGAGTACAATGTGTAACAGAATAAACGCAATACTTAGGTACCTGAAAAAAATCGACTGGCCCATACATTTATGTGCGCAGAAATCGACGAAATGTACTGAACAGCAATTTTTTTTTGGGGGTTGGTCCCATAGTAAAAGTTGCTTATAGTGATGAGTGCAATGAACCCATTCTAAGTATTGCGTAAAGGTATCCTATAAGTATATCCTTATTAAATTCCTAGTGTGGGGCAACGATTTTTTTTTTTTAAATAGGAAGTTTTGCGAACTCGGTCAGTCAACAAGAAAATACAAATCTATCTCATCGGCAACCAGGATTAGTGTCCGCGAGAGCGAGACCTTGGCCATTAGCTTGTTACAATGGCTTTTCTTCTTGTTCGACAAAATAATTATGGAATACAAAATTTCAATTTCCTCCGACAAGTGGATGCGTGTTGATCACCTTACTTCATTAAAATGTTTTCGTTTGTTCGGTTCTCGTCCTCAATGATATTTTTTTAAATCTTTATTTATTTACAGGGTTATCCTCAATGATAGGTATTACGAATATCATGTTATTATGAGCAATGAATTCTTTCTACCTTCGAATTTTGTAACATAATAAGAACCGATTCGCTGCCTATTCCCAGCACACTAGACGTGGAGTATTTGGAGGATACGAAAGATAGTACTTTAGAAACTAACAAGTAGGTAAGTACCACAACAACATTTTTGCGAAACAGCTGGCCTACCCGGACTGATGTGAATGCGGTACGTCACTGCGGAACGTCACTATCTCACGCACGCGTGTTCTTCCTCCGAATGAGAATATTGAGCCTTAACCCCTGCTCATAGAGCTGATTCTCCCATCCGGAGCTTAGCTTCAAAGAATAAACGTCAAAGTTGTCACATGGTCGCGTCACCGGCGGAACACACAGAGTAACATTGTAATATGTGTCTTATAAAAGTTGTCGATTGGGTTCGTTTTCGATCGAGACGCGCGTAGGGGTTGTAAACAAGCGGGCCGCGCGGGGGTATCGACCGTGGCGCCGCCAGAAGTGTGGCAGCGCGCGGCGATGGTTGACGCGCCGCTCGCGGAAAGATGCCCGCGCGATGTGCCGGCGCCAGGTGTCTCGCTGTCAGAAGACGCTGCTGGCACTGCTGCTCTACCTGACGCTGTACCTGATCGCGTCGTGCGCGCTGGCGCCCGACGCCTCCGTCAGCTTCGTGAGTGACGAGCTGCGCATCGGCGACAAGTATGTGCTCATGTTCCTGGTGTCACCGCGCACCCCGGTGTTCTCCGACGTCGAGGGTGCCGAGGTGTTCACCTCGCGCCGCTGCGGGCGCTGCTTCATCACCAACAACAAAGGGATGCTGCCGATGAGGGAGTACGACGCTGTGCTCGTGTTCGGAGACAGAAGCCTGCTGTCGCAGACGATGGCCGTCATGGACCCTGGCAGGAGGTACCTGATAGAAGCGCAGAAGCGCTGCGTGAGGAACAAGCTGAGAAGCTGCATCCGCGAGCCGCTTGTGACGTCGTTCAGTACCCGCGAGACGTACGACCTGTGCGGCCTGTGCCGGAGGCTGCACGAGGAGCGACGCGATACTCTCATGTGATTGGTTGCCTTGTTAGGTTAAGAAGATGGTCTCCTCACTACTTGGACCTGCGAGGGTCTGCCAAACGTAGCTAGGATAAGATTGGTGCTTTGTAATCTCAGACAGTTGGATCGCAAGTCATTGTTGTTGTGTGTTGACTGTTGATGTTTATATTAACAAAGACTTTTGTTATTAAGTATACTCACGAGTTTAAATTCGTGTATGATTTACTGATCGTGGAATGTATGTTGATGTGTTTCTAACGTTATTTTCTCTGCTTTAAATGAATTAACGCGATGGCATTTGTTTTATGTTAACTGATCCCACAAACAAAGGGGTTTGAGAGTTATTTACTTAGTGCCATACGAGTACTGGAACACATCTCACGAGAAGATGAAAGAATGATTGTAATAAACAATATTTGAAAGAAAATATTTATGTTGTACTCATCAGCTGTTTCTTTTAAATCCGCCAATCTCTTGGTTCCAGTAGTTCCATACACTTTTAGTTTTTTTTTCTGAATATTATTGATCGTATCCAGCTCCTCCAGACTCTCGGTAGTGGCGTACATAAACGACATTTTCATTTCTTTTCTTAGGAATCTCGCTGCTTGCCAAAAAATCCTCTAGACGCTCAGTCTATTATAGATAACTAGTTATCTACCGACACTATTTTTTTGTCAAAGAATTCTAACAGCGGTATTAATAGGTGTGCGATTGAATAGCCGCTTTGTCTCACTGAGATGGCTCATTAGTCTGAAAGTGAACTAACATGTTATTTAGTTTTACTCACCTACATCTACACAATAACGAATGTTCCTGTCCAAGACAACTTAGATATTTATTTGTGTAATTAAAGGAAACAGAACTTACTCACTCGGGTACTGGGTCATCCCGTCGTTTTAAATTGGTAAGGAAAAAAACAAAGTTGCATTCCTTTTATTGTAGGCGGATTAATGATGATGATTAATGTTTTATACCAACTAGGTAGGTATGTTGTATACAGTAAATAGGACAAACGTTTACCTACATAATACAGTAGGTACCTAGGTACTCATGAACTACAGTCATCCTAGGAAAATACTGAAATATGAAAAAAGAATCTGCTGTTTCAAATAAAAGTACGATGCTAACACTATGAAATGTATGGCTCATTAATAATCTAAATATTACATTCATTAATGATAGTATTTACTTTAAATAATGAAAATACAATATTTGGATTAATATTGATAAAATACTTTTGTTTCTTTCGCTTTCAGGCCTAACCCGCTGAACCGATTTTGATTAATTTGGGTACAGAGATAGATGGGACCCTGGAGACGGTTATAAGCTAATCTATATCAACGAGCGAAGCCGCGGGCAAAAACTAGTGTTCTATAAATAGAGTCATCATCGTGTAGAGTACATCTATTTTCTTGACGTCCCGATTGCCCTTGGCAATCATCGCATTTCCGAATAATGCTAATTTTCATGTCCATCAATTATTACAATTATCGTGTATAATAATTTGAATTCAGAACTTAGTACTTTATTGTGAAAGTTCACACGGAAATCAAAACAAAACAACAATAAAGTACATAGTATTGTGCGGTTGTAGGCACACTTGTGTGTTCGACACCCGCGTGACACACTCAGGAAATACTTAATTGTTCATCTGATTACAAATGAATCCACCATCATCACGTAGAAAAGCCATTGAGAAAATGTATGTATTCATTCAAAAGAACTGATACGCTACGAAATTCGAACCAGGGATATCACGCTCGGCAGTCATCAGCTAATAAGATGGTGTTATTTTCTATTTACACGTAGGACTGATCCAAATACCCATTAAATTTACTCTTATTCATTTTACATAATCATAATATACCACTGTTTGACAAACCTGCTCTATAAGCACTGAACTAACTCAATTTAGGTCTCCAAATTTAGCTCTGCACATTCTGTTAGCTCCAACTTATTTCCTGTACGAACACGAAGATTGCTTTCCAGGTTTCCTGAAATTCAGCTACAAAAACCGACGGGCGAAAATATAGGCATTTTGTAAACAAGGCTATAGCAATTATTATTCTCTCGCTTGAAATAACCCAAGTGTAGGTAAGCCCCAGTACAGACTGTAATAGAAATTCCCATTGAACCGTCTAGATCGGCCTTCACGGCTGAACTATTTATATCGCATTTATTTTCTTTAGCTATGGTCTGCATTTTTTATCAATGTCTATGGCGTTTTTATTAAAAATGTACGAGTTATACGCGCACTGGAATTTCCTTGCTTCAAGGTTTTTCCAGCTGTTAGAGCGTTTACGCCGTACGGCATTCCATACAAACTTTCAAGTCTTTATTTTTCGAAATGAATGTACCGATTTTAATTAAACTTTCTGCACATAAGCAGGATACATAGGTCTAAAAAGTTATAAGAGAACATTTAAGAAATTTCATATTTAAAAAAAAGGTAATTGGAAATCTCTGTTTGTATGGAAAATTTAAAATTCGTCGAATTTAGTTGTAACACTATTTTTCGGAAGTGTGCTCTAATAAGTAACTTTTTAGACCTATGTATCCTGCTAATGCGTAGGAAGTTTAATTAAAATCGGTTCATTCATTTGGAAAAATAAGGACTGAAGAAAGTTTGTATGAAATGCCGTATTCAATAATAACCTAGTATGAAAAGTGACAAAATGTTTGGCACCACTTTCCAGTCGCGGTTTTATCAGTCTCCTCGAGATAATATCATTTGTTATTTAACTCCGTAACTCTGCGGCTGCTGCAGCTGCAGAGGGTAGGCAGAGCAATAAGAACCCCCTTCACCCACACTTGTCCAATCATATTGAAGTTCCACGTTCCTATTAGGAGACCAGCCACCCCGGCATAATCCAGCATGAGGCTGATGACCAATGAATGTACAAATTCCAAGTCATTTCGTTATTGCAACTTGTTTAGGTACCTACTTACATTATGTACCCCCCAGCCACCCGTACCGCTCTCCCCTTAAATCTACATAATACATAGGTACGTCGCCGTAAACTGCTACTGAAATGTGAAACCTAGAATATAGTTAGAAAGTGTTCGAAAAAGTCCGGTTAAATGAAAGAAAACTCTGAAAATACAAACATGGAGAAGGTCCCCGAATCACCCACGTCAAATGAGATTCATACATCTACAAGGTGTAACAGAAATATCGCATAACCTTAAAAGGGGACATTGTACTCTTTGAAAATCAGCTGCTCAGTAGGTACATTTGGTCGAGTTCGCAAACAGTTGCAGGGAGTTGCTTTTTTCGCGATTTCAGGGTTAGTACTATCGTAAAAGTTGTTCTTAATGATGTAAGTACAATACAGAGTCAATAGAGTATCTACAATAACCCCTTTTCAGAGAGTTTCGAGATACTAAAAGAAATAGTTTTCTTTTAAATTCAGAAATTAAAAAAGCTTTTAAAAAATGAATAAATCGTTTTTTTTTTTTTAAGGTGTTTGGTTTTGTATCAATAATTATAAGACAATCATTATTGACATCAATTCAGGTACCAAAATATTCGGTTAGGAATTTGAAATAATTGCCAAGATTTATACACTGTTGACAAAATCCGTACTCGATTTTGTAAAAAACAAGGAAATTAATGTTTGCCTGATAGACACAGAGCTGCTACGCTCGTTTTAAAATAGTTTCAAGTTGAAGTGTGTATATTTTTTCAGTTCTATATTTGTATTTATGTGGGTTCTCGAGTGTAAGAAGTCTGATTGTGAACTATTTTCCTACGCCAGCATTATGCATGTGTTATATAAAATATAATAAATTATTTATTACAACGTTTTCCTTGTTTTTCTTACTTGTGGGTTATTCTTGAAATACTCGACACGCATCTAGGTACATAACACCACGTGGTGTTATGTACCTAGATGCGTGTCGAGTCGTGTGTCGTGTGTGTCGTAACGTGTCTTTAAGACACGACACGTTTCTCGCGAAAACCCCAGGATTTTTGCAAAAGAACTGATTGATCTGTTATTGGAAAATTAAGAAAGATTCTCGCTATTATCAGCTATTTAGTTTATTTATTTATTTTTAGCCTATTCCGTTCCACTGCAGGGCAAAGACCTCCTTTTCTTCCTTCCACTCTTCCCGGCTCCGCCCGAGCCAGGGGAAGATGGCAGGACGAGCATGACGCCTATCAACAAGATCATGTTCAACACTAGCCCAGAGCCGGAAAGAAATCAACTAATCTGAAGTTAATTTTGAACAAGGGCAACAACAACAACAACAGCAGTAGTCAACAGCTCCATTTGAGCTGTTCTGACCAACCAGAATAAAGACAGATGAGCTGCTCGTGTCGTGTCACGGTCACACAGGTCAGACAGGCAGTCGCTGCAAGTGAGACTACTAAGCTGCTGACTGCTGCTGAGGCAGCTTACCTAGTATTCAAAACTCAGTAGCCAACAAAGGGAATCAGCATAAAATCCTCCAATCGTCCTTAACAGTCAAAGTGTTGCAGAAACCCTGATATTATTAGCTTGTATAAAACACATGACTTTACCTCCAATCTGAGGTCGCCACCGCATCAAGAATCCACTTGACGACTGGGTCAATGACACCGTGGTACCTAGTGATACCGAGCTAGCTCCTGGAGTGGCCTGTTTGCGAAACGCTATCACTGGTAAAACATTTATGTTGTTTTTTGCAAAACCTCGGTAGAGCAGCTAATTTGTACGTGGCTATCGTAGGTATTTGTGGAAAGTAGCAGCTGGCGACCAGACTGGTTGTGGTGGACTGGTGCTAATAAATCTCCATCTGAAACTGTCGTGAGTAAGGCATTACATAAGTGTAGAACTTGGCACTGTGCCGGCTGCAGCCACTTTTTGTATCACCACGTAAGCAGCCGCAGTGCGTTTCGCCTTATCTTAAACTTTCCAACTTTACTTGACAAACTAGGTTTTTTTCCTGGGATGCCAGGCAAAATAGCACAAGTAAACCACACGAGTCACGACCAGAAGAAGTGAACAGTGAAGACTATTGTGTCTTTTTCTGATTATTTGGATGGTAAGTATATTTACATAGGTATATAATTTGGGTCCAGTAAGTGCTCATGTGTATAGCACCGGCAGAGGCATTTTTCAGATCATCGTGGGTGCAGGCCAGAGGATTTGGGAGACTCTTTACAGATGAGATATAATTTGTTCCGGAGCAACACCAGAACCACATTCGCACTATATGTTGGATGGACTGATTATTGGGTATGCAAGTAATTCAGAACTTCCCTTACAGCCGTCCACGGCCGGGGGCAGCTGATCCCGTGGCTTATTCCTCACCCTGGATCTTCAACATGCTTCCTGGACAAAAAGTTGCCTCAACGCTTTCTTAGCAATCGTGTTGGTTTATATCAGTGAAAGTATTTTCGTAATCGGGTCAGGTCTTTCAGAGATTTGCCAATTTTTATATTAGTTGGGAGCACGCTTTCATAAGCAATTAGGTAATTAATTAGTCAGTTCCGTGAACTAGCAGTGGGCGAGGCGTTGCTGTCATGAAAATGCGGAGAGTGGAAAACTAGGAGTTATACTATCGTACCTACCTAATATGATTTGAACAAGGCTTTTGTACACACCGTTCAGGAAATCAATGTGATCTCCCAGGTACCTGTCCTAAATCGTATAGAGGAGCAAACGAATCCTTCCTTATTTTAGCACATACTTATATAAACTCACGCCATTTTCCCATGGGGACGCCATCTCCTACGATCCTTACATCCTACTTTTGTTTCGTTTACGTTCAAACATCTGGTTATAGGTACTCGCACGCTGGCTGTGAGTTGATCTTTATTTTATTTTTAGGTTCAGTCGTACTGGAGGGCAGAGAGTTTATTTAATAAACACAACAACCTTTACCAAAACTGGGCCAAACTGCAGTTATATAGGTATAGTCAGCAACAACACCTGGTACTATATATTTCAACAAAATTGACACAAAATTATTCAATATCTGGTTTTTACCGTTTCATGTAACAGCTAAGTGTTCATATTTTTTAATGTTCTGTTCCGATTTCAATTAAATATTTTATTAAATAATAAGATTTTAGTTGCTGACTGTACACATGCGTTGCTTTAAATAGAGCGCTGGAAATCAATTAAACTTTTTAATATCGATCAGTATTTCGCATAGCTAGGATGTACTCATAGGAGCCTACTTCAAGAAAACACGTGAAGAGTAGATGACACGCGTGACGCGCGTGCATCCTTCTCGCAAAACTTCAAACGTTCTCACAGAAATAGTTTATTTTAAACTATTCCAAACACCACGCTGCGTTCCAAAACGTGAATAATGGATGTAGGTAAGGTAGCCAGACTCATATGGGATTGGGTGGGTCACGTAGCCGCATGCACTGCGACCATTGGGCAAAAGTCTCGACACAAAATGGGTGCCCGAAGATGGACGGTGCCGCCGAGACCGGCTCAGAAAGAGGTGGCGAGAGTCGAGACGAGCTGGACGCGTACTGTGAGGACTGGTACGAGGTGGTGATGGCGCGAGAAAAGAATTCTTGGAAGGACTTGGGGCCTCCCCCATGTCCTTCTTTTGCCCAGTAGTGGGACAGCATGGGCTGAATAAAAAAAAAACTATTCCTGGATGGCGATTTCCTAATCTAAGAATTAGAAAAAGCAAAAGTAATTGAAGAAGTCACATGGTCTCTTGGATTCTAAAACTGGTTTTGCCTATCCTTTTCCTAACTATGCGTCGGTTTCCAACCACCCAGGATGCAGCTGAATACCTGGATGTTACTTCGAAGAACTACTTAACTGACCTCCCAACTTGGAAACTGGATAACGATACTTCTTGGCAAGATAATTGTCAAATCTGCTATCTGTACACTGAAAACTGGTGCAATAATGCAGTACTTACTAATTTAGGTTTTTTATGTAGCCCACTGCTGGGCAAAGGCCTACTTTGCCAAAATAATCTTATCCCGCGCCACCTCGCACCAGCCCCCATAGCACGCGTCCAGGGGCTCGAGTCTGCTATTGCAATCGTGTCTCAATGACCGGTCAGTGATCGAATATTTGACAACTTGGACAGTTTTTGTATGGGAAATGTGTCATAAGTTTGACGTTATACGTCAAAAATCGATCATTGACCGGTCATTGAGACACGATTGCAATAGCAGACTCGACCCCCTGGTCGTCTCGCCACCTCTTTCCGGGCCTGTCTTGGCGACGCCGTCCATCTTCGGGCACCCATTGTGTGGAGACTTTTAGTATTAATGTAGGCTCTGTTATTCCACGAGACCACGAGGTGACATCGTAAAATCAGTAAAAAAAGAGAAAAATAAGAACCACGTCTTAGATCAGTCGTTCAGTATATCAAGTTTCGTTTGCTCTTGAACCAGTCAGTTTTTTGTCGTCATGATTAATTAATACAAAATCTGAAATAAATATTATGCATTTATGCATGCATAAGGGATGATTTATAAATCACTCAGTCTTCAGATTAAAAGGAAAACCACGAAGAGAACATTCTGAGATATAGGTAGGTACTACATAATGTTGGGGGATTTCCTTGAGACGAGTTAATAAAATTGAGTGATCTTATTAACCGTCCATAACTTGTTTTGCTCAAACTTTAATAGGTATTTTTTTATTTCACCATCATGTTTTAACAATTATTTACTAAAGGCCATCTATTTGTTGTTGATGCATTGAACTTTTTGAAAAGATCACTCAATCCAAACGAACACGGTATACTACAAAATGGCGTGACCACGACGCGAATTCTAAGAAATGCGCGCTACGAGTGAGTAGGGTCAATCAGAGCGACACTGCGATCAGTTTTGTTCGTAATGGCCGCATACCCAGACCCACGTGTCGACTTACTACTGTAGGGCTGGAGATTGTAATAGGAAGAAGTTCAAAGAATGAGATCCTCACGTTACCATCGTGCATGTGGACATTTTACTTAAACAACCCCAGGTAACAGAATAAACGCAATACCTCTTAAGGCAAAAGAAAAATCAGCTACAACCTGGGAGTCTTTATGTCAAGCTCAAGAGTAAATAGGTTACTTCTAGGCAAGCGTGCTCCATCTTGGACCACATCATCGCTTACCATCAGGTATCGCTTACCATAGTGGTCAAACGCGTGCCTAACAACAGTAAAAATAATAAAAATATTACACTATTGTTCACCAGTTTCAAAGAAACGCAGCTCTTTTATAAATTGAACTTCACGCAACTATAATACGAGTATCAACGTAGACGTGAACACTGCAGGATTCATGATAACAACAGAAATAGTTTGTCGCTCAGTACGCCCCTGTACTACACGGCTACCTATAGTTATATACAGGGGGTACTCCATCATCTAACGGTCGAGTGAGTCGCCAATCAATACTTGTTCTATGTACTACGAGCCTATACATTCCTCTAGGTACTGAATTCTAGTTATTGAGCTAGGTATGTCTTTCTAATAATTCCAGATATTTTAATTAAATATTTAGAACACTACTCTTATTGTCAAAGTTTGACTGGATTTCAGGCTAAACTTAGGCTTGATAAATACTCAAATTCAACTTCTTAATTCAGTAAACGGAGGTAAACTCTGCAATAAATAGATTTATAGCGGCAAGGGGCCGGTTCTACTATTTTATGGGAATCATATCTCTGAACATTTGTTTTCTGTACGGGACTCAAACCCGCGATCCAATGTGCTGTAAGGAAAAAGCTAAGCCACTAAACATAGATCCGGCTCTTATCTGAGTATTGTGACTCAAAGTTTGACAGGTTTACACACACTCTGGCTTCGCTCTTTCACTATAGCTCCCGTCATCCTATTCGAACCAAACCTATCCGTGTCGGGATACTAATAAGAAGAAATCAGGGAAATGGAGACAGACATCATCTCTAGGCTATAAGTACTAAGCAGGTTATACCTACTTAGGATTTACCAACATCATACCTGAAATGGACCTAGTTTTAACTGAAATGAACAAGTTTTTAATGCAAGCTCTTGACTCAAGGCACTTATCACACTGCTCATATGCTATCAGTGCGCTGCACATAAGTGCTTCATTGGTATTGCACTGTTTATTAGATACTTAATTGTGTAGCTACGTATATCTTGTAAATAAGAAAAAAAAAACCAATGACATTAAGTGGATGTTTATGTTTGTTTTAACCAATAGGTAGGTACTAAAGTAATCTATTTCATTAATATCTTTCAAATAAAAATAGGTTTAAATCAAATAGATTTTTATATTAGTCAAAAATTACTTGAAAATTTATATAAGTAGCTATGTCACTACCACAATGCTGACGAATTCAACGACACCTCATATTATGTCAAAATCCGTCCAGCCGTTTGGGCTGTAGGGCGTGCCAAAGAAATGGATATACATACAAACATGTGCATACGCTCGAAAAACATTACCCTCCTTCTGGCGCAGTCGGGTAAAAAAACACAAACAATTTTTAGGCACCTTTGACACTTTCAGACTTCCTTAACATTTTCGCAGCCGAAAATAAAATATAATTTCAGGCACCTCGTTATAAAACTTTGTATCTATCCAATTCAGTTTTTTTTGTCTGTGTTGCTCCAGTCTAATTATTACAGCGACCTTCAAACAGCTCTATTTATTACATAAACATAATTATATTGGGCGAAGGTCGCCAGGCGGGATCCCAGACCTGTTAGTCGTTCCATTGTCTGTGTGTTCAGGCAGGCACTACACGATAATAATAATACCTATTTTTTGCCTGAAACAGCTGAATATTGAAGACAATGATGTCACGCAGTCGCTTGTTTGAAGTACCTACGCCAGTTTTTGGCAACGAGCACATGATGCACGTGTTGTTCTGTTTACTGATTTTTTTCACCTACATTTCGTCTGAATATGCTAACTCTTGACTCTTGCTGCAGCTGACCACTATATCGCCGGTGCGCGGTGATAGTAATTCCTGAAAAAGCGTGTCACTGCACTTCCATTGGGAAAATAATCGCTCCAATGAATATGTTTTTCTATATTAACATAATCAATGCGCTTAGCAGACGAATCAGTATTCGCAGAATTAATATAGAGTTATAAGCAGAAAGAAAATTGCTGTTTAATGAAAATCCATTTCGAAAATGAATTATTCAAATATATCGTTGGCGTCTTCAAAAACACATAATACAATTCCCGCCCGCCCTTCACCACTTTCTTATAGAGCCGGTGACCGAATTGACAATTTGTTAAAAACGTGCCAAAGTGTCTGCCGCGTAAGTCAAGTTTGTCTATTGCTCAACTTGTAAAACTCAATTATTTTATGAAATCAGCGGATAATGTTGAAGCTCCTTAGAAAAAGTGACGCTCGGTCTCCCCAGCCACATATCCTCATGCCACATTGAGTAGTAACCTTCAGGCGACAAGATTCTGTAATTGTGAAGAAGGTGCTACCACGTTGGAAGTATTTAAATGAAAATACCATTTCCACTAGCGATAGAAGCGAGTACTGTCCCTGTTGACTGAGCCAAGTCCAGTGTCTCGTAGCAGATCTCAAGTCGGAACTGTGTTCGGAACCATGCACACTGGCCTGTATAATATGACGGCAAATTTCCGACGCACCCTGTATCATGCTGTGAGCTAATTAGGTTAAGAGGATGTATGCTGTGTTTCCTCAGGGAACTGTGTCATACACGACACGCTTAAGGGCCTGTGCACACCACGTTTTTAAAACGCGCCGTTGACGCGCGTTTGTAGCGATACAGACGCGATACGCACGCGAGTCAGACGAAGTCAGCCGGTCGATTCTGTCGACATCTCACGGTGTTCACCTAGGCGGAGTGAACGACAAGTAAGCTGTCATTCCATCTTATTTGTATGGTTTGACAACTCACCTGTCGTGCACCCCGCCCAAGTGTTCACTTCGACATGTTTACAGAATCGCACTACTGTAGAGCTCTGTAGGATAGAAGCGCGCCGTCGTCGACGCACGTTTCTGAAACGCGCGTCAACGGCGCGTTTAAAAACGTGGTGTGCACAGGCCCTTAGTGGAACATTCGCGATAGACTTGCGATTCTTTCCGACCAAGTCTTTGGGCAAGTTTTTGTGTTAGCACGAGCAGTCAACAAGACAGGACACAAGAACAGGAGTAGCTAGGCAGCTAAATACCTTTTAAGGTTCCGTACTTCCAAATGCAAAAACCCGTTTTACATACAAAAGAAAAATACAACCAAATTCCAAATAAAAAAAAAACACTACAAAGTACAAGCTAAGACTTCCAAAATTAAAGTTATTTTGTACTTTGAAATGTTGTTTTTTATTTGGTCAAGTCAGTTGTATTTTTTTGTAATAAGTTTTTTTTAGAGTGTTGTTTAAAGTGGAACTTCTGCTCAGTTTCTATCGAGTGAACCTTGAAGCGCGTAAACATTGCAAAACCATCTGATTTATAGACAGGTAGCTCTGTTCCGGTACGCACGTTACTTTGATATAAATATAAACTGCTGCAAATATTGCGATAATGCGTGTGTTCTGCATACCTACAGACTTGTTTGCAGAACAAACATACTAACAGTTGTACGACGATAAGTTTTACTGTAATTGTAACGTTACGCTCCGTATTTCTCTAATTGACTTATTGATAACAACAATAGCTGGTTTCAATAACAGCTAGGTAGTTACATTTTTATCATACCTAGTATACCAACCTACTGTGTTAGACGATTGTGATTTGATAGCACGTATTTTCATAGAGCTAAAGCTGAAAATGAACCACATTTTTTTTTTTTTTTTAATGGTAGGCACGCGCTTGACCACTATCTCACCTGATGGTAAGCGACGATGTGACATCGAGACGCCTCCGCGAGCATTCCTTGGCTAAGTGGCTGATGTGTCGTCGAAACTTTAACACACGAACACGCAGATGTTACTAGGATTTTAGGACACGGCGGCGCGGCGGCGTATCGTACGTAGGTAACATGCTCGCTGCGAATGGTTCATTACGGCTCGTAACACCCGGTCAGTAGGTACCCACCTTTAATATAATAAACCAAGCGTGTCGGTGATTAAAAAGTAAATGGTTTGGGACCTTCGCTTCGTGATGGACAGCCATAAATAATCCTGCTATCAACATACCTACTTATTTAAAATCTACTTTACCTACGCATACAAACGTGCACGGTCGGACTTAATATGTTAGCATTTTCCACCTAACTGGTGGAAAATGCCTAAGAAATTAAGTCTGCATTCTCCACTAGTTAACATGTGGGTGATGCAGTCTATAAAAATGACTATAAAATGCGACACATATTTATATAAACACATAAGTACATCGTAAACCATAAATAATAACAGTATAATCAATCTGCCATGTATATGTACTTTCCCACTATGTTAAGAGTCTGACCGGATGCAGCTAAGTACCCGTATGCTGAAGCGAATGCCCATCTGACTTTCATAACCCAGATACTGGGTAACACACACGGTAGTACTCCTCGACAATACTGGTGTAATTTTTTCAGATTTTTGACTTTAGAGCTGTATAATGTCCTATAATTTATGCTGGACATAGGCCTCCCCGCGCGTGTCGCCACAACAACCGGTCCTGTGCGTCTCGCATCCATCGGCTACCAGCGACCCTCACCAGGTCATCGGTCCGGTCAGGTCAAATTAGCTCGATTTATTTGTTTAGGACCCAGTCAATAGGTAACTAAATTAATAATGACGTGATTAATTGAGGAAAAAATATTTTTAATTGTAGTTCACTATTGGTAGGTAAATATTTAGTTTAAACTTTATATAGGGAAATACAAAATATTCATTGTTAAAACGTTATTTTACTTGACAAAATAAGAGGATTGAGTGACAAATAAAATCATGAATGGACTCTGTGATAGATGATAAGAACAGACACGGAGTGACTACTGTACTGAGAGGACTGGTTGCGGACATGATTAGAGAGGTTCAGGAGGGAAGAGGGTTTTGTTTTGCTTCAACCTCAAATAATTTGGGTTTAGTGCAGGACAATAAGTCTCCTTGAAAATAAAATTAGTCTAGAAATACTGCAATACTTATATACACACCCCGATGATTTCAAATTTGATAATTTGTAAGCCTAATGACTTGTCAAAATGTGCCATCGAAGTAGGGTTTGACATGTTGACTTCAAGTTATCATTTCAGTAAAATTGCGCATTGTCTGCTAACACGTTCAACCCTATTAAGGCGAGAACAGCAAGTACATATCCACGTTCTATTAATAACAATTAATTAGAAAACACTACAAGTGGAAACAAGGAACTGGCAATTGCTTCAGACAGGAACCTCCCAACTAGCATATCCTACGTCATCAGCTCAGTGTCAGGGGCTGCGGAGGAGGCCACGGTTTCCCTGCAGCCGGTGGCGAAAGTGAGGATGCGTGCGCCCGCGCATCGCCGCCGTACTTCCACTCAGGATTGGCCAACCGAGCTGGTAGTACGTGGTTTCTGAAGTGGATTGAAGATGAAGCTGAGATTTTTGAGGTGGGGTCCTTGAGTGGTGTTCCAATGGAGTTATCGTTGTGTTTGCTATGAAGTCATGTGTATGTGTGGTCGTTTTCGTCGTGTTTTCCGGGTGGTGTAGTGAAGTTTCAATGATCGAAAGTTATCTAGATCACCTTTATTGTACATCTGAGGTCAAAAGTGCAAAGTGATATTCTGTCAGCGGTAACGATTGACACATAGCTTTGGAGTGAAGCACGCTACCGAAGTGAGCACGTGTCGTATCAGTAGCGTATCCACATCTTTTTGACTTTTAACAATTTTATTCACTATCACAGTGCAATTTTGTCTTTGTCCTTTGTCCAGATCGTCAGGTGCATCCAAGTGATGCTGTAGGTAGAGCTTAATATCTCATCTCAGCGCATTGCAGATTACGTTGTCTTTATTGGTCTGCTGTCTGTCTGTGCCTTTTGCCCTACATTGCGCTCAATTACGCATTTGACGTCAGACACTCCTCATCGTTATTTAAATGTATGTGGTGGATTCAAGTGCAGTGAAAATCTGACTGAAGAATGAAAATAAATCTTAAAATACACATTCACATTCGGAGGAAATACTACCGAAACGATTAAAGGTTTCTAATTTTAAGGAATGGTTTGGTCTTCTCGGATCTTACAAGTGAAATTCTTAGTTATGCATCTATTTCGTAACGATTAATTAATTCAAGAACTGTAGATTAAAAAAATACCTAGTTCGGTTAATGGTGGCACATTGTCGTTTATCAATTACAGTGCGTTCGTAGTTATTTACCTCTGATTTCACAACAATGACAAAATCACAGTGATCTTTATTCCGGTTGCAATAAAGTTGCCAGTGCGTTGCCGCTTGGACTGCTGTCAGAGGTAAAATAACTAGCTGTAGCTATTTGCGGAGGTGAGACGAACTGTCATCAAAAATGTTAATTACCTACTTACTAATATTCAACCATTCGTGTTATCAGCAATATCAGCCAAATCCTAACCTTAATATTTTGATTTCAAAGAGAAAACCAATTCCTCGTTCCACTTTTTAAAATGCTAGAAACAATTAGATTTCTATTCGACTCAGTTTCCTAATGCAAGCTTGATGATAACCGGAACTGATGTAATTTGAAGCATTTCAAGTAACTTATTACCTGGAGTTTATTAACATTTGAGGTCAGTCTCACCGACACGATACTTCCGCTTGCTATACATAGCTTCAAGAATAAATAATTAGAACTAATCATAACGATAACAGCCTAAAACTCAGTCTGTTCCTGAGTGCCTTATCTATAGACTTTTTGTTCACAATACACATTAATTTTATGATTTTAAGGAAAAAATCTTACTAAAAACTCATGCCTTTTTTGTAACGACGGTTGTGGCGTACCTAGGTATGAAATTGCAAAGTTTCCTTAATCCACATAATCATGGTGTTTCAGTAATACCAAAGTAAACACACGATAGCAACGAACTGTTTTATTTCAACTATGTTTGGTAGATATCGAGATACCTTCCTCTTGTTTGGAATATATTGAAGAGGACAGGCAAGAGGCAAATAATTACACAAAACAAATAATTTACCAAATCCCTTCCTGCTCGCATTTAATGACCATGTCACCTGATGGTAAGCAATAATGGTATCGCCGATGGAGCACGCTTGCCTAGAAGTAACCTATTCACTCTTGACTTAAAGACACCTAGTATATAGCTATCAGGGGGCCTACCCATGAACTCTTATAGCAGGTCAATTTTAAATGAAAAATAACCTGTAGCAGGCAAGCCAGCGATCACGTGACCTGAAACGGTGAGCGATTAGAGTCCGTCCAACGAAAGAAATCCCGCGGAAATAAATGGAACTAACAAGATTTGTTAGAGGATAGCGTACAGTTGCATAGAAACTAGCGCCGCGGTTGTGGAACTTCTTTCGTCGGACGGACTCTAGCAGATCAAAAGTTGATATTATGCAGGTCAGCGGGAAACAGTTTTGTTTTTGTACTCATGGTACAAAAACAAAACCTGTCAGGTTAAATGTTGTGGTGAACTCCCTTGCACTTGGCAAGTATTTTAAAAGTTCATGGTAGGCCTGCAGGAAACACAGACTCCGGAAGGGTCCACTCCTTGACTGTATACGAACGGTTTTTCAAAACGTTTTGTGCCTATGTGAAGGATGTCCAATATGATACAATGGAACTTCACCGTAAGACTTGTTATTCGATGATGGAACGCACTTGACCCTGTGCTAGTCATTCCCTGGCCCTTCCCATCCACAGTAAGGTATTGCCGACATGCGTGCTACTGCTGGCAGCGTCCACCAACGCTGACCTGTTCTCCAAGGCAACCAGGACTAAGGCCGATGAGAGAGACCTGAGGAACAGCGTGTTCGACTTCATCATCATCGGAGGAGGCACAGCGGGCTGTGTGCTGGCGAACAGGCTGTCAGCTATCTCTGACTGGAAGGTAACCTTGGAACTTGCTTGTTTTTACTTTTTGCCTAATCTTTGGACTTATGGTAAGTAATTATGCACGCTTTCCTTGAAGTAACTTATCTCACTTGAGACATTCTGATTTTGATTTGAGTTAGGGTTGACTCTTAACTACTACCTCACCTGATAGTTAAAAATATTACGGTCAACGATGATACACGCATGCCTAGAAGTAACGTATTCACTTAACCTCTGAAGGAAGGCTCCCAAATTATAGCAAGGTAGACTCGCTGTTACAAAATATTAACGATACCCTCGACGGTGATAGGAACATGCTTGTCACTTATTCACTCGAGATTTCAAGACTATCAGTCTTGTACAGAAATATCCAACCGTAAGATTAGTTTAAGTAGTGAGTCGCATATTATTTTTTTTTAATAGTGATGGGTTTGCTCTTGACTCTAGTCTAGGTTACAGGTGACAGAGACAAAGTCGACGGTGGAGTGAGCTTACCCAGAAGAAGCACTATAACTTTGAAGAGATTAGGTTGAATGCGTTCGGAAACACAGACGCAGGTAGAGGTCTCCTTTGCTGTGCGCGTTATAAAAGTCGTTAGGAAACGCTTAGTGTGAATTGGTGGAATGGCTACAAAGCAGGGATGGACCTGCATTGAGTCTAGATGTGATAAGGGGGGGGGGGGTAAAGGGCGTGGACTTCTTGGGCACACTCACTCTATAGACAATTTGTGTCCTAGAATCTGCCAATCAGTTTTTATTTAATTAATTAATTAAGTTGACTATTGTTATTTTCCATCGGAATATCCTGCGGTTTGTCAACGTGTTTTTGGGCATTGTCCGATTGACAACGTCCGGGTACATTGCGGGCATTCCTAAACACATACATAGTTTGTTATCGGTAGCTAAATGCCAATTTAGATTGTTTGTCTACGGTGCTACATGAATACATACTGCAATATTTCCTTCTTTATTCACTTACTCGTGGTGTTGGTACAACGATTTAGATGTAAAATCGTAACAACCAAGCCTTTTCCCCAATTATAATATTAGTTGGAATAATTAATGATCATTCGAGCGAGCGGGATAATTTATTATTTTATTAAAATATAATGTAAGTACTTACATTATTTAAATAATCTAACTCACTAGGTATTTCATCTGGTTTTCCTCTAATCTGTAGGTAATTATATTATACCTACTTATTAAAGCCGTAACGTCTGCTAACTTAGCTCAGGTGAATACCTGAGCTAAGTTAGCTAAGAGCTAGAATTAGCTCTTGGCTGAAGGATTGTGTTCAGTGTTATAATTATTGCCCTCATTAACTAAATTAACCTATCATTAGGTATAGATTTTCGATCTTCTAACAAAATCAGTAGACGTGCATTATTAGCCGGATAAGTTATTTTGAAAAGGACCTTCATACATGATTATAGTCACTCTGTATCTCGATCTACTAATTATTAATTGTTATTTTTAACCGAATTCAAAAAAAGGAGGTTCTCAATTCGCTTGTATTATTATTTTTATGTTTGTTACTTACCTCTAAACTCCGTCATTTATGAAACGATTTGAAAAATTATTTTTATGTGAAAGGAACTTTACCGACTTCCACAGTGGAAGTCGGTGTCAAAAAACGGGGAAACCACACCAGAAACACCGACTTCCAAAATTAGTTTTTTATTTGGAAGTTGATTGTATTTTTCTGTTAAAAAAGTGTTTTTTTTATTGCTCATCAATCGTACTTGTGACTATATTATCAAAGATCCCTTCGCTTTATTCATAAAACTCGAATTAATGTTCTATCGTTTATTTTCGTCTTTAATTTTATGCTGCTTCGACGTCATTCTGTCAACGCCGGCTGCCGCTGAAAACCAGCGCTGTGGCTCTGTCTCGCACCCGAGTTAGCATTATGCTGAGCGAGGCCGTTTTGCGCGAATGTGGTGCGCCACAATTTTCCCAACTCGCATAACTTTTCTAATTTTTTTTGGTATGCATCAAACTTGACGCAGAAAAACTCTTTTTCTTTCTATCTTCTATTTTTCATCGTAATCGCGTGTAATAGTAACAAACCTCCATCAGTCCATCCTCACAAATGTTCGCGTTTATAATAGTAAACAGGACAGGATAGAATTAATCACACAATAATTTAATTAGTAAAACACACAAAAACAGTAGTTATAGCTAACTCACTACAGAATGAGACGTCTCCACGCATGAAAACTAGGTATTCATTTTCCCGAATAAAAATACTGTAGGTACTTTGGCTTTTTCTAGCTCCTTGTTCTTTTCAATCCGTCAACAATAATCCTGGACTCAACAACCCAAATTCCAGGTTCTATTACTGGAAGCAGGAGTTGACGAAAACATAGACTATGACATCCCAGGAGTGCCCACCAAGGAGTACCGTCCCATCCTCTGGAACTACAGAACTGAGCGGAACGGATACTCCTGCCTGTCCCGACCCGGAGGCAGCTGCGAGGTGAAGACTGGCAAGGTGCTGGGGGGGTCCAGCGTCACCAACAACATGAAGTACACCAGGGGATCCAAGGCCGACTATGATGGGTGGCACAGCACAGGGGCCCTGGGCTCCCTGGACTGGAAGTTCGATGGTGTTATCGAGCATTTTAAGAGCGTTGAGGATAATGGTGAGTTACTAACGGATGAAACATTTTAAACGATGAAATACGAACAAATACTTTTATCAATTAATCAGACCCGTACGCACCTTTTATCAAAACCTACTTTTGTTGACGCCACGTTCCAGTTAACTTATAAATAACATAACATAGAATATACAATTCACGTGAGCGAAGCCGCGGGTACAGCTAGTTTCTGGAAAAGATAATAACATTACCTACACTACGCCGCTATTCCGTTACGGGGCAGGCAGAGTTACCTATAATAGGTACCACCCAAACAGTTTCGACAGTTTTGACTCAAGTCCATTAGGTCATAGTCTATTGTCTATACCTATCATTAAACCGGCACAAATCTAGTCTCCTGGCTGCTCAGAAATTCCAGATGAACTCAAAGAAAGAAGATATACCCAATCACACACTGTCAAGCTCGGGAATCGAACTCAGGACCTCCTACTGCACTTCACTCACCTTCACTTCTTAACTTAATTCTTATTCGAATGAAACGGCAAACTGGTATATTGTGTGCTTCGTTAAGACACAGGATAGCTTTCATCCTGGTAGAGTCTTCTCTTGGGATAAGTTTCGACTTTCACGCGGGTGAAGCCGCTGCCGCACTGCCAGAAGCCTGTTCTACACATATTACCTATCTACTTAATATTTTGTAGGTACCTTACCAATGTTGACTGACATTCTATAATTGGCATTAACTTTTTAATAAAGTAAATAATAGAGGCACAGGAATCCCACTTATTTCGCAGTAGGGATAATAATGAAACAAAAAATATATTTTTGAACAGAATACTGCTGAATGTAGTTATTATTAGCAATGATATCTAATTAAAGTATAACCTGGGCCTAAACCACCAACTCTTAAAGCAGTATTACTTTAATATTGCTTCCAGTGGGAAAGAGACGGAGCTATACGTCCTGTATAGCTCTGTCTCTTTCCCACTGGAAGTAATATTGAAGTAATACTGCTTTAAGAGTTGGTGGTTAGGCCCCTGAAATGCAAATTATAATTTGAATTAGGTCTTATTTTTGTCATTTTATACTGTTGATTTCAATACTTGCAAAATAATAATTTGTAGCATCATATTTTTAATGTTGACTTTTGATACTGGCTGCCCTGCGGCCCTGTGGCTCTGCTCTAATTATAATAAGATTAAGATTGACGTGTAAAAGTGTTATTTACAACCAACTTACAAAATAAACATAATTTATCATCATTTGAACTATACTAGGTTTATCCCGCGGCTTTATTTGCTTTTAGTAGTCTTCTTTCTTATTTATGTCTATGCCTAGATCCGCCACCCGGGTCCCATCTATTTATGAAGCAAAATTCATCGATTTTTTTTTTTAAATGTTTGAAAGCGGAACAAACAAATAAACTTACTTTTACATTTAATTTTATATTTTTTAGGGGGATTAACTAACGGATAAGCGGTACTTCCTAATAGAAAGAGCTAATAGAGAACATTCAGGAAACTCTACTCATGAACTGTTTTATCCTGGAATCCTGTATAAACCTAATTAATTTCGAGCCGTTAATGAGTAGGTACATTTCTGGTACACTGGTACGCAATCTGCAATTTTCCTGCCAGATAAGCCGAGTTTGATATGTAGAACTATATTTGGATTCAATATCAATCAAAAATTAGCTAAAAAATCTGTCGATATTTAAGTAAATATGGTGATTCAATTTCCGGACCTATCGTTTGATGCATTAGTTTGCGGAAATCCACTTATAATTTCATATCTGGTTAGATTTTTAGATTTGCCTACCGAAATATAATAATCGCATAGCATATTATCATTATTGATATACGCACAATCTCCATCATCATCAGCATGGGGTACGCTTCCTACATTATAATTGTCAGTTACAATGTACAGTAATTGGAATGTTTGATAAAAGCAATTCATTTTATCTCACTCACTAATTTATCACACACTAGGCCATAAAAATATCACGCGTTTAGTCTGTAGCAAAATTGAATGTAGTTAAATTTTATTTAATGTCACAGTTCCCTGAATCTTACATTAGTTTCTACTACAAGGTGACTACGACGTGCTGATGAACTCGCACTACCACTCCCGAGGAGGGGAGATGCACGTGCAGCGCTTCAAACACGCCGACAGGTTCATGGAGATCTTCACTGCTGCCTTCACGGAAATGGGCCTTCGCAACCTCGACATAAACACCAACATCCAGGAAGCAGTAGTCAACAACCAATTCGCCATATCCAACAACACCAGGCTGAGTACCAACAGCGCCTTCCTCAAACCAGTGAGGCATAGAAAGAATCTTCAAGTCGTTACCGGAGCATATGTTACAAGGATAGTCATTGACAAACAAGAAAGAAATGTAGACGGCGTAATTTATGAAGTAGAGAAAGGCAAAGAACGACCAGCGTACGCTAAAAGAGAAATTATTTTAGCGGCAGGCGCTATCAACAACGTCAGGCTACTACATCTGTCCGGCATTGGCCCCAAAGTTGATGTAAAGAAACATAATATCACACCGATTGTCGATCTCCCAGTAGGACACAACTATCAAGATCAAGTGACCATTGGTGGTCTTGCATTCATGTTGAACGACGTCCCTGTCGTCACAGAGGCCGAAGTCATCAACGATTTTAAAACATGGTTTCAAAATCGCAGCGGACCGCTAGCTTCTAGAGGCATCGCACAAGTGTCAGCTTTCATACAACTTTACGACAACTTCAATGCTCCCGATGTGGAGCTAGCTTTAGAAGGTAATTTTATTAGAAGCGATAAATTTATGCTGACTAACGTAAGTGTACACGGAGCAGAGGAAACGAACCTGCCTTTGTCATATTATAATTTAGTTAATATCAATCCTGTATTATTGCGACCTAAAAGCAGAGGAAAAGTTATGCTAAATAAAAGGAACCCTAAATACGGTCGACCAGTGGTCCAAGCGAACTTCCTGAAGGAAACCGAAGATTTAGATACTCTTGTCGATAGTATTGATATAGCGCTACAACTACTTGATACAAAAGAATTTAAGAAAACTGATATAAAGTTTGCGCCGTTAGACCTCTTCCCTTGTGATAGACTGAGTAACAGAGATCAGTGGAATTGTATTGCCAGACATTATACTAAAGCCATGAGTAATCCTGTCGGAACTTGTAGAATGGGGGAGAACAGCACCAATTCTGTTGTTGATTATCAATTGCGGGTGCATGGGATTGAAGGTCTTCGAATTATAGATGCTTCAGTAATGCCTACACACGCCAGAGGGGGAATATTCGCTCCCACGATGATGATAGCAGAGAAAGGAGCTAAGATGATCATAAAAGATTGGAAAGAAAATAATGGTCACTATTACAATAGGCGGTGACGGTTAATAGGTTAGGTAAATAAAATATTGTATTAATACCAATTCGTTTTTATTATATCACTGGCTTTTTCAGCTATCATTATAACCGGCGCCGCAGTGGAGCCGCGGGTTATTTTTGGCATGATCGACGCATCCACGACTCGCAAATTGTTCACTCCAAAAACTCGCAAGTTCTTATCTACGACTGAATCTGGGTCTTTGGATGTGCCCATCTTGCATGTCCCGACGTAGTTATGCAGAGGAGTAGAGAAATGCTTGATGATACATAACCAAAAATCTTCAGATACTCGGTCGTGGTCTTTGCAGTCATTGTTCAGTATGTTGCGCGGATCAAACGCATACTCTGCATTCTTGAAAACGTCTGTATCAAATAGTTTTACGATTTCTTGAATTCCTTCCAGTAATTTCTTCTCATCAGATGGGTCTTTTAAAAAGTTAGGGTAAACCAATGGTTTTCCAAACATTGGATCTGTAGCGTTCAAAACAACTTGACCACGGCTTTTAGGAGTCAATAACGATACGCACATTTCAATCTTGTCGTAATACATGTTTGAGTCGTGACCCTTGAATCTGACCTCAATATCAGGTGTTCCTAAGATATCTGATATTGAGGTTTCTAAGAATGCTACAACTTGAAAGTTTGCTGATAAAGGTCCGACACCTTTAGAGTAATAAGTTGTGATATCTTTTAATTTCTCAGGGAACCTTGATGTTGTTGATGTTTTTGTAAGTTTTATAACAGGCAAACAAACTGACACATGATCGTGAAAGTTTCCACCTACTGGTAAATCATAGATAACTTTAAGATCTAAATATTCTAAATACTCTTTAGGTCCTATTCCAGATTGCATCAGTAGCTTAGGACTGTTTATCGCTCCGGCACTTAATATAACTTCCTTTGTAGCTCTCACTTTTACTCTTGTACCATTTTTGATATATTCTACACCGAGAGCAGTTATCGTCTCTCTGTTATTGTCAAAGAGTATCTTAGTAACTAAAGCTTCCGACACAATTTCTAAATTGGATCTTAACTTCCTAACAGGTTCAATGAAGGCTGTGAATGCACTAACTCTTTCACCAAAGTATGACATCGTCTGTATCCTCATGAACCCGAGCTGATGTCTACCGTTAACATCAGTGTAGTTGTATCCTATTTCGTTTAAAGCACTTAGTAAAACGTCCACATTGTCATCAACGTGAGGATACCGGCCAACGTCCAGCGGGCCCTGTGTCGAATGAAAAAACTTGTTCTTTGATATATCCTTATCGTAATTTCCTTCTGAATATTTGAAATAAGGCAGGACCTCACTGTAAGACCAGCCTTCGTTCCCGATGATGGCCCACTCGTCGTAGTCAGCTGGACTTCCTCTCATGTAGGCCATGTCGTTGATAGAGGAGGTGCCTCCCAGGACCCGGCCCTGGACTACCTCGCAGCCTTTCTCACCTCGATTCTGACAGAACCTGTAACGTGATAGAACTATATGATTGATAAAAACTACAGTTGCTTTATCAGGATCTGTCGACAGATTGATTTTAGGGAATGTTGTCTGAACTTGTAAATTTCTACAAATTATTAGTATCTGCGAGTGGAACGAGTATGATTGAAAATTAAAAATTTGTTTTTTTTTTACTCGTTAATAAACTAGTTTTCCAAAAGTCAATCTCTTGACAGATCCCGACCGTTAGACCTTAGACTAAATCTCACCCCTTTTTCGGCCTCATAGAGTACTGCCAGTCTATGTTTGAACCCTTGAACTCACTCGTGAGCCCTGGGATCAGTGCCATCTTTGGTTCTTCAGGACCAGCTTCAATCATCAGAACCTGGAAAAAAAATAGATCCGCTGGCCGCTTTTACAAACCGAAAGATCACAGAATTCAGCTTTTTGCTGAAGAGACTTCCAAATCACAATTCGGGTACAAAAATATGCATTAGGCAGTAAGAGGTACAAGCTTCAATCACAAAACCAATCGATCAGCTGATGCTTGGAAGAGGCACTTATCCATCAGAGGACTTATTTCGGATATAATTAGGAAAATGGTGATGAATCACGACTACTAAAACTAGTCTGGAATTTTTTTTAACAAATACTAATTAATGGACAAAAGTGTCTGTTAAAGTATTAAATATTAATTCCTTACCTTCCATTTCCTGTTCTCCGATAGCCTGCTAGCTAGCACACAGCCGGCTGTCCCTCCTCCCACCACGATGAAGTCATAAGCACCATCATAATGTACGCCCTCGGTCCTCTTGTCATGCTCCTCAGTAAACCTATTGAAGTGCGTGAAGTGCTTGTAAGGATCCTTCACTTCCTCCTCTGCCTGCGCGAGAATGAACCTCTTGTTCTTCCCGAAGTAGTCAGGCTCAGGTCCTATGTGGCCATACAGAGTGTGCACCAAGGATATCAGCAAGATAGCCGTCGGAGCACACTCGATTCGTCCGTCACATATCTTGCATAATTCGTCAGTGGCGTTGACACTCATTGCACCCTCATATTCTGCAGGGTGGCGGGCTATCAAATTGGAGGGAACGCGCGCATTATCTCCTATGAAGCTCGCAGGTACTTCGATAGGAGGAATTTTGAATAATTGTGATTGTAGAGATTGAAAATGTTTCACAGTCCGTTGGGTGACTCAAGTCCATTAGTAGATTCATATGTCTTGAGTGTTACAACGTTGTCCACTTTAAGTTCGGTAACTTCTTGATTACTTGACTTTGTTCTGTGTTTATGATTGCTGTAACTGTAATGTTATTTATTTCTTTTACTTCATTAATAACACGTGATCGTTGTTTATTATCAGTACTAGGGATATTATTGATGTTCACTTTATTAGCACAATTAGAACTATTGCCACCTTGTGTGACAGCGGCGAGGTATGCACGGTAGTAAGACAGGCGACTACGCGCGGCCGCGGCTGCGTCGCGCTATGTCGCCGACTCTAAGAATTTGTTGTTTACTTCCTTTGTTTTGCTTGTTTACCGTTTTCCATTGTTTTGAGTTCCAAGAGATTTACTTTATAAATGTTTTTCATTTCAGTTGACTGACTTATTAAAAGAGTGTAGCACATATGAACAAAGAAGCATGAAACAGTCACAAAACTTTCTTCATTGTAGCTATATTATTTTGCACCGAAGAGGGAAATAAAAGTAACAGAGATCTCCCACCGTTTTATATTAGGACCTAACTGTATCAGAACTCTTGTAAATAAAGATATCATCATAACCTCCTTTTTTAAGTCGGTAAAGAACGAATAGGTGTCAATTACAAGTGGTTTGTTATTGAGCAAGCTACGTTAATGGAAGAGCGTCGAGTCGCAGACAAACAGCTACTTTGGGGATTAATAGAGCGGCACATTGCTCAAGGGAGCGCTTGAGTTAGCCCTGAACGAAGGCGAGGAGTCCCGATTGAAGGCGATGAGTCCCGAACCTATTGTGTGTGAACAAAACAATATCAAATAAGGTCACAGATGACGTTGATAGACGGTCGTAAACTTATACCTTGTAGGACTAACTTACTATGAGATACTTTAATTAAGTTAATGATCGTCATAGGCTGAGTCAATCACTCTTTCAAAATCATGTATTTAGAAGGGAAAATTTGTGATTTATGGTTATAAGGTTATACCTGTCGACTGGGTCTGCTTTCCTTCCTCGTAAAGATACACCTCGTTTCTTCAGTTCAGCTTTCAACCCACTTATCCGCCATGTCGAATACATGTTTCGTTTACAACAATTCTTACAATATTATAAAAAAAACGCACTCAACAAGTACCTAGGTAAAGCCAAAACACAACACAAACTTGACAGGTGAAAGCTATGCTAGCGCCATCTACCTACAGCTTTCACCGGCCAACCCCATTCTACAAATTTTTAAGCAACGTTCGCATTTGCATGTCACTTGCAATCTGTCAAAAATGTTTGGAAATTAAGGCTTTTTTGACAGATCTTAAAAATTTGTAGAATTGTCCCTCTGGTAGGTTATCCATTTTGCGTCTTACCTCAGTTGTTCTGAAACATTATTAGTAACACAAGAGGCCCTAGACAATGTGCTATTCGATTAGCGAATGCGACTGTCGAAATGCCAAAATGTAGGAATTTGATCACGTGACATTTCGATGGCATCTGTCAATCCCGTACATTTTTGACGTATTGACAATCGCTTTCGCCACACTACCGCTGACAGAATGTCACTTGTCTAGAGCCCAAGGGGTGTTTACGATTGGCAATATTATAGTTGGAGTTAAAAAGTTAATGCAATTGAGATTTATTATAATTTTCTAAGTTGTTTATTTATATCTGTAGGCTCGTCTCGCCATTAGACGGGGCCTGCTAGCGCAAGTGCCTGCCAGGATTGCGGAATTGGTTCGAAAGAGTCACCGCGGTCCTGGAACGCAAAAAAAATGTAGTCAGAAAGAGTCTGACACTCCCTTCCGATCCGCCCAGAGCAGAAGAAGTCATTTGATGATTTCCCAACCCTGAAAAAAAGGTATGCTCGCCGTGATGTTTCTAACGGGAGCTATCTATACAATAACAAACTCTTCTTAAACAGAGTCTATTCATATTTCAGCAATGTTCAGAATACTTACAACACCAACTATAGATATTGTAACAAATAGGCTAACTGTTGCATCTGTTTTGCATACTGCTAAACTGTTTAACGCAATTTTGTGTCCATATTAACAGTCGCTCGCTATTTGTACATTGTGCTACTAATGAATACTTTATAAAGGTGTTACCTACCTGCATTTAGATCAGGCATTGAAGAGTGCTAGTGGACAGGAGCCAAAACAGATAACACCACATCTTATCATCAAGTTTATTTCTGTTGAAAGGATATCCCGATATTTATTCCACGCTCACTTACCACGAGCTGGTGAATTTATCCTAAGTATTTGAATTCAGCACTCACTCAAAACTGTAAAAAAAACAGTAAAAAAAAGTTTCACCTTTTCTGGAAATGTTTCACCAATCAATACAACAGTTACCTTCATACGGGTATGGTATCAAATTGCTTCTAATTCAGAAACGGCAGTTAACTGAAGTTCGAGTTCAAGTCAATGTGAACATTCAACTTTACGGCTCAATTAGATACTAAACACCATGTTACGTTGATATTGTATCTACATATGACGGATTGTATGGATTTGAATCTAATGCTAATGTTGCTTTTATTTTGTTCCAGGTAAAATTGCAGTTATTTTAGACGTGGTGTGAAGAATTTGTAAGTTCATTAGGATTTTATATTACCTATAAACGGGAAAAAGGATTAATTTGAAAAAGGTCAATTATTCACATATTGCTAGAGCACATCATCATCAAAGATTGGAAGTTAAAACCAAAATAAACCAGTTTTAACACACTTTGAAAAGTCAGAGCGCCTGCTTGAAAAATTATAGCAACAAATCTTCCAGCCAAGTAACACAAAAGTATCAGGCGCTAAACATCGCTAAAGAGAATTTATTCATTCGTACATAAATAACACCGTTGGTGGTTATGCATGATCCAAGTTGTACAATTTATTATAAATTCATGAACTGCTTCGATTTTACGACATTCTAGTGCGCCATGTTCGCGTAAAGTTGCTCGAATCTGTCCCGAATGGTGAATTAGTAATTATTACTTTGAATTTCGTTGCCCTACCAATATTCATGAAGGAAAGCTGCTGTTACTATAGAAAATGTAAAGTTAATTGAAAAAATAATCACTTTACGACGTAATGTTTACGTATATTTGTGCTAGTACTTAGTGCTAGTAGCGCCTAGGTATCTATCTATTAATAAAATTAGAGAGAGCCTTCAAATCACATTATAGTCGTTTACGCAGTTATTCATTTACTAAGTAATGGGAACTTGAACACGTGTCTTTTAATCGATTAACTACTTATAAGTATGTCCTCGGCGGTGCGACGTTATTTTTTATCAATGTTCCATCCATATTGTACATAGGTACTGGCCCCTGCTGTGTCAGCAATTCTGTAAGTGTAAGAATGGTTTTACTTATTAGCCAAAATAACTCAACTGCTTAAGAAGTATCTTCTTAAATGTTGGTACCTATTTACCTACCTAGACTTGGAGACTGCAACGTTATTTAGTTAAATGCATAGGTACGTTACAAACAGATGAAACATCTTACACAATCTACGTTCCAAAATCAAAGTTCTAAATACCATACCACACGCATTTCCTGGCTTCAAATTGTCTTTTCCCGCGTATCTTGTATGATTTGTCATCACTAGAAAATTACTCCAAAATGTCTCCGGATGCGTTTACCGTGGCATTTCCTGAGTTAGGTACTTACACATTATGCTACTCACAATCAGTGAAAACATTAGGCATTCATATCTTTAAGTTATAGAAATAAGGTCGTAATTCCTTTGACATAAACTATAGTAAGTACCTAAACTGCGGAAGATTGAAAAATTTTCGGTCAGTGTTGAACGTATTATTTTTATAATGTCAAGTTACTTATATTTTTTTTTGTGTTGTACATTATTGTCATTTCTTTGCCATGATCTGAGAAAGGAAATAACATTAAAAGCATAAAGAACTTTGTTGAAATGAAATGTCAGAACAGTGTGATATTTAATTAACTAATAAAACCTACAGAGGTTAGATATACCTACGTACCTACTAGGTAGTTTTACCTATTTCGTGGGAAAAATACCACTTTGTAATCCAGATTTAAGCCAAGCAGGCGGTGAAATGAAGAAAGGTAAGTATCTCTATGCGTGTTACACGCCCATACATAATTATTTCGCCTTTTGGATATGGGTGTCCTGTTCGGTCACCCATAACTACAAATCAGCAAATAATAATCAACGTTCAGTGTTAATGTTAAGCCTGTATCCATAAATTCTGTTGTTCACACCCATAATATCATTTAAATAAATATCCCATTTGCATTTAATATTAGTTATGACATACGAATCATAACGACGCTCATTATAATAATTGAGAAATTAACAATAATCCCCGGTGGTTCGCTCATTGCATTTAACACGCTAACTCAAATTAAAATGTACAATAACAATGGACTCTAATTATTATTGCTCACGAAATGACCAGTTTCGCACTGTTATTGCGAAACCGTAGCGAGAAAGTAGCAAAAACGATAATAAATGAAAATATGGACGGAACCCAACCGCACTGCTATTATTTTTAATTCGATCCCGTTAAGGGTTAGTGCAGTTATTTGAAATACCGCCATCTATGATCGGGAGTCGGAGTTTTGTTCGTTTTAGTTCTGCTATCGGCCGCAGGAGCGGTGGGGTCGTAAAATGTTATTGCCAAAGCTTAGTAGAATGCAAATTCTCTTGTACCATGAATCGGTTTTTAAAGTATCGGAATGCTTTGCTCACCCAGAATTAATGGTCCTCTAGCTTTGAATATTCAATAAGTTTTATATCTATTCCGATTCAGGAATGTAGGGAAACTGCATGTGGTCTGAGTGTGCAGTTCGATTTCCGTCCAACTTATGACATTAATTAAAAATAATACGAAATCTTTTGGCTTGTTACATAGTTTTTTATCGGCATAAAATAACCCAATACTGAGACCCAGGCTGCATTCCTCTGAGAGGTACCTACCTAAGTAATTATGAAAGTATCCAGGTACAAGAACAATAATAGGTATTATCTTACAGATTTTTTGTCTTCAAAATGTAATCAAATCAAAGCCAGTTTGTCCAGTAGGCAGAATGACAAATGGCACAAAAAAGTGTCTATTTAAATAGTAGGTAGGTCTATTTATGCCAGTGACACGAATAATCAATTACAAAATTGATTTCTTGGTTCACATTAATGTTTAAAGTGCTGTTGATTCGTTTGTATAGCGTTGGAACTCGTTCGACAAATCATTAAGACTAAACATGGCGATGTCTAGCTTTAGGCGATAAAAGTCGATCTATTTAGTTTTTTTTAGAGAATAATTGCTCTGGATTTATGTAAATTCTTCAAATACTCATAGATACCGACAAGTATGCAGACTGAAAACGTGTTTGAAAAGTAGCATTAATCTTTTCAAACAATTAGGTACTTACCTATCTTAATATTGTTTGAAAAGGTTTTTGTTATCTAAATTCAGAAATTCCTCATTTAACTTCATGAACTTCACAAGCTACTACGCTTAGGGAACTAAAAACATTAACCAATTCTGTCACAGACAAATACCAATCTGGACTCAACTTTATATGACCTCCCGTGCCCGTATCACAATAACAATTTCACACCAAACCGATACCTACTCTAAATTCGAACCCTAGCTAATTAAAAGCAGTAATCTCACCGGGAGTCCGGGACAAGTCCCCGTCCACCATGTTAGGTTACAATTAGGTGAACATTCTCCCCCAAGCAGCAGGCACTAGGCTCCCTATGTAGGATGTTATGTACGGGTACTTGTGCATGTGTAAATTAAATAATCCTTAATTACCTGCCCGTAGTGCTCGTACCCCGTACAAGGATAAGCGAGATGTTTCTAGCTATCGGTTGCGTGCGGGTAGGGCTGCACACTGCTCTTACATTCCGCTTTTTCAATTTAAGTTATCGATTCATTAAAACATGATACAAATCACTGACATGTTTAAGTTTTGAAAATAACTGTGCAAGTACCAAACAATAATGTCCATTGAGTCGAGACAAGTGAGATTCTGTCAACGGTAGCGTGGCGAAGGCAATTGGCAATAGAGTAGGTACGTCAAGAAAGTATGGGATTGACAGATGCTATCGAAATGTCACGTGATCTAATTTGTCACATTTTGGAATTTCGACAGTCGCTAATTGAATGGCACGTTGTCTAGGGCCTCTTTACGCATCGCACAAGACGATCTCATCCCGACATCTTGTTGATGGATTTAGAGAATGTAGAGCGACAGCAGTCTTGTGCACTAAACATAATTTATTTATAACCTATCATAACATGAAGATCGGTAAAAGGCACAAATTCACTAGTACATAGTATGACTTATGTATTACTTATGTTGTTTATCTTTTGAAACTGAACCAACTCCTAAAATTGTTTCGCTAATAAATAGCTACCCTATCTATTAATGTAGAACGGTAGCATTAGCTAATATTTATCCATATACCTGAAAACGGTGCGGACCCTGTATGGTAGGTCACATGAGCGAAAGCACTGGAAAACTTAACTATACTTAACTTAACCATGAGTTTTTCGACGTTGCGTTGTTAATTCTGGACCGAAATTATGTACCTATGATTTTTTCAAGAAATCAACACTGCCAGCCCTGACCGGACGTGTGTAAGTCCATAGCATCTACTAATGTATGTAAACGGCGAGTGAAACTCCCGCGCACACACGCACTGCGCAGGATTAGGTTTCGATCCGATACGGCGCGCTTTGGGCCGGCTTCTTAAGCACCGCCCGGGCCGTTAAGTTAGTAGTCTGGCTTGCAAGCCAATTTAAATATTAATTCTTATAGTTGCCAATTTGAAAGAGAAAATAGAGTTGATCGTATGTTGTTGGGTGTAATCTTTAAGATGTTTGAGGTTCAGACAGCGATTTTTAAGGGGATAAGGCTACATACACAGCTGATGCTTGATAGAATGGAATGGGAGATAACGTGTTACTTGGACTCCAAGTCACATGGTACAAGGGCAGAGATGGTCAGGGTACAAATATTTTCACCAATGAAACTGAACGCGATCAGCGAATAAATTAGCTTTCAGTGTCATTATTTTTCCATGGAATATTTACACTGACAGCTCTTGAACGCAGTTTAGATGTACTGATCGCGTTCAGTTTCATTGGTGAAATCCGCTGAAGTCAATTTTGGACAAGTGTGTTTGTCCCATATAAGCGAGTACTATTTATGGAGAGATAAACTAGAATCTTAGAAAGTCAGCTAAAACCATTGATTTGGCGTGTTGATTTTTTCCGATGTGATACCTAATGAAATCTGAGATCTCAATTTATCCTCAAAGCCGTTTAAATCGTGTCTTTCCTTAAAACAATAGACAGAACACATTTTTTTTTTATTATTGATAGGCACGCGCTTGACCACTATCTCACCTGATGGTGAGCGATGATGTGGTCGAAGATGGAGCATGCTTGCCGAGAAGTAACCTATTCACTCTTGACTTAAAGACTTCCGGGTTGTAGCTATCAGGAAACACAGACTCTGGCAGGGAATTCTATTTTACATATTAAATATTATGCCATTGCCAGCTTATACAGCTACTCACCCAAGTTACCCACATTTTAATGTTACAAACGCTACATCCACGCTTTCGCAACGCATCAACAAGTTTTTGCAATTTACCTTTAAGATCAGCGCGGGTGCCGGGCATGCGGTCAGGCGGGTGCAGGTTCGCTTCCCGGCGCAGCCACATCGCGCTGTCATTCAAACTTACCTTACGTCGACGTGTTAGAGTGATAGACGTGGAATGATGGGCGGCGGAGTTGCTTGATTACGACGATGTGGTATACTTTGAGTGAGTCTTCTAAGATATATAATTTATTTGTAACGTTTTTCAGTTAAATTAGTTAACTAGTCACCATCTGATAAAAAAAAAATCTATGGGGCTTTCGTCAAATGAATCTGCGACTGTGTTTAACAGGGTGAGAACAAAAAAAACACTTGTATAAGACTTCTCTGCGGCGGCGGCGTGATCTTTGGTTTTCCTCAAACAAACAGTATAAGATGCATGTATTTTTAACCGACTTCTAAAAAAGGAGGAGGTTCTTAACCGACTTCTAAAAAGGAGGAGGTTCTCAATTCGGATGTTTGTACTTTTTTTTTTTTTTATGTTTGTTCGGTCATAACTCCGTCGCTTGCCAACCGATTTGAAAAATTCTTTTTTGGTTGGAAAGGGTATACTTCCCAAATGGTCCCATTCAAATTTAATCAAAACCGGTTCAGTAGCTTGGTTATTAAATCCAAATAGCTGGAAAAAAAATATGTGGAAAAATCATTCATGTATACGAAATTGCGTATTTTTGCTTTCCTGTGACTTTCCAGTGGTGTTGTTAGGTGTGGGGTACCACTAAAAAGTGAAAAATAAAAAACTTTTTCACAAATTAAACCGACTTCCAAAAAACACTACAAAGTACAAAATATCTTTAATTTCGGAAGTCGGTGTCAAATAACGAAGAAGCATCCATAAACACCGACTTCCGAAATTAAAGTTATTTTGTACTTTGTAATGTTTTTTTAAGCTCTATTTTGACTTACTTGACTAACACTACTCGCAAAGTAGGTAACTACTGAGTACCAGCAAAGGTAGAATTTGTTAGGTGGTACCTATTTGTTAAATAAATATGGACCTGGGGGCAACTATAGAATCGTGTTGTCATTCATTCTTAGTTCGGGTTCGGGACTAATAAGACTAATAAGGACTAAGACCGAAACAACGGACTTCGGGCTTAGATACTAGACCCTATGGTACTTACAAATAAATTGAAACTTACAAATATTGTAACCTTTGAGCGGATTAGGTACCAACCCAGTGTTGCACAAAAGTGCTGCACAATCACGAAGGCGAATAAAAAGTGAAGTGTCGACTCCACCATAGTCCCCACCTAGCTCTATGTTCCTATCGTAAACGAGGTCCATCTTTAGGAAATAGCGCGCATTTTTATGCAGCTATGTGCGCGCGCTCCTAGCTGCGCTCGCGCCGCGCCGCGTGCTGGCGTGCATGACGTGCAGTCGCGTGCACGCGTGCACTTTCTACGTCACATTCTCACTGCATAAGTTGTAATTGCACAGTGTGATTCGAGTAGAAATTTTAAGAAACCTCTAAGAAAACACTAAACTTACCTAATAAATTCTGCATAAGTACGTAAGGAATATTCGAATCTCGGTATCAACACTCTAAGCCCGAAGTCCGCGATTAGTCTCGAACCCAAACTAAGAATGAATGACTAGACGATTTGGCAGTTGTTCTTAATTTGAAACTACGGACTTCGGGCTGAGAGAGTAGGCCCCCTCACTCTAGGGTCACTTGAGCCGAGTCACAACCGCCTTCTGTAGTTTGAAAGCAACATGTGACTTTTCAACAGTAGTAGTTCCAACACTGGTGGGTCTCGGTACTTTAGCATAACCAACTAGGTAGGTCTTGTTTAACCTTCTTCTTCTTTTCGATTAGATTGTTAGTTACTTCCTTAGATTGTCTCGGCTCAGTAGATGGACACGTTAATTGCAGCATCAGTAGCATTCAATAAGTTCTCCGAAGTACAGGTGTACCTATGGGCACCTGGGGCACTCCGACGTGTTACTCATGTTCATTGTTGAGACAAAAGGGAGGCACGTAAACTGAATTCCCAACCCAACCCCTGTGTTGATAAATAAAGATTCTGATTAATCGACTCCGTATGCATTTCCTATAAAGTAAGCTAGTCAGTAAGTATTGTTCAGCGTTATTCAAGGGAAACTCACAACCACAATGCGGGTAGATAGAGATTCCAGAGCTGGGAATGTTTATAGTGTGGGAACTTTGGCGACACTTACTGAGTATTGTGCCTCAATAGGAATAAACACGCTCAACACACTATTGACATTCTTTCTAAGAAAAGATAGCAAATGATTTGGTATCATTTTATGTTTCTGATACAGTACAAATGAATAGGTACCCAACGTCGATACCTATGATATTTAATTTTGTTTGTAGTGCATTCAACTCATTACGGTTGGACCCTGAAATAATCGTATGTTTGTGTTTATTAGTCAGTTCACCTTTTTTGTAGGTGTAACCCGGTTCAACATTATTCTGTATATAATTTGGGTTATGTTTCCTGAAATGCTGTAGATCGTCCAGGATAGTTTAGTCTATACTAAGATCATAAAGCTGAAGAGTTTGTTTGGTTGAACGCGCTAATCTCAGGATTGTCAGGACGTTGAAAATATTTTAGTGTTGGATAGACCATTTAACGAGGAAGACTATAGGTGTAACATCACGCTACGACCAATAGGAGCGGGGCATTCATGAACAACGTGACGCAGACGAAGTTGCGCGGCTCAGCTACTCAATACTTACTACGCAATATTTGTATTGCTTCCACATGTGAAGTTAGGTGATAATATATTATATTTGTGATTGCCATCTTTCTCCTTGATAAAACTGAACAGGCATAGTGTTCTTCCCAGTACAGTTCGACTATGCCTGTATTAAGATAAGAATACCTATGTGCTTATATTTGACTCAATCTGTAACTTTGATTTAGCAAAGACTAAAACTGTGTTTAGCTTTGTAGTCGCACTTAATAGCCACTATTGCAATACCTACTAGTGAGCTTCGTGTTAATGTCAAGATTATAGTTAAATAAATAAAAATGGAACAAAATATAATCCTTAAGGTTTCACCTCATCCTACCAGGGTTGCGGATTTGTTCGAAAGAGTTACCGCGGCCCTGGGAAGAAAGGCACTAGGAGGACTAAAGGGTGGGTTTTAGTCAGTAAAAGTCTGACACTCCCTGCCGCTCCACCCAGAGCGGGAGGGGTCATTTGATGATTTCCCATACTCGAAAAAAAAAAAAAAAAAAAAAAAGGTTTCACCTCATAAGATAAACTATTAATAGCCTACTTCGATCGCTTGTTATATTTGAAGCCCATTTATGTTTTGTCCAGGTAACACGCGGCGGCACCCGCTGGCTCCTAATTACTGATATTAAATGCGCATGTTAATGCAAAGCAAGGAGAAAAAGATTACAGATACGATCTCCATCGTCGGCCACATCTTTGCTTACCATCAAGTGATAGTGGTCAAGCGCGTGCCTGTCAATAATAATAATAAAAAAGGTACCTAGGTACCTATCAACTTATGTAAGAACAGAAATAAAGATTTTAGATATGCTCAACAGCATGGAGAATGGGCAAGCACGTACGTGGCTTTTAATGCATATTGATTTATTACTAATGCACCATCACCTCGTAGAAGATAGTGGTATGACTTAGACCAAATGAGCAATCAATGGTCCACACTAGCCCTGGACCCATCAGCCGGACTACATGAGGAGATGCTTTCATTCAACAGAGGGAGAATACAGGCTAGTGTCAGCTTGTATTATCCCTCTGCTGAGTAAAATCGTAACCTGTAACAAGCAATGTTCAAAATCCAAAATCATCCTATTAATATAAGGATACGAACACAATAAAATTTGTCCTAGATTACTGACTAAACCCATTCGTGTTCCTGCAAATAAATGCACTTTGCGTTCCAGGGCCGCGCCGCGGTTACTCTTTCGAACATATTCCGCAACCCTGGCAGGCACTGGCCCTAGCGGGCCCCGTCTACTATGCTGACATCTCTTTGAGGCGCGCGTGGAACACAACGCGCCGGGGAGTCTTCTATTCAGCGTGACTTTTGTCTTTGCCTCACGCGGCCCGCTTCCTCCTTCACTAGCATTACTGCTTCGCAGATGGAGCTAGGTGACTGCTTCCCACGCCTCCTCGTTCCAGACCATGGATTCAACCAGGTACGGAAGCGAGAGGTCGCCGCCACCAAATGGGCAAAGCTGCTGTACCTAGTACCTCAACAAAACATTACAAAGCAGAGGTTAATAATACTTTCAAAACAAAACCCACAAACTTGAACCTTCAACTAAACAAAAAATACACGTTCTACCAGATCGAAGAGATATTAGAAACAATTATAAGATTCCATCCGGTGCCGGAGTACCAGGGGGCCATAAATCTGTAGGAGGTGCGTAATGGCGCATAATGCCAGGGTACAGCCGGGCTAATAGTGGCGGTCACAGGTAAACTGGGCCAGTTACATGAGAAGTGACGATGTTTGGGGGAATTTAGATTGTTCTGAGGTCAGAACAGTTTCGGTGATCTGAGTACCACAGTAGGTACGATTGCGGCTCCACCGTCACGTACCCATGTTATATTGTTGGTTTGCTATACGCTTTATCGCAAATAAATAAATAGTAGGTATATAACAAAAAGTAACTCCGAAATAGATACCTGCAATAATCTTACTCAGGCTACAAACAAATAAATCTCAACTTTGATAGTTATACCTACTTATTTACATTTAATATAATTTATCATATCTATAGGTATAAGTATAGTATTCGGCATAAATTGAATATTAAGTATATTTTCGTATTTTATTTGATTCTTTAGTTTAAAGCTTCACTGTTCTTCTTCTGTTGTTCTTACACACTATTGTCTACATTTCTTATTCATTTCTCCGTTCGCAGGTCTGCTGGAAGAAATTTCGTTAGAAATAAGCAGTTGCTTTGTACTTCATAATATTATATTTCTGTGTATACCTACATACAATACTAATATATAAATAAATAAATCATACGATTGAATATCGAATTTAACACGTATCACCATCGGTCATTCAATTTTATACACAGATTTTTATTTAAAGCTGCCAACAATCATTACACTGGACTGTCTGTTGGCAGCTGATGGCATAACACTCAATAAATAGATATGAGGTTTTCAATTCTCGTCAAATTCAATTAAGTACCGAACACTCATAACCTGAGCTGTCATACATAACATAACTCTTCAAATCTAACCATATCCAATGTATAATTTGAGACCACCAATACTTCACAATACGTCAACGAAAATACTCATATCTACGTCCATGAAGCAACTACGATATAAACCATAATAGTCGACTCACTATCGACTCATAAATAATTAAAATGAAATTAATTTCCCGGACAAAAAGGGTGGTTGCGTCAAACTCGCACGTAAATCACGCGGGCGACAAGCGTTGCGAATTGCTGAGCGATGGTAGTGGCCAGCTGGTGGTGGTATTACGTGGCGGTGGAGCGATGGAACTGCGATATCGGTGCGGTATGGTTCTTTTTCGATGGTTCGTGGTTCTTGAAATGGCTACTAGTAGGACTGAGTTTAACCATAGTTTGTTGTTGCTGTCACAAGTGGGTTTCCTAAATTCCCTTTTTCCGCGTACGTACATCACATCGTTCTGTCATTGAACAGTTAGTGAGCAACTAATTTCATGGAAATTGAATCGACATAATGATTTCGACAGTCAACAGATCATTGAGATGTATTTTTTTCAGATTTCCCATATTTTTAAAATAAAATTGCACATAAAGACTTAGGTATGCACAAGACGTCATTGAATAGGTCCACGTGTGCCGCCACAGATAACCGCGGTAATGGACTCGGCCCATAATTAACTCACGATAATGCGCTATTGCAACGGGAAACTGTTCCGACTACATTATATTCCTAAGCCGTGATGCAGGATGAGGTGACCCATCGATGGACATGCAATAATTAGGTACCTGTAGCTCACAGCTATGATCCATGAAGACGCGGCGACTCGATTAGACAGAATCAATTTTTTGGTGTAGGTAGGTATTTTCATAAGGACGCAGTCCAATCATTTTAAACTAACTTTTGCCCGCGACTTCGTACGCGCATAACCTGTTTTTTCCCGTTCCCGTAGGAATTTCTCGGTTCCGTTAGCCTGCAGCCTTCCTCATGAATGTGGCTATCACATACAGTAAGAATTTTCCAAATCCGTCTGGTAGTACCAGAGATTAGCGCGTTCAAAAAACAAGTAAATTTACATAGATTTATTGGAATTAGCCTCTTCAAAATGTTTCATAACATCAATATCACCTTCGGAACTCAGTGACTAATTCATTTCCAGGGAAATTATTACGAACGATATTTAATCAGACTAGTAAACAGCTAAAAAATCGTATATTACAACGAGACAAATCATAGAGTGCTTCCACAAAACAGCCCACTGGTCCAATCAGGCTGCACATGGGAAACAAAACTAAATCACCTTATAATTCCATAGGCTCGCATTAGCCTACTACTTAGAATTCAATTCGATGCCCAACAGGCAAGCTAAACAGGCAAAAAGAGTAAAAGCGGGCAAAGTTGCGGGCAATCGGCGCACACGCAAGGCAGATACGATCGGGTTGGTTCGGTGCGCTTCGGAGCCGCTCGGCTAATTAGTGGCATGGCTGCCGCACCCGCGGGCTGTGCTACCTGGGCCGATTCGCTTTACGCCTTCATTTGCCTCAAAACGATGGATCAGCATTGGCAGTAGTTTACAGGCTATAAACAAGGTTGTTCGCATGTCTCTATTCTGACTATCTGCTCCAAATTGTTCCAAGCCAAGGGTGTGGCACCTCGTTGTCTTTGTAGTGGTGAAAGATACGTACAGGATTGTGTCGAATAGATTAGTGCAGTGACAAACGGCGTTTTCCAAAATGATGGCGATGTCCTTTTTGTCTGCGTGAGATTGAACCTTAACAATAATTATCATGAAATTTGGAAAAGTGGACCTAGCGCAAAGGTCAGACGTCTTTCGGTGTTTTCTTTTATTTTTGGCTGTAATAATAACAATGATGAGGACAAAAATGGCTTACTGTTCCATGAAATTTTGTCTGTAAACGGACAACGTTGGTGTATTTATAACACCTGCTGTTACACAACAAGAATCATATTCTTATTTTTCATCTGTAACAAAACCACTGTTTATAACATTCCTGAGTGATGAGTTGATGACCTTCAAGCCTTCAGAGCCGTTATTCATCCTGGCAGTCAGACAACACGCACAGTGGTCAACATGGCAATTATTTGGAAATAAAAACGGCGTGTAATGGAGCGCACGTTTTTGTCCAACTCCTGCGCAATTTGTAGCACTGCCCCTAAGGCGCAAGTTTAATTTTATTCCTGCGTTTGGAAAACACGCGAGCTTTTATGTTATGTTGGTAATTTATTGTAAGTCGTTTGAATGTTTCTTATAATATGAAAAGTAGTTTGTGCCATATTTATCCAGGTCCTTGATTTCAATGGAAATAAAACGTCACAGGTTTTATCACCAATCGTTCAATTACCAAGCTTTCATTTGCAAATTCACTATCAATTGCTTTGTGACGGGCTTTTACTTGAACACATTTTTATAATCAATCAATTTGCCCAGCCTTTCCCAAGTATACTGGGTCGGCTTCCAGCCTAGCTGGATGCAGCTAGCCACCAGTATTTAACATGGAGCGACTGCCTATCCCAGTAACTGGCTGGCACGACACTACTTGGCAAGACTGGTGCCAGATTTCTTGGCTTCTGATTAACCGTAACGTCTGTCAAAGATCTACAAATGGCAACCGGGACCAATTCAACTTAACGTGCTGTGCGAGGCTCAGAGGAATCTCGGTATGTAAAGATGGTCACCTATCCACGGATCGATCTTGGCAAGCGTTACTTAAAGATGTTCAGAATATGAAAATAATTTTTACCTTATTTCGCCACTCGTAAGACCGGAAAAAGAATGAAAATATAATAATAATAATAATAATAATAATAATCTTTAATGCTCATAATATACATAATTAAATCAGATAGATCACTGGTCTCCACACTAGGATTCCCTGTGTCGTGGAGGCCAGTCTCTCATTGTGGCTAAAAAAAAAAAAAAATATACAGCGTAAAAACGTATGTAGATAACTAAGGGAAACTTAAACAAAAACAAAAATTATATGGGGATACATGGCGTTTTGTAGTGAGTGTGTACAAAAGTGTGAGTCGTGAGGTGATGGTGCGTGTATATGTGTGGGTGGGTGTGATGGTGTGTGAGTGTGAGGTATTGTACGTGTGTGGGTGTGGGTGTGATGGTGTGTGAGTGTGAGGTATGGTACGTGTATGGGAGTGGGAGTGATGGTGTGTGTGTGTGTATGTGTTATGGTGCGTGTATGCGTGTGTGCTTGTTTCATGCCTTAGAAGTAAGATTCGGAAAAACAGTAATATGATTGAGTGGTTTAAAAAGTATTTAATAGTTTCTCTGTGTCGCCGTAATCCAGACCTTTTAGGTAGGTTTTGATGTGTGATTTGCATTTCGATTTTGTCATAGGTAATAAATTAATTATGTCGTTAAGTTTATTGTAAAGCAATGGCCCCATATAGTGAAAACACCTCTTACCAAAATCAAGTTTTCGTTTTGGTTTATGCCATCCAGGCCTCCTTCGGGAATACGCTCTAGACTCCACTTTGACTAAAGCCTCTTTATGGAACCTTAGAGCTACGTTCATAATATATATCTGTCGCACACGCATTGTACCCGTCTCTTGGTATAAGGTGCTTGTTGGGAATCGCCTTGGTTTTTTATAAGCTACCTTAAGAACGGCCCGTTGTGCGCGTTCCGCTTTTATCAAATGAGTCTTTAGTGCAACTCCCCATGCGGCTATACAATAACTAAGAAGAGATTCACACAGAGTGTGATAAATCATCTTCAAAATCTTTATGTTTGCAATCTGACCCATTCTCTTAAATACATGTAGGAGTTTCCTAACTCGTCCACTCACATGCTCTATTTGCTTTTTCCAGGTGAGGTTTTTGTCGAGGTAGACACCAAGGTATTTTATGTGAGTTACCTGTTCAAAGCTTGGACATGAACAATCATGTTCAGGGCCACTATGGCAGGCATGCATTTTAATAGCTAAGTGACTTGGACAAGTGTTTCTTGCGCTGACACTAAAGTTGATTACCTTTGTTTTGTCCACATTTAGTGTCAACAAATTGTAACTTAGCCATTGGGTAACCTGCTTTACGCCAGACTCAGCCGCCTCATAAACAGACTCCCACGTCCTATCATAAAATACTATAGCTGTGTCATCGGCGTAGGCGAAAATTTTTGCTTTACAGAGTGTCAATGAGCAAAGGCTGTTGACATATATAATGAAAAGGGTAGGCCCCAGTACGCTCCCTTGTGGCACACCGTAGTTAAGGCTGGCGTAAGAACTATGTTTGTTACCTAAAATTAGCTAAGTATATGATTGCTAAGGTAGGACTGGAACCACTCAAGAGCAGTGCCACGCACACCTATGCCTTCAAGTTTTTTTAAAAGGTTGCTTCTAGAGACGGTGTCAAAGGCTTTCGCAAGGTCAAGGAAGACTCCAGTACATTTGTTACCATCATCTAGTTTGGTGACAACAAAGTCTACTATATCTGTAACTGCATCTTCCGTTGACCTGTTCTTGCGAAAACCATACTGATTGTCTGATAGAATGCCATACTTTTCAAGGTAGCTTAGTAGTCTGGTATTCATAATCTTTTCGAGGATTTTGGACAGCGATGAGAGAAGAGAAATGGGACGATAGTTGGATACAACGGTCTTGTCACCAGACTTGAAAATTGGACAGACATTTGCCATTTTGAGAGTTGTTGGTACTATTCCAGAGGATATACTTAAATTGCATAAAAATACTATCGGGGGAATGAGGTGAAGTTTGTTTAGTTTTAGAATTTTATTTGGAATGCCATCCCATCCGGGTGCTGAAACATCTTTGAGATTTGAGATAATCCTTTCTACTTCATAATTATCAGTTGGATTTGCATAAAAAGAGTTTATTGGAGATGAGTTGATATACAAACTACTAGTTATCAGAGCCAGTTCGGATTCGCTTTTATTAAAATTTGAAAGTGTTTTTGCAGCAAGCTTCTCACCAACAGATGTGAAAAAATTATTTGCTCTATCTAGAGAGTCTTTAGGGTTGGGACAGGCGTGTAATAGTTCTAAGTTGTTAGTCATATCCTTTTTTATGTTACATATGCTTTTTATAGCTGCCCATGTCTTTTTACTATCACCTTTCGAATCTTCTAAAGTCTTTCTGTCGTACTCATTTTTTAGATTTTGTATAAGATTATTGCAAAGATTCCTATAGTTTTTATACCGTTGTTGTGTTAAGAAATTATCTTTATTCTTTATTTTACTTGCTTCCATATGTAGAAGGTCTCTTTTTCTTATGCACTTTATTAGTCCTTTGGTCATCCAGGGTTTTCTAATAGAGTTTGAGTTACGAATAGTCTCTGCACTAGTGTAATTTTGTATTGTTATACTTAATGTGTCGATGAAATCAGCAAATGCTTCGTTAACATCTTTACTTTTATAAATCAAATCCCAATTGATGTTTTCAATAGCTTTTGACAAGTTAGTGTAGTCAATTTTAATTTTAGATGTTGACTCGGGCGGAGAGCGTGAAATTTCTTTAGCAATTCCAGTAATAATTGTATCATGATCAGTTATACCCGAGCTGCATATGACGATCTTTACTGATTTTTTTGATTTTATCAGGACGTGGTCTAAGCACGTACGATCATGAGTAGGATAATGATGACCCGGGTAGAAACCATAGTGACCAGTTGTATCCAAATAATCGCTTGCACGTCTGTCCTTGGAATCAGGGGAGATATCAATATTGATATCCCCCATTATAATACAGTTGGGACTTTTGCATCCTTGCATAATTTTTTCCAGTGATTCACAGAAATTTCCAATGTTATAAAAAGATGGAGACCTATACAAAGCACAAATTGTATATACATTAGCAATGTGGATAAGAAGGCAATTTGCTTCCCGAAAAGAAGGCTCCTCAATAGCCACCTGGAGATTATTTCTGTATAAAACCGCAATTCCATCATTCTGATTGAGATAGTTTTTAGAGTAGTAGGACACATAATTACTAAGATGTACCAGAGGTGACGTTTCAGATAATCGACACTCAGTTAGGATAATAATGTCAGGCAAAAAATCTAGTCCAGTCAAAAAGACTGAAAAGTTGTCGAAATTTTTATGTATACTACGTATATTTTGGCATACTATTGTAAGTTGAGATTTTGCATCACCAATATCCATTGAACATTCTTTTGGGGTATAACGTTTAGTGCTCCTGTATATATCAGTCTTATCGAGGTCCTTAATCATGTTATATTGGTTACTCATAAATTAACAGTAGTAAAAAAGATCTTATAAACCGCGAGCGTATTGATTTTAGCATGTAATGTCAGAGAAACAAATGTGTGGTGTGTATAATTTTTTGTGTAGTGATGTGTAGGATAAATAATTGATTTGGTACATGTTGTGCGTGTAGTTATTATGAAAATAGCCATGAAAAACATTTTATAGACTACTATTTCAACTAAAACAAGTACAGTAGAACAAAAATTAGTTGTTAATTTTGCAGGATTCCCGCAATTGCTGAAAGGTGTTTTCGTTTCTGACAACCGTGTACTTATCACCTTCCTTTTTGCGCAGAAAGATGCGGCCATTCGTAATCCAGCAATATTGGAAGTTTTCTGTTTTTGCGAAATCGCGAGCAAGAAAAAGAAGTCTTTTTGCCTTTGGGGTTAGATGTTCCGAGACAAAAAGTGAGGTTTCAGGGCCTTCAAACCCAATGTGTCTTGTATTTGTCTGGCTATGAGGGTGAGAGGTATTATATTGCTTAATAGCTTTCAGAAGTTTATCTTTCGCAAAGGTGTTGGTAAACTCAGCGACAACTGCCGACGTTGATGCATTCGCCCTCGATGGCAGTCTGTAGATGTCTCTAATATCGTTATACGAGCCAGCACTCCCAACACTTTTGATCAGGCTGGTCACCATGTTAAGCAAGTCCTCCTTTTTTTCTTTTTTCTTCTTCGGTACACCTCTAATCTCAAGACTTGTCTTTCTAATCACTCGTTCTAAGCCCTCGAATCTATCTTCCAATTCTTCAATTTTTGCACGTGTGTCAATCCATTCCCGGTCTAAGCTGTCAATCTTTTTGTCGAGGTCCTTTATTTGAGCCGACAAATCTCCTAACGATTTTTCAATTTCAACATTGGATGATTTTATCCCAGTCTTTATTTCGGATATACCCTTTTCAAGATTGTCCAACTTCGCAAGACCCTCTTCGAGTTTTTCTAGTTTTTTATCTTGTCGTTTCATCCAGTTTGAGAGCATTTCCATCATCTCGTCTCTAAACATATCGAAGATATTGCACTCATCGCCATCCTCTAATCGGACACGTTTGGAGTTTGACCTCGTTGTTATGTTAGAGGGAGGTATTGGCGCTACGCTACTGGATAAGGGTCGATTTAAGTTAGTGTCTGAAGATGACAATCCTTTCGGTGGAGTGCGAATTGGATTCATAATGTAAGTAATAAGTTTAAAACTCACGGTTCCGTAAGCAGCTTTATCTGACGCGTAGCACCAGTAGCGGCTGCGGTCACTCGCAGCACTGATTGTTCGTTGCTCGTAGCGGGTTGTCCGTGTAGCAGGCGCCTACGCCGTTGTCGGTCGAGCACAGTTATTGAAGCAACGCTAGTTGTTGGTGGTGCACCGTACCGCTGGCTGCTGCTGCTGCACTGCACTGCTAGTTGTTGCTGCACTGCACCGCCGGATGCTGCTGCACTGCACTGCAGCACGACTGGATATTGTTGTTCTACTACACCGCCGGTTGCTGCTGCACTGCACCGCCAAACTGCCAAAGGTACCGCGAGCGAGCCACGCACGCCACTGTAGCACTACTGACCCGCGCTCAGCGGCGACAATCCGTTGCACCCGCGGCCCAGTCACCGTGACTAGCACCTTTTGCGCTGCAAATTCTAAGTTGTTTCCTGTTCACCACAAACTTCTTCAAAGCAAAACAACAACAGCATATGATGGCACCGAGTTTATCTTTACTTTTGTTGGATTTCCGAGACCGCGACACAGGTAAATGTGAATTAACAAATAAAACAAAAACCGGCAAGACCGCTGTGAATGTTGTGACAGGTGAGAGTGAGAGTAGGTACTCCACAAACTGCGACGCCCCTATACATATCCCCTTATAAAGGTTAGTTTTGGAAAATTAAGCACAACGATTCTCATTATTGGTTCAGCGCAACTGTTCACCCCCCCGTTCAGCCCGTCAGGGGTTGATTATGCAAAAATTGTTAGGTACATGATCTGTTTTAATTATCCCACTTTTAGTTTGTTCATAGAATTCCGACGTAAATTGAAGCAAGCTATAATTTCCTCCCCTAAAAACTAATTCACCCCCGCTTCACCCCTTATTATGTATGTACCTAGTTGATTTTCGAAAAATCCAAATATTTGTTATTCTTATTGTTTTATCGAAAACATTTAAATGCCGTGGTGTTTCAACTTCATCGGACCAAGCATTGATACGATTCTCCCCAGTTCGCTCAAGCCGCGACATTTTTCTTACTCCGAGCATGTTTATTACCGTCGTAACTTTTGAACGAAAGGTCCGATTTGAATGATTTAAAGTGTAATTTACACGGACATAATCAACCTTAATTATCAAACCATTTAAATGGATAAGGATTAATATCATGGTACTATAATCACCATTTTTTATTTCACCATGGGATTTGCTTGACTAATATTAACAAAAAGCGGTCATGGTGACTTATCCATAATAGTTAGACGTATGGTATCGAGAACTTTTTTGTAGATATTGATGACTTCTATAAAATTGTAGTACATCACTTTGCTCTATTGTCAATAGATTCCGCAGCGTACGCGATATAAGGATTTTTTCTCACACCTTGGGTCACATTATCGAAGTTTTCATAAAGATCCCTAACTTTTTTGAAAATATTCTATACCCTATGACCATCGCCGATAATGTAGGATTCTATTGGTGAAAGAATTTTTCAAATCTGTCCAGTAGTTTCGGAGCCTATTCATTTCAAACAAACAAACAAACAAACAAATCTTTCCTCTTTATAATATTAGTGTAGATTGTTTGAAAATCTAGGCCTGCTAAATAATTCTTACCTTCCTATGAAGCCCCGCCTCGCCTTGACCAATCATAAACTAAGTTCTAATGCCGACGCACCCACATCACCCACGTGCCACATGTGGCTCGATCGATGGGTTGACTAGTAATGACTAATAACGAAATAATACAGCCTCATTTCAAACCATGAGGTCACAGCACCATCAGTTACGACTGTAAGTTGTTAGGTGCCTGAGGCCATCTTGATAAGGAGCACTATGAGTTATTATGAGGTCCATCAACAGGGGGTGTGCTACCCTTTTTTTTTTAAGGATGGGAAATCACCAAATGACCCTTCCGCTCTGGGTGGAGCGGCAAGGAGTGTCAGACTCTTACTGACTAAAACCCATCCATGCTCCTCCTAGTGCCTTTTACGTTCCAGGGCCGCAGTAACTCTTTCGAACAAAATCCGCAACCCGGGTGTGCTACCCTTGACAACATCATCAATAATAAAATCAGTAATCTTTTACTAGTGTACGTAGACATACTTGTCTATATTATGTGTCTGCTACAAGAGTTGGTAAATGATAGACTATCACCCTGTTACCACCCATTTCTAGCTAAAGAGGCAGCTCTCTAATTCCTGTCGTATTTCGCCCGTCCACAGGTATATTTGTCTAACTATCATCTTAGCTGACGCCTCCTTTCGAGCTATATCATAATTATGTATTTCATACGATCCAAATTCAACTTAAAGGTATTAGTCTTCCCCCTTTTTTTTGTTAAGGATGGGAAATCATCAAATGACTCCTTCCGCTCTGGGTGGAGCGGGAGAGAGTGTCAGATTCTTACCGACTAAAACCCATCCGTGTTCCTCCTAATGCCCTTTGCGTCAGGTCCGCGGTGACTCTTTCGAAAAAAATCCGCAACATTAGTCTTCCCCTGCACATCTAGGTAGGTAGGTATGCCGTACAGATAGTAATGTCTCGCCAAACTACATTAAAAAGGGCAACTGCCCGATAGTTGATATTCGGACTGTTGTACATCTATGAAGTGGCTAGAACTTAAAATGGGTTAGAATCGTCTAGGGTTAAACCAGGACTATAGTCCCAAAAATGTCGCGAACATGTTACATAAATCAGAGCTTTGAAGAAGTGTCTATATAACGCAATTGGCGAATATGTAAATTTCAATAAATGATCGTGACGATTCCATACGTAGTGCGCCTGGTGTGGTCTCATTGTGATGCGCGTCGTGATAGCACTACACTCTATACAACACGATCATCATACAATTTATTGACATACACGTGCAACACATAATTAGCACCTGACTTTCGGAATGCGTTTAAAATTCCAACAGATGGTCTTTTAGTTTTTGAAAGAGATAGAGATGAAAGTAGGGAATTTTGATGAAGGGCACTGAAAATATAATTGTAGAAAAATAAAGTAATTTCTACATTGAGTAATAGGTCCATATTAAAAGTCAATCAGTAAACATGTCTGTCACGATTAATGACTGGTATGCTTTCAAGGACAATTCGAGATTGAAAACAATAATTTTGACATGTATTGAACCACTTTAAAATATCAAATGTTCAAGTTTCATTTTCTTTTTAACCTAAAACATGATAAACGCAAAGTAGTCCAAGTTCAAACTTTTCTTAATTAGCCGAGTCATTTGAGTCATTGCTCTTTTCACACCTCACCAGTTGAGGTGACCTTTTGAACCGTGGAGTGAGCATAATGAATGGAAACAGATGCTTATCCGGACGCTGCCCTAATATGGTTTTGATTTATGATATTATTCCGCTGATCAACAGATAATTCACGATGGCAACTTTATTTAGAAGTTATCATAAGATACTAATCGCTTTGTAGTTATGGCGATCGTTCTATTATAGCAGACAAAACAACAAAACAAAACGTTTTGTGTGGAAGAAACGGGGTAACACCCTGTTTGGGTAAATTTTTATCTGCAAACCCTGGTTCTCAATTCGTCGGAATCTTTTTTTTTTCCTCGCCTTTTCCCAACTGTTTTAAGGTCAGATTCCAGTAGGTACTACCTGGATGCAGCTTCATACTAGTATTTTATGGGGTTGTTGCTTAAAATTAGTAGAATTGGCACTCAGTTTTATGTTAATGAACCTACCACAGACAACAAAAAAAAATCCTGCTCTCATTCTACCAATCAAAGACAAGCATTAATAACTCGAATGATCACAAAAAATAGCCGTCGATCACTGGGTGTCGACGTGAATAATATTATTATGTGCGATGAATGTTACAAGAATGATAATAGTCAGCGATTGACTTGTAGATGCGACGGTGTCAAATTATGCGCGCGCTGCCTGGAGGGAAAAACTCTGAGTGAGATCTACGGGTATCGGCTGGGCTGGGACAGTGAGTGAGAAAACAGTTTTTTTTTTAAACGTTGCCCCACACTAGGAATTTCTCCTGTATCGTGGGTGCGTTTACAAACATACAAAGTCACATACACAAACAGCCAGACCCGGAACAACTATCTGTAGGCCATACAAATATTTGTTCCGTGCGGGACTCGAACCCGCGACACACAGCGCACCTGCCGATCGCTCAACCACTGCGCCAACCGTGTCGTGTCGTGTCGTCTTTGATTGGAGTTAAAGTTTGTCATAAGGTCTGGTCTGACCTGGCATATACCTACGATCAAATAACATTTTACCATTATATTTTTTTTTTCAAAATATTATTTCATGCAAATCTCGCCCTGACAATTACGAATAAAACAAAAAAAAAATGTTTAAAATGTTCAAGTCGTTCTCAAGTTATGGCGTGGCGAAAGGAAACAGGGATTCATTTTTATACAATTTACTTTCGAGTTATTATTTTTTCTTTTCATTTTTAAATTATATATAGTGCTCTTTGAGCGTAATAAGAATAAATGCCCTTACATTTCATTCATGTTTAGTTCAATGGCTGTTCCGTTTATTTTATTCTTAATATTAATATTCTCTTCTAATTTATAATTCCATGCTTTTCCCGCTCAATACATTTTATCTCAGTCTGAAAAATATTAAAAAGGCCCAATGACATTAACGACACACTTGATTTACGATACACGATAAAACCCTCGCGTTGCGATACTCACAATCATTTTTATTCACGATTGAATTTATCAGCCTTATTAAAACCTCTCCCGGTACATTATCGCGGGCTCCTGTATCTATCGCATTATCATCGTCGTGAGACATGGCCTCCCCACAATGGACAATATTAATCTCTTCGCCATTTACGCTCGAGCTTATAAATTAACACTGACACCTTAACACTGCCTAGAAAACACTAACAAGTTTTTATGCTATACTAGTTCAAAAACCATTTATCTATAAAACACCGTCCATTGCTGGTTTTGTAAATCTCTGTGTATCATTACTGTGATGTAACCAGTAATGGATGGAAGATGTGTGATACATTTTTTTCTAGTCATTTCGCGTTAAACCGGATTCTGCGGTATGCAACTACATAATAGTTTGGTGCAGTTTTTAATTGCGATTCGTATCGAGTTTGTTAGCGGGATGAAATCCTGTGGTACATTTAATAATGGGGTGAGGTATTACTTTTACATTTCCAGTTATGAGTTGATTCTTGTAAGTCATCTATTGATATATTTTTATGTGAATAGATTCTAGGAACGTATCATAAGCAATTTTATAATTGGTTTTTCATGCTGTGCTTCTTTTAATAAATAATTATTAACATTATTTCTGTACGGTCATTCGTTAACGAGGTAAAAGATGATTTACAACTAGGTGCATTGATTCCAAAATAGTTTCACTTCGTCCTATTTCCTGAACCCTTACTCAAGCTGTACCTTTTTGTTCCAGGTATGTGCACAGTCATGTTTTCATTATTTTGTAAGTATAAATAAGCCCAACCAGCCACACAATTTCACAGGAACTACATTTCCAGAACAACCAAGAATCAGAAAATTGCCCAGATACCTAGATTGAATCGTTTTACGTCGCGGCTACCACCTTATCTAATGCCCGTTACACAAATAGGCTATACAATAGCTCCGGGCTTTACGTCGGGTTAGACCCACATATAGCCCGGCTCCAGTTGCAGCCTGGAGGCAACACGATCGCAATTTCTTGCCAACTATCAATTAATCCTTGCTTTACCTCCAGATGTAATTTATACCTAATTATCTTACGAAACTGTTAATATTGACATTTATAAATTGAAGGCTAGGCCATTAGATTTAATTAAAAACCTACGCAGTTGTTTTACATAGTTTATTTTGTAATTAATATGATATCTTGAATGTTTAGCCGGGAGGCAAAGTATGGAAACATAAGAATGCAAATTAGTTTCGAAGAAAATCATTGTTATTTTACAGCTTCGGTACTTCTATCAACGAACATGAAGAGGAAATGGAAAGGATTTCCTGAATCAATTATTAACTTGGCATCTCCCGAGTATGCTCATCAATTATACAAATCAGAGCCTGCAGAGCAAAATTAATGCACCCAAGTGTTAATAACGCAGTTATAATTACGATATTATTTTTTCTCAATCCTCCTTCACACGAACTAGGCCGTTCCTCAAGAACCATGTGACCTTTCACAAGATAGCTCGTGTGAAGTGTGAGCTGGTGTGAGCTCGCACTCACAGTCGGGGGCGGCGACCCGTATCATAATGTTAATAGATTCAAAACATCTCGCTGCTAGCTGTCATTACTGTAATTTCGACGGCTTACACAACTCACCAGGGCTGCCACATCGCTACTGATTTCATTTATTTAAGATCTTCATTCTGAAGTTCTGATTGGTATTCCGAATTCCGAAGTCTATATGTTTTCTTATAATAATGTGAATACCTATCATTCTTAACTTTAAAACTTTTGCCTAAAAGTAACCTTACTTCTATATTAATAACAGTTATTGTCTATCTCTCCATATGTATAACATATAGAGAGATAGACATTGAGTGCATAATTTGGAGTTCGATGTATTACGGACCTTAAAATAGTAGATACTGAAATAAGATTTCAAGTCTAGTTTTCTGTTACAAGGAAAGACATTTTAATAAAAAAACTTGGATATAACATCACAACTGTCTTGCAACACTATAAACAATGGAATAGTGTTTTAATTCTAGCCCTAATCTTTATTAGTCAGGCGGATTTGATTCTTGGCGAAACAAACTGTAGCACTGAAGTCATTGCCAACCCTAGGGTAAAGAGTAAGTCGCTCTGCGGCCTTCTCTAAAATTACTTGTAATTTGAATGATTTCGGGTGTCCAGAGCTCACTATTTTGGTTAAATTATTGTATTGTACGCCGAACGCTGAGATATTATGAATTTCATACAAAAACGTATCATTACGTTTAATTCGTTGATAGAAAGAATTTTGTACCGTTTAGTAGTGATGTTCGTTTCCATTTTGACTGGGAAAAAACCCATCGGTGTTTTAACTTTGAATATGATAATGTATCTAACTATAAACCATAATTTTCTATTGTATCAGTAACTGAGACTCAATTAAGAACTAATCTTAGTTCTAAACTTATTTGATTCTCTGGAAGTCCAGAACCGATCATGAAAATTCTTTTACTCGTAGTAAGCTGCACTCGTAGGCTACTTTTTAACCTGAAGAAATACCGTTTAATGCTATGGGCCACGGCGTAGTTACCTTTGGGTTTATGGTAGGCGCTGATAAATACGCAATAACGATCATTACCCCACATACATTTATAGACTTTCTTAAAATCAAAAACAGAAATAAAGACACAAAGCTGTCCTGAATCGACTTCTATCGTGATCCTTTACGTTCTCTAGTAATGAAAAACGGTTCATAATTTGTTGTTCGGGTATTTACGAAGGGATATTAGGGAAAGGTCAATGTACTTTGTTGCAAGTTTATCTGGCACCTACCATAAAAACCTTGTATATGTCGCAGCCAATCAGCTTAATCAGCCATTTAATTGGTGGACTAGCCTTTTCATTTAAATGCGCCGATTTTTCAGCGACCTATAAAGTGACATCACATAAGTCTATCACAATAGCTCATCACACATTAGCGCTATTCCTATTAAAATTAATAACTTAATGAAGCTACAAACTTTCCAAACCATATCCTACCTCCACGCTACCAGTAGGAACTAATTGAAAGCCAAGTTTATCTACATGAGCGTCATTGTCCGAGGTCAGATGTCCCTAACGAGCGGCGCAAGATCACGATCTGTTCCGAGGCACATAACAAGATTGAGGCTCGAGGATCTAGTGGCTACGTGCTCAGGAGTGACAGATTTGGGTAGGTCGCTGGTGGATACTGGCTGGTGAAAAGTCAGATTAGGATTTGGTAGATTTTTATTGTTTAAGTAATTAATTTGGTCAATGAACTACACTAGGCATTTATTCATATTTGGATACAAATCAGCACTATTCAGTACTTTTTAGCGACGAAGCCTTCGAAGCGACACTGTCTAAGTATTTGAGTTAGGACGTAGAAAAGGCCCAATGAACGCCCGAGATCGTTTTGCCTATGTTGTTGAATAAGCGATATTCGAAAATGTTCTCTCATAACTAAATATTTCTATTTAGACCTAGATATCTAGCGCATGCATACAAAGTCTCATTAAAATCGGTTCATTCATTTCGAGAATTAAGGACTTGAAAGTTCGTATGAAATGCCGTACGGCGTAAATGCTCATAAGGCTAGCAATCATGGAATATCCAGTTCATAGTTTAGCAGAATCGGCAGCGAAAACTCAGGTAGAAACGTAAGGCTTTTTTTACTGTTTTTAATGAAAAGATACACAAATAATAATAATTTCAAACAGTCATTAAACGCAAGTAAAAACGGGACTATACATTAGTACTTTAATAATTTATTTTACAAATTAAAGCACTTATTTGCGATTGCCATCGAGCTTCAGCAATAATGCAAGTTAATGTTCCATTTTAATACACAGCGCTATTCTTTTGTTTTTAAATTGAAAGCAAATTACAAGGTTTTGTATTGAAAACAAAACAAATGACTGGCATTAAGATACCACCAATGTGATAGACTATTTGGGTATTGTAACCGCAAGTGGTTCGAATATTTTCACGTACAAGTGGAATTGGTTTTATGTCGGTGCTTTGTTATTAGCTTCATTGTGATTTACAGGTTTAATCCACTCATTGTGGAATAAAGGTTTTCCTTTGATCATAAAAAATTCGTTATGATGATTTTTAAAAATGATCCTGGCATAGTAAAGCTTCCAACACCTATTTATATGTAAGTACATAGTACGTTCAAAGTGGAATCTGCAATATAATTGTGTTTGTTTTATTAAATAATTCCTTATAATATGTTAATGTTTAAGAGGACTTCGACGTCAAAACATTAACAAAGGGTACTAAGTAACGACTACGAACTAATAAGACCTCGATAGAATAACGGCTTAAACTGCATAAATACCGTAATTCTGTCATGATATTAATTCATTTGTCGAGTGGTTTACACTCAAGAGTCACATGGACCATGCTCATGACGCCTCCGTATCAAAACGTCCTATTCTCAAAACGTCTGATTCGCAAATAGTCCTATTTGCAGAACGTCAAACAAGAGACTGAGAAAAGTACAGTTCTCGTCAAATAACTTTGCCCCTCTGAAGTTGGCTACGAGTGGCTGCGTAGTAGTCAAAATTACGAACAAACTGCAACTGCGCATGCGCAAGAGACATGGGGGCGGGGATTATGGCGGCGCGATTTTATGTCGCTCGTTTCCGTTCGATGCATGCTTGCGTCCCGCTTGCTCCCGTCTACGTGACTGTACCTGCGCGATCTTTGCAAATGGCTAACTTCAGAGGGGCAAACTCATTTGACGAGAACTGTACAATCATACCAGGAGCCATCATGAGCCAAAACGATCATAATTAATTGTCCGGGTATCCTACGAAGAAATATAACGGAAAGGTCAATGTACTTTATTCCATATGTAACTGGTGCTTACCTCACAGTAGAAATAAATCTGCGTTAAGGAGACAAATAGATTCCTCAAAATCAAACAACTTAGGCGCAGTAAATTCCTAGCGGTAACAAAATGGCCTTTTGTGCCATATCGGGGACATAAACAGAGATGAAGTATCGGGGGTATACGGAACGTGCTTGTTGGACATGCGTGTACTAATGCTTGGGATACGTTCTACGGGGAGTGAATTGTGGTGCTATGAGACGGATAGGCAAAGATTTGACATTGTTTTTTCTACAGGATTTTGGTAACAGAATTATTACAATAATTTTTGTTCTCTGTTCTGTCTGTATGTCCACTCGACCAATTGAAGTTTGGACTAGATTCAACATTTTTTTTATTATTCAGCTGAATCCGGTTTGACTGAGAGCCAACCCCAATAAAGTTGGAAAAAAAGGCTAGGCAGATGATGATTCATACTACTTTCCTACTGCTGAGCATGCCCATAGCCTATTACTATAATATTAACTATTATATTAAAATAGTTTAATTGCTCTAATATTTATGCTAGGTCTAAGTCAGCAATTTATGATCGGTTTGCGCAAAGGCTAATCCTTTGGCGCTATAAGCCCATGTACCACATATTCAGTGTTGATAGAATAATCTTAATTAATGTTAATTATTTATATTGGATTAAAAATACTAATTACAGGTTTCCCTTATGAAATCCTGCCCGTACTAATACAGGTTCATTATAGGAACATTACTTACCATAAATAACGTGAGCATTTTTATCTCTGATCGCTTTTTATTCGAATTATAATAGCATCATTATGAATTGCATTATAGCATTGGTTATAAATAATCATAAAAATATGATCGATGACTATGCAAGTACAGGTTTTTTAAGTCAGAAGATTAGTATGTTAGAAGTAAATCGTTTGTTAAGAGGGAGAAACTACTGGGAGTGCTGTTCTGTTTAAATCTCACTGTGGCACGTAAGCAAAGTGAGCGAGAAAATAGCAGTCAATCCCTTGCATCAGAAGAAAATACAGAAGAAATATAATTACATCACTTCAAGCTCCCTTAATCTTAGTTATCATAGTGAGACGTTTACAGAAAGACCAGCTGATAATGTGCTGTCAATCAATCTGCCAGCACTCTTGCCAACTAAGCTTGGGTCGGCTTTGTCTATATTTGCCATCCGGATGCTTCTGAATACCAATATTTTACGTGGAGCAACTGCCGGACGGAATCTTCCTATCCTTAATATTTCATTCATCGATACGAACGCACCTTGTGAGTCTTGTGACTCAAGTCTCCCAACCCGAGCCCAAAATACCACTGACCCTCACCTCCAACAGCTAACAACCACCTTATTGCTTTAGTCACAAAGTCTAATCTCCTTAGCCAGGCGTGTCCACCTAATTTCGTCCCTGCCTTAGGCATAAAGAATCGTACTTGGAACGGGCGGGGCTTGTTTGGGTGTTAACGTCTGTCCGTGGCAACAAGTGCCACAATTTCGAATTATTAATTGCTTTTCTTGACCAGGAAACACGGAAATATATGAGACTATCAACCTTTTGTATAACACGTGTAAAATCGGCCAACGAAACGGATGATTTAACAATTTTCGATGGACATCCTACTTAGGTCCATAGGGACCGGTCCATGGTATTTACAATCAATACTTAACCTTTATATCCAGCAAAACTACTCAGACACTCATAAAACTTTAATCTAGAAATTTCCATTTCAACGTATAAACTGCAATCTTTAATAGCAACGTGTCTTGCTAATGTGTGTTCGAACCTGATCACTTAAAACTTATTATACGCGTATTCGATATGGAATCTTAGACTAGTTCAGATCAGTTTGAACGTGTGACAATTTGCGCGATCGTGAAGTTCTGGAATTATCGATAGCTGTTGATACCGTTGGTGAGGATGAAAATAGAGGTCTAGATGAACACGATTATAGACAAGACGTGAATCTAGTTGTACATGAAGATTTTCTCATTTTGTATCTGTGGTGTCCTCGTTTGCTGCTGGGTTCGTAAATCAAAGCCAAACACTCGTTTCACCAAGGAGCGCATACACGTCCGCACCGGCCGGCGGTTGGGCAAGCAATGCCGTGACGTGCATGCGCCGCTTGTACTTTATTAATACGTCACACCTCTTCCTTTACATAAGAATTTAAACAAACAAATATAATAACTGATTAATTATTTTAATTATACTTAATTATCAAATAGTTAATTAATTCTCCACATTCTATAATTTCCAACAAGGTAAAATTTATCTTCCACTGAATACTTATTATACAATTTAACAGAGTTATTTATCTACTCTTTTACTTCTATCGAATCACTTTTATCCTCTGAATCATCTGTTTGATAATAATTTTTCCCCTATTTCCAGGTATATACCACACTTTTCCCTTTTTCCTTCACTTGCTTTCCAAACTGTCTTTTATAAAAGTCTAAGTCAAAACGTTCATTTCAATAAGGCCATCAAACGGCTCTTTTGAACGTCATCATTTACATCCAAATACTATGTATACAAAATAAGGTGACTCTACTGTCCGTTCGCAAAGGTAGATTCTTATGGAGAAGAACGGACAAGAAACTCCATAGTTACTCTTTTCAAATAAATGTTTTACAATATTTTGAATACACACATTAACTTTGATATATGTGAGGTTGATGCACCTAGAGTATACTACTTATAGAAATCAAAGTATTACCAGCAGAGGTAAACTTTTTCATTTTCTTAATAAGTACATGGTACTCACATATTTACAAATATTGGAACCATTAATAAAACAGTGTGTGGGTTAATAGAAAAATAAAAACTCAAAAAAAAGAAAGAGTACATCTATAAAGTTAATACAAAAATTGACCAGTTTGATTTTGTCTACACTACACCCTTGGTTGTTCTATACAGCAGTGAATGGCGTAGTCATTTATACCGTAGCGCCATGAATCCGCGACACTGCCATCCGTGACTAGCACCCATCCTCGGGTGTAGTACCATATCCAGTCATGAGGGCTTCGTGCACAGCGCTCCCCGCATAACATTACTCAACGGAAAGATATCCGATCAAACAAAATAAATTTCTGAAATGCATACTCACTCATGAAAATTCCGTTATAATCTGTGCACCAACACAGACCAGAATCGCACCAACAATTTGAAAATATCTAGCACGATATGTGCAACAACACATTAAGCGCTACGAGTATGTACTTGGTGCACAGACAGAAATCGTACCAACGATTCCTTGGAGACCCATCGCCTCATGTCATTCATGAGGTGCGATCAAGAGTTTAGTAAAGAAGCCATCAGACTTGATTTCATTATCACTGTCATCAACTATGTCATCTAAGTCTCGAGGCAGTGATCGGGGGTTTTTCTCACACGATCATGGAGGTATTTATACATTCGCTTAGAGTCAAGCGCCCTTAGTCGGTATACCCAGGTCCATCTCCTTGATAATTCTTAAATGAACCTTTGAATTTAGGATTTGAATTAATCCAGTTTCACTCTTAGTTTGCTAATAACACGAAATCGTTCACGGATATTTTTGTTTTTTTTTTAACTTCTGTGCAATCAAATTGAGCTTTACCTTATACCACACAGCGCTTAAAACTCTCTAATGAAATCTCACGGACCTCATCTAATCGTCTTTAGTATCTACATCACTAAACATCAATAATAACGGTCTCGCAATTTCTACAGATTCCTTTTACGCAATATATTGCACCTATTACGTCTTGTTACGATTTGCTATCGTTAATCTCTACGGCAATTGGTCTACAAACTTTTCATGTTACAGAGCTATTCCATGTCACTCTAATGTCGTTCAGTCGGTAAACCTTTGACAGACCGACAGTGGCTGTAAATGGTTTCATTGAAACAAATGTTTTAGGTTTGATCCGCGATTAGCTAGTATTCGTGATTACCAAGTCCAAGCACCAGTAATAGTCATCGAAATCACATTAATTTGAACAAAGAAAATAAAAACCAGGTATCTGACTCTACGTGTAAAATTGTACGTGATTTTACATTAGACTTTACATTCAATTCTACATTCGACGTTACATTTGACGCTTTTCAGTGTTTTAGTCGATAATATACTCCTCTTCGTTATGAAATTGACCTTTTCCGGCATGATTTCTCAAGCTTAATAAAATCGTTAAAATGTTTCTACTTCCTCTTGTTTTCTTTTTCTGTTAGAAAATATAAATTTCGTTAATCCGACTTTGTTTCGAACTTAAGGAACTGTCTCATTTCTTTAGAACTAATGCATAGACATCGACACCTTCCCCTTCTTCAGCATGAACGTTGACTATAATCTTCCCGGAAGATTATAGTCAACTTCTTGTTTGTAGTGCTATTCCCCCAACGTAGTAGAGAGTAGCTCGTTTCTTCGCAGGATTGTCGATGTTGACAGGCAATGTGTTAAATTCAAGAGCCCTCTTCCATTTCTCCCTGCGAGTGTCGACAATTATTCTGATCATCTTCGCAATCAGGAAGTTTGGGAGTGTGGATAACGCATGAGTCATTTTGAGTTTTAATAAAATTGACTCTTACTTTTGCGTGGCTTTTTACTGTTTTGTTTGTAAATTAACAGAAACACACAACTGCGTAGCCCTAATATAAAGATGCAAGTACTCTTTACGTGGCCCTTTGTGTGTTATTTACTCTTTGCGTGGCCCTTTATGTGTTATTTACTCTTTGCGTGGCCTTTTGTGAGTTATTTACTCTTTGCGTGGCCTCTTAAGTCATTACTGGTTTAGCCCTTTCCCAACTAAAGATGGGTTAATACCGATATTTATCAGTACTGGCCAATAAGACTATATTAGTCTAGAAATATTATAATATTTTAACTAACATTTATAGCAGTAATATTTAACTAATACTTATTAATACGTATCACTTCACGAATGTCAGAATGATTGAGTGAGTCTAATCCCACCGATCCGTGTCAAGTGAATGGAATCCCAGATTATGATAAAGATTATTGTACATGTTAGTAATCTGTGGATTATGTGAATATTAAATATTAGCATATATGAGTTCGTCGGATTACTGATACGTGAATCCATGGAATATTACTAATCTCTTAACTAATACCAATATGTTCGTTACACTCCTATTCCCAACTACATTGGGGTCGGCTCCCAGCCAAACCGGATTCAGCCGAATACCAGCATTCTACGTGAAGCGGCTGCCCACCAGACCTCCACAACTCATTAACTGGCTAGGTAATACAGTACTTCTTGGCAAGACCGGTGTCAGACCTTCCGGCCTCCAACAATTCGTAACGTAACTGCCTAAGGTCTACAAATGACAGCCGGGCCCAATGGCTTAACGTGCTTTCCGAGGCTCGGTATGTTAAGATCCACAGACCAACCTCGACAAGCGTTGCTTTACCTTGAAGATTGGCCCGTGCGGCTGTTATAATTTAGCCACGAGCTCCTTGCTCCTTTAGGTAAACCTTTAATAAAACTATGATTCTCTCAATATAAATTGTGCTAGTATACTATTAGACAAGTACCTAATCGCTAAATCCTACCATTGCCCGTTTTTTTAATGGTACTCGTATAATGGAGTGTGCTAGCTGACATGTTGTAAATACCTACTATTTAAGTTTATGATTTCCATGTTGTTGGATACATATTTATTTTTGTTTCTGTATCTTAAAATACTTTGCGTACTATTGTTTAATTCAAGTTCTTAAAACGTAACAGCCAGATGTGTTGCTGGGGAGTTAGTAGCGCCACTTCTTTTACCCATCTAAAACACTAGGAAGTGGTGACGGGTGGGCGTTTTGGGGCACTGTCTTTATGTATGTAAAATTTGACGTTCAAAAAGTGCTGGCTCTCAGCCTAATTTGAATAAATGACTTTTGATTTTAATTTCAATATTGTGATGTAATTGTCGTTAATAATATAATAAAAATAACCATGAAAATAATACATCTTTCATACCTTGTCCAAACCCAATTGAATTGTTAAAAAACGTAAATAATTGTAAATGTGGGTAACAAGTAAAAACTTTTTTTTTTTTTTTTTTTTTTTAATGTGGGTAGGTATGATATATTTTTAATGGGCTGTAAATACGCTACTCGACATTATGTCAATGTATAAGTAGACTAAGATAAAACCATGAGTTTTATATGTGTGTGCCAAATAAACTCATTTTCTTTCTTTCTTGGAACAACCTTCGCATTGCAAGGGTTCTGCCGGTGGTAAATTGGACATTTTGAGCGACCTGAAACAATGTCAATTTGCCTTTGTATTGCACCCTTGGCGCCATTGATTTGCCTTTGTATTGCACCCTTGGCGCCATTGGATAAGGTGTTTCGTATTTTATTTATGCTTTTAGTAAAATACAAATTACTGGTCCTAAATTTCCTCATAATATTGTTATTAGCAATCTGTAACCCAATCTTTTTTTTTTATTTTTTATTTGTGATAGGTTTGCTCTTGACTCTAGTCAATGTCAGATATGACAGAGACAAAGTCTACGATGGAGCGAGCTTACCCAGAAGGAGCCTGTTCACTCAACTGTTTTTTTTTTTTTTTTGTAATTTTGTTTTTCCAAAATTACTATCTGAAATGTGTATACCATGTTCTCACACTGCAAAATCCTAGATAAGTCCTAGATATATTTTACCACGATGACTGTATAACGAATAAACTACAATATATGTCTAATTTACACATTATTATGTCCCTGAATTGAATTTTATTGTAACTTTTTTTTTTCTTAATTTGTTTTAGCTAGATGCGGCGTGAATGAGTATTACAGTGGCTTAGCATGGGTGTCAGCCGCCCCCTTGTTTAGGTTTTAAAGGGGCCGCCCGGGGCGGGTCGCCCCTCTCCCCTACTACGTTACGCCACTGGAGTGATACAAATCTTTATTAAAAGAAGTAGATATGGGTTATGCCGGTGACATTTATTACATTAGGTTTAGTGATATTTAATGTTGCTAAAACTTCAAAATGACAAAGGAATCAATCAATTGATCCATGTAATTTGCATTTTTTATGGATATATATGCCCTTGGCAAAATTACACCTTAATGCTCCTTGGTACCTTGATTCACCTTGGAAAAATACTACTTTGTGCTCCTTGGCACCTTATTGCACCTTGGCAACATACACTAACACACTTTGGTACATTTGTTATAGCATATTGTATTACCTACCTATATCAATAAGTAGTACATGTACCTATTGCGCTGATTGATTGCATGCATTTGACTTATCTGCTTTAATATTACTAACGACATTTGCTTAAGGTACCTCAACCTTAAAACATCATTTAACTTAAGGGAACGCGATGAATAGTGAGGAATTATAATTTTGCACTGAAAATTCTTATTACCTACGTAGGTATTTAAATAAATAATGTCACTGGATAAATTACATTAACGCGGACTTACACGGTATTTCTTATTACAATTTCTACTAATAGGTACCTACGTCGAAATTATCGTCACAAGATATAAGAAGACTGCTACCACCGAGTAGGTAGTTATTTTAAAATTTTAATTTTAACTTATTTTAGAAATATCCACGGTTATAGTCAAGAATATAACAATAATTATGATAGAAATTATTTTTAGAAAAGTATTCATTGCTTTTTGCATGACAATGATAATAATAACCTATCATTGATCGATCAGACAAATAACACTGTATTTGTTATTTGTAATGTCTAGTCATTTGTTTTAAGTACTTGGACAGATAGATACATATACCACTTAATCGATAGCACCATGGTTGTTATTAGTGTTTCATTTGTTTTTTTTTTTTTTTTTTTTTTTTTTTTTTTCGTGCACGTGAGTTCATCTCCCTCCTTTTTCATATAGCAGCATAATTTACCACTTACTTGAGGCTCGTCGCCACTGTGGTGTCCTCGTTTGCTGCTGGGTTCGTAAATCAAAGCCAAACACTCGTTTCACCAAGGAGCGCATACACGTCCGCACCGGCCGGCGGTTGGGCAAGCAATGCCGTGACGTGCATGCGCCGCTTGTACTTTATTAATACGTCACAGTATCTATTAGAAACGAAAACATTTTTAGAAGATTTAATCACAAAATTAGTTGATTATTGATGTGATATGGATATGCCTTAACTCATGAACTACGTATAAAATATTACATGCTTACGCAAAAATAGTGGCCTTTTGCTATTTCCAAGTAGTGGGTGAAGTCAAGCTGTAGACAATGATAAATTCATACAACAAAATGTAACAAACTTTATGTTGGTAACCTAGGTAAAAACCAAAAAAAAACTTTAATTCACCTCAAACCACTTCATGCAAATAACTAGTCTTACTTTCACATCCAACAAACGCAATCTGTCACCAACACTTTCGAGCTCTTAGCAAGAACCGCTCACCTTGCTTTACAAGCGATTGTTCCTCACATAATATGCCATGTGCTAGCTCGCGTGACTGTTGGTAACGGTGCTGTGCCTACAGGACCAGCCGTACTTAGAAAGCCGGTTTATAGGGGACTGGATGTACCTCCCGCGATGACTCGACATGAGAATGAGGCTTTGCATCATAAGGATGTGTTGTTTTAGTACAGCTAAATGTTTCTGTCGCCATAACTCTAGATTTATAGATTGTTGTCAAATGTTTGTCATCATCAACATCTTAAAATATGTTACATAAATCAATTAGATATTATGGTTAGATTGCCCTTTTCTGAATATCAAAGGAAAGCAGAAACTCTTGTTATTCCAAGGAAGAAGGAAAAAAATGCGAGTAGGTACTGCTTATGTAGTTAAAGACACTGTTTTTCAATCAGCAAAAGTAGACGGCAAAAATAAGTTTACAATAGCTAAGAAAAAAGAAATAACCCTTCTTAAAATTCAACCGATACCATATGACAAATCCCTTTAAAACGTAACAGATAAGCAAGCTACTAAGTTCCAACCTCAAAGCTCCGTGCCTGTAGGAAGGTATGCCCATACCGACCAGCAAATTGTGGGCACTCCGGCGCGGGCGGTATCATTTGCTACCGCAATCAGCGTAATAACTACACAGACTACACTGGGTGATTCGAGCCGCCGCGCTATCGCAGCAACTCGTGCGCATGTCGCCTTTTCCTTTTTTTTTCCTGAGATTGGATGAAATTGAAGTCGTTTTGTGGATAAATTGTGTCGTGTTTCTGTCATTTTGGTGTCGTCAGTGTTTTGCGTTTCATCGATACACTTTTCTTTCGCAGCAGTGTCTTTTGCAGATAAATAACTTGAGTTTAAACTTGTTTTATACCAAGTTGTTTATTCGTTTCAAATTATTTCCTTCTTTAATCTTTTTCTAATTTTTCTCTCTTCAAATCCAATTTGTAACGGCGATCTTCAACAATAGCCTGATCATATTATGTTCACGATGCTCGTATGACTTCATAGACTGACTAACTTACAATTGATTCTGGGCTGTCTATTAAGTTTCACAGCTTTTCACGTTTTTATCACACTTTTCTCAAAACGTAAATCCTATCAACGAACAACAATGGTAACCCCGCTCGGCGCACGCGCTTATAATCCGTTAACATGTAATATTTTATGAATTTCAAATCTAACATCACTGCTGAAGACTCTGTTTTGCCTGTCTTAGACTGAGTTGAACAAAACATCAATAACATCACAACTCGCAAATTATTTCCATGCTATATTGAATACTTCGTTCTAGTTATTAGAGCATATTTCCGTGTGGAGCGTGAAATTGATCGAAATGAACCGTTTGGCAGGTGGTTCTTGTGTTTAACATTGTTGTTTTCAATAGATAGGCTTGATGTTGAAGACTCTTGCTATTTATGAAGTAACGTGCTCTTTGGTTATTTATGAAGGAACTCATTTGTTGCCTACAGCTGACTGTCATTCATAACGTTAAAGCTGGTTTATAAATGGCTGCCCGTCTATTAGTTTATTTATTAGTTCGTAATCTGATCAAGAGTGTTGACATAATAAATGTGGGACATTCAGTAAATAAAAAAGAAGTTTAGCTTGTTTTTTTTTTGGAGCAGAGTTTCTACATTGAGCCTGTTTTTAATTTGTTTCTTCCCCTTTAAACGTTTAATCACGTAATCGTTTCCAAAAGAAGTTGTCCTATTGGTAAGTCTAAATATGGCACCGAAGCACTTGTAATCACTCGCATACTCTCGTATCTACATATAGACAAGCTCACACGTCCAATTCAAAATTACCATATTAATGTAGTCGCATTCAAATGCAGCTTCATAAAGGCAAAGCCCGTAAATTGTGAGATAAACGGAGACTTGTCTCATAAATAATATCTCGGAGCTTTCCAGCGTTTCTCTTCATTACCGGGCCTTATTAATTAGTAGTAGTGAGATTAGTCAGTTTATCCGATGACACACATCAGGACGGGTTTAGAGGAGTTAGAGGTAGATTGGCTATGTTCTGCGGTGCTCTCAGGGAGTTGGACGTTTTGTAATGATCGTGCAATTCGGTTTTGGTCTTAGCGGAGGTATAATATACATTATCGTGGAGGAGATTGATTAGTTTGATTTACTGTGGAGGTTGTTTTCTATCCTGTTTTTTTTGCTGTTCTTTAACTGGTTAAATTGTTTTACATGTTTAGTTGTATGTTCATAGACAAATGTTCGGAACTGTTGTTTTTGATTCAACTCGTTTTATAAATAAAGGTTTCTCCTCCGTGTTAAAAAGCATGATGCCTTTCTTCTCTATTTTCATCGTTGTTCTACTTCCTACAACGATGGCAGGGTTTTTAAAGCCATCAAGCTAACCCATCTGATCTAATGATGTTTACCTATCTAACTATGCAAATGGCATACTGCAGTTGAATTTAACTGAATTTCCACATACCATAGGCAAAAATATCATTCCCCAGTCTATGATTCGGTTGCATTTACTCTCTGTACCTATAGTTAGGTAGGTAGACTCCTCGGAATGTCGGAAGCTAGTTACAATCAGATGATTCGTGATTATGATGTAATAGCTTTTCTGATGAACTTTATGCACGTACTATAGCGGTATTAAACAAAGAATGATGGATGTTCAGAAACCTAGTTACAGTCAGGTTCTTTCCATAGTTTTATAATGCTCTATTCCAACGAGAGGACGCGTAATACACTAATTAAATACAGTGTTTGTCGTCCATGAACGTTTACGATATCTTCGTACATGAATTGAAAACAAGCGCTATCGTGTAGGGAACAGAATTCCCAATCAGGATAACTATAAAACAGTCAAGAATTTTAATATCGCTCGTAATATTAACATGATATATTTTAATATGCAACCCGTTCCAAATCCAATTAATGAAATAATAAAGAGGTACTATTTGTTGCGTCAAGGGATGGTTTCGTGTGTATTCCTCTCTGTCTAACCTTGCTAAGTTTTGGCCTTCTATCTCTGTCTTGGAGGCATCGCGCGCGACGGTTAGCTGGCTCTATGTCACTCAGTTGCGCACACGCAGTCGTGGGAAGCGTTCGCGTTTGAAAATCGAACGCTTTTCGCGCGAACTTATTGGCCAGTGATATTTCATTTTGCATTTTGGAACTTTTTGGATGAGGTGAAGTGTATAAGAGGTGCGTTTTATTGCAGTTTTAAAGTCGTATGCGTTTGGTCGCAATGTTTTGTGTTGTGTAGAAAGTGAATCTCCGACAAAGGATTACAGTGTTATTGTTGGATACACGTGAGAACTATTGGCTAATTAATAGCGGAAGGGAATGAGAATGGTTTATGACGTAAACTGGCAGCAGATACTGTAGAGAGAGATATAGTATTAGATACAAACACGTTGCGTCGTAATGATATGTTCTATTCTGTCAGGTGTGATATCACCTGTCGCATGTCGGTTCCGTTTTTAATGAAGGGTTAAAACTAACGTTCGTTTAAACCAACGTTCTAAGATATGTCAGAACATGTTCTGACGATAAAACAGAGAAACGCGTTAAATCCAAAGTTTTTGTATACTCTCATACAATTCTCGATGGTGTCACTGTAGTACCTAGCAAATGATAATCCACGTTTGGTCGAACACAAAGTTCTTTAATTACTAGCTAGTCTGTGGATAAACCCGTTACTACTACTGGATATATATTCGTAGTTGTACATACTTCATCAATCTGACACACGACACCTTATTACCATAATTAGACAACTATTGATTATTATTCTTCTTCCATTATTATAATAAGCAGCTCCTGTATCAACTGCCCACTGATTGGTGGTTACACAGTGTTGCAGCTTCCACCCAGTCTATAAAAGCGACTGTTTACGAGCGATACCGATCTGTTTTACGCAAATACACTTCTATTTTATGCTCTTAAGCTGTTTAGTCAGCGATTTCTATGGTAAACTCAGTGATTTGCATTGAAAACACGACTTCTAGTCATAATAGTAAATGTTTTTTTATCGCTAATGGTGATTCTTCTTACACTGTGCTTGAGTCTGTATGTGCCATTTTATCATTTAAGTTTAAAAGCATAGCCAGAGTAGGTTGAAACTGCCCAGAAACTCTAAAACATGTAAAATACAATCATATGTAAGCACCTACACCGGCTAAAGGTGAAGCAGGTTGGTTAACAAGCTAACACTAAAAGTGCAATTTAAGTTATAGCCGATGAGCCTGATAAATATTTCCTATTCAATTTCGAAAACTTCAGAAAATAATTAGTAAAGCAGGAACAAATAGAAATTTGTTAAGACCTTAACGCACCCACAGTTAATGCAAACTCTCTTTCGCATCCATTTAAATGCAAGAGCTTATAATAGAGGCTTTAAAAGGAAAACAAAAAGGTACGACAGCGTTATCTAAAGTTAAACGGAATAATATCGAAGCAGATAGCATCTCGGATGACGCTAGTTATAATAAAAATGCACCGCGCATACTATTGGAGACGAAGGAGGCGGCTGGCATAGGACGTGGGAATGTTTGCAATACCTGGTACCTACGTAATGTTGGTTAAATTAATCCCAAAGGGACTAAATGGATTCAAAATAATGTCAAAGATAACGAAACACATTTATTATTTTCTAATAATAAATGTGTGAAAAGAAAAATAATAAATGTCCGAAAGTGCCATTCTCAGTATTCTTACTGAGAATGGCACTTTCGGATAGTAAATTATTCAAAAACCCAGAACGCCTCTGCGATACAATTTCTTAATGTTTTTGCTGTACTCGGTAAAGTGAAGACTAAATAGTAAGTCGAAAGAATAAGCAATAGAAAAGCAAAGCAATAGAATGGCTGCAAGACGTAATATTTTCCTGATAGACTGTTTCAACTATTCTTAACAATAATCATAAAACCTTAATGTATGAGATTAGTAAACATTTCAATACACTTGGAAAAGCCATCACATTCGCAACAAGAATCTCTAAAAGCTCCGCAATTAAAACCTCGTAATCCGTCAAGACTTCCATCAGGAGTGACCAACTCTATCAACTTTCTATCATCAAGTGGAACCATAACATTAACATCCCTTTGAGAGGGTAATCTAAGATTATTCATGAAGAAATAACAGCTTTTATAGCTCCATAAAATATGTGGCTAGCTAAAATTGTTATTAAAACCTAATACACCACTAACTATCTACAACATTTAGTTTTTATCGCTATTTACTGTCTAATGTGTTTATTAAAATGGTTATTTTAAAAATCGTTTAAGATGCACATTGCGCAGTGTTTGATATTTGTTGGAGAAGTTAAAGTTCCTTCCAAAAGTAATATCTCTATTAGATGTTTTATCGTTAAAAACCTTCTGAAATATGAAAATTACAAGACCATACATGAAGTACCACAAAGTCAAAACGTTTATTTCAATTAGGCCATTAAACTGCACTTTTGAACGTCATCATTTACATTTAAATATAATGTATAAACAATAAAGTGACTCTACTGTACTCCACAATTAATAGACATTATAATTGTAACAAAAACTGAGGGCTACAAAGTAGGTAGGGAAAATCTGTACTCGATGAATGAGAAGAATCCCTTTGAAAGAAAGGAAGCTTCAATTCCTTATTTCAAAGAGATTCTTCTCAGCAAGAAGAAATTTATAAATGAAAAGAGCATTGCAAACTTTACGAATTCCAATTTGTTAATATTTACTTCAATTATTTGTTTCAACGACCTCCAAAAGAAAATCCAAATCAACAACACAAATATTTTGACACGTAAGATTAACGTAGAGAACAAAGCAGTAAGTTATGACCACAAGTGGGTCACCAACATAAAGACAGAGTGCTGAACGAAGCCAAACTGCCCATTATGACACGTTCAGAGAAAACCCCGTATTGTGACTTGTGAGCAAACTATTGTTACTCGGTTAAAGTAAAGTTAGTTCGTGTGAACTTTTGTTATGCTGAAGAAGTGTTTTGTTGAATTTATAATTCTGTTAAAGCTTTTCAATTTGTTTTGTCAGCATTATCGTGTGTTATCTTCATACACGGGCTTTTTAATTTGCTGATCTTCGATTCCAGTCTAATTTGCTGCAAGTCAATATATTCTTCTTGCTTTCGAGTCAATGTTACACTGGGCTCAGTTTATTATAGTATCGGTGACATTCATTTAGCCCCCCAATGTACAGATGTTTGGGCACTCGGGGCACTCCAACGTGTGGTTCATTTTCAGAACAGGGGCACCGTACACCGCACTCACATACAACTCAATTGTTTTTATGTTAATTGTTAACTGAATATTCATCATCATTATCAGCCCAATTATATGTATTGTTGGCAATTAGCATCTCTTTAGGAGTATCAATCTTACATCTTCTGTAACACTCTATTTTTGGCTAACGTTACCCACCCTTTTTTTTTTTTTTTTCCTGGATGGGAAATCATCAAATGACCCCTCCCGCTCTGGGTGGAGCGGCAGGGAGTGTCAGACTTCTACTGAATAAAACCCACCCATGCTCCTCTTAGTGCCTTTTACGTTCCAGGGCCGCGGTAACTCTTTCGAACAAATCCGCAACCCTGGTAGGCTCTGGCCCTAATGGGCCCCGACCCATGCTGACGTCTGCTGGTTTGGCGCGCGTAGAACACAGCGCGCCGTCAACCCGGGCCTGTTCTGATCGGACGGCGAGCTACCCATTGCTCGCCGTCCACAGGCATCAGTCACTGCACCATGCTCAGGAGCATCAGTTCCTGGGCGGCGCAGTGGCTGACGTTCAACAGGAAGGGGTGAAATGGGGCCATTACTGGCACTCCATTTCAGCCCCCTCCGGAGCCCTTTGTAGGGGCTCTACTGCGGCTGCTGCAGTAGCTGCAGCCGCAGTGGAACCGGCAATGGCGGCAGAAGAAGCGGCGGCAGCGGCGGCGGTCGCGGCAGAGACGGCGGTGGCGGAGGGCTTCCTCCTGTTTCCGGCTTTGGTGGGTGGGGCGCAGGCCCTACCCCCAGCCCAGTGGTCGGCCGGCTTGCCAGCTGCCGCACAGACTACGCAGTGCGGCGCGGCGTCGCAAGAACCGGCCCTGTGACCGGGCTGACCGCAGCGGAAACATAGACCGCTGCGGTCCACCTCCGAGGTGCATTGAGCTCCCACATGGTGGCCCACTTGGCACCGGAAGCACCTCAGAGGTCGGGGTTCCAGCAGTTTGACCTGCGCGGAAACCCAACCCACCAAAAACCTTCGGCCCTCCGAGATGGTTTTGGCCGCCGACACGGGGCAGCTCACCACAATTGTGCGCGTGCCCGTGTTGTCAGGACGTAGGGTGCCCGCCTTCACCTCCTCTGCTGAGCACCCCCCCGTCCTAACGACGGCGGCCACCACCTCCGCCTCCGTGACGGAGTCGTCCAGGCCCAAGATGCGCATGTCGATGCGCTTGGTGGGCCTGGACACTCGGGCATCGTCCGCGCTTAGGGACGCCCTAAGCCTTTCGGCTAGAGCGTCCGCGGTTGGGCCGCTGGCTGCCCCGGGGATCTCCAGCATCCGGGCCCCAGTCATGGTGACCCGGAGCCGAAGGCCCCCCACGATGCCTAGCTCACCAAGGTTCACCGCCTCCTTCGCCTTGGTGAGCACGTCCGTGTACGTCACGCCCCTCTTCGCCGCGTCCGGCTGCAGTGTAAGGACTACAGCCGCGGTTTTCGGGGGGCGCAGCGCAGCAAAGGTACCATTTTTGTCATTATCATGTCAGCCGAAAGACGTCTGCTGCTAGACATGGTCTTCCCCTAAGTGTCGCCACATCGAGCGATCATGTGTCTCGCTTTCATTTTTAAGGGTCTTTTGAAAAGTTTTCATTAAATACTGCCATGCTCATAGATATATCTACGCCAACAACCTCTCAAGTACTATAAGTGTGTAATGCAAAATAATCAGCTGTACAGTCAAATGGAAATATATGCATGAGAACTAAAATTATCATAAATATGACTGTTTTTATGTTAGCGTTATTTCTAGAGCTAGATCATTTCTGCTAAGATATTCAAAATATTCTAGCAGAAGTGTAAATATAATTTATCTTTCATAAACATTGCCATGTTGTGAATATAAACATGCCTTGTATGATTTCACAATAGATCATCTCGTTATAGTTTTCATTTGAATTAAAATACTTATAATGAACTAGCTTATGCCTAAGGCTTCACTCGCGCCTAATAACCGTCTCCAGGGTCCCATCTATCCCTGTACCAAAATTCATCATAGTCGGTGCAACAAATTGGGTGTGAAAGCGTAAATAAACAAACAAACTCACTTTGGCATTGATAATTACTAGTTAAGATTTATCTTCATTTAGGAATTTATTAAAAACTATATTGTTATTCATTCTTGCATCATAATTTATTAAAACTCAGTGGACCACTGGTCTCATTCACAGATAACCTCTAACCAAAAATCCTGTTTCCAAATCATGTTTTAAATAAATTGAAGATTTTGTATAAATGGCTCCAAATCACGGAACTAAGCGGAATAACTCTCTAATAGAAAGATCTAATAGAATCACGTATCTTCGGTGTTCGGCATGCAAGTAACGGAGAGGTGAATATAAATCATATCGCCACGCTTCCACAAATTAAAATATGTTGTAAATAACACTCGATAAGAAAGTGCATGTCCGTCTGTTCGTGTTATATCGAGAACCGTTAGGCAGATTTTAATGGATTTTTTACGGTTGGAAAGTTTTCCAGATGCGTCCTATTAAGGTTTATGATATTAAAAAAGGTCAAGTTTGCTATGATGAACTGATTAAGGTATCTAGGGGTCTTAAGCCCGAATTCCGTAGTTTCGGCCTAAGTGTCGGGCGTTTTCTACTCCGTATCACTTTTGGACTTACGATTAGTCCCGAACCCGAACTAAGAATGAATGACAACACAATTTGACAGTTGTTCTGAGTTCGGGACCTGATTTTGTGTATTTTAGCTAGTCGTCACCGAGGTGTTGGGATCGAACCCCAGTTCAAGCAACCCTTGATTTTGACTGGATTTCAGTCACAATTCCTTTGACCTTTTTAATGTTTGGTTCTTAATTTTGTTCCTATATCTTGCGTATCTATGTGTACCTACTAAATAAACATGTTTTCGTTTTTTCTTTTCTTTAATTGTGTTCTCGCCGCCTAATTTTACGTGGAATAGTTACTAATGGATGTGTTATCTTTCATTAAGCTCCGAATCCAACCTCTTTTTCTGTTTCATTCTCCTGATTTTTCGCCCACAAATGTATGTATCTACAGAGTATGTACCATACTTGTTTATTCTCATCAATTCTGTGACAAATGCCCAGTGATTACAACATGCTTAATTTACACAATTTTTGACCAGAATTCATTTATTACGATGTTAATAATAACTTTATTCCTACACGATCATTTATAGCGCAGTTCATTAAAGATATCTCTTTAGCAGTTAAACCTTTTACAGTCTGCTATGATGATTATTATAATAAAACCACTTTGCTATATTTCCTCGTAAAGCTATAAATCCAGCTCTTCTAACTTTTCTTACATTATGGCATCTTGTGGAACTGAATCCGAACTGCGAGTATTAGAAATACGAAAGCAAGGTTGATTGCTAAGCTTTCAGGTCTAAAGCACCAGACGGTTTTGATGAAGTCTGGTACAGATGTACATGGGACCCTGGAGACGGTTATATTAACACAAGCGAAGTCGCGAGCAAAAGCTAGTGGTATTTATCTAATTAAGACGCAATTAAGAGAAAATCTTCCAATCATCATCATCATATCAGCCGAAAGACGTCCACTGCTGGACATAGGCCTCCCCCAAGTGTCGCCACAACAACCGGTCCTGTGCGTCTCGCATCCGTCGGCTACCCGCGACCCTCACCAGGTCATCGGTCCATCTTGTGGGAGGCCTTCCAACGCTGCGTCTTCCAGTACGCGGTCGCCACTCCAAAATCTTCGTATACTGATATGGAATTGATATATATTTCATCGTTAAAAATCTAATAAAATCAAGGCACTATAGATGTTGGTAAGATCACAAAAGCTTTGTGTTTCCTATGACGAAGCTAGACTCTGCAATCATGATTCTGAACCTAAGAAAAAATAAATTAATCTTAGTGCCAGAAACACAATGAGGCAATAAACTCTTTTTCCACAAAAAAGCCAACAATAACCAGAAGTGCACCATTTTACTGAAGAACGACGACCAATTTCTATTCAGTCTCCAGATAAACTTTTTACTAATATCCCATAAGCAATAACTTTACCTTTTACAGCGTGTTCAATAAATCAGGACCAATAAAATGGTGTAAAAACAGTCGGCAAGCGCGCGCTGTATAAGGCAATATATGGGGACAAGGGGTCTATGGTACACGAGACTATTGCGCAGTGCGAACACGATGGAGGAAGCATCGTAGCTCGTGGTCTACGGGACTGCCGGGATTATACATTCCCGAATAGAAATGGTGGGGTTCTTGTGCCGATACGATTGTGGTAGAGTTGAAAGACAATTGTTTTGGTAATAACTGTTAGTGGCTTGGCAGAGGTTATTGTAGCATTCATAAAACGGTCGGTAAAAGTTGTATGATCATTTTAAACGGTTGACACTAAAATGGAAAAAACCATCAACTAATTTACAAAACTCAATAGAAAATGTTCAACCGAAGCTCTTGTCACTTGGCTCTATAACTCCATCGTGAGACCAGAACGGAATTCCAACCTTAAATATCGTGAATTTTACTAAACATACCAAACTTAACGAACCAATATATAACAGAGCAACAATTAACGAACAAATAACTTCCATAAATCCTGCTCCTCTAACAATTAACCCTCGAGAACCAGAGAAACGTGGTTCGACCAATCAGCGGTCATAATTAGCTGTAACCCTTGGCTGGACCAATCAGCTCCAATAATGAGCTCCTTAAATCTAGCCATTGCTAACGATGTCCTCCTCACCTCGTCGGGAAGCGGTTAACAAATTACGGCTTAATGCCAGAAGTAATATATCTCGACTGGCGAGATAACAGATTGTTAACATAAATAAAAAGAAAATAAGGTAGTGAACGAGTCATATATGCCTCTGCGAATTAAGACTAATCCAATTGTAGATTTACCGCTAAGTAGCGAGGGAGGTCTAAAGGTGTAAACTATATGGACGAGGCACTTGCTACACAATAAATTATTTTGCAATTTACTTCGTACATTAAACCTTCAAATGTTTCTGTTCAAATGTATGTATTTGAACTTGGAGATGTGTCGCTGATCTGACAGAACCAATGTTTCCGTGATTTACAAAACAGTTTTTATTAAAAAATAGCGTCACTCCAGCATTCATTAATTTATTGTTCATCAAAACAGTACTCAGTTAAATTGTTCATGTACAGAGGCGAACCTTACTCAACATTGAGTTTTCTCGAGCAGAGATCGCATCATCAATCAAGGGTTTGCTTAAATTCCTTTCTTTCAATAGTTAGCTAGTTTTCATCTTAAAAGTAATTTTCATCTGAGCAACAACAGCCGTTCCAGGCGTATCTCCTTCATTTCTTGCACCGCTTGCGACCACGCCGCCATTTTTTGCCGCAATCACTATTAGTTTCTACGATGGCATGCAGTTGATTAACTGAAAGTATAGTCTTGTTTTATAATTTGTTTTGCGCGAGTGTGATGGTAGTATGATGTCGTATGATTAAACTGTGATGTCATGTACAGTTATGTTTTAACTGAGTATGTTATTGTTGTGGGAGAATGGGCTTGTTGAAGTGATGACGATGATGGAATCTACTTGTGAGGAGGAAATGTGAATAAAGATGATATATGAGCAAGGATTGTCTTTGTTATGAATGAAATAGAAATCATAAATAAAGAAATACCAAGATTAGTACTAGTTGATATTTAAATAGACTGAAGCATGGACTCTAAATCACCAAAACAAACCTAAGCCTTGTTATAGCAAGTTCATAAACAAACAACAGTTTTTTTCATTTTTGTCTAGTTTCATTCTAAGTTGACTAGACAAATGAGGTTATATGGTTGAATTCTCATTTTTTGCGTTCCGAAGATCTGCATGAAAAAACGGTATCCTTATAGCATCACTCTTGTCATGCATGTGTCTGTCTCTCAGTCCGTCTGTCTCATCTAATTTTATACGAAACTACTAAATCCATCTAGTTGATTTTGAAACTTTTAGTATGCAATCTCTTACGTTTTATGCCTTCCTAGACTAAAGCTTTCAAAATAAATTAATATGTATTTTTGTGACTTGTAAAGACTGTTTGACTTCATCATTGTTATCGTTTTAAATGTCAATACCGTTCACCACCGTCCGTGAGCCCATAATGATGGATCATTAATTTACTGTGATGGACGAACGTTATACGGAAGGCTTTGAGCCATAAATATTTACCTTGTAGTTGAAAGACAAACCGCTACTGGCTTTGAATAAACAGAGGCACAGTAGACAAACTTGTGGAATCCCACAAGGATCATTTTGCACTGTGTTTAAGATATAATACAATTCATAGCTGTTTAATTCTAGCATTAAACCATGTTGCCCTGCTTTATGCACCATATTTTTATAAATGTTGTTTAACAGAATTTAAATTTAAAATGTGCTGTCTCAAAGTTTCTTTGGTGGTCTTTGTCTTTAAACATTGCAATATCTAATTAAACCTTCTGTAGTATTTAGACTGTGACATCAGTAACTTTACTTCCACCCTGACTAATGCTGTCGGTCCTGGCATATTACTACCAACCGTTATTATCAACTTTTTTACCACCGCCATTAGCTGCTGCATACAAAGTGCGTCTGTCAAGTTATCCTGCGCAGGAGTGCCCAACACAATAATACAGCCTTCATTCGAAACCGGGTGTCGGACTGTCGGACCACTGTAATTTAAACAGGACCTATCCCGGGGCAGTCATTCCTCCGCTACTTACTGCAACCTTATCTCAAAGTCATTAGGTCAAATATTGTATAGCAAAATTCGAAAGAATATACATTATCTGTCGCAATAACGATCCTTTATTAAAAGCTTTTTCACAAAGGCTTAAAGTTGATAATGGCTTGACAAATTCGAAGTATGCGTGGCCAACAGACTGGCTGTTGGCCGGGGGCCACCTAAGACTACTGCTTATTGTGGTTCCCTTGTTTTTTTCTATAATTGATTTTTAATGGCTTTTAGAGTTGTTAGGATGATTCTTGAAATTCAGATCAAAATTATTCGTTGGGCATTTTTAGATGATTTTGATTCCCTTTTATAGTAGACGACAGAATAACATAATTAGGTATACAAATTACTAGCTTTTATCCGCGACTTCGTACGCGTATATCCCGTTGTTTCCCGTTCCCGTATAGCCTATAGCTTTTCTCATGGATGTGGCTATCATAAACAACGAGAATTTTCAAAATCGGTTCAGTAGATCCAGAGGTTACCCCCTACAATCTCAAAAACTCACAAACTTTACCTCTACAAAAATTAATATAGATAAATGCCAAATGGTAGGCAAATGATGGGCTCAAGTCTGCAGACTTCCCGTCCTAAGAACACCAATAAAAGACTTCTTGATTTTTTGAATCATTCATCAAAGAATTTCTTTAGACACACACACTTCTCACAGTAATTTTCTCGCGTACCTAATGAGCAGACATAACTTTCAAAGTCTAATTAAACCAAAATTCCTTTAAAAATTTTACGAGCGAATATTTTAAGCAGCATACAACACAAATGGCGCATTATACATGGCATGCAGCAATATTGTGCCCAGTCGACTCCAGACCAGGTAGGTACCAATACGAATTTAAAGACAGCACACGGCGCACTTTCCAGAGGTACTTCAAATAATGACACAAATAGGTTACAAGCACCAGTCGGCTGGAGGCTTGGGGTAATAGTCCTTTCGTCACATACAAACGTTTGTGTACCCATAAAGTATTTGATTTATGTTAAGTTTCAATCCAGGCTTAGTTGATTTATATTGCAATCTTACCTTAACTAGTCTACAGTCAATCCGCGATATTTTTAGACCCATTTCCAATTCGGTCTCATCGTCTTCACAGATTATTAAACTTGCAGAGACTTGTTTGTTTACAAGCGGATCCTGTTTTCGTTTGTGACCACACGATGGCTAATTGTTTTGAGCTATAAACGGTCCAGAAAAAGAGGAATTAAAATACTTTTATCAAGTTTTATCTTCTGTTAAACAAATAAACACTCAATCTTCACAAGCTGGTAACCAGTTGTTTTTAATCACTTGCAAGTTGCTGAGAGTGGGTGAGTCTGCGTGACCAGTTGAAAGGGTGTAGTAATATTATGTAGCTATAACAGCTCTAAGAGTTGCACGAATTCATCATACTTTGACCCAATAATAAGTGCTTAATTCACGAATTTGTGTAATTAATAATATTTAAACTCTGTTTCCGTTTTAATACCATCTTCGACCACATCATCGCTTATCATCAGGTGAGATAGTGGTCACACACGTGATATCAATAGTAAAAAAAAGTATCCACAAAACTTATTATAAAGTCTTAGCAACAAAAATATACTTATCAAGACGTTTTTTTTCGTGAACATAAAATGTTCATTGATATTCTGACGTAAACATACATCTGTAGAGCTTATCATCATTCAGTTAATCATCGTCGTTGAGCTGAATGCTCTGACTGATTGCTAGCATACATTTGTTGATAATAACATCTTTAATTCAACGACTGGTAATGGATTTAAGTTTTAACTCTTTTTGGTTTTTAATTGTCGTTGTGAAAGATATTTAATATTTATACTGATTTAGTGGTTCGTAGAGTTGCTATGTTTCTATCGTTTATTGTTCTAATTGCCTTTATTACGTCGGTATGTCTGGGAAGTTAATTTACCTCAGCACCAACAAAAACTTTATCATTCAATCGCTTACGGTGGGAACTGGCTTAAGGCACTAAAAATTGTGGGTCAGTTGCCATAAAAAAATACTCTTAACCAAATTAAGGGTTCCCAAAAATTCGCTCCGGTAGCGGTCAGAAACAAAATCTGATATTACCATAATCACCGACGCTCGACAACCAATTTCAACGACGAAGGTTAATACACGCATCTATCTTTTTTCCTCCTACTGGTGTTCTCTTGTGAGAGTGAGACAGATTAAGTTCTTGTTGTTCTTCTTACGTTCCTCGCTCATTTGCATGCACACGCGACGCAAGCGCAGCGCTCCGTGTTCTGGTTAATAAGACGATATATAAATGCGATAACGGTGGAGCAGCAGTTGGATTCTATTGACATTTTGTTAATACGTTTGTTAATGTGTCACCATTATACGGTTGTATCTGCAAGCTAAACTCCCCAAGCTGGTTTTCATCTTAAGACAAAATAGCTTTGCTATTGGCACACTCTATGTTATCTGGACAAACACAAATTGTGTCTTTCTTATTCCTTGTAGATTGGTTTGATGATAGACTAGTCTCATGCATTTTAATACCATGAAGATTCTTCTCGTCAGATAAAGTTAATATCTTGACCAACACAAGAAACGTCTTCTCTTACTGCAGCGTGTGTAGCACAATATCTGTTTTTATTCGAAACGATCGCATATGGCAGTAAAGGAAACAAAATGTAAGTTCTTGTTGAACTTGAGTTATGACAGGTTATCGCTAAGTTTCATCTAACTGTTCGTTTTTCCGATTCCACGGAAGTGACCGATCAACAAATAAATTATTGTATTGTATTAATGTTTGCTAAACAAATAACAGATAAGCTAGAGCTGCCCGATATACAATGAGCTACAAATCATCTCTGAGCTCACAATAGAGCAGCGCCCTGCGCCGGCGCCGCATCGACTCGATACTATCGATAATTGCGAGATACCCTCGAGTCGATAATTAGAGGTGCTCCGCAAACATCTGCTATCGACGATGTAAATAATTATATGGCACTTATGTTTAGAAATTTTTTGTGTAGGACTGTTTATCAGATTTTACACTTATCTAAACCGTCAATTTTCATCTGTTGTTTACAATCTGTGTCCCAGTATTTACAGTAGTTTTTTTCTCTTCCATCTTTTACGACTGAAAGTCTAACTTGAAACTCAGTACATTCACTTTGAACAAGTTTCGTTCATAAAATTAACGGATCATTCAGTATTCCAAATCACACGCTAAGACTTTTTACGACTGTGACACTCCCATTAAAGTTTAATGAAAAGACAATAAAACCTGTTAAAGTCTCACCTTCTTGCTCACACCATAACAGTGAAACAAAAGTCACACCCACATGAAATAGAAAGTGCTACACAATCTGGAACACAATTGTCAGATAAGCCACGAGAGGTAGACACGGCTGCGCAGGCACACGGCACAGTGGCTCAGACGATGGCAGATTGAGTGGTCTGCAGTAATGGTGATAAGACTTGGAGTGACGCAACAAGTAGTGATCAAGTTATAAGTCAAAATGCAGAAGGAGTTTTACTGTTTGCTGTCCTGATAAATAAAGTTAAAATTATAGTTGGGGAAGGATTTAATGTTGCCTCTGAAGTAGGAGTAAACTTGGTAACGTAATAAATAAAGGCGGTTTTATAAGTTTGTTAATCTTGTTAGTGGGTGTTGCTCTCTTCTTCTAGATAGGTTATAAGGTAACCGTATTTTGATGAAGCAGTTGTGATTTCCTGTCTACTCTACTTAGCACCCTGTAGCTTTCTACGGGTGTTCTAGATAATTTTATTTTGGAATCACACGCGTGTTACCTGCTAAGTAAAGACTGCTGTAAAAATCGCACGATGTTAAAAAATATCCAAATCTGATAGACATGCTTGGTTGTAAACATAACAAAAATGTTGGTTTAAATAAAAACTTGACAGCCACTACCGTTTCTAATACTCTTTTTATACAAAAAGAAATGGTCAAGTAAACCTATCCAATTATAAGATAAATCACGCAGAGGCAGCCGCTACAATGCGATCATAATCGCGCAGATTCCGGAGCGAGTAACTATGGCGCGGAGAGGAATTGCGAAGGGCGCGGTGGACCGCTAGCATGGCAAATAATAAATTACTGCGGAATGATGGAATGACGGAACTGAACCGATTGAGCACCCTGGTAGGCCGCAGCAGACACAATCTGGCAAAATGGAGTGTCATAGACCCGACGGATACTCAATGTGAGTGCCGCGCTCCTGTTCAGAACATGCCAAGTGCCCATGCACCTGTACTTTGGGGAATCTGATGAATGCCACGACGCTACAATTGTTGCAAAAAATTCTAAGGAGTTTACCATCGACTCAAAGACCGATTGCGCGAGCTTTCTAGGTAACGGAATGAACACAGCTGATGAAGCTCGTGAATTGGTTAATGTAAGGTCGTGTTTCCACCTACAAGCAATTCGCATACAAGTTTAATTATATTACGTGATATGATGGCGCGATTAATCTTATTAACCATGGTAGCCAGTAATGTAAAGCAACTTGCATGCCAGCTGATTACAGTGAAAACGTTACCTCGAGGCGAATTTTTTTTCAAATGTTGTTAAAGTTAGACGCCTTTTGTCCTGTTAATAAGAAACAGTCTGAAGACTGACATAAGTTAGGTTTTTGATGGATACCTTACATAATGTAGATAATGTGTGTGGATAATCCTGAAAAAAAAAGAATTAGGGCCTTTGACCAGCAAGAACTATACAATTACAAGATGCAATAGCTTGCATTACCTCTATAATATATGTACAAACTGTACCTTTATTTATGAAAATAAATCCCTATTTCCCTTTATCACGCCATGACTTAAGAATGACTTTACCGATGTCATTCATCTTTTTGTATTTGATAGCCCAGTTTTTGAGGAAGGTTTTAGGGTATTTAACATAACTCTACGACCCTAAGAAGCCAAGTAGTGGGTAAAACCGCAGGGCACAGCTAGTATGTATATAAAAATGAATGCCTGTTTCCCTTGGTCAAGCCATAACTTCAGAACGACTTTACCAATTTCAATCATCTTTTTTCAAAAGTTTTCTAATACTGTGTAGAAAGTTCTTACGGAAAGAAAAGTTAAGAAAATTTAGCAGAAAATATTTCTACGGGAACGGAAAAACGGGATTTGCGCGTACAAAGTCACGGGCAAAAGCCAGTTTATAATATCTCCTGTAGGTCCCAGACTATATTAGCCGTAAAGCAAATACATCTAGCTATTATAAAACACTCAGCTACTTGTCTGAGATTAATGAATTTATCACTGGACATACCATATATGAATAATTGATATTCTACACAGGATTAATTTCATCTCCACACGCAAGTCATATCAAAGCCGCATTCACACACGATACAAATTGATCGTGGTCGAGAGATTTCGATGTTTACACGGCATTACTTACTGTCATAGGCGGATCGAGTAAACGGAGCTTCAGAAGCAAGTCTTTAGCATCGGCTCATTACTAAACAGTTTTCAAACGGGGCTCTGATGATGCTTTTAGTGTCTGCCGTGGCTTATTGTTTATCTTTACTGCATTATCAGCCAAACATATACGGTGTTCACACGTAAAGGTTCATATCTTTGTTACACGAAGGAACTATTAGCAGTTTTATGCTTCAATGTAAGATGAGCTACGGTACTTTCGCAATAAATATGGCGTAGCTTCGTCATCATTCAACAAGCATCAATGTATTTATTGTTCATTGAAAAGTACCATTCTCTCGTGTTTGTATTGCATATTATAAAGGATTTTCGTCATGTACATATTTCAGCCATCACTTATGTTGACAATTTTACCACATTCTTCAACTTTCATAAAATCGATTACCAATATTCAAATGACAATTAAATGGAAGACAGCACAGCACAATTCGTAAAGACAATTGCATCTATAAATCACGTAGCCAACTGCAAAATGCCAGCAGTGCACAATAGCTCAGGGTGAGGTAACCGCACGGATTGAGTCTGTTGTGGCCGAGCATGCGGACGTAATGACAGGCCGTGAATGATGGCTGCTGGCAATGGCGTAGGCAGGGCTTAAGGTTCGCCGATTGTTTTGTTTAATACGAGTATAATGCAGGCAGCCTAGCGACCATAAAACTAAAATTAGAATACCTTTGTGTCTCAGTATAACTTATCATCTGGGTCTCAATAGAATTTGACAATAAACAGGTTTCATCTACTTTATCTACGTAGTCTACGTTATAACATTCTCATTCAATCCTTTCAATTCAATAATCCCTTCAGCAGCAAAATGTCGGCGACCGCGACACGACATGTCAAGGCGTCCAATTCGGCAAACATCCTCATGTGCAAAAAATGGTGGAAAGTGTGTTGGATGTACGGGGACCAAGAAAAGTACTACAGACAACTCTATGGCAAAAGAAAACTCAACAACCTAAACAGTACGTTCTTAAACTTCAACGATACAGACACCAAAAGACCCGGCGCGCAAATAACAGAACTCACAGATGATTTCTTCGAAGATAATTGTTCACAAATTGAACCAGCACCAGACGAAGTAGACGCTCCAAGAGATATACCTTTTGCAACAGAACCCGAAGCCACCTACGGCTTTGATTACCAAACCACGTGGCAGAAAGACCAAAGAAGACAACCCATACAACAAAGTTACGATGAATACATGGACACAACAGATCTAGACAAAATATTAAATACAAATCTCAACGCAGATAGTATTAAGAGTATGTTAGAAAACGGTCTACCTCAAAGATCTAAAATTATTGATGTGAAAGAAGAAGTAGTGAGAAATGGGAATACTGTAGGGAAAAATTCTAGGACTGTTTGTAGGACGAAAAAAGGGGCTTTAGTTACTGAGGAAACTGAGATCTCGACAGATGGGAAGACTTTGGCAAACTTGAGGTTTCAAAGGTCTACAGTGAAGACGGGTCCTAATAAAGTGAAGGAAGTGCTTCAGCCGCTGAAGGAGGACAAAGTGTTGGATGAGTGCTCGCGGAGGAAGTGCATCGGAGACCAGCTCACCACCACCACCACCACGCTGGTGACAGTCACGCAGACCTCTTCGATTTCGTGCAATGAGTGAGTATTTAGTTATACTACATTTTGTATTTCTGATTTTATGTATTTTTTGTAACTTTTAATGTTTTTTAAAAGGGCCTGCCATTTTTGCAGTGTTTTCCCAAAAAGCTGAATACGTCCAAAATATTATTTTTCTACCCCTTAACGCTTTTCAGGATGACAAAAATGTAGATTTATTTAATTTTGGTAGCACGCACGTTAGTAATGTAACATTCACACATCGTATGAAAAAAACATTGTGTTCAGAATTTCAGATACAGTTAAATCAATCTCATCAGGACATGCAATATCTAAACCAAATTCCCTTTACTGTCAATTTATTACATGACCTCACTGCACTCCAATGTAACCGCCAACACCTTAACAATAGAGTTAAATTTCCCTCAGCACGTCTATCGCCACAAAGCCCCGTACAGCGTTGTAGGCGGCGCGCGCGCAGCCGCACGCAGTTCCGGTAATGACGTTATTGGAGTCCGCCATGATTGCGGTCTCGCGGTTCTGGAACATGGCAGGGGCGATGTGACTGCACAGTTTCATGGAAATAATTGAACTTAAAAATTATGTTATTGTTGCCAACGGTTTACATGGCTCTTACATTTTTACCTTTCCCTCCCGCTGATGACATTCAACAACGGATATTTTCTTATGTTTTGTGTAGGTATGGAATAACTCCAACATTAATTATCATAAAAATCGTCACAAAAACTCATCAAACAATAAAGAGTAACAGGGAATGTATTCTTTATTCACTTATACCCATACCACAAAGTAAAAGCTAATAAAAACGCCGCCATCTTGAAATTGACAGCCCGCCATAAAATGAGTTACCACGTAAAAAAAAAGATAATTCCATTCAATAAAACAGTAGATTGATATCGTACGATTTATTGCGGCGCGGGAGCGATTTGAAACGAACAATGTAATCCGATGCCCCTTAATGCGGACAATTTAACTAGCAGGCTACAGTGTTGTCGTGTAATTGATGTAAAAAGCTTGAAATCCAATTTAAGGAGTGCTTAACAGTCCGGTTTTATGATAATAATGTAAAATATTTAGCTCCTTAGGTCTTATATGGACCCAGATTATGAAATATTGAGCTGTAAATCGTTTACATCTATGCACAAAGGTAATCATTATGTTAGTAACAAGATGACAGCCTTGATAAAAAACTTTTTAAACCAACCACGAAAAACTAAAATAAATAAAAATTAACAGCTTTTAAAACTGTCTTAAAACCGCCACATAATCTGGCAATCCGGCAGTCTACGTATCGCCTTTGCCCGCGCGCCAAAAAATGTAAAAACAAAAAGCAACATGGCGGAGGACGGGCGATGTTATCTCTTAGCTACCGTTTACAACGGCTTCGTGTCCCTTGTAGTCATGTTTCGACGACGGGCAGTGATCGATGGTTCCCTTTAAACAGTTTTTATTAAACGTTGTCGCCAGATTCTGTAGTTTATTTGTACATTCACACTTAATTTGATAAAGTAATCGTCGAGTTTGTAAATGAAGATAGTATTCGCAAATTTATTTTATTTGGCGGCACAAAAAGGGTCCGACGATAACTTTTGTAATCCCTTTCTGTTGGTTTTAAAAATACAGCAATACGTGACAGCTTCAAGACAAAATCAGGAATGAGGAAGTCAAGTCGGTAAACACTGCTTACATTGCTAAAGGTGGTACTTATCCAAGAACAAAGTGTTGTTGCTGCTTGCAATTTTCTTTAAACCATTGCGGAAAATAATTTTGTAATCACGATAGTTCATAGGAAACGCAACTAATTTGATACGTTGTTAAATGTTTTAGGATTAAATTCAAAATTATCGTCAATGTTGTTAGTACAAAATGTAATGGCCCTCCAATAAAAGCAAAGATAAACCGCCTTCCGTTATATTAAGGCTTCTCTTTACAACATCCTTCCTTAATGAATCACGATCGTGTTTAATTTCAGAGAGACTCATTAAATTGCTCAAATTACCTTACGACATGAAAGAAATCAAGTTTCTACGCAGATCTGTAATGTTAGAAAATCATACAGTATATCGGATACTTAACCAACATACTACAAATTATAGGTTGATACAGAAAAGTAGCAATTCCTCATGAAGACACGTACGATGGAACGAACTGACAGAGTTGAGTCGAAGCTGTCAAAGTGACACTCCGTTTGACAGACTACTGCAGGAGAAATCCCGTGATATAGTGACAGGATGTCAATAGTAGGCCGTCATCAATCTAAACTAGTTAATTCTAGTTGACAACAGCCGTGCTAGGAGAACCGTTTCGTCTTTAACCGACTTTAACGGTGTGTTTGATGGTTATATAACAATATAAAAGTCGTTTAACATTTTATAGTTATTTAGAAAATCAATGGCATTGATAACCCAATCACACGGAATCAATGGGAATCTGATTGAACGCCGGGAAAAAGTCTGTCAAATTGATTGTTCTGTATCCTGGTTAAACAGTTTAGTTTTAAATAAACATTTATATTTTCGTGGGTATGGTGAGCCAAAATTTTAGTAGGCATCAAAGTAGGAACAGTGAGAATATGCGACAAACATTCTTTAGTTTATGGTCCATTGCTGACTATAAACCGTAACTGTTGCGGTTCGACACTTTGTGCTCACGCCGCGAATATTCCGGCGCTGCAATAAATAGAGACGTAGTCTTGTGCAACTTGAAGCCTTACAAGATGTTTCTCGTCCTTACACTTTACTGAAGTCGGTTCTTCTCATCATAAATTCGCGTATATCGATACTATCTTTAGCTCGTGCCTTCGTTCGCGTTAATACAAAAAGTAGCCTGTAATAAAAAAACGGGTCACATCTCTAAACCAAAATACAGCAAAATCGGATCAGTGATTTAGGCGCAAATTTGACACAAACAAACTCAGTTTCAAATAAACAATATAAGAAATTCATAGAATTGATATTATGAACATTAAGACGTTGTTTACGAGTTAATACTAATTTAAATATAACTTTCCCGAGACACCCAACATCGTCATTTCCAACATAAGATTTGTATTCAAACCTAGCACTGTACGCTCCTAAATCAATAAATTCATCTACATAATGCATGGAATTTCTAAGGTTATTGCAATAAACATTAAAAAGATAATAATTGTATATAAATCATAGGTCAGTCTCACCGCGGGACGGCGGGGGGCCGAGTGACGCCGCGGTATTCGTTAGTGAGTTACGTCTCGTGGCTGTTGAATAGTAATAGGAACCGATGATGTATGCAATGCTACTACAGGCAGTTTCTGAGCTAGAAACGTGGATTTTGATGAAGATCTTTTCATGAAGGCAGTGGTTGAAAGTAAAGCTAACTGACGAGAAATATTCAAATGTAAAGAAAGAAATTGTCATGAATTTTATCTCTTGTCGCATAAAATGTAGCTAAATTTGCCTTTTGCACTAATAGGTGATTTGAACATGTTCCGTCTTGCAATCTTCTCTTTCATCACGAACTTCATCGCAAGTAAAAGTGTCACCTCTATATTTTTCTACTATAACTCGATTAAAACTACATGCTCTTAAACCTCATTAACATGAGCTTTACAACCTGAATCCATGTCGATGACTACTGACACCATATCATAATGAAGTTACTAACGTAACTGTACCAGCAACTTCCTTATCAATGATGAGGAAGTTCCGAAGCGAGCGCGGTATCAATCAGAGTAATCCGACTTAATTATCTGGTTAATGATTTAACTGAGCCGCGCATACTTGACTTATTATAACGGATGTTAAGGTCTGATATGAGAAACGATCCAATTTTGCGTCTTTTAATCTAAGAGAGAAATCTCACGGTCTATCTTCACGGATTTCGAATATTTCGATGTTAGGGAAGGCTGAGTGTTACAAACATCTTCGTGGACAGGTTAATAGGAAGCTAGCTAAGATAAGATATGCCACGGTGAATAATTTATGAGACAGCTAAGTTTTCTGTTATACGAAATATAAATTAGCAGAGGTGGCATCAGTAATTCGACAACTATCTTCAATTTGATGAGAGAATCTTTATCGTAAGTGAAATATATACGCGTCTTCTTCTTCTCCAAAAGGCTAGTGACCCACCAATTTCAGCACAGACCGTATCTGAATATCACAACAATATATCGTTCCGTGCTGCGCCGCAATAACTCCGAGCGGCGCACGCGCATGATTTAGTACGCGCAGCTCCAAGGAAATTGAAAATCTGCCACGCTAGCCATTAATGGATACGCGTAGATATTATAATAACCGTCGTATTAACACGTGGGGATTAATTGATTTTGAATATAGATTGGCAGTTGCTGATTGGTCGGTTAGTCGTGCACGCGATTGTGATAGGTCGTTGACTGAAGCCATTTTATGTGTGAATCCCTATCTGGTCAGTGTTGGGAATTGCTTTGAAGCGCTTTCTAGCGGTGGTATCTTTTAATGGCAGTTTTAGAAACTTTCCATATTTAAATCCTCTAAAGATGGTGGTCAAGCCGAATGGAAGGAAAGCCTAGAAAAGTTATGATTTCCTCACTATCCATGGAGTCTTAGCTTTAAGTAAGGAATGTGAAACATTCCGCAGCTGTGTTGGATAGATCCCCAATCAATTAAAGCCGTGTCCGCGAGAAACTTGCGCTGCTTTGGCAGGATGTAGTGAAAGCTGATTTGAGAGTCGACAATGTGTTCGTTGGGGATGTTTAACGTACTTTTACATATTGGTTTACGAAGATGGTATAGGACATAACCGGAGTTAAAATCTTTAAATAATTCTAAGGACGCTTCTCTTATCTCATATTACACTTGTCGTTGTTTTCAATCCGAAATCGCCTAGCCGCTTAAACATTTACGCTCCTGTTGCTTTAATGACATGCAATAAGTACAAATGTAAATTCTCAGTTTCTTGTTGTAATTTCATCGTTCCAAGGTTTAAACTTATTGGAAACAAGTCGTACATGAGTAATAATAGCTTCAGAAACAAGGGTCAGTTACTCGAACATTTTTGTCACAATTATAATTCCGTGACACAATCATTTACTAGTCACACTGACCATCCCGATGTCACAACTACACACCAACTCGTTCAGCTCCCTATGTTTATTCACACATTTTTCTTATCTCACATCCCTTTCACACTTGTCGTGTTAAAAAGGGACAGAGATGTGAAGTTTCTCGGTAGCTCGATATGTTTGTGGTGCTCTTGACGTGACGTTGGCTCTACTAATTGTTTGCCGACAGGTGCTGGCCAGGCGGGAATGGTAAGTGGCAGCTTCTTACCATATTATGATGTAACGATATTACGGGGAGATGGTCGCGTGGCCACTTTATTTTTGATCCGTTTAGATAAAGTGCAGGTGTCGTGGCGATTGAGACCTTTGGAGATATCATCAATGCAATGAAAAAATATATTAAACGTCCTAACTGGGTTATAAACTGCAAAAACTGTGGGGTCAATAGCATTATATTGAGTTCGAACAGTTTCATTATTGGAGAATGTTTTGTTAATTTGTCGATAAACTTGTGCAAGATGTAAAAGCGAAAATCTTTGTTCGAAAACATATTAAATTCAAAGGAAAGAAACAAGTGCTTTCAAACGGGTGCGTAGCATTTGACATAATAACAAAAGTTCTAACGATCACAAGACCTAATTTCATTTAATAATATATTTTTTTTTCAGTATAACGATGAAATGATATAATGAATTATTGATATAATTTCAGTTTACCTAATTTTTTATGACACCCTGATTCAAAGTACTTTTTTTTAAACCATCCAGAAGATTCTTTTGCTCTAATGTTATTAGAGCAAAAGAAGTTTATATGAAATGTAATATTAGATCACATAAAATTAGGTTATTTCTTTTTATAGCATATGAAAATTATATCATGTGAACATTATTTCAAGTGATAATATATTATCTGTTATTATGGCATGTATTACACACCCCTTTCAAACAGTCACACTCACGAATAATAAAGCTTAAAATAACGTCCCATCCCTGCAATCTCTTATTAATTAGTAGCATTGCATAGTATTGCATACCTCTTGATGTCTGGGTAGCCTATCTGCAACCGCATCTATTTCAGATTCCCAATCTATAAATAGTGCGGTAATTAGGTACCGTGTAGGGCCGAGTACAGTGAGTACAGCGAGTACACGGTACGTGGTGAGGCTATGCTCATTATACCTGCTAATGAGTACATAGGCTTGACTGTGGATGTAGCCACTTATTGTAAGGAGAAAGTTGGGTTGAGATGGTCAAACTTTTCATGCAGGTATTATTATCTAATTTTGATAATACGAAATAACAGGGCGGCGTTGATCTTTTTGAGTCTGCAACCAATTTTTCATTTTGAAGTCTAAGTTCTCGTTCTGATTTAAATTAGGGATGTCCTTTATTATTAGGTGGATCATGAGTTAAACCTTATTCAATTTGTAAATAATAATGAGGTTCTCAAGATTTGCCTTCATTGGATTAAACGCATTTGCACTTTCAACACCAGCAAATCGAAAAACACTTCATTAACATCTTCATATAGAAATGAATCAGCTATATCAATCAGAACTTAGTTATAACCACTTCCACGATCTGCTCTTAGTAGTCAATAACTAAAGCATTCCGGAGATCTTCCTGGTCCACATACATAGGCCGAGCACACGGCTCCGCTCACAATTGGCTCGAGCTCAGGCTCGGCTCACAACTGCCCGATAATTAGTCGAAACAAGCTTTAGTTTATAACGCACCTGTGGGCTCGGATACGGGTGGATTGTTGTGGCAGGCCTGCTTCAACTTATGTGAAGTTTTCTGTGTTTGAATGAGTTCCAATGTAAGATGGCAAGGGCTGTGGTGCATCTTTTCCATGTTTTTTTTTTGTTTGTGCTTTATTATTTTTATGTTACTTTATTTAACGTAAATGAATATGCCTGATATATTTCTAGTTTCTTTCAGAGTCAAACTTACTTGCTTGCTCGCGTCAAGCTTATCATCACCAATGACTATAAAACATACCGATTTTGATCAACTTTACAATCACTATAAGACCTATATAATTATACTGAGAGACCTTATTATTGGGTAGTATTTAAACACAAATAAAAAAAATTGTATCCAATACATCACCATAATTGTCAACCATGTTGTTCAATGCAATTCTTCCTTCCACCCACCTGTTGGCACCAGCAGGCACGGTGACATTATCCTCCCGTATGTTTCCACCCAAATTGGTTGGCGTTGGCGCGCTATCCGCAGGCTATAACCGGGTCCACTATTACATGCGGGTCAGTTGGAACACTGCTCTGTGTTACATTTATGTGATGGCTGTTAATAATAGACTGGCCACTAGGTAAGTGGAGAGGGTTTAGGAGACCAATCTGTGGCTTTGTTTTGGGAAGGGACGTGGGCGATGCGGTCCTCTTTGTATTAATTTTTGTTTTAATTATTAACGACATTCGAAAGCCGGCAAGGATAATCTCAATCTGGAAGACGAATGATTGACTTACCCATGTGAGAAGTAAAAAGAAAAAATAATAATTAGGTAAATGAATTTAAGTCAAGAGTGAATAGGTTGCTTCAAGGCAAGCGTGCTCCATCGCCGACCCTATCGTACTGGTCAAACGCAAGTATAACAGTACCTACCAACAATAGCAAAAAAATGTTTAGGTACTCAAAATCATGCACGAGACAGAACTAACCTATGTCTGATAAACTAACTGACATCTTGACAATTATAAGTCTAGTTGAAATATTTTTTATACTTAAGCATACAAAAAAAAAACTGCTGTGGAATGTTGTGATTTCTGTCCATCACATATCAAGTCACCTGCCTCCTGTTCATATGAAAGGCTAGTTACACACATACCTACTAATTACCGTCCAATGAACGAGGCTACATGTACCCACATACAAACATTTAAATACTAGTAAATCAAAGACAGCTCGTTGCACTAATTGACGAGTGTGCGTCAGGACAGTCGTATTTGTGCCCCGGGCCTAATAAGCAATTGAATCAAACCTAGATTATGTTGGGCTTAGAACTAGATAGGCTGGGTTCCCATGATTACGACCGTTGCAGTAAGTAGCTGGGTGGAGAGATTCCATGTAACTTGAATACATGAAGAACTGTTACGAATAGCAAACTGGATGGAACAAAAAGCGCATGCAGTATGTTTAGTCTGGAAATCGTCTTGAGGAAATTGGAATGTAATAGGTTACTTCTAGGAAAGCGTTCTCCATGGTCAGCTTCAGTCACCAACTCTTAATCAAGTGAAGTGAAGTGAAGATAATTACTTTGACTAAAATATCCGAATCATTTCACCTGGAAAAATCTCGTCATGATTTTGTAAAATCATTACTGATTTGTCAATCACCATAAAGGCAGGAAGGTCCCCGCAGGTGGGACGTTTGATTATGCATTACGGGTTAAGTATTTAGCTAAGCTGATGCAAATTTATGTCAGTTTTACCGCTTGACCTGACAAAGCCTGTGTCGAAGTCATAAAACTCCATTTTCCGCTCCATAAATTAATGCTTAAGATTTCATGTTTCGACAGTACTGGCAAATCTTGCAATTAGCATTAACACCGTTTCGCTACGATTCATGATCGAAAGGTTTGCAACTAACTCCTTAAATAGTTAATTTTACTGTATAAAATATACTAGTTGAACTCGACAGCTATTTGTCTTGGCCCTGAACTCATCCAATAAGTAGAAAATCACATTCAGTTCATACTGTCCCAATATTTTGGGCAACTTTTCCAATTTGTTTGTAAGTAAAAGGGCCTAAGTCGGACTGTGGCGAAAATAAAAAAAAAGTTATCAACCAAATCGGTCCCTCTGTTTTCAGTTGACGCGCACTAAGAAACAGCATTGCCTTTATGATAGGCTTGCGTTTAAATTATATTTATTTAGAGAATTCATACTAATCCTAACTATCTAATATTATAAATGTCGAAATGAGTTTGTTTGTCACGCTCTCGCGCCTAAATCGCTAAACTGATTTTGATGAATGTTGTGTATGGGACAACCTTAATGCGAGCAAAGTCAAAAATCAGAATCAAATGTTATTTATTCAAACTAGGCTGAAAATAAGCATTTTTTGAATGTCAAGACAGTCCCCCAAATCGCCCAGCCTGTCACCACTTCTTCCATTTGCTTGGGCCATTTTCACCAAGCAAACTGATCGCGATCAGCGTGTAAACAACGTTTATTAGCTGTCAGTGTCACTATTTTGCTATGGAAAATTGACGCTGACAGCTCTTGAACGCAGTTTAGATGTACCTACTGATCGCGTTCAGTTTTATTGGTCCGCTCTTACCCTCTTATTAATAAACACGGAATAAAGTTAATACCAGGAATAACAAAGGAATAACCATACATTTTCATAGGTTTAAACTTGGAATAACTTTATTCCGTGTTTATTAATAAGAGGGTTAGTGTTTTAGCTGGGAAGAAGAAGTGAAAATTTAATCAAAACTGAGTCGTCAAACGGCACGAAGAAATATTGAAAAGTATTTCTATTTGATCAAACAGTTTGAATCAGCCTGTTTGATCAAATTACTTGAACGTGTATGGCCCGCAAAAGGACCACACAAAGATAATTATTATCTTAGCTAATAAAGCTAGCTCCTCTTTTCTTCATATCAAATCTAAGCGGCCCTAACAGATGATCACAATTAATCTTCGACGATAAGATAAGAGTGAAGATAATGCAGTTCCTTCTGCTTCTGCAGGGCTTAGTTGTCTTCATTAATCACCCGCCAGTCGCTGGTGATTCAGTTCAATCGGTTATTAAGGTCACTGTCTGAGGGGAAATTAAAAACGGTAGATACTTGGGTCAGGCACGTGGAGTATTACATGCCTGTGATATATTGATGATACGGGTGAACGATTTTTTAATTAAGCTCGTGCTTTGAATTTTTCAGTTTTCAATTTTAACTGTTGTTATTTTTTTGTTGGAAAGTTTTAACCAAAATATGATTATACTTGCTCCGGCCAATGGCTACGCTCGCGAATATACTCCCGGATACTGTTTCAGGTATCCTATTATGTCCTACTCCAAAGCATGGTGTACCCCTGTGTCAAGTAGGTATCTTCCAAACCCAACCCAAGTTATATTTATTTATTTCGTAACAACTGCTTACCATACTTAAAGTTTTCACCAAACTGCAAACTGTAAGTATGGTAAGTGTAGTGTGATTATAGCAAGCCAACAAGATAGAATACATCTTATAAACTTAAAAAAATATACATAATTATCATCTCATCGATCTATGAGATAAATAGCCAAACAGAGTAACTTTCGAATTTATATTTTCAATATGGATACTTATACCTTCTCCAAGCCAGTTTCAATATTTGATTTGAACTCAGCTTCTATAACTGCCAATAGCTCTTCAGCAAATGTGATCAAATGAACGGTGATATAAGTCCTCATTAAAACCTGGAATGCTATCTTGCGAAGAACTTCCAGTATTTAGCCGAGAGGTATTTGGAATAATTACTTACCAAGCAATTAATTTAATTCGTGTTGTGTCACAAAGCTCCCTGTTAATGTGCAAACGTTTTTCCTTGTACCTGGCTTCTCAGGTTTACAAAAAAATAAGTACGAATGCAATTGACATCTTTCCAAACGTGCCCGTGACTTTACAAATAATGTTCCACGAACATTCATAACAGTGAATATGCTAAACAGCTCATTACGAATTAACAGTGTTAATAAAACTTGAGTACCTACCTACTTGATTGTGTGAAATTCCCGGACGAAACGATAAATCCACGTTGGATATAACAATCTCACAACAATGACATTGGCGATAAAGCGGGATACCGGACCTTGCTGGCTTGGTTTTCTGCTCAAATTCCTTTAATTTGCGTAATCTTTCTTACTCTCACACTCTAGTTATTTTTCAAGCAATGTACTGCATACATCTATATTTCTGCTTTCAATGGAGTTATTGTCCAAGTTCCATTCTCACCGAACCAGCGGCCTCAGTAACAAGCGTCAATTCCGTGAGTTATTTTAGGAAACACTTGAGATCTACTATGACAGATAGAGGATAGGTACCTACTGACAGTAACTCGTTCCACTCAAATTATCAAGTAGTTTCACATTCACCAAACTGGATCCTGTTTACCAGAAAAGAACTAGAATTTACATTTTACCGTCTCAATTTTGATAGTTTTGACAAATTATAACTGTTATGAGTATTGCATATTGTATTTTTATGCAAACGAAATCAATAAGTCTTGTTTGAATTTTGCCAATATGCATTTATTTTTAAGCAAAATCCTGTTCTTCAGCCAATGCTAACGACAACGAGTATACATATCTAATTTATCACAACCATTAAAAATTATCAATTGACAAATTATATGCAAAGAAATAAATTGCAGCTTAATTTTTCTTGCATCTTTATTTACACCAACGTGTATGAAAAACGCTGTACGTACCAACACACAATTTATTTAAATGTCGATGGACCGGAGAGAGTCGAAAGTGCTACTTTCTATTATATACTTAGATCAGATACGTAACGCAGCATCTGCTATTCCGATCTTATGTACAAGATAAACCCCTATACGGGGCCTATTAGCTGATTCGTACATGTTTTATACACATTTTCTGGTTTTCCTGGGTAAAACAGCCATTAGGTAGCGATTAAGAACAATTTCTCAAAATATAGGGATAGAATAGAATAGAATACTCTTTATTATGTACACCGTATAAGGTTCATTTTTAAACCTTTAAAATCCAACAAATCATAGTGTACACTATCGATTTCAATGTGACGACTTTATAAGGTCGCCTGGATAGCCTCTTGGTACCATTATTTAAGTACCAAACTTTGTATATTTCACCGGAAAATTGCAAACTCCGTGAGATTGTTTGTATACAATAAATCCCATCCAAATTCAAAAGTTTCCAAAATGTCCGTGTCTTTTTTAGAAAAAATTGTTTACAATTTCATGCGATATGTGACAATCCCGCTCCAGCCCCGGCGACACACCGGTGTGTCGAGTATTTATCGCGAATTTAAGGCTTGCCATTTTCCGGTAACATATACCTATAATAAACGGTATTCTAATCTATTCTAAACATATAGGTAAAAAACACTGATCACCACTGTCACACAAACCTATTGGATTTCTTGTGTAACGGTGGTAGGTATAACTTTTTTGCTTTACAAATATTCTACTGTATTTTGAAGGCAATTCGTCGATATTAAAAAAATAAACGTCTGAATACTCAAAAAAAATGAAATTCCATTCCTTACACTAATTTCACATCCACTTATCCCAAAAAAGAACCCCAAAAAAATGGGGAGCCCAGTACCTCCCAGCCACATCTTCCAGCCCGAGATCCGTCCATTAACTTCATGTCCAAACTAGTTTGTATCCGAGTTCTTTTGTTTTACACACTACATTGTAGCACGCTACATTGTAGCACGCTCGCTTCTGAGGAGTTCTATCAGTAATGGTACCTGTTCACTTAGCTTGTAGAGTCTATTAGAGGGTGCACGTGACGTACTAAGTAGTTGAGGAAAACGTTACAAAATGGGCTTGATAGAGGTGATATTTTACGGTTTTTTAGACAGACGATACAAAATTCTGTTGATTTTATAATTAGTTTTTTTTTATGTTATCGGAAATCGAATAACTGGAAGGATTTGTTCACTGCTCAACAGTGGGAAAGTTTAGGCCGAGTAAGAAAAAAGACGTATTTCAAGAGTGGCTAGCTTTTCTTCTTTCTAAAAAGTTCCTAGGTAACGAGATTTATGTACTTAGCTTTTACTTTTAATGAAGTAGTTATGAAGTTGAATTTGTATTCGAATAAGACAGATAAAATGTAAGTAAGTATAAAACACTAATAGTTTTGCGACAATCCTAACGGGTCAGAGCCCATTCGTCCCCTAAGATTCGCACCCTGTGCCCACTCGTCCCCTGGAACTTTTGAGGGGCCCATTCGTCCCCTGAAGAATACTTATTTTTATTCATTCTTCTAATATAAGTACATGTATATGTGTATACTGCAGCTTGGTAGTCCTGGTACAGTCGCGCAAAAAAGGCTAAAAAAAAAAATATAGTAATTCGGTAGATATCATGTTTATTTCAAATAAGATTAACACATACAAAATCACAATGTCCTAGAAACTAACAAAATACAACTCTTTTACAAAAATCAGCCTTGATTGACCATCATATAAATCAACATTAAATATAAAATATGCAAAAAAAATAGAACACATATCAACAGTAAATAATCACTTCTTATTTTTTTGTATATTTACCAACTACATACATGCAAAATCATAATAACTTAAATCTAAAAAATTATAACAGTACAAAAAAAATACTAAAATCACGGTAATTATTGAAGACTAGATAAATCAACATACATTTTTGTATATTAACCAACTACATGCAAAATCGTAATAACTTAAATCTAATAAATTGTAACTAGAAGTACCTACATAAAAATTGGCTAAAATCACCGTATTTTTTGTATATTTACCAACTACATGCAAAATCATAATAACTTAAATCTAACAAACTATAACTACAATAACAAAAAATGACTAAAATCAAAAAATTATTTGCTCGCGCGCAGAGACTCTGGCTAAGATTACCCCTCCCGCTTCGGCATTCCACACCCCGCGCACATCTGGAGAGTACTTACCAATTTTAAACACCTTATCTATTATTTGTAACCCGTTTTTTTAACAAGCCATTCGTAGTGAGACAATTTTACAGCCTCGACAGGTTATATTATTGTCATTAATCATTGCTCTTTTTTCAATGATCTGTTATGATTTATTAAATTAATTCCGTTTATAAACTGTTCACAAGTGTACTATGTTAACCGTTTCTTATGTAAAATATAGCTAATTTTATCTCAGGGGACCAATAGGCACCTGAATAGGTGCCGAATCTTTAACTTATATTGTATATATATTAGAGGGGACGAATGGGTACCTTAAAAATAATATTTTTTATTAAAATATTGATTGGTCCCCTACCAGGAGACCAATGGGCACCTATATAGGGGCCGAATCTACAACTTTTATGCTGGGGGACGAATTTTAGGGGACGAATGGGCTCTGACCCATCCTAACTACACTGTAGTTAATGATCAGAATTTTCTTTCCCACTTTAACAACCGCATAATATACAGCAGGTTGTTTTATCTACCAAGAATATCACAAAACACCTTAAAACCCTTTAACATCCCACTCAAACACGACAAGTGTCAAAGCGACCGACAGATGAAGCCATAAACGTAAGATATCAATAAAAACGGTGTCTGCATAGAAACACAAAATATTCGACAAACGGTAAACACGGAACATCAGACTAATAAACACATTTACATGATAAGGAAGACGGACACTTTTTTTCTATAAATAATGCATATTATAGGTAAATGCCGATCACAATCGTTCTACGATTTCTGTTTTAGGTTCGGTTAGCTATAACCAATGGATACACGTATAAGAAAGATTGCTATATCGATGTTTTTCGACAGTTCAGATTCAAATTTTAACGTCAACTAATGGATTTATGGGCTCACTGCACGACAATGGTATTTTTCATACAAAGCTTCCTCATTTTCCTTGCATTTTTTCTCTTTGCCGGTATACAGCGCAGCATGACTTGAAACGTCGCAATGGTTCTGCATAAGCCTGTTCTCCACCAAAGATGTGCGAGTATGCGTATCCTCAGGTAAATGAAGCGATTCAATTGGTCCTTAACAAACACATAACTCGCTACACATCCTCGCACATCTCCAGTGGAAACGCAGGTATTCCAGATACTACCCAATATGGCTGTCTGGAAAGACATTTTTTTAAATATCATTACTTATTGGGTCCGAAATTTCGTATTTCAGAGGAAGAGTGTGGCGAAATTACAAACTTAAAACTAATTTCCAAAATAACCAGTCTTGTTTCAACTTTCATCGAAGCAAAGCTTACACCTCATATTTTATCTTGGAGCTAGATTATGGACGACTATGTAAATAAGCAGTTATATCGGTGAGCTGGTACGGCGACCTTGTAGTAGCCGTGACCGACAGTGCCGATACTCCTGCCCGCTTTGCCCGTCATGCCCTGCCCATCGCCCGTGCTACGATTTTTATCGGCATTTCCCTTGCTTTATAATCTAGGTTAACAATCCCTGCGACCTGTTGATGGTGATGTTCGGTAACTTCGAACTACTTAAAATTGATGAATTGTACTGAATCTGACACACATCATGGTGAACGTGAATGAATTGAGTAATATGTCATCGATTTAAACAGACAGCGGTGAATTTGTTGTTCAATTTGTCACCATTTCAAGGTGAATCCCAAAGTGTATACTGTTATGTAGAAGTGCAACTGTGGCATCAGCGTTTATCGAACATGGTTTTATTTGATAAATCATTGCTGCTCATTGTGTGCGAAGAGGAATAATACGTCGAGCTGTAGATTAGGAACATACGTTTGCAAGTGAAAGCGACGATCACAAATGAATTGCTACTGAAACAAGAAGTCATCATCATCCCAGCCTTTGTCAACGATGTCGGTACACGGAGCGACTGCTTGTCGATCTAGTAGCAAAGTAGCAGATAACACTCCGAAATACCTAAAAAAAACAGTTTAAGTTAACATACCGGAAAGAAAACAAACTACTATTAATGCATCAAATGAGGGCAAGACAATAGACGTCTGTTTGCGGATCATTACAGACTGAGCTGCTAACGATGTCCCCTGACAACTTGCGTAGGTCGGCACTATTGACAGATACACGTGCGCTGGGTAGGCAAGCACGTGCCGGGTTACAGGTCACTCTGACGCAGGCACAGGTTTGATACAGGCTCGGCGATAGGATAGGAAGATTGTAAAGTTATTGCTTTACAGAGATTTCTTTTTACATCTTGTCATGAGCTGTCTGAACCAGTTTTTTATTGCTTCGACCTGTCGAATGAAAATAATGTAAGTAGGAGAAACTACGTCATAACGATTAGTGTTGCCCCCGTTAACGATTGTAACGAAATGTAAAATTATCTTATATCTTGTAATCTGGCATGCTTTCTTAGCAGTGAAGTATGAGCTTTATTAGGCAGCTTAGTTCAGTGAAGCTATATAATATGCTAGAGTCCACTTCGGATAACATGACCACTAGTTTTGGTCTATCTTTGATACTATCAGGTCCAAAGACAGCCTCTTACTTTTAAAACATAAACAGTTTCCGAACCTTCTAGAGAGTCTATTGATTTAAGACTCAAAACTTGAGAGTCAGTCAACCATTTCTAATTCGCCGTTCACAAACGGAAGTTTGAATGTTGGTCAATAAAAACTGTACATTATGACGACTGGCTAGCCCGTCCAGCCCTACCTCCACGTCTGATTGGAGTCCCTCCATCCGGGATCATCCAGGCGTGAATATATTTAAGGTTGGGTTTTTAACGGACACTGCTTCAAATGAGTTCTTTGTTTTTTTCTATCAGAAACTTTTATGGGACATTGATGAGACACAAATAACAGTGGAGCTTACCGTGTGTGCTCACTTAAATAAGGTTTTGCAACCAGGAGCACGTTTTAATTTTATCCACCTTCTACATAGTCAATCTTCGTCGAAATAGCAAGTAGAGAAAGTGACACAATAAAAAAATTACTTGTTTAAAAAAACCCGACCGGTAATTTTCCTGGACTATTAATAAAACTTAATTTAGGTGTTCTCTATCCAGTCGGTCAGGTTACAGGGCATGCCAACGATAAAAAGAGAAAAATTACACTCCTGAGTCAGTCGGGTAAAATATTACAAACAGCTTAGGAATCTTGACATAGCTATTTCCCAAATATTACATTACAATAAAAAATCAACATAATATCATTATGACTACAACTCCACCATTAACGTACATAAAAGTTAATTTGAAGTATAATGACGAACATCTTTCCTGGACCCACCCTTGTGACCCCCTGTGGTCCTCAGACCCAAGGATTTAACATGTCCCAAGCAATCACCACATAATTAAATTTATCAATTAATACTTTATTAATGTACTGACAATCGATATGATTAAATTAATAATGTATGATAATAGCGCCCATTAATACGGATATATTTTGTGGTCCGTGTGGTACATGACCCTATCTTGTAGGAATGTTTACGAGTCGACACAAAACGTGTTGAAATATTGTGGTCATTATAAAATATGGTAATTCGATAGTGTAAATATATCACAGATATGCTCTCTGGCTTATGATTCATACATACGGGTGTTTTTTTTTGTTGAATAACGATTAGATATTATATTCTTAGGACTATGGTAATGAATTCTTGATTAATTATGTAGCTACTTGGAGCCATTTTTTACTTGACAAGCGAGTTATAATTGGCAAAAAACAAATAAATACTAGATACATTTTCTCATAATTCATAATTTGATTAGCAGTGAGAACCGCGCTTAAAATTCTTTTTTTTCTGATTTTTTTGCAAGTCGTATTTTTCTTAATGAAGTAGTTTAGATAATGTATTGTGTGAGGAATGATGAGACAGAAAACGATAGCGCGGTGATTGACTGGGGAGGATTGAAGAGGAAAACGAGCTGCGTCGACACCAAGTAGCATGGTGCAAGGACTAGAAGATGATGTCTAGGTGTGTTTAAACTAGTCACTTTTTTCTTTTTTTTTTACTTTGCTCCACACTAGGAATTTCCCTATATCGTGGGTGCGTTTACAAATATAAAATCTCACTTACACAAACAGCCAGACCCGGAACAACTATCTGTAGGCCATATAAATATTTGTTCCGTGCGGGAATCGAACCCGCGACACGCAGCGCAGCAGTCAAGGCCTGCCTCGGTTGTAATGTCCATCCACAGGCACCCTTGTATGACGACCCTGGCCCACCTATTCTCGAGCATCCAGTAAATATGACCCGCCCAATCCCACTTCAGCGTCGCAGAATTGTAACCTATCTCTATGTGGGGACATTATACATTTATTAATTCACAAATTGTATTGTTTCAGGTGAGTAATCGTGATTCCACACTGCCTTATTTGAACGAGAATTGTAAGTAATCCCCTGAAAATACCTTAAGTGACCACAGCTCGGATTTTATTTGAATTAATTGCCATTAAAACAAGTCATGTAAACAGTGTCAAATGCACTGGAAAATAATTTAAATAAACAAATTGAAATTAACCTTTCAAAGAATGTATAATTTTCTTCACAGTACGTAAATTATTTTGCTTGCAAAACTTTCAATTAAAATTAACATAATATTCAATGGCGAACCCGAAGACACGAGAAAATACAATTACGGCTGAATACTTTTGCAAACAAGAATTTAAATTTGCACACACACAACTTACATGAAAATTAATGTGAAAATACGGAAAATATTGAATAAACATTTCAAGTATTATTTACATATTTATATATACTCGTATTTTTTTTATGGATGGATCATAAAATGACCCCTTCCGCTCTGGGTGGAGCGGGAGAAGTGTCAGACACTTACTGATTAAAACTTATCCGCGCTCCTCCTAGTGCCCTTTGCGTTCCAGGGCCGCGGTGACTCTTTCGAACAAAATCCGCGACCCTGGCAGGATCTACATTAGTGTAGGTCTCATCTCTGAGGATACAAGTTTAGAGCCTCTTGTGGCCGTGAGCGCTTCTACTAAGCGGCTGAATTCCCGGGACGAACGGTTTTTCCATCTGGAGTTTCTCATAAGCCGCCCCGGTTGCCAATAGGGAATATGCATGAAAAAAATCTTTATTATCTAAATACTTTATATAGAAGTATAAAATAGAACCAAAATTCACCGAAAAACAAACGAGGTTATAAGTATCACCAGAAAATTACAGACTCCGTAAGATTGTAACAAATCTTTACCTATTAGATTATGATTTCTTGATACATTATGTAAAAAGCATTATGAATACAATAAATCCCATCCAAATGCAATAGTTTCCAAAATATCCGTGTCTTATTGAGAAAACAATTTCACGCGATATTTTAAAATGTTACGGTGTTAGCTCGCCTCCTGTCACATGGAACTTTTAAATATCTGTGCGTGTACTTTAGGTGCATCTTTGCCTAAACCTTTGATACACTCGAGCGTCATGTTCTGTTATGCCAGGCGCTATGACCAAAGAAGCTCCAAATTGAGGCTCTAGAAAAAATGCCATTTTGTTAGCGAATGCGATTGACGAAATTCCAAAATACATAATTTATAAGGGTTTGGTTCATATGATATTTCGACAGCGTTTGTCACTCTCCATACTTGTTTGACGTTTTGACAATCGCCTTCGCCACGCTACCACTGACAGAATGTCACTTGGGTTCACAAGCCCCATGTTTGGTGCCGTGTTCCAAGTCGTATTACACTTGTAAACCATTACCTCCCCATTCAACTCAGTAACAAGTCTTATGAATTTAAATTAATATGCACAGATGATGGCGGCATTAATATTGATTAGTTTAGAATTAGAAATGAAATAAGTTCATATGTTGGCCCTCGACGGACATGATTGATGGACGCGAGGGCTCGGTTCCATTGTCGCGCGAACAATGACAGAACCAGACGGAATCGGTTTTGTTTCCGCAATAATATGATTTATGTTTAGAGATAGCATTGAATGTCTAAATGACCCCTATGTTCGTTTTAAACTTATGTAGCTGTAAAACCATCCTTAAAGCTAGGCTTATTTTATTATTAACTGTCCCATACAATAGATAATTATATTTACCATAATCTTTTCTATTGATTTGCTTGAACACGTCGGTAAAACCTTGCCAGTTAAGGAAATGCTTTATACTAATGTTTAAAGAACTTTCGTAAGTAACTTATTGTTGTTATCAGGTTTAGTGCTAAGCGGATGATGATACTCACTTAGCACTAAATGCTGGTTACAAAGATTTAGAATTTATTATAACTTTGTTTTTTATTAGCTCATTTTAAATTCACATAAATTAGTAATAAAAGAAACTATAGATAATATCTCATAAGTTAACAAGAAACAGTCAGTTATAAAATATCCATGACACAAGCATAGTTTACCGTAACGTCAATTTCAATGGAAACACCCTCTGCCAGCGAGTGTAGACATCCATACATAGATATTATTAAAATTGAACATATTTTTTGTTCGAAGCATGTGAAATCAATTTATTTTTGTAATTAGAGGAAATGAGAGATAATGAGTGTTTTGAAATCATCGCTTTAATCATGGGAGGAAATAAGATCGCACTTATTAATTTGTGTCGAATATTAGAATTAAGAAAAATACATTTGTATGAAACGAAACAGATACCTTGCCAATAACGATTCACCTATTCGCTGACATCATGCAGTTGCCTAGACATATAGCCTCGTTTTAATTAATAAAATAATCCTCACATTATATAGTTTTAGTTAAATTACACGAATTGATAATAATAACAAATTAATACACATCATCATCTGCCTAGCCTTTTCCCAACTATGTTGGGGTCGGCTCCCAGTCAAACCGGATTTAGCTAAATACCAGTATTTTACGTGGAGCGGCTGCCTACCAGACCTCCACAACCCATTAACATTAACACACACACAAATAAGATAAGTGCCCAGAACACTGGCAGTATTGCCAGTTGCCACATTAAATATCTGCAATGGTGACTCTCTGACTGAAGTAAAGGCCAGCCGTCTGATCCTTACTGATTTAGCAAAATTATTTGAATAGCTTACGATGAAACGACTGTAACTTGTGGTAGTAGGTACACTCATGGTGGTGGTGATGATTTCTCATTGAGCAACAATGTCAAAGACTTCATACTCCATGGTGGTTTCTTCAGGAAAAAACTAGCATTACGTGAATGAGCGCCTCTAAGACGACCCACTTACCTGAGACCTTCCCGGAAAAAGAAGGTAGCAATATTAATCTCAACTTCTATGATAACCTTAAATCGAGGTCAAGAGCTAGCCCATTCGTCAATAAAAATAAACAATATCAGAGAACAAATTCTACTAGTTTTTAAACAACGTTCAAATTCGCATGTCAGTCGCATTGCACTACATTTTGTATAGATTGCGACTGAGATGGGAATGCTAACGTTGCTTAGTAGAATTGACCCTCAGTACTTAACACAAACACTCCGTGCTATCGTCAGACAATTCGCAGGAAATCTTTCAAAAAGAAAAAAAATAAAGCAGCGCTGCGCATACTCATCCGTCGTCCTTACGAGAAAGGACTCAACGGATGCTGTGCGCAGGCGCACGCAACCTTCTGCATGTCCACGCGACCGAGCTTTCTTCGTAATTGTAGCGCACTGTTATTTAAATGAGTACGGGATCCTTGTATGGTTAATTTTAATAAATGTTAACGAGGTATGAAGTATCTGTTGAATTGGTGAGGCTGTGCGGATAAAGGAATTGAAACTGTATCGCTGTACGGAATCAATGATTTCAGATTGGCGGGAACACTAGCTGCTATTAAGCAGTTCATTAAAACTGACAAACTGTTTTGTCTACTTATGAATAAAATAATCTAGTACACAAATCAATCTCCGACTAAAGGAAATGGTTTGAGGCTGCATGGTAACAGCCTAACTAACAATTTTCTCGCTTTTATCTTTTTAAGAATGCCTCTTATTTCCACATCTTCTTCATCATCTTTTGCCTACTTCTCAAGCCATAACTTACGAGGACTTCAGAAATGACCATTCCCTCGAAATCAAAACCTTACTGATTTCCATCAATCGTTCCATTCGTTCCAAATCAAATTCAGATCGAAGCTCCATATTCTCTGCCATCGTGCAAAGTAGTAGCTTTAAAAAACAAAACAGAACACTTACAACTCCAAAACGGTGGTAAGCGAGTAATCGCTTATAACCGCAGCAGTGAGCAGAGAGCTGTTAGGTAGTCAGCAAGGCGCTTGCGCACCTCTCAATTATGGGATGCCATCGCCTAGGGGTGACCGCGAAAGATAAGATGCTCTGATCCGTTACTGTGCTTTAAACTTTCGTAAATCTTGGATATGGTACAACACTATAAAAGCGTAGAATATTAAGAAAAAGAAAAAGAAAAGATATTGTTATTGTTATTACTTACTAGCCTGATCGTATATCATCAACATCATTATAACTAATGTGGACCACTGGGGCTCGAGTCTGCTATTGCAATCGTGTCTCAATGACCGGTCAGTGATCGAATATTTGACAACTTTGACAGTTTTTGTATGGGAAATGTGTCATAAGTTTGACGTTATACGTCAAAAATCGATCATTGACCGGTCATTGAGACACGATTGCAATAGCAGACTCGACCCCCAGGTCGCTTGTCTCCCTGACTTACATTTACAAGTCTTTTTTTTTGTCTCAAATATAGGTGCCACAGCAAACACAAATTGAGTGTACCAACACTTAGGCTTAGAACAAACAGGAGTGTCCGAACAAATATGTGTCCATTCTACAGAAACCTGACCCCGTATTACTTAGCAAGAAAAGTCGCCCTGTGACTGCGTCATCAGAATAGCCCATCGCCTGGAAGCCCTGTGAAGTTATTACCGACCACAAATACATTTATAAAAGTGCTTTTGATTGGGTCTTGTTGAGTTGGTCATAAAAATATGATTTTTAACAGCCAACCTTATCACCACTCATTAGTTCAGAATTTAATAGACCTAAAATAAATAATAGAGTTATTCATTCCAAGCTACAAAATTACAAGTTAGGTAATAATATCCTTTATCTGCCACTTTTCTTTCAGCCAACAAAGGCTACTTGAAATAACCCCCTATGGCGGGTGTCGGACAGTGATTTTAACCTGGGCCGCTGCGCGTGCGCACGAAAGGGCGTCACTACCGCGCGCCTCTCAATTATAAGATGCCATCGCGCAGGGGTGGGGCCTGTGGGGTGGATGCTGTGTTTATGGGAAGGCTCCATAATGTTGCTAGCATACAAATAATAGGTAGTGCTTCGCAAGTTAAATATCGGTTCAAGAATGAGAACACATTAATAGTCAGGAACTCTATCTAAATCTACATAATATTATTCAAAATTGTAAGTTAGATATTAATTTCAAGACATAACTAGGATTGCGGATTACCCACACTCCAAAGGATCTCATTTTATTTAACAACCCAATAATTTCATAATAATTCATATCTGCGACGGCATTACTATTTCAGTATGAAGGGAGATTAATTATTAATCACATATATTTCACCGGCAACCCTGTGCCGCGGGCTGCCGCCATGACATCCGAGCATTACGCCATTTTGTTTTATACTTTTTTTTTAAAGCAGCGGCGTTTTGTACACAGCCTTATCTCGAAGGAGGCCGCTTATAAGTTTGTTATTTCTTTTAATAATATTTTTAATAGCCGATCCGATATCAGATGAAATAGGTATGAAGCTGTTAAGTGACTTTTTTCTTTTGAAGGATTGCAGCCTGCACGCGACTAAGGTAGTAGGTTATAAAAAGTAATAACATTTCATTTAGGCTGTGAATCATCTAAGAGATATGCGATATGGATTGAACAACAGAGAGATAAGCAAATGTGTTTTATTTTAATTAAAACTTTCGCGGATGCTCAATAAACCTATTGATTTGAAATATGTACCTACTTATAATGCCCCCTGTTCCTGTTTGTGGATTATACAGGGCAAACACTTTCCTTCTCATGTCATGAAGAGGCAATCACAGACATTTATTTTAGTTTGTCCCAAAATTATTAAAAGAAAAATCATCAATAACCGGTTAGAATTATCTCTTGAGAACTTATCTTTCTTAAGTAGCTCCAATTATACTTAAACTTTCAAGTTGACAGACAAATCCTTTAATGGCCTGATACAGGTAAAGGTGTTGTAAAATCAATTGTGACAGTTAAGTACGACGACATATTGACCGCCATTAGCGTGACGTATGGCGCTATCAGATCTTTTCTTTTTAAATTTGTGTTCTTTTTTTAAAGGATATGGAATCTTCTTTTAAAGAATATGGAATGTTGGTTTATTGCACTTTTGTTTTAACTATTAATAATAGGAATCAAGATTAAAGACATGCTTTGTTTATAACGTATTTTGTTATGTTATTAGCACACACCTTGCCAACATCACGACTAGATTATATACTTGTTTATGGAAATCACAGTAGAATGCCCAACACGACCAATAAAAGTTTAATGTTGGCAGTACCGGCCTATATAAAACCATTGAGTCCGAGCCGCCATTACAGATAAAATATACATTTATGCGGTAAATTGATATTGTACACAGGACTGGATGTCCAAGGATGTCGGAGACTTTAAAAAAATCTTTAAATTACACCGATTCGTCGAAAAACTAAATGTGATTAAAAACCTTGAACCTAAAAAATATATAATTGACTTGTAAAACTATTATTTATTACCAATTTATAAAATAAATATCATATCATTATCATTTAATTCAAATTATTTCGCAAATTATTTAAAACAATTGAAAGCTTATTATCAGACTGTTCGAATTAAATTATGCATAATCTCATTTATAGATATTCTTCATAGACAAAAATGTATTCCTAAAAGTCACCTTATCTTCCATATCAAACTACCTGATGTCCTTGATACTCCCAAATATCCCTGAAAAAAATATTTCGCCATTAACAATACAGAAGGAAACTTCGTTTATTTTAGAAACGTATCAAATCCGAATTCACACATAAACCTCATCAGAGACATCCCTACAGCATACATGACATAAACCCTTCGAGATGCCCCGTAAGGCTTAATCCACACCGTTACATTAGTCGCGACAAGGGCTGCCAGGTTTAAAACAGGCTAAAAATGGAAACCCATATAGAACAGCTACGAGTAATTTGGCCGGTCTTTTAAGTAACATTTAATAGAAAGGTCGGACTAACTTATCATAATTATTCATCAACATAAAGTAAATCCAGGCTTATTGACTCGTCAAAATAAAATCTGTTTTAGTATGCAAGTTTCAGAGAAAATCTGGTAAAATATTAAAAATCTAACAAAAGCCAGACACTGTCTAATTTGACTAGACACGCATCCTAAAAGTCTGACTATGTCCGGTTTAATCCGGACGGCTGGCAACCCTAGTCGCGACTCGCAGTCGACGACAGCCGCGATCCGACGCGCGGTCCTCGTGTGACCACCGCGTAATGCGATCAACGACGTTTAATAAAAATATTACGTTTCTAAGCTCTTAAGTTGATGATTATGTCGGTGTCTGCATAAATGGTTGTCTTTAATGCTTAAAAGGAAATTTTATGTTCAGAGGTAGGTAAGGTCCTGCCAATTGGCTGTAGATATTATATGTAATCCACAAATAATGACGAAAGATGATATTTAAGTGTGCATCTTTGACCTTTGATTACTCCAGTGATTCTTTATAATATTATGTACTTACCTTGCTTGCTGGTTAATTTTCCGCCATTGCATGAATTTTCTCATATTTTGATTTCGAGTTCTGTCTCCATATACCCACTGACCCAAACTTTTTCACCCTTTCTAGTGAAATGTTACAGAAATAAAAACAATACTTTTAAGTAATTTTCAGCCCGATCGCCCAGAAAAGGCATTTCTTTAAGTTAAAGTACTCCACAAAACGTTAATCTTACTACGTAATGTCAACCAGCCAGGTCCATCACCTCAGTGACAGGTGCTACACGTGCACGTCCGACATCGGTAGTACACGAACACGTGTCTAGCATTTAGTTAACAAGTGTGTTCCGACCCTTATCAGCCGTGCAAGGTGCAGCGACGAAGCAAAATGGGTCAGCGGTTATAGGTGGATTACGTGAGTGGCCATTGAATATATTAATTAAAAGTAATTTATGTTTTTTTTTGTAATTAGTATTGACTAACTTTTGCCTGCGGCTTCGCTCACGTGAATAGCCTGTAACTGTCTCCAGAATTATCTATATCTGTATCAGAATTCATCAAAATCAGTTTAGCGATGTAGGCTTGAGAGCGTAACAAACGAACTCACTTCTGCATTCATAATATTAAATACCTGGATGACCGAGCTTTATTCGGCTTTTTTTAACGACGTTTTCTAAAAATGAAACCTAGCTAGATCGATTTATCATCCCCGAAACTCCCTGCTTACTAAATTTCATGAAAATCGTTGGAGCCGTTTCCGAGACTCAGATTATATATGATATAGGTACAAGAATTGCTCGTTTAAAAATATAAAATTAGGAAATGAGGATTAGAATAGGCCTTCGTTCGACCACTCTCTTGCCTCGGCCGATGGTAAGCGATGATGTGGTCGACGATGGAGCACGGTTGCCTAGAAGTAATCTGTTCGCTCTTGACTAAAAGAAACACAGAAACTCCTGCAAGGAATTCCACTCCTTAGCTGTTCGTACAATGAATGTTTTCCAAAAACGTGCGTATGTACGATGATGATGTACCTACTTTATTGTACGTATACCTATGTATTCTAGAGAAAAATAACCATCAATCAGCTTTATGTAGAAAAGCTTTTACCAAATTAAACAGTGGCCTTACGTGTACTTCACCGCTAGAGCCAAGCTTTTTCCTAACAACGAATTAAATAAGCTAAACGGAATTAAAATTCCCACCGGGACTTATTAAGTGGGTTTCAGGTGTTTCAATTACACTAATTGCCTAATAAAGTAAACCTAATTGTGGCAATATATTCTTTTAAACTTCTAATAAAGTTTCAAAAGCCTGAGAACTGAACCAAACGGTAAGAAACGGTAGCAGCCAAAGCAATTTTAATAGCTCAATTGGATCGATAACATCTAACATACAAACAAAAAAAAAGAAACAAAAATAAAAATCAAACAAACTACATAATATCTCTACATCACATCAAAAGGAATTAGGGCGTCGTCACACTGTGCGACGGACAGCCGCGCGATCGCGATCGACAGATAATCGCAGCTGTGTAAGTAGCCTACGATCACCTGCGATTACCTCGGAGAGCCGGGCCGCGGCACAATGTGCAGTCGAACGGAACGATGTTATCGATCCAACGAATCCGATGAGCTTTTTAATGACAACTTCATTCGAAATGCTTGCTACTCTAATGTGTTTATTTATGCGTGAAGTATTTAGATCAATATTTTAGATAATTATGTAGATACCATCAACTTCCTATCCTTGGTCGCCTTCCTTAATTTGTCGAGATTGACTGCCAATTTATTCTACTAATTAAAAAGAGTGTGAATTCCACCGGAGACCAGAGATTCTTCTGTGACAGCCTACTTAGAGAATTAGTTTTAAAAGGTTAGGTACACTTACGTACATAACATAACTAACAAGGTATTTTAATTAGCATCCTTATGCACCTACGTAACCCATAAAAAGCTGGCTATTTTCAGGTAACAGCAGGATTTAAACTAAAAGCTTCACAGCAAAATATTTTTATAGTCAAGCACGCCGTTTGCGAAAACCATTAAAATTTCGAAGTGTATAAGCGATGTATGTCCTGCAACATATATTATATGTTGCCCACGGCCACCAGTGGACAGTTATAGCCTGGGTATTATACGAGCTTATTAGTAACTTTATAGCCAATTAATTAAAGGCTTAAGGAAATTAATTTTCTATGTTCAAGCTTTGAGGACTTTACGCCTTTCATTATTGTAAATGTTGACGTTACGAATAGAATCCCCAGATAGGTGCACCTTTAAGTACTCTCACTAAAACCCATGGTGTTTGTTCTCACTAGCGCTATTACGAAAGATGTGTTTTTATCATTACTACTCGTGAACTCCTGGCTTATTGCTTCCCAAGAAATATTTACTTATTGCGTAAAAAATCATATATCGCACAATGCAAAAATAGTATTAAACTTGAAGTACATAATTTGTTAACTCCTCAAAACGCCATGTTAAATCTCCACCCACGTTGCGTAGGCGCGCTCCGCACGTTGCGACTATCTGTCGCACGGAATCGCGACACGACGCGAATGACTTGATGTATGCGCACGATTCCTCCACCACTCTCCGGGGGTGGAAGACGGGAGATTACTAAGAATTTATTATAATTACTCTCACTAGAAAGGTTCATATTTATTGGCAATCTTTTATATCGGTGTTGTTTGTGAGATCATATGCCACAGAAGTAACTTACTTATTTCAAGCAACATACCCTATACAAACAGAATAATCCAATTCAAATAAATATTTCAATCTAAACTATAGCTAGGTATATTTAGCCCAGATACCTCAATTTCCAAATAAATACTCAAACACGCCCATATTCCTAAAGCAAAAGCGAAACGTTCTCAATCACTCATTCAATTAAAATAATTAGTCGCTGAAGGCCACTCAGCCGCCATCAATCAGACAGTAATGAAGTGCTGTGGAGAGCCTAATGGCCGTTTTCACGCACCATTTATAAGTCATTCAGTGGCTTTATGTGGCAGGAGTTTTAAAATTAATACGTCATTTTACCGATGTGTTTCAAGGAGAGCCGACTGGTGAGAGATTCAAGAGTTTGTAAATAATAAAGAAAGAACTAAATACTAACTAATTAGTGTTTTTGCCAAAATGAAGTCGTAACGGCTAATCATATTTAAAAGGAAATTGGTCATGCATGCCTGGTCAGAAAACGGTGTTTAGATTTGCTCAAATTAACATTGAAAACTAGGTTTTCAACAAAAGCCAGCGACTAGCAAAAAACTCAAATGAAGCGTCGCAGCAATTTTCTAGAAAATTTGTCGTAGAATAAACTACATAAAAAATATATTATACAGACTGAAACAAGAATACGCCAATATTCCAATCATCTAATAGCCTACGTACACAAACATACATTCAGCAAGACACTCCCAGTTACTGACCAATCGCAATCACCCAACAGTCTAGCACAATCCTAATCGATGGAGACTGCGACACGGCCGCATATGTCGCGCGACGGTATCGCGCGGTCGTGTCGCACGCTCGTATCTCGCGAGGAGTACATCAAAGTGAATGTCTCTTGTATCTGTAGACTGTGGTGTACTGTATTTGTCTAGGATAGGGATAGTCAAAGTTTTAGGCAGCTTATTAGAATATGAAGATGAGGAGCTCGTGGCAAAATTATAACAGCCGCACGGACCGATCTTCAAGGATAAGCAACGCTTGCCGAGGTTGGTCTGTGGATGGGTGACCATCTTAACATACCGAGACTCCTCCGTGCCTCGGAAAGCACGTTAAGCCGTTAGTCCCGGCTGTCATTTGGAGATCTTTGGCAGTCGTTACGGATTGTCAGAAGCCAGGAAATCTGACACCAGTCTTGCCTAGAAGTACCGTGTTACCCAGTTAATCATAATGGGTTGGTGGAGGTCTGGTAGGCAGCCGCTCCACGTAAAATACGGGTATTCAGCTGAATCCGGTTTGACCGGGAGCCGACCCCAATGTAGTTGGGAAAAGGCTAGGCATATGATGATTAGAATATGAAGATGACTTACTTAGGCTCAAGACAGGTGAAATTCTGTCAGCGGTAGCGTGGCGAAGGCGATAGTCAAAACGTCAAAAATGTATGGGATTGACAAATACTGTTGAAATGTCACGTGACCAATATCCTTATATTTTACTGATACTAAGGTCGCATTCGGAAATATCTTTTGAAATGCAGAACTAAGACAATATCATTAATTTCGAATCGATACAACAATCTTTCCCAATAAACCCATACCTAATATCGCTAATTCGCAAAACTTTGAGCACCGCCTCCCATCTAAGTCTGAGCATGCACCAGACGATGGCGCGATAGCGGCGCGGCTAGTCGCAACTAATGTGACACTCGGCGCGTAATGAATGGCCCTCTTTAGATGCCCGATAGCGGACGATCGACGACAAATGCTTACAATATGTGACGAGTATAGAGTTTGTATTTACTTACAGGACATTTGTCCCCCATAGGCTGGGCTCAGAAGTTATTGCAGGCTAGGAACGTCTCTTGTAATGTTATTAATCTTCTTGTTAATGTCCAGCTTAGGAACTGTACTAAGCATTTGTTGATCACAATCAATAAGCCAAAGGGCTTAAGGTCTAATAATAAATTCGCACACACGATTGCAAAGAACCCCGTATGCTCTCGGTAACTTTATTTCGACTGTGAATGCGTTAAGCACTGCTTACTGCTTCCGCCTACCGCGGTGGAATGAATGAGATATTTTATTTGCCAGAATATAGGTAGCTAACGTAGTTCTTAAGATTTATGGGGTTTCACTATATTCGGCATTTCAGCCATACAAATATTTATATTTTAGGTACAATTTGTTTATACTTATACAAATACTAATAATAATTACATAATTGAAAAAAGGAATCGGAAATCCTCGCTTTCCTTCACAGGAAAGCTAAAATTTTTGATTCCTTGTCTTAACTCATTGGAATGTAAAGGTTCACCTCATCTATGTCTGAGGCCGCAATATAATAGGTACATGTAGTTACTCGTTGGTTTGTACCCCTGCAAGATGACCTGATTTAATTCCATAAGCAAGAAGGAAATGAATGCGATTTTTCTCACATATTTTCTTTTTAATTCCGTTAAGGAATTTAGCACATGAACTGTTAAAAATCCGTGAGACGAGAAGCAGCTGATTCACTCTAATGCGTTGATTTTATTAATATTGCATCCTTCCTCAAAAGTACCTAACTGTATTGTTGCAATCAACGTTTTTATGATATGATTTTGTTTTCGGTCTTGGTATAAAAATTAACAGCCTTACTGATTACGTGCAGTGCCATAACATGATAACTTTGAGCAAAAACTTTTGGAGTATCCAATTTCATGCGAAGAAAAAGGACCAAAAAATATAATGTCGTATGACAAAAAGAGAAAAAAAAATCAGCAGTGCATTAAGTGAGTGCAGTGCTACGTGCATGTGAGTAGTTGTTAATGTGACAGAATAAGGGTGGGATTGCTTTGTTCTTGGTAAAGATAAGTTGGTTATGATTGCAAGATTTGGGTGGTACTGAAAGCGCTAAGCGTTTTTTGTGTTTTTCTTAAACTGCGTAATATTAAGGTCCCATGGTAACTATATTCACAAAAGGTAAGGTGTAGCTCACAAAATGACAACCTTAATGTGAACAACAAAACGTGTTTTTCTCTGCTAATGAATTTTCCAACTTAATCCAATCAAATCGAAGCCTAACATAATAAAAATCAATTAATACAGACACGATAATTAGAGAGAAACATGTTAATTGACAAGAAAAGTCGCGTGACGAGTGTGACGACGCCTTTCAGACGATTAACCTTAAATTCTGTGTATCGATTGGTTCTCTGTCTGCGCCTGTGTTTACGTGTTAGTATTAGGCACGTGTAAATATTGGACCAAAGCTGTGATTGAGAAAAGCTTTCAATTTTATTGATATTTGTCTAGCTAGGTTGTCCTAATTAGAAATATTGATTGGTTGGTAGTTTTTGTTCTATTCACAACAGCTCAGAAACTTGATCGAGCTTTCATGAAAACCCTGTTTTGTCTATGAAACTGAATAGTACACAGTAGTCCCAATGTGGCTTCCATGGCTCTGTAATTCACGCCCCGTTTTGGAGAATTGAGTGAAAAGGCAGTGAATGATATCGTAAGGGTTGACCAGAGAAAATAGAAGAAGACGACACGATGCGTCAATCCCAAGTAACGGCAGTAGCAGTAAACTGATAAATGGCCTACAAAAACATTTCTCGCTTCCCGCTCCCATCCTCACCTTGCCTTACAGTTACAGCTCCATCCATAAAGCGATACATTATTTTTTCTCGTCCCGGCCGGTATTAAGGCTTTCTTAAGAGCCTTATTAAGCGGTATCTCGCACAGTATACTTACAGGTACACAGTACATCTTCTTTATCGAAGACGGACATCGAGGGAGCCGCAATAAATATCGTTGAAACATATTTATAAAGTGCAGATAGCAAATGTACTCTATATTTTCTTCACCATGGGATTGCCTTGTTATAGGAGACCATTTTTTCAAACTAAAAAGTATAAAATAACTTTAATTTTGGAAGTCGATGTTTTTGGTTTGTTCTTCGTTTTTGACTTCCGAAATAAAAGTTAAGTATTTGTTTTGTAGTGTTTTTTATTTTTATTTGGAAGTCGGTTGCATTTTTTGTTAAAAGTTTTATTTTATTTTATAATTTTTCGTAATTCTTAAACACCACTGGAAAGTCACAGGTAAGCAAAACATGCAATTACGTTTACTTGTATGACATGAATGTTTTCCAGCTATTTGGATTTACAAACCAAACTACGGCAAAATGAAATTTCAATGGAACCAATCGGAAAGAATATCCTTTCAAATAAACGAAGATTTATTTAAAACGGTTCATAAATGAAAAAAATCGGTCAGATAGGCAGCCACTCCATGTAAAATACTAAAATCTGCATCCGGTAAGACTGCAAGCTGACCCCGACATTGTTGAGACAAGGCTACAGCAGATGATGGCATGTCTTCGGAATACATTCATTTCCTGCCTTATCGTTCTATCTATGCCCAATTGATCTTTAGAATCTTGAGCATCTTTACCGCAATTATAAAACTGCCTTCAATTAACTCTGGTAGCTATTGCACCCACCACGGCACAATTATCTCTTTAATAACTTCATTTGGGTTCGTCTGATGTTATAAAGTGAACAATTTATGATACTATCAAATCGTTTCATGTATGAAGTCGATATTTAAGTGAAAGCTGTTGTTATTATGCGTGTGCGCATGTGTTCCCACTGAGTAGGAATGGGTATGAGTATATGTTCTCGTTGTGTATATTAGTACCTAGATCAACAATGTACCTTAGAGATCCATTTTGGAAAATCATCGTGGTCTCGTCGTTATTTCAATTTAGTTAAGGTCTGCGCAACATGTGCCGTATTCCTAGGACTGTCAGTCGTCATCACAGACCCGCTTTCTAGACACACTGAATTAATATTTCACATAAATATTTCCTGACGATATAATTGCTAAATAAAAATACATGGTCCTATCTTTCTTTTTTACTTTCAGCTTCAGCAGTTTTGCCAAAGTGTTAGCTAAGACATTAGAAAAAGAATTTATTAACATCTTAGTCATACGAATACTTTATTAGCACACATGAAACGTTATAAAGGTCACTATTATTTTTCATAAGTTGAACATACTCGTAAATACGTAGGTTTAAGTTATTTAAGAAAATATACGAAAGGGAAGAAAATTGTCTTATACTAATAGATTAGGTACAGAAAAACCAACAAGAAGCCTATGGTTTTAAAATAACATGTTAAAACATTATGATTTTTATAATACGATCGCCTTGTATACTCTTGCAGGCATTTATTACTTATCTATGGTGGTCTATTTAGAAACTAGACCACACACCTGTCCATCCTACACAGCTCGATAATTTATGCAAGTAATTCACTCGGCTATCTAAACACACTGCCTGCACATTCGTTATCTTTATGTTGCAACCAGTTCTTAATTTCCTTTGGCATGTTATTAAAATTACCATACAGTGACCAGTCTATCTTGGCACATAGAGAAGTGCGATGATTGTGGGGTGGATCAAAAGATTTGTCATTATTGAAATTGATGGTGAGGCCGTACTAATATATTGTTTGTGGTATGGGAGTGACTTAGTAGCGTTCAAGGTTGGTCGTCCAGCAGCGAGATGTGCAGACGACATCGTTGGGGGAGCTAGTGAGCTACTCCGTTAGGATTTTTCCAGTGGTTTCTCAGCATCTGAATTAGTGCCTAGTTGTGTGTGCAAGAATTGCACCAGCTGGATAAGAGAAGCAAAGTGCCATTTTATTAGCAATGGCAATTGAGTATTTAACTGAAAAAAATCGAACTGTCTGTCAGATAAATTACCAAAAAAAAATGCAAAATTCTTTTTCACGTAAATCTAAAATGAAGACGATACAGTGCGTTGAAAAACCCCACTCTTGAACTAGCCTTAACTAGCTTAAGTTCAGCACTGGACGTCCTTCGGTTGAAATGTCGATGACTACACCCCCTCCTCTTTTCACCACAAACCTTAACATTATTGGGCAAATTGTGGATGTACCTTTGTTTGTATCTTTGTCTTTTCCCTCGGGGAAAAAGTGATGTAGTGCTGTACATTTTTTTCTATTCGTTCCATATCTACCCGCAGCCGCGTATCAAGATATATTTGTCAAAGAAATGTTAACGACTTATCTTTCGCTCAATCCGCCATTTTTACGACGGTGTATCTCGCGACAATAACGAACTACATTCCTTTCTAAATTAAAGGGAACTAGTTTGACAAACTCTCTCTAATTAAAACTATACAATTAAAGTGGAATAATCAAACTAATGAAGGAAAGTTGTTTTTGTTTTTCGCGTTTTATGATTGGAATGTTACGTTATTTTGCTTTCTAATACTTAAGTTAATGAAGCGACCGAATGTAACACCCCCGCAGCAAATACAATACAAATAGACATAATCAATGTACATAAAAGATACACATCGTTAGCAGAATTCAAGAATCAAAACCAATTTACCGAATATTATTACCCTTAATTATCGAAAATGATCAGACCGATTTTTATAACACAAGTAACCTAATATTTCCCAAAGTTAATAAGAACCATGGAAGCATGGTAATTAACGTAATCACCGGCGCCAATCAACGAGATTAGCATCATCCGTTACAGATTTCCGGAGCTTAACAAATAGCGCCTCTCTTGATTTCTTACTGAGGATTTTGGAACCACAATAACCAGACGCAGATGAGAATAAAACAACAATAAGCTACAAAGTAAAGCTCTAGCCACACTGAGGCAAATCCCGCGGGACACGGGACACGACTGTTATACGAGAGTGAACGTTTATTCTAATAATTATTACGTCACGCGACTATTCCGCCAGTTTTTCTCTACAAGTTAATTGGCACACTCAGTGTGAGCGAATTTTGTTACGCTGGCCGTATTGAATTCACTTCAGTTTATGTCGTTATACCGAGTCTTACTTAGCTGCCTGGCCTTTGTCCAACCATATTGAGGTCATCTTCCAATCCAGTTTCCATTTCCCAGTAACTTCCCAACACGATACCTCTTGGGAAGACTGGTGTCAGGTTTTCTGACTCCTGCCTACCGTAACGTTTCTCAAAGTCCATATACTCTAAATCATTCATGTGTCGCACCAGACACCTACATATCTAATACCGAAAACGACATAGGTACAAGGCCCCTCAATTAGCCTAGCTGATGTTATCTCAGGCCGGATTGGCTGAATCAGAACTGTGACTAATGTTATCTGCCTCGATCTACATAGTCACAATGAAACGAGTCGGGCTTCATACTTGTGACAGTTGATGTGATCTCCGCCGGTACGAATGTGGACGATTAGCTAGACAATAGACAAAGTAGGGCACTTGCCACATACTGAGGTAATACCGAAGGCTCACTTATGAACATAAGAACCACCAGACTAATTTTATACACTAGTTATTGCCCGCGACTTCGAACGCTCATATCCCGTTTTTCCCCTACAACCCCAAGGAAGCTACATGCCAAATTTTAGCTTTTTACGACCAGTAGTTTGTGGCTGTGGGTTGTCTGTCAGTAACTCAGTCATTAACGGAAGAATTTTACATTTATTTTAAAGGATGTGAAAGTACCTGTGACTGTTTGTCTGTCTGTCTGTTTGTTTACTACCTTTTCACGGCTGAATAGAATTGGATAAAACTTGGCACCCTGATATATCTTATCATCTCGGGATGTATGTACCCTTGAGATGATGTCCGACTTTCACGCGGACGAAGCCACTAACACAAGCCAGTTCTTCATAATCTGCAGCTTAGATAGTAATTTAGCTATGTACTGTGATAATTACACTTTCATTGGCAAATACATAATCTATAGTTATATTGACTATGGCTGCTGAAGATTGTAAAGCTAAGCTTGAAAATGTCTAGCTTTTTAGGGTTTCGTACCCGAGGGGTAACCAACGGTACCTATTACTAAGCCACCTCTGTCCGTCCGTCTGTCAGCGGTCGGTATCTCAATAACCATTACAGGTAGACAGTTGAAATTTTCACAGAATGTATTTGTATTGTCGCTATAACAACTAATATTAAATTAAATTGTAAATTAAAGGGCGCTTCCATACAAGAAACGTGTTGTTTTTTTCTCAGTTTTTGGTACGGAACCCTTCGTGTGAGAGTCCGACTCGCACTTGGCCGGTTTTCTATTAAAACTGACCTACCTTCTGCTTCGGTTTAATCCTAGGCTAATAACGCATGGAAACTGTACTAACATGGTGAGTTAGTGTGTAACATGATAGATCAAGTGGGCATACTGCATGTACCCTGCTGTGCGCACACGCAACTTGAGACGGACAGGCAGACGGGGCGTGAAGCGTGAAAGTTAGCGTTTCTTGTTACACGCAGTGACGTCACGCTAAGAGGTCGTGTGTCATTGTTGTACAGACAAATACATGAATACCTAGATGTCAGAACAATTAGGTGTCTATAGAAAGATAGACAAGAGATGGCCAATTATGAGTATAGTAACTACATAGCACAAGTCATCGTGATATAGTACTTTTGCTTTTCTAAGAAGTCCCTTTCATTTTTCATGCTGGACCGGAACCTATTACGCTTATACTGGGATAGTATATTTCGCTAGTAACCTTTAAAAGGGTAAAAGCCCCCATGCATATATATGTATGAATAACTTTTATCAGGACCACCCTTGAAATCATTGCATTTTTGCAACTGCCCCAGCAGCCCCAGCAGGAAGGTAATGTTTTTAATTTAAATGCAATGGACCCCAAAATAAAAATGCCACTTGACATTTCTCAAATATTTGGGTAAGGAAAAACTGCTCCTAACTTTGCTTCTTGATATCAAAATGCTTTTATTTAGAAATTACATGAAACAAAACACCGTTGTACAAAACAAAACAAATCTGTAGCATTGTAATGTACATGAGTTTATCTAAACAACACATCAACTAGTGCGCGACGAGCAGACAGACAGACGGACAGACAAGGCGTGAAGCGTGAAAGTTACCGTGTCAGTTTACGTGAAGGTGCACCGTGTGACGTGACGGACGGGAACACAGGTCGGGTGTCACTCTATTGTTTCATAGAGGAAGGGATTAGGTTCTCTATTGTTTTGTGTGCAAGGTCTATATTACTTCCTTTAACGCTCTCGTGGCCACTTTAAAACTAGGCGGTATTTATCTGAAACTGCTTTTACTGCAGTATCATCTTTAGTGAACAGCTTGTTCCAAATAATAATTTATACTGGAGAACATTGAAACACTGAGTTCTGAGTTGTATATGAAACAGAAACAGTTTACCAAAAAAAAAAAAAGCTACCTCTAAAAATTACATTAACAATTGACTTTCTGTCTCTATACAGTACTTTGGTAGTTTGCAAATACTTCTTGTTATCCAATATCTTTTGGCAGATGGCAGCAAATTACTTGCCATAATATCTTTACTACCTTTAAACACCCATTTGAAGGAGAGGTAACCAATAAAAACAAATATGTAGAATTAGCCTAGTTAATTAGCTTTTTAAAATAAAAACTACTAAATCCGAGTAAAAATTTAAATAGCTATTTACGGAGGGTGATAACTATCACTAACACGGCACATAAAATAGCAAATCTGTAAAAATAATTAGGTTTCCTTTCTTTTATTACTATAGATTACTGAGCAAAATCTGAAAGTAATTAGTTCTATATTTTAAAGCAATACTTACTTCTTACTACCCTGTTATTTTGATGCATTTGCAATTTCGTCTGCCTCGGATAACTCAAACATTCAGAAGGCTCATTGCCTTAAAATTTTCTTTATAGAATTAGATTTGTAAAAGGTCTACATGGACATAGTAACCTACTGAGACTGATTCATGTTAAACGCAATTACCAAAAAAGCTATCAAGCAAGACCGTTGAAGACCTGAGAAAGCTGCCAAAATGAAATGACAACAAAAACGATGCTGTCTTTTAAATGGCCTACTGACAGCACGGGACTTTTAAAACCAGTTGATAAAACTAACTAGTTTACTACCGTTGTCAGAATTGAGCTTCTGTGCCTCATTCGATGACTATGACGCCCGCAGGCACGCTCCGAGACTATCGCGGCGCCATCTTGAAATATGACGTCATATAATTTATGGCGCCATTCATCAAACGGTTCAGTTTCGCGGTCACACCTGTTTGTACGAGCTTTAACTGCAAAGAGGTGGGCACGGAATTTGTTCTTGCATTTAAAAACTTCTAGAGAAAAAAAATTAAACAAATTCTTTGAAGAGTAACAAATAATTATTTATCAATGGAAATATACACACTTTTATTTCGCGAGTGAGGTTATGTTTTAGATTCAGGTTAAAGACTCAAGTATACTGAACCGGGCACAAATACTGACTCCGGACTAAGTTAGACCCATAACACTTTTCTGACCTGAGAATCAAACCTAGTTCCAACCTTATGTTCAGCAATACAGGACGCTACACTAAGCTCTTGTTTTTTATAATGTCTGTGTACCTGACGGACTGTTGTCATTTATTTTTCTTTTTTACCCGACTACGGCGAAGTAAAAAGGAGGGTTATGAATTTGACTGGTATGTATGTCCATCTGTTCCCTCATAACTTCTTAACCATTTATCATAATTTGACAAATGAGGTGTCATCGGAAGCGTCTAAATTGTCCGCTGGTTATAGGCTAGGTTATGTTGCAATTGTAATCATAATAATTTGAACCCCAAAATAATTTTAGTAAAAAGAAGTTCAAAAACTAAAACCCGACTACAGAAAATTCATTTTCTAAAAAGTATGAAACAAGAAAACATTCTCATCTGATATTTATTGATGTTTGATGATAGCCGTGCTCGTATGCCACCTATTCTGGTAAAATAGTATGTTTATAGTAATGAAACAACAAACTTTAGCACAACATTTTTAGGGTAAAGTGGCATACGACCACGACTATCATCATCAAACATCAATAAATATCAGATGATAATGTTTTCTTGTTTTTTTGTTTCAATAGTAGAAACCCAACAACTACTTGCTGAGTAAAATTTGATTGAAAAAAACAGTGGGGTTAGAACAGGACGTCGGGTCGTGGGAACTTAAAAACAAGAAAATAATAAGTAGAGACCCTTAACTCAGCAACGTATGTCTCGTCAAGGTTGAAAAGGTTTGTGGTGACGATGCACCCCTTACACAATAACATGCACTATGCGTGTTACCGGGATTCCGTGTCGGTGCAACCTTTGGAACGTCTTCAAATATGGATAGCATACTAGAAATGAAGTTGAGCATATCGTAATTGAAGACAGTCGATTATCCGATAGAAATATTGTCAATTTATAAGTAACTTTATATCTTGCTTGATAATAATCTGCCATGAAAGATCTGTACCGATTGAGTGCGAGGCAAATTGATTAGCCATGGTATATAGGCATTCTGCTACCGGTACAACAAAAAAATGGCGGCACTTGTCTAAAAAACCTGCATATTAAATTGTATTACTTACTACGTTATAGTCAGAAGCACAGAGCGGCTCTAGACATAACACCACTATACACATTAACAAATGCGATTATCGAAGTGACATTTCGACAGCTTTTGTCAATCCCATACATTTTGACGTTTTAATCACCTTCGCCACGCTACCGCTGTCAGCATGTCTCTTGTCTAACAGAGAGCCTCAGGAGCTGTCGCTATGGCGACGCTTATTCCGCGGATTACGAACATGTCCAGCTGTTGACGTTTTTTGGCTGCAGTGATTTTTATAATGACGACGAGTGTTTTTATAATTATTGATTAATTTATATCAATAATGAATTTAGACGTGTTTTAGTAGTTACTAGCTGCCGCCCGTGGCATGCCCGCGTGAATGTCGAAAATTATCCCAGTGGAACATATTCTCGGGATGAAAAGTATCCTTTGTGTTATTCCAGACTACAATCTACATCTCTGCCAAATATCATCAAGATCCATTCAGTAGTTTTTGTGTTAAAGAGTACCTAACAAACATCCATACATACAAACTTTCGCGTTTATAAGATGTGGAAACATCGGTGATTAAACTCAGGTTTATGTGAAGAGACAGAAAAAAAGAAATATTCTTGAGCCGTCTAAGAGTTTATGAATAAACTGAAGTCGTCAACACCTTCCTTTGAAAGGTATACTGAATGTTAAATCTTTAGTAAACGGTATACTGAATGTTAAATGTTAAATCTCGGTAAACCTTTAGTTTGCGTTAAACGTCGTCATTATCGCCATAGATGGCACTGCCGGCAGTTAGCACAAAACAAACTTTAATTATTACTAATCTCTCATTTCCTTCTAACTGTACTGCTGTTTTCTGCGACTGTACACGTAAACCACATAAAACATGCACTTTACACCAACTTTATTACCTAAGACGTAAAGGTGACTTCTCCTTGATTAGTGACACTTCATAATTTTGCATTTTGAACGTGAGAAATACAATTAAAATAAACTTTATTTCTCTGAAAATAAGAGTGGTTTTGCAGTGTTGTGAAAACCTCCTTTGTGGTAAATAATACGTCATTAGAGCAGTTAATGTGTTTCCCAGCGCTAATAGTTGCGTGCGTATGATGCAGTCACTTTCTTCAGAGCGTGTGTTACTGTTATGTACTTTATGCGCTGACTTTTCTTATATTTTTCTCTAGACATTATAATAAAATAGTAGTACTTAATAAAATTTATTTCTAAAACTTCAAAGTAACATTACATCAATGTGGTCGACCCCTACTAGGACAACCTGTATGACAGGGGTCGAGGTTCAGCCCGTTACATGGATCAGAATGAGGAAGCTTGAAGACAGTGATTACTGCAAATGCTACAGTGATATAATAAAAACTTAAGGTTAAATAGAAGAAAAAAAACATAGTAGAAAAGTAAAATAAAATAATTACAAAAAATTATGAAGTGTGTGAAGTGTGTTAACAGTGAAGATTAACCCAGACAGGCACATTACTTTGAGTTTTTATTTGACCACCATTGCTTTCGAAACGGTGAAGGAAACCATCGAGATCGTTAGAAAACCAGCACGTCCTAGAACCAACAAGTCGAAGGTATGTGACACCCACCAACACGCACTGCAGGAACAGCCCTTCCTCTCATGGAGGAAGGGCTGTGACCCAGCTGTGAAAAAGTTATAGGCTGACTATAGTAGAACAGTATACTGGTCGATATTGAAGATTATGGTAGGCGCCTGATAAACTTGCACTAACACATTGACCTTTCCCTAATATCCCTTCGTAGATACCGAACAATAACTTATGAACCGTTTTTCATTACTAGAGATCGTAAAGGATCAGGATAGAAGTCGATTCAGGACAGCTTTCTGTTTTCGTAAGAAAGTCAATAAATGCATGTGGGTCAATGACCGTTATTGCACATTTATCTGATGGCCAATTCTAAGCAAGTTTTTCATTCGCATGAAAGCGGCAATCTGTCAAAAAGCCTCAATTTCCAAACATTTTTGACGGATTGCAACTGACATGCGAGTGCCAACGTTGCAAAAATGAGTAGAATTGCCCCCCTGGGTGTCTACTATAGTCTTATAATAATGCAGAAACTAGGTGAAGCTATCTCCTGCTCTTCTGTCTCTTATCTCGAGTTGCCGTCAATCGAGAATTAACATAATTCTTTAACATAATTCTCGATTAGAGATGTCTACATCGAATAGTGGAGTGTAGCCTGATGATGCTGCAGAAAGTCAAGTTTATCTTGTAATCGCTTACTTTTTATCTCTCGATTCTCAATACTATTTATTAATAAACATTTAACTGTGTTGTATTTTAGTTGGTAAAATGTCGGTACATCAAAGTCCGGAGAATTTAAAGTTATTGGTCCGTTTACGAGGCAATCGTTAACCTGTTTCAAGAAATTAGAGGTTGTACTCGTTATTTGTTACGGTACACGATGAATTATATTGGAATGTATTTAATTTGAAAACCGTCGGCCTCATTTGAACCGAAAATTGTTTGTTACAAGGAGGACATCTAACCATCAGACTAGTCTTGTGTAGTTCGCGAACGAACTAGTTCGTTAGAGCGCTCCCACAGGCGAGTTACGCGAATTTAATTAATAAATCAATTAAACAAAATACTTAGAATACAATGTATGTAAAGTAAAAAAAAAGTAACGCCAAAACTTTACCTATAAAAGAACGCGCGTGCTCGTGCTCTTTGCAGTTACTGCAGCAAACTGCAAAGAGCACGAACGATGTGCCTGTCTCTCAGCTCACTAGCTCAGTCAGCTCCCGTCTCGGAACATCGAGTCGGAATGTGGTGAACTAAAAGAGCGAACTAGTTCGGCAAGGAGCCGCGAACTAAAAACAGCGCTCAGGTCGCGAACTATGCGCAATCACAAAAAATAAAGTTTCCCAAAATGTCCCGATTGCTACGCTCGTAGACTTCGCTCGTAGCACTTTTAGTGCTACGGCGTAGCACGCCGCGTATGATCAATATTATAGCAATCGGTTAATCTTTTATTTTTGATAGTTCAATAGATCCTTTTTATTGGGCATTATACATAATGTACATCTAAATTGTAAGTTTGTAAGAAACAAAGAATCTCTGATTTTGTTTTTTTATACGTGGAAAGTTACGTTATTGCCGCGTGTCTTCATAAGACATGTTTTATGGTACACTTGACTGCCACATGGACGAAGTCGCGTGCAAAAGCTAGAACATAGACCTTAGATATCTATCATCGAAGTCGGCTTATTTGAAAGCAGAATTTTTCCGCCTACTCCATGAGAGAAAACACTTTCCTCCGACTCGAATAACCTCTACTAATAAGCTCAACTGTTGCACAATAAAATGTAGTACCGATCCAACTTACACTTGTAAAGTTAAATAATACTCGTAAACCATTTGAGTCAGAGCCGCATTCCAATAACAATATACGGTGACGGGAGCTCAACATAAATCGGCATTGCATGTAAACAACCATTTTTACAAGACCTCAATCAAGCAATAAGTGGTTCACAAGACTAGGTCTGCGTAAAATGGATTTAATGAATACGCTTGTCGCTTGTATAGAATTGGCTTCGTTAGCGCTCTTCATTTCGGTGCAACACTCAAGCCAATGAACGTCCAATTTACGACGTCGGGACTATAAATAGTTTATTACACATCATATGTTATGTTATAATACAGGTAATATTTTACTTTTATTAGAGTAATTTGATTTAATTGGTTGTTTAACGAACTGTGTTAATTGCTGAATGCGAGTGTTTCCTCAAAAGGTAGATGTGATTTACTTTAGGCGCCGGGGAGTCGCTTATATTTACTTAATTATTACAGTTGCACGGGTCGATCTTCAAGGTTAAACAACGCTTGCTGGGGTCGGTCTGTGTGGATGGGTGACCATCTTAACATATCGATTTTCCTCCGTGCCTCGGAAAGCACGTTAAGCCTTTGGTCCCGGCTGTCATTTGTAGATCTTTGGCAGTCGTTACGGATTGTCAGAAGCCAGAAAATCTGACACCAGTCTTGCCAAGAAGTACCGTGTTACCCAGTTAATGGGTTGTGGGGGTCTTGTAGGCAGCCGCTCCACGTAAAATACTGGTATTCAGCTGAATCCAGTTTGACTGGGAGCCGATCCAATAAAGTCGGGAAAAGGCTAGGTCGATGATGATTTTAAAAACTACATTATAGCACTGTTAATCCGTTCGTCATACATTTTGTGATCATACATTAAAATTTTCCGTATAGTTGTCTTGAGGGAGAGATGCTTTTGACCATCAGTAGGACAACAAATAAATCGGTTCTGCACGATTGATAAGATAAAGCATAGGCACACCTGAACAGTCTGGCTCACTATGCACCCTGTTAAATATTTATTTATATAAACTTTATATACAATAGTGGTACATGGGCGGACTTAATGCAACAAGACATTCTCTACCAGTCAACCTTTGGGTTAAAAGAATACAAATATGCCAAAGCCAGACCATCCAGACTGGAAATATGTCATCTCTTTATTACCATACAACTATGGATTAAATTATTTCAATGACTTCAATTGCGCAGTTTCTCTAAACATTTTAAGAAATAACTTGTATCTCACCGCAGGAGTGATTAAAACGTTTCCTTCATCAAAGCTATCACAGGTGACGTAACCTTATTCCTGCTGCTATTAAAACCCCAAGACCTAAGTGTAACTAGGAACTAATTACCGAGCAATGTAACGAATGCACTGACAGCTCGCCTGGTGAGAAGTTAATTGTAGCGTCTCTGCCGCATAGCCCGCATAGCTCAGCTGACTTACCGTCATGTGGGGATACCTGGAGCTGAGGCTAAAGTAGTGGCGACCAGCGGCAGCGGGGAGGAGGGAGAAAAAATAATCTTAAAAAACAGACAAAAGACAATGCGCTCGCAGCGCCAGCACAAGTCAGTTCTAGAGCATTTTTGTTATCAAACACTACAGAAATAATAACACAGAGTGCGATAGACTAGCGAAGATTAAGTTCTATCACCGATGTACAGTCAATAATAGCAATTAGCTGACCCACGTTAGCTTAAGTGATGTATGCAAAGGTGGGTCAGCTAATTGCTGTAACTGACTGTACTATTGACAATGAGTCGTTCGTCTACAAACATATTTTCTTTGGTTAAAGGGGTCAGTAGATGAATGTGCCTAGCCTTTTGCCAACTATATTGGGGTCGGCTCCCAGTTAAACCGGCTTCAACTGAATACCAGTATTTTACGTGGAACGGCTGCCTACCAGACCTTTACAACCTATGAACTGGGTAACACGGTACTTCTTGGCAAGACTGGTGTCAGATTTTCTGGCTTCTGACAATCCGTAACGACTGCCAAAGATCTACAAATAACAGCCCGGACCAACGGCTTAACGGGCTTTCCGAGACACGGAAGAGTCTCGATATGTTAATATGGTCACCCATCCACAGACCAACCTCGGCAAGTGTTGTTAACCTTGAAGATTGGTCCTTGAAAATGAGTACAAGATGTAGCAGATTAAATGCAAAACCTGAAAAGGGATAACGGAACTCATTTTTATGATAAACAAATCAACTGCTCCATTTTTTCGCAATAACTCGTCAAAATGTATTGAACAACTGATTTTTGCTCACGATTTGGTGTTGGACCTATAGTAAAAGCTGTTCATAACAATGAGTATGACGAGGTACCAGTGATCCCTTTCAGTTTTGCGCTTTGAAACCAACATTTCTGTTGACACGTTGTGTACACGTTGAAACCGACATTTATGTTTGTTCTTTACTAATAATACTATTTTTCCCACAAATACAATTACGCAAAAAATAGAGTAATTCAAGCAACGAGGATGCGAGACAGGAGCCCATACTGAGTAAAACCTGTGCCATGGGACTCCTGGGGGCCTAGACAAAAAACTTTTCTGTAGCGTTAACGTCAGACACTCACGACAAAATGTATAGGAATGACATTAGGTGATGACGTTTCCTTTCCACACCTAATGTCATTCCCATACATTTTGTCGTGAGCGTCTGACGTTAACGCTACAGAAAAGTTTTTTGTCTAGGGGGGCTTGTCTCCTAATCTCGGACAACGTTATAAGATCTCAGGTGAGGACAGACAATACAGTAGCAGGGAGCGCTATAGCTGAAAAGTTATATACGAGTACAAGAAAAAAATCAAGAATTTTTTGTTGAGTTTGTGAACTTTTTGGTGGGTGATCAATGGATGTAAGGATTCTGAAAGTGAGACCGTCAAGATACAGTAAAAACTTGTCAATGATGACGTAATAAATTGTAGAAGAGTGTCTCATGAGCAATAAATAAAAACATTTAGCTGCTTGTAAAAGAATAAAGAATTAGCAACAAACTATTAACCGTTAGTCCCTTTGTCTTGTAATAGTTAACTTGTATAATAATTAAACTTTCACCCGCGGCGCCACTCGTGTGAAAGTCATCTAAATATCTCGTGGTTTTTCTTTATATTCTGCTTAAATATAACACCTTTGTTTCCGAAAGAGCAAACAATGGAAACTTGATGGTTGGAACAACCGTTTTATTACCAAATCCCAAGGTACTGTGCCACTGAGTATGATTGGAATATTTTACTAACTTTAAAACACTCAAGTGTTTAACCAGGCTGTTGCAGTCAAGTTCAGAAATCTATAATTTTTGTGTTGCAATAGGTTTCTAGACACTAAAATTCAGATTATCAGGCGTTGGGATCGCTAATGTTTACATATTCATTTATTTAAACGTCATGCATATGTCACCGGAAAATGGCAAACGCTGTAAGATTGTGAAATGTCGCGTGAAATTGTGGTCTGGTTTTCTAAATAAGACACGGATATGTTGGAAACTATTGACCTTGTTTTTATGGATACAAAACGATTTTTCTACACTAATATTATAAAGAGGAAAGATTTGTTTGTTTGTTTGTTTGAAATGAATAGGCTCCGAAACTATTGAACCGAATTGAAAAATTCTATCACCATTAGAATCCTACATTATCGGTGATGGACATAGGCTATAGAATATTTTCAAAAAATTTAGGGATCCGTATGAAAACTTCGATAATGTAACCCCAGGTGTGAGAAGAAATCCTTATATCGCGTACGCTGAATCTATTGACAATAGAGCAAAGTGATGTACTACTGTTTTATAGAAGTCATCAATATGTACAAAAAATTCTGCGGTACCATATGTCTAACTATTATGGATAAGTCACCATGACCGCTTTTTGTTCAAATTATTCAAGCAAATCCCATGGTGATATAAAAATGGTGATTTTAGTATCATGATATTAATCCTTATCCATTTAAATGGTTTGAAAATTAAGGTTGATTATGTCCGTGTAAATTACACTTTAAATTATTCAATTCGTTCAAAAGTTACGACGGTAATAAACATGCTCGGAGTAAGAAAAATGTCGCGGCTTGAGCATACAGGGGAGAATCGTATCAATGCTTGGTCCGATGAAGTTGAAACACCACGGCATTTAAATGTTTTCGATAAAACAATAAGAATAACAAATGTTTGGATTTTTCGAAAATAAACTACATACATAATAAGGAATGAAGCAGGGGTGATTAATATTTTAGGGGAGGACATAATTGCTTGCTTCAATTTACGTCGGAATGCTATGAACAAACTAAAAGCGGGATAATTGAAACAGATGTACCTAACAATTTTTGCATAATCAAATCCTGACGGGTTGAACGGGATGAACAGTTGCGCTGAACCTGGGCTCGAGACAAGTGTGATTCTGTCAACGGTGGCGTGGCGTAGGCGATTGTCAATACGTCAAAAATGTATAGGATTGACAGATGCTATAGAAATGTCACGTTTCTAAAGCTAACCTTTATAAGGGGTTATTGAGGGCGTTGAAGTTTGTGGAGTACCTACTAAATCCACGCGGACGAAGTCGCGGGCGAAGTGCTAGTTCATTATATAATGATAAATTATAATCTAATCAATATTTATTACAATGTTACGAAGGGTGCAATTTACCGGTGGCATATATGTCTGAGGTGGATTGAATGCTATAAAGCTTTCTTTGCCAGTCAACCTAAATGATAAATGATAAATGATAAATGATATTTATTTTGTAAGTAGGTTAAACATAACACTTTTACACGTCAATATTTTTTGGTCATTTTAAGCTAGATGAGGCCGGTGTTTCCTAGCTGACTACCCTGAGAAGAAACACCGAAACAAACTCAGAGGTCACAGTCTCTTTTGAAGTCCATACAAATTGTACTGGTCAAATCATACGAGAACCATGTAGGTTAATGTCTGAGGTGGCCTTTTGAGGAAAGTGCCACACAGATTTGAGTGGACCTGTCCAGACAGTGCAAGCATTTGTCAGTTATTATGGAGCTCAAACTTAGAACTTTAAGGAGCTCAACGATTTGACGAACAATACCAAAGTAAGGACATTTGGGTAGGCCGCATAAAAAAAATCTCAAACTGCCAGACATTGTTGACTAACATGAAATGAACCCCTATCATAGCGATCTGCATGGTCCCCACATTCACAATACGATATGAGGATCATGCAGATCAGTGTCTGAAATGGTCTTTTGAGGAAAGAACCACACAGATTTGAGTGGACCCGTCCAGTCAGTGCAAGCTTTGGTCAGTAGTCGCGTAGCTCAACTTAGAACCATAAAGGAGCTCAACGAACCGACGAACATGCCAAAGAAAGGACATTTGTGTAGGCCGCATTTAAGTACTCAAACTGCCAGACCTCGTTAAAAATACTTCAAAGAAGAAGTATTTCAAAGAAGAGAAAAATAAGAAGAAAATAACCCACATGGTCCCCATATTCACAAAATGAGTTAAATAATAATAATAATAATAAATGTCCAGTTTACATAATAAATCAAGGAAAAAAAACAAACATAAAACGGCTCAATAGAAAATGCAACAAACATCTTTAAACAACAATATTCAATGCTGACATGCTGACAAGAAGCCGGACACGAGCACAAAACGCACAACCAACATCTTCGGGTTCGTCGCTCAGCTCCGCCTCGCAGCCACCGGGACCTCCTCCAGCCGTGAATCCCGAGAGTCCGGTTGCTGCAGTTGCGTCGAGCTCGAGCGACGAATACTTCTCGCCGCCCACGTCGCCACCACCTGCACGTCGACGGAGAGGACGCCGGCCGCCGGACGGCTTAGGACCTCGAGGCCCACCGGTCTCTGATAGGGTCCCAGCTCCCGGCGGGAGTGTGCAGCGCATGCGATGGACGCGAACCATCAATGAAAACGTCATGCGCTCATACTATGGGGCTACAGAGGGGGGAACTAACCTGACTGCGCACCGTGGTCGGATGCTCTCTCTGTTTCAGGTACTTGAACCAGCTGTCAACGTTTCGGCCCAAAGACTATCGGATCAGGTGCGCGTCATCCAGCGTAACCGTATGTTGGATGACAGTGTGCTTGATCGCCTCCGAACTGAAATGTGTAGCCATGTCATTACTCCTCCGTCGCAGACTGTGGCACCACCACAGTCAACCCAAATATCCGGGCACGCTGACGAGGATTGTAATGACAGGGTTACAAACGTAAGTACCCAGTGCAATGACGAATTGAGGAGTGCTTTGGAGTGTGCTATTGGGGAATATCGCTACATGCCGCCTGAACTTAGACCACGCTTACCTCGTTTGCCCATGCATAACAAAAACAGGGCGCTGGTGGCAGCTCTGGATTCGCAGTTGTCAAATTATTTTGATAACTGCGAAGACCTCACTGATGCACACTCGATGTTGTACTGCGCGGCTGCTGCGGCATGTCGTGTAGCTCACGTCAAAATAACTAATGACAGAGTTACACGACCAAAACCAGCCGTACCGGCCTGGCAGTGCAGGATCGAGCGTCGCATCGGTGGGGCCAGAGCGTTAATCGGCAAACTGATCTGCTTCAGGGAGGGCAACACTCGCCCTAGAGTGATGCGCTTTGTGAGACGGGCGTTTTCGGGGACTGATATCAGCCCCCAAGACTATATGTCCTGTGTCACAGAGCGCATCGACTTCCTGAAGCAGAAGGTGTATGCATGGGCAAACCGTATTCGTAGGTATAGGCGGCGAGTGGAGCGATACACCCAGAATCGCACATTCCGAAGTAATGAAAGGTGGGTATATAGGGCTTGGGAGCGACCGGAACAAGGTGTGACTGACACGCGCCTGCCGGATGATGAAACCATGTATTCATTTTGGCGCAACATCTGGTCAGTGCCTGTCGGTCACACCGAAGGAGATTGGATGCGAGAGGTCGAACGAGCATGCGACCCAATACCAGAAATGGGGGCAATTACAATCAGCCCCCAAGATGTAGCCCGTGCAGTCCGTCCGCTGCCTAACTGGAAGTCTCCAGGGCCGGACGGACTGCACAACTTTTGGATTAAGTGGTTACAAAGGTCGCATGCTTGTTTGGCATCTCGGTTCCAAACTGCCTTGGAGTCTGGCTCGCTGCCCGAATTCCTTTTGACAGGAGATACCCACCTGCTCCATAAATCTGGTAGCACAGCGGAACCCAAAAACTATAGACCGATAACATGTTTGCCAACGGTCTATAAAGTTCTTACATCCATTTTGAGAGCTAAAATTAATAATCACATAAGCAGCAATAACATCATGTCTGCCTCTCAAAATGGGTGTAGGAATGGGTCCCGCGGTACTAAGGAGCTACTCCTCATTGATACGGCCATTAGCCAACAGGTTCGTCGTTCCCGAAAGGATCTGTCGACATGTTGGATAGACTATAAGAAGGCCTATGACTCGGTGCCTCATACATGGCTCATGAGGGTGCTAGAATTGTATAAAATTGATGCAACGCTACGCACCTTCCTGACGTCGTGTATGGGGCAATGGAAGACAGTCCTTCGCTATCCAGGATGTCGAAATATCCAAAGGAATAGCAAACCGGTAAGGATCGAGCGGGGTATTTTTCAGGGCGATAGTTTGAGTCCGCTTTGGTTTTGCCTAGCCTTGAATCCTCTCAGCACATTGCTGGAGAATTCAGGACTAGGCTATCGGTTGAAGAGAGGTGGTCAGGTTATATCTCACCTCCTTTACATGGATGATCTGAAACTCTTTGCCCCCAATAATCTGCAACTGATGGAGCTACTGAAGGTAACTGAAACTTTCAGTAGTGCCATCAGGATGGAGTTTGGTGTGGACAAATGTGCGGTCATGCATGTAAAGCGTGGAGAGATTATGGAATCCGTGGGATGTCAACTCTCGGATTTCATAAACCTGAGATCCCTCTCTCCAACCGAAACTTACAAGTATTTGGGTATGTCGGAAGCGTTAGGCATCAGTGTTACTGACATGAAGCATTCGTTGAAGGAACGCTTCTTTGGTCGCCTGAAGAAGGTCTTCAACAGCCTTCTATCGGGCGGAAACAAGGTGCGCGCTTTCAACGGATGGGTCATGCCGGTATTGATGTACTCTTTCGGCGTACTCAAATGGACTCAAACGGAACTTGACGCCCTGGATAGAAGGGTCCGTACACTGCTAACTGCACATCGAATGCATCACCCACGGTCGTCGGTAATGAGACTGTATATCCCGCGAAAGTGTGGAGGCCGAGGCTTTTTAAATGCTAAGACTCTCCACAATCGCGAGATATGCAGTCTCAGGGAATATTTCCTAGCTGTCGACGTGGGTATGCATCGAGATGTAGTGGCGGTGGACAAGGGACTCACCCCGCTCTCCTTGGCAAATGAGAACTGGCGCAAACCTGCGGTGCTTGACACTAACGATCGCAGGGCGGTATGGCAGAGCAAGGAACTTCACGGACGCTTTTTCCGGGCCCTGCACGGGCCCGATGTGGATCAGTTAGCGTCCGTAGCCTGGCTACGTTTTGGTGACCTCTTTGGGGAAACCGAAGGTTTTGTCTGTGCAATTATGGACGAAGTTATCATGACGAAAAACTACCGGAGATTTATTGTGAAGGACGGCACGGTTGACATATGTCGGGCATGTCACCGTCCGGGAGAATCAATTCGCCACATTATCTCTGGTTGTTCTCGTCTTGCTAACGGAGAGTACTTGCATAGACACAACCTTGTAGCCAGGATTATCCATCAGCAACTTGCTCTGAAATACTGTCTTGTGGAATCGGAGGTGCCGTACTACAGGTATGTGCCCGACCCAGTTCTCGATAATGGCAGTATCACACTGTACTGGGATCGGTCCATCATCACTGACAGGACTATTCTTGCAAATAAGCCTGATATAGTGGTGGTGGACCGAATCGAGAGGCGCGCAATGATTGTAGATATAACCGTCCCGCATGACGAGAACCTCGTGAAAGCCGAGAAAGATAAACAAATAAAATATCTTGACTTGGCTCGCGAGGTTGTCGACATGTGGGATGTGAATTCGGCAATCATTGTACCGATAGTCGTGTCAGCCAACGGCTTAATAGCCATGAGCCTCGACCAACACCTCAGGAGGCTCTCGTTAGGCAGCTGGATCAAGGGCTTGATTCAGAAAGCAGTACTTCTGGACACGGCTCGGATTGTTAGGAGGTTCCTCTCGCTGGAGCCCTGACCGCCGGTAGCTTGGACCCTGTTCCCGATACCGGTGGGCTACTATTTTTTATATTTTTAAATATTTTTATAACTTTGTATTTTAATATTTAAAAATGTAATTTATATGTATTGTACAAAAGAATAAAGGAAATAATAATAAAAAAAATAATACTTTATAAAGTAAGTATTCATGTCAAACATAATAAATTGAAAAAAATAAAAATAAAATATATTACTTTACAAAGTAAATATTCCATGTCAAAAATAATAAAATAGAATACTTAATAAAGTAAACATTCATGTCAAAATTTACCAACGAGATGAAAGAAAAGTATACAACAGAGCTTAAAAAAAAAGAAAAAAGACAATTTCTAAAAATTAAAAAGGTATATAACATTAGGCCATGTACATCATTGAAGCAGCTCAATCCCAAGCCTTTTTGTCTTCAAGATAGTCTTTAATTGTGTAAAAAGCTTTCTGGCATAGCTTACGTTTTATAAATAATTTGAACTTATTCATACTAAGGTCTTGAATATGGCTAGGGAGTTTATTATAAAAACGTATACATTGGCATCTAAATGAACCACCTATTTTTTTGAGCCTGGTTTTAGGAATGACAAAATTGTGTTTGTTCCTAGTATTTACGTTATGGATATCACTGTATCTTTTAAATAGATTAATATTTTTATGTGCATACAAAAGATTCTCATAAATATACTGAGAGGGCACAGTCATTATATTAATCTCTTTAAATTTGTCTCTGAGGGAGTGTTTAGGACTTAATTTATAAATTGCACGAACACCCCTTTTTTGTAATACAAATACTGTCTGAATATCGGCGGCATTTCCCCACAACAGAATGCCGTATGACATCACACTATGAAAGTAACTAAAGTATACTAAACGGGCTGTCTCTAAATCAGTTAAACCACGAATTTTTCTAACGGCGTATGCTGCAGAGCTAAGTTTTTTTGACAGTTTATCTATATGGGGGCCCCACTGTAGCTTCGCATCCAAAGTTATGCCTAAGAACACAGTGGTATCTTCGGGTTTCAACTCTTCCCCCTTTATTGACACACTAGTGTTCACTTGTCGAACATGTGGTAACGTGAACTTTATGCATTTGGTTTTTTTTTCATTAAGCAGAAGATTATTAATATTAAACCAGTTAACTACAGTTGCGATGGCACTATTAACATCGTCAGTAACCAGCTGCTGACGCTTGAGTTTAAATAAAAGTGAAGTGTCGTCTGCAAACAACACTATATCGTGCTTATCCTTTATGAGGTACGGCAAGTCATTTATATAAATTAGAAATAAAAAAGGACCTAAAATTGAGCCTTGGGGGACCCCCATCTTGACTACAGACCCGGGAAATCTTGTACCGTTCACATCGACTCTCTGAATCCTATCACTCAAGTAAGAAGTAAGAAGATTCAACGAGGCGTCCCGGATTCCGTAATAGTGGAGCTTCCTGATTAATGTCTCATGGAGAACACAATCGAACGCCTTGGATAAATCGCAAAAAATTCCCAAAGCATCGCATTTGTCCTCCCATGCGTTATAAATATGTCCTAAAAGTTCAACACCAGCATCGGTTGTTGAACGACCCCTTGTAAAACCAAACTGTTTATTATGTAATAGTTTGTGTTTATTAAAATATCTTTGCATTTGATTAAGAATAACTTTCTCAAAAATTTTACTAAAAGTAGGTAGCACTGATATAGGTCTATAATTAGTAGGGTCTGATGTGCTACCCGATTTAAATAATGGTATTATTTTACTATATTTCATTAGATCAGGAAACTCACCACGGTCAATACATTTATTAAAAATAACAGCCAAGATAGGTGCTACAATGTGTATAATAGACTTAGCAAGGTCAACAGAATTACCCCATAAATCTGCCGTCTTTTTGAAATTCAAGGAATTAAAAGTTTTTATTACATCATTGCAAGTAACATGTTGGAATTTAAATTCAGCATCACAAACTGGGACGTTTTCTTTAAGTAACGTTTCTGCAGCAGTGGGTGATGAATTTAGAGACTTAGTTGTCGATACGGGAATCTCTGCAAAGAAATTTTCAAAAGCCGCGGCGACTTGGGAATCTAATTTAATTACGCTGTCATTAATAGCAAGGCTATAATCATTAGTTCGGTTGCAAGATTTTCCCGTTTCGCTATTAATAATATTCCAAGTCATTTTAATTACATTGCTACTGTTTTTAATTTTTGAACTCAAGTACCTAGACTTGGCGATATAACAAACTTTTTTATATAATTTAGAATAGTTTTTAACATATAAATTAAATTCTACTGTATTAATATAAGTCCGTTCTTCGTACAACTCGTAAAGACGTTCTCTACTCTTATAAATACCAATGGTGGCCCAGTCACTAAAAGAAGTGCTATTATTAACAGAAATAGTCTTCGGAATGAATGTAGTGTCAAATTGTGTGCAATACATTCTGAAAAAATTATTGTAATGTTGATTAGGGTCATCATTGGTTGACAAAGATGGCATTTTATTTGAAAGTTTAGTTTTAAAAGTCTCCAGACGATACTTAGATTTTGGGTTAACAGTGATATCTTTCTTTGGCTTTATTTTGTTTACATTTGGTATAGTAATTAATTGCCCACAATGATCTGAGTCCATTAAATTAATAATTTTTTTGTGGGAAGGTACAATATTTGTAAAAATGTTATCTAGGCATGTGGCACTAGTAGGAGTTATTCTAGTAGGCTCCATAAATAGGTATGTAAGATTGTATGACTGAAACAGACTTACTATTTTAGTAGTTAAACCACAATTTTCTAACAAATTAACGTTAAAATCTCCACAAATAATAATAGATTTACTTGAATTAAAAATTTTGTGCAAAACTTCATCCATTACTTTTTCAAAACAATCATACAATCCAGAAGGTGGTCTGTACACACTTAATATAATAAACTGCTCCAATTCAATACAGGCTATTTCAATTATCCGCTCAACAGAGAGGCTCACTATGTCTTTGCGGTCCTTATATTTGAGGTGATTGTTTATTAAAATTAATGAGCCACCATGTATAGCATTTTCTCTGCTGAATGAACTACCAACCTGGTGATTGCTATAATTAAACATAAACTGATGGCTTTTAAGCCAATGTTCTGTTAAACAGAGAATATCAATGTTGTTAAATTTAAGGAATAACTCTACTTCTAAATCCTTGTTCATAAATCCTTGAATATTTTGATGCACCAGGTTAATAGTACTTAATGGTTTTAAAACTTTATTTGAAAAATTACTGCTTTTTGGAACATTAGTGCCAGAGATTACCTCTGTTGTCTTAATTGCTAATTTAAATTATCATTTATGTCAATGTTTGTTGCCAAATTATTGGCAGAATTTTCATACATGTCAAGGCATTGCTCAATAGGAGCAACTTGTTTAGCCAAGTTCTTGGCTGTCATGCAAAAATAATATGATAGCGATATAGCTATCTGTCTTCTATAATAATTAGTGAGATAGTACCTATCTACAAGGTATCTATCTTTTGTCAAAACAAAACTATCCCCAATAAAATTGTTTATATCTATCAAATGAAATACATTGCTTTTATAAGTAAGATTATGCAATGTCTTATTAATATTAAATCTAAGGTAGTTTTCTTCCTGTGGCAAACTTTTGCTATATGGAAATGTAAACAAAACAATTTTTCTTAAGTTAAGGTGGCTTAGGGACCTATGATATTGGAGTAATTCTCCTTTGTTTACATTAGCTCTATTACCAACAAATATTAATAAAGTTGTATCCTGGTGAAAGTTGTAATTAATAATTTTTTTCATTATTTCAAATAGAGAACAACCAGGCATACAATAGTTGATAATTGAGTGTCCCGGATATTCATATTTCAACATGTGGCCTAGTGTCTTTTCCAATCTCATCGCAAAATATTACTATCTTATTACTATTTACAATTGGTTTACATTGTTGTAAAGGACTAATAGTAGGAATTTGAAAATCAACACAAGGCTGCGGTAAGGTGTTAACACATGTTGCCAATGAATGGTCCGGAGTCCCTGCATTAGTTGATTGACAATGCTCACAGTTGGATGTTTGTGAGCTTACCAGCTCATTCATAGGCAACACATATTCCCTCATAAGATTTTCAGAGGTATTATATTTGCTAGTCATAGAACTAAGTTTTTCCTGTAAATGCTTTAGTTGAGATTGCAAGTCCTCTGTGTCAATTTCATACTTCCTAGTACTTTGCTCCAAGTTAAAAGAATACAAATCCAATTGTTTCAGTAAGTTTAACCTTTCTCTATTTAGTTTCACATTTTTGATGAAAAACTTTTGTCTTCTAACCATTTTTTGAGTTTTAAGTATGTACTTGTTAATTTTGATATATTTTTTTAGTTTATTTTTACTAGTTACTACCCTCACTTTTTTAATTGATTCAGAATCATCATCACTAGTCAAATCTATTGTGTAAGAGGGGTTTATTAGAGGAACCATGGATGGAGCAATAGGCACCAACTCGTTAAATAAACTTTGGTTCAGGGAGGCTGTGATGTTAAGGTTTGTTGTCTCAAGTTGTGATATTTGACTCTGAGCCTCTTGTAGCTGTTGATGCAATATATACTTGTGATTAAGAGCTTGTTCATACTCAGAACTACACTGACTGAACCCGTCCACAACAAGTTGGAGCCCATCGCGGGCTTCAATGGCTTCAGTGTATTGAGTATATAACTGAGCCATCTCATTTTTTAACTGCCTATTCTTTTCATGGGCTTCCAAGAGCACCTTCTCATTGTCATCTATTTCCTTAATCAGTTGATCACAGCACTCCTTGGACGCCTTTAATTCGCTCAAAGCCAGATTGAGCTTGGACTCTTCTTGGCGAGCATAAGCGCTTCGTGTCATAGGCATGATTGTAAGGATATTAGGAAAGTGAAAAGAAATTGATAGAAAGGCAGACAGTGGAAAAAAAATAATAATACTTATACAACAATTGTAAGAAGTGGTAAACTAAAGCGATTAGGAGGGAACGTAAGAAGTTCTGTCATCAACCAAATTAGGTTATGTTTACGTTTTAAGATCACTGACATGAATATGTAGCCGTACAGAAATGTGGTAGGCAGTAAATTAATAAATCGTAAACAGTTAAAATTTAAGTAAAATTTAAGTAATGTACCTGTTAACAGGATGACAATGCAAAATTAACTCGAGCCGGTAACCTCTAAACTGTCACCGATTCACTTTAAACTTTTACACAAATATTTAAACTTTTACACATGAAACTAACACTTAATTCACATTAATATCCTATTTACTTGATGAGTAATTGGAAATAAGCCTTAATAACAACAAAATTAAATATTTAAATTTAAATTACACGGGAGAAATTTATAACAGCTGTTAGCTGTAGTGTTGCCACAGGAGGATAAGTTTTGTTCTGCTGAAATAGATCTATGAGAGCCATCCGGAAGGAATATGTCTCTATAACATGAAAAAGCAAAATCCTACAACGTTAGTAATTTTATTTTTATAATAGGGTAGATCACTAAAAAAATCTAAATAATCCGTCAGATAGATTTCCAAAAAAATATTAGACAGGTATTTTTTCTTTTTTTACGTAAACAAAAAATGAAAACGATACAGAGCGTTAAAAACTCGTGTGAAGTCGTGTGAGGTCACTGCGCCGCCCAGGAACTGATGCTCCTGAGCATGGCGCAGTGACTGATGCCTGTGGACGGCGAGCAATGGGTAGCTCGCCGTCCGATCAGAACAGGCCCGGGTTGACGGCGCGCTGTGTTCTACGCGCGCCGAACCAGCAGACGTCAGCATGGGTCGGGGCCCATTAGGGCCAGAGCCTACCAGGGTTGCGGATTTGTTCGAAAGAGTTACCGCGGCCCTGGAACGTAAAAGGCACTAAGAGGAGCATGGGTGGGTTTTAGTCAGTAGAAGTCTGACACTCCCTGCCGCTCAACCCAGAGCGGGAGGGGTCATTTGATGATTTCCCACCTAATAAAAAAAAATAAAAAAAAAGTCGTGTGGCGTCACTTGTAAGTAGGTACACTTTTTACTTACACGCGACGTCACAGCCCGTGAGGGGTGGATCCTGATCTTTGATGTATCTTCGTATTTTTTATTGATATGATAAAATAAGAAATACGTGTCCAATATTTTTCGATAATCTAACTGACGTACTAAATAGAATCATATATTTTTTGACCAGGAATCATCCCTATTAGGTATAAGGCTTACGTTTGAGCACTGCTGCATCTGATGGATAGCGTAAAAGTAACCTTATTCACTCACTACTTAAGTCGGTACCTACCTAGGTGATATTAGTAGACAGAACATGAGCTCACCGCTACATCTCTTCCCGCGAACAGGAAATAACAGTTTAATAACAGTTCATAATTATTTAATTCGTTTCAATAGTGAGCGCGACCGGTTCCTGCTGTTAACTCTACATAGAGAACACACCAGAAGGCGCAATGTGTTCGAAACAAAAGGTGTAGTGGTGTGTGGAACAAGGTGTTAAGTCTCGCAAACCTCCATTGATAAGGGAGGATCCTCCGACTTCCTCCGTCTTCTCTCTGAGTTGTGTTGTTTCTGGTTTCTGCCCGATGACTGTTTTTGGGCTTTAGTATAATCATCATCTGCCTAGCCTTTTTCCAGTCATACCGGTTTCAGTTGAATACCAATATTTTATGTTGAGCGGCTGCCTACCAAACCTCCACAACCCATTAACTGGATAATGGTACTTCTTGGCAATACTGGTGTCAGATTTTCAGGCTTCTGACAATCTGTTACGACTGCCAAAGATCTCCAAATGAACATTATTTTCGAGGCACGGAGGAGTCTCGGTACGTCAATATGGCCACCCATCCACAGACCAACCTCGGCAAGCGTTGCTTAACCTTGAAGATTAGTCCATGCGGCGGTTATAATTTAGCCACGAGCTCCCCTCCTGGGCTGTAGTATAATAATATGTTCAAATCGCGAGGACAACTTTGATACCGCGACGTGAGATTTGTGTAACGTCAGGCAATTTTTGTTATTCCTTAGTGAAGGTGTAGATGCCGCAACAAAAAAAAAATCGGGAATTCGCGAGACCGATCAGCCTTCTCACCCAAGTGGTGTAGACTGCAGCTTGGGAATATTTTCTTGTAAAGTCTCCAGCACATCAAGCTACAACAATCTGTCAAATTTCGTTAATAGATTTTCAACTTTATCGCTACAGCATTGGGTTCAAGGTAGATTGGGAAAATTTGACAGTTTCGGAGAGCTTGATGTGCTGGCGTCTGTACTTAAAAAGCTTTCAGAATGCGCCTTCTGTGTTATTCTGTCAATATGTACTCGTGTATACTGGAACTGTTACAACACAGGACATCACTCAGTGTCACGAGTTGTGCATGTGCCATTAATATGACGAAGTACTTTCTTTAATTAATTTATTTCCAGTTTATGTATTAGTTTTATCATGGGGCGAGAATACATAACATCCTATACTAGTTACAGTTACCAGTGGCTAGTGGCATTGTACTTAAGTCAATACCTACTGGGTTGGGTCAGTTCATAGGAATCTGAATGTTTAGATCAATAGCTGAAGCCTGAAGATGATCAAAGTGACGATCGCGTTCGCAATCTATTAAAATGTACCTATCGAAATTGAGGCTTTTTAGCGCGTTTTAGTTTTTTTTGCGAGTGACCTTGATTACCCCTGATGGAAAGCGATGGATGAGATCTATGATGGAGCGAACGTGCCCAGAAGATACCTTGAGGCACTGGTACTCCCTCGCATCGACGTAACACAGGGGACTGCTTCACTCCGGTGGAAGGTTGGTCGCGAAACAGGCGGGCGTTAGCCCTACCACAGCAAGGGAAGGATTGGCCAGCCTTACAAGTCCAAAACACCACCAATTTCCCTTCATTTTGATATTGATTGATGATTGTCTCTACGAAGATATTACGGCTTGAATTTGAACGCTATTAAGTACGAGAATTGGTATATCTGAAGGCCACTGGTCTTTCAAATGCTAGATACGTACTTACCTCAAAAATATTACCCGATTTCTACTTATAGCTGCATTGCGCGAATTCCGGCACCCTGCAGAGATGATTTATCAATCTTGTCACAGTCTCCACACCCTGGTCGCACGTTGAATACACAGCTTTACATCATTTTATTACATTTTGCATTACCTGCAAGTCAAATCTGATCGTGAATAGCCTCTCCATCAATACCGTGACAGTGTTTTATTGGCTAGTACCAGCCAACTGCGAAGGAACGATTAAGAAATCTGTAATATTAATCTCAAACTCCAGGCAATTAATCTTAATCTGATACTATCAAAATTGGCATTTAATTAAAGGAATATAGTAGCATGTAGCTAGAGAAATCTGAAATAATTATGTCTAAGTGAAACTATTACCTACGCAACATAATTTCTATAGAAATTTTAACTATCCCTTCACACAGCTCAATATTTTTTATTATGAACATTACATACATCTGTTCTGACTTGGTAATTAGAACAGATGTACTTATGTCATTTTTAATTTTCCTTTCAGGTTCGGAACTCGTTTTTACACTGAAACTCGTAAATAAAAAAGCATAACGTAAAAATTCGCATCGCGTGTTAAAATTCTTCATACATAACAATTACTACCCAATTACATGGACATTCCACGAAATTATGAACGATACAAAACATTGTCATTCCACAGATTAAAAACTGCTAAAAAAAGCATTGTTTTCGACAAAAAATGGTAGGTTTAATCTACCAAATCAGTTACGATCAAGGTTGACCACAGACTCTCAATGTTTCCGGTCTGATGCACCAGGGTCAATGGCTCTCAATCTTTAATTAATCGGAAGCCGAACATTACCGATGATTACCGAAGATGACCGAAGCTTGATGAGAAATGTTACGGATTACACGCGTGAAGAATGAACTTTTTTTGAAATGGCCAGCCGGAGGAAATTAACGCCGGGAGGTGAGAAAGACGAATAATTACACTTGAAATAGATACCTCTTCAAATTGTGGAAGCACGATTGATTATACCTGGCTTGCGAAACTGCTGAAATCTATAACAGTCTTTCTTATAAAAAATGGACTGCCACCGTGGTCGAGTGGTTTAGGCGTTTGCCTTGTGACCCGGTGGTTCGATTCGTGGGAGTCGTGGGTTCGATTCGTGGGAAGCATACTTTGTAAAGTTGTTTTCAGTTTGGCTAGGACATTGCAGGCTTGAATCACCTGATTGTCTGATAAAGAGATGATTCCGTGATCCCGATCGCCAAATGGCGGTCGCCAAATGGCGGTCGCCAAATAAACCATGTCAGAGGCCCTTGAGGCGGTTTAGAAACTCTGACACTAGTTACTGCCCACACGTTAAGAAGTAGACTTATAAAAATCACTGACCGATTTTTAATTGATTTCATGCAAAAAAAAACGTTGTACGTATCCATATACAAGAGGATATAAATAGGGAGGACAAGAATTTACTGGGCATCAAAAAAGAATCTACTCTAATCCATGAAAACTACGCTTTGAAACATTTTATTAATTTGAATCGCATTAACGAACCAGAGTGGATTCACGGTGGCGCCGTCGAGACACACCGGTAAATTAAGAAAATATTAACACGGAAGCGAAAACTAACCAATATTTTACCCACAATTAACTTTTAAGACAACACGAATTCCGCCCCATACATCTTGTCTTACACAACCAATGAGCATTCCGAATTAAACGAAGTTATTTATCAAAAAACACCGGCCGGTTCGGTAACGTTATTAACGAAATAACGGTTATTAACGTCACACGCCGCGACAACCGCTACGTTATTGTAATTATCTGTTATTATGTGGAAAGTGATACTGGAATTTGGGGCCGGGAAACATGTTTTAATGAACGTTGTGATTTTTTAAGAGTATGTTTTAATATGATGATTCTAGACCGCTGGATAATCCCTTTATGGAAAAGGTCTTTGCTCTGCACTGAAACAACTTACCCCCGGCTTCTGGAAAGATACGATTGGCTGTTGAACATTCATTCAACCAAACACTGCAAGTGCGTTTGATAATTTCTCACATTCATTTTGCTATAGTTTTCGTACCAGAAGCCGAGCCTTAGGCCTGTGGCTACAGGTTGTTAACAATCTAATCAACGAGTACCTAATTGGATACCTAGTTAGTTCAATAATGTAGATAGCGTACTAATGACTTAGAAGTTATAACCCTAGTAAATTACCAGCTTGGCTGCGAAAGTTGTGACTCAGTCGTAGAAAATGTGGCACTAATACCACAGCTTGGAGCAGCATGAAACTATGCTATTTCTAACTTAAACTTGCAGTCATAAGCTTAGCACCTACTTCATAGACGTTCCACTTCACTAAGTTTTCTCTAAATCATGCTGAAAGAAAAACCGAAATGACTCTTGGCAATAATATATGGTTGAAGATACAATAATCTTCAACGTTAATAGCAAAACAAACGACGCTGATTTTCAAAAAACTGTTATTTTTTTCTTTACTACTAAATCGCCTGTCATATAAAAAACTTTGTCACACCATCTGCATGAAAACGTGGAATGATACTCAGCTAAGTCCTCGAGATTAGCATAAACACAATGTAGAATGTAGAAACACGTATGTTATTGCCTTTCTGAAGGTAAAAAGCTCGATACCCAAAACTAAAAGAAAATAAGCATTTATTTTGAACATTTTAGGTTTACTTAGGTGAGGGTAGACATAACTCAAATCAAAATCAAAAAATCAAATCAAATCATTTATTCGCATAGAATGTGGGTATTTAACAAAAGTTGGTAAAAGAAAAAATATATATTGGCCCGTGCACATTCTGCCTGAGTATTTTTTTTTTTTTTTTTTGTATTTTTTTTTTTGTTTTTTTTTTGTGTTTTTTTTTGTTTTTTTTTTCTTTTTTTTATTTGTTTTTGTGTTTCGATACTCTGTTCTATTGCTTGTTAACACTTCAGTACTCTGCCGAAGCACACATAATTTTCTTAAATAACACGATGACGAGTATATATTTCAAATGGGAGAAGAAACTTCAGCCTGAGACAAGATCGACGTCGAATTCCAGAGTACCACGGAAAATACTGATATTCAGCTGAGTCCGATTTGACTGGAAGCCGAACCCAATATAGTTGGGAAAAGGCTAGGCAGATGATGTTGAACGCCGTGTGTTAAACTGCAAAATAAAACACCAAGTAGATTAAGGCCCGTATTAATAAACGGCCCTCAACAACGTACTCAAGTGCGTTATCATTTGATACGCCATTATGACGTCATCAGCATCTCAAGATTATTGCTAATTAATAGACACATAATACAGTATCTCAGTAACCAAGATCAGCATCTCAAGTAGTTGTACTTGATGGCGTGATCTCGTGAACGATGACGTCACATTGACCGAAGTTTTGAAAATATAGCATCAAAAAATATGAAATTTAAAAAAATATAAGGCTGTAGTGGAAAATAAGGACTCCGGTGGTGCGTCGCTAAATAATGAATGAATGAATCGATAAAAATGAGACCTGGAAAATAATAAGTACAGAATACACCGCTGGTCCGCACGCATCGACCCTGGTGAATAATTACATTATTTTACTCTTATTATTTTTACATTAGTACTCTTTATTTTACTCTGTTGACCACAAACAAGCTGGTTATTTAAAAAAAAAATATACATGTAAATCAAAAGGATTTGAAGCATCCCTTATATAATCTTTTGGTAATCGAAAACGTAAAGGCCACAAAATATCGTCATAGTAGTCTATTTCATCGTAATAATTAATATTACTTAAAATATTTTCAAACTCCATGTTTCGCGCCACGCTAATCACACCTCAAGTCACGGACTGTCTGCACTCACGATATAGCATCTCAAGAACCCGCGCTCGTCGCATACTTAAGGGTCGAGTTTCGTTTATTAATCAGTCCATCACTCGGTTGATGACGTAAACCTAATCCGCAACTTGAGAACGTCAATAATCACGTTTATTAATACGATCAGGATCTCAACATTCATCTCAAGTCCGATCTCGCGAGCTGAGTAACGTTTATTAATACGGGCCTAAGTAACACGCTACTTATTACAATGTTTCATTCAAATCATATTCAAAACGAAACTACAACATCAAACTAAAATTAAACTTAAAGTTTGTATGAAAACCAGCACGCATGGTGTCCTGTATGTAATAACATACAAACATTTACATAAATTGTATGATCTGTATGCGTGTCAGTCGCGACCTACGTGGGAATGTGTGTCCGTCTGTTCGTAGGTAACTGCTAAACTTGAGTGACATTATTTTCGTCGCCTTGTGTTATTTAAAGAAGAATTGGGACATTTGACCGTTGGGTGTCTTACGTGTATTAGCTACAATAAATTGTTATACCCGGATCTAAGAGGTTCTACAAAGTTGATATTTTATCAGTGAATAGCTGACTCAACCCGCGCAACTCCTTTTGCGTCACATTTTTCATCAATGCTCCGCTCCTATTGGTAGCAGCGTGATGTTATATAGCCTTTAGCCTTCCTCGATAAATGAGCCATCCATCTCTAAAATAATTCTTCAATTCGAACTAGTAGTTCCTGAGATTTACGCGTTCAACCAAACAAACAAACTCTTCAGCTTTGTAATATTAGTATAAATAACGACTCCTGAAAAGTCAATATTTTCAGCACACCATGCTTTCGTACAACACCGAAAATACTAATAAGCGACGGAATGATATTGTATGCGATTCAAATGCGTTATCAAAATATGTTTTTATAAAAAGATTTTTTACATTTTTAGGTCCATTTCTGTACAATAGGTTAAATAGAAAATTAAGTATCTATAAGTTAAATTATTATAGCTGTAAAAAGACAATTGTGCAATATTTACTAAGCATCTCTTACAAAGAGACAGAAGAGCTTCTTTTTGTCTGTAAATAAAACATGACGTGTCCATTAATTTTAGGTTTTAAGTATAGGCAATAAAATTGATCCATTATTGTTAATTTATTATTTTAAGTTGACATAAGCTCAATCTAGCCTGAAACACAGGTTAAACCTAGTTCAGGCAAATAAGCAACTGTGTTCTTTAAATTTTGTGAGATATTTATTGTAAATGTGCCCTATTTTATAAATAAACAATTTATTATTTATTATTATTTATTATATATTTATTATAATATTTGACCATACAAGAGGTATGGGTAGCGTATGACAAATGGCAAACCAAGGCGAAGATGAGAAGGTCGACTCCTACCGAAAGGAATGGATGAAGAACTAGCAAGAAGCAGAGTTGTGTGCAAAGTGAGAAGGAGCCATTTGTCTAGCAATGGGATAAAATAGGAAAGGTAGTTAGATAGATGTCAATACCATACATTTTGGACTTTTCGTCTATTGTTATCGCTGATATAACTTCAATTTGTAAGAAGCCTAAGGATAATAGACTCGGAGCCATCTTATGGAGACTGAGCCAAAGGATTCTCCTGAGATAAAAGTTGACCTCGGTTACTGAGCGGTAAGATGGCAGACTGCCATAATTTGATCAAGCGTCCAAGCTACTTATGTTAAACTTAGTTTGAAATGCTGAAAATGTAACATACTAAGTAGGCAGTTTATAAGCTTAAGATAACTTGCCTATGCCACGTTTCTTGTTACATCTGACGCTGGGACAACTCAAGTTGGAACTTAAAGAAATAGGGAGTGTTTTTTAATCTACTGAAATCATCTTTTCTCACTCTCTAATATGTATAGGGTGTTTAAGAATTGCATGGTCAACTGGTCATATTTAAAGGGGAAAATGTACAGAAGAAATAAATAAAAAGTTCAAAACCTCTTCAAGCAGCCTGACGCGGTTGGTGGCTTTTATTTTAGTACAATCATAGATTTGGAGCCACCAAATAAATTTTTGTACTTAATTGTTTCTTTACTGGAAGTACTATATGTATAAGATAGGTATAGAACATCACCTTTCTTGCATGCTTCATGCACTTCTCCTTCAGGAAACACCCTATATATATGTAGGTACTATCTAACTTCTATGCATCTTCCTACGCTCCACCTGCAGAAGTTCAAAATCTTAATGAAACCAATATCCGAACTCTGTCCACCCCACGACTCCTACACACCTCATACATAATGCAGCACGTCCAGTCAGAATGTAACACAGATGTCTCACTGATAAACTATGAACAATGTCCGTGAAATTATGCGTTACGCGCAAACTGAACGTGTCACACTACGTTTACGTTAGTGGGAAAGTTACCGTGAAGTTTGTAAACATGTTTACATAATACGCAAAACATTCTTACAGGGATAGGTGTACAAATATGCAACGTGTAACAGAATAAACGCAATACCTCTTAAGGGGTCATTGTAGGTACAATGACCCCTTAAGAGGTATTGCGTTTATTCTTCTTTCTTGATAGTGAAGGTTATTCATAATGATGAGTAGGTACTCATCATTATGAATAACCTTCACTATGGGACCAACACTGAAATCGTGACCCAATGTACGGCGAGCAACTTTGATATAACTTAGAAGACCATTCTACTTCAAATAACAAATGAGTTAAGAAAACAAAAGAAAGTCCAACAAAGCATCATAACCGTTCGTCCAATTCACAGGGAATTAATCAAACAACCTGCTATCCCTCTCATTTGCATATAATATGAGGCAAACAAAACACACGAACTGTCTAATAAATACGTGTCGAAAGGTCTAACCGTCTACTGCGCGCGGGGGTCATAAATACCCCCGCCGTTGTACGTACGCCCAATTTGTTTTATTTCACACTCGACAGCACATAAATCCTACTCGAACAGACTTAGGTGATAATGAACATTAGCTTGGATGACATAAGGGTGATTATCCCATAAAGGTTGGCTGTAAAAGAGGTGCGTTAAATGGCTCGGTGACGTTTGACCTTCTACGTGTGAAGTGATGGGTGCGAATTTGGAAATAGAATTAATATGGGATTGTTTGTGTTAACTGTGAAGGGAAATGATGGAAAATGTTATACTGTATGCTGTTTACTTATAAGGGTGCTGTTTGTTGGAAACCTCACTTAAAAGTCAGTGTAGTTGCTATTCAACATTTAACAGAAATAATTTGACGAAGCCTTTTGGCTGTTTAAATTCTTCTGTATTCATTTTATTCAGATTTATTTACAGACAGCCTAAGTATTTCTTTTTATGGTTGCATATAAGATAAATCAAATGAATATCTGCAAAAACAAACAACTAAGCATAAATCAGAAGCAACATAAAGCATCTCTCAACACAGCTACCGGCAGCTCCTTTATTTTACGACTTAAACCTAACCTCTTAACAAAAATAAACGTTTACATTCACGACACCAACAAACTTCTACAAAAACCGACATTTTCTATGCCTCGTCTATAAAATTATACGAGCTAATCAATCGAATAGATCTCGGTTCGCGCTCTTTTTATTAATATCACCGGCATCTACTGAGCAATTACTGGCAGTCGAGTGATGTATTGATATCGATAGAATTCGAGTCGATAGGATCGGTACTCGTAGGTCGTGATCGTCGATAGCGGTCGGAAGGACCGGCGCGGCAGTCGGGGTTTCACTCAAAGGGTTTGACAGATGACAGTGGCATTTTCGCTTAGTGGCAGGTCTTGAGATGACAAGTGACAGCTTTGATTACTTAAGATGATTTTGTTTGTGCTTCTGAGGATTATCATCACTACTCTTAGGTCCTGTGCCCACAATGGTACTTCTTCTTTTCGTGTCGATTGACTCAGATTAACTTTTGTCTGAGCAGTACTAAGCAACCTGTACAGCTCTATCATGGGCTTTTTTTAAATCCTGGAAGCAGAGAAATCTTGCAAGTTGGTACGATGAGCAACTAAGCAGGTGACGCGTGTCCTGTGAAGGCACTGCTTTTGGGATGGGTGGAGGTTGCTCCATTTTTTATGCAAACATTCAGGCCAAAAAATGCTTTTGTAGTTCTTGTCCGTTTGCATCTACGTCAAAAAAATCACCCAGAAACTGAAAATTACCCATCAATGCAGTCTAACTTCCTTAAAGAGAAACTATTCTCAAAGCAGGTCATCCCTCTAGCAGGCCAGCCAAAGTGCGTGCTTAGCGAGTGTCCACCCAATAAAGTTTATTTACCGTCGCCGCCGGCGCGCATATCTGCCAGCAAATTACTACTAGGGTCAGGGCTGCCACCACTTGTGCTACGAGACATTTAGCCACGGAGTGCTGGAGGACATAAAAATTATTTTGAAAGTAACATTCAAACGTATCAATTTATTATAACCGTTTGAGATTGTTTGAGGGAAACAAAAAGTTAAGAATATCTTCAACATTACAATGGCTTATTGATCACTAAACTCTAGATAAGAGAAGCTAGTACGTACTTTTGAACAATAGTCTGATTTGATTAAAACATCTAACCGACAAAAACATTCTGCACTATGTTTTATTAAAAAAGTTTTCGCAATCCGAAAGGGATCCGAGGGTGATGAGAAGACCATCCTGAGAAGTATGCTTTGTCCTTGTGCTCCATTCTTACTTGAAAATAATAAAAAACATTGAAAAGCCTTCTATTTTCTAAGTTACCAACCCTATTGCTCCCAACTGTTGCGCCCGTTGTAACTTTCCATGGAAGTATTTTTACGTCAGCACATTGTCGCACTAGTGCCAATATAAACCCGCCGTATAAAACTAGTCTTATTGCCCGCCAGTGGGAATTAAACGCACTCGTTTTACGAGGTAACGTGTTTTTAAAAACACTAGTAGATTCAATTAAAAACTTATAACTTAAGTTCGCAAAATAGAAACCAAAAAAAATCGTCGATTAGAAATAGGTTTAAAATACCGTATAATACGAGGAGCTCGTGGCAAAAACAATAACAGCCGCATGGGTCGATCTTCAAGGTTAAGCAACGCTTGCCGAGGTCGGTCTGTGGATGGGTGATCTTAACATACCGAGACTCCTCCGTGTCTCGGAAGGAACTTTAAGCCGTTGGTCCCGTCTGCCATTTGTAGATCTTTGGCAGTCGTAACGGATTGTCAGAAGCCGGAAAAACTGACTCCAATCTTGCCAAGAAGTACCGTGTTACCCAGTTATTCAGCTGAATCCGGTTCGACTGGAAGCCAACCCCAATATAGTTGGAGCAAGGCTAGGCAGATGATGATACCGTTTAATACTATTCTTGCTCTAATAATAGATAATACAATTTTTCTACAGTTTTGTTTCTAACTATGCTTCTGGTCTTAGCGTTAAACTCAGTCCTTTGAAAACTTGATATAATGTATCTACTCTAACTGATGAAAACCAAGTTAATACAATGTACATAGCAGAACATTATTATAATAGCGTAAAACAATTAATTAACGTCATAAACAAGATACTTATCAGCGAGATTAATGTTCGGCTAATGTAATAGATCAATCAGGAGCAACCAACCAACCAACCAACCAACCTACCTACCCGCTGTGATGCTGTGGTCACGATCCTACTGTTGTATTAATGGAACTCAACATGCGATTCGACACTTGTTGGCTCTTGTTAATTCAGTGTTTACATTAATTTAGCTATGTAAACAATTGAAACAAGTTCATAGGCTCTAGAGGAAGTGATCGATTATGAATTAGTACAAAATGTATGGGATTGTATATTCGCTGCGAAAGATACCCAAGTGGTCCAAACCCTTATGTTTTGACTTTTCGATAATCGTTATTGCTGATAAAATTTACCCTACTATGTCAAGACCCAAAGATGTAGGTATTTGTGAGATGAAACAAGGCATCGAAAATCATGAAGTTATTCTACATAACACTATTGTTGCTTAATAAAATACATACGATTTCAGCGCTCATTACTGCAATAACAATATTCATCATCAATGTTAATCAAAGTCTAAGAGACGTCATTTTGTGACAACTTTACAATTCCAAACACTAATTTGTTCTTCTCTTTCCAGGCCAGTGTGTCGGAACTGCGTTGTGTCACCAACTGGTTCATCACCACCGCCGCTGCACGAGACAGCATCCTCACCACCGCCACCAGCGCCGGCGTCGCCACCCACCTCACCGAGACTGCTGCCATCGCTTCCATCCCCACAGCCGTCGCACAGCGGCTCTTCAGCGCCGAGCCAGTCAAACTCCCCACACCCTTACTCTTACCCGAACTTTAGAAGAAGCCAACCAGTTCAGAACCAGAGTTATCCAGAGTTTGGGTTGCTGCACAGTCACAGTGTATCGCAACTGAACCAGCCTGGACAGAGTTACCAGTCGCCGCAGTCACCGCAGTCTGCCATGTCGCTGTCTCCTCACCCTGTGCCGCAGGGCAAGTTCCGCGGGCTGCTGGAGCATGCTGAGCGGCTGATGAAGCCGGGAGACCCTCACCGGCACTCGCAGAGTGATGATGATTCAGGGTGTGCGCTGGAGGAGTACACGTGGGTGCCGCCGGGATTGAGGCCAGAACAGGTGATTTCTTAAACTAATCTATCTATCAATCAAAATGGTTATTTGCAAGAAAATACATTGTTTACAAGGAACGATCACAAAACCTAAAAAAGTCATTGTATTCTAAAATGCTCAAATTACTAGCAAGCGTGCAATTTGAGCTTTGTTCAATTTGTCGGGACTTTATTGACACTGCTATTATAGTTAAGTAAACTCAATATCAATAGAACCTACATCGATTCTATGTGCCTAAGGGCAGTTAATTAACGCAGTATGAGGTTACAACTTTATGTTTCAAAGGGTTGTTTTGAACATCGAAATGAATGAAGTATGGAAATATTTTACAGAACATTTTATCTCAAATCTCGACTAGATTTGCTGACGCAGTCTTAAACGGCCCACTCGTTACAGCCTAGAATATCTTCACAACATTTTATCATAATCCAAACCCTCTGTCTACCCATTCAACGAAAATCAAAACAGACCACAAACGACGCACTACGCGTAGCTTTCCATTCCCTTTACATAGGAGCCACAACGCAGCCGGGCAACTTTTACCTCAGGCCGTACAAAGTGGCCAGCCTGCTCACCACAACCCACAATAGTCCCTTTGTCCCCGAGAGCTATTGTTTAGCGACAGTTTGCTCTTTTTCGAAGCTTTTTGTGGCTTTTGTCAATGAAACTGTTTTTAGGGAAATGGCCAGTTTCAATGGTCATGTTTTAAAACGGTAGGCTGCTGAGGATTTGAATACCCGTTTCTTTTTATCCTTTCTATATCAGAAATATTTGCGAAATTAAATAAAAACTATTAAAACGCAAATCAATTTATTCATAACGACTTTGGCTCAGGAAATGGGCAATTTGTTTTTATAATTTCTGTCATGTTCTTTGGTTTTATTTTAATAAATGACTAATTTGAATTGTCACGCTTCCCAAAATATTAAAGTAAAGAAATCCTGGGAAATTTTAATTCACCTGTAGTGATGTCCTGAGCTGATGTTAATCTCTGATGTCATTACACGTCTGTCCGAGAGGGTATCTGCCGTTATTTGAGTATCATTTCAGGGCATCAGCACTTATTATGTCGTTAAACACACACGGTCGTAATCCTTTAAAAAGTTGCCGTAAATCTTGAGGATAATCAACGATAATGAGATACTTCTTCTGAGGCGACTTTAAAAGTGCCTAACTTTTATTTATTTCCCTTTTTGGCACAAAGACTGCAAACCATTAAATCCTCATATCAAGGAAAATATCATCGGTATTTTAAATTCTATTTGGGAAATTAATTTTTAGAATAGTGTCAATACAAAATTGGTTCATGAAGTATGTAGCGGAATTCCAGATCCCAGATTGGACACGGAAGAAAATCATTTAGTTTCTAAAACTATGTAACCTGCACAGCTTTTTTATGGATGGAAAGTCATCAAATGACTCCTGCCGCTCTAGGTGGAGCGGGAGGGAGTGGCAGACTCTTACTGACTAAAACCCATCCGTGCTCCTCGTAGTGCCCATTGCTTTCCAGGGCCGCAATAACTCTTTCGAACAAAATCCGCAACCCTGGCAGGCTAACCCTCATAGCTTGTCACTTAATTATGCTTAGGTAGCTATATTGTATTAGGTTTAGCGTTCCACCGAAATTGCAGTACCAACAACAAATACCTTAAAAATACAGCGTTGTCCCCCGGAGGGGACCGCCCGCGGCCGCTCAGTAATGACGCCGCTTAGAATACGAACATCTTCGGTATTTATAATTACTGCAAAATAAAGCATTCGGTCGACGCAACGGAGCAAAAAATTAAAATGTCTCCTCCGGCTGCCCTAGCGTAATAAACCTCCTGATCCCAGTCTTAGAGGAGGGAATGAATTTTAAGTTTAGGGAATTACATACCTACTTTAAGTTTAATAGAATTGTCATCACACTGTGGTTTTCTAGGACTGGGGTAGCCTGTAATTTTGTGCGCTGCAATTTCTTACTGAAAGAGTTTTCTCTTGGGGCAGTTTTTTGTTCGGATTTTATCGAGCATCTTTTTGTTTTCGTGACGATGATTGAGTAGAGAATTCTTGAATAACGTCCCGCTGGAGTCTTTTTTAATGCTTATCTTTTAATACTTTAACATATTGCATTATAACATCAATGAATCCTCCACTGGTGCAAGTTTTTCCAAATTGAAAACTGAAGTTTTTTCGTACTACACACTATTCTAAAACTAAAAATTTCAAAGTCCCCGCACTAATAAAGTTTCTTGGCAAAATGTCCAACCAAGTAACAACAGTATTTATTGCATTGTTACAGAACAATAAGTACTCGTGTCACGTCGGGTTTTCATCACCTTTCCTCATCTCTTATTGCCACCCTCTGACGTAATTGTGCCGCGCGTACCTACCTCATTAAATGTTGTCATGTACCGAAAGAAATCCTGGTCGCGTTGGTTTGCTGACTCCTGACTACTTAAAAACAAAGTCTTTTGTTTGAGTAACCCATTACACTATTATCCTTTACCTTGCAGTAGTCATTATATGCAAGTCATGCAACATGTAGGTACCTTAAACAAAATCAACTTAAGATGAAGCTACGAAAAAAAATTTTTTAAGTTTCCAATCTTCTCTTCTCTCTTCTTCGTTTCGAATCGATGGCGATCCTTAAATATTTTGTGCCCAGTAGGTGGCCACGCTTATAGCGGCATCTGTGGCACTCATTAGGTCCTTAACCTTGCAGGTGTCAGGTCACTCGGGGCACTCAAAGAAGTGGGCCATGTTTTGGACGAGGACACCGCACTCACATTTGCTGTCTAGTGGCAGTGAAACCCCATTTTGCCAAGTTCTATTTCCAGCGGCCTACTAGGGTGCGCAAGCGATTGAGTTCTTCCAAATAGGCCACTACAGTTTATGTCAGGTCTAACACCTGACAAGGTGTACCTGAGTTTACAATCAAGAGTGCATAACTTTAACTCTGCCCTGAATATATTTTCAAACTTCTAGACTCCACGACGCAGTTAATAAGTCCAATATTTTCCTCCCACCCCGGCACATCCCTAAATCAATTACGACGGCGTCTCCGGTAATATTCCCCGCACTAATCTCATAAGGCCACTATCTGTGTCCGACACGGTCCTGTCCATGCCATATATCTCTGAAGTAATACCTTAATGCGCTACATTAGTGCAAGAAATATTGTTATAACAATTTTTCCTTTGGGAAAACTTAATTAGGAGAAGGAAAATGACATAGTGCTTTGTGATCAGAAAGACATCGCTCAATTTGTCTGTCTGTCTATAGTTCTGGTCTTGACTTTGTTATTATGATTCTTAACTTGATCAACACGTAACTGTTTATGAAAACCGTAAAATAATGTTCAAAACTCTTGGTACTGATTCTGACATCAGAGTTTTTATTCTTCCATAAATTTTAGCCACCGTACATCAAGACTGATCAAAGCAGGTCCACCATTTGCCAAAATCAGCAAACATCAAACGTTCCTGTAGATCACCCGATGGCAAAGCACAATAATTATCTAAACACCCACATAAGTTCTTGAAGCCTGCAGGATCTCGAACATCAATCTTAAAATGAGCTCTCCAAATCTCTTGTAACCGAATGAACCTCACTTTCCAGGTGCACCTATACTTCTCAGCGCTGCCAGAAGACAAGGTACCGTACGTGAACAGCGTGGGCGAGAGGTACCGGCTCAAGCAACTGCTGCAGCAGCTGCCGCCCCAGGACAACGAGGTAACTACCACCGCACCCCCCAAGTTTAAGGTAACTGCCACTTACTGACCAATGCATGGGGAGAACAGCATGTTCAGGAGGATCCAGCACTTTCTTTCTTATTGGCACTCACTTCTGCGTAAACGTTTCGAAAGCACGTCTATCTATGTTATAATTCAGGCATGATTATTGTAACAATTTGATATCTTCAGTTTAAATGCCTGAATGAAAGTTTGTGCCATTATGGCATACGTCTTCTCATTTCTTATTTGCCGTGCTTTGAGCTTGGTGCAAGATAGTGCTTGCCCTCAAAATTGACCAACGAAGCAGCCTAGCCTGGCTGGACTAGACTAGCTGTCTCTATTAGACACAATGTCTAAAGTAGCCTGAATAGTGCCAATAACATCAACTAATGAAATTTTTAAGTTCAATCTGGACAATTCTGTTGTAAACTCGGCGCATGAATAAGTTACGGCCCCTATTATACTCTTTACTATCAGCAGTTCGGTTCTGTTAGCATCTCACCGTGACAACTTATGTGAAGTGAACACGGAGCAAGCCGTCACTCCATCATCGTCAAAGTGGAATGTCAGTTCGCTCCACGCTCACTCCAACTAAGTTTCCCTGGTAACCTGTCGACTGAACAGACCGGCTCTTCCAAGTCAGACCAGACACCAATTCCACAAATTTTTAAGCAACGTTCGCATTCCTATGTCAGTCGCAAACTGTCAAAAAAGCCTCAATTTCCATATAGCTTTGATAGATTGCGAATGATGCTTAAAAATAGTACAATTGTCCCTCAGTTATGATGTCCTACGTCACGATCCACCTCCTCATTCCAGGTGCGCTACTGCCACGCGCTGTCGGACGAGGAGCGCAAGGAGCTGCGCCTGTTCAGCGCGCAAAGGAAGCGCGAGGCGCTGGGGAGGGGGCAGGCGCGCCAGCTGCATGCGCCCGCGCCGTGCGACCGGGTACGTAGATACGATAGTTGCAATATTCTTCTAGAAAATGTGTCAAGTTATCGGCAATAGCTAGTGAAAATACCAAAATGTTTGGGACTGACCGCAGGTTCTAAAATAATTACCATGGCAGCAGTTGTCAATCCCATACATTGTTGACGTTTTGACAGTCGCCTTTTGTTTGCCACGTTGCCGATGACAGCATGTCACCTGTCTGGAACCTCGTGTAACACCTCGGTAACGCATGACCCATACATATTAGAATTTTTAACAATAGTTATCGCATATAGGATGTCAAGTTGTGTATGCCTTCTGATCATAATCTAAGTCAATGCTGCCTTCATGAAAGTTTTACACCTGCTGCGGTTTCGTCGTGATATAAACATGTTTAATTCTGTTTTATGTAATGATCGCCACCCAAATAAACGAAAGTAACCTAATTGTTCTTTGAACGGAATTCTTATACAGCTCCTAGACACAATATCTCGAAAATCTACCTATATTTTCATTACATTGGTATTAGTAGCAAATTTTATTTTGGTATCTTCTGAGCTGTGTTTTAAAAACGTCAAAGTTAAGACTCTTCTGCAACCATTGAAGCTTGAAATATAATGTAGGGAATCATTTTGACAATAGTAAACGCCTGAACTTTCGGACTTCAATACAACAACACAGACAGTATTACTTTATCAACAAATTAGACTTTATGACAAAACTAAGACATAGAATACCAAATATTCAATTAACACCTCGTACGATGCAAGCCCAAGATGCTCCTCATTCAATTACTGGGGTACGTGTTGATTAGCGCCCTGCTTACCTCCCAGGGCACGTCGCATACGTTTATAACTTCATCCCGTCATCCCCCGGGCTCGGAGGATGCTCATCAGGGATGCAGTCCACGGGATGGAGCGGGATACTTTTAGTTAGTAGGAAGGAACTGCCTGATTGGTTTTGGTAAGGATATCATGTTATGGATTATTTTGTCAGATATTATATAGACACAGGAGAAAGGTTTCACGTAGGTATTAATATTTGAACTCAATCTAATCCTGCTATGTGTATTTTACCTATGTACTTTTCCAACCAACCAACAAAAAAATCACAATGGGTGTCTATTGAGAATTCTCTTTTGCAAAACCTGAATGCTGAGCATGCAAGTTTTTTTAGATGCGTTAATTGTAACAACAAGTCTAGCTCTACAGTAGTTTAAGATGGTCTAATATGACACCTACCTAAAAAAAATAGCCAAATAGGTTTTAATTCGCACACAATATGCAGTTGCACGAACCTCTTCAAATCTTTCTGTTCCTTCACGTAGAATTCGTAAAATCCACACAAATGCCTTCTTTAAAACCACATTTTTTCACTGTCTTTCTAAAGCGGTTCATTATCCCCGTGCGATTAACACGAGCGTATCGTAAGCCGACAATTTATTCACACAGGCGGTATTAGCTCTGCGCTCTTTGCACACTGTGTCCTGGGAAGCTGAGGGTGCGACTGTGGCAGTAAAGGAAAAATACGTTTAATATTCAGTTGCCAGATTTTCTTTGTTTCGGTGAAAAGTATTTCGGTGTTATTAGCGTTAAGGTTATTGGCTTTGCCTAAAACCTTTTTAATCACGCCTTTTTTACTAATTACCTGTATCAGGAGATTTTCGGCTGTTAGGTACTAGTGTGCTTCTAGCCAATACAGTAGTTCTCGTTGATAAAAACTTTTTCACAAAAAAAAAACTGACTTCCAAAAAAACACTACAAAGTAGGTACTTACAAAATAAGTTTAATTTCGGTAGTCGGTGTTTTTTGTTGCTTTTTCTTCTTCTTCGTTATTTGACACCGACTTCCGAAATTAAAGTTATTTTGTATGTACTTTGTAGGTAGTGTTTTTTTTTGGAAGTCGGTTTTTTTTGTAAATTTATTTTTCACGTTTCAGTTGTACCCCCCACACCTAACAACACCACTGGAAAGTCACAGAAAAGCAAAAATACGCACTTTCGTATACACGGATGATTTTTCCACATATTTTTCCAGCTATTTGGATTTAAAACCAAACTACTGAACTGATTTTGATAAAATTTCAATAGGACCAATCGAGAAGTATATCCTTTCACATAAAACATATTTTTTCAAATCGGTTCATAAATGACGAAGATATGAGGTAACAAACACAAAAAAATACAACCGAATTGAAAGCCTACTCCTATTTTTGAAGTCGGTTAAACATTCATGAATTTCCTTCCAACAAACAGTTGGATTATTACAGTGTCAGCAATTAATTACTGTATGATGCAAAAAAGGCAGATTAATAACTTTACAATATGTACAATATCAATAAGAGTAAGTACTTAGTTCTTACTTCTTATAATTATCAACTTCCCCAGAATGAACCCCATCTCTCCACCCCCGCTGTCGTACACCCCTCACCACAACGTTTTAATCCTACATCCCATAAATCATAGGATCCCTAACTCCCCGTTACAATTGATACCAACCCGTATTTTTTGCCCCAGAGCACTGCCCACCCCAAGTGTAGTCAGTTGTTTGGCAATATATTGAGCTAACACACAGTTTTTGTAACGCAACATACTGGGACTGGGATAAATTGCTGAAGGGTGCTGAACAAGAAAAATGAGGTTTTAAATTGGGAAGCTGATATAATATTAAGATTCGGTTTAGTCTTAGAACTTGAACTCTCCTTCACTCTTTTAAATCCGTTTAAAGGTTGTCTTTAAAAGATCGCTTTTAGCAATAAGACCGCACATTGTTTTACTCTATGTAATGTTAAAGAGTATTCTGCCGGATCCGGAGTGAACGACAAGTGTAAATAGCTAGCCTTTCTTACTATCTAGCTATCCGACTGGTAGTTCCAGAGACTCGCGCATTCAAACAAACAAAAAAACTCTTCCGCTTTAGTATATTAGTATATAGATAAGTATTGATTAAAGGTAACATAAATTTAATGTTTTTCACGTTTGCAGAGAAATAACTAGCCAGAACCTTTCAGTTCCTGCAAGTTGGAAAGAAAAAAACCGAATTTTTCCCTAAAGACCTATAGATTTAATTACTTTTCTTTAATTGCAAGAAACCATCACCGTCTCAAAAACATGCAAAGTTATCTCCTAAATATTAGTTGAGACTGACTGCAGGATTAATTTAGCGACCCCCTAATAATTAAGAATTGCAATTAAAGCGTGCAGTAACAATTACCGGTGCGCGATGTCCCGGGTTCGACTCCCAGACGACTCAAACTCTTAATCGCTGAACTTTTAAATTGCTTCAAGTGATGACTGAATTTTTCCTTGTTTTAATTTTAAAAGTCGTTTATTCTGATTGTGAAAGTCCGTTTATTACTTGAAAGCTGTTAAAATATTTGTTTTTTTTGCGCTTAGTTGCAAAATTGTAATTTTTGTGAAGTCGAATCGTCAGCAAATTCAGCAATGTTATGTTTTGCAATTAGGTCCGTAAACACTTAGGACTTAAGATTATTTTAGTTTTCTTTTGAATAATTATTGAGTCATATGGTGAATTTAAACATTTCTTTGGTCGTTTTTGTACTATTTATTTATCAATTACGTGTTAACATAAATAATGGTATTTTGTAGTATTAAGATTGCTGAATGGTGTATCAACATCCAGATCCTGTTAAGCTTTTAGTGATGTTTCTGTTTACATTTTGTTTTGTTCTATAATTCATAAATAGCGATTCAACCAAAGCTCGTCAGAACTCTAAAATACACAGCTTTAGAATCACTCAAATCGTAGGAGCAGAATAACAAACGTCTCAAGTTAACTGTCCCTAAAGTCAAGCTTAATAATTCACGACGGGACTCACTCGGGAATCGAACCCCAGACCTAGACATGTCTAACTCATTTAAATGTCATGCCGGGCACTGGGACTCATGTACCTAACTCTAAAATAGACAGTAGAGTCGAGTGTAGTTGTTAAAGGAAAGTTATGGGAAGCCTAGAAGAAAAATACCAAGTCACTAAAATCTCTCTACCTGAGTAAAGAACATCAGCAGGATATCCATGACCTGCAAACTGTTCTGAATTTACATAAGCTTTCGTTAAGTCAGAAATTTTGCTGTGACTACCTATTCTAAAAAAACTAAGTTATAAACTTGATGAATTCTGCCGGTCTGTTCAGTCTACATCTCACCATGTACAGTCAGGTGGAGTGAGCGTGAAGTGGACTGTCATTCATCTTGTTTGTGTGGATTGACAGCTCACTTTTCGTTCAGTTTGCCTAAGCTTACACGGTGAGGTGTTCACGGAATCGCACTGCTGATAGCTACAGCTGTGGGTCTTTAAGTTAAAAAGAAAGAAAGAATAAGAGTGAATAGGTTACTTCTAAGAAAGGAGCTCGTGGCTAAATTATAACGGCCACATAGGCCGCTTCTAGGTTAAGCCGAGGTTGGTCTGTGGATGGGTGACCATCATAATATACCGAGACTCCTCCGTGTCTCGGAAAGCACGTTAAGTCGTTGGTCCCGGCTGTCATTTGGAGATCTTTCTCTCTCTCAGAAGCCGGAAAATCGGACACCAGTCTTGCCAAGAAGTACCGTATTACCCAGTTAATGGGTTGTGGAGGTCTGGTAGGCAGCCGCTCCACATAAAATACTGGTATTCAGTTGAATCCGGTTTAACTGGGAGCCAATATAGTTGGGAAAAGGCTAGACAGATGAGATGAGGTTACTTCTAGGAAAGCGTATGCTCCGTCGTCGACTACATCACAGCATCAGGTGAGTTTGTGGCGAGTCTATCAATGTTATCTCAAAATCTAGGTGAAACATAATCAAACATTTTGATTTATCAATATTAAAAATTCACAAAATCTTGGTAAAACATAATTAAACATTCAGATGTATGCCTCTGTTGACTCAAGGCAAGGCAAAGGCTTCTTCCCTCTTTCGACTTTTCTCGATCTAATGATATTGAGAGCCAATCCTTGAAGAACGAAAAACCAACATTATCATAGTTCAAAAACACCGACACAGATGTAACCCCATCACGACTAGGTACTTCTAAAGTCTCAGCAGACTGCCGGGGGTGGGCAGACCAAATAAAATCAGAAGCCGCAGCGACCCCGATAGGCTGGGACGACTCCATTCGTCCCCAGTGTCCTTAAGAAAACGTTTGTGGAGGGACGCCTTTTATTTTATTTTTATTAGCTTTCTTAATGAGGACTCGTAAGAAAAGGATTCATTTTGAGAGTTTTAAACGTTATTTTATAGGAAGGAGTAATACATAAAGTTACAAACTTTGACAGCGAAGATGTCTGTGGTTAAAAAGAAAGATTAATCACGAACTCTTCATTCTAATTACTAATTTTTAACGGACACTAATATTGATTACAAATGAAGTATTAAGCGCACTGTTGAGACATCTGACACTTTGAGGCTAGAATTACCATTTACTTTCTTAATTTTGGTAAAAATCATATGCATTTTGTGTGACTGTACCCTATTCTATCATAGAAAAATTATTTTCTCCGGATGCTCAGAGGAGCGAAAATTGCAAACTGCTAAACGAAAAACTCAATTAAACTTTCACTAGCAGCAGACCAAAAAGCGTTCAAACCTCAGTCGCCATCAAAGAGCTCTTAAAATATCAGCCATTCGTTGGAAACTTTGACTGTATCCTCTCTCAGATTCAGTGGAGCATAAAATAAGTATAATTATGAAAACCATCGCAATATGGCCGCGCCCGCGACCCCGTGAAATACGCCACTGCACCCCGCGGAGTTCAGACTGTACCCCCGCATAATTAGCGGTTAATGTGCTGGAAACACTTTCCACAAACGAAGAGCAGTCTTTCATTTTCTTTGGCGTGCGTTTCCATTTGTGGACGGTACGAAAAACAAGTGGGTACCGTTGGTGGCTACGTAAGGCAGACCAGCATAGCCGCCCGTCAGCCACCTCGTCAGTGCAGAAGTCTCATGAGGTGTGTTTCAAAATTAACGGATAACTTTTAAACAAATTTAATCCTTTAGTTCAGTCCATCCAAATGTTGTCTGTGAGAGCATGCCCTGTACGATGAAACCGCCCAATGAACACATTGTTTTCTGATTTTTGTCCGGTGCTTATGATGAGGTTTACAAAAACCACCGGAACAAAATCCAGCTCTGTCATTTCCTCCACACGACCACTCCGACTCCGGACCTAGCAAATGGTGATAAATAGACACATGATTATTTCCTAGATGGTAAACGAAATTATCTCCCTATTGGTGTTGGAACCTTAGAACTGACTACAGAATCCGCTCAAGAAGTTGAGTTGTTATCAATCTATATAAGTATACTATACCTAAATCTTGGGTGTTTGTCGCGTACGACGGATTTTTATGTTTTTTTATGTATATTTAATATGTAGATTTATGTATATTTAATTTATATTTAATGGGGTAGGTATAAGAATAGGTTGTAAAGTATATTTTATACTTGATATGTGCGTACGAAGTCGCGGGCAAAAGCAAGATTCTTATGAAAATAAAATGACGATAAAGATGAAACGCATTACCTATCGGAAAATGTCGCAACAGATTTCGCCGTGTCGTTATAACAATGAAAACGCACTCCGTCTCCAGTTACGAATAAACTTTCATTTATTACTTTGTAGTCGTAGAGTTGTCGCTACAGTGATTTTACGACACCACGCAAGTGAAGTCGCGGGACGAGTGTTGTATCACTGATTTTATATGCAATGATTTGCATAAAGAATGTGTCTTGACTAGGTTTAGTTAGACCACGTCCTAATTTATTTATTTATTTAACAATTTATGTACACACATTAAAAAAAAAGTAAATAAGAAAAAGGAAACAGAACAATAGGTACAAAGGTAATGCATTTTTCTTTTCTCTTTACTAGAAACACAGTAGTTATACCTAGTTAAATAGCTGATATAATTTTACCTAGATATCCATAAATAAGTACTCTTTAATGAAATTTTTACAAATTTTTACTTACACCTTGAAAAATTAAAATAAGGGACAAATAACAATGAGCGGTTTTATAGCCAAAATTGGATAAATATAATTATGATATATTACGGATGACGTAAGTAATGTCTATGTGACGTAATGAATATCCTTTTTATAGCTGAAACCTCTAAAAAAATGACAACAAAACAGTTGCATCTTCAACTAATGACGTAAGAGACAAGCATTTTTGCAATGAGATAATGGAAGTACAAGCCATCTGTTTTGTGTAGTAATAATTTTAAACTCAGCCCTTATCTTGCTTTCGGTTCTGTAATATTATGTTACATACACGTGTTTCGAAAAGTTAGGCAAACTCATAACTCGACTGTTAGCGCGCACCCTCTGTTTGCTTCAGCCGCTTCAGGTGATACGAAACAACACACCATACCTTCTGTTTTTAGCTAATTTATACCTATTGGGAAAATGTTACAATAAACACTTTGAAAACCTTAATACTTTCATCAACTCTTGCCATCTAACCCCCGATATCTAAATAAGGAATTTGAAGTTGAGTATGTGTTGTGCTTCAGCCTGAAATCCTGCCATTCTTTGACCCTGAAGTAGGGTTTGTCCCTCAAATAGTTAATTCAGAAACCGGCCCAAAGCTAGCTTGGTTTGAATTCTGTTTAATTAATAGGTACTTAACATGAAATTAAAAATAATCTAATATTCTGGTAGTTACGTAAATTCTCATATTGATTGGTTATTCAGAAACCTTTTGATTAGTAAGAACCTACTTATCAACCTAACTGGCATAGCGAAAATTTCATATAATTTATCTTCAGCTGAAACATTATTCTAACACCCAATCTACACTAATATTATAAAGAGGAAAGATTTGTTTGTTTGTTTGTTTGTTTGTTTGTTTGTTTGAAATGAATAGGCTCCGAAACTACTGGACCGATTTGAAAAATTCTTTCACCAGTAGAATTGTACATTATCGATGATGGACATAGGCTATAGAATATTTTCAAAAAGTTAGGGATCCGTATGAAAACTTCGATAATGTAACCCAAGGTGTGAGAAAAAATCCTTATATCGCGTACGCTGCGGAATCTATTGACAATAGAGCAAAGTGATGTACTGCAGTTTTATACAAGTCATTAATGTCTACAAAAAAGTCCGCGATACCATATGTCTAACTATTATGGTTAAGTCACCATGACCGCTTTTTGTTCAAATTATTCAAGCAAATCCTTGGTGATTTGAAAAAATGGTGATTTCGGTATCATGATATCACTCCTTATCCATTTAAATGGTTTGATAATTAAGGTTGATTATTTCCTCATTATAAAAAAGCTACACCATATCACACTGGTTCAAATCTAAACGAGATTACTGTGAGGACAATATTTCTAAATTTATAAGTTGCATTAAGAGCCTGAGTTTTATAGAATGTTTTACTAATAATGATCCTGAAATAGCTTATAATACTTTTTACAGTCTATTCAAATTATTTTATGATTTATGTTTTCCTATAATACGAGTTAAAATACCTATTGTTAAGAGGCCTAAATGGATAAGTAAAGGGATAAGGTTATGCTCAAAAAGGAAACGTCACTTACTTTGGAAGTATCGACTGTCATCAAATCCAAAAGACAAATTAAACTTTAAAAAATATGCGGCAAGACTAAGAACTATTATTAAAATGACTCAAAAATCTCGAAATAACTATTATATTAATTCAGCTACTAACAAAAGTAAAACTATATGGAAAATTATAAATGATAATAAGACAGTAACACCAAAAGAAGAAATAAACCAAATAAAAGTTGAAGACAAATTAGTAACCAAACCGACAGACATAGCGCAAGCTTTTAACAACTATTTTATTGACGATACAAAACCTACACCCAATGACTGTGGTACAGCTCTTAAAACACTGACATACAATAATCCAAATTCTATTTTCTTGAAACCAACTTATCCACAAGATGTTGACCGAATTATAAAAATGCTTAAAAATACTAACAGTACAGGTTACGATGATATAAGCGTAAAAATAATCAAAAAAAGTATCGAATCTCGTTGCTCCAGTACTCAGCCACATTATAAACCTGTCCCTTGAACATGGAGTGTTTCCTTCAAAATTGAAATTAACACTCATAACTCCCGTATTCAAAAAAGAAGATAGAAATGAGATGAAATTTTACAGGCCAATTGCATTAATACCAATATTTGCAAAAATTTTTGAAAAAGTGTTCTATAATAACTTGTACAATTACTTTGAAAGTAATAATATACTTGCAAATGAGCAATTCGGGTTTCGTAAGGGTAGATCTACAAGTAGCGCTCTCTTTAAATTTTTAAAACAAGTAATGACTGGACTAGATAAAAAACAACAAATAACTGCGATTTTTATGGACATGTCAAAGGCTTTTGATCATGTGGATCATCAAATACTTCTTGATAAATTGGAAAAATATGGGGTGAGAGGAATTGCATTGAATCTTTTGAAATCATATTTAGGAAACAGATTACAAGTAACACAAATAACTAGAATAGCAAATGGTACAAAACATGAACAAACATATAAGTCGAATCCCAGAATTATTCAGCATGGAGTGCCACAGGGAAGTATACTGGGACCACTTTTGTTCATAATATACATTAACGATTTACCCAAATCCATAAAGCAGGAACTAATATTGTTTGCAGATGATAGCACAGCTATTTTTACTAAGGACCGACAAGATAATTATGAAACAAATGTTAACAAATCTCTTAAAGATATCATAAACTGGCTAAATGTAAACAAACTAAAAATAAATATTGAAAAAACCAGCTACATGACCTTCAAAAATAAAAACTCAAAATCAGCAAAAATTCACATTAAATATAAAAACGAAACATTGAAAGAAGTTGATAATACAAAATTTCTAGGCATTCACATTGACTCTGGGCTGAACTGGAAAATGCAAGTCGATGATGTCTGCAAAAAATTGCATCAGTCTTCTTATGCATTTTACATGCTAAGAAAAGTTGTCCACGAAAGTGCATTACTAAGCGCTTACCATGCATATGTGGGTTCTATACTCAAGTATGGTGTTCTTTTTTGGGGAAATTCTCCCAACAGAGAATATGTATTTAAAGCCCAAAAAAAGTGTGTTAGAAGTATATGTGGCCTGAAACAAACTGATACATGTAAAACAGTGTTTACAAGTATGAAAATTTTAACTCTCCCTTCAATATATATTTATGAGGCTGCAGTGATGATAAAATGCGATATTGGTAATTATGAAACATTAAGAAGTACACGACATAAAAATGAATTAAGTGTTATTGCATGTAGGACAGTTAAATTTAAAACAAGTATATTTGGTATAGGGATAAAAATTTATAATAGACTACCAAACTGTATTAAAAACATTGAAAACCTGAATATTTTTAAAGCTAAACTTAAAGAACTCTTAATAAATAAAGCATACTATTCGATCTGCGAATTTTTAAATGATAAAAGTATTGACTAAAAACATTGGTATAAGTATGTGTGACTACTAAATTAGAATTTGACTGTGGACCATAATGTAAGTATATTAATGAATGACAATGTATTTTTGACATGAGTAAATGATATTAATTAATGATAATCTAATTTTGACATGAGTTTTGGCATATTTTTGATATATTAACTAACGATAATGTATCTTGACATGAGTAGGTAATAATATTTATGAACGTTATTGTATCCTTGACATGAGATTTTGACATATTAATTAATGATAATACATTTTGACATGACTATAAATTTAATGAATGGTAATGAACGTAGACGTAAGTGATTTTATTCATTAATTATAATTTTGGCAAGGTTTGGTTTGGTAGGGTTTCTGACTTCTATAATGATATTAATGAAAAAACAGATTTTGAAAATATCAGATATTGTAAATTACACTTTAAATTATTCACATCGGACCTTTCGTTCAAAAGTTACGACGGTAATAAACATGCTCGGAGTAAGAAAAATGTCGCGGCTTGAGCGAACTGGGAAGAATCATATCAATGCTTGGTCCGATGAAGTTGAAAATGGTTTCGATAAAACAATAAGAATAACAAATGTTTGGATTTTTCGCAAATAAACTACATACCTACATAATAAGGAGTGAAGCAGGGGTGATTAAGTTTTTAGGGGAGGACATTATTGCTTGCTTTAATTTACGTTGGGATGCTAAGAACAAACTAAAAATGGGATTATTGAAACAGATGTACCTAACAATTTTTGCATAATCAACTCCTGACGGGGTGAACGGGGTGAACAGTTGCGCTGAACCTGAGACCATAGAATAAGTAGAAATGGCTAAGTAATAAATGTAAATTAATGAAAATCGTTGTGCTTAATTTTCCAAAACTAACCTTTATAAGGGGGTATAGGGGGCGTTGATGTTTGTGGAGTACCTAATAAATCCGCGCGGACGAAGTCGCGGGCGAAGTGCTAGTACTAAATATAACAAAAGTGCGCCATAACTAACCATCCTCTAGCAACATAGAATCACCAGCTCCACTACAAGATGTCTCTATAATTCGCCACTAACACCTCAACACCCAACAAACTCATTACCCCTCAGAAACACACAGTCAAGCAATAAAGCAAGTAAAGCACCTCCACAAGTCTAGTCTAAACACCGACCTGCCACTATAAATCCCTCCCCAAACCGCTATCTCGACGAACACGCCATACATTACGCGCTACAAAGACGTAGACCTCGTGTGGTCGCTAAATAGCCCATTAAGTGACGACGTACAATGCGATATCGCAGCTGGAGATGTGACGACTGGATTAGGGGTGGTTTAATTGCTTTAGGATAAGGTATTGTTATGTTTGGGATGTCGTCTGGGATGTTAGGAGATTTATTGTTTTTCCGATGGTGACTGAAGTTTTTGGAATCTGAGGATTGTTTTCTACTAGGTAAATATGGACTGAATACTGAACCTACTTTGTTGTAGGCACCAACGATAGTTCTCTCACACAACTCATAATTTTTTTCTTGTACTTTTTCTTAAAGTTTCCCAAAAAATATTTTGATAGTTAGGTACGACAAGAACGCTCTGAAAAGTTTATTAACCCCGAAAAAACTGCCACGAGTCGACAAACTTAGCTAAACCTTTTCGATAATAAAATTCATTCCAGCCATTCTACAAAACATCTCTAAACTTTTCCGGGCACACCTGCACCCATCGTTCGCAGTTACACTCATAAACACAATCTTTCCCTGCTTCTCAACTTTTCACAAGATAAATTACACAACTTCTAGCGCCCTCTGTTATGATACCCGTGATTTATCGGCGCAAGTAATGAGCACGTGTCGTCAACAGATGGCGCCACTGAGTTGTTTATTGGACTCCTGCCGATTTATTGCAGAGGGGTTGGTAGAACAAGTAAATGCTTATTAAACAACATTTTATCGTTTCCTTTGAGTGCAAATGTGTGTAGAATTATATTTAAAGAGCATTTATTTATTGATTTCATCGGTTACAGTGGTTTTGGTTCCGACCTGTATTTAATCAAAAAGCAACAAGATTACGTTTCAAAGCACGAGAGAATTTATAGTGTTTCAGTAGTGCGCGGTCATATTTAAGTATGACGTTCTGTAACTGATAAGTTAACAGTAAGGTAACAATTGCAAAAATAAGTAAGTACTTAAGTAGTGACTTTTTTCTAAAAACCTGAAAGCAAAACATTAAAAAGGTTCCAAACAAATGACTTTTCAAGCAGTTTCATGCAGTTGGGGCATTTATTTTAGTTCAATCACAAACTTGATGCTAAAACTGAATCAGAATGCTTGAAAAGTGATTTTTTGGGACTTCTTAGACGTTACTTGCGGCCGGTTTTTTGAAAAATGTGGAACGGATATTTTATTTTTGACCATATATGCATACACATACCGATTCGTCGTGTACCTACATTGCATAGGTACACATCGCGTAAGTTTGTTCAATAAATGGTTTTGTAACTCTTTGATAAGAAAACGTTTAGAATGAGAAACTTTAATGTGTAAGGTTAATACATGATACTTACTTAAACCCACAATATCTATATACCTACGTAAGTATAACTGTGCTTATACCAAAACATAGGTAGCTACCTACTAATACTAAAACATTACTTGCTTAAATATTTTCACTTTTACCATAGATAGTAATTTAATCGTAATTAAAACAACCGCATACAATAATTTTATAATTTTCACAACTTTCTAGTGAAGTGTTTTTTCAGTTTTTGTCATTCGTTATTGTGAAACTGAAGAGGAAGGTCTTGCGTTGTGATATTTTTTTAATATTTATAATGAGTAATTGTATTATTTTAACAGAAATAATTCAGGTAAGTGGGATTAGTACACTTTTAACACAAACTACATTTTTCGTCATACTACTGTTATTTTATTAATTACCACTTTGAACAATTGAAGTGATTGAGTATAGCGCCATCTATTTATTTTTACGCAAAGTAACCAAGGCACCAAGTTGACTTAGTTTGTCTACTCACCGCTAGGTGGATCACTTCTGTTCCAAAAACGTGCATTCTCAATAGATGGCGCTAGACTTAAAAATACAACAAATAGAGACTAGATGTCGCTTCAACCCACTTTTTCAAAACTTTGTAAACCAAAGAAAGTTATGCATCCATTATTATTTTACATTCATAATAAAACAGTCTTAAAACGTTTCCGCGAAGGTGTGAAAATGATTTTTGTTCTTCTTATATTTTTTTATTCGTTGGCGTGGGAACGTTGGGCAGGTAGTGTGTATCACAGATTATAAAGCGTCGTAAACCCGATGGCGTAGCATTATTGTTGTTTATTGTGTTTAGAAGTTAGTTGCATCACGTTCGTCCGCCGGCTGAGCTTGTCCTACGTGGCATCTCGAATCGTCTCACCATTTTCCGATTAGATAACTTTAAATTGTGCGAGACAAAGGAGTCGCACAAGTTTGTCTCAACTTAGGAAACTAGAACCAGTGCATGCCTTATAAGCAGGTTTGCGTAATACGCGATACGAAGCTTTGTTTCTTTATGAACTAAAGTGCAATATCGATCATATTGAAATTTTATTGAACTTATAACAAGAAATAGAAAGTATCTAAAACCATATTTACCTACCTACCTATTGGTTGATATTGATAATCTACATAATATATTATGTAATTATCATTTTTGTCTTGACATTTAGCTTGCCTACTTAGTCACGACTCGAGCCGCCCGCGCCCGTGGGAAAATACAAAAGTTCATAACTTTCAAACTTCATTTCGTACCCAGATTACCTACTTATATACAAAGAATAGACAAAAGTCTACATTCGTCGGCCTCGTTACCCAAAACTGTAGCACAAATCTTTATGATTACCTAGCCCAGTTAGAGAATACAACACACACTATCGAGTAGTAAAACATCGCTTTTATCTAAAAATATTCATCCATTTGAACATAAATCTACTTTCGACACGATTCTCGACCTTATTCCATTGTTATACGGCGCAAGACGTTTAGACAATGGGTATTTTATGGGCTCAGGGCAGCAGTTGAATAGACAGGTTGGATATTTGTGGATGTTAGAGAAGTCCTTCGTGGATGATCGGATGTTTAGTGTGGACAGGTCGATAAAGACATTGGGGATAATGATATGTTTGATGGTACCTGATCGGAAAATAAGCTGATATCAGACGTCCGGCGGCAAAAGGTGATTTGGATATGGTACCTAGGTCCAGTAGGTATCTAGGTTAGGTTTTTCATTTGTAAGTTTTATATTTAAGTTTCTTTTGTTACTTATAGCTATAGGTAAGCGATAAGCATTATGAAAATATGAATGCTGTCGGTTGTAAAAAGCACAAAGAATAACGTAAAAATTAAAAAAGTAAAAAAAAAAGTTTAGGTACTATTCGTTGCTCACCTTTCAAACACACACGTACTCACCGTCTGGTTTAACAATTTATTAGGATTTCACAGATAAAGCAAGTTTACTAGTGTTTCTACGGTAGAGACACTGGATGGCAAAAATCTAGCAGCTATAAACAAAGCTTAACAATATCGAATACTAAGCCCGTAGGAACCTAAAACTTAACTTAACATAACATAACGTTCAAGTCAATCAATCAATGACGTCTTCCCAAACATTGGCCAAACACAATAAATATTAATGACATTAGACAATAGTCCATTGAAGGGCCAACATTTGCTCAAACGGCTGCGTTATGAATGAACCAGCTCGGCTATATTTAGCAGCTCTCGGTGCATTCGAGGCTATAAAAGTCAGGAATCCACTGACCATTCATACGAGACTACTTGAAGTGAAGTCGAGCTAAAATAGTATTTAACTGTACTTGGTACCAACTTACTTGAAAGTGGTAATTAAATGAAAATGTGTCTTAGGGTAACGGGATAAGTGTGACGCCATCATGAAAGTTTCGAACTCTTTCTTAGATCAGGTTAGTTTAGTTGTCTGCCAACCCCACCTCGAGTTTCTTCTACCCACCAATCTTGCTCCGTTCCTCAAGTCTCTGTACCTACTAGGAACAATGTGCGGCGATTCCTGAAACAACCACCGGCTAGGTAGGTACTCCATAGAAAAAACCTTCATGATTCGAAAATGTCGAATTCTAATCTGTAGTGCATTTAAATAATTCCACACAACACACCGTACCATACCCATACCTCATATCACCACTCCATATCCATATCTTCACGTTGGTTGGTTGCGGCCTCCGTCGGCGAGACAGCTTTTAAAATATCAGCTTTCACATTCGACCACTCTTGTAGGACATAGATTAATAATGTGACAGTAATGAAACGGTTGTACCACAAAAAACAATGATTGTTAATAAAATTTCAATAAAGGCGAACACACAACAGTTGACAAAAAACCTCTGATGGCGCTTGAGGTTTTTTGTAAAAAAAAATCATCGTATTCAAATCGTGTGGGAGGCTTTTTACCCTCTCGACAACACCTGCCACCTAGCGGCTGACGGGCACAACACATAAGGAGGCTTTATGTGGTAAATACTCTCTGGTGGGGCAACGGTTATTGGGATCCTAAACAAATAAGAGAAATTAGTGAACTTAAAACTAAGCTAAGCAAGCAAGCATTGAAGAAGAATCAGCGAAGCAAGGAACAATCCGCAAAAATAGCGGTTAAAGGAATAGCCTATTATTTTGAGCAATAGCTCTTGCTAAACTCCGAAAACGAAACCTGATTATATATGTGGTTAAGATATTAATTCGATTTGGCCCCAGGATAAATAGTCACACTACCCAATAAAACGAAACCAATCTATCAAATGCTTCACAAGCCCACAAAAACAGTGCAATCTTAGCCAAAAAGAAGCATAGGTAATTGCGTAATAAAAATAACAATTTCTTCAAAATGTCTGCAGGGTTTTTACCGAAGCCCATAAGACTAATTTAAGATCAAAGCTCGGTAGCCGCTGGGATGAATTAGCCATCGTTTGAAGTAAGTAGATCATCGGAGCAGGTTTTTGCGCATACCATCGATCAGTAATCATGGCGGTTTTTATAGTGTTACCCGAATCAAAAAAGTTTCGTATCTGTAACTATAAAACCTAAGCAACGAAGGGGTCATGTTAGTGTCTTGAGAGGATGCGTTTTTTATGGATATTAGCTTCTTAGTAAATAGTCCACGTACGGGGTAACAGAAGCTTGAATAGGTATAAAGTTCATACCTCCCAAGATCAGAGCTTTAGCCTCAGAAATCGTTAAGATTAAGTTAAGATTAAGATAAGAGTTCTCGGTCACCATAAAGGTTTCTTCGTCGTCGTCACCTTCCTGCTCATCCTCCAATTAATTAGGGTCAGTACAGCACAATTCTTCCTTCTTTTATTCTGCCCCATCCCCACTGCTATCAAATATTGTGCGAAAGAAAAGTTTACCTACTTACCCAAAACCTGCAAACCTACAAAACTAACAAGCGTGTACAGTGTACACTGACTGTCAGTGAGTGGTAACAAGCCGACATGATTTATGTCAAATCAACTCAAATTAATGTGCAATACGACAGTCGCATGTGATCGCAATCCGCGATTCGCAAGTGACGAACGATCGCGACAGATGTCCAGACCCCCTGCTCCTGATCCTGAGTGTATGCATGATATCTAGCAAGATCTGATTAAGGTGAACTTAGATATTGCTTCTCTGATACAAAGTTGTTCTTTTAGTTGTTTGAAAATATTCTGTAGTAGGTAGGTACTACATTGTGACGTATGCAAAACTGTAAAGCAATTTTAGGGCCTTGTAGCTAAAATTATATACCCTTGCAGTTTATTGTAATCATTTGCGAATACAAACTGGCAACTGCGTCTAAATGAACAAATAGTTTGTATTATTTTGGCGTGTGCGTAGAGGCAGATAGTTCTAACGCCATACTTCCACGAGAGCAGCCCTCCCTACAACTTCAAACGCGTCCCGTAACATCCTCTATTTAACCTCAAACTTATAGTTTTTGCTGCACTTTTTCTTCGTCTAACATTATGCTTATGTAACAATTTTTTCTATTACTTATCTGTGTTTGATGATTAAAAAAAAACTTTTTTCTCCTCCGACATATGGTGCGCGGCGCGTGCGCTCGCACATTGCGTCCGTTTTTTTCGCATCCGATTCGAAATTCAAAATTCAAATATGGCGCATGTGTGCAGACGAATATTGTTGTAGGTTTTTGTTTATTTTTTTTTCGTATTATTTCTTGTCGATAGACTCCCGTCTGGTCTTTGGAAAAAATTAAAAAGTAATAAACAAATAAAGTGGTATTATCCGCGTGCGCGCCAGGTGGGCAGGCGACCTGGATCGGGATAGGATCGGGATAGGATCGGCTAAGGGGGAATATGTAATTGCTATGTTGCAATGATCTTAATTTTTTCTGGACTTCATTAAGGCTGATATGCAGCACCTGTAAGTGTATCAAAATGTATCGATGATTGTGATACGTGACAGCTAGTTAAGCTGGATAAAACTGGTTAGTTATGTCAATCATTTGATATGGAACTAGAAAAAGTAATGTGGGAATCATATTATATTACTTAACTACATTGCATGTGTCATTTAATTAAACACATTTTAACTAGACAGGCTTTTAAATGAGTTGCCCAAAATTATCGTCAACCAATTCGAAACTTGGTTACTTGTTTAACTCCTAACCTCTCAAAATCATTAGCCAATTCCCGACACACACAGCGTACCCACCTCTAGTATACACACTTTTTACCGCGGCTTTTTCCACACCGCCTGTTGTTTTTTTCAAGCCATTTCGACGGCTGTTTAAGCATACTTTATGGCGAGCGCAGTCGGGGGTGACTATTATATTTTTAAAAGACTTTTTTAAACCCTGTCTCGAAATCTTTGGGGTGGTTTCTACATTAATGCGTGTGCGGGATTAGCACTTCTTAATTTGCTTTCTTGTTTTTTAATTATAACCCGTTAACGTGTTGAAAAGGGGTTTCTGTTCATTGGTTCTGTTTATTTACACGGTGGTAGTTTTTTATGGGGTTCTTCAAGTCATTCATTCGTTTACTGACTTATTTCTTCACAAGTAACTACGGATTCCAAGAAAAAATCTTTAGATCATTGAAAAACTTACCAATGTGGAAATCTTTTCGTACTAAAGATATTCCGCCAATAGATTATAGCAAGTTCATTAATTATCTAGTAAGTACCCAATAAAGTTTCCAATAATTTAATGTAGAAGTGTGTCCATGTCCGACTTATAAGTAATAGGTACCTACGTGCGAGAGTTTATGGTGCGATAAATCTGCGAACTGCTAAATGTGATATAAATAGAACGAATGGAGCGAAGCCATGGGACATCGAGAAAAGTTATGTCCAACATTTTATTACGTCTCGTCTCCAGTTCCGTGTTAAGAAAAATAGTTTTACGATTTATGGATTAATTCTCATAGCGGACTATAATACTTAGACAGTATTTGATTTCTGAAAACAGGTCCAACAGTGACGTTAGTATTCTGTTAGTTTACCAAGTGCGAAGGTGCATTTGATCCTCAAGACAGGCGTGGAGCCCTGGGCACTGCTGACTTTCTTAGCTTGGCGGACGAATTCTGATCCTGATCCCAGTTTTTAGCAGACAGCCGAGGACCTAGGGAAACAGTCCAAAATATATCGGATTAAAAAGCGGTAGGTATCAAAATGTCCTAGGATCGATCCGAATGATTTTGGACTTTTTACATTCATCGTATGATGGTCATAACTAATAGATTGTCACTTTGTCTAGACCTCAAGGACGCGTCAGTCGCAGATAAAATAATGAATGACTTAAACAAATAAATCACAATCAGTGCTGTTCGTCAGAGTATCGTCAGTTTGGTGCGCAGACGCAGCGGGCCCGCGCCTGCGCCAAACGCGTCGCCCACTGACGACCAACGACCTCGCGCTTATGGGGATATGTCTGAACGTGCTATACCCGCAGTATAATTTTTTTGTCATGTGGAAATCATTTCGAATACCCTCCGTCTAAGTTAGCGGAGCATCTACGGATGAGGGTCAAACCTAACAACAACTGTCTTTAGCACAAGCAGCCTCCATTCTATTGGATGCACTGGTGTCATGGTGTCTTCCGCTATATTTACAAGTCATGTCTTCAGGGACGCGACCTTTAGTCTATCAATGATGGCTCAGTGAATCCTGAGCTTAGCGACAGACATTCCGTTTGAGAGGCTGGTGGGGACTTGGTGACGCAAAAGCTTTGTAAGACTTTTCAAGTTAAAGATCGGAAGTTGGCGAACGTTACATGTTAACTTCACAACGTGGAAACACATTTATTGAGGTGTAATAAGATAACTAACCTCGGAGTCGTAAGTTTTCCTAAAGAGAGCAATTTGGCACCATAGTGTTGTTGCCATTTCACCTCACGAAGTCACGAGTATAGAGAATTTTGCTCACTTTTAAGTGTCGTGTTATCGTGTAGTAACCATCGGAAACTTGCAAAAATGATGTCAAACTCGACTTTTCCGATACAACAATGAGCGAGACAGTGACGTAATGACTGCCGTATGAATGCGGGCGGCGGGTCAATGACCCTTATCTCGATATCTCATTGTTACTGATGCTGTAATGTAACGTATGTGTTTTGGCAAGCGCCGCGCTTGGTTACAGCTCTATTCTGTTGCTCCTCTCTAGCCCTTGGAAATAATGTCGGCAAGCGGACTGGGGTGGAGAGGGGATGACTCGATAGACTCGTATCGATAAATCTGGCTAAAGTATAAGGAGGGTTAAGTTAGTTAACAAACCGTAGAAATTAATTATGGTTTGTACCTAATTTAATTAACATAAAACAAATGTTTTATGTGTCATGTTGTAAAGTTTATTAAGTACTTATAGTTATAACTAAGTCAGCTTTTTTGCCGGCTACAAATAAACAACAACTTATCTACTCTTTTTTTATTGATAAAATATAATTCTTTCTTCAATCATCAGATTATCACTACATTATTAACAAAACTTATCAAAGAAATCGATTTCGTATCCAAGTCGATGAATTAGTCACTTCATGAAGTGGTATTTCACGTAACAGTTGCCACGTCTTGAAATGGCCACTTCAAACCTCAGCCACATCATGAAATGGCCAATTCTACGAAATCGATACCGTTAACAATCCCATCACTATCTTCCTACTCCAGGCTAAAGCCTGCAGTGTCCTTGGCGTGCCAAGTGGAAGGTCCGCTGCCCATAAATTTGGCAGACACCATAGTCACACCCACTCCCCATGGAAAACTGAGCAGTCACCTGATTTATGTTCTAGGCACTGTACTACCATAGCGTATGTTGTACTTATGTAGTACTAGCACTTCGCCCGCGACTTCGTCCGCGTGGGGATAGTAGGTACTCCACAAACTGCAACGCCCCTATACATATCCCCTTACAAAGGTTAGTTTTGGAAAATTAAGCACAACGATTCTCATTATTGGTTCAGCGCAACTGTTCACCCCGTTCAGCCCGTCAGGGGTTGATTATGCAAAAATTGTTAGGGACATGATCTGTTTCAATTATCCCACTTTTAGTTTGTTCATAGAATACCGACGTAAATTGAAGCAAGCTATAATTTCCTCCCCTAAAAACTTTTCACCCCTGCTTCACCCCTTATTATGTATGTACCTGATTTTCGAAAAATCCAAACATTTGGTATTCTTATTGTTTTATCGAAAACATTTAAATGCCGTGGTGTTTCAACTTCATCGGACCAAGCATTGATACGATTCTCCCCAGTTCGCTCAAGCCGCGACATTTTTCTAACTCCGAGCATGTTTATTACCGTCGTAACTTTTGAACGAAAGGTCCGATTTGAATGATTTAAAGTGTAATTTACACGGACATAATCAACCTTAATTATCAAACCATTTAAATGGATAAGGATTAACATCATGGTACTATAATCACCATTTTTTATTTCACCATGGGATTTGCTTGACTAATATTAACAAAAAGCGGTCATGGTGACTTATCCATAATAGTTAGACATATGGTATTGCGGACTTTTTTGTAGATATTGATGGTCTCTATAAAACTGTAGTACATCCCTTTGCTCTATTGTCAATAGATTCCGCAGCGTACGCGATATAAGGATTTTTTCTCACACCTTGGGTCACATTATCGAAGTTTTCATACGGATCCCTAACTTTTTTGAAAATATTCTATAGCCTATGACCATCACCGATAATGTAGGATTCTACTGGTGAAAGAATTTTTCAAATCGGTTCAGTAGTTTCGGAGCCTATTCATTTCAAACAAACAAACAAACAAACAAACAAACAAACAAACAAATCTTTCCTCTTTATAATATTAGTGTAGACTATCAATTATTTTCACGGTTTTTTGGCAAGACAAGTGTGAATTAAGATGGAAAATATATACAAGCTAGTAGAAAATATGTATAAAATATGTATAGTAATAAATGTACAAGTGGAGTAAAAAGGGATGTAAGATGGGAAAAATTTAAGGATGCAATTTTTTTATTAGCTCTGTATTTTCTATGGGTTGGCAGGGTTAAAATAGCTTCCACAAATGGCTTCACTCATATTACAGACTGGTTAATAGTATTGTAGTACTGCTGTTGCAACTGTTGTAATTTTTTTCAATTAATGATGTCAGGAGTTACGACGGTTGAGAAAGAAATAGAGGAAAAACACGTGTTGTCTTGTGGATAAAGGCAGGAAGATGACTGGATGTCACATTATTCCTGCAAATTGTCGAAGAAGAAAATTGTAACCAATTTCCTACGACAACCCTCTTTCTTTCTTTCGACAGCCCTGATAAACTCACCAACCCCATTCTTGACCAAGGCCTAATTTTCGTCAAGTTAACCACGTCACGGTCCATCTTATTCATCCACCTAATATCTTCGATGTTAAGCAGTTGCTCCGCTCTATTTCCCCTCTATCAATATGGTAATGAGAAGCAGGGCTGATTAATTCCTCAGGCCTACTCCTCGCCCATGATAGTCATACATTACAATGATAATGCGATAATGTAATGTGGATATTGGAGATCTCCTGAATATATTGTTGAACCAATCAGTGTTATGACATAGTGGGAAAATTGTAGTGAAATCTGGATAAAATAGGGAAGATGAAAAACAGAATTTATGGAAAATGTTGTGATAATAACAATCAAAAATGTTGTGATAATAACAATCAAAAATTTTAAAAGATCTGCCTCTGCAATTTTTTTTATTTGAAAAATTGATAAATGATATTTATTTTGTAAGTAGGTTCTAAATTAACACTTTTACACGGCAATTGATTTTAAACAATAATGACGAATGAAAATAACATGAAACGGGACTTAAGTAAGTATAGTTAAGATAAGTATAAAAATCAGCGTCTAATGTTGTCATTGGTGTTATGACAACGAAAAGGTCATGACAGTTCATGACTAGTGACAGACAGGAGTGACTTATCGACCGTTTTCGCGTGAAAATTTAAACTGTCAGTTTTAAACCACAACTTTGGCAATAAATTAAAGCATTATATTTTTTAAATTTATGTATGATCTAGTTTATATGGAATTCTTTTAAATGAAAGAAAAATGAAAATATTGCATGCTTCCCTATTGATAATTTCGAGAAGTTCAGAATTCTTGTATTGATTAAAAGTGTGGTATTTTGACTTGACCTTACTTTAGTTGTTAAGCTATTGTCAACAACTGCACAAACAACTTGAGTTTGCGTCTAAATCGACATCACAGCCAAATCTGAACTGGTGATAATCCCAAAGAAACCCTACATTGTCTACGAAGCTAACAATTAAAATCAATTAAATCATCCGAAGTATTCGTCACGGAGTACATTAACGTCGTATCGAGAACTTAAGCGCACTAAAATTAAATCGCACTTAATCTAAGTTTAGCACACATCTAAATAAGGAATTCGTATATTTGCGCCATGTGTTGGCCCAGTATATTTAGCGATCGTCTAGACAACTTAGTCACTATAAATATGTAATGAATGCTTAGGCCATTAAACGGGAGATGGGCACATTTCCCAGCTGATGAAAAATAAGGCTGACTAACTGAAAATTAATTTATTTGCTAGTACTTGCTGCTTTTACTTGAAACCTAGTGTTCTGTTGCGCTAAAAACTATTTTGATATAGAATCAGGAACTAAAGTTGCAAATTATAAAGTCCAGTTATTTCAGTTAGCCATGATTATGAAGAAGCAAATAGGCTGAAATTATTTTCAGCCTACGATAATGGATGCATTTTGTTACATTCTAAATCATTCACATGTTTGGTTTGTCTACCTAGTAATACGGTGTATTTTAGCAGATTTCAAGAACCTACTGGCCCTTGACAAAGTCATAGACTACAACCGTTTAGCTAATTAGAATTGTCGTATCCAGTTAATATCTACACTTCAGTAATGAGTGTTTCGACTCTACAGTTAATTGTTGCCATGCACTCGCGGTCTTTTTGTCTAGCAGAGGAAGTAACAAACGCACTGAGCAAGCGGGGCATGCGTCACACGCGACACGTCCAGAGTGCACTGCAGTGTCGCATCTCGAAGTATCTGTAATTTTATCAAACATGGCTCAAAATATACAAAGAACATTTTTACACAAATTAAATTACAATTAAGCTTTCAAAAAAATAGCTTAACACATAAAAACTTAATTATATTTATCGTGAAAATCATCAAACGAGCTAAAAAAGACAGCCGCACGGTGGTTGCACCTCGGTACGCTTGGAAGAAAAAAATATTCACTAGCAAATGGCGACATTTTCATTACCATTTTATTTTACGAGCGAGTCGGTCGATTGCGATCAGTTCACACAATTAAACTTAAAATGATTGCTATTTAAATACCGACTTTCAATAACGCGACGGGGAAATGTCACCGTTCCATATCTTCATTATTATATCTTTGTCGTTGACTTTAATTGTCTTTTCTTGATTGAAAACAAATGACAGTGCTTAGCGTTTGATCATTTCGCGTTGGATGTCTGGTACGACAAAGTTGTAAGTGCCTCTTGAACTTATGAATAGGGGGACTGGCACGCGATTTCGCATGTGGAGCTTTTTGTGAAATTTGCCTAATGTGATTAGGATTTTACAACCAATCATTATTTTCACGCAGGTGCAGTTGACGTTCTTTTATTTATCTGCACATACTCAAATATTAATTGCTAAGAAAATGACAAAAGAGAATCTTTAGAAATCTCCTCTCTCTCTAGCCATCAAATAATTCTGTTCTTCGTATTTCCCCTAACTGTCTGACTAGTAAAGCCATTAGACGATCAAATGAAGACACAATGGAACTTACAAACAATATCCTGAATACGATCAATATTTACAAACCACTGTAAATTCAGGGAAACTCACAGGAATTCACTTTCAAACGCGCCATCAAAGTTGATCGTTCACTATACGATCATATGGCGATGTTACTCGTCTAAGGTTTCGCGAAATTATTTCTATTTCAGGCTGTCTGTGACTGTTTTGATAGCATTTAACTGAACGTAGCTTTTAGCCGCGTTGCGTTGCAAATAAACGGCGCAAACGCACGGCCCCCTACAGACTGACGGCACACAGAGTTATGAACCGAAAATGTCTGGACAAAAGATTGTGGAATATTTTAGATAAAAGTATATTATTTTGTATTCAATTTAATTTTAAGAAGTAAATAGTTGACGTAATAAAGGCTGACTGTTTTGAGTAAAGAAGTGGTTACTGTGATTTTTTAAGTGTCATACTCATAACATAATAGTTGCTCTTATATGCTAAGCAACAACAAAAATTGAGAAAAAATACGTGAACAAACTTAATTTAGTTAAAAAATCAGTTATCGAAGTAATTTGACGATATATACCCATTAGCGAACCGCAAACATTTAAAGACCCATCAACACACAATTAACTAGACGATTCATGAGTGTTGTGTCTACGGCGTCGTAGCGCTACTCGTGCGCAGATCAAAGAAGATCGCGACGGGATGCGCAGACGACGTCTCGACGCATCCCGCGCCCGCCGCCCGCGCACCCCGCGCACCCCCTCTGTCGCCGTGGCGCCTACTGCGGATATCTGCATGCACCGCACAGCTATTGAATTGCATTAACATTGTCAATGATTGACTTCGTAATGTGGGAGTATCGATGACTAATTTATGGGTTAATGTTAGATGCAAATTCATTTTTAATGAGCGTGTATTTAATCTTTGTAAACATATTGAGGAACGAGCTTGCATATTTGAGTATGGTATCGAAGGAAAAGAGAATGTTAATGTAGAGCTATAAATACCTGGTTGTCTCCTTCTTATGTCCGGTGTAATTAAACTTGTCTGGGGTCTGACTGCCAGTATCCGGTCTTACTTTGACAATTTGTACTTCCTCAGACTTCAATACACTAATAAACTCAGTAGACCAGGCAATGAACAGACTTGGAACGACCTTTGTCGTCGCATGTTCGGTTGGCGACCGGCTAAGAATACGTCGGTATTTAACACTAATTATAGAAGCATTTGCATATTACAGTGATATAGTCATTCACATTTCGTTCATTCTCTTGGAGCAATTACAATTACTTTACTAAACTGATGCAATAGATAATGCACGATGTAAAGAGACACGATTTGTATAATATGCAACTTATATTACGATTTCACGGATTCGTGGAGCCTACTAGGCTACTAGCAACAGTGGATAAGGAATCAAGAGAAATTAGACGGAATTTACGACTTGACGCTGCGACAAAAACGAATAGTATGAAACAAAAACTGCGGACTAAGTAATGTTTAGCCATAACTTGTGATAATACGCCCCTTCCTATAGTAATAATAATATGCGACCGAACAATATTGTAGCAAGTTTTTATGCTACATAAATTGATGTGTTTTCATACTAGCTTCCCTTCATTTTCCGTTCTTTGACTCAGCCAGAGTCAAGGTCGGTTTTCATCAAAGGAATTGCTCTTGGATTATATTGCTCGTATCCAAATCATATTTTTTTGGTGTAGTGAGACGAAGTTGACCCACCATCTCGAGATTGTCCAAGAGTTTGGAAGGAGAAAGGAGAGACCCTTACCCAGCAGTGGGACAGAATGAGTAGGCTAGCAAAAAAGTGATATGCTGCTTTTACGCGTGATGGATTTCATAATTTTCGTGTGCCTTCGTCATTATTTTCACTAATGAAGATATATTATGTAAAAGCCTGAAGAACTTTTTTTTTGGGTACTTTTTAGTAGGTATTATTGGATTCTTCTTTCTGTCTTTTGATTCACCCTTTATATACCTTATAAGAGTTTATTTTCGTTACAAAAGAGTTTAAAGACCTTGCTGATAATTTTGGGCGTCAAAGAATGACTCATAGTTCCCTTACATTTTACATGAACGGAAAAGTTTTTGATATTTTCGAGTATTAACAATTTAAGCATCATATTTAGAAAGTTATAGTCATCTCTAATAATATGTAGAGTACGTCTTGCTGTAACTTAGTCAACTTTCAAAATTCATCTTAGGATCATCTCTACCATAGTCCATTACCGCTCATAAGCGTTTGTGTAGCTTACTCCGTTGCCAAACAGTAAGTCTGAAAATAAGCACGTCCAATTTTTCCTGTCTACCCACATAAACTTCTGATTCTTCCTGAATCTATTGTCTAAAGAGCAATCAATCAATTTCACTCACGTTTCGGCTATAGAGCAAATATATTGGCACTAGTACAAAATAAATATCATCTTTCTATATTCATATTTTCGTTACGCTATCTAAGTTTTTCTCAAAAGGATTTGCCAGTTCTCCGTAAGGTTTTTCGCCGTTATCTATAACGATATTGGTCACCAACCGGTCATTGAACTCGACCTTGGAATAAAGATTTTCCCGTAAACCGCTACAGTCAACTGTCCTCGGGGGATTTTGTCATAAAATTCACGGTTGGCAGGTGGATCAGTGATCGCGTTATTATAATATAATCGCTGTGGTCATGACCTCTGACTCCCTTTTACAACTCAGAGGATTTTTACAACATCACAACTCACAACACATTAGAAGCTAAATATTTTCAAATAAAATAAAGGAAATATAGTGTCAAGAACAATGAGCAAGCTTTTAAAGAAATCTTAGACGGCACGCACCTATTTTCAATATTGCTAATAAATTAGAATGTTAATCTATTGTTCGCAATAGTGCGAAATTTTATTTTGACACAAAGGCTGAGGTATGATATGCTTCACCTACGCGACGCGAACTTGCAAACAGTGGCCGCAAGGCAGACGAAGTAGCGGGTAGGAAACAGACAAACCTAATCACATGTACTGGAAAGGTACAAGTTTTCTACACAAGTGCTACTGATGACAATTTGAACAAAAAACTGAACATTTATACTGAATAAAAATATCTAAAGGAATCGGCAAGAAATAGCCGGTTCCGCGACATACGACAAAAATATATAAAAAAGAAAAAGTGTTGGAAAAGCTATCCATCTTGTCCTTTCATAAACAAACCTTTACTTTTCGTCTACAAACCGCTGTACATTAGACCACATAAGTTATTTCGGAGCAGACGTACAAAAGAAGGTTACGGTGCGTTTTTTAAGGAAATTTCGTATTCACTCAAATAAACGTGGGCGTCCTAATCACTACGCTGTTCTTTCTTACTCCAACACTGCGATACCATAGTAAAGTCTAGTCATTCTCTGTATTACCTTGAAAAAAGTTGCTAAAAATAACTTACATTGTTCGAATTTCGAACACAATTAGAATAGTCTATAGACTGTTCTTTTTTTAAATATACAGCAACTTTCGTGTCGTTCTTTTTATAAAATAAATCGACTAATAACAAGTGACATTTTATTTTTATCGGCTGCCAGACATTCAGTTGTTTTTTCGTGTAATTTACTTAGGGACGGAAATCGGCGCTGAGCCGCGGTGACATACACAGAGCTTACACGATCGTTTATGGAATACAAATTATCAATAATTGTTGGTACAGTTACGTTCGCCTACACGCCATGTCGACTGGTCATATCAAATGTGTGCCATTGAATATCAAATCGCATTTAGATAATATAATTCATTGGTTTCGGCGTCTCCACTGGCAGAAACTTCTGTCTGCGTATTATCTTTGTAGACCAATAACTAAATATGAGAATTAACTGTTTTGGTGGTGTAATCTGCTGTTATGAATGGGTTTTTGAGACTAGACAGGCTCGACTTACATACAAATGTGAATAAAGAAGCCAAAATAGTCTGAGTTTTAAGCAGTCTATCTTTGAACAGAAATATATCATATTACATATAGTGACACAAAAATAAAAATATATTTCTGTTCACTTTTAGCACTGTTTTGGCTGAAAATCCAGCATGTTGCTTTACTATATCATGAAAGGCATAACATTACACCAATATACCGCTATAAATTTTTGCTTCTTGTTTGTACAATATTTGTATGCCCAGCAAGGCAGCACATAGTGAAACACTTAATTATAAATTACTCCACCAATGTTCAACATTTTACCTATGTGTGACAAATAAATATTTTGAATTTGAATTAGAATTTGAAATTATTTAAATCCAATTATCAAAAACAGCAAGTTCAAAAAGCCCATCACTTTCAGTAAACTCATTATCATCACACTAGTTTCAACAACTTCACGAGCATTCACAAGACAGCTGGCACATCGGGACATGCATGCTTTCACCGATAAACTAACAAACGATAATTGTTTTAATAACTTGCAAACATTAAATTAATATTTACAGCTTTTTTTTAATGAAAAAATGGTGTTTGTACGCTTTTTACGACGCAAATACGATACGAATCGAAACTTTTTCCCTATAAAACTTGACCCACATAATTTACAAACATTATTATTGTTACAAAGCGCATTGCCTCAACTAACAGGATCAGATAAACCGCTACACATTGTAGTGTTGGGGAAAAAAACGGCGCAGCTTCTAGACGACATCTCGAAAACTAGGCGCGACATCTGGCGGCCCGCGAAACATACACATGTCTTTTTGTCCAGATGACTTAGCGCGCCACGCACTGTGCATACTTGCGCTTACTCTCATGAACATAAAGTCTGATTTCGATTGACAATTTATTTAATATAAATTTCTTAAAATAAATAAATATTGGGCTTTACCAGCGTGCAATAAAGTCGGTTTTGCTGTGCTGGCAGATTTTTTTGTGATTTTTTTTCGGAAGTAGCATAATTCATATGGTAAGGAGCGTGTCGGGTGTCGCGGCAGATGCTAGCGCGTTTTAATTTCTGCGCACGCGTCTCTCTGTTGGTGACGACACAATTTTAAGCTCCGTTTAGTTTTCCAGTTGTTGGTTTTTTTTTTCGAAGAAACCCTTGACATCTAGTAACTAATAAGTTGTTGTCTGGCCCGAGTGTGGGTCCTGTTCGACTTGTTTGTTTACACATCTTGAAGCTGTCGCTGTAAGACAAACTTTGGATTTCTTAGTCGTGAAGTTATGTTACCTATTCATATTTCGTTATCTTTTGCGTTGGAACAACAAAATAGCGAAATCTGCTTTTCTTAAGACTCGAAATGGAAATAGTATACCGAATATAGTAGTACCAAAACCACCTGAAAAACATCATTAACTTGGTTTTACAATGACTGTCATGGTTTTTATGTGTAGATAATGAACTATTCAAAGAAATGACAAACAGTAATTCTGTAAAATAAGAAATAGGTAGGTATGTACAGAAGCAGTAACGATATCTTCTAAACATTGAAATGGACCGATGTGGTCCCCCTGCCTTCGAATGAGCCCTAGTACTGAATACCAAATTTACATCAAAAGTCCGGCAGGGCAGCACAATCTGCCGCTAGTCGCTAGCCAGCACTTTCACCGACACATGCAAATCGCATGAACTTGTCGGCACGTGCGCTATACCTGCGCGCGCGCACAAAAACCGCGTCAGCTGCGCGCGCAGCTGCCTCTAACTGCGCCAGCGTCTGCGCAGCCACCAGCTGGACCAAACATGTCACAAGTATTTATAGATCCTAGATGTAGAGGTTACAGATGATGGACTGGACTGGGTCTAGGAGTTTTGGGATGATGGACTATTGTGTTACTGTGGATGATAGGACTGTTCATTTAGGAAGGTGTTGTGACTATTTTTTAGATAGGAATAAAACATGTCTCGAATGTCTAGATCACTTTTAGGTTGAAGAACTAGCTGGGTTGTCTCGGGTTGCGGGCTGGAGGGTCTTTCAGGGTTAGATGCCATAGTTTCGGTTTAATCTGGAGCACTTCGAGTAAATTTTCTACAAGAGAAATGGAAAGCAGTCAAAATTATTTGGCATTTTGGTATGCATGCACATTAAGAATGGAACAGGCACTGATGTTTTGAAACCATCAAAACAACTAAAAGGCCTCATTTTTGAAATCGCTACAATTTTCTACAACAGTATTGTAATTTCTTCCTCATCCGCATGCTGACACGAACCCTATTTCTTCTTATTACGTAAAGCCTATCCATTACAATGAATAATTCAGTATAAACACGGAAAATGCCGAACTGTTCCGATCATCCCCGAGGAGGATGCCTAACGACTTGATTGCAACCAAACACGATATCTTCTGATTAGTTAGTAGAAAATTCGCAACAATTTGCCTCGGGATATCGTTTGGATGCTTAGAGTTTGATAATCGACGTGTTTTTGAATAATATTCGAATTTTCGTCACGATAGGTTTGGATGGAATGTGATAGCCTTGTTTTTTCAATGAGTTTCAAAACAAACCTTGAAATGATGCCTAGGGGGTGGAGGTCATAGTAATTTTCCTCTTGAATTATTTTTTTTTTCTGTAAAATATTGCGTCCATCCTCAGGCATACACTTTGTGGAGACTGTTGCTCGCGTTAGGTTATTTTGCAACGATTCAATGTCTAAAAACTTAAAAGATTTTTTTTGCCAAATACTTAGTCACTTTCTGCAATTTCTGTGTTGCTTATTTAGTTTTAGACGGTCTAACCTTGAAAGCACATCAGACGCGTTTAGCTTCATCGCTAATTTTTAATTTAACAAGTTAACTTGCAAAAAGATAATGTTTCGCGTGTTAGTAAGCACCGCAGCCGCAGGTGAGCCGCCATTACTCCACCGTGCAATTACACTCAGACGCGTATCCGAACGCACGCGCGCGTTCTATTTTTGAAATTTGAACTTTTCGCTCCATAATCATTGCTTGATTTTGTTTTATTTTTTAGCATTGTGTTCTCGCCATCGCATCGATAATGATACGAGAAAAAAAATTCACAGTCGTAATTCGCAGGCTGTGTTATTCTTCTTTTGTTCATCTCGATTCAAAACATGAAATGTCAAAGATGTTGGAAAAACTCGAATTGTTTTAGGTTTTTTTGTTTAGTTTTTATATTTGAGTAAGTATCTCAAAACAGAAAAATATGTAGACAAAATATTTGTCAATATACATTAGCTTGGATGTATCCAAGCTAATGTATAGTGACAAATATTTTGTCCTAATTTAAAACTAGCTTTTGTTAGTAGGTCCGTCCATTAAAACGCCACAAACCACCTAGGTAAGCTGTAAAAGAAGGTGGCGCACTGTAATTTAAAGAACGTGCAAATATTTAAACCACATTCGCATGGACTACATTTATTATTTTTATTTACGAAAGCCCAATCATTATAAATACGCTAAACGAATATAATGGGACCACAACGTCGCTACTTAGACCAAATGAAACGTGGTGGTTCTTATAATTTCCTAACCGCACTTAGGGGTCGCGATTTCTGAACGAAAAAATAATATTTAAGAAGTCAATGCCCCCGCACCGCCATCTGGCGTGCGCTCGCGCCGAGCAAGGGTTGCTACGCACTGGACTGTAACACTGAACACTTGAACAGTGTTGAATTTTATATGATGCCCGATATTTGGACAGGTGCTCAAATTACAACAGGCCGATGATTAGCAATAGTGAACACACGATGAACAAAAAAAAACTCAAATGAAGGCACTAAGTATATTAGCATATTACATCTATGTAAGGTAAGGGTTTTCATTGTGACGGGTTAATCATTTTAACTAAGCTTTAAAAGTAGCCCAGAAGTTACTCAAGAATCCTTGAAAAGGTTTTTTCCATTTCATTTCAGAAGATACCCACTCAATAACTTATTACACCTAGACAACCTCTTAACATTCCTCGGCTAGAACTTTCACAAGTAAGTAACTGAAACTGCAACTTGAAATTCATCGTCATATCTGACGAATAAAATGTTCAGCTGCTATATCTGGTGAACGAGAACCCTTACGTCTTGAAACCACTTTTAATAAAATACACCCCTTAATTGCTATACAAACTTAATTTTACGTTTCTTAAACATTTCTCAATCCACTTTGAACTTTATTCCCCAAAATATAAGCTTGATTTATTGTTCACTGAACAAATTAAGGGATAGAAAGAATACATGATGATTTCTTTATTGCAAAGAAATAGAGTTTGAAATAAAAGGAACAATTTTGATAACATTAAAGTGTTTTTATAGGGAGATTATAATGATAATTACTATCATTAAATTAACGTTTAGTTCGCATTAACTTGTGATGTGTATCGCAATATCGCTTGATAGTTTGATACCTACCCTTCAGGGGGTGAGTCGGGTTCATGAAAACAATTTAGGGGTCAATGTTTCTTTTTTAAACTTTTAAGTCCTTGTAAAATGTAAGCATGCCTGTTCTAAATGAGTTAAAATGCTTTAACAAAGGAAGTTCTGTAATTTTTTACCGACGACACTGACCATCCATATTTCCAAAAGGACCTGTAGCTGTTGTCTGAAGAAAAGTAGCAGTTTGAATAACTATTTCTAGTATTCAGTCCGAGACGCAAAACTTAGTTGATAACACTTACAACCCAGCGATCTTTAAGTCAAGAGTAGGTTACTTCCAGGCAAGCGTGCTCCATCTTCGACCACATCATTGCTTACCATCAAGTGAGGTGGTGGTCGAGTGCGAGGCCAGCAATCGTATCGTACTAATATTACACTTGCGTTAATGAGTTCGCTTGTTAAGCATTCACGCCTGAATCGCAGAAGCGGATTTGATGAATTTTAGTATCGAGATAGACAGGACCCTAAAGACGGCTACAGGCTACTTTAACGCGAACGAAGCGGCGGGAAAAATCTAGTAAAATAATGAATCTTAGATTCTCTGAAAATTGCTTGAAGACCTTCAATATATTTTCCATTCCCGTTCAATAGAAGGAAATTCAATGTCAGATGCGCAACATTGTGTTCTATTGTAATGATTGCAATAATTCAATGCAATTGTCTTTACCTCGACATTGCGTGGGTTACCTTCAGTAAATACCTTTGACTTTGACCTTATTTCCTTCAGTGATACCTAGAATATTTGTTCCTAGGCCATCCAGAAGCCGTTTATAGTAGATACCATAGAAGGCAATGAGATTATAATAGAAGGTTTTCTGGGAGAAAACTCAACTTTGAGTTAAGTTAAGGAATAAAAACTTACCATACACACCTACCTACTTATAAAAATATATTGGGACAACTAAGTAATGCTTAACAATATTTAGGTACATAACTAAATAATCTGTGCATTTGTCATACTTACGTTTTAGGCAGCAGTTTTAGTGCTCATTTCCAGTTTGAAGCACACAGAAGCCAATTACGAAGCATTATGTTCAGTGCTCATATTGAGGCACAGTTTGTACAACCCACTTTTATTTTTCGCCTATGAACATTAATCAAATCATGTGTGACAGCTCAATATTTTGTAGAAGCAGTAACCCCTAACTGCAAATCGAAATTCCCATATTGTTTCCCAATTTCCAATAGCCGTTCGTTCGGTGGTCTCGTATGAAAAACGCTGAGTTTTCCCGTGAGTTCAGCCGGTACGATGTCCCCCCGTCGCTGGGGGGTAGGCAGCACGGCATGTAGCGTGAGGACTCCGGCCATTTGTCAACCCGCTCGATTTAATCTTACATAGGATTTGGCCGACATATTGTTGGGGAGTAGAGAATTGGCGTCGAATTGATTTTTTGATTTTTGTTTTGTCTATCTATCTATTTTTGTATGTTTGGTCATCGATATCTTCGCACATTGTCAACCATTTTAATGATGTTTTTTTTCTGGAAGAGTATTTTTTCCAAGGTGGTTCTTTTTTCAGTGATTTGCCAAGGCAAGGTGTGAGAAACAGTTAGAGGCTTGTCTCTAACCCAGATTTTAAGTTAAAATGTGTAGGTGGATATATGATGTTTGTACTTACATATTTTTTTCTTTATTTTTTTATTTGTGATGGATTTGCTCTTGACTCTAGTCTTAGTCAGAGGTGACCGAGACAAAGTCGACGATGGAGTGAGCTTGCCCAGAAGAAGCCTGTTCACTCTAACTTAGAAGAGATTAGGGTTTAATGCGTTCGGAAACACAGACGCAGGTAGAGAGTTCCACTCCTTTGCTGTGCGCATAAAAGACGTTTGACAACGCTTAGTGCGAATTGGTGGAATATCAACAAGGTAGGGATGGTAACTTGCAGTACGTCAATATGTCCGATGGTAGAAGAGGGCCAGTGGGATGAGGTCGTAGAGTTCTTGGGCACACACACCAAAGTACAACCTGTAGAAGATCGACAAGCAGGCAACCTTGCGATGAGCCAAACTGTTTTTGCTCTTGTCTCGACTTATTCGTTCGACTTAGGTTCCTAATTACCTATATAAAATGCTGTTCAAAGGTCACTTTGGCTGCTTTATCTGAGGCATAGAAGGCAGGATAAGAGATGCTTATCTACAAAAAAGCTATAATTTTTTTAAACACAGTATTTCATATTTTCCAGAAACAAATAGCGTGTAACCAAAACTATTACTAAATACAAAACTTCCAACACATTTCTACAAAGTAACAAACACTTTGCGACTAATTCAGTTTTTGCTAACTAAATGCCAGTAAGTGCAGCATTAGCATTGCATGCTACAAAACAGTTATAGCGAGGTACGTGTAACTATGTCGTGGAAATTACAATATTCACAGTGATTTTATCATGTAAATTAGTAGATAATTTAAAAAAATAGCTTAATTTCTCCAAAAAAAAACAGCAACATTACAGAGTAGGAAAACTTTGCAACGACGCGGACGGCGACTGTAAAAATAAGTATAGAAACATTTAAAACAAAAGATTTGCAGATTCGTACCCATGAAAAATTCTATCCTGTTTCGCATTTGTTAAGCAGACTCTATATTTAAATTCCCTATTTCTGCTAATCAGTTGCTACAAATTCAGAGATGTTTATGAATAACACTAAAAGGATCAAACCAAAAAAACACAAACACGCCAACACTTACCAACCCTACTATAAAGATTGTTGCCATCAAAAAATCTGACTAGGTGAATCATAAATCCGTACGAGGTATACTCCCATAAGTTGTATAAACCATAGCCCCCATCATATCCTCACGCGACCAGGACTTCCATTAAACGGTGGAATTTGGAGATCACAATCTTGGCCCAGGTTTTTAGTACACTATGAAAAACGTAGCCGCCCTGAAGTGTAACGTGCGTGCCATAAATAAGTTGTTTAATTTCCAGCATTTTTATGGTAATTTTCTTAAACACTGTTTATATTGAAAATTGGCATAATTATGAATGTGTTTTCGTTTGTAAGATGTCTGAGAAAAGTATGAAAGTTTTAATAGTCTTGAATGTTATTTGGTTGTCGTAAAATGCACATATTTTCGACAAATATAACTGTACATGTATGCAGATGTTTCAATAACAGTAACAAACAAATTATTTATAACGATCCATCCGCATCATGGGCTGGTTTTAGCAAACCGATACTTAGGCACTTTATTTTTATTCCAGTGTCAAACCATTAGCATTAAAACCTGGAACCGGTCAGAGACAGCTGCTTAGACACACTAACCTACTTACCTTAACAGGAATAAGTAATATCAAATAAGTTGTTAATGAAGTCTTCGATGTAACTGATCCTATTGAGATAACAGCACATTCAGACTAAGCTGTAGAATGCGTTACAATATTGTTTGATATTCATTGAATCTATATTGCCATAATCTTTTTTCACCGTTATCATTTCAAGTCACTTACAGAAAGAAATGTTTAAAGCCTCTTCTGCTTATAAGGAGTATAACCTCAGATGTACCTAGACCATTAGAACTGTGCAGGAGTCGTGACATAATAATTTCACATAAATGTCAACCACCCACGGTGTCCAATAACAGCCATTATTCACTCGAATTAGCCTCGTACTGACCCCAGCCGTCCCACAGTGACCCACTCGACGCCCAAATACCACTCGAAAACTACCAAATCGGCAAACACTTACAAACACCGGAAAAACATCATAGACATTATTTGTGTTCGCTACTTACGGAAGTAAAGATGTGATGGTTTTTCTGCGAGCTGCGCCCCTCGCCACGTGGCAAAAGATGCTGAATATCTTCTATAAGCGGGCCTAGTATAGGACCCTTGTGGCACACCTGCCTGTAAGTACGAACTTACTGACATTTTGGTCAAGCTAAAAGCATCTTTAGTTCTCTCTGATAAGTGCTAGTAGAAATGCATCGTAAAATGGTAAGTGACAAGCGTATATTTGGCAGGAAGAGGGTGTACATTGAATTATATTTAGTCGTAAGCTCCCTACGGTTATGATTGAACAAACGATACGTTCACAAGGTGTGCGAGACACGCTCTGCTTTGATAATATTTTCATTACGAACTTCTTATTTACGTACTTACCTACTAACAAATATTAGGCACAAAACAGATTTTTCTTTATCGGTGAAAGTATACAATTTGGTGGGAGCTATTTATTCTGAATTATAAGCCAAACCGTGTTATTTGGGGCAATATTTTTATTGATATTACAGTGTTGTTAGTTTTCGATGAGATCTTAGCACGCGAAAACACGACTTAGGATTTATAGCTACCCCGAGCCTATGAATCAGCTTTGCACCTTCGCATTTTCGGAGGCTATTGTCCGTGAGCTACCTTTTTTTCTGCCTTGGACTGTTATACAGATACCACCAGGTTTATATTAAATGCCGACACGTGTACAACCTTTATTCATTTAACATTCTGTATCACTATTATTACCGTTACCTGCAGTTTTATCTTACCACTATGCTACATCTGCGTTAGCACATATTCCTTCACCAACAAGATTGAAACTCCTTTATCATTTGCGTTTATCATCTGTAAGTGTATTTCTGTAATCGAGTTACACATTTGCCGTTTCCCTTTCTGCTGATTTTTGCACCTTTCGTCGATTTATATCGGAAACCAATTTTATTGATCCACCATCTGTTGTGAGGTGGGCGACCTTTTCTAAAGACCCTATACAATTTATATCTAATGTGTTTTTTTTCTTTTCAGGTAAGTGTTTGCAAGTTTGACAAAAAATGGTGGCATTTGGTGCAGCACGTGAGTAGTGCGGTATTGTTGTGGATTAACGTGCTGAATTTGCGGAATATTTGCCAGGAATTTTATTAAATGGCTTTGATAGTCGTAAATATAAGCTTAGAAATAACTTTGATTATGTATCGCAAGGTAATATCAATAATTTGGTAGGTATTTATTAGTATGTATTCGTAACTTCTTATTAGTATAATTATGACGTACTATCTACGCAAAAAGGTCTCCAAATAAATGTAGTTAACCCTAAGATTCGACAGTCAATTCTTGTCGTAAGTAGCTTGTAGCTGTCAGCTGAATCTAAGAAAGCTTCCTATTCCGTCTTCATTTCGAGTTAGATTCTCATTAAGACTATTGGACTTGTCTACTGTAAGTACTACTTTTCCTTCATAGGGACGTAACTAACATCAAAGTACTTCCTGGTCGGTACCACTTCACCAGTCGGCTTTATTTCAATTAAAGCAGTTGTACATAATCAATGACTGGCATCACGTGGCTGCCTGACTGCCTGCCCGACCGCGGAGGGAACAGGTGAGGACACCGTGGACGGCTGGGGACGGGGTAATCACGGGGATGAACTCAACTGTGAAATGACAGGGATGGACGAAGGGCAAGGAACTTGCAGTGCTTTGACGATTTGAGTTTGAGTCATCAAACTGTACATTATACGTTACTAGCTTTGACGATTTGAGTTTGAGTCATCAAACTGTACATTATACGTTACTAGCTTTTGCCTACGGCTCCGCCTGCGTGGATGTCGGTTTTCTATTATTATTTTTCTTCATGTATTTTTATTACAGCATATAATATGTAGTGTAGATTCAATGAATGCCCTAAGCATCTGCCAAGCCCTTTCATTAAATGTTGTTTTAAAGTTGGTTGGATGTCATTTAGGCCGCTAACTAAATGGCGCCGTTTAATGAAATGGCTTGGCAGCCAACTAAATGGCTGATTAAGCTAGATGGCTGCGACATACATATAACCTACATAATACATCACCGAAAACATAGGTATTCCTAATTTAATGTGTTTACAGATTTTAGGAACCTATCTATACGTATTGAATTGGGTGACCCAATTACCTGTTTTTGTCCGCGGATTTAAGTGGCTAATATAATTTGTTGACATCCTTAATTACGAAAATTATTTTGAAAATTCTATAGATAACCACTTATTTATTAATTTCTGCTGTGTAAGGAGATCTTGTTCATATCCAACTAATCTTGTTTGTTTGTATTAGTCGCTGAACAGATTTTGATGTATATTGGTACCTACATATATACATAGATGGGACCCTGGAGTAGGTTATAGGTTTTATTATCATTATAATGAAGCTAATTTGATAAATTGAAACCTATCTAATGTGTATCCTTTTAACGCTAATCAAAAAGAACTTAACTTTATGACAAGACTTAACAGATTGCACACAATCTGTGGTTTACTTGCCATTATTTCAAACAACACAACCGAATTGAGTAGGTACCTCCTTCCTTTTTTTGAAGTCGGTTTAAAACAAATTACATTTTCAGTCCGTTTGTCTATGGTGGCGTGCTGAGAAAGCATTGACACCATAAAATTAACCTTCGTTTTCATGGAAATATAAATAATTCGCAAACTTACACTAACAATGCACATTGTCCACATTTTGAGGCGAGCATTTCTCAGTCATTTTAAAGGTATTTGCTATGAAATGTGACATCTGTTCTGTCTCATTTGAAACCTGACATAAATGGTTGTGTTCAGCTTGATTGAAAACCTAAGTTTCGTCGTAGTAATGTGCAGTTCTTTCATGAGAAGGTAATTACTTTTACTACCTAATATCCATAAAAATTTGAAGACAGTGCACCCGAAAATTACAAAAAAAGAAGAGTGAGGTAGTAGTAATATTTTTAGGCGATGAAGCTTTTTACCCGACTTCGTCAGAAGGAACCCTCCTTCTGACGCAGTCGGGTAAAAAGCTTCAGTGTTTTTCGAGCGTATGTATGTATGTCCCTATGTGTATGTCCATTTCCTTGACACGCCCTACCGCCCAAACAGCTGGACGGATTTTGACAAATGAGGTGTCGTTGAGTTCGTCAGATTTGTGGTAGTGACATACCTAGGCTATATATATTTTCAAAACTCATTAAAATGTAGGAAATAAAAAAATGAATTTGTCTAAAAACCCAACCGCTAAAAACGACTAAAAAGTTCCAAACAGTCTGATGCAGTTCAATCAGACTGCTTAAAAAGCGAAGTAAAAGCAACAACTGGTATTAGTATGATGCTGATAAAAATAAGTAACTAAGTATGTTAATGAAAGTAAATATGTATCATAGAGAGGTATTCTCTGCATCAACTCAATATTCAACTTATTCTACATACGCAGAAGAAGAAAAAATATGTCTCAATCGCTATTAAGCCTACCCAATCCGAGAGGTCACATAATTTTCCCTTAAATTGTAGTTCCCAAGAAATCTACCAGCCCCTACTTTTAGCACAATACCGCTAACACGTTCCAAAGGGCAGACTAAGGTCAGCCTCACATAAACCTGCTTGTAATAACGTACTAATAAAAGCTACGACTTATCTAAAACAAAATATATGAGTGGACATAATTTAGGGCGAATTGGGCAAAACGCGAAGGTCGCCTAGTCGGGCAGTAATTACTGGTGGCCTAGGCGCAGGCTAGACACGCCATCGTGCCGCGCCTAGCGAAAATTAGATGGAATGAAATTAAGCAACGTACGCATATGCGATTTTGCGACAAAATCGTAACAATTTCAAGCATTTTTTTGTAATTCTATTTTCATTTTTTTTGGTTGCAGTAGTAGAATTATCTGAAATTATTTCTAAAGACATTATAGTTTTAACAAACCACTGTCTTGTTTATTTTGATTTCGTTCATATTAGCGCTGCCATCGAGAGAGACTAATCCAAGCGTGCCCCAGGTGGTCATGAAATATCTTGAAAACTGTCACAAAAAATACCTCAAACTCGAGAAACAAAACCTCTTTGACGCAAGTACCACACTCAAAGGACCATTCCAATAAATGATTTAAACATTGCCCATGTTCCTATTGTTGACCCAAGGTCCGAGGGACCCGTACGTGACACTCCGGTGAGAATGTCTCCGTTGGCGCTAAGACGGCCGAGGAACACGCTTCTTCAAACATCGGTGAACAAACAGCTCATTGAGTGAACATGAATGAATGAATGAACGGGACGATGATTGATCACGTCTTTGCTTACACTTGAAATGTTCGATGTTGTGTTGTGTATATTGGGCCTGAAAGGAATGTTTTATTGGGAAAGTCGTAGAAACTTATAAATTAAATCAAAACCACATTATATAATTTTCCTTTTTTATTATGATTTGCACAATTATAGCATTCCCAAAACGTTTAGTGCATATTGGTGCGAAAACTGCAGGACAATAACATATTAGCTAAATATTCTACTGCTTGATAGACACTAATATTACAAGGCATGACAAGCGACTAGACATGTCATTTGCAAGTGCAACTTACAAATGAAATCAAACAAACAATAATAATAAAATTGTAATAGGTACAAAGTTTGTATTACAATTATTATTCGCATTTACAATTAAGATATGAGTAAGCCATAAATATGTGATCGTGTCCAGACGCACGATCATTATTTTATTAAATAACTAATCAACTTAAATAATCATACGCACGACTTGTCGCAAGTTAGAACGATGCCTTAGACGTAGCACGCAAAACATATTATGATGTCTGGATGTCCAACTTTATTTAATGTTTCATGACAAAACTAGCAGATTAAGCACTAGGTACCTATTTACTGTTTATTATAAGACAAGAACGTAGGCACATGGCCCTAGTGTAAAGTTAGTGGGTAACGTTGGTTAAATCCACCATACCCTTTAGAATTAATAAGGGAAAGAAGACTATCCTCATGCGGCATTCTCAGACATCTAATTATCATTAAGCGACGAGAGCTGATTGATACTTACCTATGTAACTTTTACAATTAAAAAAGAAAATTAAATGTAGATTACCTAGGACATAGGACAAAACACTACGCCGCTAATATTTTTGAGCTAGCATCGCGTGAAGTGTAGATTTTGTAGCAGTAATATAAAATTGCCCAGTGCTATAATAATTGCCTCCACTTTTGATCCACAATCTGTTGATGTAATCTAAGCGGCCAACCATATATTATTACCTTTCAGCCTTCACTGAGGTGTGTGCTGAAAGTTATTGGGTTTCAAAAATAATCACGTAGGTTAGGTTAATTGTAACCTAAGTTAACGTAAGAGTACTTATTCATCATCATCATCATCATATCAGCCGAAAGACGTCCACTGCTGGACATAGGCCTCCCCCAAATCGGGGGGGGGGGGGGGGGGTTGCCATAATCGCCCCGATTAGAAGGCGGGTTGGCAATCGCAGTGTAACTGTAGCAATGTACCTACAGAGAAAGCTGCTGCCCATTCTCTGGTGAGTCCCTTAGTCGCCTCTTACGACACCCACGGGAAGCGATGGGATGGTGCTATTCTTTTACGTCCGACACCATATGGACTTATCAGTAGAACTTAAACGTTGCTTTACTTAAAGTAAAGGACATTGCTTGATGAACCATTTTTTATAATCAGAAATTCCTAAAGTCCACTTAGAATTCCTCAATTATATCACGATTCTGATAAAAATGTTAAGGAAAACTATTTTATCTTAATAAGATCAAAACGGATTTCCCTAAGTCAATATATCTGAATCATTAAAAAGGGTTTCTGCTCGCTCACATTTTTCAATCATTTCCTTTTTGGTAAGGACAGCTTTTAAGCAAAAATCAGATTCTTTTTTTTACAACAAAACATCTCAATTCCGATAATTTTCGTTATTGAAAAGTGTTGTATCTGACGCCCGACCACAATTTGGAGAACACTCGTCCAATATAAATATATCACGAGACTTTAACTGCCAATATACAAGAATATTGTTAATTTATTATTATTGCCGATCATTTACGTCTTATTACCAAAACAAACACTCCGAACTCAGAGTTAAAATCGAGAATCTGATGACAAACTTGGCTTTGCGGTCGCCAAGACAAACATCTCCGTCGAGGAGTTCGAGGCAGCAAGTTTCTGAATGGCAAAATGTAAATTGGTTGGGATGCACTGAATGATTCACAGACTAAATGGGTCAATTCATTATCTGAGTCCTGATCTGATAAAGGATCGTTATATATTTATTTCGTTTTTTATTTTGTTGGACGGCACATTCCAAGCGCTTTTGATCGGAGCTGTGAAGTGAGCACACGCGCGAGTAGATGCGGCAATCTATTACTACGATAGCTTTGATTATACATAATATTAATAAGTTTGGATTGCTTGACGCATTTATCAAGCACTGCAGACTCTGAAATCGAATCCGAAGCCCAAAGATTATCCTTCTGACTTTTCATTCTGACCGGGGCAGACGAAACCGCTTTAAACGCAAATTCTTAACAGAGTTGGAAAAAGAAAGAGAGTTCTTACAACGAATAAGATAACTCAACAACTTGTCTTCGCCAACTCAACTTGTCATTCACACAACATTTAATTTTGATATCTCAAACATCTCGACCAATAAATCTCCAAAAACTGCCTCATCCACATCTTCGGGACTCCCCAGCGAGTCTGTTCCAGGAACACAATACATTGATTCTCGCTTAGCATCGTGCCGCACCGCACCGCACGGCTCCGTGCCGCTCCGTGCCGCGTCGCACACTGCCCAGTGTCCACTGTCCGCCGAAAACGATAAAAACACTCGTGAACCATCGCACCTATAATGCGCAGGCGCCGATGGCCCATGACATAGAGTGCTAGATGTGGCAGTGAAGGTCTAGTGCGCTCTGCATTAAATTGTAATAGGACAGAGTGCGTCACGTGAGCAGACGGTAGATAAGTTCCATCATGGTATGGACATGAAACTGGGTATAAAATAACGCATTTGGAACCAAGGGATTCAAGAAAAGATGCAAGTTTTAGTACCTTACTTCATAAATCTCTCGATAGATTAAATCTAAGCCTATTATTCAATTTGCATTAGATTAATTGGAAATGAATCGTTGATTCGATGCTTTACCCTAGATGACTTATCTAAATACCATGGAAGATGGGTAGGCCTTTAATATGGGACGCAAACTGTGTCGATACTGTTGCTCCATCCCATCTTCTTAGTTCATCGTGTTGTGCTGGCGCTGCCGCTGCGGCTGCGGAAAACCTCAAGCGGCGTTAATATTATTTTCCATACCTATGGGTAATACTATATTTTCAAGCCGTTTGGAGTTGAAGGCCTTGGGCCGTGAAGCCCTTGTGCTCACAGCCTTTTCTAAGTCATTTCGAAACGGCTGGTTGACACTTCCCGTGACCCAAGAGCTGGCTTTAATTTTAGCCAGAAGCTAAGCAATGCCATTGAACGTGGCAATGCCGTCAGTCATGTTTTTTTTTGCAAATAAATTATAAAGCAAATTAGAACCATCTGGTTTGATTAATAAATTAAATCATCGAGTAATCCTCATCCTAGTGAACTTCTTCAGAAATCTTAAATAAAGTTCATTCCAAACAGTTTGTACATCCGTGTTAGATGCCATAGGGCGCCAGGACCCTTATCTGTGACACGATTGGGTCGGTGGTCACCCAGATACCTCTCAGATATAACTGCCAGATAGCGCTAAACGATCGCGATCGCCCGATATCCCCTGCCCAGCCATATTAATGATTTCATTAGGAGGCCTGCGCCGGCGCATACACGCTAGCTAAGTGCTGTCGGGTTTGAGGAGGTCTAGATGAACGATGTGGGTTATGGGTTCCTGGTAGGAATGACCTTCCTCGTATACCCTATGGTAGTTAAAAGCTTTCACTTGTTACGTTTGCGGTGTGCGGTTCATTCAACTTATCTCTTTCTGTGTCTGCGTTAAAGACGAAGTACGGACTATTTCAATCAGGCATATAGGCAACAGACTCCTTTCGTCTTCTATAAAAAAGCGTCAATTGTCATATGTATGTTTGTTAGCCATTTTTCATCATTGCATGGCATTTGCACAATGGAATCAATTCTCAATTTATTAAACCTTGAGATCTCTTTCAGACTGAGAAGATATATTCTAAAGTGAGCTTTAAGCCTCTATTCGTGTGTAATTATCTATATTTCGATGCCTCCCACGCAAAAAGTCGTAACGTGTTTTTTTGGCAAAATAAGATTTTTAGTACGATAATATAATATTTTAAAAATCCTACTACACATTCTCAAAAACGATATTTTCATATTTTCACAAAAAATCGAGTTTCTAACCCGATAATAGTCCTATGTTTTGCGGCTGATCAACACAAAACTGAAGTTAAAAATCTCCCTCCTGAAATATCAGTAACATACGACCAAAAGCGCGGGAGGCGCCGATTTATTCAATTTATAATTCAGCTACCATCCTATACAATCCAAACACAATATAGCATAAATTATTAAAGAGAAAGATATGAAGCTCGTCTAAACAATGTATTTACAACACACAATTACAATAGGTCCAATAATCGTCCATTGTGTGGACTTGTGTGGACAGGATAAATCAAATCTGTGACGTTCTGTCCGCATTTCTATCGCCCTTAAAGCAGAAAGAATTACACCTCATTATAATACTCATGTTGGAATTTATAATCAGTGCTCCAAGGTTATTGTCACAACTAAGAGCCACGAGGATCGATAAGACATATTACAGCAAACGTCTCGATAATTAGTTAGGTATGATTTTGACCGTTCAAATTATATAAGCTGGGTACACTTATGTTCAAGCTAACAGATATGCGTAAGTTCCAAGTACATACGAACACTACTCTATCTACACATTCAGTTCCTCAGAAAATAAGCAAGACTCCAAAGCCTCCAGAAGCTTGCTATAGAACTGGAGACCTACGATGAGATCACCGCGGGGCCTAACCTCCCTAATGTTCTGTGCCCCTAGTACTTCGCTCCTAAGTCACCGCCCCGCTCGGCATGCGACGCGCACGCTTACGACGTGCCCCGGCTGCGCCCGCGATGGGCATTTGCATGGGTTTCCGCCACCAACAAACACACCGACACACGCACGATTATTATAACAATATAGGATATGGAGCTATTAAACTTATGGGAATGGGACTTGCAAGACAATCGTGAACTTTGCCCTATTACCGGGATGAGTCATCGTTCAGCAGGAAGTGTTGTGAGTGGATAGGGTTCTTTGGTAAGACGTAAAAATAGAGCTTCTAGGTATTGATTAATTTACTTTCAGGGCTGTTGCTGAATTTAAGATGCAAGACAGTCTTACCGTTTTCGGTGTACCGACACTGTAGCACAAGCTGTAGTATTTCTTTCTCGAATTCTCGACCCAAATTTGATCTAACATTAGACATACAGGTTCATCTAGATCTGGAGGCTGGAGCCCTGTAACCTTCTAAGTATAAAGAATACTGTTTTGTAAGTATTTTATATTTTAGTCTGGCAATATATAGTGAAGAAAAAGTGCAGTCTCCTTACTATTCAATCGACCCAATTCATCAACTCTTGTCTAACGCCTGCACACTACATGATAGTCACAGTCAAGGCTCAGAAGTACAACACAACCTCATCATAGTCTACCTTAGTCGCACGTCAACCCCTTGCATACGCCTCAGGCTGCATCACCGCTGACGAAAACGAACACTACGTAATTAGAATTCATTCAGTAGCGTCTATACCGCTACTAATAATAGTTTCCGTCAACTTCTTATCCGAACCCATCGGAACCGCATAAGTTATCATACGTTGGTCACATCCGATCTCCTCTGAATCATCCTGGCCTGGCTCGGTACTGTGGGGAACAGGAAACCTCTCCATTTTACCCCGACTAGTTATACTAGTTATGGGATATTGGCATGGTCACACCAGGTTTAATAATGCAGTTTGTCGTTTCCGTACTGGTCGAAAACTATGGCTTCATAATATTAGTGCTCTGCTCTACTCTGCAGGTAAGATCGTTGTCTATGGTGTTTTGTATCTGATTCGATACGTTTAGATGATATTCTGTTTTAATCACAGTTAAATTAGCATGAAGGCATTTCTTAAGCAAATCTCATAGTGATTTACTAGCGGTGCACTTCCATAAAGCCTATAACTATAGCTTGACTAGCTTTTGGCCACGGCTCTGCCCGCGTGAATGTCGGTTATCGCGTAAAAAAATAGCCTATGTCCATCTCCATATCCCAGGCTATACAGGGTTATATGTAAAACACCAACAACCTTTCAGTGGGTGAAAGTACTCATGATTATAAACATTTTTTGTTATGAGACCAACCCTGAAAAATCGAAAAAAAAATCTACTGCTTCATACATTTTCATCGGGTTAATATTGCATTTTGTATGAAACAGCCGATTTATTTTTTGATATTTCAGAGTTGGTCTCATAGTAAAAGTTGTTTACAATCATGAGTACTTTCACCCTCTGAAAGATTGTTGATGTTTTACAAATAACCCTGTATATCTGCCAATTCCATGACGATCCCTTCACCCGTTTTAGCGTGAAAGCGTAACAGACAGACAGACAGGCTGACAGAGTTACTTTTGCATTTATAATAGTTCAATAAAATATAAAATCTATACTAATATTATAAATGCGAAAGTTTTAATGGACGTATTAATGTATGGTTGTTTGTTACTCAATAAAAATTAAAACTACTGAACGTATTTTGATGAAGCTTGGCAATGTTGTAGCTTATGTACCAGAATAATACTAACTTTTGCACGTGGTTTTGTCTGTGACATAACAATGGTTGTATAGCGCGATAACGTAATTGCCACGGGAGCTCCTGCTCCTATTCGTTTGGTTCTGCACGAGAACGGGAAAAAACGGTATATATGCGCGTACGAAGTCGCGGGCAGAAGCTAGTATATATATAATATAGTAGGGATGGAGAGACGGACTGAAGACGAACGGTGGTTAGATCAAAGACTATTGCCGTCTATACCCTTCCCTAAATCAACTTTGAAAAAACTAACCTAATTTGTAGCAGGAAATCACACAGTACCTTTACTCTAATATTACTCACAGATATCTACGGTAGTTCTACCCAACAAGACGATGACTGACGCACAACACGATTTCCTAACAATATACTCATTTTACTCCACTATTTAACACTTCAACAATCTCCACTGATAGATCAAATGCACAATGGTCCATCACACCAAAAATTGTGGACAAAAATAACTAAGTAAGTACTATTTTTGAAAATAAAAATATCTCAATACCATAAGGAGCTTACAACACAATCGAATAAAAAACCAGTTAAATGGCGCTCAACAAATAAAATTAAGATATTCAAAAGTAACCCTTTGCCCGACAGCGCGTCATAATCAGCTTTATCAAGATCATCTTAAAAACATCTCCAAATGAAAATGAACTTTATATCTTAAACTTAAAATGTTTTTTATGTTGTTTATAGCGTTGATATAAAATAAACAATCATTGAAATGCGTTCACAAAGTGGTCTCAGCAATTTTCTTCACAAATAAATGAGATCAGAGGTGTTAGCTTAATAATATTTTTTGTCATTTTGTTATAATATATTCAACTTAAGTTTATTTTAAAATTATACTTTGTATACAATAATTTTATAAACTGGTGGATATCTATCCAGAAGTGGTAAATATGTTAAAGTACAGTAAGCTGCAGTATTTTGTAATAAAATAATTATTAATTCAATTGTTTATTTTGCAAAAAAAAATTAAACGCAAAGATGAACAAATTATAGAAATATGCTAAGTATAGAAAATTAAGCAATCCTACTTATTCTACATATTGATTTGATAGAAAGTTCATAATTTTCCAAATTCCCCACTGTTCAACACCATATCTTTTTTTCGCCAAAAACATTTACTTAATTCGTTATCAATCCACTTTTTAATTGACATGTTTAACTACAAAAAAGTTCTCCCGGTTGATAATGCAAGAGTGTATTTGTCAAATAATTGATAAGATTGGCCACGTGTCACGACCACCCCGTGTTTATTGTGATTAGATTAACAAATATTGGCTTCTCAATAATAAACTGTAGTTTTTTTATGTTTGATAAGGGCAGGTGCTTATTATAATAACTTTCTTAGTAGTCCTCTTGTAGCTTTTAGTCCAGTAGCCAGATGAATATGCCCTTCGATAATTCCAAAGTTTTTTATTTTCGCGGAGTGGATAGGTTTAGTGAATTCATTGCTATGTACAAAAATGCTAACAGTTTAGAGTTATGCAATAGGAGATAAGCAGGTATTTCCTATTATTTCGTGTTATAACAATATTAGAATATTTAAATGAAAATTCTATGCTGGTTCTTTGTAAGTACTATCTAAAGGATTTATTAGTGAAAATGCTAACAGATAGGTACTGTGGAACAATGGAAATCTGAAAATGTCCCTTAACTCATTCAATAAAAAAATTAAGTTTTAAAATCATTTCTTATACACATAAAAGGGATTAGTTATACCTTACAACAAAAGTTCTAACAACTAAGTAATATGGATCACAAGTAATTGTATTTTTACTTTGCGATTAGCGAAATATTGAATTTAAGTTTATAAGTTTGCGCCTACATATTAGTAATAATAAACTCTACCACCATACAAAAGTTTCAACAAATGCATATTATGGCTTTTGTTTAAATTGCAAATAACTATTTTCGCTACCGAGCCGCGTAGGTACGGCGCGTGCGATCGCAACACTCAGCTCCGATCGGGGATGTAGGTACCTAGCTCCGTATACTGACCGCTCTTGCTCATACTTGTTTAATTTTCTCCCTGGTGTTTGCATTGCACGTCACGTTTGAGTATTGTTTTAAATCATTCTGTGTGTTGTGTTGGTTTATAAATGTTTATAAAGCATTGAGCACGAGCGATTTACTTTAAAATGAGTGAAAAATGTGCGGTTTGTGACCTTTTTCTAAATTCCGACGTAGTGACTGTAAAACTACGGGCACTACACACACTAATTACCGCTAGCCATAAGCGAGAAGACGGGAAGCATGTTATTTTCCAAGGAAAAGAAGAACTGCAATTACATAGAAAGTGCCGAATGATGTACATCAATGAAAAATGTATCATAGCCCACAAGAAGCTTAAAGCGGTGCAACAGATACAGAGAGAACCAAATGACCCCACCAGTAGAACATACGTACCTGGAAACTGCATTTTTTGCAATGAAACTGCGGATCAAGAGTTTATTAACTCGCAACAAAAATACTCCGCTGACAAAAGAATTACGGTTTCTCAAGTTAGAAGATCAGATACACAAGTGACCATATTAAGGGCTGCAGAAATACATAACGACGATTGGAGCCAACGAGTAAGTTCTTATTATTTATAAATTCCTACTAACTGTACTCCATCTACATCACCGCACAAGAACGTCTCGAACATAGTAAAGTAAACTTTCTGTAAATTAATTATGTTGAGGGTATTAAGAGGCCGTGCATGAAATTAAATCTTTTTGAACATCGTTTGTGACAAAGGTGAGAAGAATTTGAACCTACTTGTTTTAGATGATAAAAGTCAAGTTCTTATTCTCTCAGATGGCTTGAGAATTTTTCAAAAATAATGTATGTATTAATGGTAATTACCCATATTCAAAACCTTTTTTTCGCAAAAGTAACGAGCGAGTGATGTTTGGTTACGTTTTACACAAAACTACGACAGATTTATAACATTTAAAAATATCACTACCATCATTGTATTGTCAACAATCAGATGCGTTGAAAACATTATTGACTTGAATAGAAAATATGGCAGAAAAAAAGTGTTGAAAAAACGGAATTCTTGGAAAACATCTATACAAACAAATAGTTTTTTCTATACCTTAGAAACACTTTTAAGAAAATTTAAAAATTGCACAATAATCTTAAGTTAACCTTTTAATAGAATCTAAAATTGATTTTATAAATAAACAATAACTTCATTTCGTAAATTACAAGAAAATTGAGCTATATTAGTGAGCGCGCAAACTCGATCGCGTCACTACCGATCGGGCTCTCCCAGCGTCAGCACGTACTACTTTGTTTCGCAGCCGCTCGATTGTTTTACGTAAATACATTTACAAAATTGTACGCCGACTACCACATTTTGAGTAAGTATTATATTTTGTTTGTTTATTAGGACTGATTATATTTTTTTCACCTTTATAATAATTAGAGGTAACGGTTGTATATTTGTATGTAAAAGTAAATCTGCGGAATTACTCTACTACTACTATTAAATTAAAATATTTTCTCTAATGGCATCTACAATGGTTAAGTGCAGCTATATTATCATCCACAGAATGTTGACATTTTTTATGGTTACTTATACCACAATATAAATATGGACAGTAGGGAAACTGCCTACAAACGCTCGAAACGGCACACTCACACAAACATGCACACCGACGAGACTCCTAAGGTGACTTCGCGGGACTAGCAGTAGCGAGTGCCGCATCAAGACGAGTGGTCACGTTTAACTTTATCTCCGCGATCGTTTTGAAAATGCCAGGAAAGTATTGCGTAGTACCTATACGGCTGTTTGAACTCGGCTTCATCAAAACCGGAGCTATCGTATTTTAAACTTCCTGCTGATATTGAAAAGTAAGAATGATTTCTAGTTATTGTTATTTAATTGTTATCGAATTACGTATAAGTCCGTGTGATCGATCATAATGAATTCGTGAACTTACTTGTAAATCATTAATGCGGCGGTTTCGAGCGTATTTTAAGCTGATAGTGCAATAGTGATAGTGGTAACAATAAGTACATCCAAGATGGCGACTGCAATAGGTATTCTATATCAATATTTTCGTCATGGGTGTCGTTTTCATGGAAGTCGATTCGAAATAAACATATGTGAGAGTAAGAAAACGAATTGGACGTAAACCATAGCGTAGTTTCGGGTATTGTTAGTATTGGTTGTGGTCGGGCCAACTTGAACGAGCTAGCAGCATCCATTAATTTGCCACTTATTAGCAAATCGACCTACCAGAAATGTCACGACAACTTGTATGACTGGTGGAAGACTACGGCTGAATCATGTATGAATGCTGCCGGTAAAGAAGAAGCTTCTATGGCTATGGAAAAAAGTAGTGTGAGTCCGTCCGTCCGTCACAATACTTGTCTTCTACCAGAAATAGTAGATCCGAGAAAAACTCGCTCCATGCCACTGAGGGACACAACATTTTAAGATTTTTTTAGGTTTTGGTTTAGGTACTCTTTGGATTGTGGATGAAGTAATGATGATGATTAACTTCTGGAGATTACTTGCATAGACACAACCTTGTAGCCAGGACTATTTTCCCTCAATTTGCTCTAAATTAGAGCCTTGTGGGATCGGAAGTGCCATATTGTAGGTATGTGCCCGATCTAGTTCTCCACGTGCCTTTGTCCGTTGGATCATACTGGTTTTGATGTACTCTATGGATTATGGATGACCTTATGATGATAACTAACTACCGGAGATTACTTGCATAGACACAACCTTGTAGCCAGGATTAAATATCAGTAATTTGCTCTAGATACAGCCGTGTGGGATTGGAAGTGTAGAATTATATGAAATAACTGTGAATTAACTATGAATTAAATGAAACAGCGTGCTGGATACGATTTTTTTTCTTTTTAATTATGCGATTTCCGCGTACTAATTTTGCCGCAATTGATTAAATTGCTTAGTTCTGTTGTTACATAATGAATAATAATTGAGCCGTGCAGTTTTATAAGGATATTAACTTCTACTTTCCTATTTTTAGCATAGTGATAGTTCTTACAAGCGTGGTGGTAACCAAAGATATGCACCGGACTGTTATACTTATTTTTTATAATCTGCTCAGTAGCAGACAAATACTGCGCTTTTAGAAACCTTATTACTCATTTGCCGATCGAGTAAAGCCTTTTATGATTGGTGATTGCCATTTCGAATTTTTCCGTCGTAGCAGGTAAAGGGCCTGTTCACTTTAATTTTCTGCTTCCAATATCTTTTTAAACGTTATATACGTGACTTTGCCATCATCATCATCTGCTATCAACTCGCCGGATTTCACGTTTTGCCTCCCAGTTGAACCTTCGACTATGACGCCTTGCTTGTTGAAAATCCAATATGAATTTTGCTTGGTCATACACGACACAATTCGTATTTTTAATAGTCATATATAACAGTTGACCAGTTTTGTTTTCAATAATGTTTGCGACACTCGGCAATGCTAAATAGCTAGTACTGTAGGTGAAGTTGCCAGTGTTTCACAAATAACCCTGTATATTTAAGTCTTTTTATTTCCTTTTTTAACGACAACCTCAACTTTGTATTGTTTTGTCAAAGTAATTTTTCACAAATGGTTGCACTGACTGAACAGGTTAACTCTAATGAGCATGATTCCATCCTCAAAAAAACATCTTAGACACTAGTTTATACCAAGATTACAATAAGATACATATTATATATTATATAATATATGTATATATATTATTATTCTCTTTATTCATTGATATACATATAAAATACATTTTTAAATATTAAAATACAAAGATATAAAAATATTTAAAAATGTAAAAAATAGTAGCCCACCGGTATCGGGAATAGGGTCCAAGCTACCGGCGGTCAGGGCTCCAGAGAGAGGAACCTCCTAACGATGCGAGCCGTGTCCAGAAGTACTGCTTTCTGAATCAAGCCCTTGATCCAGCTGCCTAACGAGAGCCTCCTAAGATGTTGGTCGAGGCTCGTGGCTATTAAGCCGTTGGCTGACACGACTATCGGTACAATGATTGCCGAATTCACATCCCACATGTCGACAACCTCGCGAGCCAAGTCAAGATATTTGATTTGTTTATCTTTCTTAGCTTTCACAAGGTTCTCGTCATGCGGAACTGTGATATCTACAATCATTGCACGCCTCTCGATTCGGTCCACCACCACTATATCAGGCTTATTTGCAATATATTATTATTATTATTATATTATATAATATATATTATATATTATATCAGAATAAAAGAGAATTCTCGTAAATATGTCCGTATGGAAAGTGTTTTTTGTACAACCATTTTACAAAAAACAAGTATCATTGTATTGCATCGTTTTTTTATTTATCATTTTGTTAAATGTCTCAATGTATTAACATCCATCTAACACAAAATTGAATAAATTTAATGGGAATTGTGATAAATATAAAATATACAGACGTTACAGATTTTTATTTATAAACCTTACTACTATATAATTTTGTAACTTAAAATAATATCTTCTAAAGGATCAACATTATTTGAGCGCTCACTGAGCTCGATTTTTGCGCGCGTGTGCGTGTAGCTGCATGAACGATGCACACGAACATAGATTTGCAGCGAATCTAACAAGTGAATTTTATGCACGGCCTCTTAATTATGTGAATGGGGAAAATTTAAAAGCACCATCTGTTTGACAGATCGGAATAGGTAGACAGCATTTGTTATAGTATCAGAGACAAATAGTGACTTCCATGCGACAACTTTTTTTTCAGGAAATTGTTTCGAGTATGGGGATAGGTATCACTAAGTGTACATTAAATTAATAATGAAACAAAAACAGGTACCTACTTATTGAATCCAATTATTTTATTGCTTTGTTATAATTATTTTTGTACCTACTTAAGTGATGTCCTAAAACCCGGGACAGCTATCCCGGAAAAATATGTTGTAATGGAATCTCCACTTTCTGTCTCTGTTCCTCTATCCATATAACAAGTAGATACATAATAATAATAAAACTATAGTCAACATATTGCGATCTTGGTAGGAAGGTATTAAATTCTTTGAAATAAACTATCAACAACGTATTTTCAAAACAGATTTTTTAAACAGCAGTGACGGGATTTTCATAATTACACGTGGACGAAGTCACGGACTGGAACAGAGTAAGTACGTACCTAGTAATTTGTGAGATGTGACAATAATTAAATGATTTCGCGCCTCATTCAATAGGTACGTTTGCAGTGAGTTTGGTTCGAAGTGTTACCGCGCCGTGGCCCGTGCTGCACGAATTGCCGCGTACCTACACTGCGCCCCAATATCCAAATTGTATTTTATTTATTAAACAAAAGGCATAGCATGTATATGTTGAAACTTTTGTATGGTGGCAGAGTTTATTAATACGAATATGTTGGCGCAAAATTATAAACTTAAATTCAATATTTCGCTAATCGCAAAGTAAAAATACAATTACTTGTGATCCTTAATACTTAGTTGTTAGAACTTTTGTTGTAAGGTATAACTCATTCCTTTTATGTGTATAATAAATGATTTGAAAACTTAAATTTTTTATTGAATGAATTAATGGACATTTTCAGATTTCTATTGTTCCACAGTACCTATCTGTTAGCATTTTCACTAATATATCCTTCAGATAGTACTTACAAAGAACCAGCATAGTATTTTGATTTAAATATTCTAATTTTGTTATAACACGAAATAATAGGAAATACCTGCTTATCTCCTATTGCATAACTCTAAACTGTTAGCATTTTTGTACATAGCAATGAATTCACTAAACCTATCCACTCCGCGAAAATAAAAAACTTTGGAATTATCGAAGGATTTGTGGAAAAAATATTGTATCCCTACTGGACTATTTATCTTATGTCACTTCCTTTGATTGGCTTCCTTTGGTGTTTGCGGTGGTGAGAAATAAACATATTGGAAAAAATCTGCCGCTAAAGAACCTACTTTTGTATAAAACCATGGAAGGCTGTCTCATGGACACTACAAATCACCTGAAGATGAAAAATCATCGACCTTTAATTACAAAGATTCTGTCGCCAACGAGTTCTTATAAAACCACGAAGGAGGATATCTTATATTCAAGTGTTTTAAAAAATCATTGACACTACTTAAGAACATGTTGCACTCAAGCCTCAAGCACTCAACGACAGATAATTAACACCAGCGACGCTATCAAACATTAACCTCAGCGCAGTAAAAGAGAAACTGCACAATTTCTCAGAAATCAATTCAAACGTAAGATATTTTTTATGACAACTTCCTTCCCACGTCCATTCGCAACAATACTTACAATTTCACCTAAACAAACAGACAGACATGATCTTACGAAGCCGTGGCAAATATTTAACGGTATATGAATTAGTAGGCTCACTGGGCTCCCAGACGCCCCGGTGGGTCGTGCGCGCACTACCCAACACAAAAACCTATTGTATTTTCACCTTATTATTGAATTTACACCTCGGCTGTGGGACAACAGCGCTGATTCTAACTGCCGTGTCCGAAATCGCGAAAAAAACCTTTGAAGAGATAATCGAAAACTGACACAAGGAGTTTTATTGTCACCATCCGGTGTTTAGGAGATACACGAGTGTTCAGTACAGTTTGGGTGGCTAGCTGCGGATTTGGTAACAGTTTTCAGTTTTTTCACACAAGCCTAATACAAAAAAATACCACAGGGAAAATAAGTACTATTAAAAGCTCCAAGATCGTTCAGTTTAAAAAAAAATATTCTATCCATTTTTTGCTCTGACAATCAATTTAATAGCCAAACAATACAATGGTCATTTTACAACATCTTTACTTGAGCGTTTTGCTCCACAATAGGCGAATCATTGGCAACTATAATATCATTATAACGCTTCACCTCAAACCTGACATAATTACATATAATGTTGCTTTCCTCCATTGTGAGGCATCGATGGAATTTTATGCCCATTTCACTATAATGGCTGTCCCTAAGCCCCGTACAAACAAGCATGATGGATGCGCGGCGGCACTCACAAAAGAACCATTGACAGCATTCACATACCCTACGACCAATTATAACGAAAAAGTATAGATTTTGTCCACCCGCGCCGATATCGACCCACTGTGTGACCAGTGTGACACAAAAAATACTAACAGAGCTCGCTGGTTTGTTAAATTATGAAATTTATCTAAAAACTACTTAATATTATTATTATTATTTATTTTATACTTTATTGTACACCTCATTACAAGAACAGGACAAACATTTATAAAAATAAGTGTACAATGGGCGGTCTTATCGCACAAGGCAATCTCTTACAGACAACCTTTGGATGGACTGAACGAAAGGAGATAGATTTAGGGTTGTCAGTGTACAAAAGTTCTAAATAATACTAAATATACATAATAACATAAAATACACAAATACAATAACAGGTAATATACTAATAAATATCAAATATATAATTGGGAAAGGAGTGAAAAAATTAGAGTGAAAAGAAATGCTCTTTCACCATTTTTTTAAATGCTGGTAGCGTATGGTACTGGTGGTAATATATTTATTTTATGGTATAAAAACAAACACAGTAGGTACAGTACGAATTCCATTAACGGTTTGCGAAAATTACTGAAACTAGTACCAAAAACCACACCACAGAAATTAAAAAAATCTTATTTTTTAAGTATTTTTATTGATCAATAAACCACTGCTCTAATACCGACAATACTTTTTGAATTTGAAAGATCACTGCGGTTAAAACTTATGACGAGAACGGTTGACTAAAATAAGACTTGCCTTACGCAAAAAAGGTCAAAAGGTTGATTAATACTGCCTGGTCTAATGCAGCAGTACGTGGCTGGATGTGACGTCATGAGTCCTGCCCAGCTGCCGGGCACAGGATTTCTGGTGCAGCTCGCAGCAGTATGCGCGCGTGAACCTCTGCCCACAGTAGCGACACCTGAACAGGGCCGTGCGAGCGCACTTCAAGTCAAGCGCGTGGCGACACACACAGCAGTCCCTGCAACAAAAACAAATGAAGATCAGAAATCTTGTAAAATACCGGTTAGCTCCATCCGAGGCCAACCCCAACATAGTAAGGATACGGCTAATACGGATAATTATGATTTTCTGGCAATAAGAGATTGCATGTTACATAGCTGTTAGAATAATATAATAAAGTTGTGTAGTAAAAACAAACGGAAGCTTCTATGGCAATACAGGTTAAAACCAAGTCAGGCTAATAGAGATATATTCAAAAAATATTCAAAATTACTTAAAAAAATTATTAATCTAACTCAGAAAGCACAAAACAATTACAATATTAAAACCTCTAATAACAAATCTAAGACAACATGGAAAATAATTAATAAAAATAAATATAATGTGCCAAAAAACTCGATTTCTTGCATCAAATTTAAAAATAAGGACATCACACACCCAAAGGATATTGCCAATACATTTAATAATTATTTTATAGACAAAATACAGCCAACAATTAAAGCGGGAACAAACTCAAAGTCATTAATTCTTTGCAGAGCACAGTCCATGTTTATGGCTCCGTCTACGCCCTATGACATACTAAATATTATAATGAAGCTAAAAAACACGAACAGTGTTGGATACGACGGTATTGCCACAAAAATATTGAAAGCAGTTGCATTTGAAATATGCACTCATTTGAGTTTCATTATTAATCTTTGCATAAGTGCAGGTCTATTTCCTGATGCATTAAAGAAGTCTATTGTGAAACCGCTATATAAGAAAGATAATCATGAATTAATGATAAATTATAGACCGATCGCGCTTATACCAGTGATGTCTAAGGTGTTCGAAAAATATATTTATGGTGAGATGAATACCTATTTAGAAAAATTTAATATATTATGTGACGAACAAAAGGGATTTCGAAAAAGTAAAAGTATAAACTTGGCTATTTATGAGTTTTTACAAAATGTCATGCTAAATGTAGATAAGAGAACACCAGTCTGTGCCATATTCTGCGACATGACACAGGCCTTTGACTGCGTCCATTATAATTCCCTGACAGAGAAACTTGAAGCCTATGGTGTTAGAGGTAACGTTTTAGAATTAATAAAATCGTATCTTCATAATCGTAAACAAATTACAGAAATCAGTGCAATAAACATAAAAAGTAAACGTGAAGAAACTTCAAGATCAGAGGAGCGCGAAGTTATGTACGGAGTACCTCAAGGCAGTGTATTGGGGCCTCCATTGTTCACTCTGTATATAAATGACTTGCCTAAAGTAACTGAACAACCGATGACACTTTTTGCTGACGATTGCACTATGACAATAGCTTGTAATGACATAAACACTTATGAACTTGACATTAATAATTCACTAATATCTATAATAAATTGGTTAAATGACAATAATTTAAGAATTAATTTAAATAAGACTAACGTGATGCACTTTAGGCAACGTACACAAACAAACAACAATCTAAGTATTCAATTTAATAATATACATATCAAGGAAGCCGACACAACAAAATTTCTGGGACTTATAATAGATTCTAAATTGAATTGGAAACCTCAAATAGAGGCACTTTGTAAAAAATTGAGTAGTGCAGCTTATGCTCTGAAACAGCTTGCTGCGGTTCTCAACACAGATGCGCTAATTACTTCTTACTATGGATTAGCCGAATCAATTCTTAGATATGGAGTCATCTTTTGGGGGAATAGCACGGACAGTGAAATAGCGTTTCGGGCACAGAAAAGGTGCATTAGATCAATGTTTAGGCTACGAACAACTGACAGCTGCAAATCTTATTTTATAGAACGTAAGATATTGACATTGCCCTCATTATATATCCTGGAAACAGTAATATTCGTTAAATCAAACTCTCATTTATTTCAACTTTGGTCTGATGCTGTCCCTAGGAATAGACGTGATAATTTCAAACTCTGTGTGCACGGCGCTAAAACGACTCTTATGCGTAAGAGTATCTTTTGCATGGCTCCGACCATTTTTAATAAATTGCCGAAATCATGGAGAACATTAAATATATCTACCCTTAAAAGTAAATTAAAGAGTCTATTAACTGAAAGAGCATATTACAGTATAGCAGAGTTTATGAAGGAGGACAATTTTTCTTCGTTTTTGAGATGACGATGTTGTATTTTTGGCATGTTGTGGTAATTGTATTTTCTTTTTTTTGGAATAATTGTAATTTAGTATGGACATTTAATGATAATAATTCATATTTTATTGACTAATTTATTTAACGACTACTTATTTGACATTCATTATTGACATTTTTAACTTTGACATTTTTATCTATAAATGCTTGCTGAGATATAATAATTTTTAGTGAATTAATAAGTACCTACAAAGTGTCTTAAATGTAATTTTGATGAATATTGGCACGGTTCATGCACCATCTCTTCCTACCAATTTGTACGCCACGATATGCGGCTGAACATGTTAGAACTTTTCTTTCTGTATTTTATTGTTATCTTGCATGTATCATGTACACCATGTTTAAACAAATAAAATTTTACTTACTTACTTACTTACTTACTTACTTACTATAATTAACAGGATTAATTTACCTCGTCTTTCCCAAATTGTGTTGTTTTACGTGGGTACCGAGCTGTGACGGCTGACCGAACGAAGCGCCGCAGATGTTGCAGGTAAAATGCTGCACACAGCGCCTGACCGGCAGTAGTAGTGGCAACAGCGACAGATACGACTGGCAGTTCAAGTTCGGCACGTATGACAGTATCTGCTTCACCGTATCCGTAGACACCCTCAGCAAAGCAAACAAACCTAACGGATCAGTATTCACAGCTATAGTCATCCCCCTCTGATCCGAAGACGATATCTCCTCAGGTAAAGGCTTTTTATCAGACTTGTATCTAGCTTGAGACAGAGAATCAGTCACTTCAGTTGATCTCTCTTTCGTCGGTATATCAAATGTTATCTGCAGGGAGCAACTCCTGTCGTTACGGTTCAGTATTTTATCGATGTCGCTTTTAGCTTTGTCACTCTTTTCCATTTCTTCTGTTAATATTTCTTCCATTTTCGAGATGCTGTTGTATGTGTTTCTTCTCAGCTCATTTGGGACCATTTCAGAAATTGTTAAACTCCTGGAGCTGTCTTGCACTTTATAATCTACACTTTTGTAATTGTAAGGATCGCTGCTATGCCTGTTCAGTACAGTTCGGCTGGAGGTGACGATTTCACAAGCTGATACTGCTGCACTACTTTTGGATAAAATATTGTTTCTCTTTGCTTCAATGTCTGACATGATTGAATTCATAGATTTCATTAAACAGTCTATCTTCTCTTCAATAGTGGCTAAAGATTTTATTTTTGTGTCTTCTTCAGATTGCCGGATTTTAGCTTTTAATTTAATAATGTTTTCACTAACTTTTTTAACGTTTTCTTTGAAACTTTCATTCTTTTGACGATTAAAATCATTTCCCTCATAATTTTTAATAGTTCTTTGTACATTGCAAGCTTTTTCAACCATTTTGTTTTTGAAGGATGTTAATTTATTGGGACTGTTTAAACCCTTATTATTTCTCAGATATACATGTTTAGAGGGTACATTTATATCCTTATCAAGTTTAGAAGGTTCCTGTGTCAAGGGAGCACTAGGATGCATGTAGCGTTTTACAGATTTATAATATTTATGGGGTACTAAAACATATTGGTTTTGTTCCAAAGTTTCTTCTTCGGTAGTTGGTATTTCTTCCGTGCAATACGGAAAATATATGTTATTGTCATCTTGGAATATCTCGGCTTTTGAAGCATTAAGCTCCTTGTAGTCTTCTTCGTTAACGAGGGGTAAGTTCGCTGTCAGAATAGATGCAGATGCGCCTCGTGGTTTTTTTGTATAACTAGGTACAGGGAAATACGGTCTAGCATTGCTATGTATACTATCAAAGCCATGCGCACGATTGTTATCAACCATCACACTGTTGCCATGGAAGTACCTACCTGATGGTCGAGGACGCAAATTGCATGCATAGCAATGTCGTTCTTTATTCAATCTTATCATACTAGCTTGTGAACAAGAGGGATAGCAACAGCGATCATTATCTAAAATAAACGATCCAGCATCTGGTGGTATACTGCTATCATAGTTACGTGGACACCTGGTGTTCGTGTTTGATGGCGTACTGGCATCTGGTGGTATACTGCCATCATAGTTACGTGGATACCTGGTGTTCGTGTTCGATGGCGTGTAATCATGAACTGAATTAATGTCTTCTAGCAAGTGCTGACACGGGTTTGATTGGCGCCAGTTGAGTCTCATGTTGCAAAAGTCATCGATCATCTCCGGTGTGTTGTGGTCGCCCGGCACGTACTGCGGCGAGATCCTGCTCGGTTCGTTACTATAATACCTGTGCTTATTCTTCAAATCGTTGATGTAATTGTTCCATGCTTCTCTTTGTTTTTCTCTTTCCCGCTCAATCACTAGTTTCCTGACTATCTTCTGTAACCTTGCATTTCTTTGCATAGTTTTGTATACAAAATCCTGATTATACATGTTCGACGACGGCTGGCAGTAAGTATCGTTCTCATATTGCTCATTTCCATCTGTTACGATATGTTCGTTCATCACCTCGTTACTCGAGGATGCTGCATAATTGTTATTATCTTGATCATAATCGTCGAATTTCATTTGATAATCATAACGTGAAGCTTTGAACACGTCACTTGAACAAAACGAGTATTTTGTATTAAACGTGTTTGCGGACATACTCATCATAGATTGCGCGTGTGATCTGTGCTGTCCACCATGGTAAGCATCATACTTTTCTTTCAAAGACATATGCTCTTTGTAGTTGTTGCTGAACGCGTACATTTCATTTACATGATCTTTTGATGGCATTTTATTGGGTTCTTTATTCGGCTTGTTATCAAATATATTAATAAATTCTTCATTGATCCGTTTATTTGGCAGATTTTCCCTGACATCGCCAGCGTTGCCTCCGACGGTATCAAAAGGGTTTATATTATTCACAAATAGTTGACCTGCGTTGGTTTCAAAATAACGACTGTTGTGTGGATGTTCACACCATTTTCTTGATTTCTCGTCATCTTTCAAATCCATTATTCATGTCACAGAAAATTTATAATGGCCGAATTGTGGCTGATTATGGCATTTTTTTATTTTGACAGTTGAAAGAAGAAAATAGATCTGTCACATTGCTCGTTGCAAAAGTTTTTTTATACTTCCCATAAAAAACTCAAAACCACAAACCTCTTTGGATACCATAGAGCCACAACATACAAAGTACAGTCAAGGACGAAATATTTGCAGTTATATAAAGCTCAAGAACGATATGTTCCAAAATAAAAATTGTTTAAATTATATTACCCATAACAATTCCTTCTCTCATTATGGGCAGGAATGTAGTTCGTAGATTCTGTAAGAAAATTATATAGGTATCTAACGATTTCAATAAATACTTACGCGGAATATGCACTTACATATTAGCCTTTGGTTTGCTTCAGATTATAAAACAAACACATCAAAATCTTGCTAACAACGTGAGGAATCAGCAATAAACTCATAAGTTTAAGGTCTGAAAGAAGCAAATAAAGAGGTTTTAGTACAAGTACTGCGGTGATACAGAACACAAGGTAACGAGGCGGAGGTGTGTGGCCTCTGGCTCTGGCCGACAACCCGTAATCACGACCACCCAAATCTTAGCGGAATATTCCTTGAGCCGTCGTACGAATGTATGAATGTATTAAAGAAGTTTAGTTATATAGTAAGAAGGTTGTTTAGTGGTGTAGGAAAGAATATTTTGATAATATTGGTAACTGAACATTCTAAGTAAAGCAATTTATTAGTGATCCTGTAATGATAAAAATTGAAAAAACATTAAGTACTCAAATTATCAAACATTATTTATTAATAACCATCGACAACATAGAAAACTCTACGGCTCTATTATATTACAACATATTTTTAAATATCTATAAACTCAATCTAAAATTGCTATAAAACAAATATTAACAGTAGAATAACCAACAGAGAGGCATTAAAAACGATCAAAAAGCAATAAAGAATCAATTACTATGTATCCAAACACATTGAGGGGCGAAACGTAACAAAAACGAAGATTATCGAAAGCACTACAGGCATTATACAATCTATTTAGATAACGCATCGCCACGAGCCCAAGAGACAGTTTTTTATAATCATTTTAAGGTTCCGTACTCGAAGGGTAACCAACGGGACCCTATTACTAAGCCTCCGCTGTCCGTCTGTCCATCCATCCGTCTGTCTGTTACCGGGCTGTATCTCATGAACCTTCATTAATAGGTTAATTATTTTCTGTTGTCGTTATAACAACAAATAATAAAACAATTAAAAAATTCAAGTGGGCTCTCCTACTCGAAACGTGTTTTTTGACACTCGAAATTTTCTCAGAATTTGTATTGCTATATTCACTAAAAAAATAATTCAAAATTATATTCAAAATTAAAGGCGATCCCATGGAAGTGACGTGTTTTTTAGTGTTTTTAACGGCATAACAATGGCGATGGTACGGAACATACCATGCGCGAGTCCGACTCGTACTTGACCGGCTTTATGAATAATATGCCATGTTTTATCGCATTTTTAGGGTTACGCATACTTTACCAAACATAAAAGCTTCGCGTCACGAAGCTTTTGTTTTTGAGAACTTTATTAATTAATCATTTTCATGAAATCATGTTTGTCGATGTTACGGAATAATTGTCAGGGGGCCTACCACAACCTCTTAAAACAATATTATTTTAATATTACTTTGTAATTTCTGTTGTTGCATTTTCAACTCTCGGCGCTGATCCGAGCGTTGAAAATGCAACAACAGAAATTACAAAGTAATATTAAAATAATATTGTTTTAAGAGGTTGTGGTAGGCCTCCTGGTTGGTCATTTATTTATTTATCTATGAAAATTTAAAGCGCACAAATGTACAGAGGCAGCCTTTATACCTTAGCGGTACTCTTGGCCCTAGTAGATATAAATTAACAATCGCATTAAAAAAAATATGTTTATTAATTTATGGGGCGAATATTATATTCTATCAGCTGAAGTAATTCTCTTGCTTTTGCGTTTTATTAATAAACTTTAGTATTTCCATTCCAAAATAAAACATGTACAGAACACTAAATGCTTTCCAAAGCTCGCTCTCGTCAACTTTTTATCAATTTCCAAAACTGATGTTTGCATTTAGATTAGTTTCTTCAGGCGCGTGACACGCCCGCGCTGGTTCGCAGCTTGTCGCGATTATGTTAATCATCCTATACAATATTCATCGAAAAAAACACACCCTTATACTTTATCTTATATTGTTGCTTTTACTGTTCTATTTGACGTGTCCGAGCCTTCATGTCTGCCTGTCATCTGTCGCTGACTCGGTTTTTTATCCCCCGATTGTTATTGTGTAATGAATATTTAAATTGGGGCACGTTTCGTCTGGCTACGACTGTACCTTAAGTATGTTATCCCTACCAATCCCTACTATGCATAAACCGTCAAACGTCCCTTTGATTTTATTGCCTTGTCAAGCAAATAAACATGCCCTTTATATTTTATCGTACGCGTACGTCGGAAAAATCAGGAGTAGAATGGATGGCCTTCATCCTGTATAAAAATGTCGTACCTACCTGTAGTACCTAGAACAAATTAAAGAACTCCCCTGAACTAAATTCCAATAGTAGTAATTCAATTGCCCAATTGACTGCGTATACCGCGGAGTAAACAACTTAATAACATAAAGGGCGTCCTTCAAATGGGTCACCTTAGAGCGGCGGTCCTAATAGCCCACCCTGGGGTACTCCACTCCGGTAACGCTTAGGAAAAGCTTCCTTAACTACAAGTATTCACTTATTTGTCCATTATACATTGATCTTTAGCTTACGTGGGGAGATGGCTGATCTCGAACAAGAACAGCGATGTAGTTGATGTGAAGTAGCTGTGTGAATCCATCGAAGCTTTTGGTAGGAAATCGTCGAGTCTAGACGACAGCAGAAGCAAGGTGAAGGTCGCAGCCTGCTGCGCCGTTACTATGGGGATGAATACAAAGTGAGATGATTGTAAATTAACCTCGTATTGAAACGCGTAATTACGATTTCATTAGGAACAATTTGTCTTATAGGAATCTTACAAAAATGTGACCTAGACTCGCGATGATAAGTGTTCTTGTTAGTAAGGAACTTATGTTGTTTGAACATTAATTGGAAGAGATTTTCCTGCTTCTTCGATTCCCAGGGTTTTTTTCCGCTCGTACTTGAACTCTTATAAGAATTAACAAATATTAAAGAAGACAGGAAACAACAACAAAACAAGCCAAAAGCCTCATTACATTCTGAGAACATCCCAACTTCATATAAAACATTTAACGAGTTGCATCCAAGTATCAAAAAAATCAGCCATAAAAATGCCAAAACATGCAAGTTGACCAATTAAGCCATCAAGTGGGCAAGAGGGCATGGTATCGCTCAACAAAACCGCGCCAAACGGAGCTATCTCCGATAAGATAGCAGTAACGGGCCGCAGTTCCCACGGCGACAGACAATGTGTTTGGATAGATAAAGAATTACTTGAGGAAAATAAAGGAGTTGTGTTTACTTGTGTCATAAACGGCAATTTGTGTTGAAAGGTGTTTGTTTCTCAGTTTTCGCTCGCAATGGTAGTTAACATTCTAGAACGATCTAATGCAAAAGCATTAGTTGTAGATACATCCCTACGTTTGGTTCTTCCGTATCTAAATTTAGTTCACCAGCTTCTGCTGTTGCTTTTACTTCCATCCCGATATCGTGTTCATCATTATTTATTTTTTAATATTTATATTTCATTTGTATACAAAGCTAGTTCGTATCAATAATAACATTCTTACATTTGTTAGCTCTCTCTGTATCGATGTATCGTCTAAATATTGACTTAGTTTCCGTGCTTGTGGCGGAAAGTTCCATGCATTGATGGTGACTGGCCAACAATGGAGCACCTCTGTGCGACGACTTTGTACCGCCGACGAGCATAATCTCCTAAACTTCACATTCCTCACATAAAATCGTGGTGCGAACAAAAAATCTTTGTGATTCCGATTTTACTGAGAAGGGATCTGTAGTTCTGTACGCCTTTTTATTGATAGCTTGCTTTGCACTTGGTTACTCTGGTAAATATGCTTGAACGGTTAAAGCTAAAGAATGTTAATTTGATCATTATCGAGGAAATTCTTGTCATCGTAGATTTCCTCTTGGTATATTTGGACCTGGCCTGCACTTATTTATCCTTTTTGAAAGCTCGCTTTTGACAACTATCTCACCCAATGATCTAATTGACGATTGAGCAGACTTGCCTGGAAGGAAAATTTTATAATAGATTTTTTCCAAGAGTCAAATTATTGTTTCTCACTTAACTAATTTAAAGCAAAGCATAACTTTACCAAGATTGATTGAACCGCTATCCAAGGAACCCTAATACCAGCACACCGGTGCCAGAAACTCGGTCGCGACACAATAATGCTTACCTATGAATAATATGATCAAATAAAATGAAAAAAGAACACTTGGGACTGAAGCACAATCGTACACGCTTGTAGACAAACCATTATATAAATACAATGACATATTGTTGTCCCGCTCTGGCGCCGGTCTTAAAGGTTCTCTTTTTATTTTCTGTCTCATTCATCTGAATTAGCTTTATAGTTTAAAATGTTAAAGAGGTTGTTGATTGTGTTTATTTGATCTGGATTTACTTGAAGTCTCTGTTGAGAAAGGTTATCGATACACATTTCACTATTTGATACACTGATACCTATACATTGTTGTGGCAAATCTTATTTATATTCTTACAATAATTTGAAACGATAACTGATCATCACACTATTTCGATTTGAAACCGTAGTGGGCTTAATTTTACAAGCTGCATCATGAATTTCAAAACCTTATCAAACCAATTAATTCAAAATTCTTACCTCCAATATTCACATCGAAAAACAAATAAAATTCCTTTAAGAACTCTGCAAGGTCACATGCCTGGCATACCCTTACGAACGGGTCCTGATTCGAACGGAGCAGCTTCAGTGTGGCTGCCGAAGTGCCGACACAAAACATTAATTTCAATATAATTTAAATGGGGTTCTTGGTTGCCACGCCCATCGAGATTAGAATACCGCTGTTTAAGAGCAAGCTCGAAGTATTTTTTATTACAATATTTTGGATTAAAAATAGCTGGTCGAAGAATGATAACTAAAACAATTATAAAAATAAGTCAAGTCCTGGTTTCTTTTTCGCGCCAAATTCACATTTCAGACAACCTTAACTTGTACACTTCTTCAAAATTAACTAAATAATAATAAATAATGAGAACAGAAGCCAGAAAATCTGGCACCAGTATTGCCAAGAAGTATCGTGTTACCCAGTTACTGGGTTGTGGAGGTCAAATAGGCAGTCGCTCCATGACAAATACTGGTATTCAGCTGAATCCGGTTTGACTGGAAGCCGACCCCACTATAGTTGTGAATAAGCTAGGCTGATGATAAACTATGAGAACTTATGGATCAGAATGATAGTTATTAGTGAATGACTACAGGCATTGAAAACCTTTACACATAAAGTTTCTTACCCTTACCCGGTGATTCAGCAGGTCCACTGAATTCCGATAACATATTGTTCAAACGAGCTCACCCTTAAGCGGAGTGCAAAAATTCCGGGCACGTTAATTGAGAGGCGGTTAGTCCTCGAGAAATTCCATTATTATTCTAATTATTTGTTTATGAACCTTTGCTCGTAAAATAATATTTTTATGTGAATGTTTCCAAAGCTTTATTTCTTGTTTGAATTAATAACTATTAACGAAAACAAAATGTATTTCATGGAATCGAAAAGAAGAAAAAGGTACCTTTATGATTTGTCGTTTTTCTGTTGACAAACTCTTTCCTGTAACACAAAAACCAGGCAGAAATTCTCTGACCGAAATACGAGCATAGGCAAAAAAAAAATCCTTAACCATACCTTCCAATACCTATGTGGTCAAAAGGAGCACGCACAGTTCCCCCGAACCAAAGATACTCAAAATAAATCAACACTATCTTCCCCACAGAAAACAAAAATAAACAGCAAACCAATCAATTAGTCCGTCCGTAAAGCCAATTGGATTAGATTCCACAGCCAGAGAGAAAAAAGAAACAAAAAATAGTTAGAAAAGGCGCTATAGCCTCCACTTTTAATTATCGTTTACCGACGCATTGTTTAGCGTGAAAAAAAAGATAAAGAAAGAAAAAACTTAAAAGAATATAAAGTTGTCGAAGATAGGAGTGATCCATTTGGTGTCAGGGACGTAAATCTACCCCGAGGTATCTGTTACACCGACCAGCGACTGCCGGAGATAAAGATAATTATTGACCATCTCTGTTTTTTGATAATTTTAAATTATCTACTAATTGTGTTTTATTGAAATTTTTATTAGTAATAAACTTACATTGTTAATTATAAAATAACTGTGTGATCTGAAACAGTTGATGCCGTTGTTAATCCATAAAAATCGTATCGTAGCCGTGTCGTTATAATTGAAATAGCTTGTCTAATAAGTTGTGAAGAGAAATTCAAAGAAATGTATTAAACATTATAAAGAAACATAACTGCTGTTAGTTTGACGTAGATATAAAACCGTGACGAGATTGCTATTTACCGTAATGAGGTAAACGAATATAAAAACCCACAAACGGCGCCAGACAAATAGCAAGTAGCATCTCGATCTCGGACAAACAAAATATATCATTGTATAACATTAGGTCCAATTGCTCCAAAAACTTAACTCAAAGCTAGTTGTCCTTTAGTGATTATGATCTGTTTTATTTATTTATCTATATTTCAATAACATTATAACATTCGTTACTAGAGTTCAAGCAAGGTCGCTGCTGCCTTGTAGTTTTCTTAGTTTTAACCTTGCCAGAATCACTATCTGCTTGCTAATACACTCGACCTGGCTCCACCACCAGCATCAACCGTCTTCTTCTTAGCATGTCCTCTTCACATCAATCTCGAAGGAGTCTCAGCATTTGGCTTCGAGTTTAGCATCATCAGTAGCGTCAACATCATCGTTAGTATTTTCATCGTATGCGATTTCGACGGCATCTTTACCCTACGACGTTTCCTCGCAGCGTCTCCGTCCCGTGACCTCTAAACCCGTGGTTTCAACAGTTTTTTAGTGGGGCCATCGCGTAGTGGCGACGATTTCATGGCCGAGCCGTTTCTCACACGCGCGCCGGACCGCCGGACCGCCCGCGCCGACGACCCGTTTTTTTACTACTACGATGGATTGTGATGTCTGTTTTACGATCATAGAACTCGCAGCTTTGATAAAGCTCTTAGTTTCATCGTTGTTTTAGCGTTGAGTTTGTTTTTGATGGATTCAGGGATGTTTCTGATGCAGTTTTATTTGCCCTTTAATTGTATTCACTCAAGTTCCTCCATTCAATTTAGTTTTGAAACCAATGTATGCCTCTCTTTTTAATTAAGCACATTACCGAAAACTTTCAGATTCCAATAAAACTGTTCCGCAGTTTACCTAACAAAATCTTGGAATTGTATCGTTGTTATAGGTACCGTGATTTGCCAAGTTGGGTCATTCATTCTACAACATTTCATCAAGTTTGTTTCCCTGTGTTATCAAAAGAAATGGAACTATTGAGCAATCACACATTAATCTACTGAGACGTCTTTCCATAAAGCTTCACTCAGAATAAGCAGTCAAAGGCGTCACAGAGCCTGGGAGACGCAACATAGCGCTACAAGGACTGACAACAAACGATGCCATAAACAAAGTGAGAGCAAACTGTATAGCAAGCCTCTCGAGACTCCCACAGTCCACACGTCTGAAGTACAAACACAAACATACACTCGGTCCAACTGTGGCTGTGTTAGGAAAACAATCTATGAAGTGACGAGCTTTTATATTCCTTTTACTCCATCAACGTAACAACGTAGCCATTAACATGTTGTAGAAGTTGAATTATTAAGAATTTGCTACAAATAATTTTAATCCAATGGTAGCTTTTGCCAGTGGTTTTGCCTGCGTGAAAGTCAAAAACGATCCACAGGAACGTACTACCGGGATAATACAGTATCCTGTGACCATATCCAGGCCATGGACTTACCTGTGTCGAAAATTGCATCCGATTTGGACGTTCAGCCGTAGCTTCATTGATTTACAAACATCCAGACTCACACTTAAACATCTAAAATATTAGTTGGATTATCCGTACACCTTCAAGTTCACTCTCAAGTATTGTAAAGCCTTACGACACGTTTTGTTCTTTCGGTCCGCGTAACACTTAAATAACGTTATGCCTGCACGAGGCTCAAAATTGCTCAATTTGACGGCAACTTGGCGTTCTACTGACCCATGGCTTATAGCGTGAAAATACATTTCGTTACTTTATAATAGTTTATAACACCGCATAACATGGTACCGATGTCGAATCGCTGCTCCGATGTAGCTGCCTAGAGCTAGGCGAAATTTAAAAGGGGCTTCTTTAAGAACAAAGTGTTTACCTACTTCTCGTAAACGAACTATCAATTTCTTATTCTTCACATTATTGTGAGGTTTTGTTTTAAGGATTTACATTTTTATATATTGGCATTAGTTCAGTTCCTATATCTGATACAAACAGATCTTGGAACAGTTTTTCAGATAAATTAAAAAGCCGTTTTTCAAACCTACTGTTCGTTACAAAAACTGATACCTCCAGTTATTCTTACTTCACAAGGGTTTCAAACACCTCGTCTGTACATGAACCTAACAACATGGCACCGCATTGTTTGTCAATTTGTTTGTCGAACAATACCGTCGTTTCGCCAGCGCTTTCCCGGAACGCGAGCTATACGTGATCTCGGTTCGATCCGCCCGATATTACGCGACCACCACGCGTTTCCTTAAAAAAAATAACAACACAACACCATGACACGACATCCATTGCCGCTTTGACAAGAGACATAGAAGTTATGGACTGTAACAAACCAGCAATGGTGTTGAAGCAAGCGACGTCAAAGCTTTCGTTTGTTACGCCGTCAAAGCGTTAAAAGTGTCTGGGGGCACGCTGCAGGTATCTTCGGTTAAAAAAGAAAATTAAAAAATAAGACAAGTGTAGGCCTTCGCGTGACGCACTCCAGGCCTGTGGGAATTAAGGACTTGAAGATGGGAAGCCGTGGGAGAAAATATGCTAGTAGATATATGAAACATCCAAAATGAGAGCACAAGGCAATGTACAAGACATTGCCTTGTGCTCTCATTTTGGATGTTTCTCAATTTTGGATGATTTTCAACAATACCTCTAACTACCTATATCTATCTATCTATATATGGTTTCGGCACTTAGCCCTGATGTTGACCGTTGGACGTTATTCCAACTAGCCAACCTCTCCAAAAGCAAATCAGTCTTCTTAGTGTGGATATCTGTAAGTGAATTCAGTGTCTCGATTATTTGCCTTCGTATTTCGGCGACGCCTGTGCACTCAAAGAACACGTGCGAGACGGTTTCCTCCTCCTCCATGCATGCTTTGCGCCGAGAACTGTCCGTTATACTGACGTACAACAGCACCTCATAATAAGCTACTTTCATGAAGACATGATGCGCCAATACTAAATAGGAACAACGACGGTAAGAATGATGATAATCAGCCAATTTAATTTTATTCAAGATCAAACGCTTCTAAAATAGCCTATGCTCTTTGACAGTACTCGTATAACAAATGGAACCTAAGACCAGTCTGTCTATAAGCATATCAGAGTAACAATAAACAAATAAAAAACAATTAAATATAAGAAAGTATACAAGTGAGCACAGCTGCTTGTAAGGATGCAGATGGTAAAACATTTTCATGTCTTCTAACACTTATTGCCTCGTGCTTTACATTACACGGTAAAGCAACAGTTAAATACTATCACAATCCACAGCTATCTCCAATATTATTGCTAATAGAATTACAACAATTAGTGCTGCTCTATTAACGGATCCGCTTTGCTATAAACGACCACTATTATATTTCTATATCTTGTCGATGTTTGCCAATTGCACTGGTTTGTCACAATCCATCTGTTTTTCAATCGCTCCCAATATTGCATTATCTGGCAAAAGTTTACCTAATGACAGAAAATCAGCGCTGTCAAAAAGATCTTAAAAAGATCCCGACACGAGTCATCTACCACTTAATTTTTCTACACCCCGAGAATTATAAAAGCATTATACAAACACGGTATCTCGACTAATATCTCCCAATCTATCTAAAAACAAAGTATTTTCAACAGCACATCACTTTTTTCCTCACCAATTAACATCCATGTAGGTGGTCCGTCAGTCCAACACCAATATTTGCGATATATTTTACAAATCGTCAGTACATCGCACCTTGTAATTAGCCTGCCGAAACTTAGGCCAAGTTTTTGCTAGAGTTTGACCAACATTTGGTTTGCTATCCCAGAAAAGTTGTAACTCCTTTAAAGGTGAAGCGGTAAGGTTGATTTTTGAGTAGAAAGGTTCGTAGAACGTATAACTCGTATTCATAATTAGGAATGATCCACGTCGGCGTCTTTTCAAATCCAAATTGTTCTTGACGGTCCTCGGGGCGGGTCTTATGGTCCTCTGTTTGATTTGGTCCTCGCCGCTTGTGTTTTTTAACAAATTAGCGCCGATTTGTTCCCGACGGGGGTCTATTTTGCCCGTGATGACTTTTTTGATGATGATTGGCCGTTTTTCATATCATTTGTGTGGTCCTCCCGTATTTGTTTGTTTTTGTTTCGGAGATTCCGAATTCCGATCCGTTTTAAGGGGAAAGTCATAAGTAGGATTATAAATAACCTGAAGTGCAATTTACTTGACGCTGTCCTACACAAGTCAATACTAGAAAGAAAAAATAAAATTTATTACAAGTCAATACTACTACTACAAATTCAAAGTATCTTTTAGTATAAGCAATAGCCGAAGTAAAAATCAAACACCTCCACTCCTTGATTTTGAAGTTCTAACTTCCGAATCAATTAAATCCCAATCCGCAATGCGGTCTAAATGCACACCGCAGCCCCAGCACGCGTACCGACTGCATCATGAGCCGACCACCCGACAACTATACAACTATATAGCACCGCTTAGCATTCACAGCATCAGATGCCTGCCCAGGGAAGTCGCAATTTCCTCAGGCCGACATCTAAATCACTACCGGCCTCATCATCGGGCCCTCGAACCTCCAAGAATCGTAGGTGAACAATGGTCGAGGTTGACGTCACCTCCGTTTCCGCTCAGCTGACCGTCCGTCTGTCTGTCACGTAGGAGTGAAAGTCAAAGTGTTACTCATGGCGATACATGTTGGGTCGGTGTTCGGGACTATCAATGGCACCGTATGGCCAGCGTTGGGACGCTGCTTATTATTATGCATTGTCGTTAGGTTGTTACATGCAATTGATTTCATTGAGTAACTGTGTACCTGCATGGTACTTGCCTATTAGTTAACAATTAACTGCTGTGGCTCTGCGACAGCTCTGCGATAGATCTGTGTTTTTTTATAAGTTAAAATTGCCTTTGCTGAACTCACAATCTGCAAATCTTCATGTAAATGTCCCATAAAGCCACTTAGACAAGAGAGATACTGCCCCAAAGTGGCTATTCATTTTAGTGTAAACTAGAAAAAAATCGGAAAATAGAGTTCGAAGTTTCAAATCTCAATAGATATAGGCATGCCACAGGAAAATGTGCCAGCTAATGCGAAAAATAACTCCCGAATCTTGAAATAATAAAAATGGCTCTGCACAAAACTGCCGACAGCCATCCATAATATGTTACCGCAATTCAGAGAAACTGATGGATTGGATAGAAATAGAACGAATCAATCATACACTAGAGTGCAAGGTTGAAGGGGAATTTCGCCACATTGCGGCGTTTTGAAGCGGCTCGACCGGCGCTGATTCTAAAGGTCAACTAGCTAGAATTAACTTCATTGTACTACTGCAATGCATTAAAAGTCGAGGCTGTATCATATTTAGGCGAAATAGGTAGTGCCTGCGGACTCATGTGACGTAAACATTCGTTCAATCAATCTGCAGGGCGTTTCCCAATACTGTATGTGACAACTATCCAAAATTGAGATGAATAAATACTTATCCTAAAGCTATCACTATAATTGTACGATTTGTGAAAAAATAAATATAAATTTTGATAGCAAAAATTGAGGTGTTACAAGATTTTGAAGTTATTCTTCTCTATCCTTGGCATGCAAAATGTCGTTTGTACATCATCATCATCATCATATCAGCCGAAAGACGTCCACTGCTGGACATATGCCTCCCCCAAGTGTCGCCACAACAACCGGTCCTGTGCGTCTCGCATCCATCGGTTACCCGCGACCCTCACCAGGTCATCGGTCCACCTTGTGGGGGGCCTTCCAACGCTGCGTCTTCCGGTACGCGGTCGCCACTCCAAAACTTTTCGGCCCCATCGACCATCTGTTCTGCGAGCAATGTGCCCTGCCCACTGCCAATTCAATTTGGCGATCCTTCGGGCTATGTCGGTAACCTTGGTTCTCTTGCGGATATCATCATTCCTGATTCGATCACGCAAGGAAACTCCGAGCATTGCCCTCTCCATTGCCCTTTGGGTGACTTTAAGCCTTCTGATGAGGCCCATTGTGAGCGACCACGTTTCGAGTCCATAGGTCATCACTGATTTGTACTGGATGTCGCAAATTCCCAATGGCGATGCTAGTGAGTGACGTCGCACACAATTAGTACTGTCTCTGTTTATCACAGATTTTAATACGCTGCAAACAAAAATTATTAAATAATAAGGTAGTAGTAAGTAGTAGTGCAGTAGTATAGTTATTTTTTTTTACTGCGTCGTTAGGGTTTGAGAAATCCAATAAAAGAATCCAGTCAAATACCCTATTACTATGTTGTGTTCGGCTTCCAGCCTAACTAGATGCAGCTGAGTAAAGAAGTGACTGCCTATTTGAGCTCCACGACCCAGGTACAGGGTCACACGATACCCCTAAGCAAGACGAGTCAGTTTTTCTGGCTTCTGACTACCCATAATGACAGTCAAAGATCTACAAATGACAGCCAGGAGCAACAGCTTAACGTCCTTATTCTTGTCGCAGGAAGCACTAAATATCCAGGTTGTCCAGCAGAGCACCTATTCAATGATGATATCACTATTCTAACAACCTGGAAAAATAAAGATCGCAGGACCAGATTTGTTAGCAACTGCTTTTAGGTCCTTGCATCCGGGAAGAATGACTAATAGTAGAACGTGCAAATAAGAATTATTATAATTTTTCTAGTGATTGAAAATGACGCATTTCCTTCTAGTACAAAACCTAACTTGAAGATGAGGTACACAGATTAAAGACTTTCTCCAATATTACCAACATTCATATAGGTTTAGCTGACGAGAATTAGGCCAACGTGCGTGGGTCTACAATATACTCGAACATGGACGTATAATTAAGTAAACTTCGCAAAACGTTAGTACAGACAGATGTTGCCATGTCTAACAAACGTGGCTAGCTTCAGGGCTCTCCGAAAAAGGAGAAAATTACCACCTCGGGTTAGCTGTGGTCCCAAGGGAAACGGCTTTGTGAGACATTGAAGATCTTATCCAAATCCCGTAATATCGTACTAGGGGCTTCAAAGTCTGCCATTATCCGTTCTGGCACCGTTTCAAGCTCTGGTTTCCATATAAGGTAAAGAAACGACACATTATGTATAGTTAAGAGATGCTTCCATTGTTGGTAGTGAAGATGGTTCCCGCTTTCGTTTGTTACTTGCACATAGTTACTGATAGTTTAAAGTCTTCGTTCGCCATGGAAGTTATCTCTCTTAATACGTTGTTCTGTAACGGTGTAGGTTAATTAAGTGAAACTAAACCTTAGATTTGAGAGAAACAACTTTAGTTCATTAATTTAGTCGATAGACAACTCCTTGTATAGTTGACAATCTTTAAAGCTAGTTCTTCGATGACTGCACATTATCTGTTTAAGTTTTGACGGAACCCCGACCACGTCGACATTGGTCTCATAGAGGTCCTTTATTGAGCTAGTTACAAAAGTTAGTTTAGCGCAAAGTTTAGCAAAAAACCCTTCGCAACTCTAACACTACTAGAACTACTGATCTGATTACTTATACTATCTAATCCTGAATCTTTGTTCCTCCGCTACCGCTTGTGCCTTGCCCCGTGCAACCGTGGCGGAACCGTGAGTCATGCGCGAGAGCGTCTGGCGGCGCAGACGCGTCGCAGCGCGCGCCAACACTCGCTACTCCGTAGTAATCGTGCCTTGAATCCGACGCAGGCGCAACACATTCCGACAGAAATGTAGCCGACTAGCTGTCCTGCTCAATGGAAGCGGAGAAGCGTTGAACTTTGTGTCTACACATTTTTATCATGCTGACTGAACCGGCGATACAAACTTTAGTTACAGATGTTTTTGCTAAAATGTGGATATGCAAGGGCTACTGTAGATGGAGCACAACCTGGGTTGAAAGCAATAACGCGTATACATATATCTTTGGCGAATAGTGTTGGTACACCTTACTTTGCATCACGCTTGTAGGTACTCCCGAACCCTTGTGTGCTACAAGCGTGATACTAAGTAAAGCTGACAGAGGTTTAAAAAGGACGAATTTTGGATTATAAGCAATTCATCATAGAACTTACAGCGTATTTCAAAGCATAAACGAATTAATAGCCTACTATTTACCTCATATTTGACTTCCAATTCGCAAGAACCTTCCATATTCCTTGACAACGAGCGCATCAAGCAAACAGTCTAATAAAACCTCAAAAGCCCTTCGGATCACAAGGGCCGACAGTCCGCCACAATGACATTATATGCTCATTCTGGGAAGGTGTCTCCGTACGTGCGTAGACCCCGGTCTCTGCTTACCTCACGCGAATTTGTGCCCTTGTGCGACTATGTGCCAGGAATGTGGCAAAGGGTTCTTTGCTTAACACAATTTATTGTGCTAAGAATGAAGTTGTATTTTGTGAGGACGTTTATTTAAAACTGCTAGTAATAATGAATAATTCCGGCTGCGCATTTTTTGAAGTGCACTTAATAAAATCGCTCTATAAAAGGTTACCATGTACGTTTTTGAAGGTGAATTGAAACATCAAACGTGGATTGAACCCTGACAGGACAACCTGATCTAAATTTGAATAGGCAACCTCAGAGTACCTAAAGTCGATTGGACTTTAGTAGTAATATTTTAATCTCATGTTGGCGTTGCGTAGTTCAGCGTTTTAATATAATATGGGGCCATCTTGCACAGATTTGGTTACCTCCGATGTGAGGCCTTCTGTTCATGCCTTTTATATGTAAGCAAGTTCTGCCCCAATGTTATTCCATCTCATGTTTAAATCAAAGCAGTCCCAAAGAGTGAAGCAAAATAAACTCTTTAACCATCACCTCTACCTCTGCGCTGTTTACGCGTTGTTCACGCGAAAACATCCCTCGCTAAATCGACCGTGGTCACAGGGATGCCGCGCCAATGAGTTGACTGGTCACTATTGTTGGCGGCGCCATTTTGGGAGCGTTCGCGAACTGCGAGCACTTCCTACACTAGACATTCATCCATTATGACATGTTGGATTTGAATATCGAATGACGAAGTTCAGATGTTTTGTAATCAGCCAGCGTCACCAGTTTTCTTGAAAAGTGATTTTTGTAGATCTACAGCAATAGAATTGTTGAGATTCAAATGTAGAACTGAAATCGACTTTTATCATCGGTTATTTTGAAACAGTGTGAATGATTGCCGTGCGTGGCACAACCTTGACAAGTTTGAATTCTGCGCTACTGGACAGGGGTCACTTTAATGTGCCTTGCGACCTACAGAACCTAACTCGTCATATATATCGACCCAAAATTCTGATACAGTTGCATCAAACAAGGCTAATTTATGACTATTCGGGATTAATTTAGGAATATTTTGGTCCTTATACGCATCGCCGTTGGTCTTTCCATTCGGAGAACAATGGTCGTCCTTCTGCCGCGGTGGCGAGGTGGCCACAAGGTCGCCACTTATGGACAAACATAATAAGTGGAATACATTACTGGTCGGAAGTTAGGTCGTTTTCTAATCTGCGCGAATTAGTATGCAGAGGCAATAGAGCCGCGCGTGCCGATATCGTAACAGTAGATATTTCGTTAGTCATGGCTGCTTAAATAGATGCTCGTAATTCGTAAGCGGTTTCTGTCGAATATTTTTTTGGGTGTCCCATAGAAATGATAGTTTATGATTATGTGTCTGCCATATTCTTTTTGTACTATGTGTCTTCAAGATTAAAAAATATTTGAATAGCATCATTGGATTTTTCATCAAGCTCTCATGATTGAATTTCAGCTACAAAGCCACCATAGGTGACAAATGCAGTCTGTGGAAATTCCAGCTGCATTTTGTCCATCAGATTGACTAATCTGGAGTTAGACAATGAAACTGTATAAGGAGTCCCCAACAATGACCAATGCTCACTGTCTATCTACGGGGCAATGGTTTTTCCCATAGTTCACTGTACTCTGCTACTGTATCTTCTGCCTTTTACTTGTGTATTGCTCTTTTAAACTAATCGCCCCCTTTTCTTGTTTAGTGTGAGGAGTCGATGTCAGCGGGCGACATGTGCGTGTCCGCGGCACGAGCCGGCCCCTCGGCGCGCTGGCACCCCGGCTGCTTCGTCTGCTCCTCCTGCCAGGAGCTGCTGGTCGACCTGGTGTACTTCTGGAAGGATGGGCGGCTTTACTGCGGCCGGCATCACGCGGAGACCCTGAAGCCGAGGTGCTCGGCTTGTGATGAGGTGAGGATGCTTTGTAAGATTTTTTTAGGGGAATTAAAAAGACTGAAAAATACAGGAGACCCGTAAATATGACGACATGGTTGGCGCAGTGGTTGAGCAAGTGGCCGCTGCGCTGCTTCGATTCCAACACGAAGCAAATATTTGTATGGCCTACAGATAGTTGTTCCGGATCTGGCTGTTTGTGTATGTGAGTTTGTATATTTGTAAACGCACGATACAGGAGAAATTCTTAGAGTGGGGCAACGTTTTTTAAAAAAATGTATCGCTGTATATCAGTCATGGTCATTTTACATCAGTTACATTTCATTCCATCTTTGCACCACAGAACCCTATAATGACTAAACTCACTAATTTAACTTCCAAATTAGAACAATTACAACACATTAATATTCCGAACAAATTGTTCTATGTTATCTGTAATTTACCACAAAACGGCCATTACTTGCTCCTCAACCTGCAACATTATCATAAAATCGCGACGCGGTCGGCGCGTGCGCTGCTCTGACGCAATTGCGCGTGCAGTTGGCAATATCCGGCCAACGGACCGGAAGCAGATAGCATCGGGGTGGGGGGATGCACATCCCCTGTACGTATTATTCAGACAGTTTACGGTGGACACTCCCAGTGCGGGATTTATGCTGATCGGCCATATGGTCGTGTCGAATTGTGTGGTGGATGTTATGCGCTATTGATGTTAGTGGTTTTGTACGACATTGTATCATCCTAAGTAAAGAAACAGAACAGGAGCTGAAGTGACTCTAAATGGTTTATTTTATAATGATTTCAGCAAATAACATGAAAGCATGATGATCATGGCACCTATCGTATACTTCAGAAGATATAGTTAAGTACCCAAAACTAGACAACAAACATTTTCTGAGATCTCTCTTCCTTCAACGGTGAAGAAAACAAAAAAACGAGAATTATTAAAAATGCGGTTTGAACTTCAGATGTGAATGTAGCTTGATTTCTTAGACCACTTGCGCTGTTTAAAATCTCAACGAAAATCCCTTTAAATGACTACGATTATGATAACATCTTCAAAATTCCCTGTTCCCGTTACGCTAATTTCCCTTCCTTTGGCACATGCCAAAAAGGGCGCACCCCACCCCACACGTTCCGCAGTCCACCGCAGGCAATCATATTGCTAACAGATTAAGATAACACATGTAACAAGCCACACTTATAGCTAATGAAGGGAACTCCGGAAAGACTTTGTACTCATTCGACGAAGTAAAAACTTTGCGGCCGCCTCTGGAGGGTGCGAGGACCCCTCGGGTCAGACGATTAGTGAAATAAATAATTAATGTGGGGCTCCGAGAATATTCCGTATCTGACCAACCTACTCGTAATACACAACTGTAGATAAATAGTATTTATCGGCACACTGGCTCCAGGATGTCACTGAGGCAAATGACAGAACTGACGGTGTCTCGACGTTGTGGTATAATATTAAAGATTTAGCAGTGAAGTAAAGTAAAGCTGGAACTTATAAAGCTCGAAAACATTTTATAAAGTGCAAAATTTTAGTTAGGATGGCAGAACATCCTAGTTTCATAAAAGCACAATCATCTCCTTTGACAAGTAAAAAGTGCAATACAAGCAACCCTAATGAGACAATAAGTGCGGCACCTTACAAACCTCTAGCAGACCGTTACCGGCACGTTACCGGCCCGCAACCGGCCCGTCGTCTGCGCCGGAAACATCCGGACGGACCTCCGCGTCCACACGATACCACATCTAGGTCGGAGGAAACATTACGGGTAAACATTGGGGTAACATTAGGGTAACTGGGGGGAAATCTCATGATCTTGCGCCGATAACGTTGAGACTGAGTCCGCTAAGTAAACCGTGATTGGGGTGGATTGGGGTCAAGCGGCTTTTACTAGTGAAATGTAAAAATGTAAATATGTAAATATGGTCATTTTAGGGTTCCGTACCCAAAGGTTAAAAACGGGACCCTATTACTAAGACTCCGCTGTCGGTCTTTCTGTATCCGTCTGTCTGCCTATCTGTCACCAGGCTGTATCTCATGAACCGTGATAGCAAGACAGTTGAAATTTTCACAGGTGATGTATTTCTGTTGCCGCTATAACAACAAATAAGTACTAAAAACAGAATAAAATAAATATTTAAGTGGTACTCCCACACAACAAACGTGATTTTCTTGCCGTTTTTTTATAGATAATGGTACGGAACCCTTCGTGCGCGAGTCCGACTCGCACCTGGCCGGTTTTTATTATTATTTATAGGCCCGCGTTTGATCACAATCCCACGTGATGGAAAACGACGGAGCACACCTAAGCTGCCTTGAAGTATTCACTATTGACTTTAAGATCTCTTGAGGTAGCTATAGAAGATAGTATCAAGTAGCACAGACGACGGCAAGGAATTTCACTCTTTTGCTGATCGAACAATAAAAGTATAAATGTGTTTTGTTAACTAACCACCTTAGTATAAATTGCGAAAGCCGATGAGGAAATGCTAAAAGTTGCATGTTTGATAATAACCCGCGGAAGGCCATGGGAGACTGCTCGGTGGCTTCATTAGTTTGTATCGTTATCTGCAATTAGTGCTAATTACACGGCTACAATAATTGCTGTCTGTGGCAGATTGGCTCGTAAAACTCTTCGGGAGATCAGACGAGGCGATAGATTGTGGAAAAAGAGTTCATTTAGATTATACTTTAAAGTTCTCGGAATTAATGTATCTGAGAACATAAAAATTATGTACACTCAACTCACAACGTAATGCTCTAAATATGATTTCAAAAACTATTGTATAAACACGTTTTTTTTTCGTGGATAGGTAAAATTTTAAAAAAAAACCATTACAGTTCAACATTTTCCTTTAATTTTCAAACAACTGCATAATAACTTTTTAATTTTTATAGCACACTTTTACTTTTTAATTTATTGGCGCATAGGGGCTCATTGACTTAATTGTAGAAAAGTTTTCTGAAAACTGGGACTTATACTTATGATGCAGGGCTAAACAGATTCGTTTGATTGTGTGTCGCAGCCAACTAGCTTAATCAGCAGTTTCATTAAAAGCCTAGCCTTTTAATTTAACTGTGCCGATTTTTCAGCTTTGGTTCAATATCGTTAAATGACTTGCCCATGTCACTTATGTCGCTGATTGAACGGCGCAGTTCAATGAAAAGGTAAGGCTTTAAATGAAACGACTGATTAAGCTAGTTGGCTGCGACACTCTCACCTCGACGCACCCCAACGTAGTGAACCTAGCTTTAGATAGGATTCCGCCCAGGAGTCAATATCCTCACCCCTTCCCGCTAGTGTCCAGCGCGGCAGCATCCTCCTGTCTGCAACAATTATTAACATTGTTTTTTCGTTGCTTGGTGTTCAGATCAAATAGCTTAGTAGCTAATTTATATGTATATAGGTAGTGTTAGTGGACCACCAAACTCTACCAGCAATATTCCAAAGGGCTTTTTAAGCTTAGCTGATTACGTGACATTTCATGGGTGAAGAAACGCGTGATGGTGTGGAAGCTCGCTAATGAGCCTTAAATACCATAACACCTAGTAAGCCACATAAAACACCATTGATTAATGCCCTGCGACGTCGCCCCATGGGGCACGGAGAGGACTCATAATTACAGATCAAACACTGAGATAGCAATAATCTAGAAATATTTTATGGTTGTTAATATTTCTCGTGCTACTTTGCCCCGCTGATGGCTATAATTTTTTTAAATAAAAATGCCTGCGTGTTCCCTTATCTCAATCAGTTAAAAAACTTTTATTTATTTTACTGATACACTGAAAAATTCGTGACGGTTCTGTGTTAAAATCGGAGTTTTTTCAAATGGTAACATTTTTAGGGTACCGTTTTATCGCCCCCAATCATTAAAATGTTGAATTTATTTCGTTAATTTCACGTACAAGTATTAGAATAATTGTTCGTCACGAATTGTTGAACTAACTGGTAAAATTAAATTCTTTTCTTTTGTAAAAGTGACTCTACTTAATTTTATTTACATAAATAACATTTTGTAAATGGTCTAAGCTCGTGTTGCAAGTACCAAAACATATTGTTATCGGTAATAACTAAACTTCTAATGTACTTATATTTTATTCTCATTATGTTTATAATTATTTGTCACGAAAATTCCCAGCATATTATACATATTTTACGCCCGTTACCTTTATCTTGCTGTACGTAGGTACATTTAGTCACAAAATTATTATTATGAAAATTCAAATGTGGCATTACTATTCAAATATTATTCATTTATTAAATCTTCGTGCAATGGGCTCCAAACAAAACATGTTACTTTAAAACCATAGACTTCTTATAGGTTTTCCTGTAATCTACAGGTAAAGACCTATTATCTGTATTTTTTCCAAATTTTAAGGCTCTGTTTAGTTCGGAGATAGGGGTCTGTCTGAATGGTCAATTTTCATCTATTAAATCAATTTTAATAACTTCGAAATGGAATATTTTAAAATTTAAAAAAAAAACTTTTGATACCCTTACAATAAGCCCTTTGATTTGACATGATACGTACAGTAGGAAAATCTTTTTATTGATTTTCTAATTGTCCCTCCAAAAAGTGACCCCATTTTCAAAATTTATTTATTAACTAAAAAAAAATACCAAGGAGTCGCAACAGCCCTTTCAACAACTACTTGTTATATATAGCATTTATTACCAATCAGCCCAACTTATTACAACATGAACCCATAATTGCCCACGTAGTGCCAGCAATACCCCGTAGGGTATGCGTAGGGGTGCAGTGTTGTACTCGTAAGTACAACTCTGCATGTATCGCATTAAATCACGAACCATGCAAATCTGATGCGCTCAATAACGATGCGCTCCTAGCCATGCGAGCATGGTCCCATGGTCCCATGGCACACCATGAGCCATGGTTTATGTGCTGGTGTCACGCGAGGGCCGCACGACCGTTGCTGATAGCGCTGAGTTACTGATTGAGTTGTCTGGTCTGTGACGAACGTGTGGTTTAGAAGTTGGATTAGCTGATATAAATGAATGGTCATGCTTGTTTTTTTGTAGCATGGTATACCCTGCGCTTTAATAAATCCAATTGGCATTTAATGTCACTTAGATAGAAGCGGTTGCCTGTAAATAGGCTAAATATATTACATAACTTAGTTAAAAGTTTTCCTACCTAGATTCAGCAATTTTCCAATATTCCAAACCTGAAAAATTCTACTACCCCACTTCTGTCTCCACAAATCCACATTTATCGTAGCAACAGTATAATACCTATATCTTCAGCCGACTGCGCCCAAGTTTCAGTTACATCATGCCTCAATGCAGTAAGGCTGAAGGCCCTGAAATGTTGCCAGGTAATATATTAGGCTGCAATGTCAAGAGTACGGCAATGCAGATCAGCTGGTATTTATGTGCAGTTCACTCGCGAAGTGGTTACTTATTTGACTATAGTGTTGCCCTTGACTTTTGTTGCCTTTTAAATTCCTTTTTAGGAATAGAGATTATTGTAAACTTCTTATCTTCATACTTACCTGCTTTCTAATGTTTAGTGATTTCATTAAATTTTCTCTGCTTTCTGGTTTACTCCCGTTTTTCAACTCCGCGAGGACTACTTTAACCCTTTTTTTCATCGTTCCTTGTTTCTTTCAACAGTCGTCAAATCTTCCAGACAAGCCTTCAAATATTTTTTTATAAAAATTATTCTTCAAACTACTCAACACTGAAATGCAGTTAAGCAAACATAAAAACTGTATTGTTGCGCCAATTCCACATTCTAAGTAAACTGTGATGTATAGTATATCATGTAGGCTAGCACCCAACCAACAAAGTTATGCCTTTATACTTTATTTATTAGGCGCGACTGCTCGCACAAACATCCAAACATACAGATTCTCATTTTTTAGCTTTACGATAACAAACTACAAAAGAAATCATTTCAGTTTTCCCTTACCAAGTGCAGATAGTCTGAGCAAGAAAAGCCAGGTCCCTTGACATACCTATTACACTACAATTGCTCTGTGCATACTCAACAAGCCCAGCTTACCTAAGAGCACATGCGCTCTCTTGCATAACATTAACTTACAAATTACACAACTTATCGCAGATCCTTGTCAGGTTGTGTAACTAGAGGTACAAAGACAAGATCAACATACGCTATCTAGCTAATATAATTACTTCATAATATCGATGATTCACCACCAGATGTCGATCAGCCTCTGACACGTGAATCGATAAACAAAGCACAACACTAGTCATGACATGATAGTGGTTCCCATAACAACGTAGAACATGTGATGACTCGATAGATCCTGAAAAATAACGATTCTAACCAAACTATTTTGGAAAGACTTTCAGGAACACTTAAGTACATTGTAAAGCGTTAATGAAATGATAATACGTTCTACTTTGGCAAAAACTACCAAAATTGCTAAAGTGGAACGTACTATCATTTCTTCAGTAAATCTTTCTATCTGCAAAATCAAAACTAATTTTCTTCCTGCTTCATCCTCCATTAATTTCATCCGACATAATGTCTAAGCTTCTTTCAGCTTCAATTAAAATACAATCTAGCTATGCGATACCTATTTCAATAATCAATAAATAATAATGGCACTAATATGTCCATAAAAATAATAAAGAAATCCGCTAAGCAAAAACATTATAAAAGGCAATTCAAGCCTTCAAAATATTCTACAGTAATTGCTGCAGTATCACCGAATAGAACCACATACGTAGTAGATTAGAGTAACACTTCTAACAATAAAACGGTTGCCAGTGATAACATCGCTGATAACGGCTCCCAGGCGCATGGGGCTGGGAGGCAAGTGACCTGGCTGGCTGCCGGAGACTGGCTCGCTACGGTGCTGCATTATCCCACGGGGAGTGGCTACTGTCTGCTGCGAGAGCCGCAATTGGGTTATGTGTTGCTATGGAGATTAAAGCCGCTGAAGGAAGAAAAGAAAATTGTTAATCTAAAGTAAAATGTGTTAGTAGTTGGTCGGATAAGGGAACACACCAGGATAAGTATATGGGGGAGAGCTTGCATTGGGACAATGTACGTTGATAAAAAAAGAAGAAATATAAATTTTCATGTGTCTTTAAAGAGTATTTTATTCTCTGGAAGTACTAATTTGATTATTAAAATTGTTTCACTGATAACAACACTATCGTTGAGTACCTACCACAAGCTAGATACTGTTTATCCCGGAATAGTGCATCCATGGCTCTTGAGGTCGTGGAAAAGCTCGTTTTCCATAAAATGGCATGCAATGATATTACATTTTTTTTAGCTTTCTTAAAGATTAATGATTTAAACGTTAAAGTTATTTGAACTACCTAATCTCGTTAAAATTATGTGGTTATATTAAACGTCTCAGCGAAGTGGAATGAACTATTAATTATGTCATTACGAGCAGAAATCACTTCAACAAATAACATGTAAATTGTCTTATTATTTTGTTTTGTATCAACCTAATATGAGAAGGTAATACAAATAACTGTAAACTTTACAAAACGTGTGTCTGTGGAAGCACAGATCGACGTCATTGATAACAAACAACAGTTTAACATCAGCACTGAATACATCATATAACTATTCATAACATATTAAAATAAATATATTACTCGTATCAAATTAAATAGAGCATAGATCTAATCGATTTAAAATGAAAATTTTGGTACTTTATTAACTGACAATTAACTTTCCACAAGTCTTGAAGTCGTCACCACGTAAGCCTGCCAAACAATGCAATCCGCCTTACATCAGACGTACAACAACCCAATTCACTTCCATTGCAATTACAGAAACAGACACACGGAACAACCGCGAGTCCAGCATGGCGCATGCGCATCCACGACACAGAATACCGTTTCTGAAATATTAATAACGAGTGAATAGTCCGCTAATGATCATGAACAAAATATAACGCGGCCCGTGGGAGCGGCTCCCAGGCCATTGTCGCGACCAACTTTCTTGGGGTCGTCAGCACCGGCTAGCACTATGAATAATAATGCCTAATTAAACCGTGTTTATCCAGATAATTAATTAAATTGAGCCGGTTTATGAAAATGTTGTGTAATTGAATATTTATCTGTGACGATGACATCTGACGTGCATGTTGAGGATGTAGTAGCAACTAGCTGTTGCATTTGTAATTCATTAACACTACTCCGCCTACTGTGTACTGCGGCTAAGTACACTGGTTACTGTACAGTCGACCCAAATAAATAAATTAATGTATGTTTGATTCTGAGCCAGAGGAACCAAATCTTTTCTCAAGAATGTAATTACAGATATTCAACGACACAAAGTTACGTTTAAAATTATTGAATTAATAATGACATTTCAGCGTCCAATAAAAACTTCTGTGGTCTTCACGGAACAACAATCCTTTTCGTTCCTCATCATAATTGTTTAACTAACTATAAGTTTCCTTGTCCTCAGATAATCCTCGCGGACGAGTGCACAGAGGCGGAGGGTCGCGCGTGGCACATGAAGCACTTCGCGTGCGCCGAGTGCGCGCGCCAGCTGGGCGGACAGCGCTACATCATGCGCGAGGCGCGCCCCTACTGCCTGCCCTGCTTCGACACCTGCTTCGCCGAGTACTGCGACGCCTGCGGGGAGCCCATCGGTGTCGACCAGGGCCAGATGTCCCACGAGGGCCAGCACTGGCACGCCACCGAACGATGCTTCGCCTGCCACACCTGCAGAGCAAGCTTACTAGGCAGACCCTTCTTACCAAGAAAAGGAGCAATATACTGCTCTATAGCGTGTTCCAAAGGTGAGCCACCGACGCCGTCTGACTCCTCAGGACCAGGACCCAGACCGCCTCGAGTGCCAAAGCCCAGAAGAATGCCATCACCTAAGTCCCCACCTAGATCACCGCACAGAGAACCCTCGCCTCATCATATAGACGCGGATTCAGAGCCGAGCGAGTCGATAATACCTGAGTCTCCTCCCCCTCACCCGCCCCCGCCGCCGCACGCCTGCCTCAGCCTCGACCGGGCGCTGACAGACCTGCGACTAGAGCAATCCATGACGGAGCATCAGCTACAGCCCACGCCGACTTCTGACGACCATAAAGACGTGTCACCCGACGACTGGAAGCCGCCGCACCCCGTGGAAGCGCAGGCAGTCGTCACTCCAGGACACTCGTCTTCAATGCCTGAACTAACGTTAGTAGATGGTACTAAGAAGTCTCCGAGGAAGCCGCGAGGGGGACGGACGGTGCGGTTTTGCGGGGACGACAACGAAGCGTTCGAGCCCGACGAGCCGGCGCACCGCGGTAAGGCGCGCGACGAGGACGCCAGCAGCTACTGCAGTACTTGCTCATCGTCGTCATCGTCGGCCGAGTCGTATACGCTGCCCACGCGGCGTGCGTACGGTGGCGTGCGCATTTCCTACGTGCCCAACGACGCCGTGGCGTGCGCCAAGCGCGAACGCCAGCGCAAGAACGCGCAGAACGATAAGAACTGCATCATCTCGTGATCCTGGCTGTTCGTGCCGCCTCCCCCCTCCTAGTGAACCGACCTCCGATGTACAAGACTGACTTTTTGATAGATTGTTGTAGCCCCCACGCCATAGTATTGTTAGATAGATTACAAAAAGTCTTCCTTAGCTGCTTTGATATCTTGCCACGGCGGGCCTGCTGCGAAACGCGCGTAAGTCGCGAATAATAGAAACCAGGTGCACTCGCGTGCGTCTGATCATGTTGTGACGTTCACAATGTAATAATCGTTATCTATATAAAAGGCTTAAATTGTAAAGGGTTTGGACAAATTTATGTTCGTACGAGAGTAATTTGGGATTAATCGGTTTAAAATGTGACGGTTTCATTCATTTGTAACACCTTTGCTGGTTTTACTTGTAATGGATCTTTTTGCCTTGCCATTCACCGCGCACGAACCAAATGTTGGTTGTAAATGAAAAAATATGCGCAAACTTTGTAGTTATTATAAAGGGGCCTAAAGTTAAGTTGATATAACGACGTCAGCTTTAAATTATTTCTGATTTAATATATAAACATTTTCGTAGACATATCGAATGCTTTCTGTAGTTTATTCTTGTTCATGAAATGATTAATTTAAGACATATCCCACTTTGCCACTTAGCTGTTAGCTCGCTGTAAGTGTAGGTACCCTAAGTTAGAAGTAAGAGATTATTGTAAAATACAAGTACAAATATACATGTTATTTTGTATGACAGTTTTATACTTTTGGAATGTGTTCAAAGTGTAAATAAGAAGCAATGTAGGAATATACGAGTTGTTAGGATCTGGTGTTGTGCCGATACTCTTGACAAAGTCAATGTAAGTAGTATTACCAGTGGCTATGGGAATACCACCATGCTTTTTCTTCATACTCCTTTTCGAGAGAGATTTCTTGTATGTACACAAATATAGGAAACTTGTCTATTATCTATTATGTGACTTTGGTTAAGTATAGGAAAAAACTATTTAAATTCGTAAGCCCAGTATGTTGTATCAATGGCTTCTATGAATGTCATGAATATTATTATTTTACTCTATCCACACTTATCTTAAGTAATAACTGTATGATCTTATTTCAACATTCTTTCCTAACGACGTAATACTCAGATTCAAAGAGAATGCTCACAAACTTGCATTTGTTCCAAAAATGTGTAATTAATATAAAAGTAGGCTAGTTTTATATGAGAACCACAAATATTGTACAAATATATCGAAATGTAACAATAAATTAATAATGTACGTAATTTTGTAAGTTATTTGTAAGAGAAGACGAATAAAATGATTTGGAATAACTTGGTTTTTACTTCGGCAGTCCATTCCGGAACATTTCCGAGTCTTATCGACCACACGAAGAGTCTCTTTAGCTGGACAGATATTGGCAGTCGGCCAGGAATAAGTAAGGAAAATGAGGAACTCTTCAAACTATTTTGTGGTACGATTGTGCTTTCAATTAGAAAGGTATTTATAAATTCTTAGACACGTTGCAGATGAGGTTGGACAATGTAGTTTCTCAACAAAAGTACCTACATCAAATATATTATTCCTGACGAGCACTCTATAGCTTCCAACCAGACCAAAACCCTCATGCGACTAGACAGGAAACTGGATAATCTATCGGCGAAATGTCTGCAGATGACCACGCCAAATTTTTGAAATCGGATGAGGTCGGAAGGTCATGGGGTGACGACCGCGTAGCAGAACACGCAGCATTGTAAGGCCTCATACAAGTTGCAACTATCCACCGCTATTTGGGGAAGGCCTATGTCCAGCAGTGGACGTTTTTCGGCTGATATGATGATGATGATGTTTTTGGAAACGAACGTAAATTCCAAAATTGTTATTGCTGATAGAGATAGAATGACACTGTCTGGAGCACAAGGCACCAATTCAAGTTATGGACACCTATCACCCCTATGTCCACAAACACAGTGCCCATCCTGGAGCGATCAGTGAAAGTGTGCCCAACAATATCGACACAGTGAGCATGTGGGAACACGCCACCAGCCAGCACACTCGACACAATGCACGTGCCGCCGGGAAACGCATTGTCTTAGAAAAAGTTATTGTGGTATCCGACGATGAAGTATTTAGATTTGATGTCTGATTGAGTATCTGTACTGCTGTTACATTGCTATGGAAATGTGTGGCTTCCATACGTGGATTAGAAACTTTAATAATGTATCATCAATTCATCATCTACGGCCTTCAGGACATAGCACCTTTCTAGACACCATTTCTCCCGATTCTAGCCTATTTCCGTAGAATAACTACGTAAGTGAAGCTGCTCGAAAAGCTAGTGGCATGAAACAGTTGCATTTGTATTAATCTAATCTTGTTAATAGGTATTTATTTACCGGCCTGTACCTAAGTGTCTGCTGGCCTAAGGCAGGCCTCTTCATTTAGAGATGAAACGAACAATAACCGCTGAGCTGGTTTACTGCAATTTGGTGATTTTTGCTATAGTTTTCATCAGTTAGAAGCTTGCAGATATATCTCGCGCTATCCAGATATTGAACCCACACAGCCAGCGAGCATAGTAGATGTAGTTAATGCCGTCATTTCCTCAACTTTCCCCGCAATGAAAGAAAGAAATGTACTGATATCAGATTGAAATGAATTTCTATGGAGCTTATAGATGAAGAGATAGAGACTTGTCATGTGTGTGATTTATTATAATGAGCTTCTTAAATAACTTGTGAGTGAATGCATTGAATAGGCTGCACCGAGCTTGTTGGGAATCTTTTAGATTCTTTCACGCAATATTTAATTACACGCTGGCTAATGGTCACTGTTCATGTCACCTCTTATGACAGAATTAAATGATAATCTAGGAAACCTAAAATACCTTCGGGTAGAACCTGGACGAGAGTGGTAAAGGAACGTGGGGAATGGCGAAGTCGGACTGTGCGTGATGATGGTGAAGCATTTATTTCAATTAAACCATTACGGTCGGTCAGTTAAAGAGATCATGCTATTTGCACGTTCCAAAGCGTAGGTCTCTGGAGAAGAACGGACACTCTTAAATCTTCTTCTTCTTTTTGAGTTGATGGTCAACTGCCTGGATCTCTTTTATATCAATGAATTGTTACAAAGTTGTGGTTGCATTGTTATTTTCGAAATTATACATAAGTATAGGATGTTCCAGAAGGGCGTGGTCATATTTCAAGATGTTGGGTAGCTGATATACATATCAAAACATAAAAAATGGGTTAGTTTTCAAAAAGATCGACCACAAAAAACGCCTAAAAATACCACCAACTGTAAGAAACTCTTTGAAAAGTTATTTCTTCGGAAGTTTTTAGTAATTGATCCTGGTCGATTAAAAAAAAGTATAACAATGTTTTTTGTTTTGCTATTTTTTCCTTACTGTATATCAGCTCCTTGCCTCCCCTACCTTTTGCGAATGGACTAGAGTCACTATAATATTTTATTTTCAAAATGTAAATTTGACGTTCAAAAGTGCCTATTAATGGTTTAGTTGAAATATTAATTGACTTTGACTTTGACTACCCAACATCACCCTTCTGGTACACCTGTAAATGTGAGAATGATGTCGGAAGACGTGCACGAGAAAAGCGTCCGGTCTCAAAGGACTAGAAGTACTTAATTAAAATAAACCATAGTAGTTGAGAGATGACCAGTTCCAACTGATGGAGCCAAATGATGAAACACATGCACTATCATCAGAGAGACTTTTGAGTGAGTATGACACTTAAGTCAGAGACAGAAGTACCCAAAAATTATTAAAATTATGAAGTTTAGGGCCTACCCTAAACTTCATAATTTTAATAATTTTTGGGTGGGTGTTACATTGTGGAAATTACAATTACAGTACAGTTAATTGAGTCTATAAAATGAAAATATTTTCAGCGGGTCCAACTATGTGTGCAAACGCTAATGGATTAGTTTGTGGTAGACATGACCTTCTCCGACCAGATAAGATGAGTAGGTTAAAAGTAATCACAGGCAAGGTACCTACTTGGGTAAGGTTTCTACTCCATATTCTAGTTGAAAGGAATTCCAGCGTCTTCCTATACATAAGTTGTAAAAAGTCGTAAGTAAGTACCTAAAGAAGATTCCAAACTTAATTATTTCCTCCTAACAACTCGCAACAAATAAAGAACTCTCGAGAGGACTATGAAAAGTTGTCAACTAAACACGACGCGGTGACATAAACCAACAACAATCAAACTCGCTCCAACTTCCCTAACTGCCACTGTACAGCACTTCGCCGAAACTTTGGCCGACACCGTCGCCGACACGACGCGCTTGGCAGACAGACATGGTGGACAGTTTTTGCTACGAAGTTTTCATGTGTAAGACTGTGTACAGGGTGAAAGTATTAATTTTTACGTATTTACAGTTTTACGAACAGCATGCAGAGCAGGAAGAGTGAAGACTAAAGAGATAGGAATAGAAAAGAAAGTAAGATGGAATAAATGGTAAGAAGAGTATCTAAGAAGACTAGCTAATAGCTTAAGGCAGGCAACAGAAGCATCCTTTCAGCCTGAATGAACAATCATTCAGGCTTAAAGGAAGCTTCTGCTGCCTGCCAACACAACACTTAAAAAAGACACCAAGAACAGAAAAAAAGCCCTAACTAGAAGAAATCCTGATTCCGGAATTAGAATTTCCCAGCACAAGTAGAAATTCCAAGTACTTGGTTACATATTAAATATCATTAAATACAAAGAACTTGTATGTACTTTAAACGACGAGCGAGACAAATTTTATTATTGTTAAAAATAACACTTAAATTGGCAAACCATGAAAAAGAGAAAAATGTGTAATAAAAGTACATGTTTATTAAATAAATGAATGCGTCATAAAAAATCTACAACCATCCACCCTGTACTTCAACTTATAACATCCAGACTCCACAACAAGACGTAGGCTCAGTCGCCCAGACGACACAACCGAGCCGCGTGCACGCAGCCGGGCCCCTTGCCAAGGCTGTGAACTATTAGCTCGGCTAGACAGACTAAACGAGACATCATTCCAGTTCCTCATAGACTTATATTACGCTGGAAGATTTCAGGACATTTTCATGTAGTTTTATGAGTACTACGCAGCTAGTTGTTATATTAACCGTTTTAAGACTGAATTAAGTGATTGAAGAGGATAGTAAGTGGTGCTATGATGTACTCGTATAGAGTAACATGTGTTCTGTTCTGCTATTTAATTCAGTCTGTAACGAAGAGTGAATTTTATTAAATTATAAGCCCTAGGGCCTACACTGTTGTACGCGTTAGAAAATATGAAGTTTTACGTACATTTATGGAAAAAACTCTTTGTTAGTGGTACGTAGTCTGCTACGAGCCTTGTGAAAAACAAAAATTATTGCGCAAATAAATTTTCTAATGAAGGTTATGAATAGGTGACCTATGTAATGCACTAAGACAGTAGTGTCACTACGCAGCCCTGTCCGTGAAAATCAGCTTTATCTCGTAGCAATGACTTTCGTAGTGGGTGCTACAACGGAGCTACGAACTATTTGCAGCTTAAAAATCGAAAAGTTCTCATTTTTTTTCCAACAAGCATTTTAGACGCGGATAAATAAGCATACACTCCGATACAGACAACCCTATTTAAAAACCGTCAATACATTCCCAATAACCTCTCCATTTAGCAACGCACAACACCCTAACCCTTGCACTGACAACCTTAAAATTGTGACCCCAAGCGAAAATATCAATTAAACAAATTTAACCCTGCGCGAGCTCGTTACTACCGTTACCATAAGCAGTGTGTCTCGGTCATTACGGCCATCAGGGGTGTATCAACAGCCTGATTAATGAACTTCACAGCGGCAGGGAAGGGTTGACAAAGAGTAAAAAGTTGCCCGTTTTTTCCTAGTATTAGTCATTTTGTTGTCAAGGGGCGGTCGGCTAGTAATGCGATGACAAATTGCTTTCTGTTATCCGGGAATTTCTTACCCTTTCGTCGTAATTTTTGTAAGTGTGTTTGTGTTGGCTTGTTTAATGTTTGTGGGTTAAAGGATTGCTTGTTGTCAGGTGATGAAAGCTTGAAGCTTTTATGAAAAAGTGAGTGAAACATCAAGCTACCAAAAAACTTGTGGCGCCTCATCGAAAGTTACAAAATCTTTTGAGGCTAATTGCACACTGTCTGATAATGTGACTGTTTGTTTGTAAGAGGTAACCTCTGTAAGGTAAGTAGGTATTGCTCCGGTTGCGAAAATTCTGATAGAAACTACTCAGTCGCTGTGTGCCACGGACTACTTTTAATCCTGAAAAGTGCACGCTTCCTGTAAACAAAAGCTAGTTCATAATTCATTGTCAACGGTGTTTACTTAACAAACAATAAAGGGATTAATAAAATAGTTTCCTTCTTTTGTCGAACGTATAGTTAGTCTCTTGTAGTATATAAGTACTAACATAGGGTATAAGCTATTTTTGTTACTAACAACTTTTATAGTAGATTATGCACCCAGGGGATAAAGCAGTGTCTTGTGTCACGGGCGTCATATTGAATCTCGAACGCAATGAAGGATTCGGGAGTTAACTCCCGAGCGTAGCGAGGGAGTTTAGAGTTTAACTCACGAGCGAAGCGAGGGAGTTAATACAAGAATCCTGAATGCAGTGAGGGATTCAAGCTAGCCCAAGGCAAAGACACATTTATCCCCGAGGAGGATACTCTACTTTTCACACCTCCTGTGAGAAAATAAGAAGCCATAATACGAAAAACAAAGTATTTTAAATTTACAAACACTAAGTAGAGATATGTATTTAGAACTATACTGTATACCTACTTAAAAAAAGTTAGTTTAATACCATACGGATTTGCAATATCCGCGCCTTTTTTTCGTTCCACTCGGTATGCCCACCACATAGCGGCCACGACCAACTCGATTTTCATTTTTTTTTTACTTCTCTATGGGTAAGTAAATATGTGCAAGCCTATTGTTAGCAACCTAATACAATTTATGTGTACACAAAGCTTTATATCAGCTGGTAGAATGGGTTCGGACGCTTGGCTGTAGGTATGCAATTTGAATTTAGAGCGTCATAGGAGATGCTCGAGAAAATAGTTTTAAATTAATAAATCGACTATAAATGGGTTTAAAGTGTAATTTTTGTCCTTTTATACAATAATCCGTACATAACCAATTATTCTTATAATATTGTCTTCAATCCTGGACCCTGGTCAATCCTTATGATTTTGTAGAAATTCGAGAATATCATCCCTAAGTAGTTAGAGTATCGAGAATATCTTTCCTCTTTCTGGAACAGAAAGAGAGAGACAGAGACAGAAGGCGTTGTAAGTACCTAATATACCGCCAATTGAGCAGACAGATGAGGTTCCAAATTTAAATCACATTATTGACCAGCGGGTTATAATGAAATCCAGTACAATATTTTTGCCCGGCTGTGCCACCGGCCAGAAATGACTCACTTTAGGTTACGTTGGCATGACATATAATTTGACGTTTTCGATCAGGTGGTGTGAAAAGTATTTTAAGTATTTTGTTGCTGTTGTGTGTGTGCTGTGTGCCTGTGTGGACTATGTTGTCTGAAATTAAATAAATAATAATAATAATAATGATATGCCTAGAACCTGCCAGGTGATGCTACTCATCACAATTCCATACGCGACGCACATTTACAATTACGATGACGTTAATTCCTTTGAAGTTAACCTACTGTTCACAGTTAGTGGTTAATAAATGAATTTTAATTACTACGTGTGGTAATTAATATAGGCTGTTGAGGATCTCATCTACATTATAGTTTTGGTATAAAAATCAAGCAAGCCTCTAACCCAATCTTCATCTTGTTTTTTTTTTTTTACCAAGGTAACATGATTGTACCTAATTATTTTGATATTTGTGATTATCTTTTTTTTGTGTAGGTGCTTAGCTATTTTAATTTAATATAGTACTGTGTGTGTAAGTGCGTGTGTAGAAAATGTTTGTACATAAATTAATCATATTTTTATATTTTATAATTAATTGTGTGTTAAGGCATCAAAATCGAAGCAAAGAAAAGGTTTCATTTATTTAGATTATGGGAAATTGGAGGGACCTATTAAGTAAATTAAGTTTAATGTTCAATAACAGTAGGTATTCGTTCAGAAACTACCACAACTACAATTAATTTAACACTCTCTATATTTTACTGTTTGTCCCAACTCAGGGTAGTTATACCCCCGTCAGTAATTGCTGAGTCGCCAGTGCCCAGTATTTATAACAATTATTCCGTTCAAGTCACAAAGACTAATTTTATTTATCTTGATAAGTGTCGTTTTGTTCAGCAAACGTAATTTTTATAAGTCAGCTTGATTGGACACGACATGCAAATTAAAGCTTCTTGTTTTGAATCTATTTATTTAAGTGGTTGAACACATGATCATCTGCCCAGCCTTTTCCCAACTATATTGGGGTCGGCTTTCAGTCGTGAAGCGGCTGCCTTCCAGACCTCCACAACCCATTAACTGGGTTACACGGTACTTTCTGGCTTCAAACTATCCGTAACGACTGCCAAAGATCTACAAATGACAGCCGGGACCAACGGCTTAACGTGCTTGCCGAGTTGCGGAATTCGTTCGAAGAAGTCACCGCGGCCCTGGAATGCAAAGGGCATTAGGAGGAACGGATGGGTTCTCAACCTTAAAAAACGTGCTTTCCGAGGCACCACCAGGCAAGGTATGTCACCCATCCACAGACCAACCTTGGCAACCCTGGAGAACCGTGTGACTGTTATTATTAAGCCAAGAGCTCCTCCAAAATGGTTGAACACAATAGGTATTAAAAATACCGATAGGTTGCCACCTATCGTGGTTTATGAATAATTATGAACATTACAGCAAGTACGGCAGATGTTCCTCTTCGTATTTACTAGAAAATGTCAAAAATAGCAGTTTCTCCACATTTATTAAAATTTATTGCGTCTCATTAAAAAGGCCAAGTCAACAGCCTAAGATTAAAAAGGGGTTATTATTTATTTATTTCAATTATCTACCTAAATGTCGTAGACCATCATCATAATTTCAACCGAAAGACGTCCACAGCTGGACATAGGCCTCCCCCAAGTTTCGCCACATAGACAGGTCCCTCGCGTCTCACATCCCGTGGAATGCCGCAGCATTCACCCAGCATCGGTCACTTTGAGGAGACCTTTCAATGCGTCTGCGTCTTCCCGTACGCGTTCGCCACTCCAGAAACTTTCAACTACATTGACTGTCTGGATGAGGGAAGGTACCTTCTATTACAATTTACAAGAGTACAAGCTATCCCAGCAGGCAGCAGCGTAGACTTCCCAACCCCCCTCAATCATTGCATCAGTCATTAGAGTCGCGGTCGAAATCAATAAACAGTTGTGATCAGGTGCGCGCGCGCCGCGTGACGCCACCTGTGCTTCACGCTCGGCGCGCGGGGGCTGGTAGGCTGCTGGCAAATTGTGCTGTAATGATGCGGCCGTGGTTTAGGGGTACGTGGAGAAAGTTCGCGTGGTAAAACCCTTGCAAAACATAAGGGATTGTCAATGAAAAGAATGTAAAATAAATGATGAATTTTGTTTTTGTTGTTGAATTTTGATTATTTAAACTATTGAACTTATTTTTAACCCTTTAGACATGTCACCGGATAAGTAATTGGAAACCCCGTAAGATTGTAATAAATCTTCACAAGATTATAATTTCTCGATGTATTGTGAAATACAATAAATCTCATTTCAATAGTTTCCTATATCCGTGTCGTTTTGAGAAAAAATAGTTTAAAATTACACGCAATATATTATTACAATCTTACGGCGTTTGCAATTTATTATCCAGTGACAGACATACTCATCAGGCTTTCAAGAAATTAGTGCCTACATGGCTAAGAAGACTAAGGAGCCTACTTTAAATAAACCTAAGGTTCTTCTTCATCTTTATCTTGTGAGCAGTAAGGTCTAACGACCCCACACACCTAAGGTAAAGAAAATTTAAAACCAAACTAGCATATGCTCGCGACTTCGTACGCGCATATCCCGTTTTTTTTCCTGTTCCCGTAAAAAATTCTGGAAATCCTCTCTTCGTGCTCTCCTAAACTCCTCAAGGAACCTACATGCCAAATTCCAACTTTCTACGACCAGTATACGTTCGGCTGTGCGTTGTCTGTCAGTCACACAGTAGTAACGAACGGAAGAAATTTTTGACACCGGAGAGTGGTCATCACTTGATAACCACTCTCCGGTGTCTCCAGTGACAAATCCGCACCTTATTGAAAGTTGAAATTACTGAAAGGCAACTCCTTTCGCCTTTGGTAAAATAAACTCGTAGGTACATAGAGACACGGTACAGCACACATGACAATAGTTTGGCAATAGTTTGGCAGTTTCAGTGAAGAATAATAAATTAAATAATACTAGACATTGTCAGTTGGAATACTGCCCAGTGCTTATTTTAAATCAGTTGGTAGATTTTATACTATTTACATAACTAATTGTAGTGTAACAAATAACATGCATAGGTGCACATTACAATTTTCTTGAATAGCCTAATAACTTTCTAACGGTTTTTTTTTCTTATCGTAAAAATAACTATGTATACCTTGGTACGGAACCACGTCATCGCTCAATGTTTCAATAACCACTTGATCAGCTTACCCATAATTCATTACGGGCGTGAAATTAATATTTGGCCGACATTTTAATGAATGTGAACTAATCGATTTAGTTCACATTAAGTTATTAGGTATTGCTTTTATTTGAGATTAATTTACTTTGTTTGAATAAGTAGCTCAGGTGTAAGCTTAGTTTGTAAAAGCCATAAGTCATATTCATTTGCTTGCCATAAGAATACTTTTGAAACTTCACTTAAAAACCATTTAATTCCCTTAGTCTTGAGAATTGTGGAAAAACTACTTCTCACATATATCCTCCGTAGCCTCTGTAGGCGTCAATACGAATCAGCCACTAAACAACAAAACTAGCGATAATTGTACAATTATCGTGCAACCGTCGAATGTGAAACATTTTACGCAATAGCGCTCTACATTTTCAAAAACTGATTAAACTAGGTACAGTTGTACGTTGTACGCACAACGGCACAACTTTTTAAGAAGGAGTTGAATTTGAATGAAGACAGATTTAGCAAGCCTGTATCAAGGGACATTTAGAGGTGTGGAAACTATTTTTTTTCCAGTTATGTTTAAGTCTCATGTAGGAAAGGCAGACCCATCACTATCACCCGGGCAAAATCCTGCTACTGGAAAATCCCAAACGGAATTTTACTGCCCAATCAAGGGATCTAAGCCAAGACCTCGGCTCAGCAGTAGCACTAACGACCACTACACCAATGAGGCAACTTACGATGATTAAACTCTTCCTCAATTTAGAAAACCAGCCTTTCATATTTCCGACGTCAGCTATCCCACAGAACAGAAAACCAACCAGCCATCTATCTAATCTCACTCTCAAAGCCTGCTCCTCTTCCATCTATCAGCCCTTTTTTTTTTTTTTTAGAGGATGGGAAATCATCAAATGACCCCTTCCGCTCTGGGTGGAGCGGCAGGGAATGTCAGACTTTTACTGACTAAAACCCACCCTTAGTCCTCCTAGTGCCTTTCTTCCCAGGGCGGCGGTAACTCTTTCGAACATATTCCGCAACCCTGGCAGATCTATCAGCCCTAAACTCTAGACAAGCACGGTCCCGTCCCCGGTCGATAATCGTCATTGGCAATAAAGATGTAACGACGGTCGCTATAAAGCAACTGCTTTACGACCGCGATACAGTTACATGATAAGGCCACACGTCACCAACTTTCGTTTATGGACTTTTTATTTTATGACCATGCTTTGGTTCGGCTACGGCAGGGAATATGTTCATACTATATTATGATTATGATGTAGGATGGTTCAAGATTTGACGGATATTGCGTGTATTAGTTAATCAATAATCTGCCTAGTCTTTACCAACTACTATAGACGTTGTGTCGGCTTCCAGTCTCACTGGATACAGTATCAGTATATACGGAGCGCCTGCCTATTAGACCTCAACATCCCAGTTATTGATTAAAACATGATGATCATCAATGTCATCATGATGTCAGTGACTTGAAGAGATCGATCATCGTTGGTGTAGTGGTTCCAAGCACTTCTGATGTGCTGGAGTTCCTGAGTGGAATTGCTGGGTTGGAAAAACAGTCATTGGGTGTTTTTTATTGTTATTATTGATAGGCACGCGCTTGATCACTATCTCACCTGATGGTAAGCGATGATGTGGTCGTAGATGGAGCGCGCTTGCTTAAAAGTAACCTATTCACTCTTGACTTAAAGACTCCCAGGTTGTAGCTATCAGGGAATTCCACTTCTTAGCTGTACGCACAATGAATGTGTTCCCAAAACGTTTAGTGCGTGTGGGTGGGAAGTCCACCATGTACCGGTGGCGCATCGCCGCACGTCTTGTAGACCGATGAAGGAACGGGCTTGGCGAAATTAAACTATGCAATTCCTTGCACACTCCCGAAAATGCAACCGATTGAAAATCGACAGGCTTGCAACTCGGCGTCGATGCTCAAGGCTTTGGAGCTTCGACTCGACGGGCCTATCATTGCTGATGATCCTTTTGACTCGATTCTCAATTGACTCAAGGGCATCAAGTTGGTATCTGACAGATCCGTCCCAAAGATTAGAGCAGTACTCCTGGGGGTCGATTCTGCTATTGCAATCGTGTCTCAATGACCGGTCAATGATCGATTTTTGACGTATAACGTCAAACTTTTGACACATTTCCCATACAAAAACTGTCAAAGTTGTCAAATATTCGATCACTGCACGTCGATTCTGTAAAATTCAAACAACAACTCGCATTTCAAGTCGTTATTCGCTCTCACTTCGCATAAGGTTCAAAATGACCTTGATTTTGCATTCTGTAAGCATCACCTAGGCACTTGCGAAGTGAAGTGAGCTCCAAAGCGACCAACACTGTACTAGTGACTACCACACTCAACAAAATCTAAGTCGGGATTTATCGGTTTTTCATTTTACCAGTTTTTGACACAGATTTTTAGCTATTACGATGTTTAAATTAAAATTTCTTATTTTAAGGAATTTAAGGCAGCTAATAAGTAAAAAAAAAATAGAAAACTCTAAATTCGTGCCGTGAATATAATCTATGCTTACCTTACGAAAAGAAATGACTGACAGATAATATCATAAGTAATCTGTGGACAATATTTTCATTTATTGCCGTTGACGTTTAAAAGTTCGTTGCATTCACAGAGTACTTTTGGTTCCATTGTTTTGTTAACGTTCTGTTTGTTTTTTGATCGATCAGTGCCGATAATAATAGTGAAATAATCATGAAGTATGTTTATATTTCTGGTTGTAAATTTCAAAAATAATATTAATTAAAGAAGGGTTTATTTTGTTTTCTAATCCATCAATAATGTTTCAGTCCAAATGAGACACGTTCTTCTCATCCATCGTCGGCTCAGGTTGAAATTCTGGTACAGTTTATGGAAAGAAACCCTGGCATAGCGAAGGGTTTCTTGAGAACTCAAAGTGCCAGAGAGCGAATTATTATTATCACTTATTCACTTTATAACTTTAAAAACTTTATTTAAACACTATTTAACTATGATTTATTCTATTTTCACTCGTAAAATAGATGCTTTTAATTTGACACTTTGAATCGCGTTCGAGTGCAAAGTGAACGTCGAAGTGACAGGGGAATTACCTTATAGAATGCCACTTTTTACGTCATCTCATACTTTATCTGTCAAAATCTCGAGGTAAATTTAGTTCAACTCGCAAACACGCTCGCAATAGTAGCGCTAGTGTAGATTCGAATTATCAACCGAGTTTTAGAATGCCAATCAAGAAACTCACAGCGGATTCAGATTCGAAGTTTAGAATGAAGTCTTACAGAATCACACTCCTGACCGGTCATTGAGACACGATTGCAAAAGCAGAATCGAGCCCCAGTAAGTATACGATTAAATTTGCGCTTGATAAAGTTTGAGCAGCTGTTCCGGCGTGTACTGTCGCACCTTTGCTAGGATTCCCAACTTTTTGGCAGCCACTTGATTGGTTGATTGGCTTGGTTCTCCACCTGGAATTCCTCTGTAGCAGCCCAGAGTATAGTGTGCCCAGTGCCCAGTAGATAACAATAGCGATACTCCTATACTCACCCTTCAGAGAATACAGGCGTGATGTTATATTAAGTTAGACTAAAATAATTGCTTGGGAAGATGAAGAGGCAGACCAGTACTCCAAGAGTTTGAAGTTTAATCATATAAGTTAACCCATATTTACTTTCCTCCAACAGGTACACCAAAATTACCTCGAAATCAACAGATTGCCAACATTAGCAACAAGCTCAATTAAAGTAAAAGCTTACTTAACTTGATAATAACCGTATAATCGTAAAACAACACTCGCATCGAGCGAGGTTTGTTTACAATCGATACGAGGCGTTACCCTTTTTTTTTTTTTTTTTTTTTTTACGGGGGGAAATCCTCATGGATGTCCTCCGCCCTGGGGCGGGCGGAGGGGTCTGTCAGACTCTTACTGACTAAAACCACCCCGGTGTTCCATCTTCCACCTACGCCGGGGATCGCGGGAACATAGGCGACTTCCGTAATCCCCGGCTGGTGCCGGCCCGCCTCTGCGGGCCACATCTCGTACGCGGGGGGAGTGAGGTGTTTAGCTCCCCCCGCGACGTCAGAGGGGCGCACGGGAACACCACGCGCCGCCACCTCGGGTCCGGATGAATGGGGGGCAACGGACATCCCCAAGTCCGCCGCCCCTGGACCCAGTTAGGGGGGCAGAAGGAGGGCAGCGTATGCCCTCCTCCGACGCCCGGTGCGCCTGCTGCGGGCTGGGAGAGCACTCAACATCTCCCTCTCCCTTTCCGCAGCCTCCTTCTGCGCGATGACAGTTTCGCAGAAGGAGACCACCGCGTCCCAGGACTCCTCACCGCCGACCATAGAACGTACTACAGCCGGCAGCGAGAGGTCACTGCCTACCACAGAGACGAGGGCACGGCGCGGCTCCTCCCAAGCGGCACACTCTGACAGCGTATGCCGCGCCGTGTCCTCCCGACAGTCGACGCAGTGGTGACACCGAGACGAGGCGTTACCCTAGCGCAACCCGACACCCTGTGGTCACCACCACGCGTGTAACGGGTTTTAGGAACCATTTCCAACTTCGGAAATGATGATTTAAAGTACGTTTTCACAAAGCAAAAAGTTTCAATTGTGAAACTCGACAAAAGTCTGCTTCCCGCCTTAATTTGTTTTTCAATCAAAGATTTTCTTTTTACTTATCCGACCATAAAGTTTTACTATTTAGGTTTTGATAAACTGCTTTTAAAAATTCTGCAGCAGCATTATAGTATCGTGCTTCGTTTTATCTATCACTTACGGAGACAATCGTCCGGCCTGCGCGTGCGCCCTTGGTTGTGTAACTTACGTGCGAGAGTCTGTGACACTCCTTTGTGAGTGTGTAAGACTCCTTTTAATTACAATAACAATTAATCTTCAATTCAAATGACAACTATGTAGGTACTATACGTAAGTGAGCAAACTTATCTGCTGATGTTGTGCATAGACAATGACGTCACAAGGGAACTTCACGTAAGATTCCAAAACAAACTGCATCTTATGCAAGTATCGCGAATGCCTCCGCAGTGAATCATAATAGATACTAAAACAAAGTTCCTGCTGCGTGTGATTGTAAACAGTGTGGAGCCCTGACACAGTCCGCAAGGACGCGAGCTAGTGACTCAACGAAGTAAACATTCAATCACATGTAGGACCTTACTTTATCTAGATTTTTTTTTTGCGGTGCTGGGCGATTGAGGCGCAAACTGGACTTGCTTGAGGGTACACCCAAAGACTACAATAGAATACGGTACACCTCACATTTTTTACCAGTAACCACTTACATTAGGTACAGTACCTACTGTTCTCTACAAATAGCTGTACCGTGGGCCACTCATTTCACGAGCTACCTAATTTAAGGTAACGAGGTGGAGGGATTAACACCTTTCCCTCCCCGACTTTTGCCTAACGAGCCAGCCCGCGCCGCTGAGCCTTTAGCTTTAATAACCCCTAAATAATGAAACGACCCAGCCTGTTGTCCCTTGCTGTCCCAAACTGACGCCGCTAAGCCGAGGTCGTATTCCACAGGGAATGCCCTTAGCGAGCGGTCAGTAGTATTTTAGCTTTATTGCCTTGGCTGGGGGCCTTAAATTCATTTGAGGCCACCACTGGATAGTCCGGTTAAGCAGTTGATAGCCCTTGCGTGTTAACTTGCTAGTGGTCATACAGAAAAGATTAACACCAGGTTCACCAGGGGAAAACTACCTAATTAAATGGAACACAAACGACCCAAAAGAATATTGGGCTAAAAATCGGAAAGTGTACGTATAAGTTTACTATGAATTTTCTTCTGAGAAAATGTCCGAAATTCTCATCTCAATTCTAATTTACTTACCCTAAAAAATAAAAGGCGGATTAACTCAATTCTAGATAGCTTACGATTCCTAAAACCAAGCAACATTCATTCATAAAAAATTGCGACCTTTGGCATTTGAACGAGTAAAACAAACAGGCCCACACATAGTCTATGGTGCGTCAGTTCGCGGGAAAGGCCGCGGATTACCGCGAAAACTGCGACATTGAGTGCTGTGAATCATTTCATTCAACGAATGAATGAACTAAAGTCGGTATGCGGAATGCGTTTTTGATCAGTGCGTTAATAGATTTTTTTATACTTTTATGGAACGAAAGCGAACTCTGTGATTCACTGTCTGACTATTTTATAAGAAAACCGGTGTGAGTTTCTCAGACATACGGCAAGTACCTAAATATGTACCTTGTCATCGCAACGGAGGGGCCTTTAGGTTTTCTTTATAACTGTCTCCATTTTGATCTTCTTTCTAGGATCTCAAGGGTCTCGACGGCACGTGGGGGTTTCGATGAGGCAATCCTTTCAATATAGCTAATTAATAATGATACAGTAAACTAACTGCTTGCTTTTTTGCTGCTGACTTATGTTAGCTTTCTCTTTCATATTTTTGTACTTCATACATAATATTCAATATTTATCTACTGGGAGTCCTTCGTTTCGTCATAGATTTTCCACATAAATAAATGATGCCCAGTGATCACATAGGTAGATTGAAAAATGAATAATTATGTAACAGCAATGCCTTCACTTCCTCTATAAATAATGTTAAGAATCATTATATTACTCTGTGTCGGTAATTAATAATGCAAATCTGCAAAACACTGACTAAACCGCACGGCGAAGGATACATTGCATATTGCAACTAAAAGTTATCGTGTGCATTTTACGACAAGGAATAATAGAATGAATTAATGAATGGTAAGTTATTATATTTTATGTAGTCAAAATTACTTTCTTTAAAGGATTTTTTTAAGAAAATTCAAGCAACTTCGGTTTTTCAGGAATTCAGAGAAGCATCGTGTGAAATCGCATACAGGTGAAATCGTCTTTGAGAGAAACTGCATGCAGTTCGTATAATACGACCAAATTAAGCGACCAACTTCGCAATATTATCTAAGGTACTATTAACTTACAGTTGTTTGGTTGGTACGTATTTCCACAGATACCTAATTACTGAAATGGCAAATATAATGACAGGTTCGACGGACAGCTCGCGGCGCGGCGCGACACAGCACGTGTCCGACATCTGCAGACAGCCTAATTGACGGGTACAACCATGGACAACGCTACGAATGAACGGAATCAAGCAAAGAACTGGTGAACTGACCCCACTGTCTTTGTCGATAATATGATAAAAATAGAATAATACGGGAATATTTAAAATGTTTACAATATAATTATTATATGTATTAGACTTGATGTGAGGCTGGTAATGTGTTTGTTTAGTCGTAGGGAGTTCAGCCGGTCGATTCTGTCGACATCTCACGGTGTTCACCTAGGCGGAGTGAACGACAACTGCCGGTCGATTCTGTTGATATCTCACGGTGTTCACCTAGGCGGAGTGAACGACAATAGAGCTATCATTCCATCTTATTTGTATGGTTTGACAACTCACCCGTCGTGCACCCCGCCCTAGTGTTCACTTCGACATGTTTACAGAATCGCACTGCTGTTCATAGATCTGCGTTCAAAGCAAGAAGGTATTGAAGAAAAGAGGTTCGGTATAGCTGATCAATGAAGCTAGCAACCGGGGCAGTAAGTCTCGTCATAGTTACCGATCGCCTACCGACCGAATTCGGTCGATAAGTCCTAATGCCGCCCGTACACAGTCAATATCAAACGCGATCCACGGATCAGATCATTGATTTTGATCGTAGATCGCGTTCAAGATTGACTGTGTGCTGGCGGCCTTAGGACTTATCGACCGAATTCGGTCGGTAGGTGATCGGTAACTATGTCGAGCCTTCCCGCCCAAGTACCTATCTCATGTAATGGCAGCCAGCCGAGCTAAGTAGGGTTGAATAGTCTCACCTAGGAGTAAGGTGCTACCCAGCTAATGGAGGTCATAAAAGCAGTCGCAGATCGCTCCACATCAAATCCTTGGACTATAATTCAGATAGATTTAGAAGCAAACTCCATTGGCATACGTACCTGGGAAAAAGCGAGCTGATTTACAGCCGCTTTCTATAATATATCTCAATCCCAATCTTGATCCGGATCCTTGTCTGTAACCAATCAACGGCCGAGTTTGTGTCCTTCACCACACAATCCTCACCTTTGATTGGTTACAGACAAGGATCGGGATCAAGATTGGGATTGAGATATATTATAGAAAGCGACCGTTAGAAGAGGCGTATTTCCTATGGATTGCGATTGACGATGATGACTAACTAGATCATCACGAGACGACAGAATCAAACCACACAAAAGTACTGCTAATCCGCCATTCCTGCATATTACGTGTTGCCTTCCACGTTACCTTTAGTCGTGATGCATCTTAAGCCGAGGTAAGTACCTACTAGGTACCTACGTAAAACCCTTACGTGTGGGTTTTATTTACGTAAAATATCTCAGTGCGATGACTAATTAATTTTCAGAAACCGAGTAAACTTTTTTTTTTTTTTTTATAGGATGGGAAATCATCAAATGACCCCTCCCGCTCTGGGTGGAGCGGCAGGGAGTGTCAGACTTTTACTGACTAAAACCCACCCTTAGTCCTCCTAGTGCCTTTCTTCCCAGGGCCGCGGTAACTCTTTCGAACAATTCCGCAACCCTGGCAGGCTCTGGCCCAGGCGGGCCCCGTCTTCGTTGCTGACTGCTCGTTGCTGACGGCGCGTTTGGAGTGAACGCGCCGTCGACTCTGGCCTGACCTGATCGGACAGCGAGCTACCCATTGCTCGCTGTCCGCAGGCGTCAGTCACTGCGCCTTGCCCAGGAGCGTCAGTTCCTGAGAGGTGCAGCGACTGACGTACGTCTGGAGGAGGCGAAATGGGGCCATTACTGGCACTCCATTCTCGCCCCCTCCCGAGCAGTTGCAGCGGCGGCGACGGTGGCGGCGGCTGCGGCGGAAGCGACGGCGGCGGCGGCGGCGGTGGAGGAGGGTTTCTTCCTCGTCCCGGCCCTGGCGGGTGGACCGCAGGCTTTGCCCCCAGCCCAGTGATCGGCCGGCTTGCCAGCTGCCGCACATGCGAAGCAGTGCGGCGCGGCGTCACACGAGCCGGCCCTGTGACCGGGCTGACCACAGCGGAAGCAGTGGTCACTGCGGTCCACCTCCGAGGTGCAGAGTGCTCCGACATGGTTGCCAACTTGGCACCGAGTAAACCTTTGAATTGAAATAAGAGCAGAGCATAACAACCTACGAGACCAAAGGGCATTCATCTAGAATCTAGATGTTCATGAATGAAACGTGGTCTGGGTCAAAAATATCTGAATTCTGCAAGCCCCAAGGAAACGAATCTGGATATTATTTTTTCAGTTTGTTGAAGAAGCCGTACCTATTTATTAATGGCTCTTAATTAATAATAATAAGCCTTTTTTATTTCCAACAACGTTACAAACCTCATGTTTTTCTTAAAACTACTTAATTACATACCTATATTATTTTATTCCGTTATTTTACCCCATGGGTATAGGCCTTCTCCAGCTTACTCCATGTTTCCCTATTCTTTGCTTCTCTATTCTTTTCCTGCTGTTGCTGTTGCCTTTTTCTTTTGCCCATTACTCCTTCCCATATTGTTGTTCCTACTCTCCATATTTTGTCCGCGTATCTCGCTAGAAGTCCTGCCCAACACCACTTTTGTGTTAGAGCGTATTTGAGAGCATCTATTACCCTTGTATTTTTCCTTATGTGTTCGCATTGATGTATTAAATTAAAAGAGGACATCAATGTGTGTTCGCTTCTTATCTTTTGAATCTGTCTTATTTTCATTATGCTTCTTTCCATCGTTTTCTTGCTTGATGGCTCTTACTTTCTGGTAATTACTTAACTGCCAAATACCTAATGACAATAATGATGCAATAGCAAGAAACTGATATTCAGCGTGAAGCAGGAATACGGTAGGGACAAATCATGAGACCCGGGTGCTAATTCTACTAATTTTTAAGCATCGTTCGCATGCGCATGTCAGTTGTAATCTGTCAAAAATGTATGGAAGTTGTCTGAAAATAGACCGGTGAAGGTTGTGCAATGATTACACCAACTAAGTCAGTACATAATACCTTATGTAACTAAATACCTAAGTATCTTTCTGTCCCCCACACACCACTACCACCTCCCGAATGCCACAATCAGACACCCCCACCAAGTTTTCTTCGCGGAAAATGGAAAATTTCCGATGAGTCACACAGCGCACACGTCTGATAAGGATGTCAGGGCACGGGCCACCAATCATGCAATCATGCGCAATCATCCAATAACAGGTAAGTACGTGCGCGTGCGACGCCGCCGCGACCGCTGCGAGGCGCCAATTCGCGCTAATTCGCTTTTTGTTCAGGATATAGCTCGTTTTGCGAGTCATAAGACGCGACAACTACCTACCTGATATACTATAATCATGAAGTCTAAATGCCAAAGTGGGCAGAAATGTAAGTAGGTACTTTACATTGTAGGTAGGTCTTGGATGTCGGTGGAATACCTAATGGCTACTGTTTGTAATAATACCTATTTCCAAACAGATGGACACTTACTTAGGTACTTAAACATACTTTGCAATGTAGGTATAAATAGAAAAGTTTCCAGTTATGCTAAAGTTATGGAGACGATCTATATGACAAAGGTGTCGTATAAACGGAATACTTACTTACTCTATTGCATGACTAGATACTAAAAACCGGCCAAGTGCGAGTCGGACTCGCGCACGAAGGGTTCCGTACCATTATCGATAAAAAAAACGGCAAAAAAAGTCACGTTTGTTGTATGGGAGCCGCACTTAAATATTTGTTTTATTTTAATTTAATTATTTCTTTTTAAAGTGAATACTTATATAACTTAATATTCTGTGAATATTTTAAGCGTCTACCTGTTCCCGTTACCAATATCGACCAAAAAAATTACGTTTGTTGTATGGGAGTCCCCTTAATATTTATTTGTTGTTACAGCGGCAACAGAAATACATAATCTGTGAAAATTTCAACTCTCTAACTATCACGGATCATGAGATACAGCCTGGTGACAGACGAACGGACGGACGGACATCGGAGTCTCGTTTTACCCTTTGGGTACGGAACCCTAAAAAAGTGTTAAAAATTTACGGTTTTTAGCGAGAGCTTCAAAAGTTCAAATACACCGCAGAATAATCAGCATGAATTTTATTGTACTTTCAATTGATTCATCTACAGTCTGATCAGATTCAGATCACGTCTGGGGAATACCTCCGACTGTCGGTTTAGTGACGCTTTGTTAAACACACTTCAAGATACATTTATCTGTTACTTATGGCCATCGGCACTAATCATGTTGGCATTGAAAATATCTTCGTTAAATAAAACACTTCCTATTTGGCAGGATTTTCAACGATCACATGACAAATACCTTGAGTTTTAAGGTTTTATCGAAGCTTCATTTTTTTAAATCATGTACAAAACCAATGAAACCCAGCTATCATCATTCTGAAAATGAAGATTTTACCAACGTAGCATCTCATTATTCTTCTCATATACGGAACTTCCGAACATACCCCGCCCTCCATCACATGCCTAGCTAGACATACGCACTAAGATTATCTGCTAGCTCCAATAAAAGTTATCGGCCAGTACGGAAAACCTATGACGTAAACAAGTCGGTCACTTCCTCCAACGTGACGCAAATGGTTCTTACGTCAACTGAGTTTTTCACTTTGCGACATATTCTGGGAGATATTTGGAAAATGACCGGAGAATTCAAGCGATTTTCCGGGCAATTGCTATAGCACGCTACAGTAACCTCTTTACAACGTGATTCTTTCATCACAGAATATGGGTAATTCGTAATGGAGACTCCAGAAAACTCCTGTTTTCTGTTAGGTACTCCTTTTTTTGTTGGATGGCTGCATTATAAATTATAAGTTATAACATTCAATGTTCGTTAAGAGCGTTTTCGGAAACTGCTGACTATTTCTCTAAAAGCAAAAATTAATCGGTGTACTCACATTTAAAAAAATACCAACCGAATTGACAACCTCCTCTTTTGAAGTAGGTTAAAAAAACCACGACTTTGTAGTCGCCAGAACCCTGCTAAATGTAAGGTGCTCAATTGAGCTACCCCGATCTTTCAAGGAGCACTGAGTCTTCAGCTGACTGTAAGACTTAGCAAGCCCGGCAGAGAAGTTCAATAAAGATTCAACAACTACGACTCCAGAACCCGACATGTGAAAATTCCCAAATAAAAATAAATCTTATGTAATTGGTAAATAAACACTAAATTCGCGATTAATTCGGCGCACACCGGTGTGTTGCCGGAGCTTGAGTGGTAACTGTTATCTATTACTATGACTCCGACTGGAAAATTTATAGAAACCGGACCTGAACATTTCCTAGATGGCTTCCGGCATTAAAAAACGTCGACTTTGCACAGGTAACATTCAAGGTAAACAAACAGTCTACTATCACCCTTATTTTTTCTATTAAGTACGTCGCGTCGCATCGTTAGAACAAAGTACACAAGTGCACAATGATAAGTGACAACTGAGTAATTTTCCAATAAGTACATCACTATAAAGAGCTGCGTCGTTCTCTGCGCTGAGTCGCTGACGCATCACTAGTTCGCACCTTATCTATGGCAAGTAACCACATTTCACCATACATGGACTTATGCTAGGTACCTACGTAAAATGATTTAAACGTAGGAACAGTTCAACAAATTGCGGTAATGCACATAAAATAATGAAGGGAATGGATGGGATGAGGGAGGGGATGATGATGTATGGGGGATGGGTTGAAGGGTTACGTTGATAAAAAAATCGGCCAAGTGCGAGTCGACCTCGCGCACGAAGGGTTCCGAACCATTACATTTAAAAAAAAAACGGCAAAAAAATCACGGTTGTTGTATGGCAGCCCCACTTAAATATTTATTTTATTCTGTTTTAAGCATTTGTTGTTATAGCGGCAGAAATACATCATCTGTGAAATTTCAACTGTCTAGCTATCACTGTTCATGAGATACAGCCTGGTGACAGACAGACAGACAGACAGACAGACGGACAGCGGAGTCTTAGTAATAGGGTGCCGTTTTTACCTTCGGATACGGAACCCTCATCATCTTTAGTCCGGTTAAGCAGTTGATCCCAAGTGTGTTAACTTGCTAGTGGTCATACCTAAAAAAAAAAACCTCATCATCATCTGCCTAGCCTTAGTAAACCCAAGAAAGTATTGTTTCTCTCCATATATGTGAATATAAATTTGTAATATTCTTTAGAATTTTACTTTAGAAAAGTAATTATTCTTATATTATTGAAACGGAATTAAATAACATTAAATACCCACATAAGAATAATAGTATATAAGTAATGATTCATCACATCACATTATGAAAAACCGCAAACAATAAAATATACTTAATAATAATTGTAGCCTACACTATAAATCCTTTATCTTCACACTGTAGTGCAACGTAAACAGACCTAAATAAATACCTACTTTTATATAGCACAATAATAATAAATCCGAAGCAATCATACGGGGACTAGTGCATGCAATTATCCGGCCCATTTTACTATCCGGATATTTCAGATGCAATCGTAAAAAGTAAATTAAACGGTGATAATCATCATCAATGAATAATTTTTATTTCAATTTCAATTATTGATATGTAATACGAATAAGAATAAATTCATATCACTGTCACAACGTTTTCATGGAATAGTTTATAAAAAGATTCTATCAAGAATATGAATCAAATGCATTGTAGGTTAATAAAACGTAAGAAAATAAGAAGTTCGTTATAGCGACTCATTCAGTCCGTTTTAGTGGATTGGGGGCCGGCGATACCTACATTCGGTATAGCCAGCGTCGGCTGGTATGTTCTTGCCCCATAGGCATCCGCCTGATGGCTGCTAGTGCCGCCTCCTGCTGAATGTATTATAAGTGAATAGGTTATTTACATTCTCAAGAGTTATTTGTATTCTCAAGCAGCCAGTGAAATCGGAGCAGGCTAGTCTTTGTAACCGTCGATCTCTGGTGGTAGAGTGTACCGTCCTCGTCCACCAAATTCCGTATCCGGATATGCGGATACTAAATTTGACGAATATCCAGATAATATGGATATCCGGATGGCATGCCCTAATAGGGACACTGGGCCATTCATAACATCGAAAAGGAAAACAACAAACACAATTCAGCCCTGTAGGTATTTAGGTTAATTTTTAACCGAAAGGATTTCAATTTCTCGATTGGTCCCATTGAAAGTTTGGTTTTTAAATACAAATAACTGGAAAAAATATGTGGAAAAATCGTCCATTTAAACGAAATTGCGTATTCTGCTTTCCTGTGACTTTCCAGTGGTGTTGTTATGTGTGGGGGGGGGTATTACCTTGAATTTCGGAAGTCGGTGTTAAATTAAGCACGAAGAAACAACCAAAAACAACGACTTCCGAAATTAAAGTTATTTTGTACTTTGTAGTGTTTTTTTTTGTGAAAAAGTTAGTTATGTAGGTAAGTAGTAGGTATGCAATAATTATTGCGTTATACTTACCTTTTTAAATAGTGTCACCTAATCTCTGAAGCTTTATTTAATAAACCTAAGCATAAACCTTTGATAGAAATTAACTAACATAGGTACGTACGTCCTCGTACGTAACAAATTATGCCCCGTATCTAGATATAAATAAAATACAAAGTGTTAAATATTGCAAAAAAACAGCTTATTTTTATCTCATACCCAGATGATCGGAACAGAAGACAGGTAAACGAGGTAAATTTCAACCCTATTTCAATTACATACAGATGTTTTACTAGTTTGTCTATGACTACGGTGATCTGCTTTTGTTCTTTGCATTTTCGTAATTGTAGCACAAGATAAAACGCATTCAGCCTATATCCCAAACAGCTGGCTAGAAAGGATCTATTACATTGTCTATGGTATTAAGATAAATAGAACAATTAGTTTAAAAAGAAAACACGTGTGAAGCGACCTGTTTACGGTACCTAAGCTAAAGGCCCTACAGGTACCTTATTAATAATGGGTGCAGATAAGAAACAAAGGGCGGCAGAATTGTTTAAGAAGTCACAGAAGTCTTTGGATTAACGCACAGATGTTTGTTTTGCATTTGTTATCATTTTTTACTAAAATCGTCCTTAACTTACGAACTTTTTGTTCCATTTAAAATAAATAGTGGTCTTCAATTCCTCACAAATATCCTTTTTTTATCCTTCGGCATTAATATCATTAGGTATTCATTATCTTTGATTCGATCAAATATTAGTCTGAATGATCAGTCTGGAAAACCAGAACTTTTTTTTTTTCAAGGATGGGAAATCATCAAATAACTCCTCCCGCTCTGGGTGGAGCGGCAGGGAGTGTCAGACTCTTACTGACTAAAACCCATCCGTGCTCCTCCTATTGCACGTTTGCGTTCCAGGGCCGCGCGTGACTCTTTCGAACAAATTCCGTAGCAAATCAGAACTTACTGCGACATTTCTAGAACTTATACTAAGTTACGTAAACATAAAACTATTTAGGTGTGACGTTGTCTAGATGAGCTGTTAATGTGAGACAATCCTTTTGTTTGTGCGGCGCGGCGGCGGGCTGTCCCAACCGCCCAAGATAACGCGTGCCGACCGTGGGAAACGCGTGACGACTCGGAAAACTAACCAGGAATGTAGCTATCGTACTGTACCTTCCTACTTTCATCATTTCTATGAATTTTCCACTGCAAAAACGGCCTAGCTAGTCTACTTGCTAAAAACTAATTTATTTATTTATTTTATACTTTATTGTACACCTCATTACAAGAACAGGACAAACATTTATAAAAATAAGTGTACAATGGGCGGTCTTATCGCACAAGGCAATCTCTTACAGACAACCTTTGGATGGACTGAACGAAAGGAGATAGATTTAGGGCACCATTGAATTGAAGGCGAACAGCTGTCAGTGTCTTGAAATACGCCCTTACTACTTAGGTGAAGCCAAAAGTATACCTCAAGCCGATTTAAAACTTCCACAGCCTAACACTTAAACATTCTGTGGCATAGACAAAGTCTTACGGGCTTACAGCTAACTAAATAATTTACCTACTTATTTACATTCTGGCTGGAGAGTAATTGAAGCTATAAATTAGATTTATTTATGAGTACGTAAGTGCTAACAGCCCATAGAATTAATTACCAAGCAAACAACTATATGTGTACCTAACCATCCCCCGAATAATTACAGAACAGACCTTTGTGTTATCTTCTATTTTTAGCATTATTGTAAGTAATTTATAACCCATTCATGATGACGAATCTAAACCAATATTTGCGATACCTCATTCACTCAATCGCTAACGATATAACTCTGAACTTAAATGAGTGAGTAACAAATGAACGGATCAATTACTAAGCGAAAGCATCATCTCCATTCGCCTCTAATCTTATTACGACATATTAGTAATCTCCATGATTCACGGATCTATGTGTATCAAATTATTCACTGAATGAATAAGAAATCAATGAATCGCCAATTAAAAATATCTACCTACTTAAAATCGTCAGTTGAATGATGCAATATAAAAATTTAAATGTAGAACAGTGCCAATTTTACTAACTTACAAGCAATATTCGCATGCATCTCAGTCGTAATCTGTCAAAAATCTATGAAAATTAAGGTTTTTTTGACAGTTCGCGACTGACATGCGAATGCGAACGTTATTTTAAAATTTTAAATTAGTAGTATTGGTCCTCTGGGTCATGCATGTCATGTCATTTCACAGGAAATTACCGAAACCGAATTCCTAATTTGACATTTCGATTAAAGCAATTTTTTCCTCATGTGACATTGTGTGATTGCATTGACTTAAAATTTAAGCCAAGAAAATACGCCATGCACTCTGCCTTTTCACTATCCGCTCAATATGACATTGTATTTCAAATAACCACATTTTAGTAGGTAACACCGTAACACTGCCGAAAAAGGTAAGGCATGAACATGAATGAATATTGTCTCGCAGATTATAGTAGGAGGATATTCAAAAGAGCACAAAATAGTTTCTTGCAAACATTGATTGTTTCATTTATGAATGAACCTTTATACAACTATGAATGAAGGTGTACCGTGCGAACGAACTAGACTAACTTTTTTTTATCTTTGTAAAAGGATTTTTATTTTATGACAAAGGTATTGACACCTGTAGAGGTTTACAGCCTAGTTGGGTAATGCGCATTGTTCATTACGGAATCTGTGAAGATTTTTTCCAACTGTGAAATAGATTTTGCGAAAAAAATGTTGTCATTCCCGTGAGAAAATTGCAGTTTTTGTTCGTAATCTTCTTTTTTAAATTTTAGAACGTTCATTCAACTTAGTGTTTAAATTATTTCTCTTAGACTTTAGCTCGATAACAAAGGCTATTAGGAATTTGGAAAAATTGCAAATATTTTGAGTTTAATTACCCTTAATTAATGTGTCATTAAAATACCTACTACCTACCTATTCACGAAATCGCTAAAAATGGTCCTTGTTTACGAAAGTTCACAAGAGAGTTCATGTTATACTAAAAAGCCTGAATTTAGTTAGGTACCTATTAGACAAATGCCCTATTTCCAAGGAAAGATACTTCTTCCAAACCATTGATAGATAACCTAATGCTTTACCTCTTCATCAGCGCACTATTTACGTAGTATTTATTAGTTCTAGTTGGTACCTACGTGGGTACATTGTACCCGAGCTCGAGCCACTTGACCCACATCGCGAGGTTTAAGCCAGGTCGCCTAGACTCTAGACGAGCCACTATGGCACGCTCTAAATACGGGACACGGGAGGGATTATATTTTAATTCCATTAACGCAGTTCACGCACCTTTATCGCCATCCGTCCTATTTATTATAAGGCTGCTTCAGGCCGTAAATACAGTAAGACGATGTTTTTTTGAATAGGAAATCATCAAATCAAATCAAATACGTAATTTGAATTCAATAAGTACACACTTACAAATACTTAAAAAAATATATTATAAACACATGTAGGTCGTCCTTATATCAAATATCTTCTCCCGCTGTCAGACTCTTACTAAAATCCACCCGTGTTCCTCCAAAAATGTCCTTCGCGTTTCAGGGCCGCGGTAACTCTTTAGCATAAAACACCTTTCTCGAAGAAATAAATGGATACCAAAAATGTTTGGGTTATTTTCCTTCAAAAACATAGTATGAATCAACCTAAGACAGCTGCATTAGGTACTAACATTAATGCCTATGCCACAAACTGACGTAAGACATACATACACAAGACTTACTTTCCCAAATAGCTAGGTTATTATAGTCATAACTTCTTCATAAGCTAAGGTAAGATACCTACATGGTGTAGACGTGAGTGTCAGCATATAGACCGCTGAAAGAATTAAAAACCAGTTTGATTTACTTACGGCTTGCTGCAGTAGCTATAAAAATGTTTCTAGAGTTATAATTTGTATGTTTACAATCACAGTAGGACCCAAGGAGTAGGACCAATGATAACAAAAGCGTCACAGCGATCTCTTAGACGACTTTCTTTAGTTGATTGCAACATGATTACAAAAAGTTTTGACAGTTCATACAAGTAACTCTATGACCACTCAACCACCCTGTAAGGAAGAAGCGTGGGAGAGATCTCTTCTCAAAATAATACTCATTCTTCTAATAATTCACCTTATTGCGACACTCAAATTAGTCAAGATCGAATCAACTCGGAACGGGCATAAGCTTTCCTTGTACGAGTTCAAAAAGAAAATCCCCTTGCCAGTGTCACAATTATTACATGAATCACTTGGCATATAATATTATAAGTGGCCATACATTGACAAAGTAGTTCAGTGACAAGCCAAGCGTCATCTTTAACTAAATGATAAGACATTTCCTTCTCTTTGCAAACAGTTCTTGGAATATAGGAAGAAACTACTTGAGGTCCAGTTAGAGTATCATAACACTTTACTGAACATCCTTGAAAGCCTTCCCGGCAATGCTTGTAGTCATCCTGAGATTAGTGGTTTTGTCACTGCTTAATCTAAGAGAGGGATTACGAAAAACCAGCATTAGTCAGCCTAGCATGTAGCAAGACTGTGATTCCATTCTTCAGGGCCATCCCAAATGAATATTTAGTACTAAGAAGCAAACAAGGTACTCCAGATCATCACCCGGCAAAAAACCAAATGCTTCTAAGAGCAGCGAAATCGAAAGTAATTTAGGTCACTCAAACTAGACTGAAAGTTGGCACATTTTGAACGACAAAAATGTAGTAAGTACCTGAAGACAGTACCTCAAAACGCCCACCCACCACATGCCACAGTGAATGCAGAAATAAACATTACTTTTCGAGTTCACAAAGGTTTGGCTGAATCCGCACAAAGATTCAATCTACATTACATCATCAACCGTTCATGGGTTGAGAGAATTCGTTTGCATCCACCACAGAAGCTAGTTAACTGGCTAGTATCCGGAATGTACAACTGCTGGACATCCTAGCGCCATCGCCAGGAGTGCGCCCACTCCTTCCGCCGCGGAGTGAAGTCATCCGACCACTTGCGAAACTTAACGCCGAAGACTCATCGTCTCAGTCTGTTATTTGTGTCTAGGAGTAAGATGATGACGATGAGTTTTCTAAAATAAAGAGGTTGGTTTTGCAAAAAATTGGTGAAGCGGTGTTAAATCCGGAGACAGGAAATAAGCGTATTGCCAACTAGGAGTTGCCATGCCACTAGTAGGTAGTACCTACAAGAATCTTCACAGCTTGATGTTTAGTGTAATGTTTAGATTTAGGAAAGGATGGTAAGGAAACAAGTAATTTTCCTTTATTTCATTCACCCTTTATTAAACAAGCCCAAAAAAGACATGCTAAAACAGCGCAACCACAAGATAATGAAAGCACTGACATCAAAGCAGTTTAATTAGCAACATTACGCCAAGTTAGAATACAATAACATTACATCAAACGTCGGCTAACATTACGCACTCTTTCCCCGATGTCCCCATCAATCCACGGCTAAATATTTAATGTGACCACATGACAGCTTTAATTAATCTATCACGTTAGTGGCCGCACGCCGTCGTCGGCGGCCATCACTCACCGCGCGTCACTTTTGCGCGGGAAATGCCGCCATTACCAATTTGCTTTAAGCAGGAAACGACTGATTTGCCTACTACTGCCACTTCTCACTGAATCACGATTAAATTTTTCGGCACGTGAAAATTGGGGAAACGGTAATTGGACGATTTAAAATCGCAGCTAAAAGGACCTTTTTTGAACACCTGAGCCTGACCAATCAGATGTCATGTCGATGATGTTATGTGAACTGTGATTGGTGCAATATGTATGGCGAGTTAGTTTTCACAATGTATTGTTGAATGCAGTGTTCCGCCGACAGATCTCACTGAAGGATCAGATGGCCTAGTTTTTATTCATCATTATTACTAACGTAACAAATAATACTAGATTGCTGGTTACACCATACCATATGTATACTAGTTAGGTACCTACCTCGTGTGACTAGGTGCTTTAATGACAAGATTGGACGTAAGACCTGTCAAACTGCTAAAAATCTGGCATCTGTCTTATCTCAAATCACTTCCCAAACGTTCTGGATCACACCTGTCATAGTCAGACTAGGCACTTTCTGTTTAAGGCAAATAGGCATTAGTAGGTGTGTAAAAATGTAAAAATTACTCAATGACGCGAGGAAGAATTGATAATTTTGGGCCATAAAAGCGAAGTACACACGTCACAGACGTCATCCGCGCCAGATATTGCCAAGTGGGCTGCCGGTGACGTCACCACACCTTCTGGGGTCGAGCCCACGCTCCACACTGCTCGTAGGTATATTAATAATACAGAGTTAATACAACCATTCATGCGATTGAGACATTTACAGATGTCTTACGTACGGTACAGTCAGTGGTTGTAAAAATTCTGGAGATGTTCCAGAAATTCTGGCTACTTGGAAGTTTTGTGATTGTACTCCTTCTGTGAATATTATGCTTTATGCTTATATAACACTTAGGATTAACATTATTTTGACTTGGAGACTCTTCTAGTTCATTCTGCTTAGAAGTCTAGTATAACCAGTCGCTGAGCTACCTAGTATTAGGGAGTGAAAATTCTTGGCTCTTGGCAAATCCTATTACGACTCTCTTTTCGCTGGAGACACCAGCTGGGCCTACCCGTATCGAAGGACCAATTTTTTTTCCCGTTTTCTCATTTACGAGTATTCTTAGAACATTACCGAATCAAGACAGATAAGATGTCATCATCAAAAGAATTCAAAGATTTCAGAACACCAATTATAAATGATTCGTTTTAGGTATTAAACCAAGTCTGGTGGGCGAGAATTAAAACAATAGAGAAGCAAATCAAGACGAGGTGTCCAAAACGGGAGGACCATATAGATGTGATGTTTATATAGAGTGTCTATGAGCTAAGCAACTAATTAAGAGCCGGCAGACTGCCTGACCCCAGACCTTATCAGTGGTGAAACCGGAATGTGTGGTAATGTCCTCGAGACCAAATTACCCAAAATTCTTTAATTAAGGGAACTAAGTGGCACTCAGGGTCAATGTTATGAAGTGACTCGTGCAGATCATTAGTTCGATAGATCCTACCTACCGATATGTTTAGGGCCGACTTTGAATCTATGAGCAAGGTGGTTTCTTATTATTTGATGCCTTTATCACTCAGCTTTTAGCATCATATCCTCCATGAAACTGTCCATACCAGAGACTATGAGAACTACATTTTCATTTACTTACTACTTAGGTACTCTTTTTAGCACTCAAATCACATAGGTAGTGATTTCCAAGAACGCCTATATTTTGGTCACATCATGGCCGCCTCACATTCCAAGTCATTGTCCATTCATCCGAGCATCGGCATGTCATTCATAGCACTTGTCTCAAACATGTCCAAACCTGAAAGAACAGTGGAAGCGAGACAACAATATTTTGCAGAATAATCATGTTTTTCCACTAATGGGAAATCGAGATAAAATCCATCGTGATTTGGTGAAGCTTAGGCCCACCGGGGCCATTCATCTTGCTGAACCTGGCACGTGTTTTGACTTTTGTCCATTTAATGGTGTAATAATTGTAGACAGTCTAGTCAATAGACTATTTTTGGTTACCCACAAAAAATGCGGTACCTAATTACAAAAATAGCGCACTTTCCTAAAGTTGGCTCATTGTGTAAAATAGTAATTAATCGTGTTGCCAAAATATATTTTCTATTCTTGTTCACTTTCTAAGTAGCGGAAAGCAACTTTGGAAGATTCAGTGTATTTGGACATCCAAATACACTGAATCTCCCAAAGTTGCGGCTAGTCCCTTGCACTGGCAACGGTGAACCGGAAGGCATTAGTATCTAGATTAGGACAAACCCGTTGGCGGCAGTTAGCATAATAAGCACATTAGGAAAAATGGCCGCCCGTACGACACTATAATGACTTAGGTCTGCGAATCTAATCTAGATTTTCGGTCCTGCATAATTTGGAAGTCTGATATTTGAGGTAGGTACGTAATAGACTGATGAATGAGATGTCGTAAATTAGGAATTTTGCTAAGAAGATTGATCCATGATAATTATTGATAATCCTGTGATGTTTTAAAACGTGTTGCTATTCACTATAAAAAACACAATGCTACCAGTATTTATACAGCTAGCTACGTATATATAGCTCTTTCATAAGATTCGTCTTTTAATGGTCAGCTGGACATCTGTTATTGACTACATACATACAATACAAGCTTCTATGACTTTCGATATTCCTTCGGTTCCCAGGATTAGGATTGTAGGTAAAAGTGGCACAACGTTCTAAAGCAAGGTAGGGTGAGCAGGACAGGGAAAAACTGAATTAGTGACGCAAGAACCAGGGACGACGCTAAAGAGTGTAAAAATCTACAAATTTCGAAAGTAGTTAATCATTATGTAGCCTAAACTCGATAGTTTGGTGGTCCTTTAAATAAAAAACACTAACACCCTTATTCATAAAAACTTTTCAGCCATTACTTAGTTAAAATACTGTTTAAGAGATTCTAAATTCAAATTCTCCATAGAAAATTTTGAATTAAGAGTCTGCTTATCGGTATTTTAGCTAAATAACGGTTATAAAGTTTTTATGAATAAGGCTGTAAATCTTTTCGACCTACAAAAATCAGGGGTGACGCAAAATTGAATAAATTTCAAGTGCGTGCGATCATTCCCCCAGACCTATAATCTTAAAATCGTCTAGTTGAACATGTTTACGTTACGCTAGACAATAGTGAATGATTGTAAACGATCAAACAAACGAGTGTTCTCGCGGTCGCAATCGGCATTGTTTAGACATACCTATGTCAAATATGCTCGCGTTTGGACGCAACTATTCACAGGTGAATAGAATCGAAGTGTTTTGGATAGCTAGGTCGATGTGGCTCTATTGTCTTGTGAAAAGTTCGTCGGAATTCGTCAATACGAATTTTTTTTAAATGGCTTATTGTTTAGTTATTTATAATAGTTGTTAGCATTTCTTTATGCTTGGATATTCAAAACCATTGTTTTCACGCCATGATTTGAAATTCAAAACTTTCGTAATTTTTAAAGATAGGAAATCACCTAGCGTCTAAATGGAAATTTTTTATAATTTCCATTTAGACACTAGGTGAGTTCCTATCTTTAATTAATGACAGTTCGTTAAAAAAAAATACAAACTCACCTCAAATGTTTCAGAAGTTCCTCGTTCCTCTATAATTACACTATCTTCTAAATCTCAGCGTTTTGCGAAACCCATCAGTATGAAATGATTGTCCATAGATCAGGGTATGAGCAGTGGTGAAAGCAACACGGCCGGCGAGCCATCCGGTCTTATAATTGACACCGTGATGGGTATCGGCAGAGATGCGGCGATACCGGCGGTCACGCGACCGCTACAGGTGGCACTGGCCAGAGAGAAGCAGGAGGTTCAAACTGCACTGTATCCCTACGCAGAAACCCTGTAAATACTAGTTTTACTTAAGGTGATACAGATTAGATCGATCGCATGTTGTGTGATGCTGATCAAGCATGCATGATGATCGCATTTTCTTTTGTACAACTCGATGCTGTAGAGGACTCAAGAGCGGCACGCTACCTTCATGGCATATTCGGGTCGCAGTTGCGACCCTGACTGAAGATGGCCTTACACATGGTAATGACTGTATTACCATGTGTATGGCCGTCTTCATGTCAGAGGAGTGCCTTAATGATCTGTTCTTTGCCCCAAAATAAAAAGCATTTACTCGTACAATGTCTGTGTGTCTATGTTAAAGATACGCTCGCGTTTGCCCACTATCCCACATAATGTGGATATGGTCGACGAGGGAGCACGCTCGCCGAGAAGTAACCTATTCACTCTTGACTTATTGACCCACTATCTCTGCTGCATATATCAGAAACTATGTAATATTGCTCAGTGCACCTTCTTCATGTATCTTCTTTTTCATGTAGTGTAGCGCCGCATGTTCAATTAAACAGATAACGCTTGGATTATCTGGGAATTAAGCAAGTATGTCGGATTAATACATCCCCGGCGTTACAATTGGCTCCCTGTTATTACGCGATAATCTAGGAATTTCTTAATTAATATAAACATGCATGACTGCATGACCCTTGACAGGTAAGATAGAATTACAGTTTATACGAGTAGTGTTCAATTAGTTGTTACATGTTGTAAATGATACTGTAGAAACGTGTAGAAGGTTGAAAGTGTGTATGAATGGCAGTGGTAAGAGGTAGAGGAAGACTAAATTTATGTTGGATGCATTGTGTGAAAGATTCTATGGGTAGGGGGTTACTGCTGAGATGACATTGGAGAGTAGGTATAGAAGGCGAAGACATGCTGCGCCGACCCTAATTAAATTGAGAGAAGGACTGATGAATCACGGGCGGATCCAGGGGGACAAAATACCGAGATATCTTTTGTAGTCTACAACATAACGAAGTCATTGAGGAATTTACTACAAGTACCTAGGTAATCCAAGGAGGCTTGTTAGTAAGCAAAATAAAATGTTTTGTGCCTTTTTAGTGTAGGTACCTATACTTTGTTAAAAACATAACCCCCGGCGGGATCAAGCTCCCCCCCCTCAAACGACAATCCTGGATCCGCATCCTTGAGATGAATGATGGATGAGAAACGTGAACAATCGTTCACATAAGTAGGTACCTCATGAGTTTAAAAAATTAATAGTGCGAATTCTTATATTCCAAAATTGAAATATAATTTAAGAAAGGTCAGAACGTCAGAACCTTTTATAAATTACCTATGTATATCTCAATTTAAGAGGCTACTGTTTTAAAACATTTCTCAGTAATAATGTAACAGAAGCCTGATTACTAAACACTGCGTGTACAAATATTGAAGTTTCAATTACAACTAACTACACTTAATTTTGGCTTAAATAGGTAAACGCGTTTCTTTTAACAAATTAATCAATTGCCATATTTTGTGTTAATTCCACCAAACTTGGCGTTAATTAGGCGGAACTGCTTAAATATGGTTAGATGTACAACTGATTCTATTATTTATCAATTCGTTTGTTTCAGGACGTCGTTGGTCGACTTTTCACAGAGGGCTGGATAATTTTTTCGGGCAAAGAATCAGATTTGCCATAAAAATGGCAGTCTTTTTGACACATCCTATTGACAGCGATGGATGCTTTTTGAGTCCCCCTTTGTAAAATTTTGGATATTATTGTCATTTATAAGCAGTTCTATTGCAGAACCTTCAACAAGTTATGATGGAGCCTCACATTTTACCGGAGTAACTCTTTCCTGTCACAGTAGCAATAATCAAAAGCTCAGATCTATTAGTATTACAATAGGTTCTTAACAATCAATAGTAGAATACAGCGACAGTTTCCAGACATAATAAGTCAGTCCTCACTCCTCCAGGTACAAATTGCGGCGGCCCGGGCGCCTTCCTTCCGCCACCGCAAAGCTTCCCACGAGCTTGCTTACCTAACTACGCGATATAGCGAGATGCAGAAGGCATGCATGCAATCACAATATTGACAATATTTTTGTAAAATAAGCAATCCTTCCTTTTAGGTTTGCCCACAATTAATTGAAATGATTTGAAGAACACATTAGAACATTTTCAGGTTTCTTAGACGCTATGAAATGTTATTTATGTATTACTTAAACATAAATTGATTAATTTGGTTATTTAATTATTATAAGGCAATAAGCACACTGCCTGGGCAACTTCAACGATTTTCACACGAATCTATTGCCCGGTTTCTGAGGTAACAACCGATAAAGTACCTTAGAAACCGAGCCTAGGTATAACTGTGGACGCGGTCCGTGGATCGTGTGGACATCGTGGAGTGGGCTTTTTTGTCAAACTGTACCGTGCCAACTGTGCATCACTGTGCTGCACTGTGCGCAACTGTTTTGTAAGCGATTAGAAGATAATACTGATTTGATGTAGATTTAAATAAATATACCTAACTACCTAACATACGTTAGTACCTACATACTTATCTTTCGGTAAGATGAGAGTTCAAGTTAGTTACTTAGGGCCAATTTCACCAATGAAACTGAACGCGATCAGCGAATAAACCACGTTTAGGTATGAGCTGTCGGTGTCATTATTTTTCTATTGAATATTTACACTGACAGCTCTTGAAAGCAGGCGCAGTTTAGAAGTAAGTATACCGATCGCGTTCAGTTCTCTTGGATAACCTATACTTAACTTTAAGATAACTTTAGCCTGGTATCCGCAGAAGTACTTAATCTAATTTAATCTAATCTAGCCCGATGTCCCACAGCTGGGCAAATGCCTCCCTCCCCCTTTCCACACACGTCTGTCCTCTGCCATTTCGGGCCAGTCCTTCCGGTAAGAGTCGAATTCGAGTTTCTTTCAGCCTACAGCTCATCTGACATGGTACCTAGTAATCAGAATTATCTAGTATGTTCCTACCTACCTACCCTTGTTTAAGATCACACTTCGATAAACCAACAAAGACCACCCTCCCTCAGCTATCGATAGATACTTTATAAAAGTACTTAACATCGATAATTCACGCTCCAAACACAAAAGAAACAAAAACCACTTAAATCAACAAAAAAAACTGAATTCAAGGCAGCCATTTTGAACTCTAACCTCAAAAAAATTACGATTAGATTAGAATTTTTAAGCGTGACATTTTTTAAGCACAGATCGCTCGTTGTACAGCCAATCAAGATGTCGCTGTAAGGACCTGGAGACAATGGCGTGATAAGAGGCAGGTGACACGTGCGTTGTGTTTTTCAGCCCACCCCCAGTGTGCGCAACTGGTTTTAGGAACTTGATTCGCGATGTACACAGCTCGTTATTTTCGGAGATGCGACAGACTCTTGTGTAAAAGTTAATTAGGAGGTTTAACTTTTACACAAAAATCTATTTTACTATATCTTAATTTCACATCGCATCCTAACACTTAAAATATACGTTATGAACATACAGAAGAAGTAAGTATGAACTTGGTTAGACTAATCATCTATCTAAATGATCAAGAATTTCTGACTAGTAGGGTATCTATTTTCATCAGTCCAGCCAGTGCTATGGGCATTGAAGGCTTCGATAGCTAGGTAGGTGTACCTGAGGCCCTTAGACAATGTGCCATTTTACGAACGACGGCGACTGTCAAAATGCTAAAATGTAGGATTTCATCACGTGACATTTCGGTAGCATCTGTCAATCCCATACATTTTTGACGTATTGACAATCGCCTTAGCCACGCCACCTTTGACAATTCTGTCACTTGTCTCGAGCCCCTGGGTATGATCAATACAATGTTAAAGAAAAAAGATTTCATCTGAGTCGTTACTTCAAGTTTACACAATGTAACTTAGTTTTGGCAAAAACCATCACATTTCAAAATCGCATCGATGCGCTCTCTATAATAATGCGAAAATGAAAGTTATAAAAATCTTAATATTTCGTAAACCATTCATTTGGATTTGAATTGAAGTAATTTTACGGTTACATCAATGTTTATCTCCGCGCACGATTATGGCAGAGAAAAGTTTTGCGAAGAGAGAGTTGGAGGCTCCTCAGCCTGCAAGTTGTCGGCTGACGTCACGAGCTATTTAGGGAGGGTTAGTGCTGACTGTCAGCAGAGCTTGGTTCTGGTTGCTCCATAGAATGTCGCCAACCTATTAGGTAACCAACCTGACTAGATCGAGGGAAAATTTGAAATGAGTGGTGGGAAAAAAACATGTCGTGAAGAGTCAAGGCGACAACACGATGATGGCCCGTAGGATCCAGCCTGTACCTGGTTCATGCCCGTGTAGGTGTGTTATCACAACTGAGATTGTTGTTGTCTAATTGAAGAACTCTGGACTTTTATGACAGTTCTATCAAACTCTAAAACTAGAGCAACAACAGTTCCAGACTAACTACATGCACTGACATGCAGCTGAACATCAATTTCGCTAACACGCCGCATATAGGGTATATGCGGCGTGTTAGCCACTACCGACGCCCAAATTACCCGTCATTATAATTAACATTAACTTAATCTATGACGCGACGCGTGCGTTTTTTACGCAAGCCGCGTCGCACGTGCCTCCATCTGGCGCAGGAAGAGCGCTCGAGTGGAAGCCGGGCTTCTGCCTATACCGTGACGTAGTGACAGTACAGGTGATATTATCTATGGTCCTTCAAAGTGTCAAAAAACAGAAAAAAACGATACTTTTTAAAGTGGCTGGCTGGTGAGCATGATGTGTGATGCACAAAGGTGATTAAAAAAAGAATTCTGGCTTTTTTTTTTGTAAACGCCTGCTTTGTTTTTTGAGTGATAATTTTGAATCGATGTGTAAGTTTCAATGGTATTGAATTTCGGGAGACCTGATGTTATGGTTTTAATGTAGGCAAAAAAGAAGCACGTGTGTCAAGTTGAGACAGCTGGTGAGGTCTTGTGGATTCTGACTGAGAAGGAGTAAGGAAGGCCAATCGCTTTTCCCTTTTCGATACTTCAGGACTCGAGAGCAGAAAGGAACACAGGACTCAGGATCTATTTCTCCTGCTTATAATATGATAATTTTAGAACAAATCCACAGATTGGCCAATTGGTGCAGCGAAAGAAGGAATGGGAAAATGGTACCTAGTTTTTCACTTTCCTACTGTGAGTTTCCATCCAGGATGATCTTATTCATACCTAACTTACAAAATTAGCACGTTTTAATCTGTAATCGCAAAGCAACTGCAACCGAAAGCTGATCCCCGAGATGACCAGATAAGCTCCACTTAACGACAGACTGCCTACCTACGAGATCTCCTCCACTCATCAAATAAGGTGTTAATTACGTACACACGCCATATCAACGGACACACATCGCTAATAAAAGCCATCGGAATAAAGTTTATTGAATAAAATAAACGCTAGAACTGGGATTATCTGACTTCTGACGTACTTATTCACTAAAACGACGTCAAATACGGATATAAATCAATGTTTTACTACTTTGTTTTATTTAAAAGATTGATTTTAATGGGTTTTTAATGTACTGGTTTTCGACTGTATCGAATGGACGCGCAAATAATAATAGCTTAATTCAGATGTCTCTCCTTATGATCCTCGATCTGGGTCTAAACTGGGTAGGTGCATGCGTTTTTAATTAATAAAATAATTTTAAATACCTACTTAATTAAAACTGTAGAGATTTACAACTAGAATTTGTCTGGAGTTTCTGGAAAAAAGTAGGTAAGTTGATAACAGGGTCAGGCTGAGTACACTGCAAGTAGGTACACCTCAGCCTAACCCTGTTTAGAAACACAGGCGAGATCTTGAATAGGTAGGTAAAATCTACATGGACGGTAAAGCAATTAAAATCAATCTTATCTAATTCCACCGAATCTTTTCGCAATCTGGTTCCAGTGTCAAATAGATGGCTGACATCGGTATCTAACACAGAACAACTACCATTAAACCCCCGCAACTCAATCAATTTATCAGTCGATCTTTGAACCAATGGAATAATGATTGGCTCGAGTCGAAGATCAATTGGACAATGTCAGAAACGAAACGACATACCTAACTGCAATAATATATGATAGTTACGGAATTAGCAGCCCCTGTGATGTTCAGTAGAATAGTAAATGCAACGAAACGCTTCGAGAAATGGTAGGTAGTGCCCCGCTACCCTTATCTGTGCCCTTAGCTTTTCTTGGCCGATTCGTGTGTGTTAACAAACGTCGTTTGACACACATCGTCATTTCTCAGTCTCTTGGCTTCATAGCGGCCTCGCCTTTGGCTCCGGCGTCAATGCTGTCTCAGCTGCAATTTCAGAGTTTCCCCACTGTCTTGCATCAAAATGTACTATTTCAACACACTACTGAGTAAAAGTGCAAGGGCTAACCCCCACTGGTCGGAGGTCATCCTGCCAGTACCTACCTACTAAGTAATGTGGGTATTAAGGTCGACCATGTATTGCAAATCAACCGGAAAGCGGTCACAATATCTTTTTGGAAATCCCTACGTAAATACAATCTTACCTATCATTCAGAAACTGAGGTAAGTTCCTACATACCTAAATACATAACTTTGTAGGTAGTCATCGTATGAAGTCACAGTTGGTGATAAGACATTCATTCATTATGCTATGATACAGCTAGTCGCTAATGTGATATGACTACCTACTTCAAAACTTCCTTCAGTGTGAAATACCTAAAGCTCTCCACGAACGTTCCACTGTGTATAGGGTTGCCATCCGTCCGGGTTTCCCCGGATTTGTCCTAGTTTCGAGGGCGTCCGGGGAGCGTCCGTACCGGACTTCATTTGTAGTTCGGGTTTAAAAATTTAAAGCAAGACTTTAAATTACTAACTATCTATACGGCCGCCCGCGATAGACGCACTGTGCCCGCACACCGCGATCAACCGACGACGAACCGACTCGCTAAATTCACCATCCCCCTGCCCCTCCCATCGCAGTCAAATAAAAAGGTGATTTATGACATTTTTGACTGTTTTTTTAAACCTATTGATATGTCCGGGTTCTGGGCTCTAAAATCCGGGGTTTTCACGTGTCTTGTCTCTCTGGTTTCCAAATTTTAGAGATGGCAACCCTAACTGTGTAGCACAGGAGAAGAACCTTGCATTCTACTGGTGATCCCAGATCTCTTCTGCAAGTGCTAAAGACGAACACACTACGCGTTTATAAACCTCCACAGTCCACCTCTGTCTGAAATGTCCGTGAGGATTTCACAATTCCCATACTTACTAAAAGTGGGACCTCCTAAGTCTTGAATGAATTTTGGAATAAATATAACAAATTCAGAAATTTTAGATTCAGAACAACATGGTCCGATGTTATGGTTTGTATTGCACGTCATAAGAGTCCTAATATAAGGTCACTACTTCGCTATAGTAGGTACCTAAGTAAGTATTGTAGGTATCTATATTCCATTTTTCCTTCAATGGAGTTTCAGTTGCAATAACAACTGATACCGTTTTTCCTGTTATTTTCATTCAGCATACTGGGTATGAATGAATGCGATTTACGTATGTTGTATGCATGTAGGTACCTACTTAGTTGAAAGTAGGAACTCAATAGCAACGAAGACCTTACTTATGTAGGTGTAACTATCCTATATCTATAGCTAAACTTACCTAGGCAAAGATGGTTCTAATGAAAATTTATTAAAACAAGTAACACGTTCCTCTGACCGTTTTATATAATATATTAAGTATATCACTTAAACCACTCTAGTTTATTGAAGGGCACATAGGGTTGAAACTGATGATCATAAAGATCATCATTAATTCCCGAGGAACGTGACCGCTTTTCCACATGTTGTTAGTTAGTTACAAATATGAGTTTAATGTAGGTAAGTAGGTACCTACATAATTGAGGATATCGCAAGCACCAATTCGTCGATGGGCAAAAGACATCGGGAATCAATTACAAGTAGGGTTACCATTTAGAAATTTGAAAAGTCCTCACAAAAAGCCTGACATTCCAATAAAAGTCCGGACATTTCAGTCACAAAATCCAAACTTTGATGATGTATTCAATACAACCAAAATATATGAGCTGCGAAGAATTCTACGTTAAGTTTGATTATTTTACATAAAACTATTTTTGTTTTGAAGAAAAAATTTACTTAGTTGATTGTTTGCAAATTGCAATAGAAGTTTGATTGATTGTTATAGAAGATTTATACTAACTAGGTATTTATATGAATGGGAAGTTAATAAAGATATAAAGACTTATTTGATATTACTTATAAATGTATAAGTTTTATTACTTAGGTACTCGTTATTCAATCTAAGCCCAAAAATCCGGACAAATTAAAGAGCCGGACAAACGTCTAGAAGTCGGGACATGTCCGGTCAAATCCGGACGGATGGTAACCCTAATTACAAGTAACTTTAGCGAAACCTTATCAACTGCATCCCTGAGGACATTATTGAAGCTTAAAACCCAATTTGGTTGTGAAGTTGGTAGGAAGGTGGTAACGTCGAGACGTAGTAGGTACATGATCATTCATCATATTGACCAGTTGACAACTACTGCTCTACAAAAAACGCTTGTAATCCTTGCCTCCTTGTCTTTTAGGAATGTTACAAGATGTCTGACTGATAGCAACAGTCAAGATAGATCACAGACTAACACCTACGAAAAACGTATTTACCTACTCATTTCCCATAACAGACAAGTAGCGTGAGTGCGTGACTGGATTTTGCCAGCATCAGTTGCACACTATGCAACCTTTACTAATTCTTTTATTCCCAGAGCACAGCAACCAAAGGAATGTCATTGTTTCCTCCGAAATCACGACGACTCGTGCGACTGCGGCGAACCAGTAGGCTCCTTACATGTCGCAGGAAGATTTTCGCGAGGCAAGGTAATGACAAGTGGGCCGTAACACGTAGGCACGATAATTGGACGCAATGGCCACCGGCCGACGGCCATAAACGAACCGGGCGTGGGTCGAGCGACGCACCGTCTATAAGAGCGCGGCAACGGCGCGGCGCGGCGCGGCTACATACATGTGTTCGATTGTCTCGCTTCGCCTTGACTTGATGTTTTCATTCACAGTGTTTTGCTGACGTCCGCTGTCTAGCTTTGTCTAATTGTTGTTTTGTATCTACTTTCGTTTAATTTCGACGTTAGTATCCGACTATAACAGATAGAAATTGTTCATAGATTACCTACATACATTTCTACTAATCATCCCATTGTTGCTTGACTGTTAAAATTTACCATCGACTGATTAGTGCAGTATAGGTACTACCTACGTAGACATTTGGTATTAGGCTCATAGACCAAAAAGCTGTGAGGAATTTATCGTTCAGTTTGGCTATCCGGTCATCTTGGTACTAATTTTCCGATTATTTGCTAATTGGAGGAGTTACCTATTAGTTTTTCTAACAAAGTTATAGTCCTCGACATGATTTAAATAGGCAGACTTTATAAGAAATGCGATTAAAGGCCTGTCTGTGACGACTCAGGAGTGGTCAAGTGATGATACTATTGTCAAGATAGCCCTACTTGAAGTTCTGAATAAAATTCTTCAAAGAACCAACCAATGACACGGAAATATTGGCCGTGATTCTTCGTAAAATTGATTCCATTTCGGAACACAAACGTTCATGGAAATTCATGTGAAATCATTCAATAGTCGAAAATTGTGACTAAACACTAAACCCGGCAGAAATGCCTCAACGAGTCGACGGCTTAAGGTGACACACTTTTAGCCAACTAGACATTCGTAATCCGTCCACTTCCTGCACAAAAAATACGTAAGCTCTACGTATTGAACACCAAAAACGGCATTTAAGATAGTCGGGAGCGGCGTCTATTTCGGTCGTTGTCCATCCATCGGGAGCCTGTGATACACAGCACACAGCTATTCCGGGCGGGGCAGGTTTTCGGGGAATGTCAACAAACGAACGGGCACTCATTCAATGAACTCGGTGCATGCGTCGCCGGTGGCGGACCGGTCCGCGCGGGTATTCATAAAAATTATGCTCCCAGACACGCTCAATGGAGTGCCGTCGCATTTTGCCTTTACATTTACAAAGGTCTTTTATGGCGGACGGATCGGATCACGTAAGTTATTCTTTACGGATCTAGAGACGTGATGAAACAGAGCGCTCTGTGCTGACACTTTCGTTTGCGTGCTACAATATACATAACTGAAATCGATGGGCCATTATTCAATTTCACAGTATACAGATACCACTATTATTTCCGAACTGATTTCATTGCGGACAGGTGTTTATTGCACAAGTATACGAAAAGCGATTAGTGTCGTGGGCGGCGTGTGACGTGCCAGGCTGGCGCTGCTGGCGGCCGGCGGCCTGGCCTCACTGCTCGCTGTAATTACCAGATCATTGCACAATAATGAGTAGGTACTTATTTAATCAATAATCGTACATGCTCGAGAGCTTTGTTCACAAAGGTTGGCCCAAAACTGTGCCGAATGTTATGAATGTTGCTATTCCACGTTAATGGAAACTAGTTCAAGATTATAATAATTAGCAAAAGGTGCGGCTGTTATTCTCAACACAGCAACATCTCCACTGCTTGCGTTATATATACAATGGCTCTACGTCTTCTACGAGCCAGTGGATCGAGCAGTACGTTGTGAAATGAAAGATTTCGTTAAGGATTTAGTTTCATATAATTTTCTTTAACAAATGATCAATAGAAAATTGTATAATTAACAAGTAGCGTCTTAACAGATACTTCGAAATTATTAGTGTTGTAGGTAATATTTTACAAATACTTTGGAATGTTCATATAAACATCTCATATGAATCAATGTACATGGGACTCCACGTTTCACTCCACCGTTACTGTCAACTCTTTATCAATGCGGTACAATTTATTAGTTTTTGGTGCAGAGCTCGGCGGCCGCGCGAAACACAACATACGTCAAACACATGAAACTGCCATCGAAATGGTTCGCGGGTCTAGGGTAAAACAAGCGCCCGGTCGCCGCGCCCTGTCTGCTCTGTGATCTCACAGCCTACAATTTGCTATTTTTTTGTGTACCCCTCACAGTGCCGCCGTCTCATTTGCATAAATAGTAAACAAGACAGAGAGCAACATACGGGCTTTTAAAGAATTGCTGTACGTTTGATTGTCACTACTAGATTTGTGTAGTTTTTTTTATACATAAATGATGTAAAACATTGCAACTATGTTTACAATTAAGGAAACATTAATACTAGTGGCATGAATTATGAATATAATTATTATTGAATACAAACAATCAAATATACAGCAGCAACACAGTGTTGTGGACGGTTGCACTGCTTAGGTACTGTATTTTATACACCATCCAATGTTATGTTTCAATTTTTACAAAATACTAGACATAATGGAGATTCATAATGAGATTACAATTGAATATACATTACGCGAGGCCATGCTTAGCAGGGTGAAATGAAAATACAACCGTTAACCGCTTAGTTAGGTGCCTTGGATGCACTGATCATCGAGATTAACTAAATAAAGCAGTCAATAAATAAACGATCATAAATATCTAATAAATACCTACATGGGCTATATTTACAAAAAAAAGCCTTCCTCATCGACGGCACATACTCAGCCTTTAAACAAATATAATACAGCACTATCCCAGCGGGATAACAGGTATAAATTAAAAAATAAAGCTGCCGGCTTAAGACTCGTATTACAAAATAATACTGACACCAGTAAAATACTCTATCCGCGAGATGGAATGTGCGGGCACTCGGCCCGGAACGGCAATAGGAACCAACTGCGCTACTCGCTGCCTCGCACAAGCGTACAATAAATTCATCACAAATTCTATTTGTATAGAATGGAATATTAATAAATACAATTAACATTGATTCACAATTATCTAAGTATAGCGTCGTAGCGTGCGAGGGCGCCAGCGGAGCCCTACGCTCGTCACTGGTACTCTTCGCTACCTCAACAAACAATAACATGTGGTGTGTGCAGCAGCACACACCTCTCTCCCGTACCGAACAGACCAATTCCTGTATGTACTGTTTTGATTATCAAAAGAGTCAGACAGGGAATTGATCTTTTCAGTCCAGGATAGCAGCTCAGCCTTTTGTATCAGCAGATACAGTGCAAACAACAATATAACATATAACAGCTCTACTTGAAGCGAGTAGCATTAGGTACATGGTCGTTGTTCGATCTCACACATCCGATACACACTGAACGTGAACAGAATAATACATATTACAATCCACAAAACGAACACCGGGGGAGGAGACTGAAATTTCAACTCTGTGAAATGGAACCCACCACGGAACGGATCCGAGAGGTATATACAAAGAAATTACTTCCGAATAAATTATAAACTTCGTAAAATAATTATCACATAAATTTCTCCTTATATCTTCCGTTCTCTCCCACATAACTTAACACATAATCTATCTATAATATGTACACGACATACAATATAAACAAGGGACGCATTGTCCGGCGATTGTCCACGCTCGAAGAGCTAGTGGGGCAGGTCGGGCGGCGGCGGCGCCTTGCACAGCGCGACGCGGCCGCGCGGCGCCGCCACGGCCACCAGCTGCACCTGGCCGCGCTCCTCCGAGAACGGCGGCGTCTTGCCGCGCCGGTGCAGCCGCACCCACGCGCCGAAGCAGACTAGAATGGCGAGGAACACGGCGACGGTCGCACCGCCCGCGATCGACGCTGTCTCCATCATGAGCTGCCGACTCGTAAACACGTACGAGTCGTCCAGGTCCTTGAACTCGCAGCGCTGCCCCACGAACCCGCTCCGGCATTCGCAGTTGTAGATCGGGCTGTCCGATATCACCACGGTGAAGCACGCGCCGCCGTTAAGGCAGTAGTACTCCGAATAGTCGGGCTCGCACTTGAATATGGGGAAGGTGACGTTGATCCGCGGCTGCGGCTGCGGCTGCGGGAGCGGGCGCTGCGGGCGCACGGGCCGGGCCGGCCGCTTGGAGATGGAGCTCGAGCAGGCGCCCGCCAGCGCCCAGGCGGCCGACACCACCGCCCACCAAACTACCAACGATTGCATTTTCCGCACGATCCGGAGGGTCGGCGCTCGCGGTACGTGCACGATTTTGACATTGGACGGTGACTTATGAGAAATCCGAGAGGCGATGACATGACCGCATTCGAATTTCGAACTGGAACCCTTCGCTCGCATCCGCGTCGGCGGTCCGCCCAGACATGTTTCCTGTGTTAACTTTTTTTTACGTCGACGATCACTCGCTCATGACGGAGGCGCGGTTTCTACGGGCGCCCGAGATATCGCATCGATCCCTCGACGCATGTCGAAAGTGAAACACTGAACACTGTTCTAAACTCTGATAGTCGTGGTTCACGATTATTCACGGAGCACATACACACAATGTCCCGTTCGAAAAGATATACACAAAATGGTGCTGAGAGAATCGCAAGCACACTACGCTCGGTGAGTTGTCTATGCGCGACTGACGGGACAGAGGGCGTCCACTGCATCCGCCATCTGCCGACGAGAATGAAATGCGGGGAACTCGACACGCGCGCTAGTGTGCGGCGTGTGCGTGCACGGGGAAATTACACTCGTATGCGTCACCCGCCTAGGCGCCTACCTGTGTGCGTGAGTAAACCTTTTTTTTTTTCTTTGTATGGGATTATGAACAAGGTATTTCTTTTTCTCAGCGATTCCGATCTTCAAGGAACCATTATTTGTGGATCCTTGAATAAGAACATTATTTCATCAAGTTTAAATAGTATTATTGTGAAGAAATTATAAATACTAACTTACAAAAAATTTAGGAACTAACTATGAATTTCATGTTGATGTGGTAAGTAAGTAGGTACCTATCTAACTTATGTAAATATAAGTACATGTGTGATGCAAGGTAAGCATGTCTACAGCGATTAACTTTAGGATAGGTAGACGGAGACCGTAAAGGACAGAGTAGGTACCTACGGTTGCCTTTACAACTTTACAGGTTTTGCTCTTAACTTTTATTTTACAATGAATCAAATGAACGAATAAACGTCTACCGACGGAAATGTAAGAAAGTTCGCGTTAAAATTCCGTCCGCTTTATGATCTTTGTGACTCTGTTTTAGGGTAAAGTTATTTAAGTAAAACTTCAAAAACTTTGTTCAATAAGTACCTACTTGTCCTACTGATTTCTGTTCAAATCGTTTTCATATCGCTGTGAAGTTCTAACAGACTAAAATTAAGTCAGCCTCACTCAACCCTATCTTTGCATTAATTTTAAAACTTTCACAACAAATAGATTGTAGATATGAAGGTACTTATAAAACAAGCCGTGAAGAAAAACTGCTACTTTTAGGTATATGTACCTAGGGTAGGTACATAAGTGAAACAAGTTTGCGAGAACTTACTTGAAAGAGTAGTCTTTCTTTTCTTTAAAGAATTGGGTAAACATTAACGTTTACTCGAAACTTACGGGCTTCGTAACTAGACAAACTTACGTCGCTTAGGTCGGCAATGTGCTTAGCTAAGAATGTGAATTTGGTACAGACACCAGCACATCAAGCTACCCGAAAGGGTCAAATTTTCCCAATCAACCTTCAACCTAATGCTGTAGCGATAAAGTTGCAAATCTATTAAAGTTTGACAGATTGTTACAACTTGATGTGCTGGCGTCTGTACCTACGTATGTAGGTATGAAACTGCTTGTTGTATGTGGGTACCTATGGCAATTGACGGGACAGACTGGCAAAATTATTCTTTGAATATTCTAACTTGAATTCGGATGTAATTACATTCTTATAAACTATTCTTATTGGGTTTGGGTAGTACTCAATAAAAGGTTGTAAAGTATTGACTTTGTATGAACTGCCAATACTCGACTACTATTTGAATACAAATAGTTTTTTTTTCGGGATTTGAATACAAATAGTTTTTTTTTTGGGTTTATTTTCTCTTGCTTAATATCCTTTCTCGAAAAAAAAAACACAAAATATGTTGAATGTGTTCGTAATGCAGTAAAAATGGAACGCAACTAGAGTTGCACCTTCACATCTGTCATTTTGATTGAATGAAATGAACGAATAAGTTTAGAGGTTGGCTAAAATACTTGGTTTCAGTTCTAATCGAAGCCATTTTAAAAGTTCAACTTGTTGTCAGCCAATCAAAATCAGATTGACAATCGGAGTTTTTGGCGGGATTCAGTTACCATAATCGACCATTATCCATCTCGTACCTTGACATTGGCAAAATCATCGAATGTTCGTCGATGGAGCCATAACCATAAAAATTGAATTAACGAGTGAAGTTTAGTGGCTGTTTTTAATTAATTATTCGCTTATAATTGATTCCTAGTGGATACTGAGATGTAAAATTAGAGAAGTTTTATGTCTCAAATGTCTACGCAACTGGCCAAAATGTGAAATCATTGACACTGACGCGATCTCGGTAAAGAGGAGCTGTGAATTTTATTGTAGTAGGACTACCACAGCAAAGCTTGCCAAGAAGGCCGACTCGATATATTTTTTGCTGCCAAATATTCCAGCAAACATCGGAATGTAACCCGCTTTCTAATGCAAAACAAAAATATAAAAGGACGTAAACGTAAGACTAGGCAATGTGGTGAAAAGACTATAGCTTTCCCTTCGGGGTAAATAATAATAAAAAAACAAATTGACAATCGTGTCGATCATCAGTCGATGTCAGTCAATGTCAGATGTCATGTCAGTCAGTCAGTCAACTAAATATTATCAAGATTGGAGTCTGTTGTTGTTGTTTTATAAAAATCATTTGTGATATAAATCCTAGAGCTGATGTGTTTTTAACAGCGTAATATAAAAAATCTGGATCAAGATGTCGGAGTCCTCTAAATCAAAGTCTTCCTTAAATTTAAATCCTTCGCCCACATTACAATGCAAAGATCTTCACGAATATCTAAAAAGTCGTTCGGCTCAGTTTTTAGAGACCTTATATAACTATCCTACAATATGTTTAGCGGTTTACCGGTAAGTCAAAAATCAAGACAGGTCGAGACGTGTTCTATAAACGAGTTTAATAACAGTTGATATTATTTTAAGGTTAGGTTTAGTAAATAATATTTTCAGAATGCCTAGAATCGAACAAAAATATACCTTGTTACAGCAACCAAAACTTGTGCTTTCTTTAAAAAGATTTTGAATAAAAACAACACATTTTTCAGAGAATTGCCGGAGTTGGCGCGTCACTTCGTGATCAGACTGCTGTTTGTAGAGCAGCCAGTGCCGCAGGCTGTGGTCACGTCTTGGGTCTCACAGACTTTTGCCAAGTGGGTTCATTTTACATGGTTGTCACCAAACGTTTTATCTCAGCTTTTTCCCTTAGCTTCTACCTCCTTCAAATAATAAAACTAACTTACCAGATTTTGTTATTGTTTAAATTGTAATACTAATCAATTTCTATTGCAGGGAACAAGCCAAAGCCTGTGAAGCCCTATCAGAGCTGTCAGTATGGCAGGAGGCTCCCATCCCTGGAGGCATGCCCGGCTGGATGCTTGCACTGTCCTTCAAAAAGAATCTCAAGGTTGCATTACTTGGAGGGTAAGTATGTCCATTATTTTTTATCTTTATTTTAAAGGGGCTTTTGAACACAGTTCATGCCAGCCCCATCATAAACTAATCTTAAATTACTAACAAAACACAAAATAAAAACACAACTAAAACTTAAACTCAACACACAACTAAATATATACTACAACACAACTATCTATATCTATATAATATACTACTACTACAACTAAATATTAACTATCTAGCTGCTACCCGCGACTTCGTCCGTGTGGAATCCTGTTTTTATTCCGGTTAAATTATCTTTTTTTGGTATAATATATTTGTCTCCCATCACAGACAGTTCTGTTTAGGTTAGTATACTATAATATACTTTGATATATACATGTGAATGCTTTTTAATTAGCAAATGACCCTACAGAAGCATGATATTATTATTCTGATTTAAGTTTGTTATATTATTAGTCTGTAAGCTAAAAAAAGTAAATAAATAAAAAGTAGTAAGAAAGTAGAGTAAGAAAGTCTAAGTAGTAATTTTGTTTGTTTCATCATCATCATATTAGCCGAAAGACGTTCACTACTGGACATAGACCTCCCCCAAGTGTCGCCACAACAAACAATGATTAATAAATTACATATAAACACTTTTTTTGTTTTTAGTGGAACTTATAATGTCTTAAAAAAGTGATTATTTATATCTAAGAAAAAGAAAAATATATTATTCCTATTTATCAATACAAAAAAAAGAAATCCAAACCAGTATTTTGACAGTTCAACTCCATTTTCCATAGATGAAATGTGCATTTTGCATTTGATCTCATTTTAAAAATTGCGGTGTTAAGATTCTCTGCGGAAGAATGATTTTGAAGAATGACAATTTATTACAATCTTAATCACCAGGAGCGCGTTTTACTTTTCCTGAGCTTAATAAGTTACAGTAACTCTAAGATGGGCCATTTATTATTATAACACCCACGGACAGGTGGCGAAGCCCTGTGACAGCGGAGCTTCTAAGACAAAAAAAGTTGAGTTAGCTCGGGTGATCTTGTGTTCTTAAAAAACTATTTTACAAAAAAAAAAAATACAACCAACTTCCAAATAAAACAAACTACAAATTACAAAAAAACTATAATTTTGGAAGTCTGTGTTGAATTACGAAGAAACAACCAAAAAGACCGACTATATTTAATTTTATCTACACAGTTATTTTTTAGTAAAAGTATTTTTTATTCCTCACACCAAACAACACTACTGAAAAGTCACAGGAAAGCAAAATACGCAATTTCGTTTACTTTGATGAAATTTTCTTCTAGCTATTTGGATTTAGAAATCAAACTACTAAAATCAAATTGGTTGATAAATGTCGGAGTTATGAAGTAACAAACAAAAAAATAAAAAAGCAACCTAATTGAGAATCTCCTCCTTGTTTTGAAGTCGGTTAAAAACTTACAATTGTTTCGATCTATGTTACCGGTTCTAATGAAATCAAGAGCGGATTTCACCACTGAAACTAAACGCGATCAGTACATCTAAACTGCGTTCAAGAGCTGTCAGTGTAAATATTCCATAGAAAAATAATGACACTGAAAGCTCATAAACGTGGTTTATTCGCTGATCGCGTTCAGTTACATTGGTGAAATTGGTCCTAAGAATCAATTTGATTAATTTGTTTGAAGAGTATCACCAGTCGTGTGACGTTCTGTATTGTTATATACAGGGTGTAAGGGAAATGATTTATAGCCTTTTTAGCCCTCCGCACGCAGATGGGGTGCATTAAGCTCCTCATTTTGAATCATATACCACCGGAATGTTTCTCAAAAAAAAAATCATGTTTTTTTACCGTTTTTTCAGTTACTTTTCCTTTCTTTCAGTGTAAAATTACATTCTTTGTACGCAACACTCCATTTTTATAAATAACTAGCACTTCGCCCGCGACTTCGTCCGCGCGGATTTAGTAGGTACTCCACAAACTTCAACGCCCCCTCTATCCCCTTATAAAGGTTAGTTTTGGAAAATTAAGCACAACGATTTCATTAATTACATTTATTACTTAGCCATTTCTACTTATTCTATGATCTCAGGTTCAGCGCAACTGTTCACCCCGTTCACCCTGTCAGGAGTTGATTATGCAAAAATTGTTAGGTACATGGGTTTCAATAATCCCATTTTTAGTTCGTTCATAGCATTCCGACGTAAATTAAAGCAAGCAATAATGTCCTCCCCTAAAAACTTGCTGCAACCCCTGCTTCACCCCTTATTATGGATGTAGTTTATTTGCGAAAAATCCAAACATTTGTTATTCTTATTGTTTTATCGAAATCATTTTCAACTTCATCGGACCAAGCATTGTTATGATTCTTCCCAGTTCGCTCAAGCCGCGACATTTTTCTTACTCCGAGCATGTTTATTACCGTCGTAACTTTTGAACGAAAGGTCCGATTTGAATAATTTAAAGTGTGATTTACACAGACATAATCAACCTTAATTATCAAACCATTTAAATGGATAAGGATTAATATCATGATACCGAAATCACCATTTTTTCATATCACCAAGGATTTGCTTGAATAATTTGAACAAAAAGCGGTCATGGTGACTTAACCATAATAGTACACATAGTAGTGTTAGACATATGGTATCGCGGACTTTTTTGTAGACGTGTAGACGATGTACGATTCTACTGGTGAAAGAATTTTTCAAATCGGTCCAGTAGTTTCGGAGCCTATTCATTTCAAACAAACAAACAAACAAATCTTTCCTCTTTATAATATTAGTAAATAATACAGCTAAAATAAAAAAACCTACAATGGATGTTGAAATACTCGTAACGATCGACGCATAAAATCAGCTCCCGTAGTGGCGACGGCGGCTGAAAGCTAGCTGCGCTTGACGATCACTATGCGATTGCCACGGTCACGATACATTGCGTATGAGGTTTTAAAACAAATCAGTTTTATTGGATTCCTATAAAGTTCCTGAAACAATTTCATGTACCAGTCTTCTTAGAATGGTATACTGAACTCACCCCGTCAATCTGCGGAGGGCTTACACCCTGTATTCTATAAGTCAACAAATAAAATAAAGTAAAATATCGCATCAAAAACGTCTGCCTCAACGCTGTCTACTTTAAATACCCATGCCCCAGGGATGGGCTTCTATTTTAGAGTAAGATACATTTAAAAAAAATGTTTATAGAACACATTACTTGTTTTTCCTAATACAACATGTATACAACAGAATAAACGCAATACCTCTTAAGGGGTCATTGTACTCATCATTATGAACAACTTTTACTATGAGACCACGTTGTATACAACTTCATCCCCCACAACTTCTGATAAGATTTTTTCATTTATTGCCAGCGGCTTGATCGGTCCTTGGAGCCAGATATCGCGTTCACATAACCAAGAATTTTCTTGATCTATTATACTCGTCAGATCTCCGAATACTGAACTTAAAAATCCGTCCTCTGAGGAAACAACTCGGCAGAGTGTATCGGGAAGAGTCACCTGACCCTGATCCTCGGGGAGGGGCCTTCTCCAATCTTATTTTGAATTAACGTACAATAATAAATTTAATTTATACGACTTCAAAAACAATTAAATTATCGAAAATATACCTCAACAATGGAACGCACACATATGCATTCTGAACACGCATGAACTGAACATGAATTAGGTCCTGAAGAATAATATATTGTTACAAATAATTTTCTTTTTGTCTAGTGTTTACATAATTATGAATGTTACAAATAAAAATATTAATTAAAAGTAGGTTTGGCATTTCTTCATGATTAAAGGCTTACACAGAAAGTGGCCGCTGAGATGCTACAGATAAAAAAAACTTATAGTTTTATAACCTCATTCTTATTGGCACTGTAGGTATTTGAAAACTTGAATATTAATATTGCGAATATATTACCTATACATTGATGTTACGTATGTTTTAAGATTGTTTGGAAATCTAAACAAACAAAAACACAAAAGAAAATCAAAACTTACAAAAACACCTGCATACGGCGGGCTTCGAACTCACGCATCACTAATTTAAAGTCCGGTCATTAATCGCCTTGGCTAATTTCTCTTGTTAAAACAATTTAAAACTTGCGTTCCTATCACAGAGGTTACCAATGGCTACGATTTAAATCATGCCGTAAAATATTATTAATATGTAATTCTAATGAGTTATGACTATGAGGTAACAAACATAAACAAAACAAGACAGCCGAATTGAGCAACTTATTTCTGAATTTAATCTAAACTTATCTGGTACTATGGTATTCTTCCATTGGCCCTACACAAATATAGCTACCATAGTTAGATTTGACTGACAAATAGTTAACATAAACTACATCTAAGGTATCATCTTTTCAGTGGCCGACCGTGGAGCATGTCATCATCACTAGAACCAGATGGCAAGGCTCGGGACGTCAGCTTCCTCGATGCATATGCGCTGGAGCGATGGGAGTGTGTGCTCCACTACATGGTGGGCAGCGCACAGACCGAGGGCATTAGTGCCGATGCTGTGAGGATCCTGCTACATGCAGGCTTGATGACCAGGTTAGATAGAAGTAGAATTTAGCTTTGGTTAACATCACACAATATTACGGATTCTATATAAAAAATAAGAGTATTGGTAAACAAGTAGACAACATCCAATTTTTAAATATTAAGTTACGTTTAAAATAAATTCTTGGTAATCTTCTTTTGACAGAGACGCAGAAGATGGCTCGGCGGTTATCACTCGCGCCGGTTTTCAGTTCCTACTACTTAGTACAGCAAAACAAGTAAATACACTATTTTCATTTACAATTCTTAATTATAATAAAGGAGTTATTCAGAACAGAAAAATATCCTTGCTGCTTTCTTAGCCAGACTCAATGACTGAATCTCAAAATGTGGATGAAATTAAGATGAAAACCCTAATTTAAATCTGAATTGTTACAGGTGTGGTTATTCCTTCAACACTATTTACACACGGCAGAGAAGCGAAGTCTGAGCGCGGCCGAGTGCCTCGCCTTCCTCTACCAGCTCAGCTTCAGCTCGCTCGGCAAGGTAAGCACTGTGTGTCACTAGTGTGTACTCCGCACCAATAAACAGCTACACAACGTAGAATAGACAGTTAGGGGCCAGATCAATTTGCAATAAAGTTTATTGACCTTTCCCTAATATCGTTTTGGTTGTTTTTTCGTTGAGTGCCTTATTGCATTAAGTCCGCCTATACATATACTACTACTACTATACAACGTGTAACAGAATAAACACACGACAAAATGTACTGAACAGCTGATTTTTCCTATAGAATGGATGGATTGGTCCTATAAAAGTTATTCATAATGATGAGTACAATGACCCCTTAAGAGGTATTGCGTTTATTCTGTTACACGTTGTATATAAAGCTTAAATAAATTACCAGAAAATGTTAAGGATCACGGTAGATATTGATTCAGGACAGGTCAATTCTTTTTTTTGTGTTTATTTCCGTTTTTTAAATTAAGAATGTTAATAAATGTAAGTGGGCTAGTACATTCAGAGATATAACCTCCTGGGCACAATATAATGTTAGTTTACTCATAGATAAGGCTTTTTAGATGTCCATTGTCTTCTCCACCAACAAACTCCACAGAGTTCCTTGTTCTGGCTGTATGCAATAATGAGATGTATTATTTACAGGACTACAGTACAGAAGGCATGAGCAATAACATGTTAGTGTTCCTACAACACCTGAGAGAGTTTGGACTTGTTTACCAGAGAAAGGCAAGTAATTAGTTAGATTTAATTACTTAGGCACACTTGCACAATCAAGATTTATCTTTTAACTACAAGTTATTTCTAAACCGGTGCCATTTGTGCAAGAGGGCCTTAATATTGTTTTGTTGTTTGTCTTGTGCAAATACCAAATTAATAAATTTTCTTTCTTTCTTATTATCACTCTTAAGACACACGTGTTTGTAATTATTTGCATCCGATCTGTTAGAAAATGTTCTTAAAAATCATTTTCATTTTAATTTTAAAAAATTAAGAAAATGTGAAAATACGTATCGAATACAAATAACTGCACAGACAAATGCAACAAATTTTTCAGTGTACTTTATGTTTTACAGACATTTATACCCTTATTCATAAAAACTTTTCAACCATTACTTAGTTAAAATACTGTTTAAGAGATTCTAAATTCAAATTCTCCATAGAAAATTTTGAATTAAGAGTCTGCTTATCAGTATTTTAGCTAAATAACGGTTATAAAGTTTTTATGAATAATGCTGTTAGCATGTATGTAATCTACATCCTATGTCGGTTTTTGATAGTCACAAGTAACGATTTTTGTGAACATCAGAATGACTGACCAAAATGACCAATCAGCTTTAAAATATTACTAAAACTACTACTACGCTACTATTTGATACGTTTGTTTAAATAATTGGTACCTAATTAATAACTGAGAAAATTAATTTAAAATGAATTAATCTCCACGTAAGGGCTCCAAAATTTCAATTCGCCTTTACAAAAATTTAGTACCTATTTGATACTTACATATACTTTTTCTATATTTTAAGGCAAAGACAAAAAAAATATTAGAGATTTTTTTGTATTTTTTTATCTCTCCAAAGCCTTTGAAAAAAAAAGCTTTTTATCTAAATAAGAATCTATTAAATTAAGAGCTTCATGTTGAAGACCAACACCATGACACGCTTTTGAGTAAACTACGTCATTACGGTCTTCAACATGAAGCTCTTAATTTAATAGATTCTTATTTAGATAAAGGTTCTAATGTGTAGATGTAATAGTGCGAAGACTTCAGGGCGTTCAGTTCAGTTAGGTGTACCCCAAGGCTCAATACTCGGTCCATTCTTGTTTCAGTAGATTGTAGGTATATACAGAATGATTTTTTAAGTCGGGCTGGGATTGGATAGCCAAATCTGAAATTATGAGGAATAGCGAAAAATAGTCCGTGTCGGGCCTGATTTTGATGCAAACTTCAACTGCATCGTTGGATTTTTGAAAAATGCCATAGAAAGGAGTTTGTTGCACTACTTTTTTTTCTGAGCTAGAACACTAGGAAGTGAACGTCGGGCGTTTTTTTTGTAATTTTTGGAAAAAAAAAAAGAAAAAGATAATTTCACAGCCAAGTTTCAATAAATGGCTTTTTCGATAGTAACATTTCTTTTATCGTTGTACAGCGCAAAGCCGGTCGTTTCTACCCGACGCGGCTGGCGCTGAATATCTCGTCCGTGCGCTCCGGCAGCGTACCGGCGCCGCTGTGTGCGCCGGCGCAGCAGCGCGGCTACATCATGGTGGAGACCAACTACAGAGTGTACGCCTACACGCAGACCAACCTGCAGGTCGCGCTGCTAGGGCTGTTCACTGAGCTCATGTACAGGTGGGTGACACAACTATACACTAAAAAAAAAGCACCCAGAAAACAGCTAGGATGATTAAAGGGAAAACCAGGTAGCTGGTAACTAAACCGATCCTAACACATTACCGGTTGAAAAAAAAATGGCTTTACAATTTGATGGATTTGGTCCAGATACTTTCGGAATGAAAACAAGAAAAAAAACAATATAAAAAAGAGGTATGTAGGTAACGTATTTTCATGTTTACCAGCATGCTGCCTTGTTTTTTTTTTCAAAGTCAAAGATGCTGGTTAATGTAATAAACAGTGTATTTATTTCAGGTTTCCGAACCTAGTGGTAGGAGTGCTGACGCGCGAATCAGTTCGTCAGGCGCTGCGAGGAGGCATCACCGCGGAACAGATCATACACTATCTGGAACAACATTCGCATCCACAGGTACGTAAATTTCCTTCGTTCGAAATAGTTAATAAGCAACAATTTGGTACATGTGAAGTCTACAAACAATTTGGTATTTCTGTTAAATTTTTACCCCATTACTTATGAGACAATAAATTCATTACTTATAACATTGATAAGTGAGTGCATGTTGATGCGGTCTACACAGATTTCAAAAAACCTTTTGACAAGGTCGACCATAAGGAGACTAGAAATGATGCGGAATAAAATTGCTTTTGATGAAATACGCGTAATTCATTCGGTTGGTTTGTGTTCTATTTTGAAAACCGGTCGAAAAGGGTCGTATTTAACGGTCACCAGTTCTTTGTTGGCCTTTACACCTGGAGTTCGACAGGGCTCATTTCTGGAACCTTTTATTTATCATCCATATCAATGATATAGAAGAGTTTCAAAAAAGCGAACTGTTTGATACGTTAATTTAATAAAAACGAATGATTAAAATGATTTGCTAGTTTTTTTTAACATAGTTACGCTTGTTTAATAACCATGCGTATATTCTCTACTAGCTTTTGCACGCGGCTCCGCCCGCGTGGATGTCGGTTATCGCGTAAAAAAGTAGCCTATGTCCTTCTCAATATCCCAGGCTTATATATCTGCTAAATTTCATGACGATCCGTTCAACGTTTTAGCGTGAAAGCGTAACAGACAGACAGATGGACAGAGTTACTTTCGTATTTATAATATTAGTAGGGATCTTACCGATAACAAGTATTACTTCCAGTCTATGGTAGTGGAACATAATTAACCAGTTTCAACATTTAAATAACGTTAAACGAATCATTCAATCACTTAGATAAAACTCAATTTAATCAAAATACAATGCAATGTTTCAGATGTTAAAGTCAGAGACTGGTGGCATCAGGACATCGTCCACACTGCCGCCCACCGTGGTGGACCAGATCAAGCTGTGGGAGACCGAGCGCAACCGCTTCACCTACACCGAGGGCGTCGTCTACAACCAGTTCTTGTCGCAGGTACATTATGAGAGCCCTGTTAAGGTGTCCCTGACACTGTTGAAGTGTTTGCAGCGTGTAACGTATTGCGTGTGTCGCAGGCCGACTTCGTGGTGCTGCGCGACTACGCGCGTGCGCAGGGCGTGCTGACGTGGCAGAGCGAGCGCTCGCGCACCATGGTGGTGACGCGCCACGGACACGACGACGTCAAGAAGTTCTGGAAGCGCTACTCCAAGAGCTCCTAGTGCGGCGCTTGCACAGGCACAGAGGCCACTGACTTTTCTACCACCTATATATGCCTTCGAAGCAAGATAGAAGAAGAAAGAAGAGCAAGGAAGAAGAGTGTACACAACTGCCTGTCCCCACCTATGTTGGGGTTAATTTACAGTTTGTAAATATGGAGATGAATAACATTATTTTACAAGGAGTCTATCTGATGTCTCTAGAATGCAGTATACAGTTAATCTACTGTAAAAACCTCTTGAAACTATTGTTTGGTAAATAGCAATAATAGCCCTATTGACTGTTTGTTTCTGATAGCAAAAGCTCAAGAGAAGTGATCATTAACAGCCTCAACCCTATAGCAATTGATTGTAAATACTTCCCACCTTCAGAGATATGGATTGGCTATTTGAATTTGTTGTTATAAGCGTAAAATGTGAGTGATATATTACGTATGATTAAATAATTTTACCAAGGAACGCTAAACTAATGTGATTTGCGTAGAGGAGTTTTTTTTTTGTTATAAGCAATGATGTTGATCATACAGTATGCGCAAAATGTGTTGTTCAGCGCTATGCGCTTTTGTAAATAAACTTATTTTTATATGAAGCTGTTGTTTTTAATACTTGGAAGTTGGAGGAGTAATAAAAAGCTTGTCTCCTTAGTATAAAAGTTTATTCTTTATACAGACATTCACAGCATAATACTTCCTTATATTCCTATTCTTATATTCATACATTAACTATTTTTAACAGTCATTTGTAGGTATAGACACCGATTTTATAATTACATATCTTGTTACCTTTGTAAATATTTGTGACAAATATTCAGACGAAAAGTAACACTACACATAATTTCTATTTTCTTCACCGTATAGAACAATTTAAAAAATATACCGAATTCTTCAGAAGTGTTCTGCTACATAAACATTCTCTTAGTAATAAACAGTAAAAAACTTGTTCACGTTGTCCAGAATGTACTTTATTTCCACTTACATTTAAACAGAAGTCCATTCACTTTAAAACGTACACTAGTACATTACCCTTAGACTATTGAAATAAGGTTTAAAAATGCAATGCTACGGTGACACCACGGGCCCCTTATGTCCTGGCCCGCCTTATGCCCTGGTGGCTGCGCGGCGGCGAGGGCGGAGAGCCCGGTGAGCCCGGTCAGGCGGGCTGCCCGGTCTGCCCGGTCTGCCCGGGCTGCCCAGTCTGCCCGGAGCGCTCGGGCGGCGGCTTGAGCGGCGCCAGCGCGGCGTACAGCTTGCTGACCGCGGACTGCACCGTGCGCTCCAGGGTCTCGTCTTCCGGACATTTCACCTCCTGCGCATTGAACATTTTTACTTGATAAACTAAACAATAATTTAATCAATCACTCTACATGCATGTTCTCGACTAAGTTGGGGTCGGCTTCCAGTTTTAGCAGATGTAGCTGAGTACCATCCAGTATTTTACATGGAGCAACTTCTGTCCGCCAGACTGGTGCCGAATTTGTTGGCGTCTGACAACGACTCGCACACAGCCAATTGCTTGGACCTTCTGCTGACAACAGATCCAGACCGCTACTCGGTGTCGATTTCTTCACCACTAGGAAGTTCCGACCACTGTCTGGTGAAATCTGTGTCCGTCTACTCCCCGCCCGATCCTAGCCCTAGAGGCACCCGGCGGGTTTGGCGATACAGGTCAGCAGATTGGGATGGCATGCGATCTTTCTTCGCATGTTATCCTTGGCAGCCTACTTGCTTTTCTTCGACGCCGTGACGGATGTGTTGCGGCAGGGAATGGAGTATTTCATTCCGTTCTCTGACGTAACAATATCTGGCGTGGCTCGTCCATGGTTTGGTGCCGAGTGCAATCGCGCTGATACGCTCAAACATGAGGCGTACCTAGCATGGGTCGACGCTCGTACGCGCAAAGCGGGTGACGTGAGTCAGAGGAAGAGGGCCTTCAACAGGGCTGCCAAATCCTGCAAGAAGGTGTTGCGGAGGGCTCGGTTTGACCACATTAGCCGAATTGGGAACAAACTTGCTTCATACCCAGCAGGCAGTAAGGCGTTTTGGTCCCTGGCTAAGTCGGTTGAATCGAACTTCTGCCGCCCCTCACTACCACCACTGCTGAGACCTGATGGGTCACTGGCCCATTCCGCTGAGGAAAAAGCGAACCTGTTTGCTTCTCTGTTTGCGGAAAATTCGCGTCTTGATCCTGGTGGCGCGCGGCCCCCTGCTTCTCCTGTTGGATGCGAGTCGAGTATGTCGAACATTCGCATTCATCAGAAGGACGTTCGTAGGGTATTGCGTAACCTAGACGTGAATAAGGCCAGTGGCCCCGACGGGATACCGGCAATTGTACTGAGGACCTGCGCGCGAGTTGTCTCCGATCTTGACACGCCTATATCGCCTTTCGTTTGAGACTGGTAAGGTGCCGATGGCTTGGAAGCAAGCTAACGTGCAGCCCGTGCCCAAGAAGGGTAGTCGAGCTGACCCAGCAAATTATAGACCCATCTCAGTAACTTCCATGCTCTGTAAGAGTATGGAACGCGTGCTGAATGGTAAGCTCTCCTGGCATACCTAGAAGCTAACTATATCCTTAGTGACCGACAATACGGCTTCCGCCGAAATCGGTCCACTGGGGACCTTCTAGCGTATGCCATTCACATCTGGAGTGAGGCCATCGAGAAACACGGGGAAGCACTTGCTGTCTCTCTTGACATCTCGAAAGCCTTCGATAGGGTCTGGCACGAAAGCCTTATTGGTAAGCTTCCTTCCTTCGGTCTACCCGCGGGATTGTGTGATTGGATTGCAGACTTCCTGAGGGATCGGTCTATCCGAGTGGTCATAGATGGCTGCTCGTCTGGACTGCTGGATATCAATGCCGGGGTTCCTCAGGGGTCGGTGCTCTCGGCAACATTGTTTTTGCTGCATATTAATGATCTGCTAAAACCCGGTACCTTTGGGTAAGCAGACGACAGTACTGTTGCTGAGAGATACGTGTCCAACGCACAAGCTGGTGGGTCGCAGATCCGGTCTCTCCGAGAGGCTATGGTTGAGCGCTTGAACTTGTCCTTACAGGATGTCTCAGAGTGGGGCGATGCCAATCTGGTCAAGTTCAATGCTGCTAAGACCCAGGCGTGTCTTTTTTCCGCTAAAAGGAGCCAATTCTTCGATACTTGTTTTTGCTTTCAACGCATACAGACGTACTCATCAATGCATATTAAATATAATAAATTAACATTTGCATAAATAGTGACCTACTATTTAGTGTACCTACTAGCGTATTTTGACGAATACTTACAATTTTAATACAAGTGCTGTTTAGTCAAAAATGGACTGATTTGATTATCATAATCTGAAACATGGAAGGCAGCCCCTTTAACCGGAGTGGGTTGACGCGACGCAGCCCTCCACCAACACCTACACCGGTACAGCCCCAACAACCAAGACGTGACCAAGCCATAGAAAAGGAGGAAATGGAGACAGTTTCGACTTCCGAGATTCAGAGCTGGATGACCTCTATTGAGCAGTGTTTGAATGAGGTATGTGCGATTGCTTCTGATGGGAAATTAAACTCTGAGCAGAAGCTAAAAATAAGCAATCTTTGCCGTAAAGTTGGACATGGAGTTTCGCAAATGGCTGTTCATTACCAGTCGCTTAAGCAATATGCCTATAAGACCCACAACTCCCTGAACAAATTGACAGAAGACCGCAACCTTAAGGACTACGTAATGGAGATGAACCGAACCATTAAGGAGTCCTGTGCAAGGCAGGAAACAGGAACAACATCTTTTGCAGACATGGTGAAGAAGGGGACCAACAGCTTTATTCGTCCCAATACTTTTAGCTCCGTGGCGATTTTTCCTTGCGATAATTCTAAGACCAGTGAGGAAACCAAGAACATAGTCCAAAAAATCATATGCCCTGGTGAAATGAAACTGAAAGTCAGAGGAGTACGCAAAATAGGAAAAGGAGGACTTATAATCAGCACGGAGACTAAGGAAGACCTGGAAAAGCTTAAGGCTGCAGTCTTGCAAAATTCACTCGCGGCGAATAATTTGCGCAACTTTAAATTCTTTTTCTTTACAAAGTAATGAAATAACATGAAATATTTTTATTGCCCATAAATAACCATAATATAAGTAATAGGTAGTTATTTTTTTTAAGTTCTTCTAGGTGGATTATGTTAGGTAAATCAAGTGTTAAATACAGCTCTCTCGCGCCCAACATCATTTCGAGTTCTGTTTGGGCGCTCAGTCTATGGCAATGAAGAATTAATTTACAAATCTGTTCAGCGCATAATTAGCTCAATATTCTCGTCTTCAAAATGCGCTGATTAGTTTTTTCTAGTTATGTTTCATTTTCTTAATTCAGAGGTCACACTTTCATCAAAATTCTCTGTTTTCATCTCTTAATAAACGGTTTGTTTCATTATAACTATGCATTGTATGTATGTAATAATTTGATTATTTTAATGCCAAGAGTTCATTAAGCAAATACTTAAAAAAAAATAGCACCCAAATCACATTACCCTAACAATAATAATAATCTCAAAAGACCTCCAAAAAACGAGTTCATAAACAAGAATTGAGAGAGAAATTCCTTAGTGGCCGCTGCACGGGCGGAGCGTTCGGACGTGTGGTCCACGACAAATTTTAATTGTTCCCTCTCGCTCTAACATTGCTCCTGCTCTAACGTTGGTTACGCACTGTTATGTATCTAAAGTTGCTCTACTTTATTATTTTTTGTATATAATTTTTCGGGTGTTGTAAATATTTGTGTTTTAGTAATAGTATTGTAAATATTTGATTTCAATATGGATCGTAAACGTAAAAAAAAATATGCATGCACGAAAAAAAAAAAATTGGGCTCAAACGTAGAAGTGATGAAGAGAAATAGAATCCAAAGGTAAGTAGAACTGTTTACAGTATTCATGTTTAGGGCCTAACTAAAAGGTCAAATTCAATTAGCTAGCGAGACTCCACAGACTTGATGGGTGTACGATTTTATCAACTCACACTTCAAGTAACAATACTACCAGCGGTCCCAAACAAATCATCAAATCTTTACTGTTTTTATAAAATTGTTATAATATTGTATACAGGGTCGAATTAAATTAGATAGCGAAAGTCCGCAGAAGTGATGGGTATCAATATATAAGTATGACAAAACAAAAATTAATTAATATGATGTTCATGCATGCTGTCAGAAGGTATAAAAGAGTGTGGTTGGGGAGGGCGTGAGTGCTTGTGTGGGCATGAGTGTGTGGATGGATGTGTTTGTGGGTTGGTCGGTGTATTTAGTGTCTATGTACATACATAAATAATAAATACACACTACTACTAGCGACCAAAATCGGATCGGCTAATCGGCTAATTTGACCAAAGTCGGATATCTTTTAACCGTGGAATAAAATTAATTAATAATATGACTAATTTATTTTCACAGGTCTGCTGCTGGCTCTCGTCAACCATTTTCAGATGTTAGCAACCTGTCAGAAGCGCTAAATATTAATCCTACCTCTTCTACTATTGGAGTACCAGTGATGATTGAAAATATTGACGGAACTGAAAATGTAACAAACTCAAATAAGAAAATGAACCGGAAGCGAACATTTGAGGAGGCTTTTCCTTTTCGCCGAATTTTCGGAAGGAAACGTCAACAACCTGTAATTGTTAGCGACGACCAACAGCTGCAAATTGATAATGAAACAGAAATGACCAATGATGAGGAACTGTTTTGCCTAGAAGGGCGCAGAATCGTATCGATCAAAAATTTTTTAGAAATTTTGGGGAAGATTGCTGATCATAACGAAAAATCTTTTGGATGCAGGTATACAAATTTGAAATGTATCGGTGAACGACGTAAAGGTTTTATATCAAAACTGCATTTCAAGTGCGAACTCTGTAATTCCGAATTTGACATAAGCACTGAAGATCCGTCTAACACTTGTGATGTGAACCACGGTATAGTTGCAGGTATTATTAGTATTGGCTGTGGGTTGGGAAATTTAAATGAATTGGCAGGTAATGCTGATATACCTGGCATGTCAAAAAATTTATATGCTCAGACAAGCAAAAAAGTTTACGAATGGTTCCATAAGACGGCAGTAGAAGAAATGGCCAAGGCAGGCATCGAAGAGGCAGAACATGCGACAGAAATTGGCAGTGTCGATTGTGATGGTACACCAATGATTGATGTAATAGCTGACGGGTGTTGGTCCAAAAGATCTTTCCGTAATAACTATTCAGCATCATCAGGTGCAGCAGCAATAATCGGTGCATACAGTGGTAAAATTTTATATCTTGGTGTAAAAAATAAATACTGCATAGTATGTGCAAAAGCTGAAAATAAAAAAAATAAACCTGCAAATCATATTTGCTACAAGAACTATTCTGGTAGTTCTTCCAGTATGGAGTCAACGTCGCTTGTTGAAGGATTTGGTAACTCTCTTGAATCTCATGGTTTAATATATGCTAGACTAATATCAGATGGTGATTCAAGTACTCATAAAAAAATATTAGAAAGCAATCCATATAAAAACTGCAAGGTTCAGAAGATCGAGTGCAGAAACCATCTGTTAAGAAATCTATGTAACAAACTGAGAGCACTTACTAAAGATACTCATATTCCTATTCAATTAAGGAAACTTTTAACTGACTTCAAAATCATGAAGTTACGCAGATACACAGTGCGGGCTATAAAGTTGAGGAAACACGAAGACATTTCTGACAGTCAAAAAATGGTAAAACTTCGTACAGATATTTTGAATGCATTACACCATTCTTTTGGTAGTCACTCTGATTGCGATGACGCTATATGCCCAGCAACTGATAAAACTGACCGAAATACGGCACTTGATGTAGCTAACACAGTTTTGTGGAGGAAAATGAGTCAAATTGTCTTGTTTTTGGCTGCAAACGCTAAAAGTCTAATTTTTGACGTCGATAGCAATCCTGCTGAGACATTCAATTCAGTGATTGCCAAATATGTGGGGGGGAAAAGAATTAATTACACACTTAAGAATTCATACCAGGAAAGGTGTTCCGCTTCAGTTATTTCCTTTAACACCAAGCGACCAATAAACGCTATCCATAAATGCATATTTGGTAAACCTACTGGCAAATACACAAATGTATATGAGGTACAAAAAGCGAAAAGAAAAGTTTACAAAAGATTATTTAGAAAAAAAATCCGTAGAAATAGGAACGATCCAGATTATGGACAGAAAGCTCAAAGACCAGATATGACCGATGAAGATTTTCAGATAACAAAAAATGAATTTCTTAAACAAACGGAGCTTTCTGACCAGCAAAGAGACGAACTACAGAAACAGACGATAGACCAAAGTTCCAGTCAAGAATGGTTAGAAAACAGAAAAAATAGATTAACCGCGTCTATGTTTGGAAAAATATGTAAACGTAAAGAAAACGTTAGCTGCGCTCCTTTAGTGAAAGCTATTGTGAAACCACAAAAGTTGTCAAATGTCCCATCGATCACATATGGTAGAGATTATGAACAAATAGCATTAACCCAATTATCTCTGCAGGAAAACGTCACAATTACCCGCTGCGGTCTTTATATTCATAAAACACTCCAATATTTAGGAGCAAGTCCCGATGGTATTTATAAAGACAAAGATGGAAAAACAGGACTGGTAGAAGTAAAATGCCCATTTTCTGCAAAAAATATGCAAGCTGAAGAAGCTATAAAAGCAAAAAAAATAAAATTGTGGAAATGTAACACTAAGAAAAATACGTTTGTGATTGACAAAAACCACGATTATTATTTTCAAATTCAGGGCCAATTAAACATTACGGAGATGGATATGTGCTTATTTGCCGTATGGACTGGAGAGGAGTACTCAATGAAAGTCGATTATATAAAAAGAGACCCTACGTTCTGGCACGAAAAAATGGTAGGCCCATTGTCTAAATTTTATTTGCATTGTCTGCTTCCTGAGTTAATTGATTCCCGCCTTGAACGCTCGATGCCAATAAAAGACCCGCCATATATCATTCAAGCTATTGAGAAAAAAGTAAAAAAAAATAAGAACGCGTCCACGTCTTCTACCGCAGACGCTGTCGTTCAGGATAATTAATTCCTGAAAGAAAAGAAAGAAAGAAAAAGTATTTGTTGTGACTCGTACAGGAAGATCTAAACAAAACAAAGTCAAAAATAAAAAACCGGCCAAGTGCTAGTCGGACTCGCGCACGAAGGGTTCCGTACCATTAACTACAAAAATCACGTCTGTTGTATGGGAATAAAATAAATATTTATTTTATTTTGTTTTTAGTATTTTGTTGTTATAGCGGCAACAGAAATACATAATTTGTGAAAATTTCAACTGTCTAGCTATCGCGGTTCTTGAGATACAGGCTGGTGATAGACAGACGGACAAACAGCGAAGTCTTAGTAATCGGATACCGTATTTGCCCTTTGGGCACGGAACCCTAAAAAGTAACAAAGAAAAAGAGTAATCGGTGCACAGAGTTACGTATAATTTGAAAAATAAGAAACAACAATTTTGTGTTTAATAACTTTTTATTTATTCAGCCATTTTTTTGTCCCACTGCAGGGCAAAGGCCTCCCTTCCCTCCTTCCACTTATCGCCAATCCTTGTGAAAAGGGTCGAGCTCGTCCCGCCATCTCATTCTGGGCCTGCCGCGTTGTCGTTTGCTGCTGTTTGGGACCCATTGTGTGGTTATTTTAGCCCATAGCCCCTCCGGCATGCGACAGATGTGACCAGCCTTCCATTTTAGCTTGGCAGCCGTGTGACCTACATGGGCATTTTGAGTTTTAGAACGCAGTATCGAGTTCCTTATACGATCAGAAAGTTTAACTCCAAGGATACTGCGCTCCATTGCTCGCTGACAGACCCCGAGTGCGGACTTTTGACGATTGGTTAGTGGCCATGTCTGCGCTCCATAGGTGAGGGTAGGAAGAATGCACATGTCCATGAGTTTTCTCTTTAGTGAGAGAGGGAGAGTTCCTTTCAGTATTTGCTTCATCGACCAATAGCTCTTCCAGGCGTTCTCGGTGCGTCGAGCAACTTCTTTATCGTATCTTGCCTGGAAGGAGACTATTTGGCCGAGGTATATAAACTCATGGACATATTCAATACCCGCACCCCCAATTCCTATGTTACCTTGGTCTTCGTCATATTCATCGCGAGTCCAACCTCGAGGCTGGCACTGCTCAGTTGGTCGAGCATTAGGCCTAACTCGGCTGCCGTGGAGGAGAAAAGAACAATATCGTCGGCGAAGCGGTGATTAGTTAATCTTCTATCGCCCACGACGATGCCCTTGTCCCTCCAATTGCTTTTTAGTTTTCTAAAGACTTCTTCAAGCGTGGCTGTAAAGAGCTTTGGAGCAAGCGGGTCGCCCTGTTTAACCCCTTTATGGATAGTGAATGATGGTCTTGTGGTTTTTATTTTTAAAGGCTGCTGTGCTATTTTGGTATACCTATTTTTTGTAGTAGGTTAATTTATGTAGGTTCGATATCTTGGTTTTGAAGAGATTTAAATATGGCGTTGTGCGATAAACTGACAAATGCTTTAGAGTAGTCGACAAATGCGAGGTATAAAGGTAAGTTGAATTCTAAATGTTTTTCTATAACTTGATTAAGGGACTGTAAATGGTCAGTAGTGGATAGGCCATGGCGGAACCCGGCTTGTTCGGGAGTTTGATGTTGATTGAATTGGCCAGAAATGCAATTTTCAAGAATTTTTATGAATATTTTGTAAAGGTGTGAGATGTGGCTGATGGAGCGGTAATTGCCGATGTCGGTCTTATCACCTTTTAATGAAGGATGATAACATTTGAGTGGCAGAAACTACTCGGAAAATCACCTTTTTGTAATATTGAATTAAATAAGTTCCTTATGTATGGCAACAAGATAGGCTCCGCGGCTCGAAGTGATTCGGTTGTAATACCATCTTCGCCGGGACTTTTATTGTACTTCATGCCTCTGAGAGCCCGGTGTACTTCATAGCCAGATATTACCGGGACCTCCTCAGGACATCAGTAAACTTCGGTTGTTTTTTGGGATGTTTGGTCGTTGGAATATAGAGATTTATGCAACTCGGTACTTATCCCAAGAATTTTTGCCCTATCTCCTTGTTTAACACCATTTACCATACCACGCATAGCTGATCTTAGGGATCGGTTGTTTGTCAATGCGGTAGCCAGCAGATTGGTACGTTACATTCTGTCGCTCTTCTATAAGACGTGTTGTGCTGTCAGTAAGTTTTGTTTTCTTTTTCTTGAGGCACACAATTTTTTGACTGGCGATTTTAATAGCTTCCTTTATGTTTTTATACTGTACATGTACGTCCTCTGAATCTGTGTCTAATAAACTGAAAGTGTTTTTAATATTTATGTCAAACTGTTCTTTATTTGCAATTAGTGTACATCTATCTGAACTTTTGATTGTTTTTTGTTGCGATGTAATTTCAAATCAAAATTTGCTGTCCGGTGATCGGAGCTGATAACTACTTCATAAAAAATTATAATAAACTTACTTTACACAAAAATATGGCGTATTCTTTTAACACTCATTGGCTGGCCCCACTATCATTTTTTATGTCTACTACGATACTACGGAACACACAAAAACACTACATCCAGACCCAAAGTACCATTAAAATTTAAATAAATATTGAATAATACTTAGTAGAGCAACTTTCCGACCGTGTCAAATTTTGTTTTAAATTTTACGCTAGGTAGGATGAATGCGGGGACTGCGGGGAGCCCGGGTGCAGACGCTCGGCGCGTGGACTCGCTGCACGCGATTCTTATATTGTGCACTAGAAGACTAAGCCCTTAAGGAAACAGTCCAACTCGCTTCGTCAGCTCTCACCGTCGATGAACCTCGAAAGCGCAAACCACGCATAATAGTAATAGGGGTCCCTGCATCTATGGCTGAAAATGAGGTTTATAAATGTATTTATGAACAAAACTTGGCCGACAAACTGCCCACTATCTCCAGAGATACATTTTTGACCTCAATAAAGCTTAGCCATAAATCTGGCAGAAAAGATGCAGAGAATTGTAACTATATTATAGAAGTTCCTACCATTATTCGGAAGGCTCTTATCACACAGGACAGATTATTTATAAATTGGACATCCTGCCCGGTTCGAGACTTCACACTGGTAACGAGATGCTACAAGTGCCAGCAGTATGGTCATGCAGCCAAGACGTGCAAAATAGCTGCCCCTACATGTGGACACTGTGGTGATGAAGGGCACACCATTCAAGACTGCACCAAAAAAGCCGTTGCGCCAAAATGTGCAACATGTTTGCGCTTCAAAAAACCAGCCAACCACAAGACGGGAGATCCAGAGTGTCCTGCTAAAAAGGCTGCCGAAAACAGGTACTTAAACTCGATAGACTATGAAGGCGCCTAAGAGCGCCACATATTTGTTTATATTTTAGACTTAACTTACTGTTTATATTCTTCTTTTACTACATATTATGGATAATAACTTAATTACCGATATAGATAACACATTTGTACCCGATTCAAAGTCATGTCAGGTTGAGGACTGCATACAATATCTTTCCAACTATAAAAAGTCTCTAACCATACTAACCCAAAACATTCGTAGTATTTATAAAAATATAGATAGCTTCAATATTTTTCTTCATAGACTTAACTTTGATTGTGATATAATGGTACTAACCGAGTGCTGGCTTTCAAATCGCCAGGATAACCTCCCAGTAATGCCAGGGTACAATTTATTGTATACCAAACAAAACAATAACCAAAATGATGGTGTGGTAGTCTATTCTAAGGTATCATTAATGGTCTCAGTGGAAGAACCTACTCTAAAAGACTGTATGTGTAATTGTTTGATCATCAAAATTGGTACAACCACAGCAATAATCGCCATGTACAGATCCCCCTCCGCTAGAAACTTGGATTCTTTTAACGCTTCATTAAACCAGATTTTTCAAGACCTAAGCTCATTCAAGAATGTTATACTAACAGGTGACATAAATATAAACATAAACACTGAAAACTGTGATGCAGGGACCCAAGAGTATCTTAATGTCTGCTCATTCCATGGTTTTCTACCTGCGCACACTTTGCCTACACATCATAGCGGTTCCTGCCTCGATCATATGATCATAAAATCCAGTTTATCGTATGTTACGCTTGTTACTAACTCAACAATTACTGACCATCACGCTGTTCTACTTACCCTAAACTTAATGCTGCCTAAGCTAAATCGTCCCCAGACAAAAACGCAATTAAACATAAACAAACTCGAATATGATTTATGCAAACTTGACTTTAGCCCAGTTTACAATACTGCTGATGCAAATTTTGCTTTATCGTACGTAATAAAACATGTTCAATTAGCAATATTATGTAATACTACTGTTATTACAGTAAGCAAGAAACTTTATAATATTAAACCTTGGATCACTCCTGGCCTGATTCGGTGTATAAGACACAGAGATAAACTTCATCAGACATGTAGGAGGAACCCAGGTGATACTATCATTAAAACCACATATACCAGATACAGGAATTTTTGTAATAATCTCTTAAAGAGCTTAAAAAGAAATTACGATGAAAATGAATTACATAAAGCAGGAAACAATAGTAAACAACTTTGGAAACATATTAAAAACGTCACTTATATGTCAAAACAACATGAATCAAATTCGAGTTTATTGCCTACTAATCGTTCATCGCTTCTATCAGCCAACCTTGTCAATAATTTTTTCGTGAATGTTGGGAAAACTCTTGCCGAACAGATTCCTATGAATCACTGTGTTCAGCCATCTTCCCAAGAATTGAATAGTAAGCGCGCACTACAATCCTTTGGCTTGCTGGACACTGACGAAGACGAAATAACCCGCATTATTAGTGGACTAAAAGATGACTGTGCAGTGGGTTGGGATAATATTAGCAATAAGATTCTTAAACAATTCAAGCACATCCTGGTACCACCCTTAACACATATTTTTCGTATCTGTTTTTCCGAAGGTATTTTTCCTAAATGCCTTAAAAAAGCAGTCGTAATCCCTATTTTTAAATCCGGGAAGAAAGACTTAGTTAATAATTATAGGCCAATATCGTTACTCCCCTCAATATCTAAAATACTAGAGAAAATTGTAAACAGTAGGCTAGTTAACTATTTAGAAAAAAATAATTTATTATCACCAGCGCAATTTGGTTTTAGAGCCAAATTATCCACAGCCGATGCGGTGCACCACCTGACCGATTATGTCTCAGAGGAACTTGGCAAAGGAAACCAGACCCTGGGGGTCTTCCTTGATCTGGCGAAGGCCTTTGACACAGTATCTGTTTCTATGCTTCTGAACAAATTAGAGGCTATGGGAATAAGGGGAACGCCGCTGAAACTTTTTGCTGATTACCTAAACGACAGATATCAATGTGTTAGGATAGATAATATTACGAGCGATGAGCAAAAAAATACTGGTTTTGGTGTTCCCCAAGGAAGCATACTGGGCCCAACCCTCTTCCTGGTTTATATTAACGATTTGTGCAATTTAAACATTAAACAAGGCAAAATTGTTTCATATGCTGACGACACGGCCTTAATATTTACCGCTAAAACCAGTAACGAATTGTACGAATACGCTCAATTAGGTTTCAACACTGTGACTAATTGGCTTCAAAGTAATTTACTAACATTAAATGCTGACAAGACCAAATGTATTCACTTCTCCATGCGTAAGCCTAAATTTAACTTAGCTAATCCTCATCTGTTTGCTCATCAATGTGGACTCCAGCCAATCAGTACATGTGATTGTCCTATTATCTCCCATACATGCAACATAAAATACCTCGGAGTAATAATAGACGAAACACTTACTTTCAGACCACATATTGAAAGTTTGGTCAAAAGAGTGCGCAAATTAATATACGTTTTTAAAAAACTGCGAGCTATTGCGAATTCAAAATTAATCAAACAAGTTTATTTGGGCCTAGGTCAATCTGTAATCCAGTACTGTATCACTACATGGGGTGGAGCACTCAAAACTCACTTACTCCCTCTTGAAAGAGCTCAGAGAGCCATTTTAAAAGTAGCAAATTTCCATCCCTTTCTTTATCCCACAGTTCTGCTATACAAATCATGTAACATACTGACTGTTCGCCAGCTTTTCATTATGCACTTGGTATTAAAACAGCACACCATGCTTTCGTACAACACCGAAAATACTAATAAGCGACGGAATGATATTGTATGCGATTCAAATGCTTTCTCAAAATATGTTTTTATAAAAAGATTTTTTACATTTTTAGGTCCATTTCTGTACAATAGGTTAAATAGAAAATTAAGTATCTATAAGTTAAATTATTATAGCTGTAAAAAGACAATTGTGCAATATTTACTAAGCATCTCTTACAAAGAGACAGAAGAGCTTCTTTTTGTCTGTAAATAAAACATGACGTGTCCATTAGTTTTAGGTTTTAAGTATGGGCAATAAAATTGATCCATTATTGTTAATTTATTATTTTAAGTTGACATAAGCTCAATCTAGCCTGAAACACAGGTTAAACCTAGTTCAGGCAAATAAGCAACTGTGTTCTTTAAATTTTGTGAGATATTTATTGTAAATGTGTCCTATTTAATAAATAAACAATTTATTATTATTATTATTATTATTATTAATTCCACCCAGCTCCATCTTTCCGAGGTGTAACCGTGTCGATAACCGACCAACTTGACCTTCTTGGTGTTACGTTGACATCTACCCTCAATTTTGGCACATTTATAGAGGCAAAGGCTCAAGTGGCTGCCAAAAGTTGGGAATCCTAGCAAAGGTGCGACGGTACTTCACGCCGGAACAGCTGCTCAAACTTTATCAAGCGCAAGTTCGATCGTGTATGGAGTACTGCTCGCATCTTTGGGACGGATCTGCCAGATACCAGCTTGATGCCCATGAGTCAATAGAGAAACGAGCCAAGAGGATCATCGGCAATGATAGTCTCGTCGAGTCGAAGCTCCAAAGCCTCGAGCATCGACGCCGAGTTGCTAGCCTGTCGGTTTTCTATCGGTTGCATTTTGGAGAGTGTGCAACGGAATTACATAGTTTGATTCCGCCTAGCCCGTTCCATCATCGGACCACAAGACGTACGGCGATGCGCCACCGGTACATAGTGGTCATCCCACCCACACGCACAAAGCGTTTTGGGAATACATTCATTGTGCGTACAGCTAAGGAGTGGAATTCCCTGCCGGGGTCTGTGTTTCCTGATAGCTACAACCTGGGAGTCTTTCGTCGTGTCGTCAAGAGTGAATAGGTTACTTCTAGGCAAACGTGCTCCATCTTCGACCACATCGTCGCTTACCATCAGGTGAGATAGTGGTCAAGCGCTTGCCTATCAATAATTAAAAAAAAAAAAAAAACGACTGTCAAAGATGTTTAAATGACAGCCACGACAATCTATATTTCCCATTTAAAAAAAACACCTTTCTCTACACAGTTTAATAGAGTATCCTATGCATTACTTACCATACTAAGCAGGTCGATGTCAGCCTTCTTATCATCCACAGTGACGTACAACTTCTCTCCTTTGAACATCTTGGGCACGGCGTCTTCGCCGAACATCTCTTGTAGCATTTCTATCACGCACTCCTGTAAATTAATTTAAAAGCAATGTTTTAATATTGCCGGAGTAATACTGTGATACAGACAAATTGATCTAAGTGAAATGTCACAGCATTGTAGCATTGTCAAATTTTTCGCGAGTATATTTTTTATAAAAGTACATAGATAGAGAACCATCGTTCCTCGACGACGACGGTGGAGTATACCTATTCGCATCACACCAGTTGTCGCTGGTGGTCATTTGGATCTGATGCAAATGGTTATGCTCTACTGTCGTCTGCTTGGTGGCTATCACTTTACCGCATAAAGTAGAATGGATAGTATTATTAAAGTAGTTTATACACAGATGGGATAAAGTAGTGTTATGTCACAGACGTCATATTGAATTGCGACCGTCATGAAGAATTCCAGAATTAACTCCCGAGCGGAGCGAAGGATTCAAGCTATCCCAAGGCAAATACAACTTTATTCCAGAGCAGCATAATCATTTATTCTCGCGAGCGGTGCTTGTTAGCTACTGCTGCTCAAATTCAATACAAAATGATTGCCTTGGGATAGGACACATTACCTTGAAGTGCATGCGGTCGAGCTTGGGGGCGAGCGGCAGGTGTCGGGGGGCGGTGAGCGCGGAGGCGGACACATTACCTTGAAGTGCATGCGGTCGAGCTTGGGGGCGAGCGGCAGGTGTCGGGGGGCGGTGAGCGCGGAGGCGGACACATTACCTTGAAGTGCATGCGGTCGAGCTTGGGGGCGAGCGGCAGGTGTCGGGGGGCGGTGAGCGCGGAGGCGGACACATTACCTTGAAGTGCATGCGGTCGAGCTTGGGGGCGAGCGGCAGGTGTCGGGGGGCGGTGAGCGCGGAGGCGGACACATTACCTTGAAGTGCATGCGGTCGAGCTTGGGGGCGAGCGGCAGGTGTCGGGGGGCGGTGAGCGCGGAGGCGGACACATTACCTTGAAGTGCATGCGGTCGAGCTTGGGGGCGAGCGGCAGGTGTCGGGGGGCGGTGAGCGCGGAGGCGGACACATTACCTTGAAGTGCATGCGGTCGAGCTTGGGGGCGAGCGGCAGGTGTCGGGGGGCGGTGAGCGCGGAGGCGGACACATTACCTTGAAGTGCATGCGGTCGAGCTTGGGGGCGAGCGGCAGGTGTCGGGGGGCGGTGAGCGCGGAGGCGGACACATTACCTTGAAGTGCATGCGGTCGAGCTTGGGGGCGAGCGGCAGGTGTCGGGGGGCGGTGAGCGCGGAGGCGGACACATTACCTTGAAGTGCATGCGGTCGAGCTTGGGGGCGAGCGGCAGGTGTCGGGGGGCGGTGAGCGCGGAGGCGGACACATTACCTTGAAGTGCATGCGGTCGAGCTTGGGGGCGAGCGGCAGGTGTCGGGGGGCGGTGAGCGCGGAGGCGGACACATTACCTTGAAGTGCATGCGGTCGAGCTTGGGGGCGAGCGGCAGGTGTCGGGGGGCGGTGAGCGCGGAGGCGGACACATTACCTTGAAGTGCATGCGGTCGAGCTTGGGGGCGAGCGGCAGGTGTCGGGGGGCGGTGAGCGCGGAGGCGGACACATTACCTTGAAGTGCATGCGGTCGAGCTTGGGGGCGAGCGGCAGGTGTCGGGGGGCGGTGAGCGCGGAGGCGGACACATTACCTTGAAGTGCATGCGGTCGAGCTTGGGGGCGAGCGGCAGGTGTCGGGGGGCGGTGAGCGCGGAGGCGGACACATTACCTTGAAGTGCATGCGGTCGAGCTTGGGGGCGAGCGGCAGGTGTCGGGGGGCGGTGAGCGCGGAGGCGGACACATTACCTTGAAGTGCATGCGGTCGAGCTTGGGGGCGAGCGGCAGGTGTCGGGGGGCGGTGAGCGCGGAGGCGGACACATTACCTTGAAGTGCATGCGGTCGAGCTTGGGGGCGAGCGGCAGGTGTCGGGGGGCGGTGAGCGCGGAGGCGGACACATTACCTTGAAGTGCATGCGGTCGAGCTTGGGGGCGAGCGGCAGGTGTCGGGGGGCGGTGAGCGCGGAGGCGGACACATTACCTTGAAGTGCATGCGGTCGAGCTTGGGGGCGAGCGGCAGGTGTCGGGGGGCGGTGAGCGCGGAGGCGGACACATTACCTTGAAGTGCATGCGGTCGAGCTTGGGGGCGAGCGGCAGGTGTCGGGGGGCGGTGAGCGCGGAGGCGGACACATTACCTTGAAGTGCATGCGGTCGAGCTTGGGGGCGAGCGGCAGGTGTCGGGGGGCGGTGAGCGCGGAGGCGGACACATTACCTTGAAGTGCATGCGGTCGAGCTTGGGGGCGAGCGGCAGGTGTCGGGGGGCGGTGAGCGCGGAGGCGGACACATTACCTTGAAGTGCATGCGGTCGAGCTTGGGGGCGAGCGGCAGGTGTCGGGGGGCGGTGAGCGCGGAGGCGGACACATTACCTTGAAGTGCATGCGGTCGAGCTTGGGGGCGAGCGGCAGGTGTCGGGGGGCGGTGAGCGCGGAGGCGGACACATTACCTTGAAGTGCATGCGGTCGAGCTTGGGGGCGAGCGGCAGGTGTCGGGGGGCGGTGAGCGCGGAGGCGGACACATTACCTTGAAGTGCATGCGGTCGAGCTTGGGGGCGAGCAGCAGGTGTCGGGGGGCGGTGAGCGCGGAGGCGGACACATTACCTTGAAGTGCATGCGGTCGAGCTTGGGGGCGAGCGGCAGGTGTCGGGGGGCGGTGAGCGCGGAGGCGGACACATTACCTTGAAGTGCATGCGGTCGAGCTTGGGGGCGAGCGGCAGGTGTCGGGGGGCGGTGAGCGCGGAGGCGGACACATTACCTTGAAGTGCATGCGGTCGAGCTTGGGGGCGAGCGGCAGGTGTCGGGGGGCGGTGAGCGCGGAGGCGGACACATTACCTTGAAGTGCATGCGGTCGAGCTTGGGGGCGAGCGGCAGGTGTCGGGGGGCGGTGAGCGCGGAGGCGGACACATTACCTTGAAGTGCATGCGGTCGAGCTTGGGGGCGAGCGGCAGGTGTCGGGGGGCGGTGAGCGCGGAGGCGGACACATTACCTTGAAGTGCATGCGGTCGAGCTTGGGGGCGAGCGGCAGGTGTCGGGGGGCGGTGAGCGCGGAGGCGGACACATTACCTTGAAGTGCATGCGGTCGAGCTTGGGGGCGAGCGGCAGGTGTCGGGGGGCGGTGAGCGCGGAGGCGGAGAGGATGCCCGCCACGAGCGCGTCCGCGTACATGTCGGAGACTGGCTGCGCCGCCCACTGGGGGAACATTACATATGAATTAAATAACATATAACATCACACATGGATTCCCCGAAAAATCAAGAATTTTTAACATTGTCACCATCCGCCTAACTAGGCTTCCAGTCTAATCGGAACTGAGCTGAAGATGAGATCGTGCGTAAATGATGTTCACCTGTCTGACTGACCAACTCCTTGCCAATTCAAAAGTGCCTGTAAATGGTTGAGTTTGAAAGTGTGGTGTACCTCCAGCGTGATCATGTTATTCTCCACGATCAGCTCGACGCAAGAGTACACCTTCCAGCGCGTCTCGCTCTGGAACTCGATGGCGCCCGCGAGCTGCATGACCACGTGCCTCAGGAGGCCCACTGAGCCGCTGTAGTGGATGGATTGCCGTTGAGTCACTTCGGATTGACTTAGCTCTGTGTATTCTGGAAGCAGAAGATATTTTTTTAGACACAGTTTCACGTAACTCGTAAAATATTCGGGATAGGCAGAAGTAAATGCCATCTTAACAGTAAAAAACAACGCAGAATAGGATGATGGACAATATGCAAAGCATATGTCCGTTTAAATTAAATAGACGCAAATGAAAGAAATGCAGTGACAAACATTGACCCAATTGTAGCTGCGCAAAAGTGTGCTGTATACAGACTGTGGCTTCAGTGTAGTACTTGACAATTGCAAAAAAGATCACAGAACGTCTGCAGAACCTCCAATGACCTCCAATCGTCTCACGCCGCGTCTATCTCAGTTTTTAACGCGATAGACATGTAAACATGGTAGCTCCTCGTATATACTAAAACTTACTGTTAAGATCTGAAGGTGCCAGTATGTGGTAGTTGAAGTTCCTCTTCACTAGGATGCCCTGTAGCTGTGTGCCGGGCTCGGGCGTCTCCATCGCTAGTGATCCCATTACCTGTACAAATTATATAATGTCAGAAGACTGTTTTTTTGTTGTTTCATGATTTGAGGTTCAAATCATTCCAGGTTGTACAAAGTATTATCTGATTTTCCATAAGGAAATTTAAGAATATCAGTCTAGAGCGTGGAATTATGGACAGTTTGTGGACGATTGGTAGCAATAAGCTCCTTGGTATTAAATGTGAATTTAACATAACTGGCTAATATGGATGTTATGATACTCTGGTCGGTGTTATGATAGGCTGATTATGCACTTATGCCGCCTTGAGGCGCGACATCTCGTTCTGTTCGCCGTGCGGCACGTATAGTCTGCGTAGGTGGGATATAGACGTGTAGGTTACCTTGGCAGTCTTGTCTCCGCGGAAGGTGAGGCACAGCTGCTGCGTGTTGCGCGGCGTGTGGATCTGCAGGCGGCCGCGGTGCTCGCGCTGCAGCGCCGCCTTGAGGCGCGACATCTCGTTCTGTTCGCCGTGCGGCACGTATAGTCTGCGTAGGTGGGATATAGACGTGTAGGTTACCTTGGCAGTCTTGTCTCCGCGGAAGGTGAGGCACAGCTGCTGCGTGTTGCGCGGCGTGTGGATCTGCAGGCGGCCGCGGTGCTCGCGCTGCAGCGCCGCCTTGAGGCGCGACATCTCGTTCTGTTCGCCGTGCGGCACGTATAGTCTGCGTAGGTGGGATATAGACGTGTAGGTTACCTTGGCAGTCTTGTCTCCGCGGAAGGTGAGGCACAGCTGCTGCGTGTTGCGCGGCGTGTGGATCTGCAGGCGGCCGCGGTGCTCGCGCTGCAGCGCCGCCTTGAGGCGCGACATCTCGTTCTGTTCGCCGTGCGGCACGTATAGTCTGCGTAGGTGGGATATAGACGTGTAGGTTACCTTGGCAGTCTTGTCTCCGCGGAAGGTGAGGCACAGCTGCTGCGTGTTGCGCGGCGTGTGGATCTGCAGGCGGCCGCGGTGCTCGCGCTGCAGCGCCGCCTTGAGGCGCGACATCTCGTTCTGTTCGCCGTGCGGCACGTATAGTCTGCGTAGGTGGGATATAGACGTGTAGGTTACCTTGGCAGTCTTGTCTCCGCGGAAGGTGAGGCACAGCTGCTGCGTGTTGCGCGGCGTGTGGATCTGCAGGCGGCCGCGGTGCTCGCGCTGCAGCGCCGCCTTGAGGCGCGACATCTCGTTCTGTTCGCCGTGCGGCACGTATAGTCTGCGTAGGTGGGATATAGACGTGTAGGTTACCTTGGCAGTCTTGTCTCCGCGGAAGGTGAGGCACAGCTGCTGCGTGTTGCGCGGCGTGTGGATCTGCAGGCGGCCGCGGTGCTCGCGCTGCAGCGCCGCCTTGAGGCGCGACATCTCGTTCTGTTCGCCGTGCGGCACGTATAGTCTGCGTAGGTGGGATATAGACGTGTAGGTTACCTTGGCAGTCTTGTCTCCGCGGAAGGTGAGGCACAGCTGCTGCGTGTTGCGCGGCGTGTGGATCTGCAGGCGGCCGCGGTGCTCGCGCTGCAGCGCCGCCTTGAGGCGCGACATCTCGTTCTGTTCGCCGTGCGGCACGTATAGTCTGCGTAGGTGGGATATAGACGTGTAGGTTACCTTGGCAGTCTTGTCTCCGCGGAAGGTGAGGCACAGCTGCTGCGTGTTGCGCGGCGTGTGGATCTGCAGGCGGCCGCGGTGCTCGCGCTGCAGCGCCGCCTTGAGGCGCGACATCTCGTTCTGTTCGCCGTGCGGCACGTATAGTCTGCGTAGGTGGGATATAGACGTGTAGGTTACCTTGGCAGTCTTGTCTCCGCGGAAGGTGAGGCACAGCTGCTGCGTGTTGCGCGGCGTGTGGATCTGCAGGCGGCCGCGGTGCTCGCGCTGCAGCGCCGCCTTGAGGCGCGACATCTCGTTCTGTTCGCCGTGCGGCACGTATAGTCTGCGTAGGTGGGATATAGACGTGTAGGTTACCTTGGCAGTCTTGTCTCCGCGGAAGGTGAGGCACAGCTGCTGCGTGTTGCGCGGCGTGTGGATCTGCAGGCGGCCGCGGTGCTCGCGCTGCAGCGCCGCCTTGAGGCGCGACATCTCGTTCTGTTCGCCGTGCGGCACGTATAGTCTGCGTAGGTGGGATATAGACGTGTAGGTTACCTTGGCAGTCTTGTCTCCGCGGAAGGTGAGGCACAGCTGCTGCGTGTTGCGCGGCGTGTGGATCTGCAGGCGGCCGCGGTGCTCGCGCTGCAGCGCCGCCTTGAGGCGCGACATCTCGTTCTGTTCGCCGTGCGGCACGTATAGTCTGCGTAGGTGGGATATAGACGTGTAGGTTACCTTGGCAGTCTTGTCTCCGCGGAAGGTGAGGCACAGCTGCTGCGTGTTGCGCGGCGTGTGGATCTGCAGGCGGCCGCGGTGCTCGCGCTGCAGCGCCGCCTTGAGGCGCGACATCTCGTTCTGTTCGCCGTGCGGCACGTATAGTCTGCGTAGGTGGGATATAGACGTGTAGGTTACCTTGGCAGTCTTGTCTCCGCGGAAGGTGAGGCACAGCTGCTGCGTGTTGCGCGGCGTGTGGATCTGCAGGCGGCCGCGGTGCTCGCGCTGCAGCGCCGCCTTGAGGCGCGACATCTCGTTCTGTTCGCCGTGCACCAGCACCTGCAGATATTCCCAAGACACTTACACATGTTCTACTATGAGACTAGGCCAATAACCTTTCACTAGCCTTTTCCCCTCAGTTTTACCAGATGCAGCTGAACACCAGTGTTTTACATGGGACTGCCTATCTGACCTGGACAACTCAGTAACTGGGAAACACGGTGAAAAACTGACACAATAGTATTTTTGTTCTACTTACGACATGCGGTGGCTTCAGGATGTTGATAAACTCGGAGGTCTGCTGGTAGTCGGTGTGCGCGGAGAACGAGATGTAGTCCACGGACATCTTGAGCGGCAGCTTCTGTCCCGACATGGACGTGATCTCCTCGGGCTCCGAGAGGATCGTCTTAGCTAGGGTTCCTTCCACGCAGTAACCTGGGGGGTGGATTCATGTGGAAACTGTCGTAAGTAAACAAATATTTTTGTAGTCTACTATAGGGAACGTGCACGGCGTCGGCGTAGCCTGAGCCTCCTATAGCGTTACAATTTCGAAACTTTTGCCTCATAAATATTTGACTGTGTATCTTTTTGTGGGTGTCTTTTTAAGTGTATGTATGTATATATGAAGAAATGAAGTGTTTTCAAATATGGACTTGGTCTGATTTTTTTTTTTGCCCAGCAGTGGGACAGTATAAGCTGATACCAACTCCTTCCAGAGTCCCCACCTCCGACCAACCCTGCAGTAGGTATGTCTCCCGGGGGCGAGCTCGGCGGCGCCGCCCCCTCAGGCTCCACTTCGTGGAAGCTATTGCCTAGCGGTCACTGTGCATGCGGCGCAGCGTGACCCGCCCAACCCCATTTTTGCTTAGCGGCCTTTTCTCCTACGTCTATGATGCCCGTTTTTGAGCGCAGCGTGGCGTTCCTTATTATGTCAGCTCTTTTTACGCCTAGGATGCTGCGCTCTATTACTCTTTGACAAACCCCAAGACGGAACTTTTGCGACTCGGTAAGCGACCAGGTCTGAGCACCGTAGGTTAGGACGGGCAGGATACATATATCTATGAGTTTTCGCTTCAGGGAGATTGATAACTCTCCCTTCATTAGCGTCTTCATAGACCAGTAGTTTTTCCAGGCGTTTTCGATACGGCGATTTATCTCCTTGTATTGCCTTGTTTTCGAAAGAAACTAACTGGCCCAAGTAGATATACTCATCGACATAGTGGATTTCCTGCCCATCTACTTCGACCCTACGCTTAGTGTTGTTAGTCATAACTTTTGTTTTGTAACGATTCATCGCGAGTCCCACCATGAGGTTTGCCGTGCTCAGGTCTTGAAGCATGGTCTGTAGTTCTAGAGCAGTTGTGAAAAAAGAACGATATGTTGTCGGCATTAAATTTTATTATTATAGTAACACTTCTGTGCTGACACGAATAAATAGTTCCTGCACGCTTCCTATAGAGTAGAAGATAATATAATGTAGATCTTACCATGAGAAACAAATCAAGTATTTAGTGGTATGCTGAGAAGTCTTAGCTGTTCTATTTTCGAAGAAATTTTGACCTACTCATTTGAACAGCAGATGCGTTGAGTAATACCTGAATCGCAATATTACCAGAGCCGAGCATACTTTAGTAATTTTTTCTTTCTAACTTCGTAGATAACACGACAGAGTTTCCGATCTCCGATGCTACACGCGCCACGCTTAGACTTTAACACTATGAAGTTTGGTTACCGGGACACCGCAGTCATTCTTAGTACGCTACAAGTATAAAGTTGTAAACTTACCCGCAATAATAACGCCATTGTTGGGGTCGGTGCACCACGACTCGAACAGCTCGCGCGACAGCCCCGACTGCATCATGCCCGGGGACGCCATGATCACGCACGGACCTATGTCCTCGAAGTGGTCGATACCCTGCAATTGTTAGCATACATAATAATCGACTATTTAATTTTTGGATTGAAACACTGTTATTTTTAGGATCGAATACATTTTTTATTTATGGTAACCCATAGAACACTTTTGTAATAAAATGCCGCGCTACGTTTGAATGCCCACTTTCCGACGTTGAGCTACAGACGACAAAGGACTCGAGTCACAAGATGAGTTTGTAATACAGTAAGTCAGTAATAAAAGTGATTGGACAAGGTATTCCTGTGAACACTTTTTTCACAATACACATTAAGAGCGCGTAATCGATTTGCACCGAAAACTTCATGTTTTCGAGTTTTTTCCTGAGCTATATCGGAATGATGTGAGCAGATTAATCAAAGAATATTACGGCTTTAGGAAGTTTATGTCTTGATTTAGTGCACTACACGGTAAAAATATAATTTTTAATGATAGTTCTTTAAAGAGAAGGCAATCCCTTCATAGCGTTTTACGAGAATAGACGTCAGAGTTATCTTTCAGGACGAATACAACCATTGTAATGTGCTAAAATGTTTTATTTTTTGCGTTTGTCCAACAGAATATATAGTCTCAAAGTGCACTACATAGCCTTTTTGGGAAAATATGGCTATAAGATAACACAAAAAGGAGGTACTTGCAGTATGTTTAAAAAATACAGTGATTTACAACTAACTAGTGTAACTAAAATAAAGATAACCAAATAGATTTGTCTCCTGTACATTTAGCACAAGTCCCGTCGTCGTGGCAAAATAATAACAGGCGCACGGGTCGCTCTACAAGGTTAAGCAACGCTTCGCGAAGTTGGTCCGTGGATGGGTGACCATCTTAACATACCGAGATTCCTCAGTGCCTCAGAAAGCGCGTTAAGCTATTAATCCGTGCTGTCATTTGTAGATCTTTGACAGTCATTACGAGTAGTCAGAAGCCAAGAACAACTGTCAAATCGTGTTGTCATTCATTCTTAGTTCGGGTTCGGGACTAATCGTAAGTCCGTAGGTGATACGGAGTAGAAAACGCCCGACACTAAGGCCGAAACTACGGACTTCGGGCTTAGAGAGTAGACCCCCCAGAGACTAGCCCTGCCAAGAAGTATCGTGTGACACTTTTTCGATGATGTCTGACGATCCAGTTAGGTAGGGCTAACTTCGAGAAAGAGGTAAACCGTCGAATCCGAATCGACTGGGCGGCGTTCGGGAAGTTGCGCGGTATCTTCTCGTCTCACATACCACAGTGTCTCAAGACGAAAGTCTATGACCAGTGCGTGTTGCCAGTGTCTCATGTCTGATGACCTATGGACTTGAAACGTGGTCGCTCACAATGGGCCTCATCAGAAGGCTTAAAGTCACCCAAAGGGCAATGGAGAGGGCAATGCTCGGAGTTTCCTTGCGTGATCGAATTAGGAATGACGATATCCGTAAGAGAACCAAGGTTACCGACATAGCACGAAGGATCGCCAAATTGAAGTGGCAGTGGGCAGGGCACATTGCTCGCAGAACAGATGGTCGATGGGGCCGAAAAGTTTTGGCGTGGCGACCGCGTACCGGAAGACGCAGCGTTGGAAGGCCTCCCACAAGGTGGACCGATGACCTGGTGAGTGTCGCGGGTAGCCGATGGATGCGAGACGCACAGGACCGGTTGTTGTAGCGACACTTAGGGGAGGCCTATGTCCAGCAGTGGACGTCTTTCGGCTGATATGATGATATTTTGAGATAAACTATGCAGATAACAAATATTTTTTTCATGCATATTCCCTATTGCCTAGCCTTATCCCACTTATGTTGGGAGGCTTCTAGTCTATTCAGATGCAGCTAGGAGTACCAGTATTTACATGCAGCGGTTGCCTATAGCGATGTGTCACAAAATCACCAAAAAAACATTTTTAAGTCATTTTCTTGGAGTCATGTTAATTAGTTTTTTTATTAGTTAGCGATTTGATGTGCGTAAGACAAAGCTTATCACAGATTAGAGGCACAATCAAGACACCTGTGTTATAATATAGTAACTATCTTTATATTACTATCTTACCTTACTTCGCTCATTACAATATCATACTTTATTTCAGTTGAAAATGCTTGACAACTTACAATAGCGCGTTTTATGTACAGAACTGATTGATATTAGAATACAAGGTCAAGATCATTTAATATACGGCTTGGACACCCTGTTCCGTAAATAATGAAAGTTTTTTTCGTTTATTTAGATTGACAAATATTCAGCATTGCTATGTATGAGAGAATATTTGTAACGTTGAGAAAAAATCTTTAGATTGTAGATGTTTTTGAGAAAAGTCATATATTTTGAAATAAAATGCTTATTTTTTTTTTTTTTTATTAGAGATGGGTTTGCTCTTGACTCTAGTCAATGTCAGAGATGACAGAGACAAAGTCTACGATGGTACGAGCTTACCTAGAAGGAGTAATTTTTGTATACCTATGTATTTCTTTGGCACGCTTTATACACTTAAATAATGAATACCTACATGAGATCGGCAGTAATTAAAATATTCTTAAGATTATTGTATTAAAGAGATAATACTGATATTTCGCTATCAGTTCTTTAATAAAACGAATTTCATATTTTATCTGTAGTGTTGTGACGGCTGGCGATCGGAGCGGCCGGCATTGTGGAAACGCTTTTATATAATATTTTGAAGAATATAGAAGAAAACAGTGAGTAAAACCTCTTATTTAACATCGGTATTAAAATAGACTAGATTTGGAAAAAACAATTTACTAGCATAGGAACCTTAAATCAGTCAAAACTAAATAAAACATATTTGGAAAGTGAACAACAAAATTCGCGATAATAGTACCACATAGTATTCATATATGTATTTCAGTATTAATAAGACAGGATTGTAGACATGCAGACATGAATATTTTGCATTTATCCTTAATTGAACAATTCTCAACTAATTTCAATGTCGACTATGCTAAACACCAAAGAGGTTATGTTTATAACCTCTTGGGTGGTGTCCTTGACGAAGAATGGCGCCAAATTCAAATATTCGCCGCATCGCGGAACATTCCATACCATCTATTATTTTATGGATGTTATATAAACGGGCCGAAGAGCTCATGGATAGTTAGTTACATGACACTTACCACCACCACAGCCCATGAACTGCCAGTTTAAGGGACAAAGTTGAAAAAAATTATAACTTAACTATCACCAAAACGTGCTTGTCATCACTTGACTTGTATCAAGCTTCCACAAAACAAACATTACAATTCTACTTATCTCCCCAGCAATGCTACCAGACTCCTTCAAGAACCGCCTGATCCAGTGGCTGGAAGACCACAGAGAGTTCGTGGTGGCCGTGTTCTGCCTGCCCGCCAGCTTCCTGTTCACTGTGCTGCTGCGGGTGCGCGCGTATGTCAGGTGGCTCACCAGCGACCCGCAGCGACATGATAGCGCTGTGAGGCTGATACAGAGTCAGGTATGATGGAGAAGTGTTCAAGGTTAGGCAACGCTCGCCCAAGTCGCTCCGTGGATAGCTAACCATCCGTTACATACCGAAATTCCTCCATGCCTCGAAAAATCCGTTGTTGGTAATTTGGAGATCATTGACAATCATTACCAATGGATCATTATCAGAGGCGCGAAACTGACAAACAAAAAACCAAACTGAGATGGCAACATTGGCAACCCACCAGAATCTCAAGGTGTATCGTTTTACCCATAATGTGGTTTGTGGAGATAAGGATCGTTAGTTAGACTGTTGAAAAAGGCTAGGTAAATTGATTCATGATGCGTATTCACCATTTACAGATTGATTTTTTTTTATAATAATAATAATAATAATAAACATTTATTTCAGAACCAGTTCCATATTTGTTAGTAACAGTGTAACTTATAAACTAGTGTTAGTAACATTATTATTCTAAGCGTGGGGCACGCCGATTCTGGGAATGTCTACTTGACTGCATGCAGTCGTATCCACCGCCCCAGGATCGGAGAGTCCCACCTATCCGCCAACGTTCGGAGAATGGTGTTGGGGCTGGCGCGAACACGGCGTAGCAGAGATGCACATCTCTTTCGTACGATGGCCGAAAAACTATCAACGGCCGCATCGGCAAACATGCTAGATGCGCTACAAAAACGCGGCAGCCCCATCATCACCCGGAACGTGTTGTTATATTGGGTGCGCAGGCCACCATATGCCCGCTGCGTAAAGTTCACCCACAGGCTGCACGTGTAAAAGGATTGGCAGTAGGCTTTGAAAAGCGTCACCTTAACCTGAGCCGTACAACGTGCAAACCTGTGGGCCAACATCCCACATCGAACAGCCAGCGACCTGCGCTCCCGTTCTATGTCAGTGTTATCCCTTAAGTCATCTGAGACCCAATGACCCAGATATTTAAAGTTGGCAACTCTTTTTAAAGGTCTGCCGCACAGCATAACTGGTGGGATTGAGCTATAGCTTATTTTAAGATTATTTTTGTCTCTTTTTCGTAATCACAATTAATCCCATAATTATTAAGAATTCATCAATATATAGTACAACCGATCATACAATGGCATGGTCTTTTATAATAATTTTCCAGGTCCAACAATGGAACAAGCTGCCCCCCAAAGACCGTCGCCTCCTGTGCACGTCACGGCCCAACTGGCTGTCCCTATCCACCACATTCTTCCAGAAGCATCTGCACCACCAGGTCGCCATACCCTTGTACGATATCCTGGAGCTGGATGAGCAGGCCACGACCGTGAGGGTGGAACCCATGGTCACCATAGGCGATATCACCGAGTTCTTGATACCAAAGGGGTATTCATTAGCGGTTACTATTGAGCTGACTGATGCTACTTTGGGAGGTGAGTCTAAGTTTTTGAAATGTCCATTTAAATGTTAATATGTTAAAGTCTACCTGAAGAAAATGCATTGAAGTTGACCCAAAATTACTGAAACGTTCTTTTTTAACCGATTTCCTTCAAAAAGAAGGAGGTTCTATGTTCGACTCTATGTATTTTTTTTTAGCATTCGTATCGTATGCATTTCTTTGTCTTATAACATGTTATAGAAATTAATCGGAAGGATAAGGTCTTATCTTATGTAAATTCAAACTCGATTTCTGTAAGTTTTTGTAAAGTTTAGCTTAAAAAAAAACATTTAAGACCTAGCACATTTTTTTGTCAGCTTGTCAATTGAATAACGCATAGGAATAAACTTTGATCACCCCTTTGCTCTGGTAGACCAATTCTAACCCCTTAAAATAATTTACAGGTCTAGCATTCGGCACAGGCATGTCAACGCACTCGCACAAAGCAGGCCTCTACCACGAAACCATCACGAGCTACGAGGTCGTCTTAGGCGACGGTTCCCTAGTAACGGCCACAGCCACCAACGAACACTCAGACCTGTACAAAGCGCTGCCCTGGTGCCACGGCAGCCTCGGCTTCCTCGTCGCCCTCACCCTCAGGATCGTGAAAATAAAACCCTACATCAAAATCAAATACATCCCCGTCAGAGGACAGAAGAAGTACTGCGATATGATTCGGGATTTGTCGGGGACATACGAAGCTGTCCCGAAGGAGTTTCCTGATTACATTGAAGGAACCATTTATAGTAAAGACGAGGCTGTTATCATGGTAGGGGATTATGCTGATTATGATCCGAAGATACCTGTTAATAACTGTTCAAAATGGTACAAACCGTGGTTCTACAAACATGTCGAAACATTTTTACAGAAAGGAGAATCTGAGGAGTTGATCCCTCTAAGAGACTACTTACTAAGACACAACAGGGCCATATTCTGGGTCGTAGAAGACATGTTATCGTTCGGAAACGACACGCTATTCCGTTACCTCTTCGGATGGCTCCTACCCCCAAAGCCAGCCTTCCTAAAGTGGACCACAACTCCTGGAGTGAGAGCATACACCTTCACGAAACAAGTCTTCCAAGACATTGTGCTACCTATTAAGGAATTGGAAAGGCAGATTGAAATAGCGAGCGTTCTATTCGAGAAATTCCCCTTGTTAGTATATCCATGCAAGATTATTGATCACGGTCCATCATCAGGTCAATTGAAAAGACCTGACGCGAAGTACCTAGTCCCCGGCACCAACTACGCAATGTATAACGACTTGGGCGTTTATGGAGTACCAGGAAAAGTAAAGGAAAAGAAACCTTATAACCCCGTGACAGCTATGAGGAAAATGGAAGAGTTTACGAGAGAAGTTGGGGGATATTCGTTCTTATACGCAGACATCTTTATGACCCGGGAGGAGTTTGAAGTGATGTTCGACTTGTCGCTGTATGAGGTTGTGAGGGAGAAGTATAGTGCGAATGGAGCCTTCCCCCATCTGTATGATAAGGTGAAGCCAGAGATTGATGTGTTTGAGATCGGGGAGAGCAATGCTATTGATTGATTTGTGTAAAGCAATCTAATTATAATTGTTGTATTTAATAGCTACTTTTTAATTTTAAGCATTGAAATAAATGTCTTTTATTCCCCTAACAAAAGGATTTTTCTTAGTTTTCCGTCAGCCGTAAACAGATTTGTAGCTATGAAAAAATTGAAATTTTTAAAGATGGTTCTTAAAAAATGTAGCTTAGACTGACATTAGCATAGGCAATATATTTGTATGTTTTATCGTTTTTCATTACTAGAGAACATTAAAGGATCATGATAGAATTCGATTCAAGACAGCTTTATTTCTGTTTTTGATATTAAGAAAGTCAATAAATGTATGTAGGTCAATGACCATTGCACAATATTGCAGAATTATCTGGCGTCTACCATAGACACGTACCTTCAGGTTGGAGATGTGCCGGAATACGAAGGGGTTGTTGATGGCGATCTGCCGCCGGATGCGCTCGTTCATGGCGTTCACGTATGTCTGGTAGACGGCCATGCACTTCTTGGCTAGAGACGACGCGTAGTAGATCGGGATGTCTTGCAGCTCAGGGTGCAGGGACCAGTATTCATCTGTTGGTAGGAGATAATATGTTTTGTGTTATTGGTTAATACGGTCCATCTCATGGTAGTTACCACCTTCTATGGAGTACTGTAAGACCTAACCTTTAAATCGGAACATAGTATCACTGACTAGCAGCAGAAATAGGTAAGTATAATAGTTTTTCTTAGAGGATTTACTTCACAAAAAGCTCCACTAATACTAGTGCCCCTAAAAATTACATGATAATCGAACTTAATTTACTTCCTGTTCGTCTGTGGCGAAGTTAGGGCGAAACCCATACCCAGCACTAGCAATAGACGACTTTCGGCTTTAAAAAATTAAATGAGCAGTAGTTCCTGCGCCCTGCCCAGCGCGAACACCGGTATGAGACAGCGGCTCCCGCGCTGTACGATCTCGCTCACTACTACAATAACGGCGACACGTACCGAGGATGAGCAGTAGTTCCTGCGCCCTGCCCAGCGCGAACACCGGTATGAGACAGCGGCTCCCGCGCTGTACGATCTCGCTCACTACTACAATAACGGCGACACGTACCGAGGATGAGCAGTAGTTCCTGCGCCCTGCCCAGCGCGAACACCGGTATGAGACAGCGGCTCCCGCGCTGTACGATCTCGCTCACTACTACAATAACGGCGACACGTACCGAGGATGAGCAGTAGTTCCTGCGCCCTGCCCAGCGCGAACACCGGTATGAGACAGCGGCTCCCGCGCTGTACGATCTCGCTCACTACTACAATAACGGCGACACGTACCGAGGATGAGCAGTAGTTCCTGCGCCCTGCCCAGCGCGAACACCGGTATGAGACAGCGGCTCCCGCGCTGTACGATCTCGCTCACTACTACAATAACGGCGACACGTACCGAGGATGAGCAGTAGTTCCTGCGCCCTGCCCAGCGCGAACACCGGTATGAGACAGCGGCTCCCGCGCTGTACGATCTCGCTCACTACTACAATAACGGCGACACGTACCGAGGATGAGCAGTAGTTCCTGCGCCCTGCCCAGCGCGAACACCGGTATGAGACAGCGGCTCCCGCGCTGTACGATCTCGCTCACTACTACAATAACGGCGACACGTACCGAGGATGAGCAGTAGTTCCTGCGCCCTGCCCAGCGCGAACACCGGTATGAGACAGCGGCTCCCGCGCTGTACGATCTTGCTCACTACTACAATAACGGCGACACGTACCGAGGATGAGCAGTAGTTCCTGCGCCCTGCCCAGCGCGAACACCGGTATGAGACAGCGGCTCCCGCGCTGTACGATCTCGCTCACTACTACAATAACGGCGACACGTACCGAGGATGAGCAGTAGTTCCTGCGCCCTGCCCAGCGCGAACACCGGTATGAGACAGCGGCTCCCGCGCTGTACGATCTCGCTCACTACTACAATAACGGCGACACGTACCGAGGATGAGCAGTAGTTCCTGCGCCCTGCCCAGCGCGAACACCGGTATGAGACAGCGGCTCCCGCGCTGTACGATCTCGCTCACTACTACAATAACGGCGACACGTACCGAGGATGAGCAGTAGTTCCTGCGCCCTGCCCAGCGCGAACACCGGTATGAGACAGCGGCTCCCGCGCTGTACGATCTCGCTCACTACTACAATAACGGCGACACGTACCGAGGATGAGCAGTAGTTCCTGCGCCCTGCCCAGCGCGAACACCGGTATGAGACAGCGGCTCCCGCGCTGTACGATCTCGCTCACTACTACAATAACGGCGACACGTACCGAGGATGAGCAGTAGTTCCTGCGCCCTGCCCAGCGCGAACACCGGTATGAGACAGCGGCTCCCGCGCTGTACGATCTCGCTCACTACTACAATAACGGCGACACGTACCGAGGATGAGCAGTAGTTCCTGCGCCCTGCCCAGCGCGAACACCGGTATGAGACAGCGGCTCCCGCGCTGTACGATCTCGCTCACTACTACAATAACGGCGACACGTACCGAGGATGAGCAGTAGTTCCTGCGCCCTGCCCAGCGCGAACACCGGTATGAGACAGCGGCTCCCGCGCTGTACGATCTCGCTCACTACTACAATAACGGCGACACGTACCGAGGATGAGCAGTAGTTCCTGCGCCCTGCCCAGCGCGAACACCGGTATGAGACAGCGGCCCCCGCGCTGTACGATCTCGCTCACTACTACAATAACGGCGACACGTACCGAGGATGAGCAGTAGTTCCTGCGCCCTGCCCAGCGCGAACACCGGTATGAGACAGCGGCCCCCGCGCTGTACGATCTCGCTCACTAGTCCCGTGAACCGACTCTCGCGTTCCTCTCGCTTTTCGTGGATGTGGGTGCCGTATGTTGACTCCTGGAGAATTATTAAAAGTTTTGTAAGACTATGGGTGACTTTTACTAACTGACTAAGGGAATTGTAGGAACCGACTGACAGTAAAAAATAAATTACATAAAACTTACAGTAATCAGAACATCAGGATGAACTGTAGGAATCTCGGCTGCCATTAAATGTCTGTCCTCTTGTCGCGAGAAATCTCCTGTGTACAATATCTAATGAAAGAAAAACGTCAGATTAAAATCTACACTATGTATTTTATTTATTTGTAGTTGTACTAGACAAATGTTCCAGTGATTAACACCCGCGCTTAATGCACGTAGCTGTGAACTCATCCACTTTTGCAATTCATATGTAGATAATTTATCCAAGCCAGCACTAACATCACCTAAGAGAAACTTTGTGAGGAAACCTGGACTTAAAATCAATGTACCTTAACTCCAGCAATCTCAATCATGAACATGGCTGCCCCGAGCACGTGCCCAGCGTTGTAAGCCCAGAACCTGATTCCTCGCACGTCCTTCTCCTCGTGGAAGTTGATGGTCTCGATGCGGTCCATGGAGCCTTCCAGGTCCGACTCCGTGTACAGCATCTGTTCTGTTGATATGTTGCTGGGGACGACAAATATTGTTAGGGCCTTGTTCTTTGAGCTACAATTACGAAACTGAGCTTTTATTTCTATCTGTTTGGCTCTGTTTAACAAGAACAAAGGTCTATGTATAAAAATGGTTAAGAAACAATATCAGGTAATTTGGTAAGCAACCATGTAGCTGGTGCAATTAAACATCCAAATGCGTATGTTTGAAGATTCCTAAAGACAATTGAAAATGCCCAAATAAATATTTCATTATATCCTTAAATCTTATCTTAATATAGAATAGAACAATCTAGATTCGATTTTGCCAAAACTGGAAGGAGGATGCGCAGCTTGCGAAAGGTGCTCCTTTCGCAAGCTGCGCATCCTCCTTCCAGTTACGCCTACCAGCAGGACAGTACAGGATGGCAAAAACAAAACACCCATAAGGGAGAGGTACAAGAGAACAATAAAATAACAGAAAAGGAGAGTTCACTTACCTGACTTTAATGTAATCTGAGACGAGCCACCTGTATATGGCTTTGGTAGCGTGCGTCATAAACACGCGGCCTTTGAACGACGTCTTTGTGAGGAACCAGGGCAGCGCGCCGCTGTGATCCAGGTGGAAACTAATGGAGACAATAAAAAAATATTATTACTTGAACCTTATTGTGCACTTGAAGAATCAAAATAAAAAAGGATCAGAAGTCATTTATTCAAATTAGGCTGAAAATCAGCACTTTTTTATGTCAAAATTTCCAGTGGCTCATAGCATCACCACTTTCTACTGTTTTAGCTGGTCATGCCCACACTGTTCTTATTACATTCTACTTCCAACAGTCCCAAATCAATCAGGCTTACAGGACATGCATTCAGTGATGGAACTCTTTATGTCAAGTCACTGACGTGGGGTATCGATCTGTGACTTAAACTGATCTAAATTATTTATGCACAATATTCAAGGGTGGATCATTACCAGTGATCGGATAATCAGGCACTTATATATCTTAATTTCTTTCTGTGAAAGAATATTGGACATTCCTTTCTGAATAAATAAGTATCCAGGATTGAACAATTTTGTAAAAACAACTATAACAAACTTAATGAAATTATAGCAGTGGTTATTTTGATTTAGTATCTTTATTGTATTCAAAAGAAATGGAATACCTATAAAAAATTGGCTTTTTAAATTTAAAAAAATCACAACGAGAGTTCAAAACGAGTTCTAACTATATATTGTATGCAGGCATTTTTAGCAATCTTAGGAATTTCATACGATTCTGGGATCGAGATTCTGAAAGGCATGTCTGTATTATACTTATGTGGGAATAAAAGTGAAGTTTAGGTATATTGGCGCCCGATTATCCGATCACTGATCATTACAGATCTATTGATAATAACTTGTGAACTTACAAAAGGAAATTTGTTTCGGAACAAAACCAAGTTACTTCTTTTGAATATCTGTGGTATACTTACTGTGATATTAGAAGAAGATCTACTTCATCAGCCTCAATGAGATCCACAAAGGGTAGGGCATCCATCCCGGACAACCCTGGATGTATACCGCAGTCCAACTACAAATGATAATTCAACTTATTTAGATAATACTAATCAATGATAGTACATTATACATGTTGCAGCCAACTAGCTCAATCGGCCATTTCATTAAAAACCTAGCCTTTTTAATGAGATGGCCAATTAAGCTAGTTGGCTGCGACATATACACAACTTTTCTTGTTCATCCGTGCGACATATACACAAATACATTTAAATGATAAATGATAAATGGTTTTTTATTTTGTAAGTAGGTAACATAACACTTTTACACGTCAATATTTTTTGGTCATTTTAAGCTAGATGAGGTCGGTGTTTCCTAGCTGACTACCCTGAGAAGAAACACCGCAACAAACTCAGAGTTTCATGGTTTAGAAGAAATAATCAGAGAAAACAGACAGTGACTTGTTTTATATTCTTAAGAGATTAGTATTGTGTGTAATTGTGAAATATTGAAACTGTTCAAGTGTTGACTGCGGATACTATGTATCACCCTTATAGCTTACACTTATCCAACGATTGTCAGCAAGCTTATCATACAATTTTATTCTGTATGAATAAATCTTTTCATTTAGCTACTAAAAGCCGACATACCTCATAATTAGCATTATGTGCAATCAACCATTATGAAAACAAATGCACAAACCATAATTATCTTTCCTTTGAACTCCAGCATGATGCAGGACCTGCCTACTTCTTGACCCGCACCCCTTTAGTGCAAAACAAAAATTTATTGATAAGGTTTTTAGGGATGTGTAAATGTATTTTGTATAAATTATGAATAATCAGCAAAATATTTCTTTTAGGCAATCAAGGCTAAACGGCAATCAACTCCTGCCATAGCTTCGGAGGCATACCGCTAAATACAATTACGCTTATCATGAAAACAAAATAACATTTACAAGGGCCTTATCGTCAGCTGGTCGCTCTCTTCCATAGGCACCGGATCGGTGCCTTTCCTCGGGTTTGTAGTCATGATTAGTAGTTTAAATGACAAAGCAATGCTAAATAATCATTTGATCACTCTTATTTTATGATAAAATATAATTTTATTTCAGCAAAACAATCGCGTTAACCGGTAAGACCAGGTTATAAAAGTATTGCCATATTTTGAATTTTATTTTTTTTTTACCACTCCACTTTTTTCTGACTTGTTGATGCTGAAATTCAATTTCGAACTGAAAAATCATTGGAAAGACTTGAGAATACTACTATCGCGTTGATAGTAATGTTTTAAAAGACTTTCCAAACAAAGCTATCGTTTTAATTCTTTGAAATATTATTTGCAATAAGCAAACCATTTCAAATTAAAAGTACCATTTCCTCATCAGTTTTATTTATTGAACACCCTAAAAACTTTTTTTTGTTTTGTTCGGTTTCTTGTTTCCAACTCCAAGTTCGTAGAGATCACGGGTAGAGATCGATGGGTTTCTTGTTTTATTTGCTTGCAGCAATGTTAAGGTGACTAAAATGACATAGGTGTAGAGTATAATATAGTAACAATAATCAACATGATTTGCATTTGATTTCTCTATACAAGAGTTTTTTCAACAATTAATACTTGGTTTGATGCACACCGCTCCATGCTTAAATCTGCTTAGAACGAAATGTGTCAGAAATTTTGGAATTTTTTGTCAACCTTGACAAGACAATTGACATATTGACCATTGACTTTGACATTGACATATCTCCAAAACACGAGTGCATGCGAAGTATGGATTTTTGGTTATTTGATAAAAATAAATCTGTTTATAAATAAAAATGCCTAAACCAACGCTCTTTGACGAAGAATCAGATGAGGAGGTTGCACTTAAAACTGAAAATGAGTACGCCAAGAAGTACGATAAGTGGCGGGAAAAAGAAGAACTTCATAAATGTAAGCACACGTTATCATTTTACTTATTAGCTAACGCATCACTTAAACCGCCTTAAATAAACATGTATAAAATTTTTGAAACTCAACTAGTCAACTCATTTGAATTACACGTTTCAGTGGAACAGAAGTATGGCTCTAAGCCAAACGCGGATGGTTCAGAATCAACAGACAGTGAGGATGAGAGTGATGTCCCCCCGGAGGTCAATGAGGAGATGGAGACGCAGTTTCTCAAGACCTTGGCGCTGCTGAAGACAAAGGACCCCAGGATCTATGACCCTGAGTTCAAGTTCTTTGATGGTACTGAGAAAAAGGAGCCAGGTAAATACAACAGTGGTTTTGAAGAACTCACTATTATTGTGAAAGCTTAGCCTACTCTATACAATACACCTTTGTGATTCATTTTGGTACTTAACTCATTTTTCCTTTACTTGTATTATAGAAACTGCTTCATAAACTACATAGGTAATACATTATTATTCAGAAAATACAATCAACTATTATCTTAAAAATTAAATTATCCCAGAGAAAGAAACAAAGACAAAGCAGCTCACATTTGCTGACAGTGATGAGGAGGATGACGATGACGGCAACATCTTCAGCATTGAGAAGAAAGCGGAGATTGTGGAGGATACCCAGAAGGAGAGGCAGACTTCTGAGACCAAGGTATGCTGGATGAAAATAGCTTTTGATTGAAATGCTTGTGTTATATTATAATATGTTATATTGTGTTATATGGTACCACTATCTCACACCTGACAGTAAACTATGATGGGAACTAATATATCGATAGGTATAACGAACAGTCCTCTATGCAGAGCATGCATGGAGGAGGAGGAAACATTATCGCACTTGCTCCTTGAGTGCACCGGCGTTACTGAAATACGGAGGCAAACAATAGGGACACCTAATTCACTCCCATATCCTGAACACACTAAGAGGACTGATCTGCTTCTGGAGGGAAGTCGGCTGGTTAGAATGACGGCCAATATGGCTCAAAAACTCAAAAACCCTGCCAGTACCTCCGCTATAAATCAAGGTAGATAGCTATAAATCAAGGTAGATGGCTGGAGAGGCGCCACGGCGTCCTCGCCTTCCGCCTGACGCAGGTACTCACCGGACACGGTTGTTTCGGGAGGTACCTGTTTCTGATTCGACGGGAGGAAACGCCCGGGTGTTTTCACTGAAGTGAAGGAGGAGGCGGGCCGCGTGAGGGAGAGACAACCTTCACGCGGCTCCACCCAGAGCGGAAGGGGTCATTTGATGATTTCCCATCCCTAAAAAAAAAAAAAGTAGTTAGTAGTTAATATTTCCATTTTACAATAGTTATTTATGATATTAGTGCGGTAAGTTGGTTTTTACAAACGAGTAGACGAACCATAGTCACGAGTTTGTAAAAACCAAATCCGCACGTGTGTCATACAACGTTTTTCGACACATTTGCGAGAAAACATTACAATAAGTAATGAAACAAACTTTTTGTCTCTAGAAATCAGTCGGAAAGTCGCAACAATCTTTGACGTTTCTAATATGAAAATGGCGCGAATTTGCAAAGGGCGCCACATGCGCGTGGTGAAAATTAGAACCACATACTTTATTTTTTTTATTTATCTTCTCTCATTTTCTCTATAATATTAAAATGAGACAAACGTATACAGCAAAAGCGCTTTCAAGGAGGTTCGATCATTCAGCTTATTTATTCTCGTGATGTGAAACTCCTTGGTGGAATTCTTATTAATTTTAATGGAAATTAAAAAAAAACTGTAAAGAATACGCACGGCGATATACAACGGAGTTTGCGGTAAAATATGTACTTAATCGATAGTACCTACTTTGCCGCACGCTCCATTGTGTGGTGCATAATTTTTAACTTTCGAACAATGCATATAGGCTTCGTAAATGCATTTTTTGAGCAAATGTGTTGAAAAGGTATTTTTTTTTACTTAGGTTTAGTTAGTGTTAGTAAGTTGGCAGGCCAGTCTTAATCTGGCACTGCACCAGCCGGTGAGTAATAGCTTAAATTAAAATCCAGACCTTAAAAATCAGACAGGTTATTTTAGATTTCATATTCAGGATGCAAGGCCACAGCCAGGGCCTAATAAAACGGGTAACAGCTCCAAATTTAAAGAAAAAAAGTATTTATTGTCAGCCTGTTTTGGCTGTATTGCCTTTGGGTCCCAGTGAAGTAGGAATAATATGCTATTTCATTTGAATTTATTTCATAGATTGCTTTGTTCTAGGAGGCAAAACTAAAAGAGTACCTCATAGGCCAGGCTGAACACATAGATGATGAGGTGGAGAAGGACCTGGCGCCTTTGAAAGCTCTCTGGTCAGACCCCAAGCTGAATGAGGGAGAAGCCTTCCTTAGAGACTATATCTTGAATAAGCCGTAAGTAAAATTAGCCATTATTAACCATCAATCTAATTGACAGACTGGCCTGTTGGTCAAGTGGTTAGTGACCCTGACTGCAAAGCCGGAGGTCGTGGGTTCGATTCCCACCCAGGACAAACTTTGTGTGATGAGCATTATTGTTTGTTCTGTGTCTGGGTGTAATTTATCTATAATATGTATGTATTTATAAATTATATAAGTATGTATATCAGTTGTCTGGTTACCTTAACACAAGCTCTGCTTAGCTTGGGATCAGATGGCCGTGTGTGAGTTGTCCCAAGATATTTATTTATTTAATTGTATTTACCCCACTGACTCAGAAGGAGGGTAATGCTTAAAAAACTGGCATTTTGCAGTAATCATTTCATTCTTTTTAACCAACTTCATTGTTGCTTATAAACAAACTCATATACAATGACAAGAATAAGAGGTGCCAGGAGGTGGTTCTGTATATTTTGATGTAAGTGCTGATTATTTTTAGGGTTCCGTACCCAAAGGGTAAAAACGGGACACTATTACTAAGACTCCGCTGTTCATCTTCCGTCTGTCTGTCTGTCACCAGACTGTATCTCATGAACCGTGACAGCTAGACAGTGGAAATTTTCACAGATGATGTATTTCTGTAGCTGCCATAGCAAATACTAAAAACAGAATAAAATAAATATTTAAGTGGGGCTCCCATACAACAAACATGATTTTTTTGCCGTTTTTTTTATAGATAATGGTACGGAACCCTCCGTGCGCAAGTCCGGATCGCATTTGGCCGGTTTCTTTATTTCTTCACATCCCATGTAGTGTAAGGTCTGAAATTCACACTTGAAATATTGCTTCAAACTATTTTTCTTCAGATACCTTCATGATGGCGACATCGGTGAAGCTGAAGACAAGATCAGGGATGACGAGGAGTTGGAGGCGGATGAGGAACGAGTGGAGGAGCAGGGCAAGTTCGAGAGGGCGTACAACTTCCGGTTTGAAGAGCCCGATCAGGAGTATGTGAGTAACTCTGCGTATTTGTTTAAATGTAGCAATAGGAAACACCGGCCTCATCTAGTTTTAAATTCGTTACTGATCACTCTTTTTTGGCATAATTTGCCAAAAAAGAGTGTTTAGTAACCAATTTGCATAATAAATATCATTGATCTATTCGTAGCTCATACATTGATTTTATAACTTTACATTGCCTACGAATATGAACCTTAAATCTTGAAAAATAAGATTTACTTACTCAGACTGCAAAATTCAAAGTCAATTAATTTATTTAAAACAGCATGAAGCCACAGCCTAGTGGTATTTATTTTTTAAATAAGTTAAAAATTATTTTCAAAATCAAGTACTGGTCAGGGGCCTAACCACCAACTCTTAAAGCAGTATTACTTCAATTTTACTTCCAGTGGGAAAGAGACGGAGCTATACAGGACGTATAGCTCCGTCTCGTTCCCACTGGAAGTAAAATTGAAGTAATACTGCTTTAAGAGTTGGTGGTTTAGGCCCTGGTCCTACTACAAGGCAGACTAATTTTTCTCCATCACAAGCAAAGTATACATTGTTATCTTGTACTAATTCTAAAAGTATAAGCTAGAGTGCAAATTACTAACAAAAGGGTATTTTATTTAAAAAATCCAATTAGTCCTTCAGATACATTTCGTGCGTTGAAAACTCGTATGACGTCACTACGATAGTACTTATTGTTACTAGCGACGACGCGACGGTACGTCACCAGCCCCCCGCTCTTGAACTTTCATGCGCTTTATTTTTATGATTTTTTATTGATTTGCAATGTCACAAAATACGTGTCCAATATTTATTGAAAATGTAACGGACAGACTAAATATAATTATAATTTTTAACCGACTTCCCAAAAAGGAGGAGGTTCTCAATTCGATTATATTTTTTGTGTTTGTTACCTCATATCTCCGTCATTTATGAACCGATTTGAAAAATTTTTGTTTTATGTGAAAGGATATACTTCTCGATTAGTCCCATTATATGTGCAAAAATCATACGAAAATCCATATTTTTGCTTTCCTGTGACTTTTCAGGGGTATTTTTAGGTGTGGGGTACCACTAAAAAGTGAAAAATAAAAAAACTTTTAAAAAAAAAAAAACCGACTTCCAAAAAAAACACTACAAAGTACAAAATAACTTTAATTTCGGAAGTCGGTGTCAAATAACGAAGAAGAAACCAAAAATACCGACTTCCGAAATTAAAGTTATTTTGTACTTTGTAGTGTTTTTTTTGGAAGTCGGTTTTTTTTTTGTGAAAAAGTTTTTTTTTCTATCTAGTAAAATACTCTATTTACTGAAAAAACTATAATTCCAGCTAAAACGTTTCCCCCGCACAATGAACTACATCCGTCCCAAAGACGACCGGCGCTCCAAGAAGCGGCAGGAGGTGCGCACGCGCAAGGAGGATGAGAAGCTGCGCAAGATGGAGGAGATCAAGCGCATGAAGGCGCTCAAGCTGAAGGAGATCCAGGAGAAGATCGCCAGGATCAAGGAGGTCACCGGCAACGACGAGTTGGCCTTCAAGGTATGTCTTTTTGCTGTTTAGGGAATAAGCAAGGAAGAATATGGAGCAAGAGAAATAGTTATTCTTTGCCATGTCTCTAAGGGCTGATTTTTAGGGTTCCGTACCCAAAGGGTACAAACGGGACCCTATAACTAAGACTTGGCTGTCCGTCTGTCTGTCCGTCTTACCAGGCTGTATCTCATGAACCGTGATAGCTAGACAGTTGAAATTTTCACAGAAGATGTATTTCTGTTGCCGCTATAACAACAAATACTAAAAACAGAATAAAATGAATATTTAAACGGGGCAAACATACAACAAACGCGATTTTTTTGCCGTTTTTTTATAGATAATGGTATGGAACCCTTCATGCGTGAGTCCGACTCGCACTTGGCTGGTTTTTTCTATTCTAAGATCATTTTTAAAGAACAATTATGGTTGTTTGACGTATTTTCTAAACGAAATACAACCAAATTGAGAACTTCCTCCTTTTTTGAAGTCGGTTAAAAAACTGGTCAAACCGCCATTTTAAACCGAATTAAAAAAAAGGAGTTTATCATAATTCATCAGGTAAAAGGGTCATGGGGCTGTCTATTGAAAAATCGGTCTTAAAGCATCACTAATGAAAAAAAATGCATTAGTCGTAATATATTTGCTATGGGATTAAGTAACTGTTTAATGACTGCATGATTATGATCAATAATTAATAAAAAGTAAAAGTATTTTATATTTGCACGCCGAAATTAAAGGCAGAATAAGAGAACAATTTTGTGAATTTTACCAACCTTCTGTACCTTATTTATGCAAATAAATGATTTTGTATTTGTATGATATGGCGATATACCTACGTGGTATTTTTAAAACACTTGTGCATCACAAAAAGGCTTTGTTGATTATGCTGATTTAATGTTTTCTAATTACTTAAATTCTTAATTTGCAGGAATCTGACTTGGAGAGCGAGTTTGACCCCTTAGAGCACGACAAGCGCATGAAGGAGATATTCGATGAACAATACTACGGCGACGCTGACGACCAGAAGCCCGTGTTCCCCGAGCTGGACGACGAACTGGAGATTGGTGAGTGCTGAGAGGCCTAATTTATTTGAAGTAAAAAACAGTTTTCATAAATGAGTATTAATTTTAACGCACTAGAAAGGAAAAAGGAAGAAAAATTTCGTGTGTGTACTGTTGATTGTTGCGAGTAGCTTAGTCTGAAGCCAATACTAGATGGAGAATCAAGACATAGTGACTTATTTTATCTACTTCCATGCTATAAATCCTCTATAAAAGTTTCTGAAACAGTTGTCAGTCAACCAGTGTCATAGTAATCATAATATTATCCAAACGAGTGTTATAATGTTGTATGCTCATCATACGAGACTATTTGTCGAGCCGCACCTTTCGGTATCGTATGGAAGGTGCGCTTTCCTCCCCCCCCCCCTACCCGAGCCGGCGTCCCTCAAGGCGGCGTGCTCTCCCCTCTATTCCTCCCCCCCCCTACCCGAGCCGGCGTCCCTCAAGGCGGCGTGCTCTCCCCTCTATTCCTCCCCCCCCCTACCCGAGCCGGCGTCCCTCAAGGCGGCGTGCTCTCCCCTCTATTCCTCCCCCCCCCTACCCGAGCCGGCGTCCCTCAAGGCGGCGTGCTCTCCCCTCTATTCCTCCCCCCCCCTACCCGAGCCGGCGTCCCTCAAGGCGGCGTGCTCTCCCCTCTATTCCTCCCCCCCCCTACCCGAGCCGGCGTCCCTCAAGGCGGCGTGCTCTCCCCTCTATTCCTCCCCCCCCCCCTACCCGAGCCGGCGTCCCTCAAGGCGGCGTGCTCTCCCCTCTATTCCTCCCCCCCCCTACCCGAGCCGGCGTCCCTCAAGGCGGCGTGCTCTCCCCTCTATTCCTCCCCCCCCCCCTACCCGAGCCGGCGTCCCTCAAGGCGGCGTGCTCTCCCCTCTATTCCTCCCCCCCCCTACCCGAGCCGGCGTCCCTCAAGGCGGCGTGCTCTCCCCTCTATTCCTCCCCCCCCCCCTACCCGAGCCGGCGTCCCTCAAGGCGGCGTGCTCTCCCCTCTATTCCTCCCCCCCCCTACCCGAGCCGGCGTCCCTCAAGGCGGCGTGCTCTCCCCTCTATTCCTCCCCCCCCCTACCCGAGCCGGCGTCCCTCAAGGCGGCGTGCTCTCCCCTCTATTCCTCCCCCCCCCTACCCGAGCCGGCGTCCCTCAAGGCGGCGTGCTCTCCCCTCTATTCCTCCCCCCCCCCCTACCCGAGCCGGCGTCCCTCAAGGCGGCGTGCTCTCCCCTCTATTCCTCCCCCCCCCTACCCGAGCCGGCGTCCCTCAAGGCGGCGTGCTCTCCCCTCTATTCCTCCCCCCCCCCCTACCCGAGCCGGCGTCCCTCAAGGCGGCGTGCTCTCCCCTCTATTCCTCCCCCCCCCCCTACCCGAGCCGGCGTCCCTCAAGGCGGCGTGCTCTCCCCTCTATTCCTCCCCCCCCCTACCCGAGCCGGCGTCCCTCAAGGCGGCGTGCTCTCCCCTCTATTCCTCCCCCCCCCTACCCGAGCCGGCGTCCCTCAAGGCGGCGTGCTCTCCCCTCTATTCCTCCCCCCCCCTACCCGAGCCGGCGTCCCTCAAGGCGGCGTGCTCTCCCCTCTATTCCTCCCCCCCCCTACCCGAGCCGGCGTCCCTCAAGGCGGCGTGCTCTCCCCTCTATTCCTCCCCCCCCCCCTACCCGAGCCGGCGTCCCTCAAGGCGGCGTGCTCTCCCCTCTACTTTTCACGCTGTTCACTAGCGACATCCCAAAAAATATTAAGACGCAGCTAGCTCTATTTGCCGATGATACGGCCATCTATTGCTCCGGCATTAGTGAAAACGCAACAGCCAAAAATTTCTCTGGGGATTTGAGGTTAATCCCGAAAAAAGCCAGGCGGTTTTGTTCTACAAACCGCGGGCAAAATTCATTCCCAATCCACCGAGTCCGATCACCATGTTTGGTAAGCAGGCAGCATTCGCTTTGGGTAGACTCCACTCCATGCTGAATGCACGCAGCAAGCTATCCCTTAAATGTAAACTGCGCATCTACACTACGTGCATACGACCGATAATGACTTATGCGTGTGCTGTATTCGCACACGCAAAGCCAAAGCAAATCCACAGGATGCAAGTAATCCGAAACGGATTTCTCCGAAAAGCCACGGGCGCCCCGTGGTATGTACGGAACGAACGACTTCAGTTTGACCTTAAAATCCCAACCCTAAAACAGTTATGAAGCGCCTTACAAAGCGTTTCTTCGAATGCGCTGAAAAGCACCAAAACCCTTTGATTTCAAAGGCAACCCAGTACACTCCCTCTCGCATTAGTAAGATTCGCCGTCCTCGGCATACACTCGTCGAGTCCGACGACGAGGTCACAAAGATTCAGGAAAGCTGTAGGGAAACCAGCACCCTTAGAATAAACAGATACAGACCGCGTTCCGTATACCGACCTCGCCGCCGAGGTCCGTCGCGACGACCCACTCAAAACCCTCCCCGACTTTTGCAAACGAGCCAGCCCGCGCCGCTGAGCCTTTAGCTTTAATAACCCCTAATTAATGAAACGACCCAGCCTGATTGTCCCTTGCTGTCCCTAACTGACGCCGCTAAGCCGAGGTCGTATTCCACAGGGAATGCCCTTAGCGAGCGGTCAGTAGTTTTTAGCTTGTAGCTAGTTTTGTTGCCTTGGCTGGGGGCCTTAAATTCATTTGAGGCCACCACAGGTTAGTCCGGTTAAGCAGTTGATATCCCAAGTGTGTTAACTTGCTAGTGATCATACCTAAAAAAAATAAAAATATAAAAAAAATAATGTTGTACTAAATTTCATTATACAACTCCTTCGCTTTTTTGTTATGGGATCGAAAAAGCAAAGGAATTAGGTACTTAACCGTTTTTGGTGCACATTTCGTGTCCACAAGTCTAATAATACTTATGTAATTTTCCAGAAAATTGGGAGAAGTACCAGCCTGAGCAGGAAGATGATGATGATGATGATGATGATGAAGCTGCCCAGCAGGGCGATGACGAGGGCCCGCATTGTGAAGACGAGGACTTCAATGTAAGTAACATTAACAAGGTCTATTTGAGATGGGGCAGTGAGGACAGATGACGCTTGTAGAGTTCGGCCCGTTCTACAAAACGAGACTCCGTACCTCGGGAAACACTTTCAAGTCGTTGCTCCCGTTTTTCATTTGAAAATCTTTGACAGTTATTACCAGAGATCGGAATAGGTAGAGTATATTTACCTAAGGTTCGAAGAAGTAAGTAACATGCTTATGATTCCGGGATTTTACAGGAGGTATTATCAACTCTGTTACTTACTTCTTCAAACTTTAGGTAAATAATATAATCTACCTATTGCGATCTTTGGTCATAAGAGGATATTCAGAAGCCAGAAAATTTGACAGCAGTCTTGCCGAGGAGTACGGTGTTATCCAGTTACTGAGTCGCAATCCGTCAAAGAAAACTCATTTTTCATATATTTTTGACAGATTGCGATTGAGTTGTGAATGCGATCCTTGCTTAAATATGAGTAGAAATTGCCTTCAGATGGGCAGTCGCTGCATGTTAAATAATTTGACTCATCTGCATCTTGTTAGACTAGCACCAACTCCAATATAATTGTGAAAAGGATAGGTATGTTTTTGGGGCAGTAAGGGCAGATAGCTTCACCGCAGCTATACAGGAAAAAGTTTTAAAGAGATCATCTCGATTTTGAAATTATAAGAAGGTATGTCGTTAGTCTAGTGGTGGTCCTGGGTTTGATCGCTCCAGACCTTTCCATTTGGAATTTCTAGATCTGTCTGTTTGATGGCAATAGGCTGGCCCCCTCCCTATTACATTAGACATAAACTTAACTGGTGGTTGGTGTATTACAGGAACACTTTTTTTTTTTTATGGGGCGAAATCCTCATGGATGTCCTCCGCCCTGGGCCGGGCGGAGGGGTCTGTCAGACTCTTACTGACTAAAACCACCCCGGTGTTCCATCTTCCACCTACGCCGGGGATCGCGGGAACGTATGCGACTTCCGTAATCCCCGGCTGGTGCCGGCACATCTCGTAAGCGGGGGGAGTGAGGTGTTTAACTCCCCCCGCGACGTCAGAGGGGCGCACGGGAACACCACGCGCCGCCACCTCGGGTCCGGATGAATGGGGGGCAACGGACATCCCCAAGTCCGCCGCCCCTATTACGGGAACACTGCCTTATCCTTTGGTCAATGCAGGGTTGCTGTGATGTACAGTCGTAGGAAAAACTACAGTAGTCACATTGTATTTTCGTCAGCTATTCAAAGACAATTATTTTAACTTTAACCGCTCAAGCACCGGCAACACACCGGTGTGCGCCAAATTAATCGCGAATTTAATATTTATTTACTTACTTATAATATACACCAATTACATAAGATTTATTTTTTATTTGGGAATTTTCACATGTCGGGGCCGCAGCGGTTTTTCATAAACATTCCTTTAAACATTCTCAAAAACCTTTCCTACTCAGATGGACGCGGACTACGACCCGAAGAAGGCTCGCGTGAATCTTCTAGAGGAAGTCAAGAAGACGTTAGGCAAGAAGAGAAGGAACAGAAAGAAGAAGTCCAAGCTCGCCGAGCTGCTAGCGTCGCAGAAGCCGAAGTTCGTGCCCTTAGAGAACGACAAGACGTACGAGCAGCACATGGAGGAGTACTACAGGATGGACTGCGAGGACGTCGTCGGAGGAGACCTGCCCACTCGGTTCAAGTACCGCGACGTCGTGCCGTGCGATTATGGACTCACTGTTGAAGAGGTTAGGGGTTTTTGTTGCGTGGAATAGCAAGACTCCCCTTTATCATCTTGTGGGGTTGGTGATTGGGGTTGTAATAATCAAATGGTGGCAGCCCGCACTAGGGCTGCGCTCGACCTCTCTCAGACAGGAGGCTCTATCCAATCTGCTGACCACGATTATTTAAAGGTCATTTTCAAAAGTGAACTTGAGTTTTCTTTCAGCAAACCTTTGAGTTATAGAGGGTAGGATCCAGTGTTCAATATTAAAATAAAAAAGCATAAAAAAAAACATAAATAGACCTACGTATACGTAAGTTCACAGCTGAATATTTGACAGTACCCCCAACCCATGCTTAAAAATGCAATCACATATTACTCCATCAATATTCCAGATCCTGCTAGCAGACGACAAGGAGCTGACCCAGTGGGTGCCGCTGAAGAGGATCCTGAAGCACCGGCCGGACGCCGTGGAGCTCGGCGACGCGCGCAACTTCGCGCAGAAGGCCGCCGACACCAGGCTCAAGAAGAAGATACTGCCCAGCCTGTTCAAGGATCTACCAGAGTGAGTAATAACACATCTCGACATCTGTGACCTATTGCTAGTCTTCGAAACAAGAACAGGAATCGTCTGAGCGTGCTCACTGCGTCGTAGATCCCTTCCGTCGCTTACTATCAGACGAGATCGAGGTCAAAAGTGGGCTCACTAGGAAAATCTTTGATAACCTGGTTTTCATTTACGGTGTTTTTGTCAAAGGAATGGGGGACTAATTAGATGACTACTATGAGAAATAGAGATATATGAAAGATGTCGACAAGTTGTACTGATCCGGGCAAGAGAATGATGATGATTTATGATAGAAATGGGCCACTCCATTTAGAGTTTGTGTTTGTACGAATTGTGATAATTGCTGAAAGATAATGGAAAATCTACCCTCAACAAATTGAGATGACATGTTTTGAAAATGAACTGACCAGTATTTAAATTATAGTTTAATGTTGCAATCAGTATTTCTACAGTCACATAACAAAAATGCGTTTTTATTTTCAGGGACCCAGATATAGTCGTGCCAATAGAAGAACCGAAAAAGAAAAAAAAGAAGAAGAAGAAAAAGAACAAACAGAAGAGCACAGGAGATACCGCCACAGAGGAAACTGAACAGAAAGTAGGGACATCTGATCAAGACGCAGAGACTCAAGACACAAGCGTCGACGTCGCTGAGAGTCCTAAAAAGAAAAAGAAAGAAAAACATAAAACTAACGAAGATGAAGAAGTAAACACAACGCAAAAAGAAGAAGAAACACATACAGAAGAGAATGGAGAAGTAAAACAAAAGAAGAAGAAAAAGAAACATAAAGCAGATGGTTTTGTTGTTGAAACTGTGGAGCATGCGGAACCTAGTCAACTGAGCACCGATACCAATGGGGTACCTGACAGTACTGTAGAAACTCCGAAAAAGAAAAAACGAAAAATAGATAACAATTCAACAACAGAAAACATTGCCAAAAGTTCCATAGACAATCAGAGTCATAATAAAAACTTAAAACGCAAAGCAGATACAAATACTGGAGACCAGCCAAATCAAAAGAAGATGAAAGGTAATAAGAAAGATTTCAAGAAGAAGTTCAAGCCAAACGATAAGTTGAAAAACAAGAGCAAAGTGACGCAACCAATGAACCCTATGCTTAATCTGTCAGATGAAAGATTGAAGGCGTATGGTTTGAACCCTAAAAAGTACAAGAATTTCATGAAATTCAAGAAGTTTTAATCACTCTTTACATTACTGTAGATTTGTATATTTATGTCGGATATTTCCAGTGTAAATAAATTTATTTTATTTTATACAACTTTTGGTTTAAATTCCCTTGTGTTTAAACAAAACAGAATATTCCTCAAAAGGTACTGATTTTCAGTTGTAAGTAATCCTACTAATTTTAGAAACGTGAATGTCGTGAGTTCTTGGATGTTTGTTAGTCAATTACTGCTTGGAAGTAACATGGAACATGCAGACTAGATACCTGAATGAAGACAGATTTTTATTTCAATGGTAATTTTTTTTATTTCCACGCAAGCTAATTAGCTGGCAAAAGTTTATCCAGTATAATAAATAATCTTAATTGTAGACTGCTCTTCAGTGGTGAACAATCTTTAAACGAAAAAAGTAATTGGAATTAATCAGCAAAACAAATCTTCCTTGCTCAAGCCAGTTGAATAATATGAATCAAAAGATGAAAAAATTTAATTTACCACTTTAGGCCATATGCTGTCTACGGAAACAATGTTGGGTCAAATCAAGTTAATAAAATATAAAAAAAACACCGACAAAAAAAGTAAAATTTATTGATCCTCCCGACACAGCGATATTGCTGGCCAAAATATTCGTACTATAGCTTTTTATGGATCAATACATATTATTTTTTAATTTCTTCTTAGTTATTCTTTTCAATTATTTATTTATTTATTTAACGAACTGTAATGTTTACGCAATGCTCGGAGTTGCCTTGCGCGATCGAATCAGTCAGAAATGACTATCCGCAAGAGGAACAAGGTTACCGACATAGCCCGAAGGATCGCCAAATTGAAGTAAGCAGTGGGCAGGGCACATTGCTCGCAGAACAGATGGTCGATGGGGCCGAAAAGTTCTGTAGTGGCGACCGCGTACTGGAAAACGTAGCGTTGGAAGGCCTCCCACAAGGTGTACCGATAACCTGGTGAGGGTCGCGAGTAGCCAATGGATGCGAGACGCACAGGACCGGTTGTTGTGGCGACATTTGGGGGAGGCCTATGTCCAGCAGTGGACGTCTTTCGGCTGATATGATGATGATGATGCTACCTTTAAGGTTGAACTAGTCGCGGGCTCGAACTCGCTGGTAAGCGTGGCCAAATAGCACGCTGTCTCACCGGGCATCGTGCCCGACAGAGACAGTATCAGTGATGAGCATTTAGATGCTAGTCTAAACGCACAATGTCTGGAAACTAGACATTGTGCGTTCTAGTTTCCACGCTCAAAACACCGTTCCGAACGAAAACAACGTTAGACGTTGTACGAAAAGTCTATTGGAAGGTTGAGTTTTATGAAAACACCACGTCATAAATCCATTACAAAAAAAGTTTATTGAACTCTTCTACAATTGAGGTTTGTCGGTGCCGACTTTGTTTTTAAGATTTTACACTTCTTTTATTACTTATTTACGCCCGAAGTTGCCTTAAAATTGGCAAAAAACGAATGTTTGATGGCTTATAACTGTTTATTGGCTTTTCATTTCACTATTCTGTGTCCGTACAGACAAAATTAATAGTAATTAATAATAATGAGATAAAACGATATCGAATGTATCATGTCAAACAGTGGAGTAATACCCCGACCCCCCCGAAATTTGTATGGACAAAATATCGAAGAGTGTAACCTTAAATCTAGTTACATGTTCCAAGTTTTAGATTCTAATTTTGTTCTTTGTTATCAGTATTTAGTTTATGCTTTACTAACCAATGATGATTCATCATCATCATCTTCCTGCCCTTATCCCATGTTACTTGAGGTCAGCCAACCAATGATTTTGAAAGTGTAAAATATTGTCTACGAATATCTGTCTACGATCAAAATTAATTGATAGGTTTATGGTAGTATGTCCTGGCAACATTACAATAAACTTCAACACAACTACAGTGTTGCCAGATTAGGCGACTATTCGCCATTTAGGCTACTTCGAACAGGGCCCGTGGCGACCAATTTTTATGATCGGCGACTGGTGACCAATTTATTAGGCTACATTAAAAAAAAATGGGTGACTTTAGGGAATTTCAGAATTATACTGTCTAATACAACATTATATGAGGAACGATAACATGACTGGTAATAAAAATGCGTTTATCAGTGTATCACGAAAATGTTTTATGCTGAACTGAACTAAGAATGACTCTTTTGACTTACGAAATAAAGTTGACATTGGTGTTAGGCACCAAATGAAAAACGGTTATGGTGCAATCGGGTGTATTAATATTAAAAAATAGTAAAGAAAAACACGTAAACCGCCCCGTTGCTAGCCAAACGAACACCAACAAGCCCCTAGCAACGGGGTTGCCAGATCTGTCGCCAACAATTGGCTTGTTGTATATGAAGGATACTATGCTAAGCTATGCATTCATGAATTTCAGTGGATGTTGTTTTTCATGTTCGTACTTTTACATTACATTCACTCTTAGGTAGGTACGTATGTTGAAACAAAACATGAATTATTATATTAGTTAATAATATACATTTATTGATATAGTATCGAATATCTTGTGGTTTTTTTATGGTTCTCGTGTCTTTTCAAAATGAAATAAAAACATGGCAAGCTATGAAACATTACAGGGACAAATAGGAAAGAAACTGTTTAAATAGGTATTTTTAAGTAAATTAGAAACTATTTTTTTTTACATCTTCTTCATCATCTTCTTCTTTTTGTGTCCCGCATGACCTACAGCGAGAAAATGAAAAATACTGTTACGAGCTTGGATTTCGAGACGATAAAAACAGCCGATTTATTAACCTTTAATCAAACAACACTAATTACTACTCAAAACTCACTAATTATAAATAACTGTTACATGTACACATTATGGAATGCAATAAAGTATTGAGTATTGAGTATTGAAATCTCAATTGCACTATTGATCACTTTAATTCGCAATTGAAGATCGCTCTCGAAGTTATCGCTTGTATCGCAAATGAAATACTGAATCGGTCGCGGGCTATGCGAGCCTTGTATAGATCGGCAGATAATTCCAGAACCTTCCATTATAGAAACATCTAGAAAGTTCGCGTACATAACGGTCCCGACTAACCTGATGTCGAAAACTCTAGAATGTTCCAGCTTAGAAGATTCTAGAAGGATCTTGACTCTACTAGTTCTGCTACTAGATGGCGCCAGTAGTAACTAAATATCGTAATGTACCCGGCATTAATTCTGACGCGTAACTCTGACCTACTCATTTTAATTGCCAGTCTAGGTCTAGGCAAATCTTCATATCGAAAATGAAAGTTTAAAATCTAATTGAACCGTAATTGAACTGATTTCACTTTACTCCTTCAGTTAGAATTGATGCCAAATGTTATGATTTCATAAAAATAATAACTGAGAAAGTTGTATTGATGATTTTAATGATTACAGTTCTGTAAATATATCTATAAATCTTTCGCCTTGTGACACTAACGAAACATCAAAAAATATTGACCATCTCGACACCAACACTAGTACAGGCTTGGACGGTATCAGCACTAAAGCTACTAAATGTCTTAAAAACATAATCGCTGATAGATTAGCCGACTGTATAAATGAGTGTTTAGTGCACGGTTTTTTCCCCGACTCACTCAAAGTAGCGAGGGTCAGTCCTATTTACAAATCTGGGAGTAGAACTGACCCCGGCAACTCTGCCGTCATAGGAAAAAAGGACGTGTCTACACAAAACGAAGTAACCGATTTCCGACATTAAGAAAAAAAACGTAAGGTCAGAAATCCGTTACTTCGTTTTGATGATTGATGATTTCTGCCGTCATAAGGAAAAAGGACGTGTGACGTATTAATAAAGTACAAGCGGCGCATGCACGTCACGGCATTGCTTGCCCAACCGCCGGCCGGTGCGGACGTGTATGCGCTCCTTGGTGAAACGAGTGTTTGGCTTTGATTTACGAACCCAGCAGCAAACGAGGACACCACAGTGGCGACGAGCCTCAAGTAAGTGGTAAATTATGCTGCTATATGAAAAAGGAGGGAGATGAACTCACGTGCACGAAAAAATAAAAAAAAAAAAACAAATGAAACACTAATAACAACCTCACGGTTTTATGGTGCTATCGATTAAGTGGTATATGTATCTATCTGTCCAAGTACTATTAAAACAAATGACTAGACATTACAAATAACAAATACAGTGTTATTTGTCTGATCGATCAATGATAGGTTATTATTATCATTGTCATGCAAAAAGCAATGAATACTTTTCTAAAAATAATTTCTATCATAATTATTGTTATATTCTTGACTATAGCCGTGGATATTTCTAAAATAAGTTAAAATTAAAATTTGAAAATAAGTACCTACTCGGTGGTAACAGTCTTCTTATATCTTGTGACGATAATTTCGACGTAGGTACCTGTAGTTAGTAGAAATTGTAATAAGAAATACCGTGTAAGTCCGCGTTAATGTAATTTATCCAGTGACATTATTTATTTAAATACCTACGTAGGTAATAAGAATTTTCAGTGCAAAATTATAATTCCTCACTATTCATCGCGTTCCCTTAAGTTAAATGATGTTTTAAGGTTGAGGTACCTAAAGCAAATGTCGTTAGTAATATTAAAGCAGATAAGTCAAATGCATGCAATCAATCAGCGCAATAGGTACATGTACTACTTATTGATATATGTAGGTAATACAATATGCTATCATAACAAATGTACCAAAGTGTATTAGTGTATGTTGCCAAGGTGCAATAAGGTGCCAAGGAGCACAAAGTAGTATTTTTCCAAGGTGAATCAAGGTACCAAGGAGCATTAAGGTGTAATTTTGCCAAGGGCATATATATCCATAAAAAATACAAATTACATGGATCAATTGATTGATTCCTTTGTCATTTTGAAGTTTTAGCAACATTATATATCACTAAACCTAATGTAATAAATGTCACCGGCATAACCCATATCTACTTCGCGTAATAAAGATTTGTATCACTCCAGTGGCGTAGCGTAGTAGGGGCGAGGGGCGACCCGCCCCGGGCGGCCCCTTTAAAACCTAAACAAGGGGGCGGCTGACACCCATGCTAAGCCACTGTAATACTCATTCTATTATTGTCCATTCACGCCGCATCTAGCTAAAAAAATAAAAAAAAAAAGTTCCAATAAAATTCAATTCAGGGACATAATAATGTGTAAATTAGACATATATTGTAGTTTATTCGTTATACAGTCATCGTGGTAAATATATCTAGGACTTATCTAGGATTTTGCAGTGTGAGAACATGGTATACACATTTCAGATAGTAATTTTGGAAAAAAAAAAGAAAAAAAATTTACAAAAAAAAAAAAAACAGTTCGAGTGAACAGGCTCCTTCTGGGTAAGCTCGCTCAATCGTAGACTTTGTCTCTGTCATATCTGACATTGACTAGAGTCAAGAGCAAACCCATCACAAATAAAAAAAAAAAAGATTGGGTTACAGATTGCTAATAACAATATTATGAGGAAATTTAGGACCAGTAATTTGTATTTAACTGAAAGCATAAATAAAATACAAAACACCTTATCCAATGGCGCCAAGGGTGCAATACAAAGGCAAATCAATGGCGCCAAGGGTGCAATACAAAGGCAAATTGACATTGTTTCAGGTCGCTCAAAATGTCCAATTTACCAAGAAAGAAAGAAAATGAATTTATTTGGCACACACATATAAAACTCATAGTTTTATCTTAGTATACTTATACATTGACATAATGTCGAGTAGCGTATTTACAGCCCATTAATAATATATCATAAATACCCACATTAAAAAAAAAAAAAAATGTTTTTACTTGTTACCCACATTTACAATTATTTACGTTTTTTAACAATTCAATTGGGTTTGGACAAGGTATGAAAGATGTATTATTTTCATGGTTACTTTTATTATATTATTAACGACAATTACATCACAATATTGAAATTAAAATCAAAAGTCATTTATTCAAATTAGGCTGAGAGCCAGCACTTTTTGAATGTCAAATTTTACATACATAAAGACAGTGCTCCAAAACGCCCACCCGTCACCACTTCCTAGTGTTTTAGATGGGAAAAAGAAGTGGCGCTACTAACTCCCCAGCAACACATCTGGCTGTTACGTTTTAAGAACTTGAATTAAACAATAGTACGCAAAGTATTTTAAGACACAGGAACAAAAATAAATATGTATCCAACAACATGGAAATCATAAACTTAAATAGTATTTACAACATGTCAGCTAGCACACTCCATTATACGAGTACCATTAAAAAAACGGACAATGGTAGGATTTAGCGATTAGGTACTTGTCTAATAGTATACTAGCACAATTTATATTGAGAGAATCATAGTTTTATTAAAGGTTTACCTAAAGGAGCAAGGAGCTCGTGGCTAAATTATGACAGCCGCACGGGCCAATCTTCAAGGTAAAGCAACGCTTGTCGAGGTTGGTCTGTGGATCTTAACATACCGAGACTACTCCGTGCCTCGGAAAGCACGTTAAGCCATTGGGCCCGGCTGTCATTTGTAGACCTTTGGCAGTTACGTTACGAATTGTTGGAGGCCGGTCTGACACCGGTCTTGCCATGAAGTACCGTATTACCTAGCCAGTTAATGAGTTGTGGAGGTCTGGTGGGCAGCCGCTCCACGTAGAATGCTGGTATTCCGCTGAATCCCGTTTGGCTGGGAGCCGACCCCAATGTAGTTGGGAATAGGAGTGTAACGAACATATTGGTATTAGTTAAGAGATTAGTAATATTCCATGGATTCACGTATCAGTAATCCGACGAACTCATATATGCTAATATTTAATATTCACATAATCCACAGATTACTAACATGTACAATAATCTTTATCATAATCTGGGATTCCATTCACTTGACACGGATCGGTGGGATTAGACTCACTCAATCATTCTGACATTCGTGAAGTGATACGTATTAATAAATATTAGTTAAATATTACTGATATAAATGTTAGTTAAAATATTATAATATTTCTAGACTAATATAGTCTTATTGGCCAATACTGATAAATATCGGTATTAACCTATCTTTAGTTGGGAAAGGGCTAAACCAGTGATGACTTAAGAAGCCACGCAAAGGGTAAATAACTCACAGAGGGCCACGCAAAGAGTAAATAACTCACAAAGGGCCACGCAAAGAGTAAATAACTCACAAAAGGCCACGTAAAGAGTAAATAACACATAAAGGGCCACGCAAAGAGTAAATAACACACAAAGGGCCACGTAAAGAGTACTTGCATCTTTATATTAGGGCTACGCAGTTGTGTGTTTCTGTTAATGATTTTCAGTAAAAAGCCACGCAAAAGTAAGAGTCAATTTTATTAAAACTCAAAATGACTCATGCGTTATCCACACTCCCAAACTTCCTGATTGCGAAGATGATCAGAATAATTGTCGACACTCGCAGGGAGAAATGGAAGAGGGCTCTTGAATTTAACACATTGCCTGTCAACATCGACAATCCTGCGAAGAAACGAGCTACTCTCTACTACGTTGGGGGAATAGCACTACAAACAAGAAGTTGACTATAATCTTCCGGGAAGATTATAGTCAACGTTCATGCTGAAGAAGGGGAAGGTGTCGATGTCTATGCATTAGCTCTAAAGAAATGAGACAGTTCCTTAAGTTCGAAACAAAGTCGGATTAACGAAATTTATATTTTCTAACAGAAAAAGAAAACAGGAGGAAGTAGAAACATTTTAACGATTTTATTAAGCTTGAGAAATCATGCCGGAAAAGGTCAATTTCATAACGAAGAGGAGTATATTATCGACCAAAACACTGAAAAGCGTCAAATGTAAAGTCGAATGTAGAATTGAATGTAAAGTCTAATGTAAAATCACGTACAATTTTACACGTAGAGTCAGATACCTGGTTTTTATTTTCTTTGTTCAAATTAATGTGATTTCGATGACTATTACTGGTGCTTGGACTTGGTAATCACGAATACTAGCTAATCGCGGATCAAACCTAAAACATTTGTTTCAATGAAACCATTTACAGCCACTGTCGGTCTGTCAAAGGTTTACCGACTGAACGACATTAGAGTGACATGGAATAGCTCTGTAACATGAAAAGTTTGTAGACCAATTGCCGTAGAGATTAACGATAGCAAATCGTAACAAGACGTAATAGGTGCAATATATTGCGTAAAAGGAATCTGTAGAAATTGCGAGACCGTTATTATTGATGTTTAGTGATGTAGATACTAAAGACGATTAGATGAGGTCCGTGAGATTTCATTAGAGAGTTTTAAGCTGTAATGTATAAGGTAAAGCTCAATTTGATTGCACAGAAGTTAAAAAAAAAACAAAAATATCCGTGAACGATTTCGTGTTATTAGCAAACTAAGAGTGAAACTGGATTAATTTAAATCCTAAATTCAAAGGTTCATTTAAGAATTATCAAGGAGATGGACCTGGGTATACCGACTAAGGGCGCTTGACTCTAAGCGAATGTATAAATACCTCCATGTTCGTGTGAGAAAAACCACCGATCACTGCCTCGAGACTTAGATGACATAGTTGATGACAGTGATAATGAAATCAAGTCTGATGGCTTGTTTACTAAACTCTTGATCGCACCTCATGAATGACATGAGGCGATGGGTCTCCAAGGAATCGTTGGTACGATTTCTGTCTGTGCAGTGTGCACCAAGTACATACTCGTAGCGCTTAATGTGTTGCACATATCGTGCTAGATATTTTCAAATTGTTGGTGCGATTCTGGTCTGTGTTGGTGCACAGATTATAACGGAATTTTCATGAGTGAATATGCATTTCAGAAATTTATTTTGTTTGATCGGATATCTTTCCGTTGAGTAATGTTGTGCGGGGAGCGCTGTGCGGGGAGCCCTCATGACTGGATATGGTACTACACCCGAGGATTGGTGCTAGTCACGGATGGCAGTGTCGCGGATTCATGGCGCTACGGTATAAATGACTACGCCATTCGCTGCTGTATAGAACAACCAAGGGTGTAGTGTAGACAAAATCAATCTGGTCAATTTTTGTATTAACTTTATAGATGTATTCTTTCTTTTTTTTGAGTTTTTATTTTTCTATTAACCCACACACTGTTTTATTAATGGTTCCAATATTTGTAAATATGTGAGTACCATGTACTTATTAAGAAAATGAAAAAGTTTACCTCTGCTGGTAATACTTTGATTTCTATAAGTAGTATACTCTAGGTGCATCAACCTCACATATATCAAAGTTAATGTGTGTATTCAAAATATTGTAAAGCATTTATTTGAAAAGAGTAACTATGGAGTTTCTTGTCCGTTCTTCTCCATAAGAATCTACCTTTGTGAACGGACAGTAGAGTCACCTTATTTTGTATACATAGTATTTCGATGTAAATGATGACGTTCAAAAGAGCCGTTTGATGGCCTTATTGAAATGAACGTTTTGACTTAGACTTTTATAAAAGACAGTTTGGAAAGCAAGTGAAGGAAAAAGGGAAAAGTGTGGTATATACCTGAAAATAGGGGAAAAATTATTATCAAACAGATGATTCAGAGGATAAAAGTGATTCGATAGAAGCAAAAGAATAGATAAATAACTCTGTTAAATTGTATAATAAGTATTCAGTGGAAGATAAATTTTACCTTGTTGGAAATTATAGAATGTGGAGAATTAATTAACTATTTGATAATTAAGTGTAATTAAAATAATTAATCAGTTATTGTATTTGTTTGTTTAAATTCTTATGTAAAGGAAGAGGTGTGACGTATTAATAAAGTACAAGCGGCGCATGCACGTCACGGCATTGCTTGCCCAACCGCCGGCCGGTGCGGACGTGTATGCGCTCCTTGGTGAAACGAGTGTTTGGCTTTGATTTACGAACCCAGCAGCAAACGAGGACACCACAGGACGTAATAACGTCCTTTTTCCTTATGACGGCAGAACTACCGACCAGTGTCGGTCTTACCCGTTATTTCGAAAATATTCGAACGAGTGTTATACAACCGTCTAAACGCGTATTTGACTGAGAAGGGATTTTTAATCGATCAACAGTATGGCTTCCGCCCTAAATCAAGTACTTTCACGGCCTCAATTGATTTAATAACTAAAATAAAGACACATATTGATAAAAAAACGTAGTTCTAGGTATTTTCATTGACCTAAAAAAAGCGTACGATACGGTAAGCCATCAAAAACTACTGCAAAAGTTAAGCAATCTAGGTATTTCAGGCAGCGCCCTCGATATGTTCACGACCTATATACAAAACAGACAACAAGTCGTTAAAGATAGACAACTTTACTAGCTCGATGCAAAACATTACATACAGATGTACCCAAGGCTCAGTAATTAGTTCATTATTATTTCTTATGTACGTTAATAACATTAAATAGGGCTGACAGGACACTTAACGTTATACGCAGACGACACTTGCCTCTTTTATTTCGACAAGTCTGTACAAACCATTCTAACCAATGCTCAAAAGGACCTTGACCTTCTTCATGAATGGCTCAAATATAACTTGCTAACAATAACACAACAAAAACATTATTTATGATTTTCGCCGCAAAAAACAAACCGCTAACTATACTTACACCACTTACGATCAACGGAGAAATAGTCTAATCATGAAAAGTATCTCGGACTGTGGGTAGATGACAAACTTACTTGGAAGCTACATATAAATCATATCAAAACCAAAATTAATTTCACTTTTAGGCACGTTACGAAAGATCACAAAATGTATTCCGAAAAAGATACGTCTAATTATTTACAACTCGCTAGTAAAATTAAACCTAGAATATCTAATTGAACTGTGGGGATCAGCCGCTAAATCTAACTTAAACTCGCTCCAAAGAATACAAAACAAAATTATCAAAGTACTATTTCATTATCACTACCTATATCCAAAAAAAAAAATTAAATGAAAAAACTAATCTACTAAATCTCACACAACTGTACACATATTACACCTGCATTCTAATAAAAAAACTCACCACGAATTCTGTACAATCAAACATAAAACTACATAAAAAGACACCTACAACACAAGACGTAAAAACAAGTTTCAACTAATGACCACATGTGCACGGACTAACTACGGCAAGAAAACAATATTGGCTGAGGGAGCAAAACTATTTAATGGTTTACCGGAAGATTTAAAGAAGTGTAATAATATAAACCTATTTAAAGCAAGGCTTAAAAAAAGACCCTAGAGGCAAATATATTTTGAGATGTAAGCACTATGTATCTCATTTTAAGTGAATATGGGAATAAAATTCTTTAAACCTAAATACATACTTTCTACGGCCGCGAATCATATTTTAACCAACATACAACCTGATCCAGTATACTATTGTAGTATTTGAACCTGATACTGACCTGCAAATTGCAAAAAACGTAAGAAAATTTGAATTTCGCGGGCTACCCTGGCGTTTTCACCCCGTTTTACAAAAATAGGTAGTTTTTTTAATACAATGATTAAAAAAGAAGTAATTTTGATTTTTTTTTAAAGTTCTACTAATCTGCATGTTTAAAAAATATTATCAGCATTTTTCTCAGGCTGCGAGTTTAGGCTATGTACTTTGCATTTGAATTGGGTGAATTTAGGCTACTTGGGACTAAGTTGGGACGAAATTTTCGGCGACTTGGGGCTTGACTCACCTGGCAACACTGCTCAGCAATTTATTTGCTTGCTCTTGTCTCTTTGACAACTCTCTTTTTCGGCGAGCCGTGTTATCGAAACAAGGTGACTATCTTCAAGTTGTGTTTAATTTGTGAATTTTGTGAAATAAGTGGTAAATTATATGTATTCCATTATTTAAACACGTAGAGTGTAACAATAGTCGCCAAGTACTGTACGATTTTAAAGATGACAGTGGATTTTGTGAACATAACCTACAAATGCCTAGCAGTAGATCGTGTCGATTCCTTCATAATCGTCATAGAGTGGACAGCTAAGGCTAAAGAATTGCCCCGAGCATTGATTCCCAAGTGCATTTAAATCTAATGTTTGGCTAATCTTTAGGTGATTGGCACTTGCAACGGTTTGTGGCGACAAACTCCTAAACACATGTTTACGACATGCGTAAAGTGGCAGTGTAAGACTTAACGATTGGTTTTATCTTAAAAGATGTAGAAGTATCGCACAGGCGTGATTTTTATCACATGAGTCGCACCTCATGGTATTTTTGTTGCCGGTGTCTTGAGACCTAAACATAGACCATGACTTATTCTGACATCGTTTGCATCTTGTCTTGTGTTCAACTAAGAAAATCCATACCACATCTAAAACTTCCACCTTAAAACCTTCCAGCTCGCCAAGATGGTGAACAACAGAGTACCGTCGGTATTCTCCAAGACCTATGTCACGCCGCGTCGTCCCTTCGAGAAGGCGCGTCTCGACCAGGAGTTGAAGATAATCGGCGAGTATGGTCTGCGCAACAAGCGTGAAGTGTGGCGCGTCAAGTACACGCTCGCTCGCATCCGTAAGGCTGCCCGTGAGCTGCTGACCCTGGAGGAGAAGGACCCCAAGAGGCTGTTCGAAGGTAAGAATCTTTAAAGCTCCTAAAGGTTTTTAATTTAATAAACCCACTGACAAAAGCCATTGAAAACTGCATGGAAAAGTCAAACCCCATTGTTAATAAGAATTGATATTTATGCGCACTGGAAACTTGGTAGAGCTTATTTATTTTTGCACAATACATGTGGATTAACCTAGAACTCTGTTTTGAAGGTTATGTCTGGTCATTGATGCTATGCACTGTGGTATTGACCTGTTGGTGAGCAAATTTTGTTTAAAATGATGAAAAAATCTGGCAACCTCTTATCAGAAGAAAAATTGTTGATTTCTAATACTCTGACAATCTTCAAAGGTATCTTAAACAGTAAACATTTTTTAACTCAAATTCTTATGAAGTCTGTGTTCATGTTTCCAGGTAACGCACTCCTGCGTCGTCTTGTCAGGATCGGAGTGTTGGATGAGAAACAGATGAAGCTCGATTATGTGCTTGGTCTTAAGATTGAGGACTTCTTGGAGCGCCGTCTGCAGACCCAGGTCTTCAAGGCTGGTCTTGCCAAGTCTATCCATCATGCCCGTATTCTCATCAGACAGAGGCATATCCGGTAAGCACTCATTTGTTAAACTTATGCCATGTTGAACCTCTAATATCTTATAACTATAATCAGTAGTAACTTTGTCTGTTACTTTACATCATATAACATGACCCTCTAACACAGGTGAACTCGCGCGATTGGTGGCCACAGCTGCCTGTCTGGCTTTGAATCTTATTCTAAAAGACCACTTGACTCCCAGCTCTGTTGGGGTCAATGTCTTGAAATGTTTTATAAGCTTGTTTGAGCTTGAAACAGGTAAGGTATCAGTAATTTACTTACTATGTTATCCCTTACAAAGTGTTGGTAGTAAGAGGTAGACAATTTGATGATTTCAGAAGCTTACCTATCACCAACTGGTTTGATTCTGCATTGTAAATGATTGGATATCCTAACTTACATAAAACAAAGAAAAAAATAAATTCGACATTTACACCAGTCAATTTATTTAGAGCAGTATTATAGCATGACTCCAAAATATTCTGAACAAAGTCAATCACCATTATAATACCAAAACTAAGATCATCTAAAAAACTTGTCCTCAGCGTCCGCAAGCAAGTGGTGAACATTCCCTCGTTCATTGTGCGCCTGGACAGCGGCAAACACATCGACTTCTCTCTGAAGTCGCCCTTCGGCGGCGGCCGGCCCGGGCGCGTCAAGAGGAAGAACCTGCGCAAGGGACAGGGCGGCGGCGCTGCGGCTGATGAGGAGGAGGATTAGACCAATAAATGACGTGTTTATTATCTACAAATGAGCTGTTTTAATTTTGCTCTAGAACGTTTCACTAGTTCACTACCGTGGCTCTGTATACAACTAAACCCGTAGTGCCGGAGCTACGCGCTTGGCACTTGCCGCAAACTTCAAACTCGTTTTAGATACAAACATGTGGATGTTGCAAGCGCTTGCGGCAAATTCCCTTTGATTTGTGCATATACCTACCAGACTGAGTCGCCGTCATGACCATGACTACTGGTGACCATCAGAAGGACTGGCCAAAATGACCAAAACAAGGAAACAAAAAATCTGTAATTAAAGTTTTATTCTTTGCCCTAAAAATCTAGAAAAATATATGTTTAGGTATCAAATAGGTACTAAATTTTTGCAAAGGCGAATTGAAATTTTGGAGCCTTTATGTGGAGATCCTAAATGTGCAGTCATCCTGACAGAATGACTGCCCACATTTTTTAAATTCATTTTCTGTTATGTTTTAGGTACCAATTATTTAAACAAAGGTATCAAATAGGTATTAGATTTCAGTAATATTTTAAAGCTGATTGGTAATTTTGACCAGTCATTCTGATGGTCACAGTTGTAGTTGAAGTTTGTGGGCTACCTACTAAATCCGCGCGAACGAAGTCGCGGGCGAAGTGCTAGTGAAAAATAAAATCACCTATTCGCGGGGCAGGGTCTGTTCGCTCGCTCACTTGACCCCGCCATCCCCTTCTAACCTAACCTGTCCGAGTCGTCAGGGTGCCCCAAGTCCTGAGGTCGCTTCGCTTGCTCTTGCACCAAATAAAACACCAGAAATTATAATCTTATCTGTCAGTTATAGAACAATAACAACATAATACATATGAGTCATAATTATGTTATTTTTTAACTTAGTTAAGCATTTCTCATTGTTCGTTTAGAACCTAAAGGATAAAAATAAACCTATTTGGAAAGTGGACGTTTTGAGAGTTGACGTTATGGGAAGTGGACTTTTGGGGCATTTGTACCTAGTCGTTTTGGGAAAGTGGGCGAAATGGGAAATTGACGTTTTGGGAGAGTGTTCGTTTAAAACCTATACGGCTACAGCTATTTCTAAGAATACAAATAATTAGTACTCATAAATGTGATTAATTTCGTAAAAAAAAAACAACTCGACTACCTTCAAAATCAATTTTCTCGAAATGTACCAATTTTATTGTTAGAGTACTAATTGGTACCAATTGAGTATGGACTAATTATTTACCAAATATGGAAGCGATTGGCGTTGGTAGTCACGGACATGACTTGCTATGATTCAGATAAAGACTGCTATTGAATCCTCCGACGGTCTTGTAATTTAAAAGTCAAATCTTAGAACTTTCAAGCTTAGTGGCACAATTTTTTGTTTACACTAAAGTTTCATAGCTAATTACGTGTAGTACTTTTAGCCTTACAGGAATACCGTTAGTCGGAGGGTGGGTGACATAGACCTTTCCATACCTACCCCTTTTGCCTTTAACGAAAATTCTTTAAATGACAATACGCCGCGCGAAGCGAGCGACTGAAACAAGTCCCGTAGGAATTACTGGCCGCCGAACACCAGAATCAATGAATCTAAAATAAAAGTTCACAGATGTCAAGGTAGAGTAGACATTCAATATCTATGGCGCAGACTCCACGAGCGAGGGAATCGCCACGAGTCCGCCCTGCTTCGGGTTGTCTCCACGCGACGACCATCAACGTATCGTGCGTGTGACTGACACTGATCCCTGATAGTGACCGCATGGCTTGATAACACAAAACATAAGTTGCCTTAATATCAGAATTGGTGGGTCACTGGTGTTCAAAAGTTATAAGGGTTTATAGGTGGTTGATCTGGAGTCTCCCCAACTAACAACCCAATCAATTATTCTGATATTTGGCTAATTTTTTGTGTTATCAACTTATCAAGATTGAAATCCCTGATGGTGGCCATGTCAGTGATCCGTCACAAGCCGCGGCTTGTAACGGATCACCTCGTGACTGCAACCCGACGTCAACCACCGGCCGGTCGATTCTTTCGACATCTCACGGTGTACACCGAGGCGGACTGAACGACAAGTGAGCTGTCATTCCATCTTATTAGTATGGTTGGGACAGCTCACCCGTGGTGCAGCCCGCCCTAGTGTTCACATAGACATGTTTACAGAATCGCACTGCTGTAAACGTGTCGAAGTGAAAATTTAGGCGAAGTGAACGGCAATTGAGCTGTCAAACCATACAAACAAGATGGAATGACAGCTCACTTCACTAGACATACATTGATTGCAGTGGCAGGATGATGTCGCCGCGAGGCACTCGCTCGTGGCGCAGTATTTACATAGGTCTGTTACCTGGTCAAACTAAAACTAGCTTTATTTACGACCGGGTTTCCACCTCGTCCTCCCTTCACCTATTGGGAATGAGGGAAAAGATAATTTATCATTGGTATGCGTAGTACGAAAGACACTACAATCAGATGGACATGAAATTTCGGAATTGGATACGGCTACAGAAATAATAAAAAGGTTTCGTATATTATTTCGGATTATCCGTTAGTTTCGGTTACGGATATTAGGTAGATTTTTTAAGAAATTGTAAAAGTAAAACACAAGTGTCGGCTCAGCTCGGAAAAAAAGATCTGTCAGTGTGCAGTGTCTCATTTTGACTCCGCCGAAGTTTTTATTTCGTATTTGGTTACGGTTACGAATTGATTACCGGGTAAAGTCGGTTTACTTTGGCCGTTGAGGGTAACTTTGGTAATAACTCGTTGTACTCCAGAGCTAAAGAAACCCGACTTCACGGTATTATTTCGGATATCCGATAGTTTCGGTTACGGAGCTCCATAACATCCCTGGTAGCTAACAGTGAGACAGTTTTGAATGATTAACGGCATGTTCTTGTTAGAAACCGTATTTGTAACAGAAGAAACTACCTACCTACACAGTATGCAAGGGGTTGGTAGGTATTGAAAAATTTCATTTAGGTAGGTACCTTATAACAGCCCGTACAAATGAATAATAAAAAAAAACTTGTAAAAACATTACCTGTCGCTGTGATTATATAGATTGGTCATTTACTTTTTTTTGCTGCTTGTATATTTTGTTATTTATGTATCTATTGTGAAGCGTATTATGTATGTATCTGTGTATCTATTTTAAATATATTATAATTAAATAAAAAAATGGTCACACCAATGACAGCCCTATTTCATGTCCAGACAATTACTGTCCATCCCAGGTGGTCTGGAAGAGATCGCGGAATGCGATAAGGCCGCCCATTGTATGTGTTTTAGTTTTAAGTTTCCTTTTGTAATTTACCTTTGGTGTACCTACAATAAAGTAGGTATATACAACGTGTAACAGAATAAACGCAATACCTCTTAAGGGGTCATTGTACTTATCATTATGAACAACTTTCACTATGGGACCAACCCTGAAATCGCGAAAAAAAATTAACTGCCCCATACATTTTTGTACGCGCAACTCGACCAAATGTACTGAACTGCTGATTTTCTTTTCGCAATTTCATTGTTGGTCCCATAGTAAAAGTTGTTCATAATGATGAGTACAATGACCCCTTAAGAGGTATTGCGTGTATTCTGTTACCGACATGTTGTACACTTAACAAAATAATAAAACACTTTGTAACATTGTACTATTTATATTAAGTATTTAACTTACAATATTATTCAACAAATACAGTATATTTCTGATTGTATTACTTATTACTATGGAATTTAGTGCGCTTTGTTACAAATACACGATAATAGTACTTACATACAAAATCTACATGAATGTTAAAACTAATAAATATGATGATTAGTTACCATAAATTATATATTATCATAATTACCCATTCAATACTGCTATGACTCGTTATTTCATTAACATTTGAACGTCAGATCTTTAAACACATCGGCGTGTCCCCCACGCCAAGCGGCAAATTCAACGAATTTGTAAATATTTGTGACGTTGACGCGTTTATGGAAAGCTTTCATTTGCCACGTATAGTTTATGTGACAAATGGCGTTCAAGATGTTAGTAAAAGCTCGAATGTTTTACTATAATTATTTTTTACAGGGAATTTAAAACAATAAAATAATTGTACTGTGTTGTAAATAGATAACAATCTTACGACTAGCAAAAACTATGTACGTACTGAAATATTTTTACATACAATAAAATTGGAATTGTAGGTATATTTTCCTTTACCAGGCTGGTGTACAGTCATAGTAAAAGTACGTTCGATAGAACGTGCTCTACTGCTTTGCCGACTCAGTACCTACCAACTGTCATCAAGTCTATTCACTCTCGGATGCTATTTTTTTATTTGAGGTGTTTTTGATCTTGACCCTAGTGAGAGATGATATGACAGAGACAAAGGCGACGATGGAGCGAGCTTACCCATAAGAAGCCTGTCCCTGTCTCCAACTTTGAAGAGATTAGGGTTGGCTGCTAATTGAAAATGTGACACGGACAATTAAATAAAACAGATTTGGTTCATATTTCATAAAATTGCCAGTCCATAAAAATATGTTTGGGTTAGTTCCGCACGCGCTATTTCGGAAAATATCCTTAAATTAAAATAGGGGCGAACGCGGAACAAAACGGGTTTTTAGTCGGAAGTCAATGACACATTGATAAAGGTTTAGGTTTGTTAATTTAACCTTTTTTTCAAGTGATTAGGTAGTTTCCTAGCAGTAATAAATACTCAGACTTGGTTAAGGAAATCATTTGTAAACTGACGAAGGAATAAACGCCTTGACTGTACACTAGGTCCTCCATTGGTTCGGTAAATAGGTACCTGTTATTCAAAGAACGCAGAATTGGTATAGTTGCTACATTTCACGAACGCGCGTCATCCATTTAAAATAACTTAGACCCACTTGCAAAAACACAGAGTTAAGTATCTTTAAACTCCGAATTAGTTCTAAACCAACAATAATGTAGACCTACAATATGGTTGGTTTAGAACTAATTGCATACCTGTATGACATTGGCCGGTCCAGGGGGGGGGGGGGCTACGGGGCTCAAGCTCAAGCCTCCCCCCCCTAAAAGTCCCCGAGTCTACAACCAGTCAAAGTAATTGAGAAATTTACGAAAAGTAATCCAAGGAAGCTTGTGCCCACCCTCAGCGGGGCCAAGCCCCGTCCCAAACGACAATCCTGGATCCACCCCTGACGTACTTAAGAAATATTGTTTGTTGACCTCGTGTTAGCAACTAACTCTTAATTAAAAGATGACTCTGGTTTGGCGTTGGTCAAAATATGATTCGAAGCCGTAGTAAGTATGTATTTATTAAATTATTATCATTAAATTAAAATCATCAATACAACTCTTTCAGTTAGAATTGCTGCCAAATGTTATGATATCATTAAATACTACATTTGGCATCAATTCTAACTGAGAGTTGTATTGATGATTTTAATGATTACAGTTCTGTAAATACGTACTTGATACGGCCGCGAATCATATTTTGACCAACATACAACCTGGTACTAACCTGCAAATTGCAAAAACGTGAGAGGATTTGAATTTCGCCGGCTACCCAGCTTTTCTCGCTGCCTTGGCTACAACCATGCATTTCTGTGTATAAAGTAGCCTCATTGACTCATATTGGTAGTTACTATTTATCTTTTACTATGTATGACTCTCCGCGATAGTTTACCTCTATGTAAGGATCAGCACTTCCAGAGGACATAGGTAGGTTAACAAACTATTTAGATTAGATAACGATATTTATCGTTCATGAGTTCATGACACGCGCTCATGAAGCATCACCTATACCAACTGCCACACAACACTATACATCATTAGCCTTACTGTCCCCACTATCATCTACCTTAGCCTTCTTCAACTCCTCGGCGACCTGGTCGGCGCCGTCTCCCTTCTCTTTGATCTGAGCGAGACAGAGCGATAGAATGCGCTCCAGCCCCCGGGCCGTCTCCTCCGAGGAGTAGATGTCCATGACTGGGACGTGGACGAACAGAGTGCGTGTGTTGTCTATGCTCAGGGACGTGTAGTAGATGTACTCGCACAGGTATCTGGAATAGATGGTACAGTAAACGTTAAACTTTATGGCGGTTGTGAAATGCATCGCTTCGTGTTCTGAGCCGTCATTTTGAAGCCGTAGGTACTATATTAACCTAAAGCTAAGGAGTGGAAGCAGAAGTCCCAGTATGTGTTTCCTGATAGCTATATCCTAGGAGTCTTTAAGTTAAGTGTGAATAGTTTACTTTTAGGGAAGCGTGCTCCATCGGAATTGACATCACTGTTTTCCGACGGGTGCAATTGGCCAAACGCCTGCTATCATTAACAAAATAACATTACCATGTTTGGTACTAAAGTGTATTACATTACCATGTTTGGTACTAAAGTGTATTACATTACCATGTTTGGTACTAAAGTGTATTAAGTATAGGCCTTTGCCCTGCAGTGGCCAGTGGGACAGTACAGGCTCATAATAATAATGAAGTACTTAATGCCTAAAGTAGGTGCAGTTAGCAACAAAAGTAACCTAACCTATGTGTATAAGTACAAAAAGGTTTTCAGATTGTAGTGAGCTTCCCTGTGTATCAAAAACGTTGAGCAATGTAATGGCAGCTTCTTTGTTACGTACACGGTATACCTATGGGAAAAACTCAAAAGTTCGTTAGCCTCAACGCCCCGGTCGGTAGGTACCTACTGTATAACCACCGAACCGAAAACGTCACGCATCTGCATTACGTACATGGCATCGTGCCTATATTTACCGCATACTGGTAGGCAGGCAACCCCTACCAGTGATACTTCATTACGATGAAGGCCAACTAGGAAAATCCCCAAATAAGCGGAATGGGAATTAGAAGTCCATAATTAGTAGGATAAGTCATAAAATATACGTCAGTATAATAATCAATGACGAATGACGTAGAACTTACGTAAGTACTTATTAACTGACTTCTAAACAAGGGGGAGGTTCTCAATTCGGATGTTTGTATATATTTTTTTTTAATGTTTGTTCGCGCATAACTCCGTCGCTTGCGAACCGATTTCAAAAATTCATTTTTTTGTAGGAAAGGGTATACTTCCCAAATGTTCCCAGTGAAATTTTATCACAATCGGTTCAGTAGTTTGGTTTTTAAATCCAAATAGCACAAAAAAATATGTGGAAAAACCATCCATGTATACGAAATTGCGTATTTTTGCTTTCTTGTGACTTTCCAGTGGTGTTGTTAGGTGTAGGGTACCACTAAAAAGTGAAAAATAAAAAACTTTAACTCGTACTTGGCCAGTTTCTTTTTTGTTAAGGATGGGAAATTTTTAAAAAACTTTTTCACAAAAAAAAGAAACCGACTTCCAAAAAACACTACAAAGTTCAAAATAACTTAAATTTCGGTAGTCGGTGTTTTTGGTTGCTTCTTCGACACCGACTTCCGAAATTTTCGCGCACGAAGGTTTCCGTACAATTTTCTATAAAAATGGCAAAAAATCACGTTTGTTGTATGGGAGTCCCACTTAAATATTTATTTAAGTAATTCTGTTTTTAGTATTTGTTGTTATAGCGGCAAAAGAAACACATCATCTGTGAAAATTTAAACTGTCTATCTATCACGGTTCATAAGATACAGCCTGGTGACAGACAGACAGACGGACAGCGGAGTCTTAGTAATAGGGTGCCGTGTTTACCCTTTGGGTACGGAACCCTAAAAAAAAGGTAAGTAGTGAAAAGTGTTAATTGGATTTTTTTCAGGGTACCTACCCCTACCTAATTTATGGCAATAGGCTCGCCCCCGTAACACGGGATTTAAAATAAACTGTTCATGCTACCCACTGTTCTAAGGCCCTGCCAACCCTCCGGGAATACAAGCATGAAGTAGGTACCCATGGGCTCGCGCACACTCGAGACGCGGCGTGACGCTGGCTTCTTCTTCTTAATAAGAGGCCTGTTACAATATAATTATTTATTTACAATGCTGCAATGCAAGAAGGTATAAATTTCATTGTGACAATTTGGACAGACCCCACAGAATTTGAATTCGAATTTATTATAATGCGTAGTGAAAAGAAAGCGTTAAGTACCTACATCGCGACTCGGTGTCAGCTGACCCTAATGCTTAAAACTCAAAGTATGATTCTGTAAAGTGATTCAAGTCTGTCCAAAATAAGGATCAATACTTTATGTTGCACAATGTTATGTCTATCAGCTCTAAGATAATGTGATAAATAAGTAAATAACATCTGCTATCTAATCAGTGCAATGTACCAACTATTGTTTAGAATAAAGACAAAGCATCATCATACTAAAAGTAAATTACTGTATCAATTGCCATTGGCTACATTATTTTTATTTTATGACATGTTTGCAACATAAACAAATAATGAACCAAATTAAATGACGCTCTTTTTATAAAATTTATAAATCTTATAAAATGATATAATGTTACAGCTAATTTGGACAAAGTGATATTATTATCACTTTGTCAGGTTCAATAGAAAAAACATCTCACAGGTCTATCAGTTGCCTGAGATCACATGGTACATCTCCAAAGATCCAATACTTTAGGCTCAAAATCGTGCTTGTGTGAACAGGACTTCAATAGATGTGATTTAAGAAGTAAGATAATTTTGATACATCCTTGCCATTAGTGTATAAATGTGGAGGAACCTCTACCAAGGTGCCTGTTGGGTAACAGCCCACTCCCTCTCATGGACATTAAAGTGGGAATGTTTATAGGTTGAGTATGCTGATCTTACCTGCCAGCATCCATAGACACTTCGGCTCTATATCTCTCATCAGGAGGGTTGTCACCATTGAACTCCTTGCAGATTTGTTCCACATTCAGCTTCGTATGTAACCGGATAGCTCCCTCGGCCAAGCATGCGCAGTTCGCAGGAATTTTGTCCAAGTAGTCTTTCTTTTGGTAGCCTTTCCTGTGGGCCTGAGCCTCCAGCTGCAAGCATTTACCCAGGCTTGACACTCCCACATGGATCATCAGCTGTGGAATGTTAACAATTAATATATTTACATGTATTTTACAACATGAGATATTTTTACACATTATTTTTTATGTTTAATATTTTAAAAAACCATGAATAATATTCGAAAGAAGAATCTACCTGCTCAAATAAACACCTCATTTTTTTCTTAAATGAGGGGTTGTTGTGTTGATTATCAATAAGTGAAAATGTGGAAGACTGCATTATGTGATGAATAGATAAAAAAATAAAGTTGACTGATTTTATTAATGTTTTCTTTATTTTTCCTGAGGGAAAAATAAAGAAAACATTAATAAAATCAGTCAACTTTATTTTTAACAACAACAACAACAACATGATCCTTGCAAGGAAGTTTCGGTTTCGGCCGAAACTGAGACTGTTGCCGAAATTCAGTTTTAGTCATAAAAACCAGTTTCGGTTGGACACTATATGTTCCTGTTTTTTTTTAATTAAACATATTTAGTCCGCCCATATACTTACCACTATTGTACATAAAATTTAAATAAATAATTACATGTTACATAGTGAGAATTGTGGTTGTGGTCAGGACAATTTTATCAATGGAATTGCTGACGTTTAGGTTACATAGTGGTTGACTAGTTAATGTTTACCCTGTGGCAACCATTCATTGACAAACACATCTAAGGAGTTATTACAGCGAATAATTTGTGGTTAGCTATTTAGGTAGAAACATTAATTGTTTACACATTACTTATTTATATTATGTAATACTAAAATGCAAGGAAGATATTGTTTCCTTTGAACATGCTGATAACCCAATTCATGAGGATGGTTATAGGCTATTTAATATATCACAATGCAAGGCCTTAGGAGTGGAGTAAAACTGGGAAAAGTCAGAAACAACAATAGGTGTATGTAAAGTAATAGTGCAGGTGTGTTTAACCATGCGCACAGCTAGTGGTTGATTAGGTAAATTATTACCACAAATATATCAAGCAAGCCAGCAACAAAATAATGAACCATTTATAAGGAAAACAAATGTCAATTTTTGTTTCTGCAATAAATTCCATCTGAATATTGTAAGGCTAGTTGATACTTCTCATGACCCAAGGGCTGGCTTTTACTTTGGCCAGAGGCTAAGCATTGCCATACAATGTGACCATGCTGCCAGTCTCTTGGGCACATTGCCAGCTGACAGTGTTGAGAATGAATTTTTTGATGCTATATTTTACTTTGTGGTTAGTTTAATTTATTTGTTAATTATAGTATTAATATTGTAAAAGTAAATCTGAATGTATAATTTATATTTAATAATTTATGTGCTTATTTGATGAGAACCTACCTACCTATTCATCTAACTACAAGTTTATTTATAAAATTATACAACTTTTCGGTTCTTCTCCATAGGAAACTACCAATTCAAACCGTCCATGTAGGTCTATGTCAATAAAATATTTTGAATTTTGACAGTTTGTTAGCCCTTTCAGGAAATACCTACAGTTTGCCTGAATCTCACCTTCGGGGTATGTGTCTCCCACAGAGCCGGCACAAACTCGTCCACATTCTCATAAGTGACCGGCAGCTCTATCAGAACCAGCTCCACATTATGTTTCTTCTCAATTTCTTCTTTATTCATTATCTTCACAGCCTCCCAGCTAGCGTTTACCGGGTGGTTGATGTAAGGACCGAAGCCCGTAACAAGGACAATCGGTTTGAACCAATAATCGAGCTCGTTGATCATAATGAAGTTTTATTAATTATTTTAGAAACAAACGATTTGTTTTTGTAGCAAAGTATTCCGTTTCGCGATCTTGCTTGACTTGACTGGTCACAGTTTGGTGATTTGGTTGGGCTTCTGTCTTCTGTTTGACACAGTTTGTCAGATCATCAGATGTTGTTTGACGAGTGACAGCTGATAACGCACTCAAGTCAGATGACTTTTACACCGTATTGTTGGTAATGGTATTGTATTGGCAATGCAAAGATTCTTACTAGCGCCACAGATTTGTGCTAGCGCCTCCAGTGTTTGGGAAGAAATATCGATAGGTATTTTTTATTACATTTTCTATATAAATATTTATATAGAAAATGTTATATAAATATTTATATTATAGATACTAGCTTCTACCAACTGCGGCTTCGTCCGCGTGAATATCGGAAATAGCAAGGTTTCCTGATTTGTATTGTAAATTTTTTACTCAGGAAACACTCACCCTACCTTACACCAACCCACAGAGTATAAATATATATGGAACACCAACCCTACCTACCTATTTAATTATTATACCAGCCCAAAAATACTATGACATGTTTCTGGTCTCCTGGTACTTGTGAATCTGACGTACTAAGGCAGCAGCGACTCTGAGTTTCCACTTCCTCCTCAGTCTCCATTAATCCATGCTAATTACCGGTATAAAAAGTAGCCTATTTTTTATTCCAGGATATGAACTACATGTGTACCAAATTTCATCCAAATCCCTTCAGCCGTTTTTGCCCGATTGTTATACAAACATACAAACTTTCACCTTTATAATATTAGTAGGATTTCTTCTATTTTATTTTTTTTTTATTCGCGTTATATCGATAGGTACCTATTCGATATATTTTGTTTTATACAGTACATTAACGAAATCGGGGGTTGGCAACTGTCAAAGTGGCGCTAGCATAGCTTTAACCAAAATATAAGAATTTTTTATGAACATTTTGAATAAGTAATTATTTTCACAATGCCTAAGATCTGTGAAGTACCTTTTTGTAAGGAAATAGGTGCGCATCAGTTTCCTAAAGATTCAGCAATGTCAAAAAAGTGGCTAAAAGCCATACGGAGACAAAAGTTCAAGCCGGAAAAAAATTCGAGGTTATGTCGTAAACATTTCTTGGAAACAGATTACCATAAAACTAGTTTTTATACAGGTACGTCATTAATTGTATTCAAAAATATTCAGCATCATAATAAAAATGTGTTCTTTATCCTTTTTGGTTGTTTCTAGGTATTGAAAACAAGCACCGTTACCTGAAAAAAACAGCAGTCCCAACATTGTTTCCCTGGACTACTAAAACTCTTTCTCATGAAGCTCAAGCTCGAGAAGAGCAGTTATCAAACCGAAGTATTAGAAAAGCACTCTTTGGAGAGACAGACACATCAGCTGTGCAAACTACCAGTCCAGAAGATTTGCCTCTTCCTGAAAATGTATATATTTCTACCCAAGATCATCACACAAGCACACCGGATTTAGGCAGTGAACAATACATAGAAGCAGATGTGGCTGAAGAACTAGAGAAAATAATCCCTCCATGCCCGGCCCAATATAAGTCTTCAGGAACACAGACTAGTGCTACATTAAGAATCTTTTCTACAGATTTTTTGTTCACAGATGATGAGGCAGTTATGTTTTACACTGGATTAGAATCCTACTCAAAATTAAATTTAGTGCTCAATACTCTTTTACCAATGGCAAATAATTTAAAATTCCGCTGGAGTCAAGTAGTTGGTATATCGGTTGAAGACCAGTTCCTAATGCTATTGATAAAGCTCAGACGCAATAAACTAGATTATGAAATAGCTAAAATGTTTAATGTAAGCAAAACAGTAGTTTCAAATATATTAGTAACTTGGATTCTCTTTATATATGATGTGTGGTCCCTGATAGATATTTGGCCCCAACGCGATTTAGTGGATTATTACATGCCTGAGATATTTAAAGATCACAGTAACAAAACTAGAGTTATTATTGATGTAACAGAAATACCTATTGCTAAGCCAAGTAATCCAATATCTCAGAGAGCCACATACAGCTCATATAAAAACACAAACACGATTAAATTTTTGGTAGGGTCAACACCATGTGGACTCCTGTCTTATTGTTCACGGGGTTATGGAGGAGCAACAAGTGACAGGCAGATGATTGAACACAGCTCATTAATTAATTTGTGTGATGAAGGTGATAGTATCATGGCTGATAGAGGATTTAATGTCCAGGACTTGTTTGCAGTGAAAAATGTGTCAATTAATATACCTGCTTTCTTGAAAGGCAGATCACAATTGCCAGGTTTTGTATTAAAGCGTGATCAGAAGCTTGCAAGTCAAAGAGTACATACAGAAAGATCAATAGGCTTAACAAAAACTTATAAAATTTTGCAGACACCTTTAGTCTCATTTTATGTGCCTTTGGCCTCCGAAATATTTTTTATATGTTTAATGTTGTGTAATTTTAGCGAAAGGATTGTGAATTATAAAAAAAAATTCAAATAATTACCTATGTTTATTAGTTTTATTTTCACACCCTAATGAAATAACAAATAATACACTAAAGAAAACAACAACAAAAAAATCTTATTACAAATAATTAACATACCTGCAAACAACTTGCCAAGAAAAACCTCATGCCACACAAATAATTAACAAAGAAGAATAATTATAACAATAAAATCAGAAACCTGATATTAAATTACCCAAATTCTACAATGCCATTAAAGCAGTTATTTGATCCTGCTAATCCTTATGCTTGCTTATACAGTTAACAATCCTGAAAATGAAATTCTGGAGAAACTAAAACTAACGAAAATCAGTCAAGAAAGCATCAAAAATATTGAGGAGCTCACACGAGGACAGGAAAACTGTTCAGTATGGTATGAAGAGCGGAGACACCGCTTTACTGCAAGCAAGTTCCACACAGTTTGCCACTTACGAGATTCATCAAAGGCAAGTTATAGCAGGCAACTCCTAAGTCAAAGACCCTTTACATCCAGGGGAACAACCCACGGAATTATGAATGAAGAGGCTGCTATAAAAGAGTCGAGAATTGTGGATTATATATAAGCAAGCACAGACCATATGTAGGTGCTACACCAAATGGCTTACTGGGCGAAGACACAATTATCGAATGCCTGCTATAACTTGCCTTTGATGAATCTCGTAAGTGGCAAACTGTGTGGAACTTGCTTGCAGTAATGCGGTGTCTCCGCTCTTCATACCATACTGAACAGTTTTTCTGTCCTCGTGTGAGCTCCTCAATATTTTTGATGCTTTCTTGACTGATTTTCGTTAGTTTTAGTTTCTCCAGAGTTTCATATTCAGAATTGTTAGCTGTATAGGCATGATCGGCTCCAATAGCATAAGGATTTGCAGGATCAAATAACTGCTTTAATGGCATTGTAGAATTTGGGTAATTTAATATCAGGTTTCTGATTTTATTGTTATATTCTTCTTTGTTAATTATTTGTGTGGCATAAGGAATAAACCTTTCATCAGGTTTTTTTCTTGGCAAGTTGTGTGCAGGTATGGGTGATGCTGTAAATTGGACTTTGGGCACGTGAAAAGTCTGCAACCTTTGTGTACACACTTGGTGAAGTAACATTATCTTGTCACGCAGCATGTTTTCAACTCCCCATAGGAGTAGGTACAGCAACATGTGTTTACATTTGGCTTCTATGCCACTTCTGGCAGGACATTCACAGTGTGATTCCTGTGGAGTTCCATTTTTTTGTATTTTTATATCTACCTCATACTGCAGAGACTTCATAGTTTTTTTGCAGAAACCTTATAAGTTGAGTCACCTACAGTCGTTGCCTTTGCCAAGATAAAGTATCGGGACTCTTATAAGGCTTTGGCTTCATCCAATTTCTTATTAACACTGTAATAAAATATTAAACTGTAAACCCTTTGAAATGATGCACCTTTCATGGAATTTATGCTAACCTGAACCTTTTTTTACATTTTTTTGGTATCTGACTGACTATGTATAATGTGTAATGATACTAAATAATGGTAGGTAGGTACTTGTACAGTACTACTACTTGTAGGTGTATTTACTTACAAGCAAAAATATTGCCTTAATGCATCTTCGTTAGTGGTGGTAGAGCAGTACCTATTGCTGTTAATGTCCCGATACATACTAGAGTGAGGACCGTTCCTTAACTTTCGATAAAACGTTTTGTATCAAAGTACATTAGGTAAACGAGAACCAAGCTAAGATTTTGAAAGAGTGATTGCTAGCTTGGTTCTCGTTTACCTAATGTACTTTGATACAAATCGTTTTATCGAAAGTATAAGCTTTCAAGTTAGTGCTTTTTAAGTTTTTTCTATCAGAACTGAACTCTTGTTTTGTTTACAGATTAGAGCTGTATGACCGGAATGTTTACTTTGGAAACGCAGGAACTCAAAGCCACGATGATCTTCCTCACTCTAGCATGTATCGGGACATTATCAGCAATACTGGGTTAGCTATACTGTAGGTACTAATAGAGCATTCTATAATTTGATTGTTTAGGTATATGTTTAAGGCCCTATACGTAGGCCCTATAAGACATGAGGAATTTATCTCTGAGCTGTTAGAAAAAGTTGACAACTTCTTTAACAATCATTTTAAACAAGCCATTTTGAGTACCTAAATATTTAAATACCAAAATTATTATTTAATTAAAAAAACATATTAATTTTAAATAGGCTGTAGGTAGGTTAGGATAGGTACCTGTAATAAGATTTTCAGATTTTTTAGTTCTTGTTTTCTTTAGTGTATTATTTGTTATTCTATTAGAGTGTGAAAATAAAACTAATAAACATAACTACTTATTTAAATTTCTTTTTATTATTTACAATCCTTACTCTAAAATTACACAACACTAATCATATAAAAAAATATTTCGGATGCTACATAAAATGAGACTAAAGGTGTCTGCAAAATTTTATAAGTTTTTGTTAAGCCTATTAATCTTTCTATGTGTACTCTTTGACTTGCAAGTTTCTGTTCACGCGCGCTTTAATACAAAACCTGGCAACTGTGATCTGCCTTTCAAGAAAGCAGGTATATTAATTGACACATTTTTCACTTCAAACAAGTCCTGGACATCAAATTAAATCCTCTATCAGCCATGACACCATCACAATATTACCTTCATCACACAAATTAATCAATGAGCTGCATTCAATCATCATCTTGGGTAGAAATATATACATTATCAGGAAGAGTCAAATCTTCTGAACTGGTACCTAGTTTGCACAGCTGATGTGTCTATCTCTTCAAAGAGTGCTTTTCTAATATTTCGGTTTGATAACCGCTCTTCTCGAGCTTGAGCTTCTTGAGAAAGAGTTTTAGTAGTCCAGGGAAACAAAGTTGGGACTGCTGTTTTTTTCAGGTAACGGTGCTTGTTTTCAATACCTACCTAGAAACAACCAAAAAGAATAAAGAACATATTTTTATTATGATCCCGAATATTAGAATACAATTAATGTGACGTACCTGTATAAAAACTAGTTTTATGGTAATCTGTTTCCAAGAAATGTTTACGACATAACCTCGAATTTTTTCCGGCTTGAAGTTTTGTCTCCTTTTGGCTTTTAGCCACTTTTTTGACATTGCTGAATCTTTAGGAAACTGATGCGCACCTATTTCCTTACAAAAAGGTACTTCACAGATCTTTGGAATTGTGAAAATAATTTGTTATTCAAAATGTTCATAGAAAATTCTTATATTTTGGTTAAAGCTATGCTAGCGCCACTTTGACAGTTGCCAACCCCATTGCACGAAAATACTAACTAATAATAATATTAAGCCATCAGAGACATATTATGACCCTGAATTTAACGGTCACAACAATTCTGGGATTTTTTTTTAACAAATCATTTACAAAAAAAAACAAAATATGCACATTGACAAAATTAAAAACTATAAGTACCTACTTACCTTACTTACATACAATTTTTTAAATATTTATTTTCTATGTATGAAAAATTGTTAGAAAACGGCCGATATGTTGATTTTTCGATATTTTTCACTAGATATTGTCGATAGTGTTTAAAAATGTCGATAAAATAAATTTCGATATATTTTTTTCACTTGCCCATCCCTATTCTAGTGTAAAACAAACATATGATGAGAACGATACTTTAACAGTTTTCGTACAACGTTGCCAACGTGTGGTGAATTTCCCAATCTGCGGGAGATCTCAAGTTGATTGGGAATTGGCAGCATGCCCATTTTGAATATCAATTGCCGGGCCAAGTTAGGACACTTTTTCAAGAAAACGAAATCCCTACCTACTTATCTCATTTTTGTTAAGCCATGAGTAACGGATAGCGAATGACTCCCTTTTAATAAATTAATTTATATCGCTCGACCGATGCGTTCAAAATATATCTATCTATCTAAGCCTATAAACTCTGTCATTTGCTATGTTGGGCTAGAAGGGATTCAGTAGGTTTTTGTCCCCAAATTGAGGAATTTGACATAGATTTTCGGGGAATTCGATAATTTAATTTAATTTCGGTAGTCGGTGTTTGGTTGCTTCTTAGTCAATCGACACTGACTTCCGAAATTGAAGTAATTTTGTACTTTGTAGTGTTATTTTTGGAAGTCGGTTTTTTTTGTGATAAAGTTTTTTTATTTTTCACTTTATAGTGGTAGGTACCCCACACCTTATAACACCACTGGAAGTCACAGGAAAGCAAAAATACGCAATTTCGTATACATTGATGATTTTTCCATATATTTTTTCCAGCTATTTGGATTTAAAAACCAAATTGCCTAACCGATTTTGATAAAATTTAAATGGGACCAATCGAGAAGTATATAATTTCACATAAAACAAGAATTTTTCAAATCGGTTCATAAATAACGGAGATATGAGGTAACAAACACAAAAAAAAATATAATCGAATTGAGCACCTCCTCCTGTTTTGGAAGTCGGTTAAAAAAAACAGGTGTAAAGAGGAAAAAAACTAAGTCAAAAGAATCATCAAGATCGGTTCATAATAGAGAACTCCTAAAACATGGTTGAATTGTACACATTCCGCGTACCCCAAACACTTGTCAGTTACTACATCTCCGGCGATGTGACGCCATTGTTTTACTATTGTGTCTGCTTTAATGACAGCTGATGAACAGCGTACCGGCGTGATGTTGTGTTAGGAACTGGTGCAAACAATAGACAGACATGCGATTTCAACAATCCCGGGAGATTTGCTTTCATTTATTGAAGAGTTCCGTTGCCTATTTCTAAAGTTCTTCATCAAATCATCACCAAATTAAAACAGCTTGTCCCATTTGGACAAACCGATATGGATAAAAGAAGAATGGTCACGCACGAACCATACAATGTCTATAGTTTTAATTTAGTTTCCCGGCTTTTTCATTTTCACGTGCAACATGTTTAGCGCCATAGTGATAGCCAGCTGTTTTGATCCACCATCTTACTTTGCGCCATCTTTTCTTAATCGCTCGTCTGTACACATGTATATAAAAATTAAAAGCGCTGTACAAGCAAATTCCACACGGTCGACACAATGTGACATTTATATCATTATTTTTATTTTGAAATTGGAAATTATGCACTTACTTATTGTTAGTATGTAAGTGATTTATTTTAAATGTGTGCCTGTTGTTTCGACAGCACCAAAATTGTTACCTATTTGTATGCTCTCGAGTAAAATGTAGCGAACCGACCATCATAGTAGGTATAACATCTTATTGTATTGAAACCTACATTTACGAATAAAGATTTGATTTGAAATGTAAAATGAAACACCATAACGTAACTGCGCACTTAAGGTGCGCAATAAATACACAATACGTGATACGGATGCCATGCCACTAGTATGTCTGTTGCAGCGCTCTTAAGTTGGCTGGGGGAAATCAATTTTTTGCAATCAATTAATCATTCATGATAATTGTCTTATCTCCCTCAACGCCATGTGGGGCTTGCGCGCTTATTGCACCCTAGGTCTGTGACGGTAATTTTACCTAGGAAAAACTCACCTAGCCTTTTAAAAATAAATGAAAATCGTCAAAAGTCTCCTTCCGCTCTGGGCGGAGTGGATGCCCTGGCAGGCTCTGGCCCTAAGCGGGTCCTGTCCTCTATGCTGATATCTCTTTCAGACGCGCGTGGAACATAACGCGCCGTCGACTCGGGCCTGTTTCTTATCGGACGGCGAGCCAACTAACGCTCGCCGTCCGCAGGCATCAATCACTGTAACATGCTCTGGAGCAACAGGTCCTGAGCCGCGGCACAGTGGCTGATGTTCGCCTAGTGGAGACGAAATGGGGCCCTTATTGGCACTCCATTTCAGCCCCCTCCTGAGCCCCCTATGAAGGCTCCACCGCGGCAGTCTTAGTAGCAACAGCGGTGACAGTGGTAGTCCCTGCGGCAGAGATGGCGGTGGTGGGGAGTTTTCTTGTCCCTAACCTTGGCATGTGAGGCGCAGGCTTTGCCAGCTGCCGTACATACGACGCAGAGGCGCGGCGTTGCACGAGCCGGCATTGTGACCGGGCTGACACAGCGGAAGAATAGACCACTGCGGTCCACTTCCGAGATGCAGAGAGCTCCCACGTGGTTGCCTACTTGGCAGCGTAGACTTTAGAGGTCTGGGTTCCAACAGTTTTATCTGCGCAGAAATCCAGCCCACCAGGAGCCTTGGGCCCTCCGTAATTTTCTGGGCCACTGAGGTCAGGACGTATGGTGCCTGCCTACACCTGCTTGGCAAAGCAACCCCCCGTCCTGACGACAGCGGCCACCACCACCTCCTCCTACGTCACGGAATCGTCCAGGTCCAAAATTCGCATGTCTATGCACTTGGTGAGCCTGGACACTCGGGCATCGTCCGCATTCAGGGACGTCCTGAGCCTTTCGGCTAGAGCGTCAGCGGTCGGGCCACTGGCTGTCCCGGAGATCTCTAGCATCCGGGCCTCAGTCATGGTAACCCTAAGCTGGAGGCCCCCGACGATGCCGAGCTAAAGGCCTGCAAAGCCACATCGTGAACCACGGCCTCCACGACCTCGGCAAACCTGACCTTGCGCTCTTGTTTGGAGCCACCAGCGGCAACTGGCTCACTGCCAGCCAGAAGACTCCGAGAAAGGAGCCCTGCGACTGCTAAATCCGAAGTGTCGCCCCTCCCCGGCGAGCTTCGCGGCTCGCTGGGCAGTCACCTGGGTGGGAGGCGAGCACCCCCCTCTTTCCTCCTTTATTTATTTATTTATTTATTTATTTATCAAATATGGATGACTTACAGCTAAAACAACCAAAATAAAAAAATGTTTGTGAGACAGACAGCCAATAACCCGCACACTGGTGGGAATTTTTCGGGCCGAGGCCAGCTCACCGTTGGAGGACGACCCCCGGTCATCCTCCGGTCTGGGCCGCTTGTGGAAGAACTTATTGGGGTGCATGAAGGAGCCTCCTCGTGTAGCGCAATTTGTTCCATCAGACACTCAACTGAACCGAGCGCTCGGCGCATCCTGGACAGTCTCACCTAACACCTAATAAGACTGGCTAATCCTTCCCTTGCGGTGGTAGGGCTATCACCCGCCTGGTTCGCGACCACCCTCCCACCGGAGTTCGGCGTCAAGCAGCCTGCTGTATTTCGTCGAAGCGTGGGAGTACCAGTGCCTCAAAGCATCTTCTAGGCATGCTCGCTTCATCATGGACCTCATCTATCGCTTTCCATCAGGCATGATCGGGGTCAAGAGCTAGCCCATTGATAAATAAAAAAATAAATAAAAAAAAGAACTTGGAGTTCTCCGCAGTAGCCCCCACTCCCTCGTGTTCAGAACTCGCTGAGCTGACGCCAGATGCAGAGTCCTGCAGTCTGACCCTGCATCTACTCGACGCTTGAACGAGCCCTTCAATCAAAATTTGGCGCCTAAGCCGCGCCTCGCCCGCCCGACACCTTGGCATTTTAAAACGTTCAGTTTTAAAATGCCAGCCAAGGTGTCGGGTCAGGTCCCCAAAGGACGCTGATTGGGAGCCTCCTCGGCTTGTTGTCACTGGCAAGCGGTGGTAGACCTTCCCCCGAGCACGATTACTCTGGCTAACGAGCTCGGAGGAAGGAGGTATATATCAGTAAGAGTCTTCACCATATTCCGGGTTCAGCCGGTCGATTCTGTCGACATCTCACGGTGTTCACCTAGGCGGAGTGAACGACAAGAGCGCTGTAATTCTATCTTATTTGTATGATTTGACAACTCACCCGTCGTGCGCCCCGCACAAGTGTTCACTTCGACATGCTTATAGAATTGCACTGCTGGGATAGTCGTGATAGTCGTGGAATACCTCTCCACTCCAGCACCACAGGACCAGGTCCCGGCTGCCATTTGAACATCTTTGATAGTCCTAACCAACCGGTAACCAGTAACCAGTGGTCAGAAAATCTGACAGCAGAGTTTCCTCAGTTTCCAAGGGTTATTTTATTCAGCGGTCAGAGTGGACGCTAATTTCAAGATAGTTGGTTTGGGTTGGATCTTTGCAGATTGATCGCTTAGTCCTTCTTTTTTTTTTAATTCATGGGGAGATGTTTGCGCTGTATCGCACTGATGACTTTCATGCCGTCATCCGCAAGAAAACGGTATCCCTGATCCGCAGAATGCGTGGCAGCTCAAAGTCAAAGTCAAAGTCAAAGTCAAAACGTTTATTTCAATTAGGCCATTAAACGGCACTTTTGAACGTCATCATCTACATTAAAAATAATACAAAGTGACTCTACTGTCCGTTCGAAAGGGTAGATTCTTATGGAGAAGAACGGACAAGAAACTCCATAGTTACTCTTTTCAAATCAATGATTTACAATATTTTGAGTACAAAAATTAATTTTAATATATGTGAGGTCGATGCACCTAGAGTATACTACTTACAGGATCATAGTACATGGTACTCACATATTTACAAATCTTGGAACCATTAATAAAACAGAGTGTGTTAACAGAAAAATGAAAACTCTTTTACATCTGTAAAGTGAATATATAAATTGACCAATTTGATTTTGCCTACACTACACCCTTGATTGTCCTATGGAGCAGGACCAGCATGTTTCCAAGCATTCTTATCTTGAATGTAATCCTCCAACTTGTAATATGCTTGTTTACAAAGTGTGCTTTTTACATACGTTTTAAATTTTCTTTCATTTAATTCTAATATGTCACAAGGTATTTTGTTGTAACATTTAACACAGTACCCCATGAAAGATGTGTGTACTTTAGCTAACCTATAAAATGGTTGATCTAATTTATCTTTATTTCTAGTATTAAAATTATGTCGATCACTAATTTTATTAAAAAGATGTCGATTTTTCCGAACATACATAATATTTTCATAAATGAATTGGCAAGGGACTGTCATAATATTAATCTCTTTAAAAAAATCCCTTAGAGAATCACGGCGACGCAGATTATATAGGGCTCTGACAGCTCTCTTTTGTAAAATAAATATGGATTCAATGTCAGCAGCCCGACCCCACAGCAAAATACCGTAAGACATAATGCTGTGAAAATAACTAAAATAGACCAAACGTGCGGTTTCTACGTCTGTTAACTGTCTAATCTTTCTAACAGCATAAGCAGCTGAACTTAGACGACCCGTAAGAGATGTTATATGGGGCCCCCATTGTAATTTCTCGTCTAAAGTGATTCCTAGGAAAACCGTCTGATTAATGAAGCCCAGTTTTTCTCCATTCAATATGATGTCACATTCGCTACTTTTAACATTAGGTAAAGTGAATCTAATACATTTGGTTTTTTTTTCATTTAGTACCAAGTTGTTTGCCGTAAACCAATTTTGGACCTGATGAATAGAGTTATTGACGTCGTCAAGATTTTGTGAACGTCGATCTATTTTAAATATTAGAGATGTGTCATCCGCAAATAATACCATATTTGGTTGATTTTGAAATAGTTGGGGCAAATCATTTATGTAAACTAAAAAAAGGAATGGACCCAATATTGAACCTTGTGGAACGCCCATTGTCATTTCCGACCCTAGTGAGTTTACACCGTTAACCTGAACTTTAACCTGTCTGTCCATCAAGTATGAACTAATCAAATCAAGGGCTCTATTCCTAATCCCATAGTGCTCCAGTTTCAACAAAAGCGTCTCATGGTTAACGCAGTCGAACGCTTTCGAGAGGTCACAGAATATTCCAATGGCGTCTTGCGACTCTTCCCAGGCGTTAAAAATGTTCTTTATTAGGGTAACACCGGCGTCAGTTGTACATCGCCCTTTAGTGAAACCGTACTGTTGTTCATGAAAGATGGAATTTTTATTAAAGTGACGTAACATTTGATTAAGCATTAACTTTTCAAACACCTTGCTGAGAACTGGCAGAATTGACACAGGCCTATAATTGTTGGGTTCTTGACAATCACCCGATTTGAACAACGGAACGACTTTACTGTGTTTCATGAGATCTGGAAAAACTCCTTGGTCTACACTAGTGTTAAATATGACTGCTAAGTAGGGGGCAATAGTTTCAATGACCGATCTACAAACTTTTACAGAGATTCCCCAAAGATCTTCTGTTGATTTAATTTTAAGATCTTTAAAAGCTTTTATAATAGCCTGGGGGTTTGTATGTTGAAACTTAAACTCCGATGGACATACCTTTACATTTTTTCTAAGTAAGGCAGCAGAGAGCGTGGGTGACGAGTCGAGAGACTCTGTAGTTTTAAGAGGAATATTAGCAAAGAAGTTTTCAAATTCCTGAGCTACCTCTGCATCTGAGTTTATTGGACCATGTACAGTATTTAAATTAAATTTCGATTCACGCTGTTTCTTCCTACCTGTTTCGTTATTAATTATTTTCCAAGTAGTTTTTATTTTGTCGTCTGCTGATTTTATTTTATTGCTAATATGCAGAGCTTTTGCTGTTCTGCACACACTTTTATATGTTTTTGAATATTTCGCAACATACTTCTGAAAGCTTGTATTATTCATATGTTGCTTTAAACCATATAGTTCATATAGCTTTTCCCTGCTTATGCGAATGCCTGGAGTTGCCCAATCGCTAAATAAGAACTTAGTGTAAATACTTTTAGACTTTAGAGGAAAAGTGTCATTAAATTGCGTGTTTAATAATGAAAAAAATTCGGCATAGAACTCATTCGGGTCTTCTATGTTATTAAAGCAATGAGCACCTAGTTTACGAGCCAAAGTATTATTAAGTTTCTCCATATTTTTATCTGTAATTGGTCTAAATTTTATTTGAATTTTTTGTAAAGGTATGTAGGTGCAAAACGTTATTGTTTGTCCGCTGTGATCAGACGGCAACTTATTTACAATTTCTTTATGTAAGTAATCACAAGCTGCATCGGAATCCTAAAGACTGTTACAGATAGGACCTCTTCTCCTCTATGGGAGATCCTTTATTAATCGGGTAATTTGATTTAATTATTGTATATATGTTATGGATTGAGTTATCTGAAATAAATGAATATTATTATTATTATAGATGGAGCGGTCAGTGGGTCGTCTTAGGGGCGGAGTTATTCAACTAATGCAAGATTGATGTCCGTATGAACAGAAAAACATGCAGATACCATAGAGTTTTTTTATTTTCTTAAAAATATTATGGTTTTAATTTAGTTTGGTGGCCGTGATAGCCTTGGAAAAAATAACATGACAATCGTGACAATCATATAATAGGAACAAAAGCTAAATTCGCCTTGTATTGGTTTAGGAGAGTAAGCTGTATTGTGTAAGAATGAGAAAAGAAGAATAAACAAAACACTTTTTAATTTTTTTTTTGAGTTTTATTTATGAGTTACACATTTACAAATTTAGTACTATTTAGTACTTTTAAAATTACCTCTACAAAGCATAACAATGTGCTGAGAATATTTCAGCTCTGGCACTACTCCGTATAGTGAGGGAGGTACCTATTTGGCTCTAAGCGTTATTGGGCGCACTATATAATGTGAGATAACCTTACATATAACCTCATTTTTATATACTATCCAAAAAAAAACAAAAGGATGGGAATTTTGTTAGGATGGAAAATCATTAAATGACTCCTTTATACAATGCCTTTGGCTCTGGGCGGAGCGGAAGGGAGTGTCAGACTCTTTCTGGCTAAAACCCATCTACGGTCCTCCAAATGCCCTTTACATTCTAGGGCCGCGGTGACTCTTTCTAACAAACTCCGCAACCCTGGCAGGCTCGGCCCTGACGGCTCCCGACTACATGAGTATGAGTAGGTATATCACATGGAAAAAACTTTGTTCTTATAACTTCACAAAATGTAGAGAATTTCTGAGATTTTAAGAGTTGATTTGTCGTTTTTCTATAAAATCTACTTTATAATTTTTTGCTCGCGATTTCGTACGCCCATTTCCCGTTACCGTTCCTGTGTAGCCTTCCTCATGAATGTGGCTATCATATGCAAAACTAATTTTCCAAATCCGACTGGCAGATCCACAGAGTAGCGCGTTCAAACGAACAAACACTTCAGCTTTACCTATAAATACCTATAAATAGATTGAATGAATTTAAAAAAAAGTTGAGTAAACAAATAAGAACGAACATGAGAATGGATCGACGAAGACACAAATATGAAATACTAGCTGTTCCGCACGGCTTCGCTCCCGCCACCTACCCTATACCTACCCTCCACCTAAACTACACCAACCCTACCCTACTCTCCACCTAATCTACACCTACTCTACACCTACCCTACCCTACTCTCCACCTTCGTCAGGTTTCTGATCTCCTGGTATTTGTGAATCTTTTAGTATAAGATCCTGTCATAAAACGGTCCTCACCATCTTGCTTATTTGATTAAACGTATTTTATATTCAACTAGCTTCTACCAGCTGCGGCTTCGCCCGCGTGAATATCGGAAATAGCAAGGTTTCCTGATTTGTATTGCAATTTTTTGACTGAGGAAACACCCACCCTACACCTACCCTACACCTACCCCGCACCTACCCTAAACCTACCCTACACCTACCCTACACCTACCCTACCTTACACCTACCCTACCTTACACCTACCCTACACCTTCCTTACACCTACCCTCCACCTACCCTACACCTACCCTCCACCTTAACTACACCAACCCTACACCTACCCTACACCTAATCTACACCTACCCTACACCTACCCTACACCTACCCTACACCTACCCTACCCTACTCTCCACCTACTCTACACCTACCCTACACCTGCCCTACCCTACTCTCCACCTACTCTACACCTACCCTACACCTACCCTACACCTACCCTACACCTACCCTACCTTACACCTACCCTACACCTATCCTACCTACATAAATTATACCAGCCCAAAAATACTATGACATGCTTTTGGTCTCCTGGTACTTGATGTTTCTGGTCTCCTGGTACTTGTGAATCTGTAGTACTAAGGCAGCAGCGGCTCTGAATTTCCACTTCCTCCTCAGTCTCCATTAATCCATGCCACTTACCGGGATAAAAAGTAGCCTATTTTTTATTCCAGGATATGAACTACATGTGTGCCAAATTTCATTCAAATCCCTTCAGCCGATTTTGCCTGATTGTTACACAAACATACAAACTTTCACCTTTATAATATTAGTAGGATTGGAAAGATGCATTGTGAAGACTGGTGGTGTCAAAAAAGCGGCAAAACAACTAAAAGAAAAGATCAACTGGGTACCCAATATGGTAGACAGAAACCGCAGACAACAGACAAGGCGTCTTAGAAATCATCTCAATAGCAACAGATTTTTTCCGAGATTTGTACTCTAGAAAAGATACCAATCAAGAAATCAACCTAGGTAGTGGAGAAGTATCAATAATAATAGATGTAGAAGTGGAAAAAGCTATAAATTCTCAGACAACATCAACAACGAATTCCTCCTAGAAAACAAAAACGCCCTTGTACCAATCCTTAATACTTGTTCAATGAAGTGTTACAAAGCGAAAACATGTAACCAGACCAGTGGACAACTTCCACAATAATACTTCTCACAAGAAGGGTGATAAACACAACATAAACAACTATAGACCAATCAGCCTAATGTCTAATATCTACAAAGTTTTTGCAAAAGTCATCCTAGATAGAATAACCAAATCGCTGGACGAAAACCAACTAAGAGAGCAAGCTGGATTCAGAAGCGGTTAACTATAGACCATATCCACACAGTGCGTCAACTATTCTACTGTCGCTTCGTGGACTACTCCAAGGCCTTTGACTCACTCCAGTGAACAACAAGATACGGGAGCCACTTCTGAACCAAGGTGTAGAAAAGAAGTACATTTGAATTCTCAAAAACATACATATGCCAGCATTTAAGCTAAAATCAAACTAGAAAAGGAAGGAGAACAAATAAGAATTGAAAGAGGGATCCGCCAAGGAGACCCAGTATCGCCTAGGCTATTCACAGCTATGCTGGAATAAATGTTTCGCCCGCTAGACTGGGAAAAATATTGGATAACAATCAATGCCGAGAATCTGTCTCACCTCACCACATCAAAGGAAAAGCTTCAAACAATGTTAAACGACCTAGAAAGAGAGAGCCGCAAGGTAGGACTAAGCATGAACACGGAAAAGACCAAGGCCATTACAAATGTGGAACAAGAACCTATAACAGTAAACTACAACGAAATCGAATATGTAAACGAATATGTCTATTTGGGCCAAATAATCTCCACTACAGATGTAACCTCAAAATAAATTGATAAGTGCATAGCAAACGCCTGGAAACAGTACAGGAGCCTGAAGGAGGTGTTTAAAAATAAAGAAATGAGCATGAGCAATAGCGTAAACTGTTCACTCTCTCACTCAAGTGGAAATGGGCAGGTTATACTATGTGTGTATGGTGATGAACTGGTACACAGGCAGCAGGAAAAGAAAACAAGGCAGACTACTTAGGCGATGGGTTGACGAAATTAAGGCAGTGGCGGGCGATACTTGGCCATCACTAGCCAGAGAAAGAGAAAAGTGGAGTCAGTCGGAGGAGACCTTTGCTATAACAAAGCACACAGATATTGCAACATTTGCAACCAATGAAATAACTAAAGATCTTATCCAATTGTGAAATATCTGACAGAAGGCTTTAAATAATAATATAAATTGATTTATTTTCAGCCTATTCTGTCCCACTGTGGCGGTGTGTTGATTGTCCCAAGATATTATTATTTCAATAACACAAAAAAAAACAATAAAAAAACATTTAAAAATATAAAAATAGTAATCCGCCGGTGTCGGGAGCTGGGTCCAAGCTACCGGTGGTTAGGGCTCCAGAGAAAGGAACCTCGTCACAATACGAGCCGTATCGAGGAGTACTGCCTTCTGTATACCCAACCCTCCTTTTCCCTTTACCCAACTGCGTAACGCCTTATTATTATTATTACTGCAGGGCAAGGGCCTCCCTTTCCTCCTTCCATTCCTACAAGTACCTATTGGTAAAATTATAAAACATCAGGTTATGTAAACATCGGCTTCGTTTAAGTTGTCTGTTGAATCCCTCAACAGTCTCTCATCTGTTTGAGGCAGATTTCCAAGATGCGCTCCAGTCCAAGAGCAATGAGGTCGATGGTGAGCCCCTCGAATGGAACATGGACGAACAATGTCTTCGAGCAGCCGCGACAGGCCAGTGAGGTGTAGTATGTATACTCGCAGAGATACCTGGAACAACAACCTGATGTTAATTTTAAGTAGAAAACACAACATTGGACTCTTGAAATATTTTTAAATTCTTATTTTTGCTGATCATGTGTACTTTTTGATATTTGTAACCCTAGTTTAAAAAAAAAAAACCATTTGATTAGTAAATACTGCCACGAGACCCGAACTCGTGAGTATGGTAAGCCCGCGACTTCGTCTCCGGCTTACATTCGTCTACTCGCACTAATATTATAAATAAGTATAATTTTATGATTTCCATGATACATTATATCTTTTTTTTCCTGTGTTTGATTACTTTGCATACTTTTGTATAAATTCAAGTTCTTCTATCGGAACAAACAGATGTGTTGCTGGGAATTTTGTTGCGCCACTTCTTCTTTCCAGCTAAAACACTACCTAATAGGAAGTGGTGACGGGCGGGCGTTTTAGGGACTGTCTTTTTGTAAAATTTAATGTTCAAAAAGTGCTGGTGCTCAGCCTAATTTGAATAAATCACTTTTGACTTTGTCTTTAAATTCACGTGTAAGCTTAAAGTTCCCATACAACGTGGTAACAGAATAAACGCAATACCTCTTAAGGGGTCATTGAACTCGTTATTATGAACAAGTTTTACAATGAGACCAACCCCGAAATCGCGAAAAAAAATCACTACTTAGTAACTATTATACTTACAATGACCCCTTAAGAGGTCGTTTATTCTGTTACCTACACGTTGTATTTCAGCTAATAATGAATGAAACTAACAGTTCTGATTCACATAGTTAGGTACCTACCTAATATGGTGCAGCAATAAATAAATGGTGTAACAATATATATAACCACGCATTATAAATAGGTACGAACTACCTACTGATTAAATTAAAAAATAATGACCTCACTATTAACGATAGGTACCTACGCGTTTAGTTATAGTAGGTAGAGATATAACGCGGAAACCGCTGTGTCTTTGGCTACTATTATCCCGGAAAAATGAAAGATTCACATTTTCTGCGGGAGCGAAGAGGATACTGAAACGGATTACCAACAGTCGATTGGTCCATGAACCATTGGTCAACATTATCTTTAAACTATTAACTTTTCATCCAAAGGACTTTTCACCCACGAACGTTTCGCCAACATAACTGTACCTCAGTGAATGTTTAACCAACACAATGTTTTGACCAATAACTTTTCACCCAGTGATCAATCGGCCCATAGACTGTTCAAGGAAGGGTTATGTTTTTCGCACGTATCTTGTATGTGTATGTAATAGTTATTTATGATATTAGTGCGGTAAGTTGGTTTTTACAAACGAGTAGACGAATGTAAGCACGAGACGAAGTCGAGGGCTTACCATAGTCACGAGTTTGTAAAAACCAAATCCGCACGTGTGTCATACAACGTTTTTCGACATATTTGCGAGAAAACAGTACAATAAGTAAAGAAACAAACTTTTCGTCAGAAAGTCGCAACAATATTTGACGTTTCTAATATGAAAATGGCGCGAATTTGCAAGGGGAGCCACATGCGAGTGGTGAAAACTAGAACCACATCTTTCATTTATCTTCTCTCATTTTCTCTTTAGTATTAAAATGAGACAAACGTATACAGCAAAAGCGCTTCCAAGGAGGTTCGATCATTCAGCTTATTTCTTCTCGTGATCTGGAACTCCTTGGTGGAATTCTTATTAACTTTTATGGAAATAAAAAAAAACCGTAAAGAATACGCACGGCGCTATTCAACGGAGTATACGGTAATATATGTACTTAGGTGAGAGTACCTATTTTACCGCACGTTCCATTGTGTGGTGCATAATTTTTAACTTTTGAACAATGCATACAGGCTTCGTAAATGCATTTTTTGAGCAAATGTGTTGAAAATTTCTTTATTACCTTCCAAACGGCCGAATGGATTACGACAATTGAGGTATCGTTAGACGCGAAGGAGGACACTTTGGTTATCCCAATAACCAAAGTGTCCTCCTTTGGATGAAAAGTTAAGATAATGTTGACCAATCGACTGTTGGTAAACCGTTTCAGTATCAGCGAAGAGTGAGCTCGCTTTGAAAAGCTAGTAGGTAAGTAGGTAATTCTAATAAGTAGGTATTGTAGGTAGGTAGTAGGTAGGCCTCCGTGGCTGCAACCTCTTGCTGCCAAGCTAATCATTACTTTGGAAGAGTCAGGTAAGAAGGTCGAGTTATTATTTAAATTATTAAATACTAGCTGCTACCCGCGACTTCGTCCGCGTGGAATCCTGTTTTTATTCTGGTTAATTTATCTTTTTTATAATATATTTGTCTCCCATCACAGGCAGTTGTAAAATAAATAAATAAATAGTAGTAAGATAGTAGAGTAAGAAGTCTAAATAGTAATTTTGTTTGTTTCATCATCATATTACCGAAAGACGTTCACTACCTACTGGACATAGGCCTCCCCCAAGTTTCGCCACAACAAACTGATTAATAAATTACATCAAAACACTTTTTTTTTGTTTTAAGTGGAACTTACAATGTCTTAAAAAAGTGATTATTTATATCTGAGAAAATGAAAATTAAAAAAAAAATATATTATTCCTATTTATCAATACAATAAAAAAGAAATCCAAACCAATGTTTTGACAGTTCAACTCCATTTTCCATAAATGTGATGTGCGTTGTGCATTTGATATCATTTTAAGAATTGCGGTGTTAAGATTCTCCGCGGAAGAATGATTTTGAAGAATGACAATTTATTACAATCTTTAGCACCAGGCGCGCGTTTTACATTTCCTAAGCTTAATAAGCTACAGTAACGCTAAGATGGGCCATTTATTATTATAACACCCACGGACAGGTGGCGAAGCCCTGTGACAGCGGAGCTTCTAAGACAAAAAGAGTTGTCAAATCTCATGGGCGCCATCTTGGATTTCGATTTTGACCCGGTGATCGTTATTAGCGACCCCGAAAACCATTAAAATGACACCCACGATGAAAAGTTGTCAAATCTCGTGGGCGCCATCTTGGATTTCGATTTTGACCCGGTAATCGTTATTGGCGACCCCGAAAACCATGAAAATGACAACCATTATGAAAAGTTTTCAAATCTCATGGGCGCCATCGTGAATTTCGATTTTGACCCGGTAATCGTTATTGGCGACCCCGAAAACCATGAAAATGACACACATGATGAAAAGTTGTCAAATCTCGTGGGCGCCATCTTGAATTTCGATTTTGACCCGGTAATCGTTATTGGCGACCCCGGAAACCATGAAAATATAACACCCATGATGAAAAGTTGTCAAATCTCGTGGGCGCCATCTTGGATTTCGATTTTGACCCGGTAATCGTTATTGGCGACCCCGAAAACCATGAAAATGACAACCATAATGAAAAGTTTTCAAATCTCATGGGCGCCATCGTGAATTTCGATTTTGACCCGGTAATCGTTATTGGCCACCCCGAAAATCATGAGTAGAGTAGAGTAGGGACTCTTTTATCCGCACTTAGACTCTCATTCGGTCCGTTGTGCGTAGGTTTTCTGGCTAAGTTAGCCAGCCTAGCTCCGCCCAGAAGCACAGAAGTTTCCTGGGAGCTTCACAGGCTTCGCGGAGCGACCTCACCGTTCCGAGGATTTGTTCACGTTGGGTAGCCACAGCCTCGCATTCCAGGATGACGTGGGCGGCTGATTCTTCGGCGTCAAAACAGCCCCTGCATAGTGGGCTGTCCGTGGCGCCTATGTTATAAAGATGTTTGTTTAGGGGGCAATGGCCCGTAATTGTCCCTATTATTGTTCTGAGGTCATTTCTACTTAGGCTGAGTAGTCGTTTTGTTAATCGCGGATGTAGACTTGGCATTGCCATTTTTGACTGCCTACAGTCTGTGGCCCGTGACCATTTGTTATTTTGGAGTTCGGTTGATCTCTGGCGAATCCATGTACGAAACTGCGAGAAAGGTAGGGGAAGGAGTGGGTAAGGGCCTAACACTACCATCTCGGAACCTCTCTTCGCAAGTTCGTCTGCGGCATCATTGCCTAGGGATCCACTGTGTCCCTTGATCCACTGGAGGGTGATCCTGTTAGACAGTGATATACTCTCCAGGGCGAGGTGACACTCAAAAATTAGTTTACTGTTGGTTACTTTGTTCTCTAGGGCTTTGAGCACAGCTAGGCTGTCAGATATGAATCTAATTGCGTAGTTGTGTATCTCTAGACGCTTTACGGCTGTTGCGGCTAGTGTTAGGGCGACACACTCACATTGGAATATCGAGCTGTGTTCGCCTAGTGGTAAGTGAAAGTTAATGTTGAGGTCTAGGGAGTGTACGCCAGCCCCTGAACCCTGTGAAGTTTTTGAGCCGTCTGTGTAGACGCGTACTTCATTTAGTCCTGACTGATCCCTCTCTTCCTCTGTTGTTTGTATGTTATATCTTTTGTTAAACATGAGTTTATTTGGTGTCCTATCACACGGGGCAGCGATGAGAGGTTGATACTCGATCGCCCGGTCCAGGATTCCAGCGTGAGGACTAGTATGGTTCTTGCCCCAAATGCCTAAGTGCATAAGCCTGATGGCTGCTAGTGCTGCCTCCTGCTGTATGTACATGTCAAGGGGAGTTAATTGTAGGGCTATCTCCATTGCTGTGGTTGGGGTTGTCCTCATGCAGCCTGTGATAGCAGAACAGGCTAACCTTTGGAACCGCTGGAGCCTAGAGACGGTGGTCGAGAGTTCAGTTCTCGTCCACCAAACCAAGGCACCATAGGTCAGCATTGGTCTGATCACAGCTGTGTAGAGCCACAGCGTGATCTTCGGAGAGAGCCCCCATGTTTTTCCTAGCATTTTTTTGCATTGGTAAAGTGCGATAGTGCTTTTGTTTAGTTTGTAGTCAAGATGCTTGTTCCAGAGTAATTTGCTATCAAGGATTACTCCTAAGTACTTGACTTCTTCTTTGAGTGTTAGTTCGGTGTTGAAAAGTTTAGGTAGTTTATGAGGCCCAAGGACTCTCTTGTTGGTAAACATTATTAGTTCTGTTTTAGAGGGGTTAACCGATAATTCGTGTTTTGTGCACCAATTCTCGATTACTTTGAAAGCTTTTCTCATGAGGTCACACAAGACGCCTTCAAATTTCCCCGTGATTAGAATTGCTATATCATCTGCGTAACCCACCGAGTACAGACTGCTAGCGTTAAGCTCTGCGATGAGCTCATTAACAACCAAATTCCACAGTAGTGGTGACAGCACCCCACCCTGTGGGCAGCCTCTACTTACGATACCTCGTGTGGTGGTGTTTACAGTAAATTGAATAGCGCGGTGTTTTAGAATGTTGTGAATCCATTGTATAAGCGTTGGCGCCACACCGTGCACGGCTAATGCCTGGCCGATGCTGGCGAAATTTGTTTTGTCAAAGGCTCCTTCTATGTCAATGAAGGCGCCCAGTGTTTGGTTTTTGGTTTTGAGAGCATTTCCTATGCGTGTTACTACGCAGTGGAGTGCGGACTCAGTTGATTTGCCTGCGCAGTAGGCGTGTTGGTTTGGGTGTAAAGGATTCAGTAGCGAAATTTGGTTTCTGATCTCTCGATCCCCAAGCCTTTCCAGCGTCTTCAAGAAAAACGAGGTGAGGCTGATGGGTCTGAAGGATTTCGGCTGAGTGTAATCGCTACGACCTGGTTTCGAAATAAAGATTATTTTTACTTCTCGCCATATCAAGGGGATGTAGCGGTGGGCCAGACAGGCGCGGAATAATTTGACAAGATATTCAGCTAGCGAGTCACCGCTCCATCTAAGCAGAGCCGGAAAGAATGTTGGGCCGCTGGCTGCCCCGGGGATCTCCAGCATCCGGGCCCCAGTCATGGTGACCCTGAGCCGGAGGCCCCCTACGATGCCTAGCTCACTAAGGTCACCGCCTCCTTCGCCTTGGTGAGCACGTCCGCGTACGTCACGCCCCTCTTCGCCGCGTCCGGCTGCAGTGTAAGGACTACAGCCGCGGTTTTCGGGGGGCGCAGCGCAGCCGCGACGCTTCGCACCTTCTGCCGCCGCTTCCTCTCCCGCCTCTTGGCCGCCCTGGCTGCCTTGCCCGCCTTCTTCTTCTCCCCGGCCACTTGCCATTCGGCTTGAGCCGGGGGAGGATCTGAAGGCGAGGAAGCCGGGGGGAGCTGCTGCTCAGACGGCGCAGGACCTTCGCCGTTCGCGCAGCAACCCCACCCCTCCTCTTCTTTCCCGGGGCCAGGTCCGGTTTTCCCGGCACCGGCTTCGCGGGTGCCGGCACGGACCCTTTGTCCTCCTGGCCGGACGACCCCGGTGTGGCAGCCACGGCGGGCGCATATGACGCCGCCTTTTTCCGGCCTGGGGGACTCGCTAGCGGGGGGCGCAGGACGATGCCCTCCAGGACGGAAAACCGTGCCTGGAAGGCAGCCATCTCCTGCCGCACCAGGTCCAGCACCTGGCCCTCCTGCGGCACGGGCTGGCCGTCCTCCCTGCGCCCCCCTTGCGGCGCCCCCTGTGGGCCGGCTCCCCGGAGCCTGGCCAGGTCTGCGCGGAGCCCCTCATTCTCCTTTCGGAGACGCTCCGTGGCGGCAGCCAAGCGGGCGACCTCCGCCCGCAGCTTGGACATCTCGTCCGGAGGCCCACCTTTGTTATACTCCGCTGACGCCAGAATGGAGGCCATCGCCGCGTTTATGGCCTTGTTTTTGGAAGATAACTTCCTTTTCAAGGCCACATCGCGGATCGCGGCCTCCACTATCTCCGCAAACCAGGGGCTCGATTCTGCTATTGCAATCGTGTCTCAATGACCGGTCAGTGATCGAATATTTGACAACTTTGACAGTTTTTTGTATGGGAAATGTGTCATAAGTTTGACGTTATACGTCAAAAATCGATCATTGACCGGTCATTGAGACACGATTGCAATAGCAGAATCGACCCCCTGGCCCTCCGACATCGCTCCTGTCCGGACTCCGGACTCCGGAGTCATCCGGCTCACCGCCGGAAGACTCCGAGCCAGGAGCCCCACGACCGCCATCTTCGGGGGGTCGTCCAGCATCCTTGGAGGCAAGGACTCTGCCCTTGCCTCCCTCTCGGCCCTTACCCCGCCTCCTGGTGGGGATCTTCCGGGCCGAGCCCACCTACTCGCTGCAAGACGACCCCCGGTCGTCTTCGGGTCTAGGCCGCTTGCGGAAGGACCTAGAGTCCTCCGCTGCAGTCCCTGCCCCCTCGGGTCCAGAGCTCGCTGAGCTCACGGTCACCAGGTCGTCGGAGTCCAACTCGGACTCCGACTCTGCACCCGCGTGACGCTCAAGCGAGCCCTCCTCCCAATATAGCGCGCCTCTGCCCGCGCTCCGTCCGACCGACGCTTTGTCGGGCGAACTAAAATTAAACCCGATCAAGTCCTGAAAGGACGGCTTGGATCGGGGGCCTCCTCGGCCACTGTTGCTCTTGGCAATTGGATTGTGGACAGCCCTGTTGCCCCCCCCAGAATACGAGGGGCTTGACGCACGAGGCGTGGCGGATTCCCGGGCTGCTATGCAGTCCGGACCGCCCTGGGGTAATTTCTGTTTATCAGGCCTGTCCATGGTTTCCTTTTTGAGGGTGCGGTCCCTATCTCCCCTCCTCTCCCCCTCTCTCTCACTGCTTGCTCGCTGCCCTCACAGTCACGTCTGATGATCAGACGCGTACCAGAGAGCAGCGAGCAAGCCAATGAGACGCACACCGTTCGAGGACCCGAACACTGCTCAAGTCTCCGAACGGTGTGCCCCTCTTGTGTCTCTCTTGGTTTGGTCTCTCACTTGGGACCTTCCGGCATGAGTGGCTCTACCGGCAAAGCCCCCAAGATCACTGAGACACGCAAGCCCCACCACGACGGCAACGTGGAGACACGGTCGGTGGAGTCCAATATGTCCTTAAAGTTAAAATCTGAGTTTTATTTATAATCTATACGTATACTATACATATAATAAAATCGTAGACTTGCCGTGTCAGTACATTGAATATTTTTTCATAAAAATAACTGAGAAATGTTAGGAAAAAGATATAAAACGCAAAAATGCCATTTTTGAAATTTTTGTCTGTTTGTCGGTTTATCTGTTTGTCTGTTTGTCCATATGTTTGAGACAGCATCGCAAAAAACACTGATTGGATTCGAAAGCTAAGTTCTTAAAAATATTAAGTGTTGACCCGATTAACATTTAGCGTTTATTTCATCAAAATCGAGCAACAAAATCAAAAGATATTGAATTTTTAATTTTAGTAAGGAACTTCATAAAGCGCTAAGCGTTGCGGTGACTGACTCTTAGGTGCCATCTATTGAGAAAACTAAAATGCAGGTAAGATAATTTAATGAAGATAAACTTTGTCTTTGACAGCATGTTATTAATGGGTCCCCTATGTTGTTTCGAACCGGATACATACGCAAGATTAACAGTCATAATATTAACAGTTAAAACATCAACACCGTAAGACCAACGATTCAAAATCTCAACACTTCAGAATCTCAACAGCTTAGTAAGTCAACAGTTCAGAAGATCAAAGTTTAAAATCCCAACTTTGAAAGTACCTATTAGGTCAATACTAGCAAGTCGGAGCCCCGCTTCGCGGGGCTCAAGGGTTTGAAAAAAAATAACCACGAAGGGTATGGCGGGGTCAGTTCGCTCGCTTCGCTTCGCTGTAAATATTTTTCTGTACACTTTATGACTAAATAAATCAAAATCACAAGCATTCGAGCGTATGAGGCAGTGAAAATGTTTTTCGAAACAGCGTCTTTCGCGACTACTTCATTCGAGTCCATGAGCTTTCGAACCTGAGAGGCAGTGGAAAAATAATTCGCAACAGCGTGTGTCGCAACAGCGGCGTTCGTAACAACATAGGGGACCCGTTATTAATTGGGCTCACCGTTTAGGAGATAATGTAAAATTAAAGAGCGTGCGTGCGACGGCGACGCCGACGGTGCGAGAATTCTTTTTGTATATAATGAATAATGATAGCTACATTTATGCGGAAGGTTGTACCTACGGCGATACGGGAAACGGGAATTCCTACGGGAACGGGAAAAAACGGGATATGTGCGTACGAAGTCGCGGGCAACACTAGCTGTTGTCCGCGACTACATAATAAAATACAAAACACGAAACATGCAAGCTTACAAATATCTACTTTTTAAAAAAAACGATAGGCAGTAAAACAAATTAGATAGGTATTCACATTTCTGTATCAGCAGGTAAACTTAAAAAAAGATAAGATTTTATCTCTTCTCCTGCTGGATCTACATCCATCAACTGCATATAATGGACCAGAAGCAGCCATATCATAAGAATTCGAAACTATAGGTAGGTAAGTAAGTACGTCAGGTCGACCGAATTATATGTACGTACGCGCCTCGCGGCTGTTGGCAATGGCAATCCACTGAGAAATGGTCCGCTCTCGGACCGCCGCGCCGCGCGCCGCGCGCCGGCCGATACGCAGTTAGCGCGCGTATGTATATGTCGTAGGATAATTTGATACTTCGAATCTTCGCGGAAATCCTAGGGGTTTTGCGAAAACGCGGATAATTAGACATAGGCGAAAAATTATCAAATCTTACTGGACAAAGTCAGGATTTTTGCGAAAATACTCGTTACTAAAGTAAGATTTGATGTGCTCAACACTGATTGGCTACAATTTTGCTGGCTGACTTCTAATTGGTTCCTAGTTTGCCGATGATTAACTTCAAGTATTGTATCATAGAGTTATGAAGGTTTAGAATAGGTGAGAAAGGAAAATCACTAAATTTAAGTCCAAGTAGGTACACTATTTACGATAAAAAACAAAACACTTCTGCAATTTAACTCAGACACAAACGTAAACAAATAACGTGCGGCAACAAATGATTGACATTTAAGACGTCAACCAATCAGAGACGATCTCTTATTGAACGCGCTGACCGACCAATCAGCGTTCTTATTTCATAACAGCCAGCGTTTCGTTTCGCAATATTGCTATAATAACGAGTATTTTCGCAAAAATCCTGACTTTGTCCAGTAAGATTTGATAATTTTTCGCCTATGTCTAATTATCCGCGTTTTCGCAAAACCCCTAGGATTTCCGCGAAGATTCGAAGTATCAAATTATCCTACGACATATATAAGTGATTCATCTGGTAATCTGTGGTTATGTGATTAGGTCAGTTAGGTGCTACACGTGGCGGCGTCTTTGAATCGTTTTGATTTTCCCATGCTTTTGTTGAACTGTTGACGACATAGTAGGTAGTCAAAAAATGGCACGCTTGGTTTTCATACAGATCGTGATTTTGCGTTATCATGTCTATCTATCTGTGGTTCAAACATTTATTTTTTCAAAAACTCAATGACTTTACTATGCGTTTTAAGACGTCTTGTACGTTGACGTTCAAAAAAAAGTGTTGGCACTCAGCTTAATTAAAATAAATAACATTAGATTTTGATGGGAAATCTCATCAGGTAAGATATGCCTGACGCAGAAGAATAGTTAGTTTTACTTACTTGCCGGCATCGCAGGACTTCTCAGCTGTGAGGCCTTCCACGGGGGGGTTGCTGTTGAACTCCTGGCACACGTGGTCCACGTCCACGTCCGTGGCGATGGTGTCCGGTCCGTCTGCACAGTGTCTGAAGTCCACCGGACACGTGCCGTCATTATCCGGGATATCGTAATATTCTCTATTCGCCTGGGTTTCTAGCAGGAAACCTGAGATGTCTCCCTTTACTCCAACGTGGATGGTCAGCTGAAAAGTAAATAGAGTAAAGTAAAACAAATGTGGTACATTGGTTAACAATATATGTGCGTGTCATTTTACAGCGTCTCTGCCTGCTATGGAATATCGATGCAAATCCAAAGACAGTTTATGCGAGACTGATTTATTATTTGTGTACCCACATCACAATATATTTTGGAGATGAATGAAAATCTTCTTCGATAGCAATAAGGCGTATAATCAGTAATTAAGGCGACGAATTGTTTAACAATAATTCTAATACCAGGCGCGCGCACCCCGCAACCCGCACGCACCCCGGTAAGTGACTTTTTGTTATTTTATTTAGTCGGAAATGATAACTTGAGAAATTCCTTCTACAATTTTAAGGAGTATTTATAGACTTGTCTACAGAGCAAGTTGAGAGGCTAAAATCGGTCACGTTTGCCCATAAAATGTGAATCTCTATTTAAAAAGAGGTATGTTTGATATTTTTTTCTCTGTTACAAAAGTTACTTAATCATGTAATGAAAACTAACAAAATAAGGTTTTCATCATGAACTGTTCAGGTCACCAACTCATATTTTTATTCGTTTCGTAATTACTGACAAAAATAGAGATCACTGATGCCATAATTTCCAATTCGTCCTCTTAAGTACAGGTTTTAACAAAATTAATGCGTTTGTCGTGCGTGTTCGTCGACCGGATTTTTAATGATTGAGGCGCCGCGCGTGGAGGAATACGGAACTACACTCGTGACGTCTAATAGTGGTGGGCTCGTACGTGATGGATGACGACGCGTAGACATGCCGCCCGCCTTGGAGTAACAGCCTCCAACAAATTAAGAAGAATGTAGAAGTTGAGGGAAGTTAGGTTTCTTCCTCCTTTAGCAGCGGACATAATCTGGGGTATGATCTTCGTATCACTCCGGTAGCAGTTTTAATGTCAGCTACACGTGCTAGTCCATCCTTCTCAGGTGAAGTGCTTATGACTCGTCCAAGTCGCCATTTTAAAGGTGGCAGATTGTCTTCTTTAATGAGCACCAAGGTATTGGGTGCTATTGTGCCGGTGTTGGACTGCCATTTACTCCTTGTCTGCAGCTCCGAAACGTACTCCTGCGACCAGCGTTTCCAAAAATTCTGCCTCATCTGTTCAATGCGCTCGTAGCGGACCAAGCGTGACGTAGTTGCAGCTGTGAGGTCTTCGTAGATAGGTGCAACGAGCGGTCGGCCAATCAGGAAATGGGCTGGTGTAAGAGGGAGAAGGTCGTTTGGGTCTGAAGACATGGGATAGTCTGGAGTTTAGGAGGGCTTCTATTTGTGTCAATAACGTGGAAAATTCCTCATACGTGAGGTTTACGTTTCCTACACGACGGAGATGGTATTTGAAGGATTTTACCCCTGCCTCCCACAGACCCCCAAAATGTGGTGAGTACGGAGGAATAAAGTTAAAATTAATATTTTCGCTTGCAGTGAAATTTAAAATGTCGTTTTCACTAGCATTTAAAAAAATAGAGAATTCCTTTAGTGCGCCTACAAAGGTTTTTCCGTTATCGGAAAATATTTGTGCGGGTTTTCCACGACGAGATAAAAACCTTCTCAAAGCCAATAAGTATGCCTCAGAACTTAAACTTGTGACTAATTCCAAGTGTATCGCACGAGTAGTAAAGCATATGAATAGGCAAACATAACATTTTTCAAGTTTTGAACCCCTTCCTCTACGATTCAATATGAACATGGGTCCCGCATAATCTACACCGCAGCGCAAGAAAGGATACCCCGGCTCCAATCTTTCAGGAGGCAAGTTACCCATTTTTACTGACAGCGTTTTCCCTTTCTGGCGAGTACATGTAATGCACTTATGTACTGTTTGCTTGGCTAAGTCACGGCCCTTGAGAGGCCACCAACTTTCTCTAATAGTAGCCAAGAGCAATTGTGGACCAGCATGGAGTAGACGTTTATGTTCAAATTGAAAAAGAAGTCGCGTGAAAGTATGTTTTGAACATAATAATACAGGATGTTTTTTACTAAAGGAAAAGGTGTGTGAATTTACTAGTCTGCCCCCTACCCTTATAATGCGATCAGAATCTAGGAACACATCAAGACTAGATATGTTTCTCATCGACTTTACAGGTGAGTTTTTTATTAATGCAGCAAAAATGTCTGGAAATGATGTTTGTTGTGCTAAGCGTACTAGAACTAATGTTGATTTATTAAACTCATCAGACGTAAGCGGACCAATGCGACGTTCTGTTTTGACCTTGATTCGTGCATTATGAACGAATCGTAGCAAGTATGCGATTAAAATTTGAAAAACGTTCAAAGGTAAAAATGCTAGTAAAAGTTGATTGTGTAAATAAAGAATTAACCTTTGATTTCATTTCTGGTAAATCCTGTGATTTTATCAATTCATCGTGATTATTTTGTTTAAAATTTGTGTTAATTTCGTTTAAAAATACTGGCCCGTGCCACCAAATATCTGAACTTTGAAGCGCGTCGAGCGTGACCCCGCGGGATAATAGATCAGCCGGGTTGTTTTTACCAGCAACATGTAACCACGGCAACTCACAGTAATTAAGTCATCTACAAACAGATCTTCGTCTATTACCTACTTGCTTTATGACGTCATCCTTACACTCAGACTGTTTGATGCATCGAATACTTAGGAAAGGAGCGGACGCGGTATACTATAAGTCACGGTATTAAGCTAGTACACACCGAGTTCGTCCGATTTATTTTCACGCCAAAGAATTAACTGAAGATTTCTTTGATCCGGTTGGATATTAATTTGTCGATACATTTTTTCGACGTCAGCGCATGCAACAAATCTAAATTGTCGAAAGCGTAACAAGATTGAAAAAACGTCATTATGTAAACTAGGGCCAATATACTGAATATCGTTAAGCGATTTGCCCGATGTTGATTTTGCACTTCCATCAAGAACCACCCTAAGTTTGGTCGTACTACTATGAACTCTTAAAACACCGTGATGCGGTAGAAAGTAATGTGACGATGGAAAGTGATTGACTCGACTCATGTGGCCTAAACTCAAATATTCATTCATGAAATCGCAATACATTTTTTTATATTCAGGTGTAGACTTATCTAATTTACGTTCAAATGCGTGAAAGCGATTTAGCGCGAGTGCATACGTATCTCCTAGTGTGTCGCTGGACTCAGCTAATGGAATGCGCACAAAAAAACGACCCGTGTTATCGCGGTACGTAGTTTGCACAGACATGTTTTCACATAAAGACTCGTCATTAGTTAATTTATTTTGCGGAGCTATTTCTTCTAACTCCCAGAATTTCCTAAGTTGAGCGTCTAATGATTGTGAGTAATTGCATTGAACTCGATTGTTATTGCGTGAAGTTTTATTATTCAACAATGATCCAGATATTACCCATCCCAACTTAGTATTCTGAAGATACGGACCACTACTTAGTCGAATAAGTCCGTCATTTAAAAGTCCCCAGAATTTATCTGCCCCAATTAATAATTCGATTCCTGATGGCGAATAAAATTTGGGATCCGCTAACTGTACATGATCAGGGATATTTATGTGTGATGTTGTACCTAAAGATGGCAACTGAGCTGTTATTTGATTTAAAACTAAACATTTTAAGCTTGTACAATATTGTGTATTTTAAGACCTCAAATTAATTTCGCATGATTGTGTGGAATTAGTCACCGAATTACCTACTCCGGAGACTTGCACAGTGGACTGTATTAAATTAAGATTAAGTCGTTTGCATAAAGATTCTGCAATGAAGCAATGCTGACTACCGTTATCTAATAAAGCACGAGTAGTGTGATAATTATTGCTTTTATCTGCGACCTCAACTAAAGCTGTAGACAGCAGTACAGTCTCTAATGATGAATGAGTAGTACTTTGATGTATTGTGTGAGATGCAGAATGTAATGTAGTAGTGTTTGAAGACTTACCACTAGTTGTATCCTGCGACGATGCCTGTGAATTAAGCGCAACAGCTGACGATGTGGATGCAATCGCACTATCGTCACATTTATCATGAATTAAATTGTTGTGTTTCTTGTTACATTGCCTACAAGGACCGAACCAACACTCATCTACCGAATGATTAGCGCGTAAACAATTACAACATAACTTCTTTTCATTAATGAATTTAATTTTATCGTTAACGGTTAATTTTAAGAATGAATCGCAAGAATAAAGCGGATGGTTAGCTTGACACATAGGTAGTGCAAATACGTAAACGTTTAGAATTTTTATTATTAGATTGTTTATTTTGTGTTGATGTGTAACTATGTGTCTTATTTGTTTGTTGTGAATGTGATGGTTTCTTTGCGTTATTCTCTGTGGAAGATTTACTATGTGCTAAATAAATAGTTTCTAGTACGTCAGCCCTATTTTTAACCGACTTCAAAAAAAGGAGGAGGTTCTCAATTCGGTTGTCAGAACTCCGTCGTTCATGAACCGATTTGCAAAATTTTTTTTTCCCCTTGCTTGATATGCTTCCAGATTGGTCCCATGTTTTTCAAAATCCAGTTCTGATGATGGAATCTATGAGAAATCGAGGGAACTCCTCAAATATTATAGGCAACCATATAGTTATTTTGGTATTTTCATCGAGAACTTAAGCATCTACAGTCAAAAAGTAACATTTGATGAAGTGGAACTGGTGAAAAGAAAAGAAAACGAAATGCATAAGATTTGCCTTACCAAATGTCAGAGGTAGTGATTGTGACATAGTATTGAACGGGGAAAAACTTGAATTCGTCGATAAAACAGTTTTCCTGGGAATTACGCTTGACTCAAGGCTACAATGGGGTCCTCATTTAACATCTCTTGCAGGACGGCTAAGTTCAGCAGCATATGCTGTCAGGAAAATCCGCCAATTTACGGATGTAGATACCGCGAGACTGGTCTATTTTAGTTACTTTCACAGTATCATGTCTTACGGTATTCTACTATGGGGACGGGCTGCAGACATCGAGTCTATTTTTATACTGCAGAAAAGAGCCATTAAAGCCATATACAAACTCGGCCGGCGCGATTCTCTAAGGGAACTGTTTAAGAATATTAACATCATGACGGTACCTTGTCAATACATTTACGAAAACATTATGTATGTTAGAAAGAATTTACATCTTTTTAGTAAAAGAGGCGACAGACATAATTATGGTACTCGAAATAGGGACCAATTAGTTCAACCAGGTTTCAGACTGGCTAAAGTAGCCTCATCTTTTATGGGGTACTGTTTAAAATGTTATAATAAAATACCTCCCCATATATTAGAACTAAATGAGACTAAATTTAAATCTTGTATTAAACGCACACTATGCAGGCAAGCATATTATAAGTTAGGGGAGTATATTGAAGATAAAAATGCTTGGCTCAATGCTGGTCCTGCTCCACAGCCACTAGGGCGCACAAAGTAATCTGTTAGCATTTGGAAATATTGTTGGACCGGATGAAGATTGTAAGAAAGCAACATTTTTTATTGTATAGACTCAATTTATTTAGCATTGTATAATTTCATGCATTAACGGCACATGTGTGAGTACTATGTAGGTCCCTCAAATTTAAACTATAATGATCATTTTGGGTAGGTCTTTGACTTGAATGTACCCTGGCGATTGGGGATGTCATGCTCACTCAAAAGTCTGGCTGATGGTGGCGTATGCGTTGGATCATTTGGCTCCCTTAAAAAGGTCGAGCCGAATGGTGCTAGCGTATGCGTCATGTTCGTGAACGGGCGCCGTCAGCTGAGACTGGTCATCTCTCGGCTGCCATGGTCTATTTTAATTATTTCTTTGAATTGTTTCTTTTTTACTCCGGACTCTTTTATCCTGCACGTCTTTTACATCGTTCTCACATATATGTATAATTTCAATATGAATGATGTAACCATAATTTTGTAACAAAAACTTATTTTTAAAAGAGTGTCCGTGGAGTTTCTTGCGCGTTCTTCTCCATAGAGATCTACGCTTTGGAACGTGCAAATAGCTTCATCTTTTTTTTTGACCGACCGACCTTGACAATTCAAAAGTGCCTGTAAATGGTCTAATTGAAATAAATGCTTTGACTTTGACTTTGACTTTGACTTTGGTGGAGAAGATCAGAAACCAGTGGCCAACGGAACTTGACACTCGCATAAATATCACAATGCAACTATGTCAATGCAAATAAACAAATGATTCTGAATAGTTATGTTGAGAATGGTATCATCGAACTGATCTGATGATGATGGAGCTGGATGGTAGGCACCGGAACTGCGTAATTAATCAATGTATCCCAGCCGTGTTTGGGCTTATTAGAATTGTCATGAGATGCACTTTGGCTATAAGGTATAGTTTTTTTATCTCACGAGTGCGGGCGAGCCATAGTTGTGTAGGTAAATGTACGTGCACATTGTCTTAGTGTGCGTGAGCTTGTGTCAGTCGCTCTCAAGGTTACGCACACTAAGAGAGAGTTTTTCTAGGAATTATTGCCTATTCGTATTTCCTTGCTTTGGCTGGCACCGGCTCCAAAAAGAAGTAATAAATTTTAAATATTTGCAAAATATTAATGTCAAATAAGTTTACTTTTAAATTACGTTTCTTTAAAGCAATTCAAATATTTATTTTCAACTTTTTAGTGGGAACGGTTTTTGTTTGTTTTTTTTGAAGGCGGTTTTTTTTTTAAGAAAAGTAATCAAATAATCAAGAGATGTACGTGAATTTGACTGATTGTGACTATTTATAATTGAACTTTTATGAGTTTCCCATTCTCTTTCGGTAACTGAATCAAGTTTAGATGTAATTAAGTATATAATCAACGTGTCCCAAGACTCGATCGGTTCGCCGAGGTTTTTAAAGGAACGTAGGTTTTTGAGAACGGTATCTATTAGTTTACGAATTTGATTGAATGATTCTTTATTAAGTGACGTAATAGAAAATAAAGCCTTTACATGGTTTTGCACAAGTAAACGGTTATTATTGAATCTGTTCTCCAATAACTCCCATGCTATATTGTAATTCTCAGAAGAAAATTCTAATGACTTAATAACCGATAATGCACTGCCAGAAAGAGAAGACCGTAAGTAATGGAATTTTTGCACATTATCTATTTCGTTAGAGTTATGGACGAGAGATAGGTAAATATCGCGGTACTCCAACCAATGATCATATAAGAGCCATCAAAGGATGGAAGTGAAATTGTAGGTAATTGAACTTTACTAAAAACTTAAGAAGAATTTTGAGCATTATCTGCGTTAATAATACACTTAGTTTTAGCCACATTAAGCATAATAATGGGTTTCGAAAGATTCCCTCTCAGATAAATCCTTTTCTATTTGACTATCAGGTATTCGTAAGAGCGGGGGCACACGATGCGTTGCGCCGCACCGCTAAGATTTCACCGTGTCAGCGGGCACACGAGCGGTGCGGCGCCGTAACGTTGTTATGTCGCAGCGGCGCCGTAGCAGCGTTGGACAGTCTTTTTATGAAAATGGATCGTAAAAGACGTCTGTTGTTGGCCCTACTATTACGCCACCGCCGAAATCGACGTAGAAGCGTACGACGATACTGGATCTGTCCTTTTATTGCACTAAGGAACAGTGATGGACAGTTTTTTCTCCAAGAATATTAAGAGTTGCTGTTAGACGAAAAGAAGTTTTACAATTTCTTTCGAATGAGTGTGTTAAGTTTCGAATGTTTATTGAAATCTGAAAAATACTTAGAAAAAAAAACGAAACGAGCGAACGTGTGTCCTTCCTTGTGACGCAAAACAACTGAGCGGTGCCGCTCCGACGTCGCAACGTTTTCACCCCTCCCCGCCTCGTCTTGGTGGTTGCAAGTCCGGTGCGGCGCCGGAGCGCATCGTGTGACATGCCACAGATATTTCTATGTAAAACGACGCAGCGACACCGCTCCGGCGCGCGGCGCCGCACCGCCGCCGCAACGCATCGTCCTGAATTTCTGAAAACTGCTGTAACAATAAATCTGCCTTTTGTAAACGCGTTTGTAATTCTGTTTTTATGATTTCAGTAATGGGCATTATTTCTACAGAGTCTACATACTTCATGAATAGTCGAAATTTACCGCGAACAACACCTCTTTTTTTATTTAAATCTCGAAATATATCCTCACCACTGCTACGACTTTCTTTTGATGGAGTTTTAGTCATTTTGGAGTTTGTGGAAGGCAGTGGAAAATAGTTATATTTTATAGATTAGCAAAAGATTTTTTTTAAGTTGAGGGTAGCGACAAAACAAAATTCTTTGAGCGTTTTTAACTATTTAACGGGAATAAAATACTATTATTTCACACATTATCAACACAAATGAAGCACTGAACAAAGAAAAAAGGAATAAGGATAAATAATGATGATTGACCTGACCGTTTTATGCTGGTACCGTGGATGACTTCGCTGATGGCTTCGTGCGTCCGATTTATGCTGGTCGCGACGATTTCTTCTGCTGCATCCGGCGTAGAAGGTCCAAAATATGTTTTGGAGATGAATGAAAATCTTCTACGATAGCAATAAGGCGTATAATCAGTAATTAAGTACAGGTTTTAACAAAATTAATGCGTTTGTCGTGTTCGTCGACCGATTTTTTAATGATTGAGGCGCCGCGCGTGGAGGAATACGGAACTACACTCGTGACGTCTAATAGTGGTGGGCTCGTACGTGATGGATGACGACGCGTAGACACAATATATTACATTTCCTCTCTCACAAGAAATACATACATAGGTAGGTACTTAACTAAATTACAACATTTTTTTATTTTTACTTATTCGGACTAAAAAGTAAATATAATTAGGGTAGTGCTACAATATAAGATTTTAATACCTTTAACAACAACAATAATTACACAACATTTACCTACCTACTTCTTGGATTGATTGAATTAGTCTGCCTAAAACATGGATTAGTCAGTATTTATATTTTTTTTGTTTCTTGGTCTGTTATTGACCCAATCCCCGGAAGTGGACGGTTCAGCCGAGTAATCGCTTTGAGTCTCATGCATGACAGGCGAAACATGTGGAGTCTGAGGTGATGTCGTCACCGGTGAATTAGGTGCAGACTCCCATGTTTCTATTTCAGTGTTTACTGTTTGATTATCAGTATCTGTGATAGTAGGATTAGAGTACTGTGTGTGTCTTCGTAATGGCATAATTTGATCTATGTTTTCGGTGTTCCCCGTGGCCCGATTTTATCTTATATGTCACTGCTCCGGTGCGCTCAGTGACCTCTCCTTCCAACCACTTTGGATTGTTTCTAGAGTAATCTCGAAACAGCACTCTGTCTCCTAGCTGAACCTCTCTGTTTGAACCTTGGGCATGGTCAACTTGCTTGTTCTGCGCCACCTCGACCGCATCCGCAGTGGTGCGGCGCAGCATGTCCAAGCGCATGCGCAGCCTCCGTCCCAGCATGTCCAAGCGCATGCGCAGCCTCCGTCCCAGCAGCGCCACAGCTGGCTCGCGCTGTGTGCTTGAGTGTGTACTGTTTCTATACACTAAAAGAAAATTGAGTATTGCTCGCTCGATATTCTCACCTTCAGAAGCCGCCTTTTTTATTACTTTCTTGACATTTTTGACGGCGTTCTCGGCGGCGCCGTTGCTCGATGGATGGTAAGGGGCTATTAGAATGTGTTTATGTAATTCCGTTTCGGGTTAAAAATAACTCAAATTCCTCGGATCTAAATGGCGGACCCCCGTCACTCACCAAGCATTTTGGCAGCCCAAATCGGCTAAAGCATTCTCTTAGTCTGTTTGATACTAAATTAGCCGATGTGCCGGTCCCCATGAGAAAAACTTCGATCCACTTAGAGTGTGAGTCTAGTATCAAAAGGTAATATTTACCTTGATACTGTAAAAAATCTATATGAAGTCTCGACCAGGGTTCCGAAGGCCATACGTACGGTACGGGAGTGTTTCGCGGCGGTGCGTCCAGCTGCGCCCGGCAGGCGGCACAGGAGGCGCCGCGCGCCTCGATGTCTGCGTCCAGGCGTGGCCACCACACGTAGCTGCGTGCGATGCTCTTCATGCGCACGACGCCCACGTGCCTCGCGTGCACTTTCTCCAAGATGCGCCCGCAGCTGCTTCGGAACCACTATCCTGTATCCCCAAACTATACACCCGTGATCTATGTGTAGATTTTCACGTCTATGAAAATATGCCTTCTCTTCTTCTGAATCGCCTATGAGGGGCCATCCACTCATTATGTAACCGTACACTTTACATAAAATTTTATCTTTTGTTGTCGCCTGTGCTACGTCTTTGTGACTGAGAGGGAAACTGTCCTCAACAAAATGTAGATATGCCGCGTCGTCTTGGTCCTCCACCTTTGTTTTCGTTAAAGGTAATCGTGATAACCCATCTGCATTGCTATTCATTTGAGAATTTACAAACACGATGTTAAAATCATAAGCCGCCAGGCGCACAGCGTATCTCTGTAGGCGGCTGGCTGCAGTTTGCGGTATACCCTTTTTAGGCCCGAATATATAGCTTAAAGCTTTATGATCGCTCCGTAAAGTGAAATGCCTACCAAAGAGATATTGATGGTGCCTCGTGACTCCGTATACAATGGCCAGCGCCTCCTTGTCTACCTGGCTGTAGCGACGCTCGGCGTCATTGAACGTGCGCGAGGCGCAGCACACGAGGCGCTCCCCGCCGTCGGGGTGGCGCTGCGCCAGTACGGCGCCCAGGCCGTACGCGCTGCTGTCCACGGCCAGCACCAGCGGCAACGCCGGCGAGTAGTGAGCCAGCACCGGGTCACTCGTCAATCTCACCTTGATCTCTTCAAAAGCGGCATCACAATTCTCCGACCACGTCCATTTAACTCCCTTTTTTAAAAGAGTGTGAAGTGGATGTAAAATCATGCTGAGATTGGGTATGCGTTTCATACCAGCATAGTAATTAATGAAACCCAATAAAGCTCGTAACTGAGACACATTTTCGGGGATGGGCATTTTCGTTATGGCATTAACTTTTGATGTATCTGTATAAAGGCCGTGTTTGTTAATTCTATAACCCAAGTAACAAACCTCATCTTTTAAGAACTCGCATTTAGAAAACTTTATTGTTAATCCGGCCTCTCTTAATGTAGTGAGTACCGCCCTTAAATTTTCTAAATGATGAGATTTATTCCTGCCACTCACACAGATGTCATCAATAAAAGCTACTACAAATTCTAGACCATTTAAAGTATCGAAAACAATTTTTTGAAATTTTTCGGGTAGACACTTAAGTCCGAAAGGAGCCCTGCGATATACAAATGTCCCTTCATCCGTAGTAATCGCTGTTAGTGCTTGTGAACTATCGGACAATTCAAGTTGCATAAATGAATTTTTAAAATCTAATTTACTATATTGCTCCCCACCACTTAACGTTGCGAATAACTCTTAAATTTTCGGCAATGGAAAATGAAAATTGTAGTCGGGGTGAGTCAGTTATTAAAAGGAGGGCTTTGTTATTGGCATAAACTTTAATTTAATGTAAAAAATATCACATTACACGTGACTATCACACACAGAGCAGAATTCCCAATGCTGCCATATTTAACATAATAGTTCAACCAAAACTTATAAAATGGTGCCAACCTAACCAACGGCCAATCAGTGGCTAGTATTCGCGCCGGCTCGGCTATTATTGGTCGGCGCGAAGCGCATGAGCGAAAGTGCGTTCGGATACCAACTACGGCGAGTACCGCTCAGGTGCTTTACCTCGACCTATGCGACCAGGGAGACGTTTAGTTACATCCGCTATACACTCCCCCTCGGGTTCGTGAAGGCGTCCTCGCTTAGGAACCCGCTCATTGACGACAGAAACAGGCTGAAAATGACGAGGGCGACCTCGGTTACGCTTTGGCATAACTGGACAAAGAGGCGCATCGTCTCTATTAACAAAAGGCGTAAGTTGGGACGCGTGGAACTTGCCTAGGATCGCGTTGGGATCACTAGCATGCGACACAAGATAAGTAGTAGGACTAACTTTTTTAACGACCGTATAGGGACCGTCCCTCTTTGGTACAAACTTAGCTGACAATCCTTTAGCAGCGTTACTCAATACGTGCGACTTTACCAAAACTTGATCACCAACATAAAATTCCTCAAGTTTACGACCCTTATCTGCGTAATCTTTACGTCTGTCCTGTTCCTTCTCTACTTTATCCCTAATAGAAACTAATGAATCTAAGAACTTCTTTAGGTAGGGCGTGATTTGGGGAACAAAATTATCTTTTTCCAGGACGGCCCTGATATCAAAATGAGCGTCGACGGGTGAACGGAGCTCTCTTGCTAAGGTGAGAAAAGCCGGAGAAACACCGGTTGTTTGGCATAATGCCGAGTTCATTGCGAAGCGAACCGAAGGTAAGTGGTTAGGCCACGACGAATGCTGTGTGTCCACCAACTGGGCTAGCTGCACCTTAAGATCTCTATTTTTCCGCTCGGCCGGGTTTGCCTCGGGGTGATATAAAGGTAACAAGTCCTGTTTAATTCCTAAAATATATGTACACTGTTGCATGACAGAGGACACAAATTGTACGCCATTGTCTGATATAATGCGGCGAGGTAAGCCATATCTTAGGAAGTACTCCTCTATCAATGTACGAGCACAGACTACTGAGGTGGCGTCTACGAGAGCAAAGAGCTCGACCCATCGAGTAGCTGTATCTTCTACTAGCAAAACGTACTTCTCCCCCTTCTCTCCAGGAGGGAGCGGGCCAAACAAGTCGATTGCCAAGACTTCTCCCCTTTGATTTAAGACCGGGGTCTGTAGAAGACCTGAAGGCTTCACGTTTGATGACTTGTACCGTTGGCACGTCGCGCAAGACTTAATAAAATCGGCGACAAATCGTCTCATGCCAGGGAAGAAAAATCGCTGTGACAGCTTATGCAAGGTCCGATCAATACCTTGATGCCCAGCAATGGGAGTGTCATGGCATTCCCTCAAGACGTCAAGCCGTAAACTCACAGGAAGTACAAGCTGTGGTTCCTCAACGTCGACATCGGGGTTGTACCTATAAAGGACTCCTTGCTGCATGAAGTATCCTCGTTCGGACCAGCGTTTTTCTTCTACTGCATCATTACTTTCAAGACCACTTATTATTTTTTTTATTTCAGGGTCATCTAACTGAGCAAGTCGGAGATCAGCAGGACTTCTAGTGGGCAAGTCAACGACGACGGAACAAATACCACACTGACTTTTACAGTTTTCCTCGCAAGTAGGCCGACTAAGTGTGTCGGCGACCACATTGGCCTTGCCTGGAGTGTACTCGAACTGAATATTAAACTCCTGTAACTTCAGTGCCCACCGAACTAATCTACCTGACGGTGACTTCAAGCTCAACAACCATTTTAGAGGTTGATGGTCGCTACCTACAATAATTTGTTGACCTTCTATATATCCTCTAAATCGTTCAACTGACCATACTACCGCAAGAGCTTCCCTTTCGGTAGTGCTGTAATTACGCTCGGCAGGGTTCAGAAGGCGGCTCGCATACTCGATCGGGCGTTCGTCCTTGCCTTCACCCTGTAACAATACTGCACCGAGAGCATAACTACTTGCGTCAGTACGCAAGATAAACGGTTTACTATAATCAGCTTGGACAAGTATGGGCGCGGACGTTAAGCGATTTTTAAGCTCCTGAAACGCCTGATTTTGTTCTGGGCCCCATACCCAAGTCTGATTCTTTTTTAAAAGACGTGTAAGGGGTTCAGCTACATCTGAAAAGTTTAAAATGAACTTTCTGAACCACGAACAGGTCTGAAGAAACGTTCTGAGGTGACGTAGCGAACTTGGTGCGTTCATGTCCGCCACAGCGCGAACTTTGTCATGATCAGGCGAAACCCCATCCTGAGTGATGACATGACCCAAGTATTTCACTTCTTCGCGAGCAAAAACACACTTTTCGCGATTGGCGCGAAGATTGAACATGCGCAACCTCTCAAAAACTGCACGTAAGTCAGCGACATGCTGATCAAATCCTTCTGATATCACAAGCAAATCGTCTTGGTAGGCTAATAGAGTGACATTTTTAAGTGAGGCGCCAGAGCGCAGTCTGTCTATAAGCCGTTGAAAGGTGGACGGAGCGTTTTTCAGTCCAAACGGCATCCTTTTAAATCGGTATGTACCAAAAGGAGTCATAAAGGCCGTTTTATCTCTGTCGCACTCCCTGACTGACACATTCCAAAATCCACTTCTCATATCTAAGGTACTCATGATGCAATTGCGCTTTGTAGACTGCACTAACTCGTCTATAAGCGGCATCGGGTACACATCGGTTTTTGTTACCGCGTTAAGTTTTCGATAATCTACACAGAAACGAATTTGACCGTTCTTTTTAGGCACTAACAATGCTGGAGAGCCCCATGCCGATTCACACTCTTCTATGATGTCATCAGCCAACATCTTTTCCACTTCCGCCTGCATAATCTCTTTTTTTGCAGGAGTGAGCCTATACGGAGGAACCGCGATAGGAGCGTGATCGCCGGTGTCGATGACGTGTTCTGCAAAAGTCGTCGGTTCACCTTTTAACTCAAATACGTCCTTATTTTCAGAAAGGAATTGAGCAATAACCTTACGCTTGTCGTCGCTAAGACGTGACGCTTCCTCGTCCCTAAGTATACTATTAATAGGCACACTCTCAACTTGGTGTGCTTTTTCGAAGGAAAGATCAAACTGCTCAACACTGTCAGCAAAGTGCCATTTAGCATTACCGAAATCAACACTAATATTAAATTGTATTAAAAAATCTATACCTAAAAGACTTTCATTATTGTCCGAGTCAGGAAAAATTAAAAAACTTACAAGCCTGGTTCTACCTTCAAGAGTCACATTTACCTCGGTAGTAAGTACATTCAATAACCTACTGACACCATCTGCTAGTTTTACATTTTCCATACGAGAGGACATAGGGTGATCTTTGGCCTTTAGGAGAGCGTATAGCGAATGGCCAGCAACGCAGCTTTTAGCTGCCGAATCTGCCAATGCAGTACCATTTTCACCTAAAATACTAATCTTTAGCACGGGTCGAAGATACGATCGAACATTATTACGATAACCGAAAAAAGGTTGCAAACCACTGGTAATTCCGCACAAATGTTGACAACCGTTAGTGTTTTTAAAATCGAGTATGTTTTTAGAAATACATTGAGAAACTCCTGTACTCTCGAAAAAATGTTGACAAGTACTTGCAATATCAGAAAAATGTTTAGAGTCACTGGTAATGTTACAGAATGGCTTATAATCACTGGAGATAGGCATAAAATCGCGAGTGCTAGATTTTGATCCGTCGGAATTACCAGAAAAAGATTGACAACCATTAAACATTACAGACCGCGACGTACTATCATTAACCTGTAACGGTGACGCGTACTCCCCCTGATCGCAAGTAGTACAAACACACACTTGTAAATTACTACAAAAACATACGACAGGTTTCTCATTAACCGAAGAATAACGATTATTAACACTAACACAATTATTATCGACATTATCATTTATAGACACAGATAAATGATTAACGTTATTAGAAATCTCTTGTGATCTAAAATTATTACTTTTAAAAGTACTACTCAGTAAAACACAATTTTTACAAGAATCTTTAACATTTAAACATTTAGGTACACTATTATCGGAATAGTTAGTACCTACAGTGACAAAATTAGTATTAGGAACACAAGTAACACAACTACAATTAATAACAGAATCCCCTGCTGCGATGTGAGCAGGGTTACCTCGAACTTCGTGATAAGACTTGCACTGGTCGACGCTAGGGGGCGCGGGCGCGCCCGCACCGACGAACATCACGCTACCTCGCAGCGGCGGGGTAGGCGCTTGCGGTGGCGGCGCGTTGATCACGCAGCGTTTGTCGCCATGCGACTCCATGCGACCGGTCGGCACACGAGATTCACGAGTCGAAGATAACGAATAGAAAGATGAATGTTCTTTATTTTTAATGTTAGCGTTACACTTTGAACACTTCGACTTAATGACATTCGCGGCCCCACAACCGTAACATTTAATGTCTTTTGTGTCCGCACTGTTTGAATTATATTTGTTACTGTTCACTAATTTTTCGCACATATCTTTTGTGTGACCGCTACGTTTGCAGTAAACACAGAACGACTTCACATTCCCAGCTTTTTTCGTAGTTGATTCACCCGTGCGACTACCGGCGGCGGCGGCGGCGGTGGAAGAGCAGGAAGCAGAACTCGAAGAGGGTGTACGCGCAGGCTCGACGGCAGCGGTGCGTGATCCTTCTTCGCGATCAGACGACGACTTTTGCGATTGGCGGCCATGTTGTGACTCATTTAGCGAGTCTTCTATAGCTCGCGCCTTTTTCAGCAACTCGTCGAATGTTGAAACTGCAGCTCTATCGATACGCTTGCGGATGCGGCGATCCAGCAATCCGAAGGTCATATCCAATTCGACACGTTCGCATAAGTCTTCTTGTGGTAGTTTTGCAAGTAAGGCTCGGACTTTAGCTATGAATAAATCCGTATTTTCTTTGCCTTGTACTAGGGAGAACAACTCTAGGTATATTCGAAAAGGCGGGCGACGTTCCCCATACGCACTTCGGAGTCTAGTTATAGCTTCATGCCATGTCTTCGTAGAGCCCTTGACGCCCTGCCACCATGTTCCTGCTGAAGAAGTGAGCAGCATCGACATACCTAAGAGAGCGTTTTCGTCGCTTATGTTTAGGCATGACTTGTAAACTTCGATGGCATCGATGAAGTTTTCCACGGATTCCTCAGGATTACCGCTGAACTTGGATGAACATTTCGAAAAGTTTGCTGTTGACTTCACACGGGCCTCGGCGGCGGCAGATGTACCTACATCGACCGATGTTTGCGGCGTCGACGAACGGAATTCGTGAAGGACTTGATTGCAAAATTCTGCTTGCGACTGGTGTATCGAGGTTAACAAGGTCGCAAGGACGTCTTGTGTCATAGTTATATTGTTTGATTGTTCGGATTCTTCTGAATTAGATTCCCTGTCGCCGGCAAGCGACTGGCGAGTCCGCGGCATTTTTCAAACACAGGTATCTCGGCTGCCCAAATTCAAAACCTAGTAACAGGTGATTTGAAAAAAAACGGCTTTTGGTGTTTTTCGACTTACTAGGCAGTATCAAAATGATGTGGACCTTGAAACACCCAGTTTCATACGTAATTTAAAAAAAAATATTTAGCAAGTCTAAGCAATTTGGCATGATTACGAAAATTTCCTTGAAGTACAAATTTTAAACTTAGTATGTCAAAATACAAATTTAAAACCCTAGCAGCTCAAGCGACTTACTAAGTTATGAATTTGAAATACCAACTTGCTATGTTTTGAATTTGGCGCCGATTGTAAAATAGATGACATTTCGTTTAGTAAGTCCAGTGTCACCGGCGCACGAGTGTTTCGCTCCGTGTTAAAAAATAATAAAATGAGTTACAAGCAATTTTATCGGTCCAGGCGTATACTGCGTGCTTTGCAGAACGTAAACGAATGCAGGTAAGAAATAACTTATTCATTATGGTTACGAAAATGTAAAAGAAATGTGACATAACCTCAAAATAAAATTGTCATTGCATTATCTTCATAATAAAACTAACAAAACTAGTATGTTGTGCTGGCTTTCGTATAATGAATGTGCAAAAGCCGATTTTGCTTATTTTAATGGTATGTTTTGCTAATTATCGACAAAAAGTAGTGGTTCCGAGTTAAGGGGCCTTAGGCGGCGCTAGTGGCACCTGCACTGGTTATAAATTATTACCTCTGTAAAGAAAATTTAATGTAAAAATCAGCCACAACGGGTATCTCGGTAATTTTTAATGTGATCTCATATAAGAAGTTTCTAATTAAAACAGTAATGTAGCATACAGGGGTATGTTTATAAAAAGTAGCCACTTTTCATTAAAAACGCCCTATGCTCTATCAAAAGATACTAGAAACATTTTATCGAAGTGCCCATATTTTGTGGCCGATTTTTAAATTTAATTGTATTTACAGAGATAATACTTTTGACTGCCTCGGTAGCCTAGTAGTCCTAAGCGCGACTGTTACGCTAGAGGTCTTGGGTTCGAATCCCAGGTCGAGCAAAAAGTGTTATTGGGTTTTTCTACGAAATTCTCAGTAGCAGCTCGGATTTAGGATTTGTGCCCGGTTAATGGCAATAGGCTCGCCCCCTATTACATGGGACCTAAAACATACCGGCGAACACTGTGGGTGTACGCTGCTACACCTCTGCCTAACCCTTCGGGGAATACAGGCGTGATGGTATGTGTGTAATTTTAACTAGTGCAGGCGCTACTAGCGCCACATAAATCCCCTTTACTTGTTGCCCTATAGAACAGAACGGGACTTTACCCAAACAATGAAAGAAAGTTTTTTTTCTTTACCCAAGCTATTTAACTAATACTTATTGCCTTATCATTTGCCTTTTTGTTTTCGGTGTTGGTTGCGTGTTAGCTTGGTTCTTTTTTCCGCTTTCAGAGCAAATGATGAAGCTAAAACAGATACTGAAACTGTTATCGACTACAGCAATCCTATCCCTGGGTCATCAGCCGACAATGTAACGATCTGTGATAGTATCGTTTCTGATAGTAACCTTGGATTTGATACTGCTTACTTGAGTGATGACTCCGTAGCTGATCCCGATTATATACCTTTGGTAGTACAAAAACCTGCACTACAGTTGTTTGCTGATAATTCCGAAGATTGTTTTCAAGATATCGATCTCCTAGAACCTACGTTTGCCATAGAAAATCTACCCTAACCACCTCCAATGCAATCCCCTGTACCAGAAATGCCAATTTTCATTGCTACTTACCCAAATACAATTATTTTCATCGACTCTGAACAAGCAGATGGCTACCGTCCACCAGCTCGGTTCACTGCAAATTATCCAGGCCCCATATTTGATACGGGTACATTAATCGACATTTCAGATAATCCCAAAGAAACAGCAAAGGTTATAAAAAATAAAACGATGCATCCCATGATATCTAAAATGTGCGACGGTAAATGTAGACGACGTTGCAATAACTTCACAGAAAAACAGCGAGAGGATATTTGGAATGGTTACTGGAATCTTAATTATGCTCAGCGCCGCCAGTTTTTGAACAAATGTGTAAAGTTTGCACCAGTCAAAGAGAAATCTGCATCTGTTCCTAACTCAGACAAAAAACACGTAAAAAACGAGTCGAGGTACTTTTGTCTCGGGAATGAAGAGATAAATGTTTGTAAATCATTTTTCCTGAACACTCTGGGTCATTGTACTGATGGCGTTATTACCGAGCTAAGTAGAGCTTTAAAACGGAAACCCTTTTACGAATTAGCTAAAGAAAATCGAGGTGGTAAGAAACCTAGACTATCAAGAACACCAATCGAAGACCATATCATGAGCTATAACCCGGCATTGAGCCACTACAGGAGAAACAACGCACCGTTGACACGGTACTTGCCACGAACGCTTACGCTGCAATCTATGCATACTGACTTCATATCGAAGAATCCTGATGTCAAATGTTCCATTGAAACCTACAGAAATACTATGAAATCAATGAAAGTTTCCTTAAAATATCCCAAAGGAGACCAATGTGTTGATTGCGGAGTATTCATGGAAAAGATTAAAAATGGAAGTGAGGCATCAGCTGTGGAAAGTTTACAGAATGATTTCGCTCAACACAAGGTTAAAGCTGAAAAAGCTATAAAAAATTACAAAGAAGATGCGAAGAAAGGCAACGATACTATGGAACACTATTTTTCTATGGATCTTCAGAAAGTGACATTATTGCCAGATATGCCAAAAATAAAGGATTCATTTTTTTTGAGCCGTCTAGTGGCTCTCAATTTAACATTTGCACCACTATGTAAAGATGCAAAGATAAACAGCAAGTGTGTTGTGTGGCATGAAGCAATGATGGGTCGAGATGCTAATAATATAATAGATGCATTGATGGCTTTTCTTATTTCGGAAAGAGATGTGAAAAAATTAACACTGTGGTGTGACAATTGCACTGGACAAAATAAAAATTGGTTTTTATTTACAGCGCTGGTAATGATTGTTAATTCTGAGTGCATTAATATTGATACTATCACTCTGAGATTTCTCACTAAAGGCCATACCCATATGTCTGCCAACGGCGTACACGGAAATATAGAAAAAGAGATGAGGCGTCGAGATGGAGTTTACGATTACGAGGACTACAAGTCTATTATAGCGAACTGTAGAAAGAACATTGACGTTATCGAAGTGCAAAAATCATACCAATGGGTGAAAAAGAAACGAGTTCCACGGCGTAACACAAATGACGATACAGCTCTCAGCACATTTTTGCTAAACCCAGTGGTTGAAGCTAAGTTCCTCAAAGGATCACGAAATCTGTTCTATAAAACAGATTTTGATGAGTCTTACCAAGAACTGAACTTCTTGATGCAGAAATTTAATGTCAACACTATTCCCCCACTTTCAAATACTATCCCCCGAGGGGTGAAATCATCGAAGAAAGATGGTATTGTTTCAAAATTGGTCCCCCTAATGCCATTGAACAGAAGGGAGTTTTGGCTGAATCTACCCACGAGTGATAACTCCATTGATTTGCAAACTGATGGTCAAATCGTTACCAATAACAACGAGTAGTTCAATATCAATAACAATGATTTTATCTTAAGTTTATTTTTTTTTTAGTTTTGGTTGACTGTTGAGAGTGTGAGTCATGTTTTAATTTAAGAGTTCTTTAAAGTACGTTAATAAATATCTTTTTATAAGTCAACAGGATTTTTATTCAAAATCTGCATTCATAGGTACTTTGGGATAATTTTTTTAATCTTATAAACACTATAATGTATAATGAATTTGTTTAGTCTTCACGTTTACCATAGAAAATCAAATTGATAACCTAGTAAGCAGACTTACTAAGTTTTGATATTGTTTTTACATTCATATTTGGGTAAATTCACAAATAAAAATAAAGTATGAGCGATTCAACTGTAACTATACTCTAAAAATATTACGAGTATAACAAACTAAAATGTCAACAATATAGCACAACTTTTCGCCAAACATCCAAATCGCTATCTCTTCTGGTTTCTTCGGGCGAACGAATCAAAGTAGCCGACCAGTTTTTTGGCTCTCCTGAACATTTTTGTTGGAACGAGTTACTATGTTTTGATTTTAAGCAGCCGATCTATCTAAAGTTTTCACTTGACGAACTTTTGCAACTAACGAAAAAGTTTGATCCACATAACAAAAACCACTGAAACACACGTTGGGTGCCAAGATGTAGTCGGGGTGAGTCAGTTATTAAAAGGAGGGCTTTGTTATTGGCATAAACTTTAATTTAATGTAAAAAATATCACATTACACGTGACTATCACACACAGAGCAGAATTCCCAATGCTGCCATATTTAACATAATAGTTCAACCAAAACTTATAAAATGGTGCCAACCTAACCAACGGCCAATCAGTGGCTAGTATTCGCGCCGGCTCGGCTATTATTGGTCGGCGCGAAGCGCATGAGCGAAAGTGCGTTCGGATACCAACTACGGCGAGTACCGCTCAGGTGCTTTACCTCGACCTATGCGACCAGGGAGACGTTTAGTTACATCCGCTATAAAATCTTTTAATAATTTATTCACGGTCACTTTATAATCACCGCATAAACGAATAGAACCGTCCGGCTTAATAATTGGCACAATAGGAGTTCCATAATCGGATCTGTCTACCTTGTAAATTACACCTTCGTCTTGTAAGCGTTTAAGTTCATTTTCTACTGGCACGCGCAGCGCAAGTGGAAGGGAACGAGACTTGCAAAATATCGGTGTGTTATCAGTCAAGTACAGTGATAACTTATGTTTATAGGTACCAATTTTTTCTGTAAATACTTCTGGGATTTTTTGTTTCAATTCCAAAACAACAGGATCAACATCTTTTAGATGAAATAAATTCAATGACTTTAATTTAAGTTCGCGCATCCAAGTGCGTCCAATAAGCGGAGGTCCGCCGTGCTCAATAATAAACAATGGCAATATGGCGTCCTCTGCGCCTGCACAGCTGACTTGTACAGTAACCCGGCCTAACGGTATTATTGCGTCACCGGTATACGATTGTAATTTAATGTTATCTTTTTCAATCGGTAAAGTAGAAAGATGTTGATCGTAGAATGATTTAGATACCGCCGATATCTTGCTGCCCGTGTCGATTTCAAATAACACTGTTTGATTGTCAACAATAAGTTCACAATAATATGGACCGTCTTTTACATTTTGAATTGATTGACCTTTCATAGTAAACAGTCCTTCGCACTCCTCACCTCCAGACTCCGATGAGTCCGTTTCCATGAAGTTTTGATATTTAGAACCAGATTTGCCCGCACTCGCACCATTTTTATCACACACGGACCCCAAGTGGCCCTTCACTTTACACTTGTCACACACATACGACTTGTATCGACACCTGTGTGGCGCATGGCCTTCCCGGCCACAGCGCCAGCACCCTTTGCGTCGCGGAGCCACGACGTCACGACCGGCGGCGTTGGACTGCTTGTCTACGCTCACCCGGTGGACCCGCTCGCCCGCGTCTGCTTGGAGTCCCGCCGGCCCGGCTGCTGCCCACGGCGCGGCCGGCGAGCGCGCCACGGCCTTAGCCACGTGCTGCTCGGCCGCCTCTAGCGCCAGCGCCAGCCCCACTGCCTTCTTGTAATCGAGAGTGGTCTCCGCAAATAAGCGAGACCGTATCTCTTCGCCGCGAGGACCCGACACGAATTGATCTCGAATATTCACTTCCAACTGGTTCTCAAAATTGCAATAGGTAGCCAAGTGTTTCAAATTTTTAAAAACACTTTAATATTTTCGCCTTCACCTTGCCGCCGCTGACGAAACACATGGCGCTCTGCTATTTCAGATCTTTTGGGTTCCAGATGATTTTTCACAAGTTCCACTAACGTGGTAAAGGTTTTCTCCTCCGGATTGTCTGGAGCACACAGATCACACATCAATCGGTAGGTTGGCGCTCCGACATGCGTCACCAGCGTGGCCACGCGTAGGTTATCTTTTATGTCGTTTAACAAAATAAATTGTTCCACTAAACGCACATATGCTGGCCAGTTTTCACCTCCATCCAGATCAAATACGTGTATTTTCCTGATCGGCATCTTGATATTTTACTGTTTTTTATAATTACTCGTCGCCACTATGGAATATCGATGCAAATCCAAAGACAGTTTATGCGAGACTGATTTATTATTTGTGTACCCATATCACAATATATTACACCTGCAAAGTATACCGCCAACACAATCAACATAGCAGAATCAACAAATGAGACTCGCAGATTAGAACATATGCAAAAATCAACTGTCGGGCAGTTGCCCACCAGACACAACATCCGTCTGGTCGGAGGATCCTCCCGTTTCAACGGAGGTATGGAATAGTCTCAGGCTCCTCAGCACATCGTCACGGAGTGAATCAGTACAGTAGGTATAGATACATACCTACACATACACTGACTAAAAATAGCATCAATAATGTGATTTGCTACGCGGGCCACGTAACACGGAATAGCTTGGCGGGCCACATGCGGCCCGTGAGCCGCAGGTTGAGTATAGCTGCTTTAAGGATTCCGTTTTTTCCTTTTGTGGTAAGGAACCCTAAAAACGTTTAACCTACAAATAGTTTACTTAAAGTCAAAGTCAAAGTATTTATTAATGTGTGTTTTTTGGTAATACAATACTTAGGTCTAATAATTAGGATAGGGTAACTCAATAAACTACCCATTAGGGTACACTTTAAGAATATAACCTACAAATTAGCACAAATTTAAATAAATGGAATACAATCTGGTTTTTAATAAACATTTAGAACACAATTAATATGTAAAATTTTGGAATTGTCAAGCATAAATATATAATTATCATTTAGTTTATTACATTTTGTCAAAAAGGAATTCGTCAATGGTATAGTAGCATTTTCCAGTTAATAAGTTATTTAGTCTCTGTTTAAATTGTATCAAGTTAAGATCTTTAATGTCATTTGTTATCGTCAAAAGATATATTTAGGTATGTCAGGAGTGGTCAATCTTTGTCGAAACTGCATAATTTTAGTTTTATTTAAATTTAATTTTAAATTATTATGTTCAAGCCAGTCGATTGATTGTTGCAATGCGTCTTTGATGTCATATTCATAGTTTCTATCTTTATTATTTCTTACAATTACTGTGCTGTCATCAGCAAAAAGAACCACAGGAAAAGCGACGTGTTTTGGGAAGTCATTTATATATGTTAAAAACAACGGCGGACCCAATACGCTGCCTTGTGGGACGCCAAAAGAGATTTTACGTTTTCCTGAAATACATATGTTCTTTTTTATCCTTTTTAGTAATCCAACTAATTTCTGTACACTGCGTTCTATTGTCTAAATAAGACTGTCTAGGAGAAAGTGCATTGCCCCTTATACCACATGCATTAAGTTTCTGTAGAAGTATATTATAAATAAATAAATAAATATCTTGGGACAACTCACACACGGCCATCTGATCCCAAGCTAAGCAGAGCTTGTGTTATGGTAACCAGACAACAACAAAAAAAAAAAAAAAAAAACTAGATCGAATGCTTTCGTAATGTCCATAAATATGGCGCTAATAGGAATTATTTTATAAATATCTGTTATTATAGTATTGAGAAAACCACAAATAGCCAAATTTATGGATTTGTTTTTCCTGAAAAACCCTTCTGCAGTGTGATTCTGTAAGCATGTCGAAGTGAACACTTGGGCGGGGCACACGACGGGTTGACTACTCACCCGTCGTCCGCCCCGCGCAAGTGTTCACTTCGACACAACCATTCAAATAAGATGGAATGACAGCAGTACGATTCTGTAAACATGTCGAAGTGAACACCCGGGCGGGGCGCACGACAGGTGAGTTGTCAAACTATACAAATAAGATGGAATGACAGCAGTGCGATTCAGCAGTGCGATTCTGTAAACATGTCGAAGTGAACACCCGGGCGGGGCGCACGACGGGTGAGTTGTCAAACCATACAAATAAGATGGAATGATAGCTCTATTGTCGTTCACTCCGCCTAAGTGAACACCGTGAGATGTCGACAGAATCGACCGGCTGTAAACATGTCGAAGTGAACACCCGGGCGGGGCGCACGACGGGTGAGTTGTCAAACCATACAAATAAGATGGAATGACAGCTCTATTGTCGTTCACTCCGCCTAGGTGAACACCGTGAGATGTCGACAGAATCGACCGGCTGCTCTATTGTCGTTCACTCCGCCTAGGTGAACACCGTGAGATGTCGACGGAATCGACCGGCTGTTCCTTTACCAAGATGTTGTGTTTCGTGAAAAAGGAATGCATACGGTGATAGATAGCCTTCTCCAATATTTTTGATATTACTGGTATTAGGGCAATGGGTCTATAGTTATTCATATCAGTTTTGTCATTTTTTTAAAATAAGGGCTTAATTATTATTGGTTTTAGTTTGTTAGGATAAGTTCCAGAGCTGATACTGATGTGGCATATATGGGGCCAGATATCACATCGGACACAAATTTTAATACTCTGGTTGAGATATCATCATACCCTACGCTAACTTTATTTTTTAAATACTGTATTATTCGATATACTTCATTAGGTTTAGTCGTGGCCAAAAACATTGATTCACAACATGTATTCGGTATCTCATAGCTTGCAGATCTTGAAGTCTTCGAAAGTAATTCTGCTTGATTCACAAAGTAATAGTTAAATGCGTTTGCTATGTCACTGGGGTTTGTTATTGTAACCCCGTTATTCTGTATTTCTTTTATATGTTCAGAGGGAGGGCCATGTTTATTTTCATGAATGATCTTCCATGTATCTTTTGATTTATTTGTTGATGTCATTATCTTAGTTATTTTTTTGCCTGTTGTGTTAGTTTTATTATTTCTTAAGTTTTCGTGAGTAATTTTTAAGTTTAGTTAAGTTATTGCTATTAGGTTTTGCTCGTAGTTGCCAAAGAAGTTGTCTTTTATTTTTGCTACAGCGTCTTATACCGGGTGTTAACCAATTCGGATTCTTTTTTAACTTTATTTTTTTGGTGATCAAGGGGAAACATAAGTGTAAAAATAGTTGGAATACTTCCATAAAATTTTTGTACGCAACATTAGGATCATCAGCTTGATGAACATCACAAAACGATAACTATACATGTGTTGCTTTGTAACCTAGTGGGCTGTTCGATTTACAATTTTTGATTATAGCTTAATAGGTAGTTGGTAAACTCAACGGAAGTTCTATTTATTTTCAAAATATTAATGTTAAAAGTCACCACATATAATGACATTCCTGCGCGCTTTGTAACAAATCTTGGGTAAGAGAATATTTAATTTTGAGTAAAAAGTATCAAGATTATTTGATTTTGGTATTCTGTAAATACATATAACGATAATGTTATGCTGTGTATCGAAACTTTCCTGACACTTCAAGCTATATTGATGGCCGTTTTTTATTAATATGCACGCTCCTCCTCTTTTTGAATCTCTGGAGTAGCACGCTGCCAATTTATAATTAGGTAAAGTGAGAAAGTCTTCATATCCAGTTTCCATGAAGTGTTCGGTCACACAGATAACGTGTTTTGAAGATCAAGTAGGTGCAAGAGTACTTGGTCTGCCTTATTTATTAATTCTGCGATGTTTTGATGCATTATTGACAGATAATTATAGAAAAAAAAATGGTTTGAAATGTCTTCAAATGTGTCCTTCGTGTCAATTATATTACTGTTTTCCATTTGGATTTCACAAATAGTCTTTTTAACCGACTTCTAAAAAAGGAGGAGGTTCTCAATTCGGATGTTTGTTGAGATTCATAAATACGTTTTTCATAGTCTCTGTCGTTTATGAGACCTTGACGACCCGAAAACATTGTGTTAATATCTATCATTACATAAGTCAGCGTTTGAGTCCAGTCCAGTAGATAAGCATATATTCATGTTGTGTCATGCAGATCCAAAAGATTATTTAACATTTCAATTCGTGACTTGTATATTGTTGCGTAGTCACCACATTGTCTATAGGTTGGGAGACATAATATAATGATATTAGTATGGCTTAGTTTTTCGATGGTATCTTTGATATGGTAGATTAAAATATTTAATTTTGATCACTCACGTCTGGTTGATGCTTGGCCCAAAGCTTAGGAACGCACCCGTCGACAGTCTTGTACGCCACGTCTATCTTTTCTTGATACAAATGTATGTTGTACTTGCTCTCAATATCTTCCCGGCTCATGGCATTTACGCCTTCCCAACTTGGATTTATATCAACCTTTGAAAAAGGCCCAAATCCCGTTATTAAAACTCTTTTCGTAGACATGTTGAGATGTTCTGATATTCCTTGGTACTGTGTAAGCGACTGGGCTGGACCGAGTCAGAATCTCGTCTGCCTATGTTCATGAATAATTACCAAAGTTTATATATACTTTAGAAAATTGACGTAACATTCAATTCAATTTTTATGGTTATGGCTCCATCGACGAACATTCGATGATTTTGCCAATGTCAAGGTACGAGATGGATAATGGTCGATTATGGTAACTGTTACACGGCTATTGGTCAGATTTTGTAGCGATGTCATCCATTGTTCACCATGCTAAAAAGGACAAAACATTCTTGGTTAATACATATAAGACGGCACATATTAGTGTTATAACATAAAGTAAATATATATTATGTTCATCTAAATAAAAGAATAAAATAAAAAATAGTTATAATTGGATTTTATTAATATTAATAAATTTATAAAGAATTTTAACTGCGGGGGTGTGGGCTAAAGTTAAAAGGAAAGGAATGTTAATTGGGCGGGGAATATCAGAAGGGTCAGTCGTAGAGGGGAATAGTTAAACGAGGACAGGAAAAAAATAAGTGCTCCAGAGTACCCTCGTCTAGCCCGCATTCACATAAAGAATTGTCTCTCACGCGGATTTTTGCCAAAAAAACTGGTTAGGGGGGACATGTGGTTGGATGGAGCCATAAAATTTCCCCTTCAGTAACTGAGTTCTTTGCCAGTGTGAGTTCCAACTATTCATCATCTTGGGTTTAACAAGACAGCGCAAATCTCGAGCATAACAGGATGTATGAGATTCGATCCCATTCCGAGTAGCCAATTTGGCAATCGAATCCGTATTCTCATTACCAACGATTCCAGAGTGGCTACTCTAGGTATCCAGACCATTGCGATATCTATGCCTAAACAGTGGCATCTATAAAGGAGTTGTTTTAATCCGTAAGATAAGGGGACAATTGTGACGAGAACTAAAAGGAGATTTTACTAAGTCTTGAAGGCAGCTCAGAGAGTCCGAGAAAATTATAGATTTGTTGAGACCATGAAATTCAACATAGGAGACCGCTTCCAAAAGAGCTATCGCTTCCCCAGTATAAATGTAGCCAAATGAAGAACTACGAAAGTTGAGGATTATTCTAAATTTTGGGATCCACACAGCAGAACCGGCATTGCTATCATCTGACAGCTTCGACGCGTCTGTAAATACCGTAAGCCAGTCATGCCAGTCCTCTGCTACAATTTTTTGAATTAATCATTAGCAGCAGGGTCATCTTTCGAAATACCAAAGTTAAGGATAATTTTAGGTTGAAAGAGTAAAGAATTAAAATTAACTTCAAATAAGGAGTTCATACTTGATTGGACTAAAGAAATGTGCATATTATAAAATTTACTGAACCTATTAACGAGGAGTGGAGGATTTTTATGAGACCAATAGCGGGACGATGGGATTAACTCAAAAAGAGTACGAAGAAGAGGAAGAAGGGGATGTGATTTATTTTGGATGACTTTATAAAAAAATCTATCACAGAGATATTATCTACGTAAATGAAGGGGGGGCCAAAAACCAAACACTCCACCTGAAGGGCATTAATAGGGGAGCATTTCATAGCACCCGTGATGATGCGCAAACATTTGGACTGAATCTTTTCCAGTTTAGCAAGGGCTATCTTGCTGCAAGGTTCTAGAAGAAAGCTTCCATAGTCAAAGTGGCTACGAACTATGGCATTGTACAGAATTTTCTGGGAAGTGGGATGGGCTCCCCTGCGAACTCCAGAGAGCGCACGTAGTACATTAACGCCTTTTTCGCATTTCTTCGAAATATAATCCAAATGAAAAAGACCAGATAATTTGGAGTCAAGGATGAGGCCAAGAAATTTCACCTTATCGCAGATCAATATGGGTTCGTTTTCAACAAATAGGTTTATGGAGGGAATGTTACGTTTACGAGAAAAGACAACTGCATTGCACTTGGGTACAGACAAGTTTAGGCCATGATCGATAAACCACTGATTTAAATACTGAAGGGCAGAGTTTAAGCGAAATGTGGCATCGGAGAGGGATGTTGAACTAAAATAAAGTGCAATGTCGTCGGCGTATTGTAAAATTTTGCAGAAACAGTTCACTGATGACTCCAAATCGTATGCATATAAATTATACAGGATAGGACTTAAGACCGACCCCTGAGGCAGTCCCTTCCACACTAGACGTGATGGAGAGAAGGTGTTTTGATGGCGGACAGAAATAGAGCGGGACATAAGAAGATTACAAACGATATTGACCATCCTCGCAGGGATACTCAGCTGAAGCATCTTTTGCCTGAGTATTGGAAGTTGGACATTATCATAGGCAGAGGCTATGTCTAGAAAAACACCAAGAACACTTTCCTTATTGGAAAAAGCAATGCGAACATCAGACAAGAAAATACTGAGGCTATCTAGAGTGCCCATGCCTCTTCGAAAACCGAACTGAGACCTGGCTAAGATGCCTTTGGTTTCTAAGATCCATTCAAGTCGTTTCTTGATGAGATTTTCCATGATTTTAGCCAATACAGAGGATAGGGCAATAGGACGATAAGAGGCAGAGTCTTTTGGGTCTTTCCCAGGCTTCAATATGGGTATAATAATTTGGGATTTCCAGGACTCTGGAACTTGACCAGAAGCAAAAAAGGAATTGATTAGGTTGAGGAAGACTAATTTACAGTTTGAAGAGGATTTGGAAATAAAGGAATAGGGAATTCCATCGACACCCGGTGCAGAATCGCGAAGATGTTCCAGGGCACATGTCAATTCTGAATAAGAAAAAAGGTTATCGAAACTTTCAGAGGGAGTGGGAGAAGGGATCTATAGTTGGAAGGCATTCAAAACTAGGAACAAAAGGCGGGGCTAATTTAGTAATAAAGTCCTCCAACCAAGAGCTAGGGTCATTGGCTGTGGCTACGGCAGTCTGATTGTCACAAGCTCTGCAATAGGTTCTAATTTCTTTCCATACAAGAGAAAGTGGAGAGCGTGGAGACAGTGACTCACAAAACTTGAGCCAGCCAGATCTCTTCTTTTTTGCCAATAACCTGCACACTCTTGCAGAAGTCTTTTTAAAATTAAGTTAATCGGGCGGAAATGTTTAAACTAGGCGCGAACATGTTTTCTGCCTCTTTATGTACATTTACGAACGCCATCAGAGCACTCAGCATCCCACCAAGGAGGGGAAGGAGTTTGGTGGCGGGCAGAGTTCTTCAAGGGGATTGAGGAATCGGCCGCTCTCGACAAACAATCAACAAATTCATTGTAGACGGAGAGGGAATTGGAAGAGTTTCTTGAGGGAAAGTTTTGAAGCTCTGAATCCAATTTGGAAGAAAAATGAGACCAGTCTGCTTGTGAAAGGAGATATTTTTGTAGGGGTGGAATAGGAGGAATACGAGGATGAGTACTTGGAAATGAAATCAGTATAGGAAAATGATCGGTCCCGTAAGAATTAGGAAGAACCGACCAGGAAAGTGATGATACTAAGGAAGGGGAAGAGAAAGTAAGATCGGGGACACTGATGTTTTGGGTAGGCGAAACCCTACGAGTAGCATATCCATCATTAAGGATGCAAAGGTTACGGTCATCCAAGAGATCTAACAAAAAGCTAGAGGCGGGGTCATTACAGTGAGAGCCCCAAAGGGTGTGCCGGCAATTAAAATCACCTAGCACAATCAAGGGGCATGGGATAGAAGAAAGGATAGAGTTAAATTCAGACAAAAGATTAGCAGTGGGGTGAGGGATGTAGGCAGATACATAGGATATGCCCATGGCTTTAATAGCAACAACATTTAGGCCAGTATCATGACGGGGAAGAGGAATCTCGGAAAAAGTTACAGATCTGCTAACCAATAGGGCGCAGCCCGCCCATCCGTCCTCTCTATCGTCCCGAAGACATGAAAAACCAGGAACCCTAAAGGGAGTTCCAGGCCTGAGCCACGTCTCCGACACGGCAAAGACGACGGGGGTGAAACGATTAATAAGATAAATCAATTCGTGTTTTTTCCTGCGAATTGATCTACAGTTCCACTGAAGGATCTTTTCCATTTTAGCGAGTCCAGGATTCGAGGAGTTTTTGAACTAAAATTACGACATTGTCCGGTATAGCGTCACTAAATTTAGAAAGCATGTTAATGAGGGAGCATGCCAGGAGTTCTATCAAGTTGTCATTAGGGGTGGGTAGGGGAGTGGTTTCTACATAAGGGGAATTAAAAGCACAGCCATTAGGCTGAGAAGAAGTAGGGGTGTGAACCTATGGGCTTGGGTATCATAGGATTTGCCCAACTCCGGTCTAGGTGTTGGGGATCGATAGACAGTTTTGGTGTAAGAAGACTTCATAGGGGTTGAATATGCTGAGGAAGTAGGACTATTAAAAGGGGCAGAGAGAAGAAGGGGATCAGAAGGAAGAGGTTGAGATGATTTGAATATGGTGGGACCAGCAGTTACATTTGAGTACAATACTTTAGGGCGGGGAAAACTAACTGAAGCCTACCGGTAGTTTAGGTTTTCTTGAGACATTACCACTTTTATTGACTTTTGTCTTGAGTGTTCGGGGCATTTGTCATCAGTAGCCTTATGGCTTCCACCACTACACAACAGACATGTGACTTGTGAATCCAGGACATTGGAGCTATCACCTGGGTGTGGTTGAGCACATCGGTAGCAACGAGGTTTGGATCTGCACTGAGAGCTAATATGGCCAGAACGAAGACAGTTACGACATTGAATAGTGGAAAGATGATACACAGAAACAGGCAGCGAAGCATTACAACAAAATACTTTTTCTGGGAGCATTTGGCCGGAGAAAGTCAGCACTACTGTTGTTGAAGGAGACCAAGAAACTGAACCCTCTTTTCTATTTTTAAAATTGAGCCTCCTAGCCCTAATAACTTCCCCGCAGTTACGTGGTGTCTCTATGCGTAACACTAGCTCTAGAGTGTCCAGTCTGTGGGTACATCCCTAACAACTCCCATTCGTGTGACATGGAAACGTGGTATAGTCGCCATATATTTGTTGTCTAATAAAATAGGGTTGTTGACAAATTGATTGGCATCGTTATATGTAATAAAATCAACAGACATCCTGTTACGGCCCATTGACTTGACACTGCCCTGAACAACACCCCTAAACCCTTTATTGTGAATAAACTGAGCAAACCTCAAGGAGTTTAAGGTAAGGCCTTGCTTAGGGTCAGTTTCCATCCTGGAAACATAAACAGAGAACGGGGCTCTGTCGCACTCATTGTACAGTACTTTGGAGTCGCTCTCAAATCCAGGTCTTGTGTAAACTGATTGAATTGAATCAGACGGCGGCTTGTTCCTTTTCGCATCTACAAAAATCTCACTTCCTCCGGGGCGCTTTCTTATGTCAGACCTTACACGACCATCATCAGAGAATTGCGAGCACTCCAAAATCTCTATATCTAGAGGTGTTCCTCCACCCCCATCAGGGTGTTCTTCGGCACTCATTTCCTAGGAAATGAGTGCCAAGGAAGCTTAAAATACTAACCTTATAACTAGATTCCTACACCAGACAACACAAAACAATAGACACAATCACCAAAAACAGATTTTGAACACAGAACAAACTGTGAGGTTAAGAATCGCGTGCTTAATCTCACCAAGACACTAGCAAAATCCGACGTAAACATTGTTTTTAATAATAAGTTTCCTAACATGTTTATGAAGTTTTGTTGTTGGTACCTACGTAAATAATTTTCTTACGTGGGTAGGTAATATAATATTTGCCTTAATTAATTGTTATTTAGCAGTTAACCTAGTTAAGTTGGTAAGGAATTCCATAGGTTTTCTGATAATACTAGCTCAAGTAGCTACAACTTCATTACGAAACTTCTAAGCAACAGCTGTAAGGAACTATTAGGTAGTTAATCTGTGCTTTGGGGACAGCACCAAATATAAAACAATATAATGATACTGTTCTATTGGACTATTTCTATCATACTTTTACCCTCATACCAATTCCAATACCTATACTAAAATCGTTGCAGATTAGGTCAAGTACCTACACCGCGTTTCAAGGAATGCACAGAATTAGCTCATCATCACAAATACTATTAAACCATATACTCTATGGCTAATCATCATTTCAGCCGAAAGACGTCCACTGTTGGACATAGGCCTCCCCCAAATGGGAGGGTTTGGCATAATCGCTACGCTTGGCAGGCCTATTGGCGATCGCAGTGTAGCTGTAGCAATGTAGGTACCTACAGAGAATGCTGCTGCCCAATCTCTGATGAGTCCTTTAGTCGCCTCTTACGACACCCACACGGTACCTTTTCAATATTTCTATGAAAACATCTTGTAGGTTAGAAATAATGTACTTACATCTTTAATAAACGAGGCGACAGGCTACATAATATGTCAATAAAAATATGGACCAATTAGTTCAACCAGGCTTCAGACTTGCTAAAGTAGCCACATCTCTCATAAAGTACCTACTGTTTAAAATTTTACAATAAAATACGTACCTCATCAGCAGTGCGATTCTGTAAACATGTCGTAGTGAACAGTAGTGAACACTTGGACAAACAACAGCCGGTCGATTCTGTCGACAACTCACGGTGTAAACCTAGGCGGAGTGAACGACAATAGAGCTGTCATTCCATCTTATTTGTATGGTTTGACAACTCACCCGTCGTGCACCCCGCCCAAGTGTTGCTAGTGCAGTGGGCTTGGACTGACGTGAGCTGTCAATAACGCTAGTGATGGACAAATCTATTAGAGAACCCTATCGATAAATCGAGTTTACTGAATTTTAATGCTAAAGCCAAATATTTATAAACTAGCTGTTGCCCGCGACTTCGTTCGCGTGTATGTATTGTAAAATGATGAGGCTAGGTAAGATCAATGTGTTCGTATATCTAATACGAACAGTCAATATTTCTGTCATAGCTTGCCTCCTTTTTTATGTTGTATGGGAAAACATCAAATGACTCCTTTCGCTCTGGGCGGAATGGAAGGGAGTGTCAGACTCTTACTGACTAAAACCTATCTGTGTTCCTCCTAATGCCCTTTGCGATCCAGGGCCGCGGTGACTCTTTCGAACAAATTCCGCAACCCTGGCAGGCACTACTACTAGCGGGCCTCGTCTTCATGCTGACATCTTTTTGTGACGCGCTTGGAATACAACGCGCCGTCGACTATCACCTCTTCTGTTCAAATAATTTTTCGTGAGAAACGTTGTAATGATAATTTAATGCTTCTTTCATTTCATCGAAACTATTCACAGCAGTCCTAGAAGATGTCGTTAAAAATGTGGGTATAGATTGGGACTATAGCGGTATTAACGTCAATTTTCTGCCTAACTGTCTCACTTAAGATTTGCAGATAACTTTGTGGTTTTCACTGAGAACTTCGATGACCCCCAGAAAATGCTTCAAAATCTTTAAGATGCTTCTTTTAAGTTGGGTCTTAGGATGAATATGACCAAGACGAAGGTTATGGCAAACACCTTCAGCGATTCAAATCTGGAAATGAATTGTTGGAGATGATTAACCGATATTTTTTGTCTTGGCCATATCCTCTCAATTGGCAAAGAAAGAGATCCAGAGAGCGGAGGCGTGGGAAGCCGTCACCTCCTTTTGCGAAACAGTAATGCTAGTAAAGGAAGGGGCGGGCCGCGTGACGGAGAGGCAAACGTCACGCCTTAGCCGCCGCGTTGTGTTCCATGAGCGCCTCCAAGAGATGTCAGCTAAGTAGACGGGGCCCGTTAGGGCCAGAGCCTGCTAGGGTTGCGGAATTTGTTCGAAAGAGTCACCGTGATCCTGGAATGCAAGGATCATAAGGAGAAACCAGCGAGAGTGTTGAGGCAATGTGCACCTGAACTGTCTCCTGTGTTGACACGCCTGTACCGCCTCTCTTTTGAAAAAAGAACGGTGCCCAAAAAGGGAGACCGTGCTGACCCTGCACATTACCGTCCAATCGCCATTACCTTCATCCTATGCAAGGTTATGGAAAGGGTTCTGAACAGTAAGCTGCTGACCTACCTTGAAGACAATGATCTCCTCAGTGACCGTCAATATGGCTTTCGCCAGGGACGGTCAACTGGTGATCTTCTTGTGAATGTCACGCACTGCTGGGGCGAAGCCATCGAGAGACACGGCGAAGCACTTGCTGTGTCGCTCGATATCTCGAAGGCTTTTGACAGGGTCTGGCACGCAGGTCTACTCAACAAGCTGCTGCTTATGGCATCCCAGCTGGTTATTGTAGCTGGATATCAGACTTCCTAAATGAACGGTCGATCCGAGTAGTCGTTGACGGCTGCTCCTCTGACCTCATGGCTATTGATGCCGGAGTTCCTCAGGGGTCTGTTCTCTCTGCAACTCTTTTCCTGCTACACATCAATGACCTACTTCAGCCTGGTCTTGTTGGGTACGCAGATGACAGTACGGTTTCAGAGAGATACTTGTCCAGCGCAACAACCGGCGGGGATGAAGTCCGTTCCTTGAGAGAGGCCATGGTAGAGCGGACAAATTTGACCTTAAGCGTTGTCTCCCAGTGGGGTGATGACAATCTGGTCACTTTTAACGCCACCAAAACACAGGGGTGTCTTTTTACCGCAAAAAGGAGTCGCTTTGACCAAACTCCTACTTTTCAGGGTGCATCTGTTCCCGTTACTGATCGGCTCGAGCTCCTAGGCATGGAGTTGACATCCAGTCTCAACTTCGGCGCCACCATCGAGTACAAAGCCCAAATTGCGGCCAAAAAGCTGGGCATCCTAAATAAGGTGAAGCGATACTTCAGGCCTGGACAGCTTTTAACCCTTTACAAAGCACAAGTCCGATTCTGCATGGAGTATTGTAGCCACCTTTGGGATGGCTCAGCTAAGTATCAGCTTGCCGCGCTTGACTCGGTGGAACGCAGAGCTAAGAGGCTCATCGGTGACGCAAAACTGGTGGATGCCAAGTTACATAGCTTGGCTCATCGCCGTAAGGTTGCCTGCTTATCGGTCTTCTACAGATTGTACTTCGGTGAGTGTGCCCAAGAACTCCACGACCTCATCCCACCGGCCCCCTTCTACCATCGGACATCCAGACGCACTGCATCTTACCATCCCTACCTTGTAGCTATTCCACCAATTCGCACTAAGCGTTTCCAAACGTCTTTTATAATGCGCACAGCAAAGGAGTGGAACTCTCTGCCTGCGTCTGTGTTTCCAAAAGCTTACAGCCCTAATCTCTTCAAAGTTAGAGTGAACAGGCTCCTTCTGGGTAAGCTCGCTCCATCGTAGACTTTGTCTCTGTCATATCTGACATTGACTAGAGTCAAGAGCAAACCCATCACCAATAAAAAAAAAAAAAAAAACACAGATGGGTTTTAGTCAGTAAAAGTCTGACACTCCCTTCCAGTCTACCCAGAGCGGAAGAAGTCATTTTGATGATTTCCCATCCATAAAAAAAAACCTCGCAACGGATAGAGTAGAGTAGGGAGGGACTCCGTTGTGCGTAGGTGTCCTGGCTAAGTTTGCCGGCCTAGCTCCGTCCAAGTGTGCAGAAGCAACCAGGGAAGCACCCTGGTTGCTACGTTACAGGTTGAGTGGAGAGACTTAACTGTTCAAAAAAAAATTAAAATAACGTCAGTGGAGCAATCAGACCAAATCTTTTTTTATGTTATGCATCAAATGCATTTAGTAAGTTTTGTATCAAAAGAATCACTGTTTATGACGTTTTAAAAGTACCATTAGTAACTACAAAATATATTTTGGTGTAATTCTCATGCTTTTGATAGTTAGTACTTTTTCAGTCAACAGATGGCATCTGTATCTGCACGGGTATCTAAATTATGTAGATAATAAGTTGATTTCTTCTGGATTGCTACAATTCCTATCAGGTTTATGTGTAAAAATTATCTAAATTGTTTTGTGACGAACTAAAATGTCATTTTGTGCATTCAATTATTTTGTGCATTCAATTACGAACAAAAACATTTTAGAATCAATATTGCTTACCTCCCATAACATACGGCGTGATAAAGCCTAAAGCCTTCCTTGGTTTACAAAGAACATTTTTGCTGAATTTCAATTCAATCTATCCAATAGTTTTGGCGTGAAGCCGTACCATACACACATAAAAACAGACAAACAGACAAAAATTCTAAAAAGTTACTTTTTGTCATCAGTTACGTTTTTCTAAAAAAAGCCACTTATTTTTTCTCGAAAATTCTCAATGTACAGTTTTTCTTTCGTTACTGTTTTATTATATGTATAGATAAAAGACTGATTCTGAAGAAGTGGCAGTGCTCGAGTTTGTTTAGGAGTACCTCAGAAGCATCTAGAAAATAGATATTGGTCTTTATGTGGTAGAAGAAGAGATTGAGCAAAACTGACCTTAGTGTGAAATGGTAAGAATTTTTGGAGACGTTTATGAGACTGGAAAGAGTAGAATACCCTCTTACTTACTTCAGAAATATGAACCTTCCAAGAGAGCTTAGTATCCATATGGACGCCTAGGTTTTTAGTGCTTTTGGAGTATAAAATGGGAACTGAGTCATACACTACAGGCGGCAGAGACTGGTGATCCAATAGGCTGAGCATTTATCTGCCACCAACAGTGACTGCTTGAGATTTAGCTGGGTTTAGTAAGAGTCCAAAAAATATTTTGTTCCAATTAGGCAGAGGTAAAAGTGGAAAAATTATAACTCATGATTGATTGAAGTAATAGAAAGTCATAAAAATTTATTTCATTAGGTACACTTTCTTAAAATTACAAACATGATTACTTTAAAGCAGGTAACTGCTTTAAAGTAATCAAAATTAAGGATAGGCAAATTATGTTTCACAAACAACAGTTTTGTGGCTTTGTTTCCTTCCAAACAATTTCTTAGGGGTTACAAAATTAAACCAGCTGCATTAAACAATGTTCACTTGGCACTGAAATTTAACTTGACTGTTAGGTAGGTATTTCTCCACCACAATACAGCGTCGTCATCTAAAGTTCGTTTTCTTTATTATATTCACTAATGAGTGATTTCCTCATTATGAGGTTACTATAGGTGCTGTCCTGTCATTAAAGGTTTCCTCTCCATCGTGACTGCTATAATTGTCAACAAATCAACCAGATTGAAATGCACATTTTGTGTTGTTCATAAAATATGGAAGGTTGTGCTCGGTTCATCATGGATCGGGTTGATTCGGTTTTGATTCTACTCTTGCCATTTTGGTAGCAGAAGCAACAAAAGCTTCGTCATCATTGAACACCACTTGCCACATTTGACTCGTATTGACTATTGGGTCTTCGAGCGTCGCTGCTATTACGCGACTTGTTATGAGGTTTCTTGTCTAATTTGCGCAGTAATGACGACGGAGGCGAAAATTCACTAGCATTTAGTGGTTGTTAATTTTATTATTTTTCCTTTCTCCCGCCATGTGTTTTGATAGTTTACTCGATGCGAGTGAAGGTTAGGTGATCAACAATTCAACTTTGTCAAAAAGTAGGTACCTATTTGCAGTCAGCGCGTGAACGCGTTTTCATGGTCGACAATGTTCACACATGGACACATGGTCCAATCCAAACTACGCCAGCAACGCGTTTAAATAAAATTTGTAAAATTTTATTATTGAAAAAACTCGTTAGATGATGTCGATATGATTGGAAATGTAACGTTTCGTCCATCTCTAGCATCATTGACAGCTGACTTCGTGATCACTACACCCGAGCCTTTCACTTCGACATGTTTACAGCCGGTCGATTCTGTCGACATCTCACGGTGTTCACCTAGGCGGAGTGAGCGACAACTGAGCTGCCGGTCGATTCTGTTGACATCTCACGGTGTTCACCTAAGCGGAGTGAACGACAAGAGCGCTGTCATTCTATCTTATTTGTATGATTTGACAACTCACCCGTCGTGCGCCCCGCCCAGGCGTTCACTTCGACATGCTTACAGCCGGTTGATTCTGTCGACATCTCATGGTTTTCACCTAGGCGGACTGAAAGACAACTGAGCTGTCATTCCATCTTGTTTGTATGGTTTGACAACTCAACCGTCGTGCACCACGCCCAAGTGTTCACTTCGACATGTTTCAGTGCGATTCTGTAAACATGTCGAAGTGAACACCCGGGCGGGGCGCACGACGGGTGAGTTGTCAAACCATACAAATAATAAGATAGAATGACAGCTCTGCAGTGCGATTCTGTAAACATGTCGAAGTGAACACTTGGGCGTGGTGCACGACGGGTCAGTTGTCAAACCATACAAATAAGATGGAATGACAGCTCTATTGTCGTTCGCTCCGCCAAGGTGAACACCGTGAGATGTCGACAGAATCGACCGGCTGTTGTCGTTCTCTCCGCCTAAGTGAACACCGTGAGATGTCGACAGAATCGACCGGCTGTCATTCCAAGTATGGTTTGACAACTCACCCGTCGTGCACCCCGCCCAAGTGTTCACTTACAGAATCGCACTCGACCGGCACATGATATAGAACTCAATTAAACAAAAGTTTTAGGGCCTCTTTCACCACTTGCTGATAAAGTCTCTGATAGCCTATCAGCAGGTTATCTGACATATAGCCTAAACTTTTTTGTTTCACAAGTTGCTGATTGTCCTATCTGTCAGATAAACTGCTTGATAAACTAACTGGGACTTCAAGTGGCTGTTAATTTTTTATCTGTTAGATAAGAATTTCTTTTTTGAATTTTAACGCGGGAATATTACATTTTTGTGTGAAATTTCTTCGGAATAGCAGCCGTACTAGTACCACCACCAGTTTTGTAACGTTCTGCACGTACAACGCTGTACTTTTTTCTTGTGTCCCTTTTGAGAGCTTCATATTTTAACTTTAGATGTTTTGAATCTCTGAAAGTGCCAGCTGTAGAACTATTGAACTCTGTCTCAATAGCCTTCCATGCATTTTCTTTGTCCTGACATGTCACCGCGTCACTTTTTTTATTTTCAAAATCGTTTTATTTATATTCTACGAGTGAAATTAATTTTTCAGTCTCCTCGCGAGTAAAATTGACATTACGCTCACGTTTTTTGCTTTTATCCATTGTCTTTATCGACTAAACACTTCACAATAATTATTAAAAAAAAACCCTCTTACGCACCACACTTGTTCGTTCACGTTGTAAACAAATACAATGGAGTGAGCATGGCGTCCGCTTCGCTTCGTTTTACGAATTTAGTTACATTTTTTTTAAATTACCAAATACTTCGCAAAAATGACCTAAATAATGTACTTACTGTATTTTGATAAAATACATTGCTAAGGTTTTATACATAATACAATTGTTTTTCGTAATAAAATTAAATATATTTGCAGAAATATGAAATTAACGATTCCCAAAACTGAATAAATAGGAACGCAACAATGAAATACGCGATACTATGCGACGTTGTCGTTCCGACTACCTGTTAACTCGCTGATAGTTATCTGTCAGATAATTTATCAGACACTTGGGGTGTGAAACACAAAAATATTATCAGCTAGATTTATCTGGTAGATAAGTTTATCTGTCAGATTACTATCTGAAGCTATATCAGCAAGTGGTGAAAGAAGCCCTTAATCTTGTGGTAATCGCACACTATGCAGGGTATATCTACACTAATATTATCTACACTAATATTATGGAGGAAAGATTTGTTTGTTTGTTTGTTTGAAATGAATAGGCTCCGAAACTACTGGACTGATTTGAAAAATACTTCCACTAGTAGAATTCGACATTATCCGTGATGGACATAGGCTATAGAATATTTTCAAAAAAGTTAGGGATCCGTATGAAAACTTCGATAATGTAACCCAAGGTGTGAAAAAATCCTTATATCGCGGTCGCTGCGGATTCTATTGACAATAGAGCAAAGTGATGTATTGCAGTTTTATGGAGGTCATTAGTATCTACAAAAAAGTCCGCGATAGCATACGGTACAACTATTATGGTTAAGTCACCATGACCGCTTTTTGTTAAAATTATTCAAGCAAATCCCTGGTGTTATGAAAAAATATTGATTTCAGTATCATGATATTAATTCTTATCCATTTAAATGGTTTGATAATTAAGGTTGATTATGTCCGTGTAAATTATACTTTAAATTATTCAAATCTCTACTAATATTATAAAGAGGAAAGATTTGTATTTTTGTGTGTGTATGTTTGTTATGAATAAACTCAAAAACTACTGCCGATTTCAAAAATTCTTTCACCTATAGAAAACTACATTATTAGGGAGCAACATAGGCTATATTTTATCCACGTATTCCCACGGTAGCGGGAACTACGCGGGTGAAACTGCGGCGTGCTGCTAGTTGAAGATAAAATGCTTGGCTCAATGCTGGTCCTGCTCCACAGCCACTAGAGCGACAAATGATTGTTTTTTTTTGGGATTAAATATAATGACCACCATAAAATGCTTTGATACCCTTAGTTCTTTTACCAAAAATATATATTTGACACCAGAAAAATGAAGTCTAAAATTACAATAGTACTAGCTATTTTAGTCACGACTGCACCTCAAATTGTATTCGAACACCAAATGTAGTAAATGATCACCAAATCTTAGCGAGCAAATTAATGCGCTATTTTTGCCTAAATAAACTACTGTGATTGCCATAAAATGTAGGCTTGGGGTTACAAACTGGATAAAGTAGGTTAGGTTAGGTTAGAATAGTGACCAACCGCGAAGAAGCGAGCGGTGCCGCGGCAGCGGCCGGCGAGCGCTACTTCTCGAATATTTTTTTGGTAAAAGTTATTTATTTCACACTTTTTTAACTCCAAACACCAAACAATAGCTGCCAATAAAAATGAAAGAAAACTTATAAATTAAAATAAAGCTTTATATTTACTTAAAAGTTTTGGATTAACAATGATTTGTTTGACATTAGTTTGCTTAAACAGGATAGCAAGATGTAAAAACTTTGATTTTAATTTTACATTAAAATGCTGGTATGATTTTGGTGGTTCCCTATCCATTTGCATAAAATTTTAAGACTACTGATATAACTTAGCATAATTTTGTTTGGCATAATTATATTTTCGCATAATGTAATTACGCATAACAGCTTTCGCATAATTTTTTAAGCATAATTTCTCTAACCATAATAATGATTAAGCATAATATCCTAAAGCACAAATTTATTTACGCATATTGATATTAAAACATATTTTTATAGGTATAACAATTTATTTCGACGATTGGAAAAAAGCCATATCTCCTGAATCAGGTAATATATAGGTAACATATTAATATAATATAACGTATTGAACAATTTTGTGGGTTTTTTTTTCGCTGTAGGAAGCATGAAGCAAGCAAGCATACAGCATGCAAGCAAGCTTGCAAGCAAGCATGCAGCAAACAAGCAAGCATGCAAGCAAGCATGCAGCATGCAAGCAAGCATGCAGCATGCAAGCAAGCATGCAGCATGCAAGCGAGCATGCAACATGCAGCAGGCAGGGTTTCTGTCACGGCTCCGGCGCTGCGGGCCTCCGGCGGCCCCACGCGCCTACGCGATTTTAAATTACACTCTAGGGGTAGGACAAACAAGACTACGTGGAGTCGGTTTTGCAGCAATTCGGTTCTGTCACTAACTTTTGTTGCACAGCATATTAAATTCAGTCGATATTAAAGTCATTAGGTCTACTAACGTTATGCTAATAGTAATTAGGCCTACTAACGTTATGCGAATCAAATTTATGCCAAAACAAATTAGTCTTTAAGATGATTATGCCAACATAAAATGTATGCCTAAAAAAATCATGCCGAAGTATTATTATGCCAAAACAAATTGTGCCAAAATCGTTATGCCGAAGTATATTAGGACAAAGAACATTATGCGAAAAGAAGGGATCCCTTTTTCATTACTAGAACAGTAAGGATCACAATAGATGTCGATTCAGGACAGCTTTATGTAATTATTTCTGTTTTTGAAATTAAGTGTGTCAATAATGTAGGTGGGTCAATGACCGTTATTCTTCATTTATCTGGCGCATACTATATAAGCGCGATCACTGCCTGCTTGCACAAAATAAAGAGATACACGGTGACACACATTCATGCATTTAATCGATTTACTCAAAAATAAGTTGTTAAAAATTAAAAACAAACGAGTTCGATGTCATTAGTTTATTGTTATGAACTTTATCGTTATTTTAATGTTGGCTGGTTATAAGATATTTAACATTTGAAATGTTCAAAGTAAGAGGTTAGTTTGCTGTTCATTACTATCGAATTTATTTAAAGACGTGTTTCGGAAATAATCAAGTTCTCAGAAATATAGCCAAAATTAACATTGCTTTTTAATGGATTGTTTTTTTTTAGATTTGTGTCTAATAAAGCCCGTATTATTTCACACATAATAAAAGGAAGACCAAGCTTCTTGCTCTGAATATTTCCACTCGTTATTACTTTAATTCCCACGTGATAACTCAATCTTGCGCAGCTACCCTCGCTTTGTATTCATTTCAATACAATCCCGTGGAGCCACCAGCCGCCTATCTGCTGCTGCTAAGTGCACAATAACCAATACGCTACAGCTACGGCACAATTCACTGCTTGTATGTAAATCGTCGCAGGCGCAGGATACCATCGCGGTAGGAGCGCCACGCTTTGCAATGTCATGGGAGATTCCTGGTTTAAGTAAGGGAATAAACACGATTATTTTTCATAAATATAAACTGTAGCGCAATCTATCATCATATCAGCCGAAAGACGTCCTCTGCTGGAGATAGGCCTCCCCAAATGGAGGGATTTGCCATAATCGCCACTCTTGGCAGGCAGGTTGGCGATCGCAGTGTAGCTGTAGCAATGTACCTACATACAGAGAATGCTGCTGCCCATTCTCTGGTGAGTCCTTTAGTCACCTCTTACGACACCCACGGGAAGTGATGGGATGGTGCTATTATTTTACGACCGACACAATACGCAATCTATACTGCCACAAAAACGAATGTAGCGACACCTACAGGACGTTTGAGAAGGATGTTCATTCACCAGCAATCACTTTTCAAGCGGTCTGATGCAGTTAGTGACATCAAATCAATGGTTGAACACAAACTTGTAAATGCCATTAACTGTTACAAACTGCTTGAAAAGTCATTTGTTCGGAACTTTTTTGTGGTTGGGTTTTTTAAAAGAATACATGTTTTTTTTCGTGACTTTACACCCTGTTCAACATACCTCTGCTTCTAAGTAACAGTAAACTAATATTCAATTAATTTATTAAAACTTCACGCAACACTACAGAATGGCTTAGGTATTTTAATTTTATCCTTATATGGTAGGTTCCATGCAACGATCAAGACTAATATGAAATATACATAATTAACAAAATATACTAATATGTCATTATAAATTTCCGTTTCTATTGATAACTAATGTATGACTTCATTGTGGTATAACTTATTACGTAAGTATTTTTATTTATTTTGATTATTTATGTGAATGACATACTTGAAAATATTATTTTACCAATTAAAATATAGATATAGCATTATTTATAAGCTTATGTGCTCGGTTTGGCCGGGTTAATTTATTTATTTATTTAAACTCTATGTACAATAGTGGCACATGAGCGGACTTAATGCAACAAGGCATTCTCTACAAGTCTGCTAGAGTGCTTACTGGAATGCTTTGGGAAGTCGCAAACGGACGCCCGTGTGTCCACTGCGTGGACTGCCCCAAGAACCCGGCACAGCGTTAGAGGAATTCCCATTCTTGGGTGCTTGGCGCGGATGATATTGCACTTTCATGCGAGGTTCAGTCCATAGTCGGAATCGAGAAAAAGCGTCGCCTCTTTTTTTTCCAGAAAGGAAAAAAAAAGCATTACAATCACTAATCCTGACCAGAAAAGTAGCCAGGCGTTGAAGGGCGCTCAACGATCTAAAGAACCGGTGCGCAGTTGTTGCAAACGCACTTTGAAAGGAGTATATGCGGTTGTTAGATCAGCCTCATTAGGGCACGCGACGCGTGAATTTAATTGTATCCTGGACCCACGGCTCATGGTAGCGGTAGGAGCTGTGGGGTTTTTAGTAGGGAGAAGTCCGACATAATACTTCGTTACAGTTGATTCTGGAATTATCAATTAATTACTTTCCTTACAGGAAAATAGGTTGGGCTGGACATCAAGATGAACCACTTTGAGCTCCGGCAGGATTTCTAGTCTGCATACTTAGTTGTTGACGACAGCTCAAATATTTAATACTAGCTGTTGCCCGCGACTTCGTTCGCGTGTATGTATTGTAAAATGATGTGGCTAGGTAAGATCAATGTGTTCGTATACCTATCTAATACGAACAGTCAATATCTATCATTGCTTGCCTCCTTTTTTATGTATGGGAAAACATCAAATGACTCCTTTCGCTCTGGGCGGAATGGAAGGGAGTGTCAGACTCTTACTAACTAAAACCCATCTGTGTTCCTCCTAATGTCCTTTGCGTTCCAGGGCCGCGGTGACACTTTCGAACAAATTCCGCAACCCTGGCAGGCACTGGCCCTAGCGGGCCTCGTCTTTATGCTGACATCTTTTTGTGACGCGCGTGGAACACAACGCGCCGTCGAGTATCACCTCTTCTGTTCAAATATTTTTTCGTGAGAAACGTTGTGTAATGATAAATGCTTCTTTCATTTCATCGAAACTATTCACAGCAGTCCCAGAATATGTCGTTAAAAATGTGAGTATAGATTGGGACTATTAACGTCAATTTTCTGCCCAACTGTCTCACTTAAGATTTGCAGATGACTTTGTGGTTTTCACTGAGAACTTCGATGACCCCTAGAAAATGCTTCAAAATCTTTAAGATTCTTCTTTTAAGTTGGGTCTTGGGATGAATATGACCAAGACGAAGGTTATGGCAAACACCTTCAGCGATTCAAATCTGTAATTGGATTGTTGGAGATGATTAACCGATATATTTATCTTGGCCATATCCTTTCAATTGGCAAAAAAAACAACAAACGGAGGTATCGAGAGGAACACACCTTGGATGGGGCGCTTTTATCAAAATGGACGACATTCTGAAGCCTGCCAAAATTCCGCAAATGTCTGAATTCCCGCCTTTATAACCAGTGTGCTTTTCTCACCATGACTTACTTACTCACGAAGGAGGCAATGTACACACTGATAGTTGCACAGAGAGCCACGGAGCGTCCGAAGACACACGAAGGTTTTCAACATCGGAAAACGAATTGTAGAACTAAAGTGGAGCTGGGCAGGACACTTAGCAAGGCGTGGTGATGATAGGTGGAGTAAGGCAGTGACTGAGTGGCGTCCGAGGACTGGAAGAAAAAGTATTGGTCGACCGGCGGCGAGATGGGCGGACGATATTGTTGCCATCGTGGGTAGAAGCTGGATGAGGCTGGCACAGGAACGTGGGGATTGGCACACGAAAAGAGAGGCCTATGCTCTCTAGAGGACACGGCGGAACATACGGTGAAGGTCTGCCCTGCTTGGGCGGAGCACTGCCGTGTCCTCGTCGAGGCGATCAGCGACGGCGACCTCTCGCTACCGGCTCTGGTTCACTCCATGGTCCAAAGCGTGGAGGCGTGGGAAGCCGTCACCTCCTTTTGCGATACAGTAATGCTAGTAAAGGAAGGGGCGGGCCGCGTGAAGGAGAGGCAAACGTCACGCCTTAGCCGCCGAAACAGAAGAAGACGCCCCGGGCGTCTGGTGTCGCAGGGCGATTCTCGGCCACCGTAGGCACGGGCCTGCGGACGGCGAGCGTTGGGTGGCTCGCGGCCCAATAACAATCAGCGGCCCTACCATGACGTGTTAAAGCATGAGTCGTTCGAGCGAGAAGGAGGGATGGAGCTATACACCCTATATAGCGCCACTGGTCCGGGTCGACGAAGCGTTGTGTTCCATGCGCGCCTCCAAGAGATGTCAGCTAAGTAGACGGGGCTCGTTAGGGTCAGAGCCTGCTAGGGTTGCGGAATTTGTTTGAAAGTGTCACCGTGACCCTGCAACGCAAAGATCATAAGGAGAAACACAGATGGGTTTTAGTCAGTAAGAGTCTGACACTCCCTTCCAGTCTACCCAGAGCGGAAGAAGTCATTTTGATGATTTCCCATCCATAAAAAAAAACCCCGCAACGGATAGCCTGGCTAAGTTTGCCGGCCTAGCTCCGTCCAAGTGTACAGAAGTAACCAGGGTGCTTTACAGGTTGAGTGGAGAGACTTAACCGTTCAAAAAAAACTTAACCGCTCAAGCACCGGCAACACACCGGTGTGCACCGAATTAATCGCGAATTTAGTGTTTATTTACCAATTACATAAGATTTTTTTATTGGCAATTTTCACATGTCGGGGCCGCAGCGGTTAAAATAACGTCAGTGGAGCATTCAGACCAAATTTTTTTTATGTTTTGCGTCAAATGCATAACGGTAAGTTTTGTATCAAAAGAATCACTGTTTATGACGTTTTAAAAGTACCATTGGTAACAAAATAGTAGTTTATGCAACGACCATATAAAAAGGGTTATTAAAACACGAGTGTGGGTTTATCACACGAGGCGTAGCCGAGTGTGATAATAGCATCGCACGAGTGTTTTAATACCTAATTATATGCCGTTGCATACACTATTTTATCTTCACTCATACAGTTGAAATAAAATAAGTCGAAAAATAGTTAATTCCAATATGGCGGATATTCTCATTGCGTATTCGAATGACTGCGCAGCGCGCTCAAACATAGACAAAGATAAAAGCTGCCGCCAAAAATTAAAAAGAAAAAGTGTGCTATAAAAATTAAAAAGTTATTTTATGATGCAGTTGTTTAAAAATCGAAGGAAAATGTTGAATCGTAATGGTTTTTTTTTTAAATTTTACCTATCCACGAAAAAAAAGTATGTATTTATGCATTCGTTTTTGAACTCATATTTGGAACATTACGTTGTGAGTGTAGATAAAAATGTATTTTGGTGTAATTCTCATGCTTTTGATAGTTAGTACTTTTTCGGTCAACAGATGGCATTACGGGTATCTGAATTATGTGGATATTAAATTGATTTCTTCTAGATTGCTACAATTCCTGTCAGGTTTAAGTGTAAAAATTATGTAAATGGTTTTGCAACTAACTAACATGTCATTTTGTACATTCAATTATTTTGTGCATTCAATTACGAACAAAAACCTTTTAAAATCAATATTGCTTACCTCCTATTACATACGGCGTGATAATATGTAGCCTAAAGTTTTCCTTGGTTTACAAAGAACATTTTTGCTGAATTTCAATTCAATCTATCCAGGAGTTTTGGCGTGAAGCCGTACCATACACACATACAAACAGACAAACAGACAAAAATTCAAAAAGTAATATATAGTATAATGTATAGATATTGTATCTATAACTTGTCAATTGTTGCCACTATTTTTAACATGATACTTGAAATGATACTTGAAAAAAAACTATGGTTTTAGTCGTTTATTTTAAAACTCATCATCTGCCTAGCCTATTCGCAACTGTATTGGGGTCGGCTCCCAGACAAACCGGATTCAGCTGATTTCGGTACCCATTCTACGTGGAGCAGCTGCCTACCAGACCTCCACAACCCATTAACTGGGTTACGGTACTTCTTGGCAAGACTGATGTCAAATTTTTTGGCTTCTGATATTCCGTAACGACTGCCAAAGATTTCCAAGTGACAGCCGGGATCAACGGCTTAACGTACTTTTCGAGGTACGGAGTCTCCATGTGTTAAGATGGTCACCCATCCCCAGACCAACCGCGGCAAGCGTTGCTTAACATTTAGGATTGGCCCGTGCGGCTGTTATAATTTAGCCACGAGCTCCTCTACAATTACGACTGTCTACTTTACAATTATGACAGCTAAGAAAAATATGCTTAATTCTGCCAAAAAACCTTTAAATGACAAATTTAATTACCTTTTAATAACAAACAAAAAATCTTTCCTCTTTATATTATTACTGTAGAAGTGTAGATTATAAAGAGGAAAGATTCGTTTGTTTGTTTGACGTATTGAATAGGCTATAGAATATTTTCAAAAAAGTTAGGGATCCGTAAGAAAACTTCGACAATGTAGTCCAAGGTGTGAAAAAGAATAGGTTGATTATGTCCGCGTAAATTGCACTTTAAATTATTCAATTGGACGTTTCGTCTTTCGCTTAAAAGTTACGACGGGTATAAACATGCTCTAAGTAAGAAAAATAATTTCATTAATTTCCTTACCATTTCTGCTTATTCTGTGGTAACAGGAGGCCCTAGACAATGTGCCATTAAATTAGCGATTGCGACTGTTGAAATGCAAAAATATAGGAATTTTATTACGTGGCATTTCGATAGCATCTGTCAATTCCATACATTTTTTACATATTGACAATCGCCTTCGCTACGCCACTGTTGACAGAATCTCACTTGTCTCGAGCCCAGGATCAGCGCAACTGTTCACCCCGTTCACCCCGTCAGGGGTTGATTATTTTAGAAAAATCCAAACATTTGTTATTCTTATTTTTAGGGTTCCGTACCCGGGTAAAAACGGGACCCTATTACTAAGGCTGAGGCTACAGTAGGGAGCGATTTGCGATGCGACTGGAAGAGCGAAACGAGAAAAACATGGTATGGCTACATTACAAGCGAAATTCCGGCGTATATTCGGCGATGACATGGCTACAGTACACATGCTCAACAACGAATTAGCAAGAGCGATTCATGCGGCTACACTATAAAAAGAGAAAAACAGCGATTTCGCTGAGAATTCGCTAGTTCATCGCATTTTAATGATCTTAAAACATTCGCGGCGACTCCGTGTCAAGATGGCTACATAGAGGGAGCACACACAGGCGACACACGCGACGCGCGCGGGGCGCGAGGGGCGCGAGGGGAGGTTGTTTAGTTCGCGGCATTCGCACAGTCGAAAGGTTGCTGTAGCTTTGTGTAAACGTAACGTGTATTATTTACAATGGCTTTGTCAAAACCAAACCTTGTATTTTTGCTTGAAAGCTCTTACCTCAAGTACGAACTATTTTTGAAAAAGAGATTGTGTTGGATTCACGAAATAAATAAAAAGTAGCAGCAATATGGAGAATTTCATCATTTGTATGAAAAACTACGTCAGTTTCTAGAAAGATTCTTTGAATATACAAGAATGAAAGTTGAGACGTTTGATTATATTTTGGCAAAGATTAGAATCCATATCACAAAGAGTGATACGAGTTTTAATAACTACTTAATTTTTGTGTGCTCCATGTTTAGACATCCATATTGCAGGACGTGCTTGAATTTCGGATACAAACAACTCAACGTTCATCGTAGATTCATAGACAAACCTCTTTAGATGAGCGATGAAAACAAACTGGTTTGAACGTGTCGCACTGTCATGAGCGAGCGCCGAGTGCACTAGTATTGCCCCCGTCTCCCGCACCTCGTCCGATGTCCGTAGCGTGATTATGTAGCCACTTGACAGCGGACCCACTAAAACAGTAACTTTGAACTTCTCGCAAAATTAATCGCTCATTCATTTAAATTCGCTCAAATAATGTAGCCATTTAATATAACTGACGAGCATTTGTTTTTTACGCTCTGAAGTACAGTTGTAATGTAGCCGCTATCATAACAATGACTCATTTGAATCGGTCGTTTTCTTAGAATGCGATCAAATCATCCATCGCCGTTTACTATACGCATAATGTAGCCACACGCATATTTAGCAGCACTATTGAACTAGTCGTGCAAGTGAGAAATTTTATAATAAATTCGCTTCAATTTCGCTCATATGTTAATGTAGCCGATGCCGTGATTTCAGTAATGTTGTTCCTATCGCATAAAGAAATCAAAGATCGCTAGTAATATTTGATGTACGGTGTAGCCATATACATGAGCATTCATTTACTTGTTTTAATCGCTCATGTGTCGCAGGTCGCGTCGCGGCCTAATGTAGCCTCAGCCTTAGACTCCGCTGTCCGTCTGTCTGACTGTCCGTCCGTCTGTCTGTCTGTCAGCAGGCTGTATCTCATGAACCGTGATAGCTCAGTTGAAATTTTCACAGATGATGTATTTCTGTTGCCGCTATAACAACAAATAAAATGAAACCAGAATAAAATAAATATGTAATAGAATAGAATAGAATACAACAAACGTGATTTTTTTGCCGTTTTTATAAATAGGTAATGTTACGGAACCCTTCGTGTGCGAGCCCGGCTCGCACTTGGCCGGTTTCTTATATCGAAATCATTTAAATTAAATGCCGTGTTTCAACTTCATCGGACCAAGCATTGATACGATTCTCCCCAGTTCGCTCAAGCCGCGACATTTTTCTTACTTCGAGCATGTTTATTGCCGTGGTTACTTTTGAACGAAACGTCCGATTTGAATAATTTAAAGTGTAATTTACACGGACATAATCAACCTTAATTATCAAACCATTTAAATGGAATATCATGAAATAATAATATGAATAAGGATTAATAATGGATAAGGACTAAAATCACCATTTTCTTTTTTACCCGGTATTTGCTTGAATTATTTGAACAAAAAGTGGTCATGGTGATTATCCATAATAGTTAGACATATGGTACCTCGGACTTTTTTGTAGATATTAACGACTTAAAACATAAAACTAGTACACCACTTTGCTCAATTGTCAATAGTTTTCGCAGCGTTGTTTGTTTGAAATGAATAGGCTCCGAAACTACTGGACCCATTTGAAAAATTCTTTCACCTCACCAATCCTTCATTATCAGTGATGGACATAGGCTATAGAATATTTTCAAAAAAGTTAGGGATCCGTATGAAAACTTCGATAATGTAACCCCAGGTGTGAGAAGAAATCCTTATATCGCGTACGCTGCGGAATCTATTGACAATAGAGCAAAGTGATGTACTACAGTTTTATAGAGGTCATTAATATCTACAAAAAAGTCCGCGATACCATATGTCTAACTATTATGGATAAGTCACCATGACCGCTTTTCGTTCATATTATTTAAGCAAATCCCATGGTGAAATAAAAAATGGTGATTTTAGTATCTTGATATTACTTCTTATCCATTTAAATGGTTTCATAATTAAGCTTGATTATGTCCGTGTAAATTACACTGTAAATTATTCAAATCGGACCTTTTCTTTCAAAAGTTACGACGGTAATAAACATGCTCGGAGTAAGAAAAATGTCGCGGCTTGAGCGAACTGGGGAGAATCGTATCAATGCTTGGTCCGATGAAGTTGAAACATCACGGCATTTAAATGTTTTCGATAAAACAATAAGAATAACAAATGTTTGGATTTTTCGAAAATAAACTATATACATAATAAGGAGTGAAGCAGGGGTGATTAAGATTTTAGGGGAGGACATAATTGCTTGCTTCAATTTACGTCGGAATGCTATGAACAAACTAAAAGCGGGATAATTGAAACAGATGTACCTAACAATTTTTGCATAATCAACCCCCGACGGGTTGAACGGGGTGAACAGTTGCGCTGAACCTGGGCTCGAGACAAGTGAGATTCTGTCAACAGTGGCGAGGCGTACGCGATTGTCAATACGTCAAAAATGTATAGGATTGACAGATCCTATCGAAATGTCACGTGACCAAATTCCTACATTTTGGCATTGCGACAGTCGCATTTGGTAATTGAATGGCACATTGTGTAGGGCCTCCTGAGACCATAGAATATGCAGAAATAGCAAGGAAATTAATGAAAATCGTTGTGCTTAATTTTCCAAAACTAACCTTTAAAAGGGGGTAGAGGGGGCGTTGAAGTTTGTGGACTACTACATCCGCGCGAACGAAGTCGCGGGCGAAGTGCTAGTAACTATAAATGTATATAACCATTGGGAGGTAAGCTTTGTAGGCGTGATTATTTTTTATGAACATTAGGTACAGCTTTGTAGAGTGACCTACCGATCGGTCGAAAATGCGCGTTAAAACGCGACCTTTCATAGTTTTCGGAGTTAAAATAGGCTCGAAATTAAACTTGAAGATGGCTACAACGAAAATCAGCTATACAACGTGTAACAGAATAAACGCAATAAGTAGGTACCTTTAAGGGGTCATTGTACTCATCATTATTAACAATTTTTACCTTGGGAGCAACTACGAAATCAAAAATAAATCAGCTGTTCCAATACAGTTCCAGTTCCTACATTTTGTAGATTTATGCGCGCAGAAATGGATGGGGCAGTCGATTTTTCTTTCACGATTTCAGTGTTGGTCCCATAGTGAAAGTTGTTCATTATGATGAGTAGGGTCAATATTGCGTTTATATTGGCCATGTATTATATTATATTACCAACCCGGGTTAACAACCCAAGCCGGTTTTTTATGGTTCCGTAGTCAACAAGGAACCCTTATAGTTTCGCCATGTCCGTCCGTCCGTCTGTCCACCCGTCCGTCTGTCTGCGGTTTAGCCGCTTAGCACTGGAAAGATGGAATTTGGTATGGGTATACCACTATAGGTAGGTACCCACATATTAATTACCTACGCCGGCCGACAAAGTGGTAAAATAAAGTCATGAAAAAAAAAAGTAAGTATCTACACATAAACAAAACGTTGCCTGAATAAAATTAATTTTGCCTTTAGTATTGGACGCAACCTGTGTCGATACTCTTGTGCGCCATCCGATCTTCCTAGTTCATCGTGTTGTGCTGGCGCTGCCGCTGCGGCTGCGGAAAACCTCAAGCGGAGTAAATATAGTAACCTCATTGGGAACTATATTTTCAAACCGTTTGGGGTTGAAACCCTTGGGCCGTGGGGCCTTGTGCTCATAGCCTTTTCAATGAAATTTCGAAACGGCTAGTTGACACTTCCCGTGACGCAAGACCTGGCTTTTACTTTGGGCAGAGACTAAGCATTGCCATTCAACGTGGCAATACCGCCAGTCTCTGGGGCATATTACCAGCTTACAGCGTTGAGGACGAATTTTTTGATGCTATATTTTAGTTTGTTGTAAGGTTCATGTATTTTTAAGTTATTTTCTTAGCTAATAAATTATATGCATTTGTTGGTTTATAAATTAAATAAATAAAATAACAATTCAATTTAATTCTAATTCAAAATTGTTGGCAGGAACATTGACAGCCATTTACAAAGAAATAATAAGCTTCATTATATAGCTCTCAATATTCCATTGTCAATTTCGAATAAATTCTGCAACCGAGCAAAAAATATTTAAAACTTTAAACAACTTTTAGTTTGGTTTGGTATTCCTTATTGATACCTTCTTATATCAGGTGTAGGTAATGTAACTGTTGTCGTATTTAAATAGGTAGGAGGTAACATTAATTCCGTTTTTTAAACTTATAATTTTAAGACCATGCTTAGGTACATACTAGCGTACAACAATGTAGGGGATGTCAGACCACCCTGTCTCACACCTAGCCAGTATACTATTGTAGTCTTTGCTCACACCGGAATTGAGAGTGAATTCACTCGATAAACTTTCTCCCCACTTTACAACATTTATTTGACCTTCGTACCAGTACTTCATGACATTAATCACTTCAGGTGGTATAAAAACTGCATTATGTAGGTATCCTTTTTTTTATCCCACAGGGCATTGTTATATTTACGGAGTACACACAACAGTTTTCATAAAACTTTTCGGCAAGTAACAGTGCCTTAGACCCGGTTTCCACCAAAGCAGAGAGGAGAGGAGATGTGTTGAATAAACCAATCCGATTTAGTTATTTCCACATCTCTTCTCCGCTTAGCTTATCGGATTGGTTTATTCAACACATCTCTCCTCTCTGCTTTAGTGGAGTTAGCAGTACACCCGCGGTTTTGACATCAGAATGGCGGGTGTACCTAATTTTTAAAATATCATGGTACGGGTGTAGGTACACAGATTTTCAAGAGAGGTACGTAAAGGTACACAGAAGGTACCAAATAACTGCAATAAATTTAGGCAGATCTGAAAAGTACACCCGCGGTTCTGACGTACATGAAATCTGGCCTTAGAGATTGTTTATACAGTACGGATAGTTTTTCAGCTAACTGAGAACTTTCTAGAATAATATGATCCAGCGTCAGGGTGCGTTTCCACTGAGGCGGAGCAGAGCAGAGCGGAGACGAGCTGTGCCACGATTCACCAATCACATGGCTTGAAATTCACATCTCTTTTCCACTCCGCTTGGTTGATTGGTTAATCGCGGCACAGCACAGCTCGTCTCCGCTCTGCTCCGCTCCGCCTCAGTGGAAACGCACCCTAAGACTATCAGACACCATGGTGTTTCAGGGACACGGCTGATTCACCGCCGGCGCACGCCAGCCGAGGCCGACACCGATTCGCTAACCAAACCGGTTTTAAATTTCGTGCGTGACAACACTGACAACGCCTCCGCGATTTATTTTAGCTCCTCAATTTCAAATAGGTACTTAACGCGCGACTCGGTTTGTGTTGTGCGGTCGATAACTTATTGGTTGATTTCCAGAATTGCTTAAAATCACGGCGTTATTTGCAGCGCAATTACATTTATTTTAAATTGATCCTGGTGTCCCAGTGGTGTTGTTGTTTAATCTTGACATTGTATTATTGTTATAATATAAAGTAATAAAATTGAATGATTCTTTGTTTTATTATAGCTTAAACTATTTGCATGCCTTAGTTAAGGTAGTTAGTAAAAGGATCATTTTTAATCTTAACATCTGTAGGTACCTTGTACCTACTTTCTGAGCAAATAGGTAAAGAGCTACCTATTCTATTGTATTCGCAATTTATTTTTAAACATTTTCTTGCTATTGTAATGTTGTAGAATGCAAGCCCATGTAGCAACCCGAGCAGTCGAATGAAGTGATTTAACATGGTTATTCTAACCTACAATCGTTTTACTGTTTTTTTTTAAATTTGCATGCGTATTGCTAGCTGCATTTGTAATGGCATGTATTGAATCCCCGTAGTAGGTACCTATTTAATAATAAAATCATAACATTCTTGACATGACCACTACACGACTACCCCTTCCAATCTTTACGATATGACAATCATAGATATTCGTCGAATAAACGGCTGTAAGGTCAGTTGGGGTAAGAGGGACTATAGGGCAAGAGAAACTGTAGTTTGTATAGAAAAACGATAGGTTCTAGCTCCATGGTTACTCAATCGATAAAAGAGTATTATAAATGAAGTAAATGAATACCTACCAAAGAAAAAATACAGATGGCGTTGGTATTCATCAACCCGACAGTTTGACAAAAACAAACATTCAGTTGACAGACTACGAAAGTATGAGTTCGCGGCATTTTTTTTGTGTGCTCATTTGAATGCTAAAAAGTTTAACTGGAACGCTGTTATTGTGTGTAAATATTGTTTAAAGTTCAATTTTGATAATGTTGCATGTTTTTTTTTTATTATTATTTTTATTTATTTATTGCAATCTGTCTGGGAGACATTCAACAATACTTATGTAATGATTTATGGTATGTGAGGTACAGGTCCAGTGACATGCCCTCTTAAATAATGTTTTAAATTAAATTAAATCTTGAGGAACTCTTTCTTTAGTCTCCTCGCACTTGGAAGTATATCGTCCATAAGGTGGTGTGCCAATACGTTAGGGTGCAGTTGCAGTCTGTCTTTATATGTTGTGACTCTCTCCTTTATTTCCTCTTTCACGCTTTTGATGCCAAGCTCTCGGTGAAGTCTTTCGTTAGTGACATACCATGGTGCGTCTACTATCATCCTTAGCATTTTTGATTGAAACCTTTGTAGAATTTCAAGGTTGGAGTTGGCAGCCGTACCCCATAGCTGTATTCCGTATGTCCATATTGGCTTTATTATACTCTTATATAACAAAAGTTTATTTTCCATTGAGAGCTGGCTGTTTCTATTCATCAACCAATACATCTTACGCACTTGTTGTCCCATTGCTAGGCGTTTGGTAAAAATGTGCTTTCTCCATGTTAGGCGTCGGTCTAGGTACATTCCAAGATATTTCGCTTCGTCAGATTGTGGAAGCTGGACTGCATTCAGTGTAACTGGGGGACAAGTCTGTCACCGGGTTGTAAATGTTACCTGGAGTGATTTTGTTTCATTGGCTTTGATGCGCCAGTCTTTTAGCCATGTTGTGATCTTATCCAGGCTGTTCTGTAGTTTGTGAGAAGCTTGTATTGGTGAGTCATCTGATGCCATGATAGCTGTGTCATCAGCAAATGTGCCCATAACAACATCGTCAGATATGGGTAAGTCTGCGGTATAAAGAAGATACAGAATAGGTCCCATTACACTACCCCGCGGCACTCCAGCTTGAATTTCTTTAAGTTCTGTATTTGCTTCACCGTGACTGACGAAAAAGTGTCTGCCAAGCAGGTAAGATCTTATTAGCCTGTAAAAGTTGGTGGGCAGTGTCTTTTTTATTTTGTACAGAAGTCCATCATGCCAGACTCTGTCGAATGCTTGTGATATGTCAAGGAAAGAAGCTGTACAGTATTCTTTCTGTTCAAATGATTTTGCTATACCATCAACAAGTCTATGAATTTGCTCGATTGTACCGTGCTTTACCCTGAATCCAAATTGGTGGTCGGGTATTAGTTTGTTTTCCTTAATAATTGGATTTAACCTTCCGAGGATCAATGTCTCCATTACTTTGGATGTAATTGGGAGTAGGCTAATTGGCCGATAGGATTTGGCATCTTCTGGACTTTTGCCTGGTTTCGGGATCATTATGATTTTAGATACTTTCCATTGTGGAGGTACATATTTCCTTCGAAGGATGGCATTATATAATTGCGTCAGGAATGTTATGCCCTGCTCTGGTAGCTCTTTTAGAATGGTTGATGTAATCAGATCGTATCCTGGGGCTTTCCCTACTTTCAGTTTTCTGATTGCAGATTTGATCTCTGCTTTGCTAAGTTTCTGAATGGGTAACTCCAATTGATGCGTCTGGTTCAGCAGTTCTACAACCATTTCCGTCTTTGTGGAGCCAATATTGGGGTTTGGTTGGAAAACTTCTTGCAGATGCTCCATGAATACATTGGCTTTCTCGACATCATTCCTGGCCCAAGAATTATCTGCTTTGAGCAGAGGTGGTTGGTAAGTTATTGGGCGTTTGAGGCTTTTTGTTGCTTTTTGTTGCTTTCCACAATGAATAGTCAGTTGATGGTTTAGAGTCCAGATTTTGCAGGTATGTTGCGATTTCCTGATTTCTATCATCGCTCAATAGTTGCTTGAGTTATGCAGCTAGTCTATTGTATGTTGTTTTGTCCCCTGGGTACCTAGGGGTTTGCCATCTCTTTCTAGCTTTACGCTTTTCATCTAGTAGTTTTCTAATAGATGGTGAGCATTGGAGTCCATCTTGATTTATGGGCTTAGGTGGAGGCGTGGCTTCCCATGCAGCCTGTTGGACTGTGTTGTTAAAATGCTCAACTGCGCTTATAATATCTTCATCCTTTTGTAATGGTATTTTGACATCAAGAGATTTGGTTATTAATTCTCGAAAGTATTCCCAGTTAGTTCTACGGGTATGTAGTCGGCAAGGTCTTTCCTTTTGCAGAATTCTTCGACTCAATAATACTTCCAGAGGAGAATGGTCAGAGGACAGGTCAGAACTAGAGTTGCAACTGAAGTCGGTGTTGCTAATACCTTTGACAACGCAAAAGTCAATGAGATCCGGCTTCCTATTTCGATCAGTGGGCCAGTATGTTGGTTCTCCTGTTGAGATAACGCCCAGTTGGAGTTTATTTATCGCTAGGAATAACTGTCGGCCTTTTGCATTTATAATCTGAGAACCCCAGAATGTGTGCTTGGCATTAAAGTCACCGCCAGACACAAACCGCCTTCCCAAGGTTTTAAGGTATTTTTCGTATTCCTCATGCTTTATGACATGCTTAGGAGGGCTATATACAGCTGATACTGTGACAGGTCCCAACCAGTCCTCTATCACAATCTTGGTACCCTGAATTTTTTCAGTACAATAGCTGTGAGCTAAGTGATGTCTTGTGTTGTTCTTAATCAGAACTGCACTTCCTCCATAGCCTTTTCCATCAGGGTGCATGGTGTGATAGAATTTGTACCCTGGTATGTTAAAATAGCTTTTACTTGTAAAATGCGTCTCCGAGATTAACATAATGTCAGTGTTGTTTAATTTCATGTATTTTTTAACCTCAAGGGTATGTTGTGACAGCCCATTGGCGTTCCAGAGCACCATTTTTATGGAGTCCAGTGTGCAGTTAGTTTTGTCGTGAGATTTAGGATTAGATTAGTGATTGCTGTTAATTGTTCCATCATTTGTCTCATTGTTATCATTAATTCTTTTATGTCCGAGTTCTGGTCACTGTTCGTTTTATTATCAGGTTCATTGGCTTGCGGTGGTATTTTGTTTTGCACTAATTCGGCATATGTTGTTCCAGTTGTTGATGGGCCATATAATTGTTTTGTTCTATCATATGCCTGTCTGTATTTCTGATCCTTTGCGGGTGCTGGTGGGAATTTGATTTTTTGTAGTTCTCTGTATACTTTGCAGCCTTTATAATTTGCTGGATGGTTGCCTTCGCACAGCACGCACTTAACTTTTTCGGATCTAGTTTTTCGTAGACAGTCCGCTTGTATTGGCAACTGAGAAACTGTCATAACCGGGTGAAGAGGAACATATGTTTCTCTTACCCCACTTTACAATTTTAAAGTTACGTGTCGAATCACATCAAAAATAGGTATACAAAGCATAGATTATGCAATTTAACATGCAACATTATCAAAATTGAACTTTAAACAATATTTACACACAATAACAGCGTTCCAGTTAAACCTTTTAGCATTCAAATGAGCACACAAAAAAAATGCCGCGAACTCATACTTTCGTAGTCTGTCAACTGAATGTTTGTTTTTGACAAACTGTCGGGTTGATGAATACCAATGCCATCTGTATTTTTTCTTTGGTATTCATTTTATAATACTCTTTTATCGATTGAGTAACCATGGAGCTAGAACCTATATTTTTTTCTATACAAACTACAGTTTCTCTTGCCCTATAGTCCCTCTTACCCCAACTGACCTTACAGCCGTTTATTTGACGAATATCTATGATTGTCATATCGTAAAGATTGGAAGGGGTCGTCGTGCAGTGATCATGATCAAGAATGTTATGATTTTATTGTTAAATAGGTAGGTACCTACTACGGGGATTTAATACATGCCAATACAAGAGGACTGTCTACGAAAAACTAGATCCGAAAACGTTAAGTGCGTGCTGTGCGAAGGCAACCATCCAGCAAATTATAAAGGCTGCAAAGTATACAGAGAACAAAAAATCAAATTACCACCAGCACCCGCAAAGGATCAGAAATACAGACAGGCATATGATAGAATAAAACAATTATATGGCCCATCAACAACTGGAACAACATATGCCGAAATAGTGCAAAACAAAATACCACCGCAAGCCAATGAACCTGATAATAAAACGAACAGTGACCAGAACTCGGACATAAAAGAATTAATGATAACAATGAGACAAATGATGGAACAATTAACAGCAATCACTAATCTAATCCTAAATCTCACGACAAAATTAACTGCACTCTGGACTCCATAAAAATGGTGCTCTGGAACGCCAATGGGCTGTCACAACATACCCTTGAGGTTAAAAAATACATGAAATTAAACAACACTGACATTATGTTAATCTCGGAGACGCATTTTACAAGTAAAAGCTATTTTAACATACCAGGGTACAAATTCTATCACACCATGCACCCTGATGGAAAAGGCTATGGAGGAAGTGCAGTTCTGATTAAGAACAACATAAGACATCACTTAGCTCACAGCTATTGTACTGAAAAAATTCAGGGTACCAACATTGTGATAGAGGACTGGTTGGGACCTGTCACAGTATCAGCTGAATATAGCCCTCCTAAGCATGTCATAAAGCATGAGGAATACGAAAAATACCTTAAAACCTTGGGAAGGCGGTTTGTGTCTGGCGGTGACTTTAATGCCAAGCACACATTCTGGGGTTCTTGGATTATAAATGCAAAAGGCCGACAGTTAATCCTAGCGATAAATAAACTCCAACTGGGCGTTATCTCAACAGGAGAACCAACATACTGGCCCACTGATCTAAATAGGAAGCCGGATCTCATTGACTATTCAGGCATTGGTATTCATCAACCCGACAGTTTGTCAAAAACAAACATTCAGTTGACAGACTACGAAAGTATGAGTTCGCGGCATTTTTTTTGTGTGCTCATTTGAATGCTAAAAAGTGTAACTGGAACGCTGTTATTGTGTGTAAATATTGTTTAAAGTTTAATTTTGATAATGTTGCATGTTAAATTGCATAATCTATGCTTTGAATACCTATTTTCGGTTTCAGAAGTCACCAACGTTTGATTTTCGTTGATCAAATATAATGAATTAGTTATGAAAGTAGGTACCTAACCTAGGTACCTAAAGCTATGACTGACTATTTGTTACAGAATAATGAGAAATTATACAAGAACGAATGATAGAGTTTCGTACCCGCAAGAAAACTCAAAGAAGCAGTAAAAACTTCTCTTTGAAATAATTTATCTTTCAAGAAACTGTCAAGCTACTGCAGCCAATTATTTCTTGAACTGTATGCTCAGAACCTATGGTCGGACTTCTAATTAGCTGCAGTTTTCGTTAAAAAATGAGAGCATTTTTAACGACAGTAAGAAATGTCATTTTACTGCAGCTAAAAGTCCAACTGAATATTTATATAGTAAGTAAGTAAGTATTTATTTCTCAGTATATGGTACATTGAGACTTTTAAGACTGGTTTGAGGCTGTTGTATTCGTCCATAAAGATAAAGATAAAAATCAATTTGTAAAAACATACGTGTACACGCAAATTAAGCATGCAGGATGTCACATTATTTTATTTCCTACGTACATGTTTTACTCGTAGGGCCTACAAATGATTAAATTTACAAAAAATTAAATATATAAAACTAAATTACAAAATACCTATTTAAAACTAAATTACTAAAGGCATTTCAATTCAAGTTTATAATAATAATTACTTACTTACATTGATAGGTCAGTGAAATAAATTACTTACTTCTATCATAAAATATCAGAAAAATTAATTGATGTCAGTAAAATTACTCTATGATTTATTTGCGTTTGCTTGCACCTGACCAAAGACTACAATAGTATACTGGCTCACCTGACACAGGTTGCCTAGCGTAGACCCGACTCTCTGTCCGACTCCTCCGCTGGAGGAGGCTGAGGAGGCTGCGCTGTGGTGGTTAATTCCGTCCAATTCCGGTCTTTACAGTAGGTACCGTGGCGGTGGCGTAAAGTGTCGATGATTTTTATTATCGTCTATATTATACGTTGCTTAAAAATATTGAATGTGTGCGATAACCATGTTTCCATCCAAGGATCCGTTTGCGAAATATTGCTACAGTCAAGTGTCTGGGGCCCTGCACGCGTAGATGTCGGTTATCGCGTAAAGTTGCCTAAGTATGTCCTTTTCCATATATCCCAGGCTATACATATATCTGCCAAATTTCATGAAGATCCGTTCAGCTGTTTTAGCGTGAAACTGTAACAGACAGACAGAGTTACTTTCGCATTTATAATATTAGTAGGGATTCATAGAATCAAACACAAAGCAACAATATAAGTCGGCAATTGTGACGTGCTACTACGGAACCCTACTCTGCGCGAGCGCGTGGCCCGACACACACTTGCCCGGTTTTTAACCGACTTCCCAAAAAGGAGGAGGTTCACAATTCGACTGCATTTTTTTTTTTTTTTTTTGTGTTTGTTACCTCCTATCTCCGTCATTTATGAACCGATTTGAAAAATTCTTGTTTTATGTGAAAGGATATACTTCTCGATTGGTCCCATTTAAATGTTATCAAAATCGGTTCAGCAGTTTGGTTTTTAAATCCAAATTGCTGGAAAAAATATGTGGAAAAATCATACGAAATTGCATATTTTTGCTTTCCTGTGACTTTTCAGTGGTGTTTTAGGTGTAAAAGATTTTCATCTTTCACTTTTTAGTGGTACCCCACCACTAAAAAGTGAAAAATAAAAATCTTTAAAAAAAAAACCGACTTCCAAAAAAAGCACTGCAAAGTAGGTACAAAATAACTTTAATTTCGGAAGTCTTATTTATTTATTTATTTACACTTTACGCACATAGATGTACAGAGGCGGACTTAATGCCTTAGGCATTTTCTACCAGTCAACCTTTGGGTGATGCAGAGAATAATAGTGGTAGGTGCAATGTAGGAAACCGAAACACGATTAATATTTAAATATGCAAAGATAAATATATAATAAACTATACACACAATACAATACTATAATATATACCAAAATAAATAAACTAATACACGAATATACTAGACCAGTTGATAAAACCAATAATGAGGAAAATTAGCGCTGTGACGATACTCCTGCCAGCTTCTTGCGAATGTGCTCGCGAACCTTAACTTGAAGTCGGTGTCAAATAACGAAGAAGCAACCAAAAACACCGACTTCCGAAATTAAAGTTATTTTGTACTTTGTAGTGTTTTTTTTGGAAGTCGGTTTTTTTTTTCAACTAGAATTTAAGCTTTGAAGGAATTTAAACCCCTTTCCCTTTGAAGGACCATTCTCCGGTTGTGATGACATATTTGGGGTTTAGGTGGAAAAAGCCTGATTTTCCCGCCGCTGCTGGACACACAGCGACCTCATGTGAGTAGAACCATGGCACCATTACGAGAGCACCTGCATTATTATACCTATGTTTACTAGTACAGATTTAGGCTCTTGAGGCGGTTTAGAAACTCTGACACTAGGGTGTGTGGGGTCGTTAGACTTTACTACCCACACGAAGAAGAAGAAGTACAGATTGCTTGGGATCTGAGCGTGCACTTTGCAGCTACTCTTACTTTATTGGTCAGGAATTCACGGTCCTTAGGTTCTAACCAAGACCAAGCTATACACTAAAATCAAAACCGGTTTCTCCGAAAAGCCACGGGCGCCCCGTGGTTTATTAGGAACGAACGACTTCATGTCGACCCAATTCATGAAACGCCTTACAAAGCGTTTTATTGAATCAGCTGAGGAACACAGCAATCCTTTGATTTCAAAGGCCTCACAATACACTCCCTCTCGTATTAGTAAGATTCGCCGTCCTCGGCATACACTCGTCGAGTCCGATGACGAGATCACAAAGATTCAGGAAAGCTGTAGGGAAACCAGCACCCTTAGAAAAAACAAACACAGACCGCGTTCCGTATACCGACCTCGCCGCCGAGGTCCGTCGCGATGACCCATTCAAAACCCTCCCCGACTTTTGCCTAACGAGCCAGCCCGCACCGCTGAGCCTTTAGCTTTAATAACCCCTAATTAACGAAACGACCCAACCTGTTGTCCCTTGCTGTCCCAAACTGACGCCGCTAAGCCGAGGTCGTATTCCACAGGGAATGCCCTTAGCGAGCGGTCAGTAGTTTTAGCTTGTAGCTAGCTTTGTTGCCTTGGCTGGGGGCCTTAAATTCATTTGAGGCCACCACAGGATAGTCCCTTGCGTGTTAACTTGCTAGTGGTCATATCGAAAAAAAAAAAAGAAAATATACACTAAAATTTTCAAATCTCGTTGTTTTTCATTCGTTCTTTGAGAAGAGAATAGTAGTTGTTCTCTGGTAACGCTGCCCCTTTCTTTGTGTTGTAGGTTTGTAATACTTACCTACTTGAAGTATAATTTTATATTATTTTCAGTTGACCATCCACGTTGGTGTTAAAAAGGCAACGTCATCCTTTTTGTTAGAGACACAGGCTAGGAAACATGGTTACAAAGAGGAAGATAATGCGTACCGCCACGCCGCGCTTCATCAGAACCCGTCGCCTGGACTGGACTCCATCGTCACAAGACTGGACGTCGCTGCTATCCGAGAGAAGTTCAATTCGCTAGAAGAAGACCTTCATGCTGAAATATCACATGATGCAGGCAGGTTAGTTGGGAAATTATCTGCATAGGTACCTATTGTATATATATCTTCTTATATCTGATCTAAGTATATAATAGTCAGCAACCTGAGCGCTAATTTTACTAATTTCAAACAACGTTCGCATTATTCGCATGTCAGTCACAACTGTCAAAAAAGCCTTAATTTTCATACATTTTTGACAAATTGCGACTGTGATGCGAATGCGAACATTCCTTGAAAATTAGTAGAATTAGCACTAAATTAGTAGAGTTAGCACTAAATTAGTAGAATTGGCACTAAATTAGTAGAATTAGCACTAAATTAGTAGAGTTAGCACTAAATTAGTAGAATTGGCACTAAATTAGTAGAATTAGCACTAAATTAGTAGAATTAGCACTAAATTAGTAGGAGTCGCGCTTTGTGGGCTCAGGTCAGCAGACATCTATTATCTGAGAGTATTTACTGTGAAAGAAAGAACTAGTGCGTACAAATTGCGCGGACTTGACTGCACTTATTCAATGTAATTTAAAAAGGAAAATTAATTCCTTGTTTACAAGAGTATTATTTTAATCCTGACGGCCAATTCTACTAATTTATGCAACGTACTCATTCGCATCTCAGTCGCAATCTGTCAAAAGAGCCTCAATTTTCATACATTTTTGACAGATTGCGATTGAGATGCGAATGAGGACGTTGCTTCAAAATTAGAAGATTTGGCACTCTGATCTAGACATTATTGTGACCTTTATTGTTCCAGGTTTCTCTGCGAATACATTTATTACACATCACTCAGCCTGGACCGATGCCCTACTCTATTCGTCCATGTTCCCTCAGTAAAGTACACACCCAATCAGCTCGTGAGAGGACTTGAACGCATTTTAGAATTATGTATTGATCAGTTGGACAAGGGAACTGACATGAAACCAGTTGTAGAATAGTTTTTATTACTTTAAAGTTTCTTTTGGTGCTAACAATCTGTAAAAATGTGAGTTGCCAAAATGTAAGATCCGCTTATTACTATGTCTTTTAAAAAAATATTATACCTAATATCCGAACTGGATATATTTATGTATAAGTAAATTATGGATGCAATAAATTATAATACCTATTTACAACCTAAAATGTTCTTTATTAGTGATCGATGCCTAAAATGTCTCTAATGTGTATTGTTTGCCATACCTAGCAAAACTAATTCTGTGTTTGTGTCTGTTATTGTTTGTTTTTGTGAGTGTGTTTTAAAAATGTAATCTGGAGTTAACGATTACTACAGTGCCCAAGAATACGGTAATATGCGAATGTGTTATGTATGGCGAAACACGAGCAAGCAGGCGGCCGCGGCGGCCAGTTCGAATCCTACCTGTTTAGGGGTGAGTTAGCTAGTTCATTAGTTTACACCTACATCATTACCGGATCTCAATGTACATACTTAAAATCTTTTTTTATCAATCCTTATCGGAATCGTGATTTAAAGAGACTAAGCTTAAGGTTATACCTTCTCTTCGATATTTTGTCCATACAAATTTCGGGGGGGTATTACTCCACTGTTTGACATTGTAAATTAAAAGTTAAGCATGATATCGTTTTATCTCATTATTAGTTTTGTCTGTATGGAAACAGAATAGTACAATAAAAGCCATCAAAAAGTTATAAGCCAACAAAGATTCGTTTTTTTTGCCAATTTTAACGCAACTTCGGGCGTAAATAAGTAATAAAAGAAGTGTAAAATCTCAAAAACAAAGTCGGCACCGACAAACCTCAATTGTAGAAGAGTTCAATAAACTTTATTTGTAATGGATTTATTCAGTGGTTTTGTCATAAAACTCAACCTTGCAATAGACTTTTCGTGCATCGTCTAACGTTGTTTTCGTTCGGAACGGTGTTTTGAGCGTGGAAACTGGACAATGTGCGTTTAGACGTTTATCTAAATGCTCATCACTGATATTGTCTCTATCGGGCACGATGCCCGGTGAGACAGCGTGCTTTTTGGCCACGCTTACCAGCGAGTTCGAGTCCGCGACTAGTTCAACCTTAAGGCTTCTCCATTTCTCTTAACTTCTGCATAAACAAGTTCCTACCATCTGTAGGTTAGGTATTTCTGAGTGATTAAAATGAGTTAATGTGATATTATTGCAATCGGCGACATTCGTACCTGCATTCAAAGTGGGTTTAGTAGTTCATTAGATAATACCTACGTTACCGGATCCCAATGTACCTACTTCTAAGCTTATCGAAATCCTTATCGGAATTGTGATTATAGGAGACTGAGCTTATGGCTCCTTTTTTTTCTCTTAACTTCTCCTTAAACATGTTCCTACCATCAGTCGGTAGGTATTTCTGAGTGATTAAAATGATTTTATGCGATATTATTGTTTTCGGCAATACGCGATATGCGTAGGTACCTACATCAAAGCGCAGCGCGGCGCCGCCGCGCCGCCCCGCCAGGAGCGGCGAACGGGCGGCGCCACAGACCTGTGTATGTGTGTTTGCAAGACGTGTAGATTTAGGCCTTGCGCGCACTGCCTTGCGGTGGAACGCGGTGCGTTTTTTCTACCGTGCGGTAGAATAAACGCATTCACGGGGCCGCGCACTGCGGTGAAAAAACGCACGTTTTTAACCGAATTCAAAAAAGGAGGTTCTTATTTCGGGCGTGTTTTTTTTTTGTGTTTGTTACCTCATATCTCCGTCATAATATATGACCCGCTTCAAAAAAATATTGTTTTATGTGAAAGGATATCCTACTTTTCGATTAATACAATTGAAATTTTATCATCAATCCGTTCAGCTGTTTGGTTTTTAAATCCAAATAGTTTGAAAAATAGGTATGTGGAAAAATCATCCATTTATACTAAACTAGCTTCTACCAGCGGCTTCGCCCGCGTGAATATCGGAAATAGGAAGGTTTCCTGATTTGTACCGTACATTTTTACTCAGGAAACGTACCCTACCCTACACTACTCTACCCTACCATACCCTACCCCACACCTACCCTACACCTACCCTAACACTTACCCTACACCTACCCTACACCTACCCTATACCTACCCTACACCTACCCTAACCAGCCCAAAAAATACTATGACATGTTTCTGGTTTCCTGGTACTTGATGTTTTTGGTCTCCTGGTACTTGTGAATCTGTAGTACTAAGGCAGCAGCGGCTCTGAATTTCCACTTCCTCCTCAGTCTTCATTGATCCATGCCACTTACCGGGATAAAAAGTAGCATATGTCTCATTCCAGGATATGAACTACATGTGTGCCAAATTTCATCCAAATCCCTTCAGCTGTTTTTGCCTGATTGAAACACAAACATACACACATACAAACATACAAACATACAAACATACAACAAACATACAAACATTCACATTTATAATATTAGTAGGATTGCCTAACGATAGCGAAGACAAAGAGATGCCATGTATTTGTAGGCGATGAAGCCTTCGCTCTCTCTGAGCATATTATACGGCCTTATTCACGGCGAAATTTATCAGAAACACAAAAAGTTTTCAATTATAGACTCACATGAGCAAGATGAAATGTCGTGGAATGTAAATTTGGGATTCTGACCAATAAATGGCGAATATTACCTACACCGAGCCCTAGACGTGAAAACGTCGTTTTTGTGAACGAATTATAAAAGCCTGCTGCGTATTGCATAATTACGTACGCAAACACGATGGGATCAGATTTCGTGATAAACTTTATGGGACTCAGTTAAGGAGCCTGCGAGCTACATCTACGCGATCTAGCATGAACAACATTCAAAATAGGGATTATTTTGCCAACTATTTTAATTCAGCAAGAGGTTCAGTTGCATGGCAGTATGATAAAATTTAAATAGGTTCTGGTTAAATGTAATCGGTGTTTGTGTTCATACTCCTCCGAAACGGCTCGATCGATTTATATTATACTAGCTTCTACCAGCGGCTTCGCCCGCGTGAAAATCGGAAATAGGGAAGGTTTCTTGATTTGTATTGTAACTACACCTACTCTACACGTACCTACACCTACTCTACACGTATCTACACCTACTCTACACCTACCCCACACCTACCCTACACCTACCCTACACCTACCCTACACCTACCCTACATCTACCCTACACCTACCCTAACCCTACCCTACACCTACCCTACAAATACGCTACACCTACACTACACCTACCCTACACCTACCCTGCACCTACCCTACACCTACCCTACACCTATCCTAACCAACCCAAAAAATACTATGACATGTTTCTTGTTTCCTGGTACTTGATGTTTTTGGTCTCCTGGTACTTGTAAATCTGTAGTACTAAGGCAGCAGCGGCTCTGAATGTCCACTTCCTCCTCAGTCTTCATTGATCCATGCCACTTACCGGGATAAAAAGTAGCATATGTCTCATTCCAGGATATGAACTACATGTGTGCCAAATTTCATCCAAATCCCTTCAGCCGTTTTTGCCTGATTGAAACACAAACATACAAACATACAAACATACAAACATACAAACATACAAACATACAAACATACAAACATACAAACATACAAACATACAAACATACAAACATTCACATTTATAATATTAGTAGGATTTTAACCGACTTCATAAAAAGAAGGAGGTTCTTTTTATGTGTATTTGGTAGGTATGAGAATAGGTCGTAAAGTATAGTATATCATGTTATTTCACCTCGCTAAGAACACACATACAGGCGAAGCCGCGGGCAGCAGCTTGTAGTTTAAATAAAGGTTACCTAACAAAAGGTAAAAAAAACATAGATTCGTCTCTAACATTACTTTATACATACCTATCTCAAATCTGAGTAAAACAAAAAAAAACAGCTAAGTACAAATAAACTGATACACACTAATACACCTAATTATTTTGTTTAGGTACCTACTTTAAGTTAGGTTAACCTTGATTATATCTACACTAACTGCCGCCCGCAGCTTCGCCCGCATGTATGCTAGCGCGGTATGAAATATGTACTTATACTTTACCACAGTAATATGTCGAAACGCTGCAAACCAACCATCTCATCGCTACCTACAGCAATCAAAACCTCTTTCTACCTACTACAAAATCTTACTAGGTAGGTACTTACCTACCATTTTCATTAGTCTCATAGGTACCTAATCATTTCACAATGATATTTCGTCTAATTCAATAATATATGTAAGTAGCTAAGTAAGTACACAAGTAAGTAGATCATAGCCTAGCCTAGGAAACTACCTAAGTACTTATTAGTTCTTTTTTAACCCGAGCGGGTAGGTACTTAGGTAGGTAGTTTACTCGTGTCACTTTTTTCACCCGTTCTACTTATTTATTTATTAATCCAAGTATTTCACTCGGTGAAAAAAGCGAAATATTTACCTATTAAAAAAAAGAAACCCATTACGTAGGTACTATTAGGTATTTAAAAACTTTCGGAGTTTAGAGGCAATCTAAAATGTTATTCCGGGTGCGTTAGGCCTAGCGCGCACTGCCTTGCGTTTTTTAAACGCACAATCTGTGAAGTATGGAGTGTCATAGAAGTGCGCGCACTGCGGTGAAAAAAAGGCATGCGGTGGAGTCACCGTTGTCCTCTCGCTGCAAATTTGCGGTGAATCTACCGCAAATATTTTTGTATCCTATAGAGATCTATGAAGCGCCGCGCACTGCGGTGACATAAACGCAGTGATGCCTACTTCATAGCTAGATCTGGCTATTTTTCGGTGTCAGGCGCTACTATTTTAATACAACTTGTAGCTAAATTTTTTAGCTACATTTCCAGAAACTTTGACATGACATTGAATGTTTTTAAAAAGGGATAAATGTTGCTATACTTAATTGCGTTTTGCCAAAATAAATACTTAAGAAAATGGGTACCTACCTATTGTAGGAAAATACTCCAACTCAAAGATCAATAATGAACCTCAGCCATCGACATCTTCCTCTTCAGTTACATTAATTGATTAACGGCATTGTTATTATTAGATTAATTTTAATTACCTGCTACGTTTATCTTAAAAATAATTGTAACTACCTACTGATTTTTTTACTTCTGTGTTTGACTTAATATATTATTATGCAAAACGTGATTATAATTTGACCACATATTGTTACCTCCCTTTCTACTATGTAGTAAGTACTAAGTAGCGATCAGCTACTTTTAGCAACTTTTTTGGGTCAAAAAATTTGGCTATTTAGCAATTTTTTACAAACTGTCTAGCTACTGACTAAAGGTAGCAGTTGGCGCAAACTGTCTAACTACTGACTAAAGGTAGCAGTTGGAAACATTGGCACTGAGACACACTCAGTTTTTTTTAATTTTTTATAAAACGTTGCCCCACACTAGGAATTTCTCCTGTATCGTGGGTGCGTTTACAAACATACAAAGTGACATACACAAACAGCCAGACCCGGAACAACTATCTGTAGGCCATACAAATATTTGTTCCGTGCGGGAATCGAACCCGCGACACGCAGCGCAGCAGCCGATCGCTCGACAACACACAGACCAAATAGGTTGTGCAGTTGCTGTTGGTACGTGGCACAGATACCTATGTCGTTACCTGGTGTTTCACCGGTGCAAATATTGACATTGAACTTTCAATTAATGCAATCGGAGTCAGACCAGCAATATGGAAGAAACATGTACCTGAATATTCGGACAGAGTATTCAAGACAAGGATATGGGAGGAAGTTTATAATATTGTTATTTATAATTGGAGCGACTTAACTTTATCAGAAAGAAAACCATGAGTATGTTTAACAATTCGTTTTTAATTTCTTAGGTTAAAATCTTTTATAATAACAATAGGTATTCGAGCTATAATCTAAAATATAAAAAGAAAGAAAGAAAGAAAGAAAGAAAAAGTATTTAATTGCCACAAAAACAACACACATGACGTAAGTGGATCCTGCACCAAAACCCAAATGATAGTAAAAATCTTGTGTTACGGTGTTTGTGTTCGTACCTACTCTTTCGAAACGGCTCGTCCGATTTTTATGAAATGATGTGTGTTTGGTAGGTATGAGAATAGTTCGAAAAGTCACGGTAAAAATATCTACAGTAGGCACCTATTCTATCTTCATACAAACGGTCGGAACGCGAGTCATACCTACAGTTCGCGTCAAATAACCGTGCCCCTCTGAAGTTAGCCATTTGCAAAGATCGCGCAGGTGCAATCACGTAGACGGGAGCAAGTGGGACGCAAGCATGCATCAAACGTAAACGAGCGACTGAGACATAAAATCGCGCCGCCATAATCCCCACCCTACGCATGCACAGTTGTAGTTTGTTCGTAATTTTGACTACTACCAAAGACTACAATAGTATACTGACTACTACGCAGCCACTCGTAGCCAACTTCAGAGGGGCTCAGTTATTTGACGCGAACTGAACGCGCCTCGAGTTCAGGGTGAACTCAGGACACAACCAGTTGCGAATGCGCCGCAGTGGCGAACGAACGGTGTGATGATTTTGTAAGCAGTAAGCGTGCGACTTGTGATTATGTTATTGAAATAAGTACTTACCTACAAGTTCTTACTTAATATGACAAAGATAAATTATAGATAATGTGCTTTTTTTGGTTGCTTGAATTCTTCAATAACGCACCCGGAATAACATTTTAGATTGCCTCTAAACTCCGAAAGTTTTTAAATACCTAATAGTACCTACGTAATGGGTTTTTTTTTAATAGGTAGGTATTTCGCTTTTTTCACTGAGTGAAATACTTGGATTAATAAATAAATAAGCAAAACGGGTGAAAAAAGTGACACGAGTAAACTACCTACCTAAGTACCCGCTCGGGTTAAAAAAGAACTAATAAGTACTTAGGTAGTTTCCTAGGCTAGGCTATGATCTACTTACTTGTGTACTCAGCTACTTACATATATTATTGAATTAGACGAAATATCATTGTGAAATGATTACCTATGAGACTAATAAAAATGGTAGGTAAGTCCGTCCGTAGGCCATCATTTCGTGTGCAGTAGTTTGTAGTTTAAATGGATTGTAATACGTATTATTTTATTTATAGTTATTGTTTTATGTTCATGTATTTTATTTTATGGGCCCTAGATGCCTGAAATAAACGATTAAATTAATTAATTAAGTACCTACCTAGTAAGATTTTGTAGTAGGTAGATAGAGGTTTTGATTGCTGTAGGTAGCGATGAGATGGTTGGTTTGCAGCGTTTCGACATATTACTGTGGTAAAGTATAAGTACATATTTCATACCGCGCTAGCATACATGCGGGCGAAGCCGCGGGCGGCAGTTAGTGTAGATATAATCAAGGTTAACCTAACTTAAAGTACCTAAACAAAATAATTAGGTGTATTAGTGTGTATCAGTTTATTTGTACTTAACTGTTTTTTTTTTGTTTTACTCAGATTTGAGATAGGTATGTATAAAGTAATTTTAGAAACGAATCTATGTTTTTTTTACCTTTTGTTAGGTAACCTTTATTTAAACTACAAGCTGCTGCCCTTCGGCTTCGCCTGTATGTGTGTTCTTAGCGGTGTGAAATAACATGATTATGTACTAAACTTTACGACCTATTCTCATACCTATCAAATACACATAAAAAGAACCTCCTTCTTTTTATGAAGTCGGTTAAAATATAATATAAATCGATCGAGCCGTTTCGGAGGAGTATGAACACAAACACCGATTACATTTAACCACAACCTATTTAAATTTTATCATACTGCCATGCAACTGAACCTCTTGCTGAATTAAAATAGTTGGCAAAATAATCCCTATTTTGAATGTTGTTCATGCCAGATCGCGTAGATGTAGCTCGCAGGCTCCTTAACTGAGTCCCATAAAGTTTATCACGAAATCTGATCCCATCGTGTTTGCGTACGTAATTATTATGCAATACGCAGCAGGCTTTTATAATTCGTTCACAAAAACTGATTTTCACGTCTAGGGCTCGGTGTAGGTAATATTCGCCATTTATTGGTCAGAATCCCAAATGTACATTCCACGACATTTCATATTGCTCGTGTGAGTCTATAATTGAAAACTTTTTGTGTTTCTGATAAATTTCGCCGTGGATAAGGCCGTATAATATGCTCAGAGAGAGCGAAGGCTTCATCGCCTACAAATACATGGCAACTCTTTGTTTTCGCTATCGTTAGGCAATTTAGTATAAATGGATGATTTTTCCACATATTTTTCAAACTATTTGGATTTAAAAACCAAACAGCTGAACGGATTTTGATAAAATTTCAATTGTATTAATCGAAAAGTAGGATATATCCTTTCACATCAAACAATATTTTTTTTAATCGGATCATATATTATGACGGAGATATGAGGTAACAAACACGCCCGAAATGAGAACCTCCTTTTTTGAAGTCGGTTAAAAACGTGCGTTTGTTTCACCGCAGTGCGCGGCCCCGTGAATGCGTTTATTCTACCGCACGGTAGAAAAAACGCAACGCGTTCCACCGCAAGGCAGTGCGCGCAAGGCCTTATTGAAGAATTCAAGCAACCAAAAAAAGCACATTATCTATAATTTCTCTTTGTCATATTAAGTAAGAACTTGTTGGTAAGTAACTACTTATTTCAATAACATAATCACAAGTCGCACGCTTACTGCTTACAAAATCATCACACCGTTCGTTCGCCACTGCGGCGCATTTGCAACTGTGTCCTGAGTTCACCCTGATCTCGAGGCGCGTACAGTTCGCGTCAAATAACTGTGCCCCTCTTAGGTTGGCTACGAGTGGCTGCGTAGTAGTCAAAATTACGAACAAACTACAACTGTGCATGCGTGGGGTGGGGATTATGGCGGCGCGATTTTATGTCTCAGTCGCTCGTTTACGTTCGATGCATGCTTGCGTCCCGCTTGCTCCCGTCTACGTGACTGCACCTGCGCGATCTTTGCAAATGGCTAACTTTAGAGGGGCACAGTTATTTGACGCGAACTGTAGGTATGACTCGCGTTCCGACCGTTTGTATGAAGATAGAATAGCTACCTACTGTAGCTATTTTTACCGTGACTTTACGAACTATTCTCCTACCTAACGAACACATCATTTCATAAAAATCGGACGAGCCGTTTCGAATGAGTAGGTATAGATGTTTTATCTCACGAGTGCGGGCGAGCCATAGTTGTGTAGGTAAATGTACATTTACCTACACAACTATGGCTCGCCCGCACGTGCACATTGTCTTAGTGTGTGTAAGCTTGTGTCAGTCGCCCACAAGCTTACGCACACTAAAACAATGTGCACGTACATTTACCTACATAACTATGGCTCGCCAGCACTCGTGAGATAAAACAACTGTACGAACACAAACACCGTAACACAAGATTTTTATATTTTAGATTATAGCTCGAATACCTATTGTTATTATAAAAGATTTTAACCTAAGAAATTAAAAACGAATTGTTAAACTTACTTATGGTTTTCTTTCTGATAAAGTTAACTCGCTCCAATTATAAATAACCATATCATAAACTTCCTCCCACATCCTTGTCTTGAATACTCTGTCCGAATATTCAGGTACATGTTTCTTCCATATTGCTGGTCTGACTCTGATTGCATTAATTGAAAGTTCAATGTCAATATTTGCGATCGACACTCGCGCCGCCAGCACCGGTGAAACACCAGGTAACGACATATCTGTGCCACGTAACAACAGCAACTGCACAACCTATTTGGTCTGTGTGTTGTTGAGCGATCGGCTGCTGCGCTGCGTGTCGCGGGTTCGATTCCCGCACGGAACAAATATTTGTATGGCCTACAGATAGTTGTTCCGGGTCTGGCTGTTTGTGTATGTCACTTTGTATGTTTGTAAACGCACCCACGATACAGGAGAAATTCCTAGTGTGGGGCAACGTTTTATAAAAAAAAAAAAAAATTGAGTGTGTCTCAGTGCCAATGTTGCCAACTGCTACCTTTAGTCAGTAGCTAGACAGTTTGTAAAAAATTGCTAAATAGCCAAATATTTTGACCCAAAAAAGTTGCTAAAAGTAGCTGATCGCTACTTAGTACTTACTACATAGTAGAAAGGGAGGTAACAATATGTGGTCAAATTATAATCACGTTTTGCATATATTAAGTCAAACACAGAAGTAAAAAAATCAGTACTTATAATTATTTTTAAGATAAACGTAGCAGGTAATTAACATTAATCTAATAATAACAATGCCGTTAATCAATTAATGTAACTGAAGAGGAAGATGTCGATGGCTGAGGTTCATTATTGATCTTTGAGTTGGAGTATTTTCCTACAATAGGTAGGTACCCATTTTCTTAAGTATTTATTTTGGCAAAACGCAATTAAGTATAGCAACATTTATCACTTTTCAAAAACATTCAATGTCATTTAAAAAGTTTCTAGAAATGTAGCTAAAAAATTTAGCTACAAGTTTTAGCCAGATCTAGGTATGAAGTAGGCATCACTGCGTTTATTTCACCGCAGTGCGCGGCGCTTCATAGATCTCTATAGGATACAAAAATATTTGCGGTAGATTCACCGCAAATTTGCAGCGAGAGGACAACGGTGACTCCACCGCATGCCTTTTTTTCACCGCAGTGCGCGCACTTCTATGACACTCCATACTTCACAGATTGTGCGTTTAAAAAACGCAAGGCAGTGCGCGCTAGGCCTTAGGACAGTGACGTACTACGTTAACCACGAACAACGCTCTCGCGCGTTTAGATCACATTGTTCCCAATACATTGCGCGCTGCAAAATGTCAATTTCTGCAACTGATCATTAGCGAGATTAATGACTTCTACAATTTGGTTAATGGCATTAAGTGTAGCTTTTTCGTGAAGTTTGCGTTACGATGTCCCAAACACCCTGTATTTACTTAGATATCTTATTCAATATGAGATCATTTTTTATTTAACATTACAAATTATAAATTCAGAGATCAGTTTTTACGTATTTGCAATTTGAGAAAGTTTAAAAATTCTGTAGGAAACATATAATTTACATATTGCATATTTAGTAGTCATGTCATGTTTAAATAAATTATCTTTTTGTTAAATATACACACATATTTTCATATTTAAGAATGTATTTATTGCAATTATTATAGTTTTTCATTTAAGTATTCATATTATACCTATTATAATAGCTTTTATTTAATAGAAATAGTTTTAATTTATTAATAAAAATGTTTTATTTATTTATGTTTCTTATTTCTTCTGGTAACTTATTATATATTTTTATCGACATAACGTAGGTACTTGAGGAGTGCATTTTTAATCAAGATGTAGATATGTTCAATCTATCTTTATTTCTTAAAAAGTAAATTTGGTTTGCATGTCTTCTCTTTTTGTGTATAATTTCGGGTATCTACGTACAAACTTACAGAGTTCAAAGATATAGAGGCACGGTAGAGTTAAAATTCTTTGTTCCTGGAAGTGGGGCTTACAGCTTTCTGTTTGATCAATATTGACTACCTACCTGGGTAATACTTTTTCTTTTGGAGTTAGCTTTTCTTTTGATACCTATTTTTTTTTTTTCTGCCTGCTGCATGCAACCCTTCCTTTATTGTAGGTACTCAATTCCTAGAGAAGGTCCTAGAGAATGAGAGAGCGACTTGACTTCCATAACCCAAGTCTTACTTAGTTTGGAAGTCAAGAGTCAAGAGTCCTTGTACATTTTCAATAAGCAATAAACTTTTTTAATTTCGTTTTTTTAGATTTAGCTCACAGGCGAGGTTCTAAATTTAAATCACATTATTGACCAGCGGGTTATAATGAATTCTAGTACCTACAAAATTATTGCCCGGCTGTGCCATGGCGCCCATGGCTTGCCCCCGGTCATAATCATTCACTTTAGGTTAGGGTTGCATGACATATAATTAATAATATGACGTTTTCGATCAGGCGGTATATTCTGTCGACATCTCACCGTGTACACTTAGGTGGAGTGAACGACAAGTGAGCTGTCATTCTATCTTGTTTGTATGGTTTGACAGCTCACTTGTCGTTCACTTCGCCTAAATTTTCACTTCGACATCTTTACAGAATCGCTCTAAAGGTGGTGTGAAAACACTACGTATCGAAATCTAACTACGTATTAAATTACCTAACAGGATTTATCAGTTTTTAGGGTTCAGTACCCAAAGGGTACTCTACCGGCTTGTACACTATAATAATGTCCTGCGCACTTGGCTAATCTCCGTTGAGATTGGCCATCATGATCGAAATTCCGCAAAAGGAAAAACAGTCTCGTTTTTTTTAAAATTTCGTTAATTGCAGAGGAATTAATTATCTGAATAGAAATCATAAAACTTTACCGGATAATTATAATACTTCATCATATAATCATGTTCTTCCATGACCGTGTTCATGGAAATATATTCCCTACTTTCTCCAGAAACATTTGTCAATATTCTGTGTATTGCTGGTTGTTGCATGGTCGTCGTGAGGGACCAGAATAGTTAATTGGCAAAGCCAGGAAGCGACAAAGTTAACTATACAAGTTACAATCTATGGACCCAATGACATACAAAGTTCGGTGGGTCCACCGTACAGAAAAGAAATGATTTTTTGCTGTGGAGCTACGGTACAACACAGGCTCTCTATAATAACTTAACCAACTTCTTGAGTGTAGTGTATATACCGTCACCAATTTTTAACAGTAAATTCGAGACGGAAGACCAGATGGGTTGAATGTCCTGCGGAGCATGGCTCTATATGGGGCCCCCATCTGGGCGGACTCCCTCCACAGGAGGGAGAATGCGACAGCATTGTGCAGGCCCCAAAGGGCCATTGCACTGCGGGTGGCGAGGGCCTACCGCTCGGTGGGTTTTTCGGCGGCGTGCGCTCTGGCTGGCACCCCTCCTTGGAAGCTGGAGGCGTGGGTGCTCGCCAGAGTGTACGAGTGGACGGCGCGGCGAAAGGCCCTCGGGGAGTGCCCCGTCGCGGAGGAGCGGGAGGCCGTGCGGCGGGAGGCGAGGGACGCCCTCATCGTCCATTGGATGGAGGACCTTCCTCCGCCACCTTTGACCGCCGAACCCTGGACGCGCTCGGCCCAGTCCTGCGGGACTGGCTCGAGCGGCCTCACCGCTTCCTCTCATTCCGTCTGGTGCAGGTGCTGTCAGGCCACGGCTGTTTCGGCACGCACCTGCACCGGATCGGGAGGGAGGAAACTCCGGCGTGCCATGACTGCGGCGCGGCGGAGGACACGGCACAGCACACCCTCGAGGTGTGCTCGGCTTGGTCTGAGCCACGCCGCAGTCTGACTGCGGAGATCGGACAGGACCTCTCACTTCCCGGCGTGGTCATGCTGGGCAGCGGTCGCCTCCTTTTGCGAGGACATCATTTCGCAAAAGGAGGCGGCGGAGCGCTTGCGGGAGGACGACCCTCTCGCTGCGCCGCTCCGAAGGCGAAGAAGTGATGGTGATGGTGGTGATAGGCTGACGACAGGCGCGGGGGCGCCTCCGCCCGCATTGCACTCTACACCACCTCCGCCGGTCATTCCCGGCCCTCTCCCACGGGGAGGACGTGAAGGGCCCGCCGTGTAGGCGGGTGGACGTCGGAGAGGGACTGGACGCAAAGGCTACGCCGATCTCCCAGTCCCCCTCCACTCAGATGATGCGGGAATGCCGCTGGGTTGTTTTAGTGGGTATACCGGGTCAGCCCGGGGAGTCCCACATAGCCCCCCATTCCCCCAATGGGAGGGTATGCGAAATGCATTTATACCCAGCGCAAACAAAAAAAAAAAAAAAAAAGGTGGGTTGAATGTATTAAGGAACTCCACAGGATAGTGAAGCATCATCAATTATGCACTACAGTGTCCACAGATTTGTATTGGTAACCTTCGAACGATATCAACACAGTGTAATTGATGATAGCCTGATAAAGATAAAGACAATTTATTTGTCAAACACGCGTTTACATACAAATGAAGCATGCAATATCTTAAATGTAGGTTTAAAGTCCGTACATGTTTTGCCTGACGAGGCGTACAAATATTTTTTATATTACAAACAAATAATTAATTTCAATCAACTGTAAACTGGTTCACAAACATTTTTTAATGAGAATAATAATATACTTAGAAATCATTGTATAAAAAAAGTTAAATCATGTCAAAAGGTATCTGTCAAAAAGTTATATATGTATATTATAATAATACTGGTCTGTTAGTAGCTTTCTAATCTTATTTTTAAATTGATATCGGGTATCTTGTTATATATTTTTGAGGCCATACAAAAAAAGCTTTTCCCCATGAAGACAATTTTTGCCGAGTGCAAGCAAAGTTGGCTATTGCCACGTCTGTTGCGCGAAAAAGTGTTAGATTGACTGTCGTGGAATGAGTTGGGGGTTAGACTTTACAAACGATGCAACTTCAAAAATGTATAGAGACGGTAAAGTTAATAATTTTGTATTTTTAAACAATGGTCTGCAGCTTTCAGTCAATACACCTCTTTTGGGCTTTAAACGCTATTTCTTTGTCCGTAGAGTTACCCCAAAATATTATACCATAGCGCAATGATATGCCGTCACCAAAGCAGTAGAGTAGAGTAGGGACTCCCTTATCCGCACTTAGACTCTCATTCGGTCCGTTGTGCGTAGGTGTCCTGGCTAAGTTAGCCAGCCTAGCTCCGCCCAGAAGCACACAAGTTTCCTGGGAGCCTCACAGGCTTCGCGGAGCGACCTCACCGTTCCGAGGATTTGTTCACGTTGGGTAGCCACGGCCTCGCATTCCAGGATGACGTGGGCGGCTGATTCTTCGGCGTCAAAACACCCCCTGCATAGTGGGCTGTCCGTGTTTAGGAGGCAATGGCCCGTAATTGTCCCTATTATTGTTCTGAGGTCATTTCTACTTAGGCTGAGTAGTCGTTTTGTTAATCGCGGATGTAGACTTGGCATTGCCATTTTTGACTGCCTACAGTCTGTGGCCCGTGACCATTTGTTGTTTTGAAGTTCAGTTGATCTCTGGCGAATCCATGTACAAAACTGCGAGAAGGGTAGGGGAAGGAATGGGTAAGGGCCTAACACTACCATCTCGGAACCTCTCTTCGCAAGTTCGTCTGCGGCATCATTGCCTATATTGTCTCAAGACGAAAGACTATGACCAGTGCGTGTTGCCAGTGATGACCTATGGACTCGAAACGTGGTCGCTCACAATGGGCCTCATCAGAAGGCTTAAAGTCACCCAAAGGGCAATGGAGAGGGCAATGCTCGGAGTTTCCTTGCGTGATCGAATCAGGAATGATGATATCCGCAAGAGAACCAAGGTTACCGACATAGCCCGAAGGATCGCCAAATTGAAGTGGCAGTGTGCAGGGCACATTGCTCGCAGAACAGATGGTCGATGGGGCCGAAAAGTTTTGGAGTGGCGACCGCGTACCGGAAGACGCAGCGTTGGAAGGCCTCCCACAAGGTGGACCGATGACCTGGTTAGGGTCGCGGGTAACCGATGGATGCGAGGCGCACAGGACCGGTGGTTGTGGCGACACTTGGGGGAGGCCTATGTCCAGCAGTGGACGTCTTTCGGCTGATATGATGATGATGATGATGATCATTGCCTAGGGATCCACTGTGTCCCTTGATCCACTGGAGTCACCAAAGCATCTGGGTTAAGTTCTGAGGATAGTTTGTACAAGACATACGCGGACGAGCTCAGTTTTTTGCTTATAAATTCAATGTGCGCTTTCCAGTTCAATTTTGCGTCTATTATTATACCAAGAAATTTTGCTTCGTCGACTTTATTTACTACTGTGCCATTGCAGAGGGCTTTAATGTCAATTTCAGCTTGTACCCGTTGCCTAAAATGCATTATCGTCGTCTTATCTAAATTACTTTTAAGATTATTCCTATCTAACCATGATATTATTGATGTCAAAGTTTAATTAATGTCATATTCATAAACGTCCTTATTATTACATGTTATAGTCACAGTACTGTCATCTGCAAATAGGGTCATTGGGTAGTTAACAGCATCAGGCAGGTCATTGACATATAGGATAAATAATTAGTACTCCAAGCACGCTCCCTTGTGGAACACCGTAAATAGGCGTTCGTTCGCCAAATATGTAAATTACCTCTCTTTTCGTCTTTATATTTGTTTTTGTTATTTCTGTGTACTGTTTCCTGTTAATTAGGTAAGACTTAAGAGTTTAAAAACTTCAAACTTCTCAAAATCGATGTGTCGGTTGATTGCTTATTTGCGTCCGCTTGAAAATTAGCATATATAATATATTTACGCTTTGTTTAGCGCAAAGAAACGGAATTAAAACAAGACTCAACCAGTTAGGAGTTTTTATTTGAAATGTGCTTATGTATATAGTTAGTTAAGTAGGTATTTAATAGGAATCTCTCAACAACTGTTATAATAACTGTAGTCATCTTCCTGAGGTAACTGTTTGAGGCATAGTTCTAAGATGCGTTCCAGTCCTTGTGCAAGCTCATTGGTAGAATACTTTCCATCGGGAACATGGACGAACAGAGTCGGGGTTCGGCCGAAACAGAGAGATGTGTAGTAAATGTATGCGCACAGAAACCTGTAACGAAGAGTGATAAGTCATAGGCCTACATTCCAAAACGTAAATTCCAACTCAACTCGAACTGCAACTCCATCGGAGCTTGTTATAAATTGAAGTTTTTGCATTTGTTTGCTCATCTCATCTCTCGAGTACGAAAACGCCAATTAGACAAGTTTTCATTGCATTTTCGTGCTCATGTTGGAGTTGGAGTTCAAGTTGAGCTGGAGTTTTTGGAATATGGGCCATAATTATGGATCAGAAGGCTTAAAGGCCTATTCAAACCTAAGCGGTATTCGCTACCGTCTGCGGTAGAGAAAACCGAGTGGGTATGTGGTAATATAATTGTTCACACCAAAGCGGATTTCGCTATCCTTATGGGTAGAATACCGAGTTCGAGTTTCGCCCAGTAAGCGTAACAATACCTATGCGGTACTATGGCACCAGCTATTCCGCTCTAGCCGCGAAACTTGATACTAAATACTTAAGCGAAACCCGTGCGGTATGTGTACCTCTACCCACAGCGGCAGCGAATACCGCTTAGGTCGCTCTAGCCGCGGAACTTGATACTAAATACCTGAGCGAAACCCCCGCGGTATGTACCTGTACCCAAAGCGGCAGCGAATACCGCTTCAACCAAGAGTATTATCATTAAGGTAAATGTCCCATATTTCGGCATGTTAAGGCTCTTAAGAATTCGTTATATTCCTAAACATGATAATACTTTGAAAGATTTTCAGTGATGGATATTGATATTTTGGCAGTAATTTACTGCATGTGTTATATAATTTCAGTTAGTACTTTTTTTTATATGAATTTATTTGTAGACCCCTTATTTGGCTCCTATTTCGTGATTAAATTTGGCTTTGCTCTTAACTTCGTGAATTTGTGGCCCATGTGTGTGTTTCGGGATAAAGTTTTCCAGAGTAAGTGATGTTAATTTCTTAATAAAAATAAAGGTATAGATACTTATTCATTTAATTATTAACCAAAATTAACAAATAAACTAAACATAATCATAAATATTTGACGGGTTTACATAAAGAAAATACAAGTGAGAGATTTTATTCTTTCGTCATCATAACAAGTGTTAAATTTTCTTTTTAGTAAGTACCGGATCGGCAATAGGTACTTTTTGACCTCTCCTTACTAATACAGCTTGGACTTTAGTGCTCAAGAAAAAGCTGACTCGTCACAATTTCGGTACTTACTATAGTTTTTTGTACGGCATTTTGTACCTTGCATGCCCTTGAAAAATAAAAAGAACCAATGGAACCAATCTTTGAGTACATTAATAACAATTTAAGATTCCTACCTACGTAATAAATAAAATAAAATAAATTTACCGATTTCACATCGATTGCGTAGTGGTCTGTGTCTGTGTTTTACCTACCACTATCTGTCACGAACATGGGGAAAAGTAACAAAAACCGGTCCCTTAATTCGTTTCACTGATTTTTTTGCAATTCCTGTGCTTAATTTTGTAGATTATGTTTAAAGTATGTAAATTAACCATTAACTATCATATACGTCATAAACATACAGAAAAATAAATCAAATTATAAACAAAATTGTGCTATTGTAAACTCGAGTCACATTCAAACTCGTTTTATGAGAAATCTCGTGAACAAAACATATACCTACGTACCGAATTTAGGTCATATGAAACTTCATTAAATAAAATATTTGAAATACAATTCACATTTGAATTATCTTAGTTTCTTATTAATAAATACATAAACAACCAAAATTTACCAAAAAAATCTTTGATTCGGTAGTGTCGCGAAACAGGGAACACACGAAAAATAAAATTACCGCTATTTCGTGAGTCGATATAATGCAGTTTTAAGGGACTTCTATACTTACATATGACCTTTTTCTTAGTCAAATAAATTGTTTAGGAACCCATAATAACACTATTAAAAGTTTTGTTCAAATGGACTGCCATTGCCATTCTATAGGCTTATGAAGTCGGAGCGAGCACCTTACGGAGACAAGGAGTACTCGCACGCCCCACAGCTTTTTGTGGCCGACAGACAGTTTCGAGCTTCGTATGACTTTCAGTTTAGTCGCTAAAATATTGGTTCTTGGTTTTTCTAATACATTAAATGATAGAGAATTTTTGCTTATGTATAATATTAGGTCTTTACCTATGAAATTGCCGTTCTGCAGTACTGGCCATTTCAAATCAAAATAATTTTTGTTTGGCTAAGAATTCTAATTTCAAATTAATTTTATTTTAAAAACATGGTTTTTTTTCCAAAAGTAGTCATTTGTTTATTGATTAGTGTTACATTTTCATCGCATTTCAATCTTTTTCGTCATCATGGATACGTTAAAAATTCGAGTAATTATGTAATATGAGTACCGTCGTGGCAGCAACGCGGCACAAGCGGCACGCAACATCAACGACGTTTACGGAGCTAACACTACAAACCAACGCACCACCTGTTATTGGTTTGCTCGCTTCCGTTCTGGAAATTTCGACCTGAAAAATGAACCTCGCGGTCGTCCGAAGACTTTGGTCGACAATGACGAATTAAAGGCGATTGTGGAAGCTGATGATACACAATCTACGGCTGAATTAGCAGCAGCTTTCGACGTTAGCGTCAAAACAATATTGGTCCATTTGCGTCAAATTGGCAAGGTAAAAAAACTTGACAAATGGGTGCCCCACGAACTCAATGATCGCCAGCGCGAAGTACGCGTCGAGACGTGCCTTGCACTGCTCAACAGACACACAAATGAAGGAATTTTGAACCGCATTGTTACCTGCGATGAAAAATGGATTCTGTTTGAAAACCGCAAGCGCTCAGCAAGTTGGTTGGATCCTGGTTCAGCACCTAAACAATGCCCTAAACGAATACTTACCCCTAGAAAAGTGATGGTCACTGTTTGGTGGTCTAGCGCCGGTGTGATTCATCACAGCTTCTTACCAAACGGGGTGAGCATTACTGCAGATGTGTACTGTGAAAAACTGAACACAATGATGGAGAAGCTGGCACATCTCCAACCAGCATTGGTCGTTCGCTCGTCTCCGCTGCCCCTGCACGACAACGCGCGACCTCATACTGCACAGCAGACGGTCTCCAAGTTGCAAGAACTGGGGTTGGAAGCTCTCCGTCATCCGCCCTACTCACCAGACCTTGCGCCTACAGACTACTACTTTTTCCAGAAATTGGATAACTTCTTGACGGGAAAAAAATTCAATACCCGAGAGGCAGTACAAAATGCCTTTGAAGAATTTGTTGCCTCCCGTCCAGCTGATTTCTTTAAGAAGGGCATTAATAAATGCGTTGTCAAAGATGCATTGATTGCATGGGTGATTATTTCGATTAATACAAATAAAAAATACATGAAAAAAATTCGTTTAAATTTTTTCATACAAAACGGCAATTTCATAGGTAAAGACCTATTATAAAAAACAAATATTTCAATTGCTTATTTTTTGCGCCAATAAGAAAACTCACGAAATAACGTACTAGCACGAACTTGGGGCCTTTACCTTAGCTAGCATTTAATACATTCGCAAAAAGGGAATCTCACAGTTATATTCAGATTCTTTCCTCCAACTACTTCTCTTGGTCGGCGTATCTGAATGTCCGTGGGTGACCTACACATATCTGCAAGGGTCTATCAATATACCTAGTGTTTTCCCAACTATCTTGGGTTCGACATCCAGACTAGCCGGATATAGCTGAATACCAGTATTTAACATCGAGCAACTACCTATCTGACATTTACAACCCCATGCCTGGGTATAGAATGTTACTCCTTGGAAAGACCGGTGTCAATTTGCTGGCTTCTGAGTTCCCGTCAAGACCAACTGCTTGACGTACTTTTCGAAGCACGTAGGACACTCGGTATGTAAAAAAAACTTTTTCACAAAAAAAAGAAACCGACTTCCAAAAAACACAACAAAGTTCAAAATAACTTTAATTTCGGAAGTCGGTGTCAAATAACGAAGAAGCAACCAAAAACATCGGTTCCGAAATTAAAGTTATTTTGAACTTTGTATTGTTTTTTGGCAGTCGGTTTCTTTTTCTTTTCACTTTTTAGAGGTAGGTACCCCACACCTAACAACACCACTGGAAAGTCACAGGAAAGCAAAACTACGCAATTTCGTATACATGGATGATTTTTCCACATATTTTTTCCAGCTATTATATATATACGGATTTAAAAACCAAACTACTGAACCGATTTTGATAAAATTTCAATGGGGCTATTTGGGAAGTAGGTATGTTACCCTTTTCAACAAAAAAAGTTTTTTTTCAAATCGGTTGGCAAGCGACGGAGTTATGCGCGAACAAACATAAAAATACAAACATCCGAATTGAGAACCTCCTTCTTTTTTAGAAGTCGGTTAATGATTGTTTCACTGTTTATCCTACTAGACTTTCCCCATATTGTAGATGTCAAAAAACAGTCTAAGCTGTGCGTACAATGAAAGTATTCTCAAACCGCGTTCCGAACTTGAAAATTCAAAAAGCGAACTTACTTGCCAGCATCACTTGACATTTTCGCTTGCAGCTTGTCCGCAGGGTTACTGTTGAACTGTCTGCAGATAGCCGCGACGTCCAGTTGTGTGACTAAGGTGTTGGGCCCGGCACACTTGTTCTGCATGTCCAAGGGCTTATATCCGACATTATCTGCCATCTCATATTCTTCTTTACTAGCTTGTGTTTCTAAGACAAAGCTTGAAACGTTTGCTGCCACGCCAACGTGGATGGTTAACTGAAAAACATAAATAAAATTAAGCAATATTACTTAGATGAGAACGCATGTGACATGATAATAATATTATGAGATGTTTGTAATATTAGATTTGCATACACCCTAAAAAGGAAGAAAATGCATTTGGTCTGTGTTTAAAACTTAGCATTTACTGAAAAGTATCTACTAACGTTGATTTAAAATTTTGAATTTGAGAGAAACAGCCTAGCTACACTCTTAATTCTTACGTTTTTGAAGTTCTATCTGTCAAAATGCGTGAAATGAATTGCTAGGTTGGCATTTTGTTGGAAAGAAAGGCACTAGGAGGATTATGGGTGGGTTTTAGTCAGTAAAAGTCTGACACTCCCTGTCGCTCCACCCAGAGCGGGAGGGGTCATTTGATGATTTCCCATCCTCAAAAAAAAAAAAAAGAACGAGCGAAGCGAGTTCGAGACTTTAGGCACCCCGAATCGGACAAGTTAAGGCGAGCCTGACTTGAGCGCGTAGGCATCTAACGCTTACCCCAGGCCCCGCAAGGAGTAGCAATACGTAATAAGTTACGATGCGCGGGAGACGCGCGCACCAAGCGCACCGCTCGCTCATGAGTTCACGGACTCGGGTAGGTACTAAGTTCCGTCACAGGATAAAGTAATGCAGTAGATCAACTTGAATTGATTAGTATAAGTTTATTTTGTTTTATTTTTCTATTAAGTATTTTTTAAGGTTATAGATGGATTAAGTACGTATTGTACAAACTTGAATCCAATTACTAATCATTAAAAATCAGTAATAATACTTATTTATTTTAGAGTATATGGTGGATTTAAAATCTGACTGACACGAAAATTATGAATACGAGTACGATACAAAAATACGCGTCGCGCGCTATTTGGCTTTGGTGCGATACCTTCGTAAAAATCAAGTAGTAGGTAGGCACACTTACTTTAGGAAAATTATGTTACAATTCTTGAATATTATAATTCAAGAAAGCTTAGAAGTATAAATGGTTTGGAATTTGCCTAGATGCTATTTAAAAAAAAACAAAAACGTTTTTATATTTTTTAATCAAATAGTTAACATAATAAAAGTTACCAATGCAACTGGCTAAAATTCGTTGAACTGTAGCTGTCTCGGTTTGTATGGACCTAGCTGAACAGGCTTATCATTAACATTTTCTTTGTTTTTTTTCAATATTATGTCTCGTATTGGCATACCGCGATTTTGGCGCGGATCCACAATCTCTGGCAATATACATTTCCAATAAAAATCTATAATTTTTTTCTCCATATGCACCCGCCAAAATTCGTCATCTCTTGAAATATTTTCTACTACTAGTTTTCACCGAACCATATTCCAAAAATGCATTGGTTCCTTTCTGTGACATGAAGTTGACCCTGCACTTGGTAATACCAATTACTTTTTTTGTTTATAACCCTGGTATGTTTTATTCTATCGAATTTAAATATATGTATTTTACTTTCTTCAATAGCAGCATTTCCCTTTTCTAAATGCCGTTATTGGACATTTAATTTCAACAATGGTGTCGTTCCCAACTATACCGTCGGGGGTAACCCCAATAAATGAGTATTATTTTGGAGACAAGTCACGCCCTTCCGCATGCTCTATTGCCCTGTAACGCAAATTTTGATTTTGATTTGTTGGTAATTAACAAGTAAAATTTTAAAAACTTACAAAATATCCCTGTTCAATAAAGATAACGGCGCTACAGTGCCAAAGACAGATACACAGGCACACAGACGCACGTACACAGAAACATAGATAGCAAACCGTTATAAATAAATAGGATAGAATTGTAATATGGTGTGTGTTTAATTTCTTTATGTATTTTATGGTGTTACAATAATGATAATGAGATACTACTTTATTCAAATCTATACTAAATAATATTATAAAGTGGAAGTGCGCTAAGTGCGCTGTGGTAATAGCTAATTATACGTAAGTACCATGTACATCAAAGATATTGTTTTTCATTCGATCTAAAAAAAAGTCCGCGACGTTACACCTATATCTATCTCTTATAAATATGCCACACTAAGGCATTTTATGTCAAATAATTTATTTAAAAATTAAAGGTGGTTTTTCAACATTAATATTAGGCAGGCATATTAATCCTTACTAGCGAGAGTTACTTCATCATCAAGATAATTTTATGAAGATAAACTTTGTCTTTTACAGCATGTTATTTGAACTCACCGTTTAGGAGATAATGTAAAATTAAAATAATTCAACAATATTACTAAATCGAACGGGCGGTGCGCGAGACGCGGCCACCAAACGAGAACGCGTCGAGCCTGCGTGACTGCGTGCGACGCGGTGCAAGAAATTCTTTTTTGTATTATGATTATGAATTTATGATAGTTACATTCATGGGGAAGGCTGTACGGCTATACGGGAACGGGAATTCCTACGGGAATGAAGAGTTCCGTTACCTGTCTCCGAAGTTCTTCATCAGATCTTCACCAAATTGAAATGGGATCAGTCCGGGAAGATACACTTCCAAAAAAAATAGAATCATCAAAATCGATTGACAATTGGCGAAAATATCGCTGAGCAAACATACAACAAAAAAAAAACAGTCGATTTGAGAACCTCTTCTTTTTTGGAAGTCGGTTAATAATATACAATACAATAGTCAATTAAAAACAGTTTAGTGTATGTAATTTATAATTTCTATACATTTTTCCTCTTGCCAATAAACACCGATAAAGTAACGCATTGGATTGGAAAAACTATCCAAACTGACCACATAGTTTTTTGTATGTCTTGTCATAACTTGATACATTGTTAGTAATTAGTAAGAGGATGGACTCTAGTGTACAGCGCATAAATGAGCTGGTCCGGTAGCCTAAACGTTACCAAAAGTATGTTATTATAATATTTTCATAGGAAATGGTCATACTGTAACACTTTTACACTATGGCACGCGACTCACGAGTGCGCTGCGCGTATTGTTTGGCATAGACGAGACCTACACAAACGTTGCGGACACCATAAATATTATTATTTGTTGTGTTGTGGTGGCTGTGAGTAGGTACCCACCTAGCGTATAACTACACTTATATTTCTTCTCTACATGAACACCACAACATTATTGCACCGATATTCAACTCTCATGTAGGAAATACGAGCTATTATTTTTGCATTTGTTTAGGAGTAAGATAAGTGAAAACGGACATTTCTAATAAATTTTGAAAACAGACAAAACAGACATTTGAAAACAGTAAATCACTGTATCATGTGCGCGCGAGGTGGCTTTATGCACTCTGAAATAGGGTTCAAATTCAATTGTTTTACATACTCGATGCGGTTGGTAAATCTATTCCGCGCGAAAACTAAACCACTAAAGCGCACGTCTTTATGCGTACTGAAATAAAGTTTAAATTAAACTGTTAACACACATGTTTGCGGTGTGGAAATTTATCTGTTTCGTGTCGGTACTTACCTAGTTAGTAAAGTAAATTATGTATATACCTATATACCTTTTTGTTTATTCAGCCAAAGTTTATAAAAAAAAGTAGTCACCGCTGCAACGAAGAGCCGTGACAACTTTTTTTCCCCCATTTTTTTTTACAAAATTATAGCTACATCTAATAAAAACTAACTATATTACAACTGTTTGAACACTAAATTGTATACAAGTATTATTATTTAACCACTCGACACGTGAAAATTCCAAAATAAAAAATAAATCTTACGTAAATAAACATAAACATTAAATTCGCGGCACACTGGTGTGCCGGCAGTGCTAGAGCGGTAATCAATTTAGGCTTAGCCAGTAACAGAACTTAGCGGGGGTGGCGGGATCGCAAAAATTTGGCACACGTCCGACCTCCAACACGTTCCGCTCGGGACTAAATGACACGGGGCGCGCTCATGAAACGACAAAATCACTTGATTTTGGAATTAGTGGGATACGTATTTTCATATTTCACATTATGACGGCCGATTTATATCACATTTTTTACGACCTTTATTGTGGTATAAGTTTTATTACTCAAAACCTTATATAACTCAAATGAAATGATAATTACATCTTGATTTTGACTTGTCTTTGCGATTTAATTGGATGCAGTAAAGTGCAAGTAATCGTGTATCGCACGGCCGAAATCGCAAGACCGAAGTGTGAAATATGTAATATATTTTTTTCAAAATTTAAATCCGTGTTTTTTACGAATAAAACACAATTTTACACAATGCAAAACAACGTTTTTCCGGAAAACCTGGCCTTAAGTTAGAAGTGTTAGAGTGCAGCGAGCGAACAGACCCTGCCATCCCCTTCGTGCTTATTTTTTTTTAAACCACCCAGAAATATGAGCCTCACCCAGCGGGGCTCCGTCAACTACACTTTAGTATTACTCCGGTGGAGGGAGGACACATCGCCCCCCCCTGCCTCCCTATTAAGGCGATTTTTCTCAGTAATTATTCAATAAAAAATTTAAACTTCAACAATTAAGAGCCTATACAACCTCAGCTCAAATTCGAATTTCGCCCCCACTTCCCCGCGCGCCACCGCGCTCTTTATCTCGCTCGCACACTTCTGCTCAGTGCTCGCGGCCACGCGGCGCGCGCGGACATTGTAGATCGAGACGATTTTGTTAGTTAGAGTAAACTACACTATAATCGGAGGAGTACTAAGTTATAAAATTATCAATCTAATTTAATTTTTAACTTGTTACCTTTAATTTTTAACTTTATAATAATATGAACAAAAAATTATGTATCGCAAATTTAATTTAAATGTACCTACTAACGGCAAATTTCCAGTATAAGCTGACCTCTTATTGTACGGAAAGCCTATACAATGCGAGATCAGCTTATACTACTGCTACAAAATATTGCGCTGAGGGTTCCGCCCATTGGTTTAGTAGTAAGTTTGCGTTTTATAGTTTTCGCCGTGTGTGTAGGTATGTTATGTGACAGCAGTTTGCTCATGTAATTATGTAGGTAGTAAGTCTAGCAAGTACCTAGGTATACATACCTATAATTTTGCAAACCGATTCTAAACCGCTGCATAAATTCTATTGCTACAAAAACCAGTCAAGTGCGAGTCACCATTGCACTGAGGGTTCTGTAGGTAGGTACATGGCTTGGTAGTAAGTTTACGCATTGCCATTTTAAAATCTTATAATATAGTTTTAGCCTTGTATTACTACTTTCTTAGTTATTATCCTATATAAAAACCGGCCGAGTGCGAGTCGGACTCGTGCACGAAGGGTTCCGTACCATTCTATAAAAAATGACAAAAAATCACGTTTGTTGTATGGGAACTTAAATATTTATTTTATTCTGTTTTTAGTATTTGTTGTTATAGCGGCAACAGAAATACATCATTTGTGAAATTTTCAACTGTCTAGCTATTACGGTTCATGAGATACAACCTGGTGACAGACAGACGGACTGCGGAGTCTTAGTTATAGGGTCCCGTTTTTTTACCCTTTGTGTACGGAACCCTAAAAATGGATCACCGAAATGTATGCAGGTACCTATGCGCATAATTCTAATCTTCCGAAGGCAACAAATTTGATAATTATTTTTAGGGTTCCGTAGCCAAATGGCAAAAAACCCTTATGGATTCTTCATGTCTGTCTGTCTGTCCGTATGTCACAGCCATTTATTTCCGAAACTATAAGAACTATACTGTTGAAATTTGGTTAGTAGATGTATTCTGTTAACCGCATTAAGATTTTCACACAAAAATAGAAAAAAAAAAACAATAAATTTTGGAGGTTACCCTAAAAATTTTGAGTTTTAGTTCTAAGTATTAGAACTAAAACTCAAAATTTTTTTTTCATCAAACCCATACGTGTGGGGTATCTATAAAGGTCTTCAAAAATGATATTGAGGTTTCTAATATTTTTTTTTCTAAACTGAATAGTTTGCGCGAGAGACACTTGCAAAGTGGTAAAATGTGTGTCTCCCCCCCCTGTAATTTCTAAGAGAAATAAATAAGAAAATGATAAAACTAAATAAGAAATAAGAGAATGATAAAACTAAAAAAAATATATGATGTAGGTACTTTACCATGTAAACTTCCACCGAAAATTGGTTTGAACGAGATCTAGTAAGTAGTTTTTTTTTTTAATACGTCATAAATCGTAAACCGCAATTTACCTTTCATTCAATCAACTCAAATATAATTTTCACAGATGATGTATTTCTGTTGCCGTTATAACAAAATACTAAAAACCGAATAAAATAAATATTTAAGTTCCCATACAGCAAACGTGATTGTTTTGCCGTTTTTTTTATAGATAATGGTACGGAACCCTCCGTGCGCGAGTCCGACTCACACTTGGCCGGTTTTTTTTTGTTGTGTTTGTGATTTTCAGGACAAGGTTTGTATAAATATAAGATACGTAAGTATAGGTAGGATAGATAGGTAAGTATGTAGGTAGGTATGTAAGTAGGTATGTACCTATATATCTAGGTAAGTACGTAGGTATGGTTTTTGGAAAGTAATAAAACATAGTCAAAAATGAACAACATTCATTTTAATTCGTTTAAATCTCTAAAGCTATGGCTTCGTCTTTTATTTATTTCTACACCTTTCGGGGGTATTTGGGTCCTGTAACAATCACACATGACAAGTAATAATACTTTCCTAAACCCTACATATTTTTATATAATTATCATTTATAACATGGAACTCTAAAAACATACAAAAGAAGACGAAATCGTCCATAAAAGCAGACTTGCCACATAAACAACAAAGAATAATTACCTACCTACATTTATTATGGAAATGCAAATTTGGTGCAAGTTTGGTGATTTGGCATTTAGTGGTGGGGAAAATCGTCCAGTATAAGCTGACCTCTCATTGTATGGAATGTCTATACAATGTGAGATCAGCTTATACTGGAAATATATAGCTTGATAATTTATGTAGCCGTGTGTAGTGTGTAAGTACTAATAAAATCAGTGTAGAAGATACTCACGGATTTACCGGAATATTCTCTTTATCACTATACGTCTTCAGTATTGTGTAATCGACGTCTTCTGGTAAGATACATTATAGGTACCTAACTATTTAGCTGAACTACCATGGTAACGTAGGTTCATAATTTAGGTAGCACTACAATCGGATAAGTAAGTTACAGTTTTGTTTCTTGTAGTTAGATAGGTACTTATGTACTTATCGAATATATACTTATCGGCGCGAAGGCTTAATCAAGCGTCGAATACTCAATATGAATGCCGGCGGAAAGGCGTAATCGAGCGTCAGTTTGATTATTCTAAGTTCAAATACTGTGTGATTGCTTATTTGAAGTTGGTAAAAGTCACTCAAACGATTATTTAATTAACTTTATTAGTTGATTCCTAGAAATTATTAAACTAATTAATTTGTACTTCTAAATTCATTTTATGATTTGTAAAATTAAATCAAGAATTTAAAAACTAACCATAAAGAAAACATGAGTCGATAGATTTGTAACGACTCTAACCGAAGGGTATAAATACGAACGCCCGACCGTTCACAAGTCATTCTAAGTCGAGCCGTCGGACGGTGCGGAGCTCCGTAATATCGTGAGTCATTCTTTGTTGTTGACGAATATTTACTGTGTGCCATTTGTGTGCTATCCACCAGCGAGAATATAAGTTGATACTGAAAACAAGTATTTCATTTCCGAAATGAGTAACCACCACCAGCACCATGATGATATGGAAATAGTGACGTCAGCATTGCTGACGTCACTGTTTTTAAAAATAACAAGGGGGCCCGTTCCCCGTCATCAGAA